>CM076584.1:726938782-728415315 GCA_034641835.2 Pinus albicaulis | reverse complement strand
ATTGGAAATATTTTGCCTTGGTCCAATCTCAAACATGCATTTGTTGTGGCTAAAAATCTTGAATTAAATATAGTCATTTTTCTGCAACTTGAAATCTGATCTGAAACTAAAACAATACACAAAAAATTTCAAACCAACTTAATGAAAAACTAGCTGAAAATTGAAAACTAAAAAAGAAAAATGCTCAAAATCCTGAGCTTATTAGCACTCATCTACCTACTCAATCTACTATTCAACTGCTAGTTAGGTAAAATGAAATAGCCAATGCAACCATTCAAGCATTATGTACTTTGATATATTTTGTTGCATTTTCTTGTTGATTATCAAAATTGTACTTCTGCAACCTATTAGAAACTTGTCAACAAATGAGAGGATAAGGAAACACTTGATTTCCTTTGTTGACTCTAGAAATTGTACAAAAGGATCTTCCAAAATATATACACTGATGTTTAACTGATCTGAACAACTGTACATCTGTTCTGGATGGCCTCCATACCATGAATATGAAATGTTATTTTCATCTTTATCTCCTTGTAAACTTTCAGATAAGATTTGTGATGATATTCCTACTGATTGTAATGTTTGAGTGTTGAATCCTTTATCATCTTGATTCTGAAAATCATAGTTAGTTAATAGAGGAATGCTTTGAATTCCTTCAATATTCAACATATCTTCTATTGGATCCTGAAAAACTTGGGAAAATGGCTGCAACCTATAGCATATAGGTTTCCATGAGACTTCATAAACTTCACCAAGTTTCTCATCCTTTTCATTAAATATGTTATACCACATTTCCTTTAAACATTGAAATGATTCAAAAAATAGTGGTATGGAACTTTCTTGTGTCATTTGATCATTTATTTCGATAGGAACTGATAACTGCAATTGTGAAACTAAAAAATCTTGATCAATAGTTTCATTATCTTTTTTGTTGTCAATCACAATTCCTAAAGATTGCTGATTATTGATGGCATGATAGTTGTCTCTAATGAACTGAAATGAAGCAAAACAAAGAGGTAAAGAATCTTCACTTATTTCCACATTTTATGCTCTTTCTTCCTCATTCTCATGGTTGATCTGTACTGGCTGATCACTGTCTTCAATCTGTTGAAATTGAGTTTCTTTATCCCACAAACTAGCTTCTGATTTCTCTGTAAAGTTAGCTTGAGTTTGGAGAACATAACTATCATCATAATGATCATATTTAGGAAAATCATCAAAAGAAGGAATGTCATCAAACATACACATTAGATCAACAAATTCTTCTTCCTCATATTGATTTGTAAATTCATTTTCTGATCTATGATAATTGGAATTAGCAGGAATTTGTTCATGGCTATCAACCTCTTCTATTTCTTCATGGTGATTTTGAATAAAAAATTCTTCTTTCATAGTGATATCCTGTGTTATTTCATCCAGTTTTCTTACCAAAAGGTTGAGTTTTACCTCTACAATGTTTTTCTTTTCCTCTTCTTCTACTTTCAAGTTTTCCTGTTTGATTTGGAGATTAAGTTCCACATCAACTGCAATATTCTGCATCTGTACAAGTGTTTTTGGATCTCTTTCTCTTAACCGAAATTCTATTTCTAAATCAAAGGCACTTGGATAATGCAAGAGAGCTGAATCATGAGGAGGTCTAATATTTTCTGGCATTGAATAATAAACTTTATTAAATCTGTCAGAAAATTGTTGTATTGTTTCATTTGGATGTCTTTTTAATTGATTATATTCTTCCATGATCACAAAATGATTAACTTTGATTATCCATCTATCAAGGAAAAGTTTGATAAACTGTTGGAAATTTGAGATGCTAGCATTAGGCAGATTTTTGAACCAATTCGTTATTCTATTTTGCAAAGAAAGAGCAAAACGTATGATTTTAACATCATCTTCATCAATCTCAAATAAATCCAAATAATTCTCAAAACCTTGAATATGTTTTTGGGCAGTGATACCATTCTCTCCATCAAATCTAGGAAGATACTTGTAGTATTTTTTAGGAAAATCATGGAGCATAGGAGGTAAAATAAGGGGCTTATATCTATCTGGAACTTTATATGGCACAGAGATATGTACAAGGATTGTAAGATCAGTCTTGATTATTTGAGGCTTCTTAATTGGAAAATGATCATCATTAGATTCATAAGAAAGCTGCTCAAAGAGATTAGGAGAATTATTACTTACAATCTTCAAAGGAAAATAACTAAAAACTAATCTAAGATCTTCTATAAAATACAATATACATTGAAAAACTTTCTTAATGAGAAAGAACATAATGTCTTGGATTAAGATCCAAGTTGAAATCCTGATCCTTCCATATTGTTCTTTGAGGTTCATTCCTCCAGTGGAGTCTTGATTGTGAAATTGATTTGGAGTTGCCAGGTGGATGATTTTAACCTTTGTGTGTCTGATCCATGTCCACCATCATAGATCAGATCTAATCCTGTAAAACAATTTTGAAGAAAAAGTTAGTTCTTCAGGAAACCAAACTTTGAGTATTTTATGATTATTTGGTTTTTTATGAATTTTCAAAACAACTTCTATGATTTCTTTAAGAGGCTTTAGATATGAGATTTAAATTTTTCTTAAAGATTTATTGAAATAGAGAAACTGATTGAAAGTTTGAAACCAAAGTTCAGTTTATAAGCTAAACCAAAGATAGACTGAAGCAGCATTTATTTACTATGCAGTTGCAGAGTGAAAGCATTTCAAAGGCTACCTGGCTGATCTTCAAGCTCTGTCTATAGCTTATAAGCAAACAATAGTAACAATAAAAATGATTCAAATCCCCAGTATGGTCGCCACTATGTTATCACTCAGGTTTTCCTTGAAGTTGTAAGAAAAGGAAATTAGACCCGAGGTAACCACAAACCAACCTTCAGATACAGAATCTAGCCAATCTGTATCCAGAGAGGGCTCTCTCTTTAAAATTTAGCTTTGTTCTTAGAAATTTTTAGGCTAGTTATAAGTCCAAGAGTTTTGATTTTGTTTAAATGGTGGAATCCGCCAACTGAGGGCAAGGTTGAAGATTTTTAGTCCATTGGGCTATGGAGTCGAAGGATGGCTTTACTGGATTACTCTTCTACACACAAGATGGCTTTGCAGGGCAAGATAGCCAAACAGAGAACAATTTTGGATCTTAAAATGAATGGAATGGATTTTGAAGGGATGAAAGGCAATCAAGAATATTTCAACATGTTCAAAAGAAAGAAAGTGAATGATTACAAATAAAGAGAAGCTAAGAATTCTTTACTATAGTAATCAAGATGTTTAAACCAACAAAACAAGAGCAATTAAGAATTCGTTGCTTATAACCGGTTTAGCAGAAAACATTTTAGAATAATCACAATTGAAATCAGAGTACACTTAAGTAAATTCTGATTTATTCTTTTATGTAATTATTCAGAAATGGAACAGGATGATATTATAAACAGATATAAAACTTAAAACATAGGATAGAAAGGACTTATTGAACTTTAGTCGGACACATGAATCCTGCAAAAAGTCTTGAGCTTCAAATCATCATCCAGCAAGCCACAAAGAAATTTCTCCAAAGCAATTTTATCCCAAAAAGATCAATGTTACAGCAAAGTAGTAGAATCCACCCAAAAATACTTCCAAGAGTGAAGTATTTATACAAATTCTAAACTAAAATATCTTGAAAAAATATCAAAATTGGTTCACAAATCTCTCCAACTATTTTACATAAATAGAACTTAAGTAAAGGACACTCAAACTAATGCATCTATTTGGCACTATTTTTTATGGATTGGTGATGAAAAAGAGGAGAATTTTAATTTGATCCAACTCTTAGTTGATGATGAGGCATCCAAGTCACTAACTACTTCATTTCTTTGTGCAATCTGCTCCAACAATTCTGCAAACTTGGGGTCCAATGAGACCTTTTTATTTCTCCATCCGTAATATATATGTAAAAAGTGAAGGAGGTTATTGTATATTAATATGTTGGTGAGATACACCTCTTTCACTTTCCCAAAATTCCTCTCCATCTGTGCACAATAGGCTCTGCAAAACTATGTGTAAAATAGAGTTTTACAGAGTCTGAAAAATAGCCTGTAAAGATGTGCATGTATCTCTCATTCTGAAATCACTGTGCCAAAAGTGAGATAGGTTTTTGTAGATATGTCTCTTAGTAACAAAAACCTCCTTCAGTTTTGTATGATGTATTTTTTATTTACCACAATATTCTCTGCAAAATGATGACTTAACTGGTATTTTCTGCAAAAAGTGCTTTCCATCATTGTTTAATATTTCCAAAACCATAATAGATGTTAGAAAAGTGAGAGAGGTTTTTGAAGATGGTCCTCTTAAGAACATAAACCTCCTTCCGTTTGGCAAAATTCATCTTATACTGATCACAATAGTTTCTGAAAAACTATGACTTAAACATGCAATTTCTGCAAAAATATTCCTTCTTGTTGTGTTTTTCATCTTTTCACTTTTTTGTTCTTTTGACTATTTTACTTTCACTTTAGACAAAATTCAATGTTGGTGAAATTATTTTCATTTCCTCTTTTTACTATTTTACTGCCTCTGTAATTTCTTTTACTGTTTACCTTTGACTGCTCTGTAACTTCATTTTAACTTTCATTCTGACTTTTACCTGATACACTTTAACCACTGATACTCTTTACCTTTGACTGCTCTGTAACTTCATTTTAACTTTCATTCTGACTTTTACCTGATACACTTTAACCACTGATACTCTTTAGCTGTTATGTTTTCTAACCTATGTTTGAATAGATTTGATAACACTCTTGGAGTAAACAAGTCTTATGACTAGTATTAAGACTGTTTATCCAAGGATGTGGTCTTCTGATCACCTGTAAACAAAACAAATTGTTAAGAAAGCATTGGTTTGCAGGGGAGGTCGAAAAGGTTTCATTTGATTTTGAGATGTCTGTGGAGTGAATCTAGAGTGATTTTTGGGAGGTAAACCATGCTCAAATTGTTTAACAGAGGCTTCAGGTGGTGCAGCTGGGTTACAAAGGGTTTTACTGCACAATCAGGTGAAAATGAGCAACACTAGGGTGTTTGTGTTTAAACGGGTAAACGGTTGATATTGGCGGGTGAGCTTTGAATGAACAGTGATTTGAACAGTTACTGGTTATGGCGGATAATCTTCTGAGAGGCTTGTCTGTAATCTTCTTTGAAAGGATAAGGTTGGCGAACTTCACAAATTCGAAATTTGAACTTTTCTGCGCGGAAGGCGTATTCTTTCTCTGGCGTACAAAATGATGAAAAAGACGCGAATGTTTTGTTTTATTGGCAAAGTCAAATGGGTGGGGAATATTTTATTATTTTATGGGATGACGTCAGCGTACGGGAGGCGAGTCACGGGGGAATGGTGTTAAGCGGTTTATTCTGCACCACCTTTGGAGGAGGGTGGTTTTATGTGAATCGGCAGCGATTCCACAAATTGAATGACATGTGGTAGGGACACTATTTGAAAACCGCTTTGATTTCGCAAGTTATCTATCGGACGAAGGATGTACAGCGAAATGAACGAGAGCGGTGGATCTCCGAGCGAGCAATCGAACGGTGATTTGGGACGGGGAGATGGCATAGGAATTAATGAGCGGGCCCGACGCGTTTAATATCCATTAATCATTCCGGGAGGATTTCGATTGGCTGGAAAGATTATTAATTAATCCTGATGATTAATTAACCTCTTCGCATATAATGACGGTGGGGGGTAATGAATGGGTTAATTTTCGAAGTTTGATTTGAATTTAGACTTCGGGTTTTATTTTTCCGTTTTAAACATATAAAACATATGCTTAAAGCCTTTTTCTTATGTTTTTATTATATGGTAATAAAACGATATGATTTGTTTACCATAGGGGGCGGGGTTGATATATACATATATATTTTAGCCAAAGGGTTTGTAAAGTGGATATTTTTTATTTGAATATGTGGGATTTATTTAACTTTGGCTTAAAATCATAATACAAAGGTTTTTGGGATATTTATATAGGAGGAGTTATATACTATAGGAAAAAGATTATTTCAATAGGGATTTAATAAATAAATTAGAGTTAATATGACAAAGGACAAGGTAAACTCAAAATAATTTAACATAACCAAGGAAGTGAAGATTTTTAAAAGCAAATTGCATTATCATAACTTCATCACTTAAACTCAGAATAAAAAGTAATTTTGAGGGATTTTTATGGAATATTGTATGATTTTCCTAAGTAAAATGGGATTTTACTTAGGAAAAGCTTTTTGAGAAGTGGATGAATGTTATAATGGATAATTTCAAGTACTTAGGTCTTTTTCAATTATTGGGCCAAGGGTAATCCAAAAGTCAAGGAAATGCCTTGAGCCCCTTTAATCTTCAAATACCTTAGCACTTAGGGGAAATGTTTAGGGAAATGAGAGGGGAAGTTAATAATTTGACTTTTCTCTGCTGTGAACTTTTTCCAATGTAGTATCTACCTTCGTACTTGTGATGAAAGTAAATTTGAACACATTTAAACCATCATTCATCACATGTAATTCTGTAACAACATCTACCTACCCTACCTATTTTACTCTACCATTTTCTCTCCTTTATTAGGGTGCACTTAAACTGGCAAACCCTTATCAATCTTTTTTCTTTTTACATGGAAAACCTATCTAAGTCTACACTTATTACATCCAAGGACTCAGATTAAACTGTTGAGCACCTTTTATTAACTCTACCTATCTACTTATCTGCCAAGATTAAACTGTTTGGTCAGATTTTTATTCTCTATTCTACAACATGAAATCGAAAAATGAACTAGCCAAGCTTAAACAGTTTGACTCTTCATAAATTGTGGCAAAAGTTTAACAAGCTACACACAATTACTTATTACAGAAAATGAAATAGTAGTGGCATTTAGACTTGCACACTTTCCTGGTCTATTTTTTGTTTGGGGTTCATTTCTTTCACTTTTTTGACCATTTTATTCTTTTTACCCTTTGATTTTTCTTTTAGGGTATACCCTCTTTACATTTTTATAATTTTTGATTTTTTGATTTTTTGAAAATATGGAACACCTTTGCAACAAGAAAAAGGTTTGACATATTGCATAGTTCAACAAGTCAATCATGAAAAATGACACCTATTGGTATAGGAGTCTAACAAGATCTCCATCAATCCACATCCGACAATTGTCACGTAACACAACTGCTCACTCCTTGAATTCTCAAAATCACTTGATAAAAATGGTTTTCGATTAACCACTTTTGCCACGCGTCACATGCTGAATGCTATCGCGTTCAAAAAGGTAAAACAACTTACCATTTGAGAAGTCACGCGAACCCACCAGTCAAAATTGCCTTTACTGTTCATCAGACATTGGCTCACAGTCTTACCATCTCACATCAACCACAATATGTTAACATATATTTCACCTTCCACATTATAATAAAACCTTGATTTTAATTTAAAACCAAACCCCACAAATATATGAATGCCCGTTTGGTCCCACTATTCTTTTAACATACCTTTTGCCCGTGCTACTTCACTTGTGATCCAACGGTCTATCTCTCCTCGCGTTCCAAAACTCAATTACTCACCCATCTGACAATCATCGTGCTACCAAGATGCACGAAGCTTATTTCTTAGAAATTATGCGATAAAAATGGTTTTTAAAAACCACTCTTTGCCACGCATCCACTGGCTAACCTTATCGTGTTCAAAAAGGCAAAACAACTTGCCACTTAATTAGCCACGTGATGCTGCTGGTTTTATTTCTCAAAACCGCCTCCTCATTCACTGTTCCACCTTCTCGTTTATTCATGGTTCCGCCTTCTTATTTACTCAACGAACCATTGGATTTCAGTTCATAAACCCCAACACCTTCTAATTCGATCACGCCTCTTTAACTTGATTTCTGCTAGATAACCAGAGTTTCGCTTCCCTTCAAACCGTGCCATCACTTATGGTGCTTCCATTCGATTCATTCAACGGTGCTCCAATTCTTCTTTATTGAAGACTGCTTTCAATTCATTACCGAACGTCAAATTCATTATTGTAAAAAGACCGGTTCTCTTTCACATTTTAGCAGAATCAGGGTTCCACCCAGTAATTAAACCTCTCCAACGTACCTTCTTCCTCTCGACATATTCAAGGATTTTTACTTTGTGCCTTCAATTTTCATACTCCTGCAACCTCAATTCAACTCCCATTACAATAAAAGCCCTATATGGACTTCGAAACCCAGAAATTTACGGCACCATAATTACACAACGGAACTTGTAAGTTTCCTTCAAGTGCCTTATTCAATACCTGTTCCGGTCAAGCAATTTTGGCCTTCGATAAAGGTTCATGGAATTTCAATTCAATAGCATCGATTTAAATTTATTCATTCCAGAATCAAAACTTTATAACATAACCCCTGACATATTCGAATTGCTTATGAATCAAACATTGACATTAACCCTTAACACAAATTTTATCACGTATTGTTTCTTATATGATTTCTTATTGAAACTCAAAGCCTACCACACATACCTTAAACCAAATGATACCCATGTAATATTGAAACAGAATCCTCATATATGCAGATGAAATTACTTACAAAGGCTTCTTGTCTTGACGAGATCATCAAATCAAATGGCCCTTTTCAACTGCCCGTAGGCTTACAAGAACAAACCCCTGTTTGCCCAAACTAAAGCACTCACACACTCTACAGATCTCTAAAGACCCCAAACCTTTTTTTTCTTTAGCACAACTCCCTCCTGAGCTTGTTTTGTATAAGATCTTTGGGCCTTGCTGTATCTTGCAACTCCACTACCTCTCTTCTTCTACTGTTCCTCTGCCTTTGTTGCTTAGGTGTTACCTTTGTTGCCCCAGCTGTCTCTGCTCCTTGTCTGCCTTGCTTCTTAGCTGCATTCGCTTCTTTGTTGCCTCTGCTGATAGTATAATTCTCCTCCTTGCCTTTCTGTTGCTCTTCTTCCTCTCTTTTATGCTTTCTTACTACATAATTTCCTGATCTGCTCCTTTGATTTATTGATGGTTCTTCTCTTCTCCTTTGCCTTAGTGATAGTTCAGGTGTTGCTCCTTTGTGCTCGTTTTATGTTTTCTTACTGTATAATTGCCTAATCTGCTCCTTTGCCTTATTGCTGGTTCTTCTTTGCTCCTTTTCCTTAGTGATAGTTCAGGTGCTGCTCATGTCTTCTCCTTTGCCGTCAATGACAATATTTCCAACATTCTCCCCCTTTGGCATTGATGGAAATACTTTAATACTCTTCTTTTTCTTGATTTTCCTCCCCCTTTGACATCAATGGCAAAGGGTTGCACATTTCCTAGTGTGGTTTCCAAATCTTGTCCATAATACTCTGATCTTGAGGACCTGTTCCATGCACTGCTCACTTGCTCTGGCTCTTTTGTGACAATATTTATTGACTGATCTCCCCCTAGAATGATGCTTTCTTTTCTGATCTCCCCCTGGAATGATGCTTTCTTTTCATGTCAAAGAGTAACATCTGCAGACACTACCCCTAGTTTGTCTCTTAGATATTCGAATGGATCTTTAGCAAGAGGTTTTGTGAATATGTCTGTTTTTTGTTCCTTTGTTGGTACATATTCCAACTTCACTACTTTCTGTGCTACTTATTCTCTGTGGAAATGGTACTTAATAGGGATGTGCTTTGTTTTTGAATGAAATACAGGATTTTTTGATATACTTATTGCACTTGTATTGTCACATTTGATTGAAATGGGATTATACATGCTTACCTTCATGTCTTGGAGAGTTTTTTTCATCCACATTACTTGTGTGCAAGATGTTGCTGCTGTTATGTATTCTGCTTCTGCTATAGATAGAGAGATAGAAGTTTGCTTCTTGCTTAGCCATGCCACCAGACTTTTTCCCAAATAGAATGCACCTCCACTTGTGATTTTCCTGTCATCCACACAGCTGGCCCAATCTGCATCTGTGTATGCTGTCAATGTGAATTTTTTCCCTTTTGGATACCATAGGCCATAATGTGAAGTACCTTGTAGATATCTAAATATTCTCTTGATTGCTAGTAAATGATTTTGTTTTGGTGCTGCTTGATATCTTGCCACAAGTCCTACTGCCAACATAATGTCTGGTCTAGAAGCTATTAGGTATAGCATACTTCCTATCATGGATCTGTAAATTTTTTGATCTACATATGTTGATCCATCATTAGCACATATTTTGCATCCAGTGATCATGGGGGTTGACACAGGTTTGCAATCTTCCATTTGAAACCTTTTCAACATCTCTCGTAAGTATTTTTCTTGTGAGATGAATTTTCTTGTGTTCTTTTGTTGAATTTGAAGTCCTAAATAGAAGGTGAGCTCTCCAATCATAGACATCTCAAATTATGATTTCATTTCTTCAGCAAATTATTTTGTTAACTTTTCTTTGTTACTACCAAACATGATGTCATCTACATACACTACTACAAATAAGAGTTCATTTTCATTAGCCTTTATTTACAAATTGTTGTCTACTCCTCCTTTCTTGAACCCTTGTTTTTGCAAGTATTTGTCTAGCCTTGAATACCATGCTCGAGGAGCTTATTTCAGACCATGTAAGGCTTTCTTTAATTTGCACACATATTCATGTTTATCCGTTAATGAGAATCCTTCAGGTTGCTCCATGTAGACTTCTTCCTCTAGATCTCCATTCAGGAAGGCAGACTTCACATCCATTTGATATACCTTGAAATCATGATAACATGCAAAGGCCAAAAACATCCTGATTGCTTCCATTCTGGCTACAAGGGCAAAGGTTTCATCATAATCAAGACCTTAAATTTGTGAATATCCCTTGCATACAAGTTTGGCTTTATTTCTGATTACCTGCCCTTGTTCATTCATCTTATTCTCGAATATCCATTTTGTGCTAATGACATTTTTCCCAGTGGGTCTTGGAATTAATTCCCAGGTATTGTTCTTCTCAATTTGGCCCAGTTCTTCATTCATAGCATTTACCCAATATTTTTCTTTGTTGGCTTCTTCAAATTTCTTTGGCTCTATTTTTGATAACATGGCTAGGTATACTTCTTCTGTCTGTTCAGCTAACTGTCTTCTAGTATGGATTCCAACACTCTTGTCCCCAATGATTTGATCTTCTGGATGATTCTTTTGAGTGTGTCTTGAGGGACCTTTTGAGTTTAATTCAGTATCTTTTGTTGTCTTTCTCAGTTCATCATTATCTTGGTTATCTTCTTCATGATCTTCTAGAGGATTGTTGCATCTTATACTTCTTGTTCTGTTTGGTAGATCTTCATCAAATATTTCATCAATGCTTTCCACAATTTTGTGTAGTGTTTTGTTGTAGCACTTGTAACCCTTAATTTTGGATGCATATCCTAAAAATATTCCTTCATCAGCTCTTGCATCAAACTTCCCCAGTTTTTCATCATTAATTTTTATGAAACACTTGCTTCCAAAGACTCTAAAGTGCTTGATTGATGCCAGTTTACCATGCCATAATTCGTAAGGATTCTTGTCACAGTTTGGTCTTAAATGAGCATTGTTAAGAATGTGAACAACTGTGTGTACTGCTTTTGCCCAAAAGGTTTGGGGAATGTTACTTTCTTTCATCATTGCTCTGGCAATATGTTGTGCTGACCTGTTTTGTCTCTCAGCCACTCCATTCTGTTGAGGTGTACCTGCCATTGTAAACTGTTGTTTTATCCCATGCTCATTGCATAGGTCTGCAAAATCATAGTCTATGAATTCACCTCCCCTGTCTGATTTGATGCACTTTAGCTTGCATCCTGTTTGATTTTCTGCCAATGCCTTGAATATCTTGAATTTCTCAAGTGATTCAGATTTATATTTTAGAAATGCTACCCACGTCATTCTGGAAAAATCATCTATTATTAGCATGAAATAAGATTCTCCACTTGGTGTTTTGGTTCTTGAAGATCCACACAGGTCCATGTGTACAAGTTGAAGAGGCTTACTTGTAGATAATTTCTCTTTGGTCTTGAAATATGTGCGGGTCTGCTTGCCCAGTTGGCAGGCTTTACATATGGTATTTGAAGGCTTCTTTATTGCTTGCATATCTCTGACTGCATTCTTCTTGCTCAAACTGATGATGTGGTCAAAGTTTAGGTGTCCCAATCTTCTTTGCCATAATCATGATTCATCAAGTTTGCTTAGGTGACATGCTTCGTCCTCTTCTTTCACTATATAGACATTACTTTCTATTCGAACACCTTTGATAAAGGAATTTCCGGTGGTGCTTGATCTTACTTCACAATATTGGGCTCTAAAAATGACTTCACAGCCTTTATCACATATTTGACTGACACTTAGCAGATTTTCTTTCAGCCCATCCACAAATAGTACATCTTGGGCCTTTCCTCTTCCATTATCCAGACTGATTGAGCCTTTTCCTTTGATTTTCCCTGCTTTATCATTGCCAAATGTTACATTCCCAGATTTCTTTTCATCAAAGGTTACAAACTTGCTTCGATCTCCAGTCATATTCTTTGAGCATCCACTGTCCAAATACCATTGGTTTTTCTGATCTTGAGCTATTAGAGCCAGGTCACACTTATTCAAATTCTTTTTCCATTGCATGCATCCTTTTGTTTGGTATCTTTCCTGAGAGGATGGACCACATTCTCTGAGAGGACATTTGTGACACTTGGGCCCGATTCGATGGCAATCAAAGCATTTGATTGTGTTTCTGAATGAATTATGTGCACGAGTGAATTTTCGATTGTTCATCCATCTCCTTGAGTTTCCATACATCAGTATTTTTCCATTCGTTCTGCACTCCTTGGCTTTATGGCTGAACTCCTTACAGTAGAAAAAATACCCATAAAAACAATTGGCGTACCTGATGAAGGGTTGTCTTCTCCATTTGTTTGCTTGAGGTAGTATTTTCACTTTTTGCATCCTTTGTTGGTTGGAATCAATTCTCCTTTTATGACAGTATGTAGCAATATGTCCCAGTTTGTGGCAGGCATAACAAGTGACCATTTTCATAGGGGGGAAGAATCTCCTTTGATAGCTTCCAAATTTTATATATTTAGGAGTATATGAGCCTTTTTCAGTTAACTGTTTATTTATTTCGTTCTTTGTCATTTGAGGTTCCTGCTTGTTTTTGTTTACTTCATTGTAGGCTTCTACTTCTGCAGGAACCTTCTGAGCTGCTTCATTATCCTTAACAACTTTTACAAAAATGATATTACTGTTATCTTTTTCTTTGACTTTACTTGTTTCTCCTTCATAACCTATCCTTGTTTTTATCAGAGGAGATCTTTAAGCATCTAGTATTTTATTCAACTTATCAAATCTTTTCATTTGAGGAGTGTTTATTGACAATTTCCTTTGGGTGTTTTCTAATTTCTTCCTCAAGCATACTACTTCTTCTTCCAATTTCTCTTGCTTTCGAATTTTATCCTCAATTTTCTTAAGTAGAGTGTCTTCTACCTTCTTGGCTTCTTCAAGTTCTACTTTCAACTGAATGAGGTCTTCTGAATTTTTTTCTTCTCTTACATATTTGAGGAGAATGTCTTTATGTTTCCTGCACTTTAGTTTAAGTATGTCTATTTCCTCCAGCGCACTTCTTAGCACCCCCTCAAGATCAACTTCACCTTCTTCCTCATCTTCTAAAAGGAATCCCTCAAGCTCTTCCTTGGCCATCAACACAAATTTAGAGGTTCCTTCTTCATTTGAGGTTTCATCTGAGTTTTCAGATGCACTGCTATCTTGCTGAGCATAATATGATTTTCTCTTGTATCTACTCCCTTTCTGCCAGTTCTTTGATATGGTTTTCTCTGTCTCTTGAGTCTAATTCTTTTTCTTCTTATGAGGACACTTAGATGCATAGTTTCCAACTCTTCCACAGTTAAAGAATTTAAATGGAAGTTTACCTTTATACTTTCCTGAGCCTTTATCCAATTTTCTGACAAATTTGGCCTCTTCTTCATCAGAGCAGGAGCATGTATCTTTTTTTTCTTCTTTTTTCTTCTCTACCTTAAAGGTTGCCTCCCTCACATTTGAATTTCTCCGTGGCAGTCTCATCTCATAAGCTATTAAGTTTCCAAGTAATTGGTTCATGGTCAAATTTTCCCAATCAGTTGTTTCTTCTATGGCAGAAACCTTGGGGTTAAAGTTGGATGGTAAAGATCTTAGAATCTTTTGAACAATTACACATTCTTTTATGGTTTCTCCTAGAGCTTTCATGTTATTCACAATTTCTGCAACCCTTAAGAAGAAGCTGGCAGTGTCTTCATCATCATTCAATTTTATATTTTCAAACTGAGCTCTATAGACTTGTAGTTTGGCTATCTTCACTTTTTTGTCTCCCTCATGGATGCTTTCTAATGTATCCCATATTTCTTCGGCAGTCTTGTTGTGCATTACTTTGATAAATTCTGCCTCACACAGGCCACTTAAGAGAGCATTCATGGATTTTTCATTAGCTACAAAATCTAGTTTGGCATCTTTCTCTGAGTCAGACTCCTTTGGGGCATATCCCAATTCCACAGCAGCCCAAACGTATATTCCTAGAGACATTATGTACATCCTCATTCTTATTTTCCAGAAGGCATAATTTGTACCAGTGAACAAAGGGGATTTATTTGTTGAACATCCTACTAGACTAGCCATCCTGGGGACCTAGGATCTCCTTCCAGTTGTTAAACTGATACAGAAGGAACCAGCTCTAATACCAATTGTTGAACCCTTGGTTAAACTGAGAGGGGGGGGGGGGGGGGGAGGGAACTACTTTAATGCAACCATGTTCTTATTAAAATTTCTTTATACTCATTCACATCCTCATTTTCAGGATCAACTTAATATACAATGGAAGATCAATCTTAATAAGTGAGCAGTTATGTATTAAGAAGAATAAATAATAAGAGTATCAACACATAATCATCATGCATATAGACAAATGTGATATAAGTGGAAACCCATAAGGGAGAAAACCACATCTTATTTTTGTTGTGATGCAAAGGCAAGCTCCAACTCTCTCTCACCACCGATTTTCCGTAGGCTCCAACCTACAAGAGGCTACAACCTCAATTCTACAAGCTATAACTTGCAAGGAAGCTCCAACTCCCATCTATTTTCCGTGTGCTACAACCCACAGGAGGCTCCTACCTCAACCAACTACAACCTACATCTATCAAGCTACAACTGAGCATGGAAGCACCCACTTCTCACTCTTTCATAAAATGTTGATTTACCCGGGATATCACTGCTCGTTCCTTCTTCACTGTTGTCCACTAGCCTTCATATCTGTCTTATATCATCTTTGAATCTTCACAGCTTCTCTATCTGCTCCTCCTTCTTCTTACCCTCTCTGCCTCATTTCTCCATTCTCTAACCTCTCTATGCATATGTTGGTAACATTATTTATGGAGATCACCTCATAACTATTTGCATTCCACAGGGAATTCGAAATGAACAACCATGACTCTTTGCCTTCCACCTTCTCATTTATTTTTCATCTCGTTCAGAAGAATATAGTAATATGTACATATTTCAGTTTTACAGTGGAGTTTTGTTCGCCTACATAGACTTTCCTCATCACAAACAATATAAAATTAATTAAAACATTTACATTTACATTTGCAACAGATATATCTCATTCAACCCTTTTAGTTCTTGGCTCACTGTGTGTTTGTCTTTTCTGCTGCTGTAGTGTAACATTTCTACATACTCTCCTGCTTTCTATGCATGTACCCCTAACAAACCCACATTCTCCAAGTTCAGTGTGCATATAAAAATGCATCCCAATTTTTTCTCCAACCAAACTCAAATCTGGGCAACCTTAACAATTTAATGCTGAAACTTTATATCTCAAATCATAGAATTGAGATATTAAATAAAATTCTATATGGTTATAAAACCATCCAACCCAGATTACAATTCTTCTATGTGGAAGCTTATTTTTAAATCATTTAAAACCTTACAAATAAGACCCCTTTCAATCTTCATATATTAGAAGCTTTTGTTCAGAACCAATGGCTAAAACCATAATCAACCCTATCTTATAATATGTTGAATATTACAACTAAACCATAATATAAGTCTCGGCATATATCTCAGGTTTTATAATTTAACCCCAATGGTCAATAAGCCATATTGAAACCTGTTTTATTTAAGATTTCGTTCCAAGTGGAAACCTTATTTAAACTCCTGAATGCCGACAAATATGAATGTCCGGGCCATAATGGATATGAACATATATCAACCCCGACCTTGGTTAAGACTCAGAATTCAATATATAATAAAAATTGGGACCCATAGCACTTCGACTTACCCATTCATTAATTCTCAAGCAACTTGATGCGCATCCACCGTTGGATCTCCATCGATCCACATCCGACAATTGTCGCGTAACACAACTGCTCACTCCTTGAATTCTCAAAATCACGCGATAAAAATGGTTTTCGATTAACCACTTTTTCCACGCATCACATGCTGAATGCTATCGCTTTCAAAAAGGTAAAACAACTTACCATTTGAGAAGTCACGCTAACCCACCAGTCGAAACTGCCTTTACTGTTCATCAGACATTGGTTCACGGTCTTACCATCTCACATCAACCACGATATGTTAACATATATTTCGCCTTCCAAATTATAATAAAACCTTGATTTTAATTTAAAACCAAACCCCGCAAATATATGAATGCCCATTTGGTCCCACTATTCTTTTAACGTACCTTTCGTCCGTGCTACCTCACTTGGGATCCAACGGTCTATCTCTCCTCGCGTTCCAAAACTCAATTACTCACCAATCCGACAATCATTGCGCTACTAATATGCGCGAAGCATATTTCTCAGAAATTACGCGATAAAAATGGTTTTTAAAAACCACTCTTTGCCACGCGTCCACCGGCTAACCTTATCGTGTTCAAAAAGTCAAAACAACTTACCACTTAATTAGCCACGCGATACTGCTGGTTTTATTTCTCAAAACTGCCTCCTCATTCACTTTTCTGCCTTCTCATTTACTCATGGTTCCGCCTTCTTATTTACTCAACGAACCATTGGATTTCAGTTCATTAACCCCAGCACCTTCTAATTCGATCATGCCTCTTTAACTTGATTTCTGCTACATAACCAGAGTTCCGCTTCTCTTCAAACCGTGCCATCACTTATGGTGCTTCCACTCAATTATTTCAACGGTGCTCCATTTCTTCTTTATTGAAGGCTGCTTTCAATTCATTACTGAACCTCAAATTTGTGATTGTAAAAAGACCGGTTCTCTTTCACAGTTTAGCAGAATCAAGGTTCCACCCAGTAATTAAACCTATCCAACGTACCTTGTTCCTCTCGACATATTCAAGGATTGTTACTTCGTGCCTTCAAGTTTCATGCTCCTGCAACCTCAATTCAACTCCCATTACAATAAAAGCCTTATATGGACTTCAAAACCCAGAACTTTACGACACTATAATTACACAACGGAACTTGTAAGTTTCCTTCAAGTGCCTTATTCAATGTAAGTTTCCTTCAAGTGCCTTATTCAATACCTATTCTGGTCAAGCAATTTTGGCCTTCGATAAAGGTTCATGGAATTTCAATTCAATAGCATCGATTTGAATTTATTCATTCCAGAATCAAAACTTTATAACATAACCCCTGACATATTCGAATTTCTTATGAAACAAACATTGACATTAACCCTTAACATAGAGTTTATCACGTACTATTTCATATACAATTTCTTATTGAAACTCAAAGCCTACCACACAGACCTTAAACCAAATGATACCCATGTAATACTGAAACAGATTCCTCATATATGCAGATGAAATTACTCACAAAGGCTTCTTGTCTTGACCAGATCATCAAATCAATAAGCCTTTTCAACTGCCCGTAGGCTTACAGGAACAAAGCCCTGTTTGCCCAAACTGAAGAACTCACACACTCTGCAGATCTCTAAAGACCCCAAACCTTTCTTTTCTTTAGCACAACTCCCTCCTGAGCTTGTTCTATATGAGATCTTTGGCCCTTGTTGTATCTTGCAACTCCGCTACCTCTCTGCTTCTGTTGTCCCTCTTCCTTTGTTGCTTAGGTGTTACCTTCGCTACCTCAGCTGCCTCTGCTCCTTGTCTTCCTTGCTTCTTAGCTGAATTCACTTCTTTGCTGCCTCTTCTGATATTCTAATGCTTCTACTTACCTTTCTGCTGCTCATCTTCCTCTCTTTTATGCTTTCTTACTGCATAATTGCCTGATTTTCTCCTTTGCTTTATTGCTGGTTCTTCTCTGCTCCTTTTCCTTAGTGATAGTTCAGGTGCTACTCCTTTGTGTTCCTTTTATGTTTTCTTACTGCATAATTGCTTGATCTACTCCTTTGCCTTATTTCTCGTTCTTCTCTGCTCCTTTGCCTTAGTGGTAGTTCAGGTGCTGCTCATGTCTTCTCCTTTGCCATCAATGACAATATTTCCAACATTTTCTTATGATTTATCTATTTGTAAAGCATATTTATGTCGGTTTGTGACCTATTAAAATTTTTGAGCACTTTAAGTGCACTTTTTAGTTTTTCATTGTAAATTAACGAATGTGACTTGGTTTCCCTCATATAAATAGATCAAAGTCACTTTCCTTTGGATCATCATCACACACACTCATTTCTCTTCTTTTGAGAAAGTGAATGCTATTTTTTTCTCTTACACACAATGGCTATGTAGTGTATGAATTTCCTTGTAGATGATATTCATTTCATGGAGAGTCTATCTTGTGGATGACGTCATTTTGGAGTCCCTCCTTCACATGTGGAGGATTTATGGCATTTTCCTATGGTTTTTCTATTTGTAAAGTCATCTTTATGTCATGTTTTTAGGGAGTTTCATTGTAAATTAAGGAAAAGTGACTTGGTTGCCCTCATATAAATATATGGAAGTCACTTTCCTTTGAATCATCACCATCACACACTAATTTCTCTTCTCTTGGGAGAGTGTGCAATATTATTTCATATTTTTCTCTGGAACACAATGGCTAAGTAGAGTGTGAATTATCTCGTGAAGGATATTCATTGCATTGAGAGACTATCTTGTGGACGGAGTCGTGTTGGAGAGATTTTCCTCCCACAAATGTGGAGAATATTTGGAAATTTCTTATGATCTATTTGTAAAATTGTCTTCATCTCAGTATTTTAGGGCTTTTCATTGTAAATTAAGGAAAATTGACTTGGTTTCCCTCATATAAACATAGGGAAGTCACTTTCCTTTGCACCATCATCACATACACTCATTTGTCTATTTTTGAGAGAGAGTGCACTAATTTTTTCTATTTTTCTCTTGTATGCAACGGCTAAGTAGAGTGTGAATTTCCTTGGGGAGGATATTCATTACATGGAGAGACTATCTTGTGAATGATGTCAAATTAGAGATATTTTCCTCCCATATGTGAAGGATTTATGCCATTTTCTTATGATTCGTCTATTTGTAAATCCATCTTTATGTTAGTTGTGACCTCTTAGACCTTTTGAGAACTTTAAGAAACATTTCAGGACTTTTCATTGTAAATCAAGGAAAAATGACTTGGTTTCCCTCATATAAATAGAGAGAATACATTTTCATTTCGATCATCATCACACACACTCATTTCTCTTTTCTTGAGAGAGCGTGGAATATTATTTTCTCTTTTTCTCTCTAACGTGATGGCTAAGTAGAGTGGGAATTTTTTTGGGAGGATATTCATTGCATGGAGAGACTACCTTGTCTATTAATAAACAGATTCTTTCTTGAATGGTGTAAGTTTAATACTATTTATTTCCATTGTGCATAAAATTTCTGAAATTAAGGTTTATCTTGTACCATACTAAAAAGTGCAATATCTTTTATGAACTTTTGTTTCGACATATTTACACAAAAAAATTCATTAAAGAATCCATCAACGAAACTTGTTTCCATGCATCATTTGACCTTAAATCTCATGTGAAAGAAGTTTTCATGGTTTCTGATGGAAGAAAATTTTCTTCAACCCTTGCTCAGCCAAGGTCCTCTTACTTGGATTCCAACCTCTTTGACTCTATGTTCCCAATTGAATAGAGGCACTAGTTTTGTTGTGTTGATCACCCTAAATTTGTCTCTTTCTTCTATTTCATGGTAGCTAGTATTAGGGTTTGGTCAAAATATATATTTAATATCATTTTTTATATATAAATTTTATTTTCCTTAAAGTAGGAATTTCATTCATTAATATTTTAAAATAAAAAATCTATCATTTATTATATGTTTTACCATCAAATCTAGCGTTGTTATCATAGGTTTATGCCATTTTTTTATGCATTTTCAGCCATTATAAACTTATTTTTTACCTATTCCTTATGTTATCACTCCCCCTGTTTCCCAAGGCTAAGAATGGAACTGAAGGAGGTAACCTCAATCCAATATTTAGGTCTGGTAGCTAGCCCTACCAAAAATAGAGAGGGATTTCTCAATGTCACTTTTACAGCCAATGAGATGACTGGATATCTAATTATTAGGTTGGGTATAAGATTTGTGAATTAGGGTTTTGTTTTGAGTTTTTGCTGGATAGGAATGAAATTCAAGGTACTAGATCTAGGTTTTAGGTCTAATTTCAAAGGTTTTATTGCAGAGATGAAGATGAGACCAGGTAGGTATACTTAAGAACATACTTTAATTTTCCATTGTGCATAGGTTTTGAAAAGAGAGAGGCAGTCATAATCAGCATGTTAAATGAATTCATTCATCAGAAGAGTAGAAACACATTCATGAAAATATTATAAAACAGAGAATGAAAAGAAAGATTTATGTTCATAGACTCGTAAGATAATCATATAGAGGCATACATGTGATGGAAAGAAAACATAACATTCAAATTAATGAGGTTACTGAGAAAAAAAATGCTAATAAGCATACCACTAGAGTCCCAAGATTATAGCTACAACATGTCTTTGATTTCACTGAAAAAAAGTTTGTACAATAGCTCCATACTACAAATAACAACTATCCAACCTCTAAAATGACTTGATTTGGACTACATATAGAAAATAGAATTCATGAAACCTCATTGGTTTGAAAACTGATCCAAAATACATCATAAATGCACTCTATGAGTCATTTCCTAGAATCCAGGGAAGTTAGAAATAGTCCCCTCAAATTTAGCTAATAACTAGGAGTATATGTCTCCATGATTAATTACATGATTCCTCCATAATGAGAGGCAAAAAAAAATCTCTTATCTAAAATACACCTCATAGGATAGTTGCAAAATTATTCTAGCTAGACAACTATAAAAAAGGAATCCAAGACAGAAGCGTCGCACCTCCCAGCAGAAGCATCACACCTCCCAGCAGAAGCATCACACCACCTTGAGGGTGATTTTGACTGACCTTTAGGAATCCATCTACAAATCTCAGAGTTGGGATACGTGTCCCTATGTGTCCTCTTTCCATACCAACCTTGAAAATGATAAAATTCCCCCTGGAAGGCCTTCAAAAACTCATTCTCCCAACCTTACTCTAGAAGTGATGCACACTAGAAAAATGAGTGGTAGAAGCATGAAAAAAAGGTTATTTTTTGAGTTTTTCTCCAAAAATAAAGGATGTCATGTTAAACTAAGACCATATATGTGAAGTAGAAGGCAAAAACTACCCATCCATGTAAACATTTCCTCACTTGGAAGCTGTGAGGAAAAGCGTCGTGTCGTTGCGCGATGCTTTTGCACAACCGAAATTGTGAAAATTTCCAAAAATCCAAAATTTTCCAAAAAATATTATGCAAAAATAGGGCTTAAATGTAGATAAACATCTCTCTAACCATAACATTTTTTGAAAAAATAAGAGATTTTTTTTTTTCCATTGTTATGAACAAAAACCTCCTCCCTTGTTCCAAAATACCGTCCCATTTGTTCAAAACCCAAGTTTGACGTTGGTCAGTAAAATTTGCATAAGCGTAGCACACTCTTAGCAGACATGTTGCACCAATTTGAAGGGGAGTTTGGAGGCCTTCCTAGAGGATTTTTTGGCTGAAAGTGGTATGGTTGGAAATTTTCGGATGTCTACTACACAATGGATTCATCGATCACAACAAACCTCTGCTCCAAACCCCTGAAAATTGACTTGAAGACAACTTGTCCAAAAGTGCAGAAAATGACCTGGAGCAACTCTATTTTTGGAATTTATCTCAAATCATAACACCTGTACATAAAATTAAGGAGGTTTTTTTTATTTGGTTTATTATTGGCAAACACTTCTTTCACTTTTGTCAAATTCATCGTCATTACTTCAGAAATTAAATTTGAAGTAGGATTGTCCCTATGTGCAATGTAAACCCTAGATTAATCACAAAACTCTGAAAATGATTCCATAGGTATGAGTTGGCTAAAACCTAGAATTATGAACTCCATTATTATACTTTCTCTTCTCACCTTCCATGATGTTTGTCAACAAAAAGAAACCCTAGCTTGATATGAAGGAAAGGAAGGGTGAAAACTACGAAAACAAGGGAAAGTGGGGCAACAAGTTTAGGGAGGGAAATGGAGGGGATAGGAGTTAGGGGAAAATATGAAAAAAATAGGGGAGATAGGTTAGTGTGTTAGGAATACATTATAGGTGAAATTTTTGTAAATGGATAAGGGAAAGAGGGAAAAATGGCCTAAACACATAGTTGACCTAGTATCTCTACAAAAGCGTAGTGAGGATTAGGGTTTGAAGGTTACTAGATGATTAAAATAGGGTTTTTCTTGCTGAATCAAGCTAAACATCAATGAAACCCAAAATGTAGTTAAAAAACCTAGAAGAGGGAATTCACCCTTTGATGAAGAATTTGAGTTGAATGAAAGGTGAGGGATGATCACTTACTGACTTGGAAGCCTCTGAAACTTGAGAAGTGATGAACTGACCCTTATGATGGTTTCTTGGAGCTTGAAAGGAAAAAACGTAGCAAACTGCCAAAATTTGGATGGTTGTTGAGAGTTGTGAGCATGAGAGAGGAGCTCTTTTGACCATGTAGCATACTTCTTTGAGAAAAGACAAATTTCCTTTACTTTATTTTACTATCTTTTGTAACTCCCAATTAGGATGCTTTGTATGGTGAAAATGACTCTTTTTTGCTTTCTTTCATGACATGATTGGACATTGTAGTGGCAAAACAAATGAGACCTATACCATAACCTAGATGGAGGTATGTTGACTGATTTAGGACCCTAGGTGATTGATGGATGACATGACCTTGAAATGATGATGACCATGAATGGAGTGAAGGAAGTAGAATTTCAAGCCTAGAAAACATTTAGTGAACAAAAATTTATTTGAAAATTGATTTGAAAACATGAAATTTTGACCTAGTACCACTACCAAGTAAACTTGAAGGAGTATTTTTTATCACTAAACATTTAGACATTAACACCTTACATACCTCCTCTAGAGCCTCAAAGCCTTTGTTTATCATACTTTATAGGTTATTTATTGGTTTTTATATGGTTTTCCGTGATGTTATAAATTTTTCCATCATTGAAACCCTAACTTTTAACAATTTTTTCTTAGTTTACTAGGACTGGTTGAAAGTGTGCTTAAACATTTGTAAAAATTATCTTGGTCTCCAAGGCTTTTCCAATACCTTCTTCAATAACCATTAATATATTGCCACCCTTGAGCCTTCCTTTATTGAAGATCTTTATAAGTGATATTGTTAGTACAATCCTTAGAAAATCATGTGTCATAGTAACCCTAGGTTATCTATCCCCCAAGCCTTTCCAAGGAAGCGTACCTTGTGGGGGATAACATACAACCAAAAAATGGTAGGAAAATCACCATTGTTTTGATGGTATATGATCCATTTTTTTCCCTAAAACTTGTGTTTCCTAGTGAGGCTTTGCATTAGGTTTCTAGAGTTTCCTATAACAAGAACTATCTATTTCCACTCGAAGAAATTGTAATGTAAAATAACATTCAAGGATCAACACCATGAGTCTGCCAACAAAGATATTTACCCAGAAGCTATTTATGGATTAATATTAAAAAATTCTATTATAAAAAAATCACTAATGAATGAGTTTCAATGCCCAAAAGACACTAAAAAAATTGACATTAACTTAGGAATCTGGAATGGTACTGTGATGGGTAATGTGGATACAAATATTATTGGATATGATGAATCCATAGAATTTTGTTTCTTTTTTGTTGTGCTTTTGTGTCATTTACCCAATAAATAATTTCCAAAGTAAAATCATCATTATTGCACTTTTGGCGTTGAGAAATATTTTTGGCATATAAAACTTAGGAAAAGTTGTTTATGGAAGCCACACTTAAAATTTGGAGGAAAAAGGAGAAATAAAAATTAGAGGAAAGGGAAATATTTTTTCTTAAGTGAAATATGGTGACAACCAAAGAGGGAAATTTGACCCCCTTGAGGAATTCGCACTAGGAGAAGGAAAGAGAAAAGAAGGGGAGTTAGAACTTGTGGAGAGGGGACTACAAAGGGGGAAATGGCTAGCATCTATAAATAGCACATTACGGCTCTACTTGCATATTTTTCTCATTATTTTGTGAACATTGAACTCCCTCTTGTAGGTCGTTTAACACAAGAGAAGAAAAAACAATTAGTTCAATAGTTTCAAGTGAAACTCATCCTAATTTCGTAGAAATTCGAGTGTCTCCCTAGTGAGGCTTCGGGGGAGTCTATTTCAGGACTTCCATTGGATTTTATTGCAAAATATTCACTGAGAAATTCATTATTCTGGACACATAAGACAAACCCAGGAGGTTATTTGGAGTAGAATCATTCTATTACTGGTTCCAGATATTTGCAAGAGATTTTCTACTAGTTAGAGGAGGAGTTTGGAACCATTTTTCGTAGTTATTCTTATATCTTTTGGATAGGCCAAACTTTCCCATATAGAACCTATGCAAGGGTTGGAGAGTGAAGTTTTTTGTTGGTGTTTGGTGTTGGTATTTTCCATGAGTTTTTTTTTTAGTTGGGAATGATAGTTATTTGCTGGAGGATATTTGTGCATAATTTCTCAGACATTTGTGGGAGACTTTTATCATTTCTTAGAAATTTCTCACTCGTTTGGCATCAAAATGTGTAGCTGGAAATTCCCTATATTTTTTGCATTTTGAATCAACTAGAGTTAGCCCAAATGAGTTAGGCGAAACTAACGTGGGTTTGCATCACATTGTGGGTTTGATTTTGGCTTGGATTTAGGCGAAATATTTTCTGGGTATTTATGGGTTATAGGAGAGGATTCTATGGCTACAATTTTAGATTGATATGAGCATTATTGGTCTGATAATTTTAGTTTACTTCCAGCAGTGGTTTATAGAATTTATGGGCAGTGTGAAAAATTTTTGGGAGCCATTTCCAACTGTTAGATTAGTGAGATCTCACCTGGGGTTTATCTAGCTTGCATAACAGGCCCATGTTCTATCATTCCTTTCCATTTGTGTACTCATATTTATGTATTAATAAAATGGCTAAGTTGTTTGGCTCAATTTATTGTGTATTTTGGTGTGCATGTTTAGAACTTGTTAATTGTTGTTGCTTCCTTGTACATGTCTCTGTAATTTGTTGTAAAATTAAATATGGGTCATTACAATGGTATCAGAGAATGATATTGGTTAGTTTTGGGGAAGCTAGCAAGATCATAATAGTATTAGAAATGCATGCACATTTATTGGTAAAACGATGGTTATCCAAATGACGCAAGAAAGATGGATTACACGGAGGATCTGGGAAGAAATCCACGGAAATAATGAGAAAATAATAGAATTAAAAAGAATGTGGGCCCAATTTTTTAGTCGTAAGGGGATAAACCAAGACAATATTCATCCTTACTATAGAGACACTAGAGTTGTGCAGGCCATGTGGGTGAAGCCATTTACACTATGTGGGGAAAGTCGACAAAATCAGGATGACAAAACTACTCAAAAGGAGTGGCCAGGACAGGGATAGTTAGAGGGTGAGACCAAGAGGTGTTTCTATTTGTGGAGACCTAGATTTAGATATCAGGAGCCTGGGGAGGAGATTGAGAATGGGGTTGGTGGCACGCAGGAAGAGAACATAGAAACACTAAGGGTGATGCAAGAGTCACCCTTGTTGGAGATACCTTTGGTGGATTCAGCTGACACCTTGGGGGAGAGAGTAGAATGTACACTTTTAGTGCCACCCTTTGTTGAGATATCCATTAATGAGGTGTCTAGGGTCATGCCCAATTTTTCAGATGATAGAAACCCACAGTAAATTGATGAGGTGTTAGGAGACATATCCATTGACATGGTTCTAGCAGACACAATGTTATCTAGAGTCGTGGTAGAGTTTCTAGATGGTATGCACCCATATTAGAGTGGTGAGGATGTTATGCAGATGAATTATTTGTGGATGGACAAATAGTAGCTCATGTTGAGCCAATGGTAGAGGAGGATGAGTAGTCATCCTTGGAGTCATCCATCGATTAGGAGAAGATAGGTGCATCGACAGCCAATATCATTTTAATAATTTTAGAAGGAAACCCTCTTCAGATATACATTGATGGGGCTTGCAAAATTGTTGGATTTCCCCTACCATTGGTGAGAGAGGGGTCGTGCCACGTAAGAAAATTATATGTGTTGACCATACTAGTGAGACAAGGCGACATGATTTTCACAGGGAGTTCATGCTTTTGATCCTGTTAAGCCCCTATATTAATAGTGTAGTCCCTTATTATGTTATTCTAACCCTCCTTATCATTATTGTTGTACCCATGTAACCCCCATATTGTTATTATTGTGCCCTTACATTATTATTGTTAGGTCGGCTAGGATTACATTGTGGCCCACTAGGATTGCATTATGGCCCCATGGACTCCTATATATAGAAAGGAGGTTTTGTAAATTGTATCATCCAAGAATTGTTCATTTATGTAATGTATTGGAGGTTGCCCCCTCGAAGTGGCTTATTTCTAAGGCGTTCATATCTCTTTTCTTCTATTTTTGGAGCTGGTTACACAACATTTGGTATCGGAGCTTGGGATTCTAGGGTTTCGCTGCTCCAAACAGGTCATCGTGGCATTTTCGCTATAACTTTTTTTCTACGAAGTTTCAGAAGCTGAAATTTTTAGGGTACGAAGCTGCAATCCTGAGGAAGATTGTCTAAAATTTTCAGAGCTTGGTTCGCAATATTTTCGGAGATATCATCTGTGGAAGTTAGGTATTTTTTCAAGCTCCTAAACAGGTCATCGTGGAATTTTCGCTATAAATTTTTTTCTACGAAGGTTCAGAATCTGAAATTCGTATGGTGCGAAGCTGAAATCTTGAGGAAATTCATCAAAAAATTTTAGAGCTTGGTTCGCAATATTTTTGGAGATATGATCTGTGGAAGGTAGTGCTTTTTCAGGCTCCTGAATTTCATCTCAAAGAGGTGATCGTGGGAAAAGTTCAATAAATCTCTCTCTGGGCATCGGATTGGAGTGCTGTAAAAATTGGTTGCAATTACACAGACTGTACTTTCTTGGATATCAATTTTAGAGACAAAGGACGAAACAGTGACACGTGGCAAGTCGTACAAGTTCGCTCTACTGAACCAGCCCATAATTAGGTCATTGTGGGAGATTGGACACAAATTTGTCTTGGAGAATCCAAATCAGGTCAGATATATGGCATTCGAAAGATAATTCATAGGGCTACGTTGGTACCAAAATTCAATTATTGAAGTTCTGCAATCACAGAGATAATCCAATTTCAATATAGAGCTCCTCAAAAGCAAGAAAAAGGTGTGTATTGTTTTTTCCGAATTGTATAAGTCTTGTTTGAAGAATCAATTTGAATTGATTCCAAGGGCATATTGAAGAATTTTTGTCAGTAATGGGTTCTATTATGCCTCCAAAAAATAATTCCATACCAATTAAGCCCTCAGAAAACTATACTATGATGCATGAGGAGGAAGAATTGCAATACGAGATATCAAAATTACGGTACCAAGTGCAACAAATTTCGATCTTACGAAGAGCAACCGAAGATGAAATAGATGGTTTAAAAGCAAAAATGGTGGCTAATTTGGATGGTTTGAAGGATAAAATAAAATCTATTATGGATGATAAAGTAGTGGAATATCGCAATGAGCATCAACAACAAGTTCTCCAACTCTCAAAGGATAACCTGACTTTGGTGCAAAATCAAATGAAACAACTAGAAGATCAACATCACATCGAAAGAAGTTCTGAAGCAGTCACAGAAACAAGAACTCGACAAGTACAATCAATTTCAAATTATCTCAGCAAGTGGAAGAACTTTCCTATAGAAGATTCCACATGGGACGATGAGAATTTTATACAGAAGCATCAAGAAATAATCAAGCGTTGAGGACAACACTTGTTTGAAGGAGAGGGGCATGTTAAGTCCCTTTATTAATAGTGTAGCCCCTTATTATTGTTAGTGTAAACCCCTTATTGTTATTATTGTACCCTTGTAACCCCCATTTTGTTATTATTGTGCCCTTAAATTATTATTGTTAGGTCGGCTAGGATTACATTGTGGCCCACTAGGATTACATTATGGCCCCATGGACTCCTATATATAGAAAGGAGGTTTTGTAAATTGTATCATCCAAGAATTGTTCATTTATGTAATGTATTGGAGGTTTCCCCCTCGAAGTGGCTCATTTCTAAGGCGTTTATATCTCTTTTCTTCTCTTTTTGAGTTGGTTACACAACAGATCCTTCCCTTGGGTTTGGATGGAGATAAATTATAAGTTAGTACCTGACAGAGTGGGCTAGGCTTATGGATTTTTTCATAGAATAAAGTGAGGGTTAGCAGGTGCATTCATGCATCAAGGATACTAGAGGACTAGATTGGTGTTACGATCAAGGTGGGACTACCTACAATTTTCCAGATACACAGATTGAATATGACATTGGTGGCATAGTTGACCCAGTGTTTTTGCACACCCATTCACTAGGGGAGTTTCAATCAAAAATAGTAGCCAGACAGTTTATGAGGGGGCTCCATGGGTCATCTTGGTATGGTATATGTACATGGGGACGCAAGATGATCTGCACACTTTAGTAGGAGATTGTCAGAAGATGAGGTATTGGCAAGCCACCAGATAGTGCTTTGTATGGGGCTGGGGATTATCCATAGTTATGTGGGGCATAGAGGACATAGAGTAGTAGATCAGTGGTGGACTCGCTACTAGTATGTAGGGAGATTCACCTCTCGAGTCCCTCAGGGAGGATTTGGAGGGATAATCCATGCATCACAGGGTATGGTAATGCGACGATGGAAGTCGTGATGTCAGTAGGGTGTGGGATAACACGTATTGTCTCAAATTTAGGGCATTCAGTTGTGTGTAGGAGCATACAATGTTGAGAAGTTTTTTTCAAGTGGGCATGGAGATCCATGGTGGTGTGTCATAGTGTGTTGGATTGCATTGTGGAGGAGGAGGAGTGACTCACATCGCATTGAGTACATGCGAGTGTCAAGTACAATGAAACAAGAAGGATATGAGACAGTATAAGATGGTACAACATTAGCATGGAGTATCCAATGGTGTACATGGGTAGGTCGCAGTGTATAGTGGCATGTCGAGGAGTACAGGGAAATTTGGTGGTATGCAGGGGTGTATGGTGTTGCACAACGGGGTCTTGGAGTGTTTCCTCCAAGGAGACTTATGGACAGGGACAACACACATAAATTTGGGTGTAGTTCACCCAGGATCGATGAGGACATAGATGAGCGACACTTGATGGTATCCATGGGGACTCACATGCTTGTCCCTCTTCTACATCGCTTGTAGGAACAAATGATTTGGTTGTTTTCGTTTGACACTCTAGGCACGAGCAACAACGGGCGGCGATCTCACCTGAGATATTTGGTTGGGACTCAACACACTTAGAGAGAGACTTCTTAGCAGTGGGATTGGGTCAGGGCACGAGCTTACAGGTACAGTTTTGGGGAGTGTGTGGTTTGTTCCAGAGGTAGCGTATGTTCCACCGTTGAGTTCACACTTAAGGGGATGCATGACACATTTTTGGGGAGGCACTCTAAGGTGTCACGGGAACATATACAGAAAATGGTTGACCTTTCTTTAATGTTGATGTTTAGTTTCCAAGTAGTATCAGGCTGTTTTTCCAAGATAAGGGATAGTAGATCTCACGGTGTTGTATGGAAAGCGCGGGGAATTTTTTCATGTGCTGCATTGATTCATGTTGTATGGATTATATATATATCAATTAAATGGAGGGAGAAGAGATGTGTGGCAAGTGGATTTCAGTGTTCTTTGGGATTACACTACAATAGATCTGGTTAGGGGATCTAGGGATTCAGTTGGCTGACATGCCAGTCCATTTAGTGAGGAGTAGGACCATAATAGAGGTTGATCTTGCAACACACTTAGTGAAAATTCCATGTAATAAAAGTTAATAAAGGAAAAAAAATAATCACGGTTGATGGGACACTTATTCCAAATTGAATGGTTGGAAAAACATCCTAGACGGTGCTTATTTTGGTTATTATGGCTAAAGGAATTTGTCAAAGGAAATGGAAAAGGATTTGGAAAGGCATGAGGCATTAATTGGAATTTTATTTATGAAAATAAAGAAAAATAGGAGAAGAGGGAGGTGAAAGGTCACAAGTTGCATCTGAGGATGAAAATGAAGGAAAATAATGGAAATTAAAGAAAATATAGCCCTCATTGATAAAAAGTCTTATGAGGATCAGTTGGAAAAAATTTTCTCACACTTATGGCTCTCATTCTATTCTATTTGTCTCTCTCTCACTCTTGGACACGTAGATTTTCTTGGATCATTTTGGTATTGGACAAAGAAAGGCAAGAAATTAGGAAGAAAGCAAGGAGGAGCATGAATCAAGCAGCTACAGTAGGATTCTTTGCATGTATTGATTTGCATGTGTGATTTCTTTTATATATATATGGCATGCATGGTATTTCATGTGGTTCTTTTATGTCTTGGCATGGGTTTTTACCAAGTGTGATAGTTTTTTCAGCTTAGCCTTGCCATTTGTGGATAGCCATGGTGTTATGGAGTTCTTATGTTTTGGTTTAGCTGGATTGCAAGATGGATTCAATGTTGAGTGAGGTGTATCTCTGAATGATATGATATAGAACCGGTTAATTTCTTCCTCAGTTTAGAGCTTACTGATCTGGGTTTGGATTGTGGTAAAGCCTGAGAGGTAATTTTCTCTCCATTCAGGCCTAACAATCCTGGGTTTGGGATATATGGTAAATACTAGAGAGTATGTCTTGGTTTAGGGCCTAGTCACCCCTTATTCAGACTGTGGGTTGTGGTAAAGCTTGAGAGACTAAGAGATAGGAAAATTCCTCGCGGTTTAGGGGAAGAGAATTTGGTGATATCCATGATTGTGTTGGCCTAGTGATTGGGTGTAGATCACGATAAAGCCTGATTCCTATTGATAAAGCTGAGTTATTTTAGCCTCGGGATGCCCTGGTTGGTTCTTTCGAGTCCCACATTCATGCTTGGAATATGGCATGGGGGTGATTGGCTGAAGAGATATTTGGCTCAACCAATCTATGTTCGGGTGGAATGTGGAAGTCCCATATCTGGTTGGTTTTTACATTCATTAATTATAAGCTCAATCCTTTGGTATTTTATGTATAATTGCACTGGTTGTTATGTGGATTCTATTAATGATGTATCTACTATATTTTTCTTGTTATTATGCTAGTTATAAGCATGTATTTTTTCACTGATGATGTATGGATCTCCCTGTGTTTTTACTTGTAAATGAATGAAAAATGTATCTATGGTAAAATAGATTGTATTGCATCTAATGATGTAAGGGATAAATGCTTCTTATCGATTCTCAAATAAGTATGATACCACTATGCTCATATTTGTTGTTTACACCTATAGTTTCAATGTTTGTGACATGTTTGAAAAAATGCATGTCATGGCTAGGAGGAGTTCTTATGAGTTCTTATTGATGTGATTTCTTCTTTATCATTATATTTTTGTTATTTATCATCTCTAAAATTTTATGAAGTTCTGGGAAAAGCATTGGGTTTTGGGCCTGAAAAGGTGGTTCAAATCCCGGGGATGATGGCACATAACTGAGTAGTTGTGGCCCTGGACTTTGGGATGTAATGTTATACCTACGGCTATATCCTACTCGACGTTGGCTTGCAATCATGTGCCTACATATATGGCTAAAAGAGGTCAAAAGGTCAGTGTGGCCGAGCTTTAAGAGGCCTAAAACATTGGGTTACCTCCTTGGGGTATTGATGTTGTTGTACAAGGTATATATGTTATGTTTTCCATCGGTTCCATTTCCTTAAGGTCACATAGGAGGTTGAAGCTCATTATAGCAGTTTCCCATTGCATTTTTAGCCTATTTGGTTGGTTACTTGGGTAGATGTGGTAAGATGGTGTTACAAAGTGGTATCAGAGCATGGTTGTGCTCTCCTTTGGCAGTATGTTGATCGTGCATTCATGTCAATTGCATATCTGTTGCTCATGCTTACGTTCTATGTTCTTGTCGCATATGCATGCCATTGGTCATAGTTGTAGTGGTGACTCCATGTGAAAGTTGGTGTTGATTGGATGTGGTCGCCTGAGTGGATGTCGGTTGTATATGAATTTTTTATGCATGTCAATGTCGATATGTTGTTATATATGAATTTTCATGGTTAAGGTTTTCATGCGTAAGGTTATGGTGTGGAGATTATGTCATCATGATGTTTTTGGTATGTTATGATGCTAATGTGTTGGCTAAGATAGAGAAGGCCGAATGCAAATCGTCAAAGTTAAGTTGTAGCACTATACTTTTGGGGTAAGAGCATATCGTCATCTAGTTTGTATGATTGCCATGCAGGTATGTGGTTAATGGTTTTTATAATAATTAGGGTTACTTATATATATGTTTGTCATTGTATTTTTTTTAAGGTTACATGTATGATAAATGCTAGCTGATCAATGTAGTCATATGCATTATGGTTATGTGTATGCCTTTCATTCTATTAATTTAATGGTTACATACATGATAGATGTTAGTTAATAAGTGTGATCATATGTACATGCATTGGTTAGTCAAGCATGGTATTAACTTGATGAATATGTTATATGTTAAATTGTAGTTAGCTCAATGAGTATGTAATATGTTGTTGATGAGCATGTTATATGTTAACTTGTAGCTAGCTCGATGATTATTTTATATCTTATTGATGAGCACGTTATATATTAACTTATTGTTCTTATATGTTAGTTAACTTGATGATTAGGTTTGTGGCATTAATAAATTGATGTTATATGTATCATGCTAAGTTGGATTGGCCTAGGCAGATGGTTAGGGTTATGAAATTCAGGTATGAGTCGACATATTTGTGATATTATGTCATAATAATCTTGGTTGACTATGCATCTGTGATTGTTATGCATGAATGACATTTGTTTATGATTTTATGATGTAAACATGTTAGCTAGTTACTATTATGGATATCATGACCTTATTTAGGTTTGATTTGATGTGTTGTGAAGTTATATTGTGCTACTCTAGATTGATTGTGCATACAAGATAGCCTCCCCTGAGATACATTAAGGTATGAGCTTGCTTATTTCGTCTAATTTGTACTTGAATGTTTGATTATGTCATCTATTTGGTGTTTGAGTGTTGGTGTCTATTAATTCATATATTTATTTTTGAATGTTTGATTAATCGCATGATATGAATATGTGTCTATAAGATTACTTGAAGAAATGATTTGGTCTTAAGATGGTTGTACTAACGCAATATGTTTTGAGATAGCTTATGTGTACTTGAGTATAAGTAGGCGATAGTTGTAGTATTGTGATTTTGACTACTATTTTATTATGACATGACTGTTAGTCTTGGTAGAGGCCGATTTTAGTTAATAGATATAATGTCTTGATATTTGGAACATGTGATTGACGTGTGTGAACAGTTGCAGGGAAACATGTTTGGTATTAGCATGACAAGGTAATAGTTGAAATGTTTACATAACTAACATCTGGGTGATGTGATAACATGTAGTAATATTCAATTGTACCAAGGTAAATGGTAAAAGAAAGGAATTGGGTAAGAATTCCTTTGGCTATGTGTGGAAACCCTAAATTCCCTATGGTAAAATGAGTGCTTTGCATACAAGAATTCTTCTTAACCTTTATTTTGTTTGACATTATGCGGATATGTGATGGTTTCTAGTTATTGTTGGATTCATCAAGGGATTGGAGTCCCTTGAGAGATGATTTATGTATGTGTTCAGATACAAGGTAGTGTGTTTGGAACAACAAGGTAAGATAACTGGTATATTGTTATATTTATTTATGTGCTCATAGTTATGTGGTTATGCTAGTAGGATGCAGGGGATTGCATGGCAAGAGACTGTCGTGAGATCTTGAAGGAGGCTCGGGTTGAGCTTTCCTTGGGAACCATGGGGATTGATTCATGGTGTTTGTTTCCAATCTTGCTATTTTGGTCTTTTGTGATTTGTTGCGCTTGATTTGCAGTCTTGATTATGTCTAGTGCATGATCATGCCACTTTGTTGTGGTGTTGTATTGCCTTGATTTTTATGGTCTTATTCTTGTTTGTTCTTCTTATTTCCTTTTATCTTGTTAGATTCTTAGGATTTGGTTGAGAAAAAGGAAATTTAATGGAGTGTAATGTTCCTAAATTAGCTAAGCTAATTGGAACATTATAATTTTGTTTTATTTTTCATGTTTATGAATAATAGACTAATGGAGGACATGCAACACTCCTTAGATCTAAAAATAAATACATGCTCAATGTGAACAGGATTAAATATGAGCTTGTTGCATAAAAACCACTTGTGTATGAACAGGGCTAAGCTATTTTACTGGGTCAACAGGACCAAATCACAAGACATTCCAGGTGCATTGAACCTCCTAGGTGATCAACGCAATTCTAGAAGGAGGAATTCAGTGTGAAAGGGGCTAATGCATTTGAAGTGGTTTAGGGTTTTGCACATCCTCATTTTATAAAAAGGAGGGAGAGGACTCAAGGAAAAGGTTGCTGAAGATATTTAGAATTTGAGGTTGCTTGGGCAACTCGAGTTCTCTTGGTTGTTTAGCCAAAGGGAAGAGGGTTTCCTGTTTAGGAACCCTCTCTCCTTCCATGGAGTAGCTCTTTGGAGGAGGATGTTCAGCTTTGTCCACTATTCGACATTTGGCCAAGATTCTACGTCCAATTGCAATGCAGATCCTATTGAGGGTTTGATTTCTCTTGTAAGCTGCAGCAAGTGGAGAATATATCTTTCCAGATCTAGGGAGTTCTAACACCCCTTGTCACTGGGAAACTCATCTATCCCATTGATAAGCTGGTTTTAGACTCATTGGGCTTCAGATCCATGTCTTGGCATCAGGCCAAAGTGTACTTTCAATGGACTACGTAGTTTCTCTTCCCTGATCTGCGTAATTCTTGAGGAGCAGTGTTGCAGGTGTTTGGAGTTCTCCTGGAGGAGAGATCTCTAGTGGAAAGGATCCCTCCTTTCACTGTGGTGGTCCATGGATTGGCCAACCAATCCATGTACCCTTCAGATATGATTTATTTTCTGATGTATTTACTACAGAATTTCTGAATACTACTGCAAAATTGTGTCTTAGATCTCAGATCTACTCATTATGGTTCATCATTTGCTGAGATTCCCAAGGGGAGTGTAATAAAGAGCCTCTTTGGCTTCCAGATCTGTAATAAATCTCTATTTTCATGCAATGATATGTTGTATATATTATTTATAATAAAATAAAGCTTCAGCCTCCTGAAATTTATGCTGAAGTGTTTTCTGGGTAATTTCCTATGTTGTAGCACCTCAATCTCGAGGGTTATTTCATGTAAATCTCTGTTTTTCTTACACATTTTTCTTAACCCATGAAAAAAAGCTTATTTTATGATGATTGTGTCATATTTAAACTAATAGCTTCATAAAATCATGCTTCCTGAGCTTCAGTAAATTCTGCATATTCAAAGTCATGGGGATTGGGTGTTTTTCTTGACTAGTCAGGAAGGAGGAACTATTTAACATAGAAATTTTTTTTTTTTTTTGCTGAAATTCGACATTGGAATCCCTAATAACCCTATCTATCAGATACAACCACTTTCCCACCTTATTTTTATGCATATCTCTGATTATACTCGTTTTAGGGCCTGAATCCTCACTTTCCCCCATCCCTCGGTTCATAAAACGCTGTATAAATCATTTTTGTAGTTAAATAAATGTATTTATATCTATTTCATCTATTTTTAAGCTTATTCATCAGTTCAGGACCGTTATACAGTTTCCAGATTGCTGCAGTCCCTTATTTCGGCAGTTTTCAAGGCAACTAGGTGTGGGAGAATTGTTTAACCCACCTAGTCTAATTTTCTTCTGATCTCCTCTTGGAATTGGGTTTTATATTATCATATCTAAGGGATACAAGATTTTATATCATATCCCCTCTTGGAAATATTAGCTCTTGACATAGTTCTATAAACAGAGTCTGCTAGTGGGCCAGCTAGCCTCTGGGTCTCATCCTTTCTTGTAAAGGTGACATACCTGGTAAATTCCCCTACAGTCAATCTCTAGAATATTTCATTTTTTTATTGTTAATGTTTCTAAAAAATGGAATATGATTTGTTGGATTCATGAGCAGTTCCCAATTTGGAACATTACATGGAGCTCAGGGAGAGTTGTGTGGTACCCAAAAGGTAATGTAAGACACAGATGAAGATCGGTGCATGAGTAAGTGCAGCGGAAGGTACGAATATGATATTCGGTTGGATTGGTTGAGTCCATTTGGTAAATGGAAAGTGGAAGAGTAGGTAAAGTGAATGGATCTAAGGTGTTAGATTCCTTGGATATATTGGGAACAGTTTTTCTCAACGTTGAGCATATTGTGCACAAATAAAGGAATTTCTCTTAACCTTGACCTTATGATATCTGGTAATTTTTTTGTGATCATGATTGTGTCAATGTTTATATATGTATACATGTATGTATGTATGTATGTATGTATGTATGTCATGTCTGACAGGGTCATCATCGATCATGATTGTTTAATGCTAATGTTTATATGTATATATGTCTGTATATATGTCATTGTATGACAAGATCATGATTGTTTTTTCTAATGATATATATGTATGTGTATGTATTTGTGTCACTATATGAAGAGGTTTTCAAGGATCATTCTTATGGAGGAATGATTTCTTATGCAGGTGAATTGCATGAAGAGGTTCTTGGTCTTATGAGGAATCAAGTGGGAAGAGTAACTCTCACAGATCTATGAGGTTAGTATCATGTGGACATGAATTGATATTATATGCTTGTGCTATGTGTATGTTTGTGCTATGGACAGGTAATGCTAAGGGGTACATCAACAAAGTAAAATTATTGTGATCTATGGCATGCGAAGATAAGAATGGATAGTGGAAAGACACTAGAAGCAAGTTTGCTTGTGGGGTTAGTGTGTAGTCTATGGATGTGCATCACTATTATTGTGTATATGTTGTGCATGTTGTATATTCATTGATTGCAAATATGGGGATGTGTACATGTAACATATGCAATATTGTGTACATATGATGTTGTATGCATGTTGTATATGTGGTGTTGTGTGTAGATTTCATATGCAGTGCTAGGTATAGATGGTGCTACATACATGTTCGATATGCAATGTTGTGTACATATCATACTATGTGCATGTTGGATATGAAGTGTCATGTGCATATAGTGTTGTGTGCATGTTGGATATGCGGTGTTGTGTATGTATGGTTCTATGTACATGTTGTATGTCCAATGTTATGAACATATGGTGTTGTGTGTGTGTTTTACATATGGTGATATGTACATATGGTGATATGTACATATGGTGTTGGGTGCATGATTGTAAATGTGGTTTTGTGTGCATGTGGTGATGTGTACATATTTTACATGTGGTGCCATGTGCAAGTGGTGTCATGTACATGTCATGCATGTGGCGTTGTGTACATGTGGTGTCGTGTACATTTCATGCATGTGGTGTTGTGTACATGTGATATTGTGTACACATTGTATAGGTGGTGCGGTGTGCACTTGGCATTGTGTACATGTTGTGCATATGGTACTAGTACACATGTGGTCTTATGTGCATGTCGTAAGTGTTGTGTTACGGGCATGCGGTACTATGTATGTGCATGGTGTAGTCGTGGTATCGAGACATGTGTATTCATTGTGTTATACTTTTTATGTATATGTATTGTGTTGTGTTGTATTGTACACCGGGTGTTACAGGAAATGTTACCCTAAGGTCTTGGGTTGAAAGATCTAACAGAGAAGGGGCATGTCATCACAAAAAGGACTCAAATTACCAAAATTCTATGCTCTAAACTATAAATCAAGGATTGCAGATCTTACTCTTTTATCCTTAATTTGTAGTAGATCGCATAGGGCTTAAACCCCCTGCAAATCCTTGTGCTCCAAATCCTACAAATCAATCAAGAACAAGAAAAAAATCTAGTTGTACAGCATATATGTCCTAGATGTTAGAAAGCTAGCATACATAATCTCATAAAGATAACATGACATAAACTATTCAAGATTATTAATCATGTATAAGAGACACATAAAACATGAACATCAGGACAGGATGGTACTTCTTTTATTAATAACATGTACAGAAGATAATAGTGGAGAAATCACCTAAGATCTTCCATGGCCTTAAGCAAAACCTTCCTCCGTTGTCCCGCCCTAGCCTCACAAAGCTCCTACCATCAATCATCCACAAAGGATGTCACATAGAATGAGGGTGATCATCACAAGAAAACAAGGGTTTCCTGTAATCTAAGAAGTGCAAGAGGCACAAGGGAAATATCAGACTTGGTCAGGGCTATAACAGTCTATAATATCAATAATTCTCTCTCTTCCTCCCTTAGGCCATCCCCTTGAGGTGTATTTATACTTCCTCAAATTAGTTTTTTTCAGTTGGGGAACAATTAGTCCACGATCTAGGGTAATTAAGTTATAGGAAAACCCATAAACCCTGTTATCACCCTAGTAATTCTCAGGTTGTGGGATGAGGATTTTTGTAGTTAAGAAAACCAGGGGTAACCAAGAACCTCTTTTAGAATTCAGGATCTAGCCTTTCTGAGTTCCGAAGAGGGATCTCTCCTAAAGATTTAACTTTGTTTTATAATTGGATTTTAGGCTAGCTATGAGTGGACAATGGGACTTGTTTTGAAAGTGTGGTGGGAATAAAAATTGTTTCAAGTTAAACCAGAGGGATCTACCAGAACATTGGGCTATGGAGTCAACTTTCTAGGCAAGCGGAGCTAGGAAATAAGACTTAAAGATGAAAAGGAATTAAGGGTAGGGTAGATGACCTTCAAAGGCTTTGAATAGGCTTTGTTGATGGAATGGGTGAGATCTGAACAAAAGGGCACTTAAGAATCCTTAAGTTACAGAAAATAATATTGAATGAGGGGATCAAACAGGGACCTAGAGCATTTAAGAATTCTATAGTCCGGTTATCAAGCAGAAAACATAATAATGCCAACTAGTAAAAAACATGGAGTTTTTTATCACTAATCCTGTCTAAATTCTCCTAGTTGATCATTAAAGATAGAAACACATTAAAATGAATGTATGGAAAATTTTGAAAGAAAAACAATGAAAACATGAAAAAGACTAGACTTATCTGGTCAACACAAGAATCCTGAGTTATGATGTCTTTAATCTCAATTCCAGTCTGCTGCTTTTCTAATTGACTCACACCAACTTCAATATATCCAGCAAAATGACTATAGTAGTCTTGATAAATTTTATTCCACACTGAATACTTCGAAAGATGAAGTATTTATACAAATAAATTGTTTACAAAATATCTCAAAGTTTGAGATAATGTTTCAAGGAAAAATAGGAAATATAGCATAAGAAGAGGGACAACAGCAAAACAATTTGCAAGATGTTCTCTTTTACAAGAAAATATAGAACTGATTATTCTAATCAAACTGATTTCATGATGTGCTGGGAGCATTGCTGGCACTGGATGCATTACCTCGTGGAAGATGACTTGTAGATCACTCCTTTTCACTTTTAATCTTGATACTCTTTATCTTTGATTTTCACTGTTTTACTGTTGTACTTTGAAAAATGATCAGCAGTAGAATTTTCATTCACTGATACTCTTTGACTCTGATACACTTTGACCATGTACTTTCACCCTAATTTAAAAATATGATTTCCTCAATGGTTTCCCTGCTCTTTTCCTTTCAAATTCACTTCTTTTTGAAGGTTCGATATTATTTCTTCCAATGTCTTTACCTTTTTCTTATGACCTTTTGAAGTGATGACAACATATTTGTAAGCAGATTCCAGATTTTTATTAGCCTTTTGCAGACTCTTAATCTTATTAGTCTTTAAGGTCATCTCTTTCATAGCTTTAAGCAAGTCTGAGGCACCTGTTTCTATACCTGTCTGTACCTGTGTGTTTGAGGAATCAGCAGCAGAAACATCTTTGGATGATATTGATACTGCAGCTACCAATTTTCTTTGTGGTGCAAGATGTTCTGCAGGAGTTGATGGCCTTTTGGAAACAAGGGGTATTTAAAGGATTTTTCTGGTAAAATTGGACTCTGAGTAGGGTTTTGAATGATAAGAAAGGTTTTTTAATGCACAGAAGATGGTTTTGATCAATTTCCGTAGTGAAAAACGATCAGGGAGTGGCTAAAATTTGCTAAAATGGAAAGGAGGGATTCTGGAGAAAATTTGACAGGGTTTCCCCTGTATTTAGGAGGTTTTTACACTTCAAAGATGGCTAGTTCAACTGTTTAAATGAAATGGCAGTTCAAACAGTATTTTTTTTCTTCGTATTTGAAGTGTTTTCAGTTGAAATAGGGAAAATACCTGTGAAAGGTATATTTGATGTCGATGAAGTTGCAGTTGCATTCATAGTTTTTAATTGCATCAAATTCGGCTGTCAGAGGTTATGGAGGTTCTCTGTGAGTGAATTTCAAAGTAAAATGGTCGTTCAAATGGCAACTGGTTCACAAATGGCTTCGAAAATGGTGAAAATAGGTGAAAATCAACGAAAATATGGCTTTGCGGAGGTTTCTTAGGTTAAATGGCGCAAATAGAAGAAATGTTGTGAAAACATTAAGTTTTAATGCATCAAACCATAGTTTAATTACATTAATTTTAGGTTAAACGAAAGCGGTTTCGTGTTTGGCTTGGGTTATTTTCGCGTAGTTCTGAAGTGGTAAGTGGTAATTCATTTTTTGAACACAATTCAATCATATTATGACACATCGACAAAGGGCGGTTTGGGAAAACAACCCATATCGCGCGATTTTCACAAAAATTCGATCGGGCACTTTGATCGCGCGATATGGGATTATCGCCGTCGGATCTAACTTTGAAAAGTGAACGGTGAGGATTAAATGAAAGTTGCGGGTGTGTAGGTTTATCGCGTTTAATACGGATCGTCGGATCTTGGGGTGAATAAAGATCTAACGGTTGTCATACTACGCGATAGGGGAAGGGATGGAAATGAAATAAACTGTCGCATTTGATAACAACCGTTGGATTTCAATGAAGTAATGATTGGATTGATAGTTTTTAACGCGATGAGGAAGGAATGGGCCTGGGGATAAAATTATTGCGTTGATTTTTTAACCGTCGGATCAAATGGGTGTTGGGGATCGGAGGGTCAGAATTTAATCCGATGCAGTAAAGGGATTTTTTCAAGTTTTATATACAAACAGACTTTATTCAATGGAAAAGTGATTGAGAGGGTTTTTAAAAGGATTTTAACCAAGGTCAATAATTGGGGTATGGGATATGTATCGGGAAAATTGTAAAGGGTATAGTTTTAACCTTGGTTAAATGGAATCAGGAGACAAACAAAGGGATAGATTTCTGATGTTTAGTTTAAACAAAACTTCGATATTTTTGTTTTAAACACGTAATAAAACATGTTTAAAGGTTTTTCACATTTTTTATTATATAGTAATTAAATCAAAGTGATTTAACTACCATAGGGGGCAGAATTTTATATAAAGATATATTTTAGCCAAAGGAGTTGTGAGGTGGGTATTTTATTTAAACATGTGGGAATTAATAACTTTGGCTAAAATTTTATTAATGGGTTTTTTGGGGTTATTATATAAAAGTGAATTATATAATATAGGAAAAGGCTTTTTCTCTAGGGATTTAATATACAAGTTAAAATTAATATGAAAATGGGACAAGGTATACTCAAAATACACTAACATAACCAAGTTAAGTGAGTTTAAGGGCAACTTTGCATCATACTAACCTCATCACTTTAACTTATGATATAATGTAATTTTGAGGGTTTAATGTTCTCATGTGATGAATGAAATTAGTCAAATGGGAATTATAGTATCTTTAAGTAAAAATGAGGTTTTACTTAGGATTATTCAGAGGAATGAATGCATGAAATGGAATAATGATGTGAGTTTAAGGTATTAATATTGACATTTAACATTTTCCACTAATCAGTCATAGAGCCTTGGGTCTGGTCCCAACAAAAGTCAAGGAAATGCCTTGAGCCTTTCTGACTGATAGCTTAGAATATTTAATGACTATGGGAAGGGGAAGTTAGTTATTTGTAGCCATGGTGAATAATATTTACATCGATGCTTCTTCACCTTCTTCTACCTACCTAATTTTAACTGCTAACATTTTTTCTTCCATTTTTGATTAGGTGCATTTGAGCTAGCAACCTTTCAGCATTTATTCTTTCAGAAAGCAATAAAACCATCTAATTCTATACTTATTTCAACCATGAATCCAGATTAAACTGTTGGATTCACTTATTTCTCTACCTAACTACTGAATTGTCATGATTAAATTGTATGACAATTCTTTATTCTCTATCTGCAACATTTGAAATTGAAAAGTGACAAGCAAGATTAAATTGTTCAACTCATCACAGACTATGGCATTTATTGACACTCTGCCATAGTCAAAAGGTAAAAGTAGTGGCATTTGTGCTTGCACACTTTCATGTTTTATTCATTTTTTCTTCTAGGGCATCCTATTTTTTCTAAGTCCTTTGATTTTTCTTTTAGGACTTCTTACCCTCCTTTTGATTTTTTTTTTTTTTTTTTTTTTAACAAAATATTTGAATACAACTTGCAGAAGGAAAATTATGTACAAATTTACAAAATTACCATCAGTCAAGTCAAAATTATTAATCCTATATTTATAGGTCACTAACACTGGCTTCACTTAGGGATGGCATTTCCTTGTGAAATGTCAAGAACTTTGAGATCAGTAGCCTTATCCATTGACTTTGGTGATCCTGTAAATGTCTTCTGTTTTCTGCAACAAATCATATTTATGACATCTTATACTGCAAAGCTTAGGGCCTTCTCTTCGGGCTTCAACTTTGTAGCTAAAATATCCAATCCAATCTACACACTGACTATGAATATTTACAATGATAAAGTAAATGAATCTAATTGTTAAGTGACTCTGACGAATAGTAGTTTTTCAACATTCTACCATTCACTGGTCCTTCTTGAAGCTCAGTTCTATCCAAATTCTTGATGAAAAAGGAATTATTACCTCTGTAACCATATATCACATAGGGTCCTTGCCATAGAAAGTCAAACTTCCCATGTTTACCTTTATCCTCTCTTCTTGAATCCCATCTTAAAACTTGATCTCCTATGAAAAATCATCTTCCTTAACGCTTTTATCAAAAATATTTTTGATTTTGTCCTGTAAAACTTGTGACTTCTCATAAACTTCATCTCTAGTTTGTTGGAGATGTATGGTTTCATTGATTCTTCTTTGAATATCATTTGTTTCCACCTGTGATTCCTGGATAATCTTCATGACTGGGACACCCAAGGAAGAAGGGAAAACTACATCTGTACCATAAACAATTTGATAAGGTGAAGTTCCTATTGACTTTTTTGTGGTAAGTCTATCAGCCCAAAGGGCATAGACCAGCTTTTTGTTCCATGTCTTCTTATTGTCTTGGAGTAGTTTTTTGATGATGTTGATTAAACTTTTATTTGATGATTCGGCCAAACCATTACCTTGGGGATAATATGTTGTGGAATGACCTAAGGTAATATGGTATTTATGACAGAAAGCAATAATTTTCTTGGATTTGAAGGCAGTAGCATTGTCTGTGATAATTTTATGGGGGCATCCAAATCTTGACAGAATATTACTTTCTATAAATGAGATTATGACTGAATTTGTAGCTTGCCTAGTGGGAATGGCTTCTATCCACTTAGTGAAATAATCAGTAGTAGTTAGAATCCATTTGTGTTGGCCTGAAGAGAGAGGATGGATTTCACCTATGAAGTATAACCCCCATAGTTGAAATGGTTTTTCAGTGGATATAGGTTTTACAGGTAAAGGCAAAAGTTTCTTTTTTCCTTCAAAAATTTGGCATTTATGGCATGAGGTGACAAACTTTTTAACATCAGAAAATAAAGTTAGCCAGTAAAAACCAGCTCTGAGTATTTTATCAGTTGTGCTCTTCTAGTATAGATGGCCTCCACAGTCACCTGCATGAAATTCCTCAAGAATTTTTTCAGCCTCAGACTTTAATAAACAATTTAGTAAAATCCCAGTACTTTCTTTCTAATAGAGTGCATTATTTAAGATACAAAACCTCATTTTTTTCTGTTTGATTAATATTGCCTTGGTTTTTGTTAGCCTAGGAGGAGCTTGTAAATTTGTTAGTACAAAGATAATATCAGAGTACCATGGTGATTTTAGATAGGCCTCACTGATCAATGGAGTCAACATCTCCTCCTGGTCATCTATTTGTCCAATGAAATTAATATCTAAGGCATTGCAATTTGATTCAGCCATCAGTCTGGCTAAATCCTATCCTTTAATGAGTTTAGTTGGTTTGATTTCCAGATCGTACTCAAGGATTGTGGCTATCCACTTTCCTCTCCTTCTATCTGGTCCATCTTGTGTCAAAATATCTTTAACTACTGCATTAGGGACATATGAAATGATGTGTGAATGAAGTATATACACTCTGAAATCCTTGATGGCTTTAACCAGAGCCAAAGCCTATTTTTCCATTATATTGTATTTCCATGGTGCATCTCTAAGGGCTTTACTAAAGAATGCAATTAGTTGTTCAAAACCTTGATCATTTTTCTGCAGAAGGACTGCAGCTATGGTGTGTTCGGATGAAAAGGAAAAGATTATGAAATCTTTTGTATAATCTGGGCCGATAAGGACTAGTGCTTTTTTTAAGGCATGTTTAATAGATTCAAAAGATTGTTTGGCCTTTATTGTCCATTTTATTGAGGAGTCATTTTTAAGCATATTTTTAAGATCTTTTATAATTTCAGCCAGATTAGAGATGAATCTTCTTAAAAAATTGATTTTACCCAAGAATGCTTGGAGTTATTTTATGTTCCTTGGTGGTTAAATGTTTAAAATGGATTCAATTCTTGCAGGGTCTATTCTAATGCCTTCTTTTGAGATGATGTGACCTAACATTTTTCCTTCTTCCAGTCCAAAAAGAGTCTTTTTAGGATTAATAGACATACCATATTTTCTACATTTGATAAAAACTTGTCTCAGGTGATCTAAGTGTTCATCATTTTTTTTCGAAAAAACAGTAATATCATCAAGATAAATAACTAAAAAATCATGGATCTCCTTGGCAAAGGCAATATCCATGGCCCTTTGAAATGTAGCTCCTGCTTTTTTTAACCCAAAAGGTATTTTCACGTACATGAAAGTGCCCCATGGAGTAGTAAATGAAGTTTTAGTTTGGTCATCTTTATGAACTAGAATCTGATTGTAACCAGAGAAACCATCTGGTAAAGAAATTCTTGAAGAACCTGCCACCCTCTGCAAAATATGATCCATTTTTGGTAAGGGGTAATTTTCCTTCAATGATGCTTTATTAAGATTTCTAAAGTCTATGCATAGTCGAATTTCTCCTGTTTTATTTTTGGCGGGCACTAAATTAGATACCCAGTCATAATATCTGACTGGTGCAATTATTTGTGCATCAAACATTCTTTTAACTTATTTTTCGATTAAAGGTAACAAAATTGGATTAATCCTTCTGAGTTTTTGTTTAAATGGTTTTTTATTTTCTTTCAAAGGAATTTTATGTTGGATTATGTCTGTGTTGTAAGTTTTCAAATATTCATAACCCCATGCAAAGACATCCTGATATTCTTTCAAAAGTTCTATATATTTAACCTTTTCTTCTGATGATAAGGATTTTGATAATTTGATTGTTTTTGGTTTTTCATCTGTCCCTAAGTTATACTCTTCTATATCAGATTTAACTGGTTCCATTTTTGGCCTTTTGGGCACATCATTGGAATCAAATAAGTCTTCTAGGGGAGTTAAACCTCTAGGTAAAATATTATTCTTTAAATCAATCAAATCTGTTTCATCTTCTATCAATTCCTCTATATCTACTTTTTCCATTTCATCTCTGTCACTCTGAGTAAATATAGTAGGCCTATAAAAATTATGTACATCTAAATTATCTAAATCGTCTATTTGACAAAAATTTGAATCTATATCACAAGGTGAATCTATGTTACAGTCATTATCGATTTGGAAATGTTGAAATTCTTGCTCATTGTTCAAAAAGTGATAAATTTGTTCATTTTCTGAGAAAATTTGCCAATATTTCACATTATCTGGAACAATAGGCCTATGTTTGATTTCAACAGTGTATTTTTGTAATGGAGAAAATGGAAATTTACAACTGCTAGCAAAGGTTGCTAAACAATGGGCTTGTATGTTCTGTTTTCTAGGAATGATAGCAAACTTTGATTCTAACAAATCATCAAGCAAATCCAATATTGTTCCTCTGTATCTTGCAAGTCTTGGGTTATGAACAGAGTATTCAGCATTTATTTGTTTGATAACTAATTCAGAATCTCCCATGACTATTATTCTTTTTCCTCCCATTTCTCTAATAATTTGCAAACCTAAGATTAAAGCTTCGTATTCAGCCATGTTATTGGTGCATTTGAAATTCAATCTAAAGGCATGTCCTTCAGAATGGCTTGTTTCAATATTGGTAATCCATACACCTACTCCAGCTCCAAATTTATTAACAGATTCATCAAAATCTAAATTCCATAAAGCCTCATGACCAATATAATCATCCATTATTTTAAGTTTTTTATCAGTGAGTTCAGTTTAATTTTCATTTTGATTAGAGTTACTGAGAATAAAGGAATCAAGATTAGTAGGAGTGGAATATATTGGATAATTAGTAGGCCTGTCAGCAGTACTGATCATGAACTTCATTAATTTTTCTCTGTAAAGCTTTTTGGGCTGTCCAAATACCGAGATAGTGGCATAACTCATGTCAAGTTGTAGAGATCCCTACAACTTTGCTCCCCATGAGTGAGAAAGAAGCATGCCATACTTTGGCAGGATATCAGCTACTACAACATCCATGATCATACTCTTACCAGGATATTGGACCAGGTTTACACACAGATCTTTAATCAAACCAATACATTGGACTTTGAATGAATCAAATGAGAACAAATCCCTATATGGTCTGGTTATGTCTAGATTCAGGGTTTCCATTATAGCTCTAGGCATTAGGTTGTGGGAAGCTCCAATATCTAGCATAGCATTGTGCAATGTTTGATCATGTACAGTAAGACTTACATAAAATGGAGGTACTGACCCATCTGAATGCTTTCCATATAAATTGGGACCAAAGATTAATTCAGGCCTATCTTCATTCATGTTAATTGTATCTTCATTTTCATTCACATTCAATGCTTCAAAAATCATAGATCTATACAAATCATTTTTAGCTAATTCAACTAATGGAACAACTATCTTTAACTTGGATATTTCAGATTGCATGTTAAATGTTGGCTGAGATTTGATGGCTTGAATTACTTCGTCTTTTGGAACTGTGGTTTGTGATGATTTTTCTTGAGTTTCTACAGTTTTACCTTTGGTTTGAGCTTTTCTCTTGTCTTCTGTTTGAGTTTCTTGGTTTCTACTATCTTTAATTGTTTTTTCAAGAATAGTTTGAGGGTTAGCAGAAGTTTTATCAAATTTAGGATTCTCAATAGAAGATTTAGGATTTGGTGATTTTAAATCAGCTGGATTCTTTCTTGGCTCATTGACTGTTGCTAAATTGGTGGTTTTTGTAGTATTAGCCTTTGGGACATCTTTGGAAGATTGAGCCACCTCGTCAGTAATATATACAATCTTTGGGCTTTGCTACTTTTTAGGACTAGGTGGGTTCGAACTTTGTTTATTCTCTCTAGGAAGAATCTGCAAAAATTTTATCTTAGGAGCATCAGTCTTCTTTTTGTTTTGTTCTTGTTGGGTTGGAGCATTGCTCTTTATCGTAGGTTCATTAGCTTTCTTGCTCCTAAGGTTGTATTGGCTGTGAATTTCATTAATTGAAAAATCATAACCTTGTTTATAATCAAAGGATTCTCTAGATTCTAATTTGAACTATTTAAGCTCAAAGAGTTCCTGATCCTCTTGAGTGAGGAAAATGGTATTGTTTTCATCAATCCCCATAACTATGTTGCTGTCTTCCTCCTCCTCAACATTTTTTTGTGAACTTTCTACAAAGTTTTCTTGGAATGGGGTTCTTATATTCTGATCTCAGGAAGGTTCTTTACCTTTCCCAGGGTTGTTGTTTTTTCTGTAGTTGGGATTCCTGATCTGGGATTGATTCTCCCGTTGTGGTTTCCTTTCGATTTGATCTAGTCTCTCAACTATTTTTTATAATGCTTTGGTAATGAAATCAAATTCACCATCTAAGTGTGAAGCTTCTTCTTTGATTGTAACCCTCCTCTCGTTTCTCATTCTAGATTTCTTGGCAAGGATGTTGATTTCTACACCTACAGTGTTTTGTTGCATTTTTTCTAAGGTGTTTGCATCCCTTTATCTAAGTTGATAAGCCATATCTACATCAAAACAATCAAGGAATTTGAGTAGCACGGAATATGGAGTGGGTTTAAGGTCTGCAGGAATAGCGTTGTAAACATTGTTGTATCTGGTGCAAAAATCTTGGACAGACTCATTGGGGGCTCTCTTAACAGCATCAAACTTAGATAGTGTTTGCATAGGATTCTTCTTCTTTTCCCATTTATTTAGGAAAGCTCTATGGAATGCAGCTAGGTCTGCTATGCTACCAGCACCTAAACTTTTAAACCAGGTTTTTACTTCTCCAATTAAGATTTGTGCAAACAACCTCATTTGGACATCAAATTCATCTATCTCATAAACTTCCCAAAAATCATTCATTCTGGTGATATGTTGTTGTGCAATGATTTGTGAAAGATTATCAAACAATGGGATATCTTTTTGATAATTTTGGGGCATGCCATGTAGATTTTGAGGTAAGACCAAGGGAGCATATATGGCTGCCATGGCTTCGATTTTTGCTGAACTAGGAGGAATAGTAGTAGTGGAAGGGATAGTGCTGGTTACAACAGTGGATGTACTTGAAGAGCTTGGTAAAGGGGATGAAAAATAAATAGTATGGCTAGTGCTTATGGTGGTAGTGGATTGAGTAAATGATGGATGTACTACTTTGGGCTGTAAGGGCAGCTCAGGGTTAAATGCATCAGTTGATGAAATAGTGGTGGATTGTGGATATGATGAATATATGATTCTATGGTGCAGAGGCAACTCAGGGCTTATAGGATCTTGAGGTGAACTGACAGTAGAATCTATAAATGATGTGGCAGCATACAGAGTAGAATCTGATGTTGGAAAGACTATAGTGTATAGTTGGGAAACTGGGGGTTTGAATTGAGACAAAAAATTAGCTAACTTAATAGCTTCTTCAACGTCTTTAATTTTTGTAACATTTACCCTTTTCACTGGACTTTGACTTTCAGTTTTGTCTGATTTAGTAGGAGCTGAAATAATTTTGTGTTTTTTACTCACATAAGAAGTAAAAACTGGATCTAAATTTTTTTCCTATAAATCAGATTCAGATTTGGTTCTAAACAGAGATTTTTCAAACTTCAAATCAAATTTAATGTCTGATAAGCTTACTAATTCTTTGGGTAAAGAATCAACTCTTTTCAGGGGTATTTCAGTCTCTGAACTAACAGTTTGTTTTTTTCTTTTTTCCTATCTAGTCCAGATTGTCTACTATACCTGGAGGATTAGAATCAGGGTTGGATCTAGAGTAATATACTTTCTTGGGAGCCAGAATGTTTATTGGGTAAATACCCACAACCTTTAAACTTAATCTTAAAATAGAAAATATATATTTAAAAAATTTCCTTCAAGATTAAACTTAAAACTGGAGAGTGGTTAGTTCCCCAGTGGAGTTGCCAGTATGTTATCACCCTAGTAATTCTTAGGTTGTGGGATGAGGATTTTTGTAGTTAAGAAAACTAGGGGTAACCAAGAACTGCTTTTAGAATTCAGGATCTAGCCTTCCTGAGTTCCGGAGAGGGATCTCTCCTATAGATTTAACTTTGTTTTATAATTGGATTTTAGGCTAGCTATGAGTGGACAGTGGGACTTGTTTTGAAAGTGTGGTGGGAATAAAAAGTGTTTCAAGGTAAACTAGAGGGATCTACCAGAACATTGGGCTATGGAGTCAACTTTAGGCAATCAGAGCTAGGAAATAAGACTTAAAGATGAAAATGTACTAAGGGTAGGGTATATGACCTTCAAAGGCTTTGAATAGGCTTTGTTGATGGAATGGGTGAAATCTGAACAAAAGGGCACTTAAGAATCCTTAAGTTACAGAAAAAGAAGATTGAAGGAGGGGATCAAATAGGGACCTAGAGCATTTAAGAATTCTATAGTCCGGTTATCAAGCAGAAAACATAATAATTCCAACTAGTAAAAAACAGGGAGTTTTTTTATCACTAATCCGGTCTAAATTCTCCTAGTTGATCATTAAAGATAGAAACACATTAAAATGAATGCATGGAAAATTTTGAAAGAAAAAAAATGAAAATAGGAAAAAGACTAGACTTATCTGGTCAGCACAAGAATCCTGAGTTATGATGTCTTTAATCTCAATTCCAGTCTGCTGCTTTGCTAATTGACTCACACCAACTTCAATATATCCAGCAAAATGACTATAGTAGTCTTGATAAATTTTATTCCACACTGAATACTTCGAAAGATGAAGTATTTATACATATAAATTGTTTACAAAATATCTCAAAGTTTGAGATAATGTTTCAAGGAAAAATAGGAAATATAACATAAGAAGAGGGACAGCAGCAAAACAGTTTGCAAGTTATTCTCTTTTACAAGAAAATATAGAACTGGTTATTCTAATCAAACTGATTTCATGATGTGCTGGGAGCATTGCTGGCATTGGATGCATTACCTCGTGGAAGATGACTTGTAGATCACTCCTTCTTTTCACTTTTAATCTTGATACTCTTTATCTTTGATTTTCATTGTTTTACGGTTGTACTTTGAAAAATGATCAGCAGTAGAATTTGCATTCACCGATACTCTTTGACTCTGATACACTTTGACCCTGTAATTTCACCCTAAGGTAAAAATATGATTTCCTCAATGGTTTCCCTGCTCTTTTCCTTTCAAATTCACTTCTTTTTGAAGGTTCGATATTATTTCTTCCAATGTCTTTGCCTTTTTCTTATGACCTTTTGAAGTGATGACAACATATTTGTAAGCAGATTCCAGATTTTTATTAGCCTTTTGCAGACTCTTAATCTTATTATTCTTTAAGGTCATCTCTTCCATAGCTTTAAGCAAGTCTGAGGCACCTGTTTCTATACATGTGTGTACCTGTGTATTTGAGGAATCAGCAGCAGAAATATTTTTGGATGATATTGATACTGCAGCTACCAATTTTCCTTGAGGTGCAAGATGTTCTGCAGGAGTTGATGGCCTTTTGGAAACAAGGGGTATTTAAAGGATTTTTCTGGTAAAATTGGACTCTGAGCAGGGTTCTGAATGATAAGAAAGGTTTTTTAATGCACAGAAGATGGTTTTGATCAATTTCAGCAGTAAAAGATGATCAGGGAGTGGCTAAAATCTACTAAAATGGAAAGGAGGGATTCTGGAGAAAATTTGACAGGGTTTCCCCTGTATTTAGGAGGGTTTTACACTTCAAACATGACTAGTTCAATTGTTTAAATGAAATGGCAGTTCAAACAGTATTTTTTTTCTTTGTGTTTGAAGTATTTTCAGTTGAAATAGCGAAAAATACCTATGAAAGGTATATTTGATGTCGATGAAGTTGCAGTTGTGTTCACAGTCTCTAATTGCATCGAATTCGGCTGTCAGAGGTTATGGAGGTTCTCTATGAGTGAATTTCAGAGTAAAATGGTCGTTCAAATGGCAACTGGTTCACAAATGGCTTCGAAAATGGTGAAAATAGGTGAAAATCAACGAAAATATGGCTCTGCGGAGGTTTCTTAGGTTAAATGGCGCAAATAGAATACATGTTGTGAAAACATTAAGTTTTAATGCATCAAACCATAGTTTAATCATAGTTTAATTACATTAATTGTAGGTTAAGCGAAAGCGGTTTCAAGTTTGGCTTGGGTGGTTTTCGCGTAGTTTTGAATTGGTAAGTGGTAATTCACTTTTTGAACGTGTTTCAATTATATTATGACACATCGACAATGGGCAGTTTGGGAAAACAACCCATATTGTGCGATTTTACAAAAAATCGGTCGGGCACTTTGATCGCGCGATATGGGATTATCGTCGTCGGATCTAACTTTGAAAAGCGAATGGTGAGGATTAAATGAAAGTTGCGGGTGTGTAGGTTTATCGCATTTAATACGGATCGTCATATCTTGAGGTGAATAAAGATCTAATGGTTGTCATACTACGCGATAGGGGAAGGGATGGAAATGATATAAACTGTCGTGTTTGATAACAACCGTTGGATTTCAATGAAGTAATGATCAGATGGATAGTTTCTAACATGATGAGGAAGGAATGGGCCTGGGGATAAAAATTATTGCATTGATTTTTTAACCGTCGGATCAAATGGGTGTTGGGGATTGGAGAGTCAGAATTTAATCCGATGCGGTAAAGGGATTTTGTCAAGTTTTATATACAAACAGAGTTTATTCAATGGAAAAGTGATCGAGAGGGTTTTTAAAAGAATTTTAACCAAGGTCAATAATTGGGGTATGGGATATGTATCGGGAAAATTGTAAAGGGTATAGTTTTAACCTTGGTTATAGGGAATCGAGAGACAAACAAAGGGATAGATTTCTGAAGTTTAGTTTAAACAAAGCTTCGATATTTTTGTTTTAAACACGTAATAAAACATGTTTAAAGGTTTTTCTCATATTTTTATTATATAGTAATTAAATCGAAGTGATTTAACTACCATAGGGGGCGGGATTTTATATAAAGATATATTTTAGCCAAAGGGGTTGTAAGGTGGGTATTTTATTTAAACATGTGGGAATTAATAACTTTGGCTAAAATTTTATTAATGGGTTTTTGGTGTTATTATATAAAAGTGAGTTATATAATGTAGGAAAAGGCTTTTTCTCTAGGGAGTTCATATATAAGTTAAAATTAATATGAAAATAGGACAAGGTATACTCAAAACACACTAACATAACCAACTAAAGTGAGTTTAAGGGCAAATTTGCATCATACTAACCTCATCACTTTAACTTATGATATAATGTAATTTTGAGGGTTTAATGTTCTCATGTGATGAAGGAAATTAGTCAAATGGGAATTATAGTATCTTTAAGTAAAAATGAGGTTTTAATTAGGATTATTCAGGGGAATGAATGCATGAAATGGAATAATGATGTGATTTTAAGGTATTAATATTGACATTTAACATTTTCCACTAATCAATCATAGAGCCTTGGGTCTGTTCCCAACAAAAGTCAAGGAAATGCCTTGAGCCTTTCGGACTGATAGCTTAGAATATTTAATGACTATGGGAAGGGGAAGTTAGTTATTTGCAGCCATGGTGAATAATATTTACATCGATGCTTCTTCACCTTCTTCTACCTACCCAATTTTAACTACTAACATTTTTTCTTCCATTTTTTATTAGGTGCATTTGGGCTAGCAACCTTTCAGCATTTATTCTTTCAAAAAGAAATAAAACTATCTAATTCTATACTTATTTCAACCATGAATCCAGATTAAACTGTTGGATTCACTTATTTCTCTACCTAACTACTGAATTGTCATGATTAAACTGTATGACAATTCTTTATTCTCTATCTACAACATTTGAAATTGAAAAGTGACAAGTCAAGATTAAATTGTTCAACTCTTCACAGACTATGGCATTTATTGACACTCTGCCATAGTCAAAAGGTAAAATTAGTGGCATTCGTACTTGCACATTTTCATGTTTTATTCATTTTTTCTTTTGGGGCATCTTATTTTTTCTAAGTCCTTTGATTTTTGTTTTAGGACTTCTTACCCTCTTTTTGATTTTTTTTTTTTTTTTACAAAATATGTGAATACAACTTACATAAGGAAAAGTATGTACAAATTTACAAAATTACCATCAGTCAAAGCAAAATTATGAATCCTATATTTATAGGTCACTAACAAACCCCGCCTCAATAATAGGGAATTTTTATATTTTTTAATATTTTAAAAATCATACGTGGGTCAATGGTGTATGGACTCATGTGTACACGCGGAAAACCGAGAAAAGTCGCATATTGATTTAGAAATATTGTTTTTTGAGAAATGTGACCAAGTATGAATGGAAGGGTTTCCCAACGCCAATGCATAAGGCATCAAATATATAGAGGTGATAAATGGTGCTATAATATATGCCCCCTAATGTATGAGGTCAGAAGGGGTACATGATGGCCGAAATGTATTATGTGCATAGAAATAACCTTGCGAGGACTAGAGAGGACTTTACCAGATTTCAGCCTACCAAAAACCAGTGATAGAAGTCAGAAAGATATCTCATGTCTAAGGCGGGCATACCCATGCTTAGAGAAAGAAAAGAATGCCTGCATATCAAGTATGGAGCAGATCCAATATGTATTCAAGTATAACTGAAAGGTAAAGTACATAGTGAATCATCTAATCACTACCCGGAAGTATAAGTAAAAATCATGTCCAAGTATCACATATAGAATACTGATCAATGATGTTGCATAGATATCTGATCACTAAAGTCACAACTAAAACTCCAAGTACCGAATCATAAGTGGTGGAACAAATGGTACAACACGCAACTCGGGCGCCAACATATAAGATGTTGTTGTGATGAAACTGCAACATATAAGGGTGGATGGTGTCAGTAGTAGAAAAATTAAGGAACTGTCAAAGTGAACCAAAGGATGCTGATGCAAACCCGAGGTCTTCACCGATCACCATGGCACAATTCTACGTAATGGGAATAAATGATTTGAGGTCAACCATGTGAGAAATCGTTTGATTACCGGTCATTGATGTATATCGTTACCAAATGTGAGACAACCCACCGATAATGATAATAAGTGTCAAGGTACCCTAATACAATATAACAAGTGCGAATAAATGAGTTGAATTCGAACACTTGAGAGAATATACTAATCAAGATACATTGATTTATTCTCATTGTCGATAGCGAAGGAGTCTGCCACAAATGACTGCAAACCCTAAGGTACTGACAAAAGGACTCTAGACCTTATTCCCAGAGCAATGATTTGGAGTCAATGGGAAAAGATATGATGTAAGGAAGGAATTAAGGCATCCCACATTAGTCCAACATGAGTGTAACCCACAGGAAAAGATTTGGAAGGAATCAGAAGAAGCAAAGTGAAGTAACCAACCCAAAGTACGTTTCTGGCATGCACAAAATGTAGCTAGCACACGGCAGAAACCATCTGAACCAACCAATAATGAAAGTTGACAAAGAGGTGAGATATCCACCAATAGGGTCAAATGGAAATCAAGGTATTGCATGAATACCAGGTGTGGTAATTTAAGTGTAAGTCGAACACAAGGGAAACCACTCAGTCAAAGACCCATGATGTTGATCAAATGTTGAGGACAAGGTCACATATCAATGATGTAAATAGGGCCAGGGTGTGGCTCTAGGTTTACTCTTAAAGAAATATGTTGAAGTCGATAAGAGGCTAACCCGCTGGCAAGAAGTCAATGGAGACCTTCTCAAACCAGCATGAGCAAAGTACCAAATAGCTGATGTGATAGTACAAGATACAAAACCAGGATGGCCAATTGAAAAATGAGTCAAGAGACACAGCAGAAAGGCCGACTCAAGTTAACTTCCCTTGAACAAAAACACGACTCATTTTGACTATGGAAGAAAATGATAACTCTGTATAAGTTTTTCATGCACGAGGCATAAACAAACCCTCCATATTATTGGAAGAGATAACCAACCGGGGGAGAATTGACGCAATGAACAAGGTTAGGGTTTTCCTAAGTCAAAAACTAAAACCGTCCCAAAATGGAGAAAAGACTTAAGTTTTTATGTGCTTTGTTCAAGGGTGACAAAATTGACTCTGTAGCTGCCATCAAGTATGGAAGCATTGTCCCATTTCTGCTCTTTTTCAAATATTTAATTTTTTTGTCTTTTTCATATTTCAAAGCCTGAAAAAGAATAAAAGAATTCCTATATTACAATGTATAGAACGAGTGTCGGTAAACAGATGCACTAGTTCCTGGGATAGGAACAATCCTATTCTCAATGCAAGGTGGAAAAAACTGGTAAAAGACACTCAAAGGGATGCTCCATCCATGGGTAAAGGTTTCAAGTTGCAAAGGCTAAGGGATTACATGGTTAACTTGTATAGAAAGACATGGACAAAAGAGGGCTTAAACATGAGTCCAAATGAAGCCGACTAAAGGCCAAGATAAACAAGTGGTCAATATGCAATGCAGTAGTACAACTTGACAACAAAGAATGGGAGCCTCTAAGGTATATGGCCAGAATAATCATAGCGAAGAAGAAGAATAATGAAGCTTCAATGCACAAGTCACGACGGGACTAAAGAGGACTCCTCAACCTCCACAAATTGCAGCATGGGCGACAAATGCTGGCGAAGAACTAACTAGGAATCCCATGTAAAGGATGGCTCTACCACCAAGTCATTTTTTAAAAATTGGCAAGTGAAATTGGTTATACAGTCATGACATGATGGGGTCGACCCTATGGAAAGTGATCAGAATGGAGGCTAGTATGCATAAATGAAACACAAAGTAAATTCCCTAACCTATATGCCAGTTCAGAATCAAATACCTGCCATGATAAGCCAACAGTCATGGATCCAAAGAAAACTTTGGAAAACTATGAAACTCAACAAAATGTACCTGAAAAAATGACTTTCCCAACACTTACAATCCAAAAGGTTAAGCAGCCTTAATCAAATTCAAAAAATAAATCAAATTATGGGCATAAATAAGCATTTTGACTCACATTTTGGTCATTTTTGCAGTGCAGAAGTGGAAAAAGAGATTTGGAGCTAAAACCGCCTTCTTGCAAATGGAGCAACCAGCCACCGAATCAATTCAAACCAGTCAGGTAAGCCTCATAATCATATGGTTTATCAATTTCATTCCTATTTCGAGCAATTTTTTAGATTTTTTACTGTAGGAAATATATTTTTCTTGAAGCCCTCTACATATACGCGGGTTCGTCATGAGGAACTCGCATATAGATGCGACTGTGTCCGAATGAAGTCGCGTATGTGCAAAGTGGAATTCAAAAATTGATATCTAATGGGTCAATGGATGAAATCATCCAGGATGACTATCAGCTGCAGGGAAAGAGAGCACAGTGCAATAGACAATGAAGTCATGGAAGACTAGCAATCATTGGATTTCCTTCGGAATTGTGGTTTTCTAAAAAAATTCAAAATGCCAAATATGAAAACCACTAATCGATTGCTTTTGATGTTGGTCAATTATTTGGAACCAGATGAATATTTCTTTATGATTGATCATATGCCATTAAGGATTGAGTTAGAAGAAATCTATTTTATCACTAGACTTTCTCGGAGGGGAGACACAGTTGATTTGCATGGTAAGCCCACTGGAGGGCTTAATGTAGATGAATATGTCTCATTATACTACATAGATGGTGTAAAGAAGGTGGGGACTCAGATCCCAATCAAGGATGTACGGGACTTGTACATGAAAATCCTTCTTTTCACAATTGGTAAAGTGGTAGGGTCGGAATCCCTTCACCAGACCTCACACACTCATATGAGTCTAGAAGTAGATTGTTTGGTTCACCTCTATGACTGGTGCATAGCCTTATTGGCTAATATGAAGAAACAACTGACTTCGATCTGGCAGGTAAAGACAAAACACTTTGGATATGGAACAATGCTGCTGACATTCTTCTTTGAGTCCCAGGACTTTGGCCCAAGATCATCTCTTCCATCAGCAGCCCAAGGATCCGAGGATAGCCAGATGGGCAGACTTGATGAAGAGACTGGGGGGAATTGAAGTTCCCCACACTACATGGGATGATGAGTTCTTCCAGTGGTGGGAAGAATAGGTCATCTCAGTAGATGACTATCCCTATGTTGGGATGGATTTTAGAGAAGATCCTGATTTGGTTCTTCCACCTGGAGCAGCATGGAGTGCAATTGGTAAGATTGCACAATGATTTTTTGATTATGTGATTTTTTGGATTTTTCAAATTATTTTCAAAATGAAAAATGTTTTTGATTGGACAATATGACTTACAAAATTTAACGATCATGATGTAGACATGGGACCAGTTAGACGAGAGGGATGCCCAAGGCACAAGCGTCGTAGAGGTGAGGAAGGTGATGTTGAAGACCCAGGAAGAACCCTCCATGCCATCTAGAGAAACTTGGAGAGTTTAACTCGCCAAGTACCCATGGAAGCTATAGAGGATCTTCCCAAGGCTATCTAGAGGAGGGTGGTTGGAGTACCATGAGACTAGGTGCAGTTATTCCGTCGTGTAGCTACTGCTATTATGTTCTATCATAATACAAATGTTGGGTAGGATCCTCAGGGATAGATTTAGATTTGATCGGATGATTGTATTATTATTTTTTATTACAAACATGATTGGGCATAAGCCCAATTTTTGTAGGACATGATGGTCCAAATTTTGTATATTTTGAACACTCTGATCTATATATATATACATAGTGATTTTATATGATGTGATTGTCCCAAATGTACAATGATGAATGATGTTTTTGATATTTTTAAAGTATTGAAATATTAATGTGCCAATCAAGTGCTTGATTAGCTAATGAGTCTGCTAACCAATTATCAAATCGAAGAATGTGAATGAACGTAATAAATTGAAAAGAACATTGTAAGAAACGTACCCTAAATAATAATCGATACAAAAATGGGTCTCTGACATGATAGGTGTCATTTAATTGTGAAACCACCATTTATGAATCCAAGGAGACTACTAACGAATCAACACTAAGAGATATTACCTCCGAGAGTAGGTTGACCACTGTAGTGTATTCTGCTACATTGTTCGAAGTAGGACCAATGCATACACCCCTTTAAACTAAAAACTAACTGGATGGATAGTGAATTACCCAAGCTGTGGAAGCCAAGTTCCGGGTATGTCTACTAGACCCATCGGCAAAGCCAAAGTGACTCATCTCATCCAATAATACCTACCAACATAGATAAAAAATCATCAAAGTTTCACCAAAAAATAAAAAAAAATACATGTACAAAAATACAATATATACAACAAAGAAAAATGCTAAGCTGAAACCTAGGCATAATACTTCTTCAGATAGAGCCCATTTCTGGGCTCCACCAGCTCGTTCCCATCAAAATCAACCAAGGCATAAGCTCCCTTTTTCAGGACCTTTTTGACGATGAAGGGGCCATACCACATGGATTTGAACTTGCCTGCCCCCAAGGAATCCTTCTCTTGGGCATAAACCAAGACAAGGTCACCTTCAGACAACACCCTAGGCTTGACCGCCTTATTGTACTGAACTTTCACTCGTTTTTTATGAGCCTCATTCATCATAGCTACATCTCGGCGCTGCTCATCGAGATGTTCTAGATGCATAAGGTGTTATTCGAGACTAGAAGTGTCAAGAAGAAACTCAACTGCCAGTTTAAGGGAAGAAATTTCACATTCAATAGGAAGTATAGATTCCAACCCATAAACTATTTGAAACAGAGTGAAACTGGTTGTAGTTTTCACAGAGATCCGGTATGCCCAAAGTGCAGGGTACAACATGATGTGCCAATTGGATCTGTCTTTATCAATTTTCCTTTGAAGAATATTCTTCAAGGATTTGTTAATGGCTTCAGCTTTCCCATTATCAAGGAGACAAATGCTCCTGCCGAAAACCCAATTTGAGAGCCAATTCAGCCATCATATTGTTCTAAAAATGATTGCCATGGTTAGTGACAATCTCTTTGGGGATACCAAAGTGAGAAATTACTTGGTTAAATAGGAATAGGGTTCTTGTCTCACCATCATTTCCAAAAGTAGGCATAGCTTCAACCCACTTCGTAAAGTATTCTATAGCTACAATAATGTACTTATGACCCTTAGCCGAAGGTGGATTACAAGTAGTATAATCAATACCCCACTTTGTAAATGGACCGACAATGATGACAGGGAAGAGTGGAGCTAGATGAGCAAGCATCTTCCGGGTATAAACTTGACAGGGATGACACTTTTTGACTGCCTCAACACAATCTTTAAAAATCGAGGGCCAAAAGTATCATGCACGCATTATTTTTTGGGTTGTAGCAAGCCCAGATAAATGATTGCCACAAGCTCCACTGTGGCAACCATTCAACACAACCTCAGCTTCTTCAAGAGTTAAGTAGCATCTAAGGATCGAATTTACCCCACGACGATATAGAATGTCACTGATAATTAGATAAATTTTACCTAAGTGACACAACTTTCGACGCACATCTTCCAAAAAAGCTAAGGGAAACTTCGCAGTCTAGAGATAGACTATGAGATCTGCTACCAAGGATCCTATGAATAAATGAGAAACAAATGTTCGTTAGGAAATGACTCTTCATAAACAATATCTTCTCCATAGGGTAACTGAGAAATCAACTCTGCAAATACCAATCACTTCTTGGATTTGGCAGACAGAAATTCTAGATCAAATTCTTGCAAAAAAACAATCCATTGCTTGTTTTTTCCCGCAATCACACGCCTACTGAGAAAAAAATGAAATGGATTTACTGCCGCCAAAACATAAGTTTTGCGAAGGAGGATATAATGTCTGAGCCGCTAGACAGCATGGACATTTTCCAAAGCTAGTTTCTCAATCGGAGAATACCAGAGTTCAGGACCCACCAAACCTCGACTAACGTAGTATACAACATGCTCGCAAAGAGCATCATATTCCTGAACCAGAACCATGCCTATGGTAGATTCTGTTGCAGCAAGATGTAAGAGGAAGTCCCTGCTATAATCAGGTTGACTTAATAATGGAGCAGAGGTCAATGATTTTTTCAAAGCATCAAATGATCGATGAGTAAAGTCATCCCAAAAAATGGAACTCCTTTCTTTAACAACCTCATAAATCCCTTTGTAATGTCAACATAATTCACAATAAATCTCCGTAAGAAATTGGCTTTGCCTTGTATACTTTGAAGTTGACGGATCAAAGACGGAGGAGGAAACTGAAGTATTGCCTCCACATTGAAGGGATCTACCCGAATCCCTTTCATAGACACGATGAATCCCAACAACTGACCAAATGTGATAGTGAAAACACACTTATTAGGGTTCAACCGAATTTTATAATACCGACACCGTTCAAAAATTTGATGAAGGTGTGAAGGATGATCCATCCTCTTGCGAGAACGAGCAGCCAAATCATCCAAATACACCTTGATAATATGCTTGATGTCATGGAAGGCATAGGACATAGCCCGCCAAAAGGTAGCTCCAGCATTTTTAAGGCTGAAAGGCATCTTTTTGTAAGCAAAGGTACCCTAGGGGCAAATAAAAGTAGCCTTACACTGATATTCAGGACAGATAGTGATTTGATTGTATCCCGAGAAACTGTCCATGAAGGAGAAAACTTCATTCCCTGCATGCTCATTGATAATCTGATCTATAAATGGTGTGGGTTAATTATCTTTGGGACATGCCTTATTTAAATCCCTGAAATCAATGAAAACCCGGATCGTTCCTTGTTTCTTATCCACAAGAACTGGATTCGAAACCCACTTAGTTAATGGAACGAGGTATATGAAACCCACCTTTAGCAGCTTCTCAACCTCGGATTTGATAGTTACAACCTTCCTAGGGTTGACCAGACAAAGCTTCTGTCGAATAGGCTTATAATTTTCATATGTCTTGATATCATGCTGGAAAATAGATGGATATATACTAGGAATTTCCTCATAAGACCAAGCAAACACATCCTGAATTTTTTGAAAGAGATCAAATTAAGTTTGAATCTCTTCATAGGAACATTCAGCTCCAATGAAGACATTCTCAATAATTTTGGAATCTCTGGATATGTTCATCAGCATAGTATCAGAAATAGCAGTCACGTTCCCTTTAGAAAATACATGTGTCGGTGCTAAGGGGTTCAAGACTAGGTGAATAGGACCAGAAGACTGAAGGCTGGACAAACTTGTTACAAATTCTCACAAGTCCGATAAAAAATAGGACCGATGATACAAATCATCCCACGGTCTCTCTATACCAGTCATTGCTTCAAGGATGGCCACTTCAGATGGAAGAGTGGTATCAAGGTAATCCTAAGCAAAAGATGAACTAAGAGCCCAAGCCGGAGTCACATCTCCATCCAATTCCTCCAGTGAAAGAGAAAATAGCGTGGAGTCTGCAAAGTCAACAATATATCGGTAAGAAATCTCAGCTTCAAACATAGGAAATGTCATTCCACCCACTTGACCTTCTTCTAATTTGGAGGTAGGAGAAGGCAAGGTCCAGGGGTCCGAAAAATAATGAGTTTGAAATAACTCTCTTCGAACAGGAACCCTGGAGGATAAAATAGCATTGATATGAACCAAAGGAGGTGGAAAATCAAAGTACCCATCAATGATGTATACATTCCAACCCCAAAATTCTCAACAATTTTATTGGCATCATTCATCAAGGGAACAGTGGAGTCAGTGGATGTATTCAGATCTATAGGAGAATATTCCATCTGATCAACAGTGACAATCCCCCCTTCATGAGGGAAACATAAAATGCGACATAGCGAGGAAGCAATGGAATCCATCTCATAAATCCAGTTTCACCCCAACTAAAGGTTGTAGTCTAGATTTCCATCAACTATCCCGACCTCCATTAGGGAAATTTTAAGGTCTAAAATGGGCCTCCTAAGAAAAATGTACCACAAAAATAAACTTTATAACAACCAATAGGATTCAAGATGATGATGTCAACCATGGGGGATGATTTACCATTTTTTAAATAAAAGGGTAAAAATATTAAAAAATAATAAAATAATAAAACTACTTTTTTCAACTCGTATTTTCAACTTATCTCCCACAATTTTTACTCAAATTTCAAGTGGGAGTACTCGTTGGATGCAAAATTTAATTCCTCATCCAAGGAGTACTTATTATTTTCATGGGTTCTACTATTTAAAAAATGAGAAATACATAAAAAACGTGATTGTAATCACGTTTTTTTATGTATTTCTCATTTTTCGTGTAGTAGGACCCATCAAAAGTATGCAACATGGGTACTCCTTGGATGAGGAATTAAATTTCGCATCCAAAGAGTACTCCCGCTCGAAATTTGAGTAAAAAATTTGGGAGATAAGTTGAAAATATGAATTGAAAAAGTAGTTTTTTCATTTTTCCCTCTAAAATTTGATGATGTCATCAAATCTTATTTGATTTTTTCCAATATTATTTTATAATTTCCTTAGGAGGCCCATTTTAGACCTCAAAATTCCCATAATGGATATTGACAGTTTTACCCCAAAGATAGATGGGTAAAGCCAGAACAATCCCATGTGGCCTATGAGAATGACCATCAAACGCAATCAGAAGAGTAGTAGAAGAGATAGCTGAAGGAGATCCAATAGCCTTCCAGCATGTAAGAGACATCACACATGTGGAAGCACCTTCATCAATAGTTGTTCAAAAGATATTAAACTTCTGATATGTAGACTTCATCTGGAAATCCATATGATGAGGAAGTCTCTTTTTAAAATTCAACATGTCAAATGTGATCATAAGAGAATTCTTTGGATCAACGGCACTAATGGAAATGAGAAATGCACTCATTTGTGCAGGACACAACTGGAGTACCTCTAACATAGACATGGTGCAAGGACTTTGAGCCAGATATTCTACAATCAAGTATTTTTGGGTAGCCTTGGCATTAGGACTGATAGTCGTACACTTTTTAGACCCCTTTGGCATCTGAGGTATAGGCTCAACTACAGGCCTCTCAATATGGAGTGGCTCAACATTATTAGGAGCACCTTTAGCTTTCAAAGACTTAGCTTCGCCATAATCACGAGATCTCTTAGTGATATCTGCGTGAGCACTCATCAAGTATATGTTTGATTTATTTTCCCCTTCCTGGTTGCCCCTAAAGGGAGCTCTTGTATTCACATTCGTTCCAGCAAGCAATTTCTACCCTTGGGGAAAAGGGTTTGTCAGTACAGCCTAGGAGCTAGAAGAACCCTACTGAGCTAAAAAGCGTTGAGCATCTTGAATTTTTGGGTAGAGGTGATTAAGATGGTATCCAATGAAAAAATTTCATGGAAACTTAATATTATTTTTATTATCCCTCTTACCCTCACCAACATGATAATTGGATCTATTCACATTCCCCTTCCCATCCTTGTCTTTCTTCTTATTGTTCTGTCCCTTGTTCTTCCCGTCAGATTGTTGATTTCCTTTGGGGTTAAAAGTTTGAACGACATTAATAGCCAAGGACTGAGAAGGAGTTGACACTGAAGACATGGTCTGACTAGAAGGAGAAGATTGTATGGACAATTGTTGTAATTGATTTAGCAAGTTAGTCGTACCACTATCAATTGTACCAATAAGTCCATCACCATGAGGAGCAAGTTTGGTTTTGGCTAAATCTAGCTTGGAGTGAGGAGCATCCAGCAAGATTTTATTAAGGACCCCAGACTGAGAATAGATCAGTTCTAGCTGATGGGCCTTAAAAATAGCCTGCTCCTCAGAAAATACCCCTGAAAGGAATACATCCTTTGAGATTTTTGGTTGTAGATATTTCAGAAACCATTCAAGAAGGAACTCATTCAGAATATTGGCTCTGATTAGCCTCTCCCTTCTCTTCCATTCCTAAATATGATAAAAAATGTGAGTTGATTTGTCCTATTGGAAATTGGCCAAGAGATCAATCCCAGCATCATATGGATAGGAAACTAAAAATGGTTTAAGAGCATAGTAGAAAACTCACCAAAAGTATCAAAATTTCCCCTTGTCAGCTCAATGTACCATTTCACTACATTCCTAGTTAGGGTTCGTTGAAATAACCTTAACCTAATCGAATCGTCGATAAGGGAGTTCGATAAACACCATAAGTGGAAATTGGTGATATGGTATGTCGAATCCTCACCATTCTTCCTTTCAAACTTTGGAATGTCTGAGGGTAGTTTAGTGGGGGCTGGAGGCCAACCCGGACTATACCAAATACAATAGTTTGTTAATTTCGATAGATCTTGCAAGTTTAATTTTTCCAGGAATGGTAAGCACGAAGGAGCTTGAGAATTCCATCCCCCATGGGTATAATTCCCAAAATTCTCAAAAGAATACCCGGGATTTGTTGAGGCACCAGGTTGCCAAAAATTGTTCCTAGAAAATGCTGAGCCATAAGAGAAGTCTTGTGACCCAGCATTCGGAGAAGGACCCCTTCCAAACATATGGTTACTATAAATAGGAAAATTCCCTCCAACCGATGTATTAAATGAAGAAGAAACCCCTTGGTAATGGTTCCAAGCATTTGCAAACTGAGAAAAACCCTGAGAAGCACCCACTGAAGGGAAAGGAACATTCCCTTGTTGACCAGAGAAAAAATGACTCCTAGCTCCTAACGATGTAAAAGCAGGGTTCCAACCCCAAAAATCATTAGATATTTTACCTCCCCTAAAAGGATTGAATCCTTGATTTTTGGAGGTGAAAGGTAAATATCCTAAGGAAGGGATCGAATGAGGAATATGCCCACTTCCAAAGGGGAAACCATGGAAAGAAGCCGACCTGCTAGCCATAGAAGGTATCGACGCGGAGACAGCTAAAGCGGCAATAAAGGAGGCATAAGGAATCGCACTAGAAGACATTCTGAAAGAAAAGGGGTCGTATTGAGAAGCATATGCTTGGGTGCTTCCACTCGAAGATGGAATAGAAGCAGAGCCAAACATAACAGCACTAGAAGTGATTGCAAAATGGAAATAGTAACTCCTCCTTCAACTGAAAGAGGAGTATGGACACTTGGAGTGCTCATAGCTGAAGTTGTGTTCCCATTTGTTGCCATTGAAATAAAGGGATATGAAGGAAAGGGACTAGCCGATCTCTGAGACTCAGGCCCAATATACAAAAGGACGTCAAGAAAATTAGCAGGAAGCGAAGATGAAGGAATCTCAAGAGGCTGAGGAACTTCTTCAACTTCAACTTCTTCTGTTAGAAACAAGACTCTAGAGATTAGTGGAGTACTCCTCTCTTCAATAGTACTATTACTAGGATTGCCCACATAAAAAACAAGCCCAGATGGAGGATCACTCTTCGTTGTGTCCAAAACCACAAGATAAAAGTCATCGTCTAAATTAATCATATGAATTATTTAAGAAGGCTCGGCACTCGCGGGAGAAAGCCCACGAAGCCTCCTCAATCAACGAGGTGATTAGTCAACCACTTTATGAGATTAATTAGACTCAAAAAATATGTGAAGCTAAAAAATCTAGGAGCAAAGAGCACACTCTAAAAAGTCCCTAAGATACATTCAATCAAGTGGCCTTCAAGTATTTCCACTCCGGGTGATGAGGACTAGACACCAAAATACAAGAAAGCAAATAAGAGGACCTTTCGAAAATAGTCTGGGATAATTATGCCCCATGCCTACTAGCAAAGGTAAAATAAATAGTTACGCTGACCTCCTAACAATAGCCTTTTCCGGTGCAAGTCCCCAAGCTTCGCAAGGGCACCCTCCATAAGTATTGATGAAATTGATGCAACATTTGTCTCAGGTACCATGAGTATTCCCCCCCCCCCCCGCAGTCACATGTGTGATCCCTAGGAGAGGCAAAAAAGGGCACCAACCTATGTCGGCAGTTGGGCGGAACGATCTTAGGTCAATATCCAGCAAATATGAGAGGGGTTATCTCTCTTCTCTGCCTTCACAATCCCTCGTGCTTGACTCTCTGGAGGAGAGCTTTCCCAATCCACTTAACGGTATTGGATTTTTCTCATTTAATCAACTTTCTATGTTTGACCATTTTGAGTGGCCTTGGAGAGTTAACTCTCCACTCACCTATTCCAAGGCCCTATGACCTAGCTATTTGGTGTATGATTAATGAAAATATAAAAAACTTATAGTTCATTTTAATTATAGCGCTTGATTTTAAATGGTTGTTACTTAATTCAAAGGTATGCGGAAGTGAAACGGATGGTGTTTATCAACACAAAAGAAATCAATGAAAACCTACTACATGCAAATGAAATATTTTTATTTCGATGAAAAGAGATTTCTAAATGGGTTCTACAAAACTAAATAAGCAAAAACTTGTTTTTATTTTTAGTTATTCACTCTTCACACTCTTCAAAAAACTATCAAAAAACTAAAATGCTTCAGTGTAACTAATGAAAAATTACCAATGACGTGCAAATTCTAAGATTACTCACTAGGGAAGAAAAAGGAGTTTCTAGAGAAAATTGGTTTAATCACTTTTTATAGATAAGCAAGGCAAGTCCCAAAAAGGACTCCTTTGCATACAGAATGCCAAAATACACTTGATACAAAAGAGAAAGAAATCTAGAGAAAGACTCCTTTCAAGACCAAGAAAATGAGCCAAAAACAAGAAACTAAAAAACTACTTCAAAATGTATGTAAACCGTAAAAAGGAAAAAAAAGAAAAAGAAATGGAAAATAAGAAATGTTTTCTAGCATTTCACTTTTAAGGGAAACAAAAATATTTCAAGAAGACAAGCACAAAACTACTCAAGAACCGGAATCAAGAAAATGAGCCACAACAAGGCTTCAAGATGCACAAGCCAACTATGCTACTTTTGTAGCGGGACTCAAACAAGAAAAAAGAAGCAAAAGACCCAAGAAACTGATTCAGAACAGTAGCATACACTTCCAACAAACAAAAACTCAAAAAAACAAGAAAAGGTCACTTCAAGATTTTATAGAAGGCTAGTCCTAAGAAGTGAAGAAAACCAAAGAATTCAAAGAGGAAAAAACCAAAAGCGAAGTAATGCACAGTCAAGAACAGTCAAAAACTCCAGGAAGAGGTCTTGGTACTACAGCCGCAATTACAACTACAAAAAAATAGGAAAAACCATTAAATGACTAGGTCTTCACAAGAAAAATTCAGGAACTAACATAGAGCCACAAGAAACAGAGTCTAGACACCTAAAAGGTACCACAGGAGTGGCCAACCACAGACAGGAAAATTTTACAGGGCCTCAAAACTCATATTTTCAAGATTTCCTAGGCATACGCGGGTTCGTTGTGTGCAACATGTGTGTATACGCAATTGTAACTAAAGAAACACGCATACATGCGGGTTATTTTGGAGAAATCAGAGGGAATACGCGACTGTGTACAGATGAAGTAGCGTATAAACAGAAATAATGAAAAAAAAATGATGACTTAGGCTTGATCAGAAGATTAGGGCTATTGTCTGGTTGGGAAAAAGACTTACTAGACTGCAAATGTGATTAAACTGCTAGGGAACCCACAAGACAGATAAAACAACCCAAAATAGAAATTACATGGATGTAATCCCCAGTGGAGTTGCCAATTCTGTTACGGGAAAATTTACCCTAAGTTCATGGGTTGAAAGATCTAACAGAGCAGGGGCATGGCATCACAAGAAGGACTCAAATTACCAAACTTCTATGCTCTAAACTAGAAAGAGAAGATTGCAGATATTACTTGTTTATCCTTCGTTTGTAGTAGATCCCATAGGGTTCAAAGCCCCTCCAAATCCTCGTGCTCCAGATCCTGCAAGTAAATCAAGAACAAGCACAAAAACTATTTGTACAGCATATATGTCCTAGATGTTAGCAAAATAGCATACCTAATCTCATAAAGATAACATGACATAAACTATTCAATATTATTAAGCATGTATAAGAGATACATAAGACATGGACATCAGGAACAGGATGGTACTTCTTTTATTGATAACATGTACAAAATATAATAGTGGAGAAATCACCTGAGATCTGCCATGGCCTTGAGAAAAATCGTCCTCCAGATTCGTCCCGCCCTAGCCTCACAAAGCTCCTTCCATCAGTCGTGCACAAAGGATGTCACATAGAATGAGGGTGATCATCACAAGGAAACAAGGGTTTCCTGTAATCTGGGAAGTGCAGGAGGCACAAGGGAAATATCAAACTTGGTCAGGGCTATAACAGTCTATAATATAAATAATTCTCTCTCTTCCTCCCTTAGGTCATCTCCTTGAGGTGTATTTATACTTCGTCAAATTAGTTTTTTCAGTTGGATAACAGTTAAGCCACGCACTGGGGTAGTTAAGTTACAGTAAAAACCATAAACCCTGCCTCAATAATAGGTAATTTTTATATTTTTAAATATTTTAAAAATCATACGCAGGTCAAAAGTGTATGTACCCGCATGTACACATGGAAAAAACCAGGCAGAGTCGCGTATGGATTTAGAAATATTGTTTTTTGAGAAATGTGACTAAGTCTGAATGGAAGGGTTGCCCAAGGCCAATGCATAAGTCATCAAATATATAGAGGTGATAAATGATGCTATAACTCTGGGTGTGGTTGTATGCGTTGTATTGCTGTGTAGGCGTATGTATTGTGTTGTATTGTACACCAGGTATAGGTGTATGTGTTGTATTCCGGTGTAGGTGTATGTATTTTGTTGTATAGTACACCGGATGTAGGTGTATGTGACGTATGCCAGTGTGGGTGTGTGTATTTTATGGTGTTGTATGTGGTATGTGGGTGTACGTGCTCTGATGTACACTATGTGTATGTGTATGTGGTTGAAGAGAAGAAAATGCACTGGGTGTTTTTCGGGTGTGTAAACCACTCCAGTGTGTGTAAAAAAGAACAAAGGTAGAAGTAATGACCGATGAAGGATAAGTATCAATATTTTATTTTAGTTTTATTATGCATGTGATCCATGATTCTAAATTATGGTGATTACATGTTATTTATGATTATGGATTATGATGATTGCATGTGATTCATGATTTTGACCTATGACGGTTGTTCTTTGAGCTAACTAGATGTAATATGTTTATACATGACGAGTTGATCAAACAACTAGTTTGACTTGTGTGACAGGAATTGAATATAAGTGCAAGTGTACCTTATTGACATGCTACCAATGAGGTCTGATTTTAAGTTATTTCAATTTATTTTGAATCTATTGGAAATTATGTGTCTGGTACAGGAAAGCATGGAAATGCCTAGTTGAATGGTTGAAATTTATTGTAAGCATTAGCAGCAACAGCAAAAGGAATTAAAACATGCATAAATATGTTGGTAAAGAAATTCAAGAGTAGGGGCATTGTGGGATATTGGTACCCAATGGTTTCCATTGGTTTCCATGAGCATGTTATGACTAGTATGATGGTTGAGGCAAGTATATGCCTTGATTTTTATATCTTCCGATAAGAGGAATCCTTTCTAAGGGATGGATCGCCCAGGATAGGGGATGTCGGGGAACTTGGAAGGTGAGTGATTACATGGAATGGGATTACAAGTTTCCCAGGGGCTGTGTAGCAGAGAAGTTAAGGTCGGGGATGGATTTTTTTTGGTCACTAGTATTTCCAGATGGAATCAGATGCAAATTCAGAGTATAAAAATGAGTCGATAACGGTTTAATGAGGGTACAGTGGCGTAGGATTGTAGCGTTAGGTATTGGATGCAGCTTTGAATTTGGCAATGAATTCTGGACTTTCTAGGAAGGAGGTGAATCCTGGTATTACTTTGAGGGTGGAGGTGTGAGCCTATGGATTCCCTTGTTGTTGATACGGGCATCATATCCTTTTATTTGTTGGTTGAGAAAATGTGTATATGTGTATACAATTGTAAATACTGTAATGAGTTGTTTTGTCATGATGGTATTTGATTTTGAGCAGGTTATTCATTGTAAATACTGCAACAATATTTGTTATAAAGATCCATAGTAAATATGTTTTATTTACAGTGGTTTGATGGTTTGTAGGTGTCATTGAACACCGAGGATAGTGTTCCCCCAAGGGGGAGATTTTTGTAACATCCCTAGTGAAAATTCCATATAATAAAAGTTAATAAAGGAAAAAGAAATAACCACGGTTGATGGGACACTTATTCCAAGCTTAATGGTGGGAAAAACATCCTAGAGGGTGTTTATTTCAGTTATTATGGCTAAAGGAAATCGGAAAAGGAAATGGAAAAGGCTTTGGAAAGGCATGAGGCATTAATTGGCATTTTATTTATGAAAATAAAGGAAAAGAGGATAAAATGGAGGTGAAAGGTCATAGGTTTCATGTGAGGAGGAAAATGAAGGAAAATAATTGAAATTGAAGAAAATAGAGGCCTCATTGATAAAAAGGATTCTGAGGATCAGTTGGAAATATTTTTCTCACACTTATGGCCCTCATTCTATTACCTCTCTCTTTGTCTCATTCTTGGACACTTAGATTTTCTTGGAGAATTTTTCTATTGGACCAAGAAAGGAAAGAAAGTAGGAAGAAGGAGGAAGCAAACAAGGAGGAACAGGAATCAAGCAGGTACATTGGGATTCTTTGCAGGTATTGATTTGCATGTGTGATTTCCTTGCTAGATATGGCATGCATGGTATTGCATGTGGTTCTTTTCTGTCTTGGCATGGGTTTTTGCCAAGTGTCACAGTGTTTTTAGCTTAGCCTTTCCATTTCCAAATAACCATCGTGTTGTGGATTTCTCATGTTTTGGTTTAGCTAGATTTCTAGATGGATTTGAAGCTGAGTGAGATAGATCTCTGAATGACATGATACAAAACCAGTTCATGTGTTGCCTCATTTTAGCGCCTATTGATCTGAGTTTGGATTGCCGTAAATCTTAATAGGTGGTTTTCTCTCCATTTAGGCTTAGGAATCCTGGGTTTTGGATATGTGGTAAATCATAGGGAGTATGTCTCGATTTAGGGCCTAGTGACCCCTGATTTGGACTGTGGGTTGCGGTAAATCCTGAGAGACTAGGATACAGGAAAATTCCTCACGCTTTAGGTAGAGAGAATCTGGTGATATCCATGCTTGTGCTGGCCTAGTGATCAGGTGTAGATCACAGTAAAGCATTATTTTTATTGATGAGGGTGAGGTGGATAAGCCTCGGGATGCCCCTGTTGGTTCTTTCAGTTTGAGTCCCACATTCATGCTTGGAATATGGCATGGGGGTGATTGGCTGAAGAGAGATTTGGCTCAGTGAATCTACAGTTGGATAGAACATAGAATTCCCATCTCCCGTTGGTTTTTACATTCATTAATGAGAATATCACTCCTTTGGTATTTGATGTATAATTTTACTGGTTATTATGTATATACTATTACTGTTGTATCCACAGTATTTTTTTTTATTACGTTCGTTATAAGCATGTATTTTATCAGTGATGATGTATGGTTATCCCCATGTTTTTACTTCTAAATTAATTCACAATGTATCTATGGTCAAATAGATTGTAGAATTGCTTGAGGTCACTCTTTGCATAAAGGGAAACAACACTCATGGAAATAATTATAGAAACCAGCCATGGCTAGGGTTTATCTGTAACCCTTGTTGTTCCCTTGTTGTGCCCTCGATGTTCCCTTGCTGTACCTAGTTGTTTCTTTGTTGTTCCTTTGTTGTTCCTTATTGTTCCCTAGCTATTCCTTTGTTGTTCCCTTGTTGTTCCCCTGTTGTGCTCAAGAGCATGACCCTTCGAAAAAATCACGCACACTGCCTGTGCTAGCTATTGGTCATATTTGAAACTTAGGGCTCGCCTGATCGTTAGCCATGCAGGATATGGGCTCCTCCCAGCCTACTCCCCCTCCCCTGTCGAAAGCCGATGCATTCATGGCCCTGCTGGTCTCGCAGCCCAAGAAGAGAAGAAACGAAGCCTCAAAATTTATAAAGCGTATGGAAGAAATCCCTTCAGTTGATCTGACCCTAGAAGAACCTATGAAGGTCACTCTTTCTCTTACAGATCGAGTGCTCGTGGGTCAGTTCAAGGGATTGTGGCCCTCCCCAAAAACAACAGAAGCTTGGGTGATCAAGAACTGGAGACCCCTGATCTCGAACAACGTCACCATGTACTTTCTAGGAAGAGGCTACTTCCTCTTCGAGTTCATCTCTAAGGAGGACAAGGACCTGATCTTCCTAAACGGACCATACTTCATGGGTCCTCAGGGCCTCTATCTGAACCACTGGATGCCAGATTTCAACCCATCTGAGGACGTTCTAAATGTTGTACCAGTTTGGGTTAGGCTGCCGAACATACTAGTTCATTGTTGGAGCTGGGAATCCCTAAAATTGATAGGAAATACCTTGGGAAAGTTCATAGATAGAGCCAATAAAAAAGATCGGTATGATTGCGCCAGGATCTGCGTTGAAGTAGATCTGGAAGTGGGATTACCGGAAGCCATCAAAATAAATTTAGGAGGGTGGACACACGTCCAGAAGCTCAACTACAAACAGTTACCCTTTAAATGTCGAGGGTGTCACTAGTACGGCCACTTTGTCAAGAATTGTCCCAAGAGCACATCCCAAGTTATAGAAAAGGAGGAAGGATGGCAACAGGTGAAAAAATATAAAGGAAATCCTAAACCAACCCCAAATTAGCAAGGGGCAGGAAAACAGAAGCAAGGGAATGGGAATCAGTCACAAGCCTGCCCCAAGGAACAAGGCAACAGATTCGAGCCACTAAGCTTCAAACGGGCAGAAGCTAAAGAGGTGGAAGCAAGGGAAGAAGATCTGCCAGAAAAAACCTCTCCAATCAATCCAATATTGTTACCATATTCAGAGACTATCCAAGAAAATAAAGAGGCTACTCCAGAGAAGGAGGACCAAGACTCAGAAGGCACAGAGGAGGAAGAAGAAATATTGGATTCACAAAATACGGTTTGAAGATCGACAAGGGGAGGGAAGACCTCCCATGAGAAACGAGAACTGGAAACATACAAGGATAAGCTGCAAGGAAACCAACAGACGTTGGAGAAAATTCTGGGCAAAATCCCAAAAGTGACAAGAAAGCAAGGACAGGGATCTAAAGGGGTCCTAAAATCTTCTAAAAGTAAGTAATGAAGATAGTCTCCTGGAACTGTAGAGAGCTGGGAAGTAAAATAAAAGAAGAAGAAATGAAGATTCTTATAAGGCAATAAAACCCAGATATCCTTCTTATCCAGGAGACAAATTTGGAGGAAGGCGCCTTTCTCCAAATCAGTTTTCAATTTTGGAACAGCAGTGGTAGACAGGCAGTATTTGCTAGAGGAGCCTCTGGAGGTCTCGGTATTCTTTGGAATGAGGCAAGGGTAAAAAAAAAATCGGATAGGCATAATACCCATTGGATGCTCATGAAATTCCACCACCAAGATTCAAAGGAAACTTTTAGCCTGCTCAATGTGTACGTTTCAGCAAGTGCAGGTGAAAAAAAGAGCTGCTGGGATTCGATTCGAGCTCTCCCAGATGAAGAAACCCTGGAGAATATCATTCTAGCTAGAGATCTCAACATTACTCTCAAGCTAGATGAAAAAAGAGGATGTTGCATTGTTAGAGATCCTGCTCGTGAGTGGGTTGAGGACATCATCCAGGACTGGGATATGCTCGATATAAAGCCCGCCAGAGGTAAGTACACTTGGACCAATAGAAGAATAGGCCCTGGTCACATAGCTGCTAGGCTAGACAGATTCCTTATCCAAAGTTCCCATCTGCTCTTAGGATTAGATGCTAAATCTTAAATCCTCACCTTGAGTGTCTCTGACCACAAGCCAATCAAACTAGAACTCAATACTCACAGAAATTTTGGCCCCATTCCCTTTCGTTTCAGCTCTCTCTGGACCAAGCAAACCGATTTCCTTACAAGGGTGGAAGAAATTTAGTAAAAGCCAGTTTTGGGTTCTCCTTTATTTGTTTGGGAAGAGAAGCTACGTAGAGTTAAAAAGGAATTAAAAGGTTGGGCTAGGTCTTAGCCAGCCTTGTCAAGGAAAGAAAGGCAACCTAGGCATCATTAGAGTTTCACCTACAACAAATGGAAGTTTCTCATATCTCAACAGAAACCTTAAAACATGAAGAGGAGCTACAGTCAAAACTTCACAAAGCCTGTTTTCAGGAGGAAGAGTATTGGAGGCTGAAGTCTCGAAGTCTTTGGATCCAAGCAAGTGATAGAAATACTGCTTTCTTTCAAAAAAAGGTGCAAGCTACAAGAAACCAAAATATGTTCACGGAGATCCAGGAGGACTTGCAAACTCACACTGAATTCCCTAGCATTAAGGAAGCCACCTACATCCATTTCAATAATCTCTATAGAGAAGAAGTAGATTTGGTGCAACATCCAGATTTGCTGGAGATGATCCCCCAAAAAGTAACAAGTAAGATGAATCAGTGCCTCACATCCCCAGTTAGTAGCAAAGAAGTAAAGGCAGTCGCGCTAGCCATGGAAATGGATAAAGCCTTGGGACCTGATGGTTTCACTGCCATATTTCTCCAAATCTGCTGGCACATTATCAAAAAATATTTTATAAGAATGATCTTGAAATCACAGGAATGTCATAAAATAGGAGGCAACACTAATTCAGCCTTCCTGACCCTAATTCCAAAAGAAAAGGGTGCTACCTCCTTTATCAGATTCCGCCCGATCTCCCTTTGTAACATTGGGTACAAGATTATCACCAAAGTCATAGAAAATAGAATGAAGATCTTGCTCCCAAAGCTTATTCCTGAAAACCAAGGAGGATTTGTTCATGGCAGACAAACAGTGGAAAATATCATCCTGGTGCAAGAAGCAATTCATTCCAGTGCTCAGAGGCAGGAGAAAGGGATGGTTCTAAAATTGGATCTTGCGAATGCCTTAGATTGGGTTAGACATAAATTTATTTTTGAAGTCTTAGCTAGGTTTGGGCTCAGTATTTATTTTATCAATTGGATCCGAGCTTGCATCTCTGAACCCTGGATAGCCCCATTGGTAAATGGTCGACCTACCGATTTCTTTAAAGCTACAAGGGGGCTCAGGCAAGGTTTCCCCCTCTCCCCAATGTCGTTTGTCTTGCAAGCCTTTGTTTTAAGCTTCCAATTGGAGAAAAAGAGACAGGATCTGGACATTATGGGCCTCAGGATTACCAGAGGAGTCAAGGATATCAATCATGCTATCTTCGCAAACGACTCCCTGCTGCTTGGAGGGGCTTCTCTGTGCACTGCTAAAAAATTTAAACAAGAAATTGATAAGTTTTGTGAAGCATCTGGAAGCATGTTAAATACTGGAAAATGTAAAATCTATGGTTGGAATATCTCGGGATTAGAACTGTCCTCAATCATTTGATGTTTTGGGTTTGCTGGAACCACCCATTGGGTCACCTTCAAATACTTGGGTCTGTCGGTGTTCCAAAGAAAGTCCTTCAGTAGGGATTGGCTTCCTTTGCTGGAGAAATTCAAAGCCAATCTCCAGGGCTGGGGTACCTCTTGGCTCAATCTAGCTATAAATTTCTTCCTAATAAAATCGGTCTTAAACAGCCTCCCTATCTTCTAATCCTCCTTAATTATTACTCCCAAAGGCATTCTTAGAAAAATGGATGCGCTAATCAGATATTTCTTTTAGAAAGGAGGGAAGCACAACTCACGCAAGTTGCCCCTGGTTAGTTGGGATAAGCTCTCTGATCCCTATTATGAAGGTGGTCTCATGCTGAAAGACCTGTCTGCACACAATATTGCGCTGGGTGAAAAAATTCTTTGGAAACTAATCTCTCTGAAACCTGGGTGGGCTCAAAGAGCCTTATGGAAAAAATATTTTGGTCATCCAAGACTTAGAAATCTGGATTCCATCACAGATATAAGAAATGGTTCCCAAAATTATGGGCTATGTAAACAAGCGCTCCTAGTTATTCAACAGAAATGCTACTGGATCCCTGGGAATGGAAAATCTATCCACCTCTGGGCTAACAGAATTATGGATGAGCGTCCTCTTACAGATATGAGGGAAATGGATCCTCTTATGTGTTGGATGGGCCAGAGAGGCGTCTCCACACTGTGGGATATCTCTAACTAGATTGGCGCAGACTGGGTGGGCTGGAAAAATCTCGATCTGCCTATGGATCTGGAGCAGTTATGGACGCTATTAGTGGAAAATCTGAAGGGGAAGGCTCCTCTCAACATGCTGCAGTAGGATGAGAGAGGATGGGGCTCAAAAACTGGTCGTTGCTCTGTTACTGAAGGATACCGTGCTCTCACTTTGGTTCCTCACGTTCCCTGTAATCCAGCCAAATGGAAAGGCATTTGGATGCATAAAAAATTTCCGAAAATTGATATGTATGCCTGGTTGATTTCTCACGGCAGTATTCTCACGGAGGATAACCTCAAAAAATGTGGATTCCAGGATCCTTCCCGGTGTGCTATGTGCCATGTGGAAGAGGAGACTATTAATCATTTGTTTCTGGAATGTGTCTTCGCCAAAGAGGTTTGGAGGGAGGATTTAAGAAATTGGGATAAAGAAGTTTCCCTTCCAAGTCAAATTTTGTGCCTATTTGTGAACTAGAGATCAATGTACCCTGAGAAGTTAATAAACAAAAGTTGGATTCAGGTCAGATGGATGGCTCTTCCGAAGATGGTCTGTTGGAAACTATGGCTAGAAAGAAATCGTAGAATTTTTCAACGCTGCTCCCAACTCCCCAAGATGGTCTTCCTTAAAGCCAAATGTCTGCTAATGGATTTTTTACAGGAAATGCAGAATTCCACCGATTTTTCCAACTCCGAAGATCAAGAGAGTCTTTGGGGGAGAGAATTTGGTTTGCAAATTCCTATGGCAATCATCAACGAAAAGAAATCTAAGGACTAGAAAGTTAGAATGCCATATGAAGATTTTACTGAATGGAGCAAAGGGACCAGCCACTGTCTCCACTTTGATGGGGCAGCCAAAGGTAATCTAGGGAAAGCGGGAGCTGGAGGAGTTATTAAAAATCCAGATGGTATTCTTGAGCATAGATATGTGTGGGGGCTAGGGCGCAGCACCAATACTCAAGCGAAAGCTCTAGCTTTTCTCCAGGGATTAAGACAGTTAAACAAATTTGGCATAGAGCAAGCTAGAGTCTTCGGTGACTCTCAAAGTATTATTCGGATTATGATCAATAATTCTGCTCCTAAAGACCTCAGACTAAATAGAATTATGGCAAGAATTAAAGTGGTTATGGGAAAATTTCAAGAACTCGGGATTTTTCATGTTCTTCGAGCTAATAATAAGGAAGCTGACAAGGAAGCCAACAGAGCGGTTCATCTCTCGTCGGGAACCCTTCAAAGCGATGAAGATGAAAGTTGGGACATGATCCCATAGTTTAGATTGGATTCTATATGTATTTTTGTATTTTTTTTAAAGCAGTTTGTATGTATTCATCAAATAGTATCTCCCTCAGATATTGCAATATTATGCTCTTCTAAAATCTGGACTTATCCCTCTGCTTTTCAACCGATGAAAGCAAGGGAAGAGATTGCAGAAATATTTCCTTGTATGCTGCCCTGCAGCTTTTTTGAAACTTTTTATAAAAATCTAACCGCTTATGTTTAAAAAAAAAAATAGATTGTATTTCTGATAATTATTTAAGTAAGAAACGCTTCTTAGCAATTCTCAGATAAGTATGAGACCCCTATGCTCAGATCTGTTGTTTACACCTGTAGTTTCAATGTTTGTGACATGTTTGACAAAATGCATGTCATGGCTAGGAGGGGTCCATATGAGTTCTTATTAATTTTATTTATTTCATGTCATTGTCCTGTTGTTATTTATCATCTCTGAACTTTCATGAATTTCTGGGCAGAGCACTGGGTTCTGGGCCTGAAAATGTGACTCAAATCCTGGGGAGGCTGGCACAAAACTGAGTAATTAAGGCCCTAGACGCTGGCATGCAGTGTTATTCTTGCATCTATATCCTCTTGGGCAATGGCTTGCAAGCATTTGCCTGCGTCTATGGCTCAAAGAGTTCAAAAGGTCAGCGTGGCCCAGGTGTAAGAGGCATGAATGGTTGATTTACCTCCTTCGGTGTTTTTGTTGTACTACAAGGTATTTATGTTGTGTTTTTCGTCAGTTCCACTTCCTTAAGGTCACATAGGAGGTTGAATATTATTGTTATCACCAAACAGGGAATAATTGGGTTGTTCAACAATCAATTTGATGTAACTATTTCAAACCACTTAGGGTTGGAAGTTATCCCTTCCAATCATAGAGGGCTCTCTCAAGAAAAGGTATAATATTCAATAAATAAGCTTATAATGAATATGGATAACTATTAAATGAGTTTTAGATGGTTTTTTTTAGTTGGAAGATGAGTGAGGGATACCATTGGGCATGGAGTCAACATGGAAACTCAATTACAAACAAGTATCATTCATGGAAGAAGAGGCACATGAGCTCTTATAAAATAATTCTGAAAATAGACATAATACATAAATGAGGTTGGAGCATAATATCTATGAATTGCAGGTAATTATGTATGAGAAATCTGGATTAACATTCAAAATATAAAGGACACAAACACATAAAATTTCAATCAGAATCTCAAGTTTGAACAAAAGACTTCTGCAACTATCTATTAACTGAGTGAAAAATATATTACAATAGTAGCTTTGGTAATTATATCCATCAACCCCCTCTAAATCTAAAAATCCACTATTTATAGAGTGAAATCCATTTCACATAGGTCTGCCACCTAGGCTAGACTCTCGAAATTGATCTAGAGATCTAATCTAAAAAGGAATTCATTACATTGAGAGAAAATAGAGATAATTATGTTGGAAAGAGTTTGTAGTCTAAAAGGACTCTATCACTATTAAATACATCAACAAAACTTTAAATAACCCATGCTAATGATGGCTATCGAACCAAACAAACTTTTTTAGGTGGAAACAACCATGATTAGGTGGCAAATTGTCACGCTATATTTTAGGCCTTGATATTCCGAATTTGAAGATGAGTTGTGTATTGGTAAGGTGGAAAAAATGATGTGTTGTCAGCCATGTCATCCTTATGAAGTGTTTGATGAGTTGTCCTCAATAATAGGTGTCCCAATGATACTCCAAAATCTATTTTGATGACTCATTTTCTCCTTGAAATACATTAAATGCTTCAAAAATACCAAAACTTTAGCTCGCTGGAAAAACAGAGTATTTAGGCAAGTTCATAGCATAGTTTTTGTAGCATTTTCATTTCACCACCTTATGCAATTTTTCTGAATTTTCTACATGTGAGAAGGTCTTCATTAGTTAAAATAAGGTAAACACATGCCTTCATTCACCCCTGACATGATATTTTTTGAAATTTTTTCTTCAAAACATTCTACAGCGAGTTTGTAGTGAAAACTCAACTTCAAGCCTGGAGCTCGCTACGAACTTCCCTAACTTCACCAAAATTTGAATTTTTTTCTCCTTAACTTCAAAACATGTTTGTAGCTCTATAAATGACTTGATATAATAATCTAAGACAAAATGTGGCCAAAAAAAAGGTGTCTTACCATCTTTCAAGGGGTAGCAGGGTCATCCATTACAATCATCTTTAAACCCTTTTTCTCCAATTCTACTTGCACCATCTCCAATTGTATTTCTAATTATTTGACTTGGCCTTGTAACTTCATTCTTTCTAACTACAACCACCTTTTCCTCCTGAATATATTTTTCATCATTTTGTGTAGAGTTAGTGTTCTTTTCAACATCTTCCTTGGCCTCTCTGCAACCTCATCATAAAAATCCATATGTTTTCTCACTTCTTTTTTGAAGTTTGTGAGCTCCTTCCTGTCTTGTTTAAAATATTCTAACTCCAATTTCAATTATAAAATCTCTTCTCTAGCTTCCTTAAGTTGTTGTCTTAGAATCTCTAATTCATATTTTTCCTGGAATTTTTCTTTGCCTTTCCTTGTTTTGATCACCTCTGCCTCTGTTGGAGATAACATTATGATTTCTTCCCTTGCTGGTTGCTTCTTCTTTTTTGGCTCCTTATGCAGCTTCTCAAATTTTTTTCCCTTTGATAATTGTAACCTAGTGAGTGGCTTCCTAGGTTTAAAAATAAATCATGAATCTTGATTGGAAAAATCTACCTTCTTAGCTTTAAGACCATTTTTCTTGTTTTTTTCTCTTTTAACCTCTACTGTCTTCACAACAAGAGTTTCCTCAATATCAATTGTGTGCAAGATATCTTTAAGCTTTCCTTTCCCCTATGTTTGACTTCTAGTGATCCTTCTATGAGTTCTTGTATCAGTTTTGACTTTAATGTTGGTAGGGATTTGCCGAGGCACCACTGTCCCCTGCAACTGATCAACTTATACCTCCATTGGCTCCAACATGGACTGCACCTCCACCTCATGTTCAACCTCTCTTTCAGCCCTTGATTATTTTTCCTTCCTAGGAGTATTTGTCTTTGACCTAGGTATCTTTCTAGGAGTGAGGACATCCACCTCATACCCACTCAAGAACAAAAAATTGGACCAATCCATGTTCAACTTCTTCAACTCCTCCATAACTAACAATTTAATTAAACCATGATGAAAATAGAAGTATCACTACTTTCAACTTTAGCTTGCACCTTCTCAGCGATTTTGCCTAAACTCCTAAACAGAAAAAATGGTAGATCTAGAGGTTGTTTATATGTGAAATGAAGCAACAATCTGAAGTGATATTGATAGATCATGTGGAATCTACCTTCACAAGTAAATATTTCTGAATCACCATCAGAAGTTTGAATAGTTATCCTTGAGGAAATTCTTGGATATGTATGAGCTCATGTCAATGCCTATGTGCTCCTCCTTTAGAAATTCATCACATTTTTTAAGCTTAAACTTTGTTTCTTTGAACCACTCCTCTCCAGACCTTGGAATCTCAGTTTCTTGTGCAATTGTCTTAGGAGACACAATAAAATTGAGGATGCCCACCTTCAAACCTGTACCAATGAAGTTTAAATCAAAATATTTGGACACTTGTGCATGATATCCTTGAAGTTTATGGATAAACCTCATACAACTTGAATTTTTAAAGGCTTGTGAGAATTTGGGGTCTTCTGCAATCAGCCTTGTATCCATGGGCTCGTATCCAACCATAGTGCCACCCTTGTTTGGCTTTTTATGTGAAATAATACCTTCAAACACAAAAATGATCTTCTTCCTCTTTGACACCTGCAAAATTGTTTGAGACAACAAGCACCTTCCTTAACACAAGTAACACCTAGCCTAAAACACCTACTAGACAAAAACCAAGACTCGAGACAGATGGAAAAAGGTTCAAATAGCTTACAAGGATGAAATGAAAGGTGTTGTATGGATCAGGTTAAATTTGGAAAGATGAAATGAGTGGGAAAAACGAAATGATGGAAGGCATAATGATTACCACGCATGCAGATGACACATGATGACACATAACTAAAAAGTACCACGATGAACAAGTGTGCTCTGACCATTGGAATTATGAAAAAATACCACTTATCCCACCATTATCAGAAAAGAAAAAGTTTATAGAGTTTTCAGTTATTAGGAGGGAAAATTCGCTACGAAACTTTCAGGCACTTCCGTAGTGAAAACATAATGTTTTACACTAAATATGTTGGGAACTCCAGAAAAAGCTACCAAGTGTCACAAAATGACCTTTTTAACCCATGCAATCAGATTTTTTTGATATTTAATTTGATAAGAACTTTATTGCATGACCAATGACCATTTATACCCCTTAAAATGTGTACAAAATTCGAAATTTAATGAATTTAATGACCTTATTTCATCCTAATGACCTTACCTAACTTGACTAAGACAAACTTAGAAAAACCTAGTTGTTATCAAGGATAACAGTGGCTACACTGGGGATGTTGCTTCCCTGTGGTGCAGTAAAGAAGAAACAGCTCCAATGCCTTTCTTGAAAACTGGAAATTATAAACTTGATGAAATCTTCTTCAATCTTGTATGGCCTTCTCCTCAGGCTTAAACTTGATGATAATATCACATTTATTTCCAAACAAAATAGCATAGAATGGAATATATATAGTGATGTGTATTTCAGCATAATGAATTAGGAAGGGTAGTGTTTTAGAAACCTGCCATTGACAGGTCCTCCTTCACACAATTGCCCATTCATTTCTTGAAGTAATAATGTGTTGTTCCCATGATATGTTGCTATCATAAAATGTCCCTTCCATATATTTCCGAATTTTCCATGTTTCCCTTTATCTTCAATCTCGGCCTCCCACTTCAAAACCACATCTTGAACTTTGAATTTTTCCTCCTTTGTCTTCTTTTCAAAAAAAAAAAATTGACTCTATTTTGTGACTGCTGATGATTAGTGTACACTTCCTCCCTTTTTTCCTGCAAATCGATGAGGTGATTTATCCTTCTTTTGATTGCATTTGGTTCTTCTTCCAGCCCTTGCTGTAATTTCATCAATGAAACTCCAAGGGAGGTTGGAAAGATTGCTTCAGTTCCATATACCAGCTCATAAGGAGATGTACCTATAGATCTCTTGGTACAAATTATGTTAGTCCATAAAGAAAATTTTAACTTCAAATGCCATGACATTTTGTTTTCTTGCAAAACCTTCTTAATGATTTTGACTATGCTCTTATTTGATGACTCGGCCAAGCCATTACCTTAAGGGTAATATGTTGTGGAGTCACCAAGAGTAATATGATATTGATTATAGAAACTAATCAATTTTTTTGACTTGAAAGCTTGAGCATTGTCAGAAATAATTTTCATGGGACAACCAAACCTTGATAAAATCATATTTTCTAGAAAATGAATAATGACCAAGTTTGTAGCTTGCCTTGTAGGGACAGCTTCAATCCACTTGGTGAAGTAATCAATGGCTGTTAAGATCCATCGATGTTGACCTGAGGACGCAGGGTGTATCTCGCCAATAAAATCCAATCCCCATTGTTGGAAAGGAGCTTCTACAAATATGGGTTTCTGAGGTAATGTCGTTAGCTTCTTTTTTCCATCAAAAATTTGGCGCTCATGACAGGAAGCAATATTCTTGTAGATTTCGAACATATAAGGCCAATAGTATCTTTCTATAAGTATTTTTTTTGTTGTATCCTTCCAATAATGATGACCTCCACTATCACCCTTATGAAATTCATCAATTACCCTCTCATCTTCATCCTCTAACAAGAAGTTTAAGAGTATGTCATATGTATCCCTCTAATATAAATCCGTGTTCAGAATGCAATACCTTAGATACTTTAGCTTTACAAATATGGATTTGGACTTGGCTAATTAAAGAGGAGCCTTGTGATGCTACAAAACAAAAATTACATCCCTATACCACTCATACATAATAAATTTTTCCTTTACATGGATAAATTCCTCTTCCTCAACCACTTATGAAAATTATGTAATAAAATTCATATCTAGGCAATCAAAATTTAATAGTGCCATCAACTTTTCCAGCCCCTAGCCTTTTACCAACTGGGTAGGTCTAATCTCCATATCATACTCCAACAAAGTGGGAATCCACTTACCTCTTTTGCCATCTAGATCAACTTGAGTTAGTATGTCTTTCACCACGGCATTAGGCACAAAAGCCACAATGTGAGAATGTACAATATAGATTATGAAATCTTTACGCACCTTCACTAGATCATAGGATTTTTTATCCATGATGTTGTAATTTAGTTTAGAATTTTCAAGTGTCCTACTGAAGAAAGAAATGGTTTTCTCATTACCTTGCTACCTCTTCTGCAATAACACTCCCGCAATTGTACGTTCAAAGGAAAAATTAAAAACCAGAAAATCCTTAGAAAAATCAGGACTTATGAGCACTACAGCTTGGGTAAAGGCCTTCTTGATCTCTTAAAAATATTTTTTTGCCTTTGATTTACATTTAATATCAAAATCGTTCCTAAGCATCTTAGTATATGCGTAACAATTTTTGCAAAATTAGGAATGAATCTCCTAACAAAATTTACCTTGCCTAAAAAGGATTGAATCTCTTTTCTATTTCTAGGCAAATCTATATTTTGAATGGCAGCGACCCTACTTGGATCAATCCTTATTCCTTCTTTTGACATTATATGACCTAATAATTTTCCATTGGTCAAAGCAAAAACACTCTTACTAGGATTGAGAGAAATACCAAATTTTCTGCATTTTTGCAATATTTTTTGCATTTTTGCAAAAAAATTTACAAGTGTTTGAGATGCTCTTCTTCCTTCTTTGAAAACATAGTAATATCATCCAATTAAACCACCACTAATCTATTCTTTTCTTTAGAAAATGTAATTTCCATCGCCCTTTGGAAAGTCGCTCATACATTCATGAGACCAAAAGGCATTTTGGCATACATAAATGTTCCCCATGGCGTAGTGAAGGAAATTTTCTCTTAGTAATCCGGATGCACTAGCATCTGATAATAGCCTAAGAAACCATCTAGCATAGACATCCTTTGGGATCCAACAAAGTTTTGTAAAATTTGGTCCACTTTTGGAAGAGGATAATTATCTTTAAGGGATGCCTTATTCAAATTTCTGAAATCAATTCATATCCTAATCTCACCATTTTTCTTTCTCACAGGTACCAAGTTAGCGAGCCACTTAAAAAATCTCAATGGAACAATGATTTTTGCATCAAAAAACTTCTTAATTTATTTTTCAATCAATGGCATAAGCAATGGACCATTGATTCTCTTCATTTTTTTTTTTAAAGGATTTTCATTTTCTTTGATTGGTATTGTGTGTTGAATGGTGCTAGGATCATACCTCTTTAATTCTATATAGCTCCATGAAAAAACATCAATGTACCTTTTCATCAAATCAACATAACTTTGTCTCGCCTCTGAAGAAATAATTTTGGAAAATTTGATCAACTTGGGATTTTCTGCAATACCAAGGTTACAACTTACAACCTCTTCATCATCAGCTTTCATCTTTGGATTCTTAAATACATCATTATGATCAAAAAAATTTTCAAGGGGGATTAAGCCTTTAGGAATGTAATTATTCTTTAGTTGGAGGACCTATGGATTGGCTTTGGTTTTAGAAAACATGTTCTGTTGATCTACTTGAATGTTTTCAAATTCTTCTTTCAACTCAAGAAATTTTATGACTTGTTTATCAGTATCAAGTACTTTCCAATTGATAATATTATCAAGGATAGTTGGTCTATGTCTAACCTCAACTTCATATCTCTTGCTGGGATGAGTAGGGATGATAAATAGTCTAGCTGAGACAGCCAAGGAATCAGCCACATAATTATGGTGTCTAGATTTTATATTGATACTATGTTCTTTGAAATTTTCAAGCAATTCAAGGATCAAGTTTATATAAGCCCTTATTCTACCATCTTTTGTTTGATAATATCCTTATACTTTATTTATTACTAATTCAGAATCACCACAAACTGAAATCTTCTTGGCACCTAAAACTTTTAAATCTTCTAAACCCAAAAAAAAAGCCTCATATTCAGCCATGTTGTTTAGACAGTCAAAGCTCAATTTGTAAGAATAAAACTTACTCTCATCACTAGGGTTGGTAATCCACATACTTGTGCCAGCTCCTTCTCTTCCATCAATGCCATCAAAGTGCATATGCCACCAACCTTCTTCATTTACATCTTCAATCTCTTGAATTTATGCTTGCTAATTTTTTTCAAATTTCTAATGTTTTGTCTCATTAGTGATCTCATTGAACAAAATGAAAGAACCCAACTCAATTTCTACTACATAGATTGGGAAATTTTGTGGTTCATATTTGTTTCTAACCATATAGGCCATCCTATATTCTCTGTACAACCTTATTTTCTCACCAAAGACTGGAATAGTGGTGTAAGTCATGTCCATCTACATAGTTCCTTTAATTTTAGCAGCCCAAGATCTAGATAGTAGCATACCAAACCTTGGAGGGATGTGAACCATAACTATATCCATTAACACTGTCTTGGCAGGCACTTGAGCTAAACCAAAAACCACATCCTTTATAAGCAAATACACTAAACTCTTTTGTAATTAAAGGAAAACAAGTCTTTGTAAGGTCTATTTATGTCTAAACCCATTCTCTCCATGATAACCTTAGGCACTAAGTTATGGGGTGCCCTTGAATCTAACATAGCATTATGTAAAGTCATGTCATGGATGTTTAGACTCACATAAAAATGTGGAACTTCTTAATTTTTTCTCATCTTCCACTCTTGGTCCTAAAAAAATAGTAGGATGGTCTTCTTGCAGATTTAGAATGTCGGAAGGCCAAGGCTGAGTGTTAATAATTTTGAAAATTTGTCTCCTATAGTCAGTGACCTTAATGATCTCACCAAAAGGGATAGGAATTTTTATCTTTGAAATCTCATTTTCTAATTTGAAAATCGGCGGTGTTTTTTCAATCTGTTTACCATGGGGTGGTGTGTCTTTCTTCTATTCAACCTGCTTTGGTGCATCTTTCTTTCGATGAATTTTATTAGTTGTAATAGGAAAATTTATATTCCTCAGGTTACATTTTTTTTTCATCTCAAAGATAGCATGTTGGTAGCCTTTCAAATAATCAGATTGTTTTTCATCTTCATGATTCCCTATGTCATGACTAGATTCATCATGTTCTTTAATAAGAACATTTTTGCTACATCCTCATCTAAATAGTGAATGATATCTTCTTGAAATTCAGGTTGTGTTTCTTCCTCATCCACTATATTTTGTTGAAATGGAGGCATAACTTGTTGATCAGGTTGGTTTCTATTGTCCCTTGGTCTCTACTGATTTTTAGGCCTTCTAAACTAAGGATTCCTATTTAGTGTTTTTTGTTTTGCAACAAGTAGGGGATTATTACCAAGAGAAAGGCTATCCATAAGCCTCTCCATAGTTTTCATTATGGTATCAAATTTTACATCGGAAGATGAGGAAGGTTTTTCTTCTTATTTTAATCTAGATTTTCCCATTTTAGACCTCTTTGTTGCAACCATATTTACTTCAACCTTTACAGCATCATTTTGCATGTCAACTAAAGTGGCAGATTCTCTCTCCCTTAGTAAAATAGAGAAATCATAGTCAAAGGCTTCAACATAATGCAATTGGGTAGCTCCTGGGGGGTTTAATGTGAGCAGGGATAGAATTATAAACCTTATTGAATATTTTAGAAAAATCTTGAACTGACTCATCTGTGATTTTTTTCAAATTATTATATTCAGTCAAGGCTTGAACATGGTTCACTTTACTTCCACATTTTTTCAAGAAGTTGTATTCTAATTGGTCCCAATTATGTAAACTCCCTAGGGCTAAGGCTTTGAACCATTTCTCACCTCACCTGTGAAATTATGCACAAGAAGTCTCATTTTTACATCTTCATCATCCACCTCTTCTAAGTCAACAAAATCATTAAACTGGTCAACATGCTGCTCAGCAGTGATATCTTCTTCACCCCCAAAATTTTTTATTCTAGTGGAATACCCTTCTGGAAGGTCATGGAGTATGGTAAGTAGGACAAGAGGAGCATAAATAGCTAGACGTGAAGGAGGAGGAACTCTAACCATAATGGTAGTGATAGTAATACTTTAAAAAGTAGTGAAAGGAGGAATATTTTGACTAGGAGAAGCAGCAGTGAATGAGGATGTGATGCTAGGAGATTTTGAGGTGGGAATTTCCAGTTTAGATACAAAAGAACTCCACTCAGGAAAAGGGACACAAGACCTCCTTCTTAACAAGAAATAAAAAGGATGAAGTTCTTTCAATTTTTCAAATGACTCTTGTTCCAATGGCAATTATGATGTGACAGTTTCCCAAACCATTTTTTTTCTTCTTTTGACACAATATATGATGTATCAATTCCTAATATTTGTAGATATAATATAATTTCAGTCAATTCAGTCTCAGATTTAGATATAAAAATAAGTTATTCTATCTTTTCATCAAAATTTTTGTCTTCAAAACTTCGAACAGTCTCAGAGGGAAAACATGAAACTCTTGTGAGATATAGATTAACTGATTTTGATGAGCTTCCAATACCTCTGAGAATTCTTTCTGGATTATCAACTATCTCAGGTGGATTAGGGTCTGGATTTCTCCTTGTATCAATCTTCTTAGAAGCCACCTTTAAGTTGATAATATTAGTAGAATCACTAAGGTTGAATGCAACCTCGAATATTTATGACCTCATGTTACCTTTAAGAGTTCAGTTGCTTTGATTAGACACAAATTTTCAAGAAAATTTAGCTTCAAGCTCCCAGAAAACGCACCAAAATGTTATCACCAAACTGAGACTAATTGGGTTGTTCAACAGTCAATTTGATGTAACTATTTCAAACCACTTAGGGTTGGAAGTTAGTCCTTCCAACCAAAGAGGTCTCTCTCAAGAAAAGGTATAATATTCAATAAATAAGCTTATAACGAATATGGCTAAATCTTAAATGTATTTTAGATGATTTTTTGCAGGTGGAAGATGATTGAGGGCTACCATTGGGCATAGAGTTAGCATGGAAACTCAATTACAAACAAGTATCATTCATGGAAGATGAGGCACATGAGCTCTTATAAAATAATTTTGACAACAAACATTATACATAAAGGAAGTTGGAGCATAAGATTTATGAATCCAAATAATTATGTGTGAGCAAGTTGAATTAACATTAAAAAGATAAAGCACACAAACACATAAAATCTCAATTAGAATCTCAATTCTGAACAAAATACTTCAGCAATTGTCTATTAACTGAGTGAAAAATAGATTACAATAGTAGCTTTGGTCATTACATCCATCAACCCCCTCTAACTCTAAAAATCCACTATTTATAGGTTGAAATCCCTTTTACATAGGTCTGCCACCTGGGCTAGACTCTGAAAATTGATCTAGAGATCTAATCCAAAAAGGAATTCATTACATTGAGAGAAAATAGAGATAATTCTGTTGGAAAGAGTTTGTAGTCTAAAAGGACTCTATCACTATTAACTTCATCAACAAAACTTTAAATAACCCATGCTAATGATGGCTATCGAACCAAACAAACTTGTTTAGGTGGAAACAACCATGATCAGGTGGAAAAATGTCATGCTAGATTTTAGGCCCTGATATTTCGAATTTGAAGATGAGTTGTGTATTGGTGAGGTGGAAAAAATGATGTGATGGCAGCCATATCACCCTTATGAAGTGTTTTGCTGAGTTTTCCTAAACAATAGGTGTCCCAATGATACTCCACAATCTCTTTTGATGATTCATCTGCTCCTTGAAATACATTAAATGCTTCAAAAAGACCAAAACTTTAGCTCACTGGAAAAACAAAGTATTTAGGCAAGTTTGTAGCGTAGTTTTTGTAGGATTTTAATTTCACCACCTTCTGCAATTTTTATGACTTTTCTGCCTATGAGAGGTTCTTAATTAGGTAAAATAAATTGAACACATACCTTCATTCACCCCTGACATGATATTTTTTGGAATTTTTGCTTCAAAACATTCTACAATGAGTTCATAGCGAAAACTCATCTTCGAGCCTAGAGCTCGCTACGAAATTGCCTAACTTCACACTTATTTGCAATTTTTTCTCCTTAACCTCAAAAGCATGCCTACAGCTCTATAAATGACTTGATATGGTATTCTAAGAAAAAAAGTGGCCAAAAAAAACGTGTGTCTTGCCATCTTTCAAGGGGCAGTTGGGTCATCCATTGAATCATATTTAAACCCTTTTTCTTCAATTCTTCTTGCACCATATCCATTTGTATTTCTAATTCTTTGACTTGCCCCTATAAATTCCTTCTTTCTCACTGCAAGCACCTGTTCCTCTTGAAGGTATGTTTCATCATTTTGTGAAGAGGTATTGTTCTTTTCAACATCTTCCTTGACCTCTCTGCAACCTCATCATAAAAATATATCTATTTTCTCACTTCTTTTTTGAATTCTATGAGCTCCTACCTCTCTTGTTTAAAATCTGCTAACTCCAGTTTAGCTTCTAAAAACTCTTCTCTAGCTTCCTTAATTTGTTCTCTTAGAAGCTCCAGTTTAGATTTTTCCTGGATTTTTTCTTTTTCTTTCCTTGTCTTGATCACCTCTTCCTCTGTAGGAGATAACTCTATGATTTCTTCCCTTGTTGGCTGCTTCTTCTTTTCTGGTTCCTTATGCAACTTCTCAAATTTTTCTCCCTTTGATAATTGTAACCTAGTGAGTGGCTTCCTAGGTTTAAAAACAAATCTTGAATCTTCATTGGAAAAATATAGCTTGTTAGCTTTAAGACTCTTTTTCTTGGTTTTTTCTCCTTTAACCTCTACAGGCTTCACAATAGGAGTTTCCTCATATTAATTGCCTGCAAGATATCTTCAAGCTTTCCTTTCCCCTCCGTCTGACTTCTAGTGATCCATTTATGAGTTCTTGTATCAGTTTTGACTTTACTGTTGGTAGGGGTTTGTTGAGGCAACACTATCTCCTGCAACTGATCAACTTCTACCTCCATTGGCTCCACCCAGGCTACACCTTTGTCAGCACCTCCACCTCATGTTCAACCTTTGTTTCAACCCTTGATTATTTTTCCTTCCTAGAATTTTTTGTCTTTGACCTAGGTGTCTTTCTAGGAGTGAGGATATCCACCTCATACCCACTCAAAAACAGAAAAGTGGACCAATCCTTGTTCAACTTCTTCAACTCCTCCATAACTAACAATTTAATTAAACCATGATTAAAAATAGAAGTATCATTGCTTTCACGTTTAGCTTTCACCTTGTCATTCATTTTTCCTAAACTCCTAAACAGAAAAAATGGTAGATCCAGAGGTTTTTTACATGTGAAATGAAGCAACAATCTGAAGTAATATTGATAGATCATGTGAAATATACCTTCACAAGTAAAGTATTTCTGAATCACCATCAGTAGTTTTGAATAGTTTTCCTTGAGGCAATTCCTAGAGATTCCTAAGCTCATGTCAATGCCTATGTGCTCCTCCTTTAGAAATTCATCACAATTTTGAAGATTAAACTTTGTTGCTTTGAACCACTCCTCTCCAGACCTTGGGATCTCGGTTTTTTATGCAATTGTCTCAGGAGACACAGTAAAATTGAGGATGCCCACCTTCAAACCTGTACCAATGAAGTTTATAGCGAAATATGTGGACACTTGTGTGTGATATAGTTGAAGTTTCTGGAAAAATCTCATACAGCCTGCATTTGTAAGGGCTTGTGAGAAGCTAGGTATTCTGAAATCAGCCTCATATCCATGGGCTCGTATCTGACCACAGTGTCACACTTGTTTGGATTTTTAAGTGAAGTCATACCTTCAAACACAGCAATGATCTGCTTCCTATTTGACACCTACAAAAAAATTTGAGACAACAAGCACCTTCCTTGACACAGGTAACACCTAGCCTAAGACAACTATTGGAAAAAAAAACAAGACTCAAGACTGCTAGAAAAAGGTTCAAACAACTTACAAGGATGAAATTCAAGGTGTTGTAGGGATTGGGCTAAATTTGGAAGGTTGAAATGAGTGGGAAAAACAAAATGATGGAAGGCATAATGATTACCACACATGCACATGACACATGATGACACATAACTGAAAAGTACCATGATGACCAAGTGTGGTCTGACACTTGGAATTATGACAAAATACCTCTTATCCCACCGTTAGCAGAAAAGACAAATTTCGTAGCATTTTCAATTATTGGAAGGGAAAGTTCGTTATGGAACTATTAGGCACTTCCATAGAAAAAAAATGACCATTTTAACCCATGCAAACAGATTTTTTTGAAATTTACTTTGATAAGACCTTTATTGCATGACCAATGACCATTTAGACCCCTTAAACTATGTAAAAAATTTGAAATTTAATGAATTTCATGACCTTATTTCATCCTAATTACCTAACCTAACTTGACTAAGACAAACTTAGACAAACCTAGTTGTTATCAAGGATAGTACTCATTATAGTCGCCTATTTTCGCATGTTTTCCCTGGTTGGTTGGTTACTTGGGTAGATGTGGGAAGAGGGTGTTACAGATCTATCTCAATTTGAGGTTGACAATGGGGAATCATTGATGCCTCCATTTTTTTGCGAGGCAGGTTTTTCCAGTTGAATATTATGATCGAGATTATAAATGGATGGGTTGATATTGACATCATGGAGATACATGGGAAGGATGAGCTTGGATTTTGTCGATATTTCACCATGAGGTTTTAGGGGAGGAGGATACAATGTGCACATGATAGGCATCTTGTTAGATTCATAGAGGCACAGTGGAAACATGGTGGAACCCTTTTGAGACTACCGTGGGACCGAGGAATCACAGTGTTGGATAGCTCAGTGACCTTTAAGGATTAGCTGGATACTAAAGGGGGAGATCATCAGATCTTCCATTGGGATTCTGTGACTTGTTGATAGCATGGGGTAATTCATTAGCATGGTAGGTTCATCATCAAGAGGATATCAAGGGAATATCATGCGAGAGAGACCTCATCCTCACATGGATTGGGGTTTATATTCAAGAGTTTCCTCTTAGAGTGCATGAGGTGGACTACTCAATAGGGAAGCTTCATGGGGAGTTAGACGGAGCCCCGCGTGATCATGATGCTCTACTTATTGATAGTATGTAGAGGGCTTCTAGTACATATACCTGTCATGGGGAGTTATATAGGGTCCCACATTCTCATGTTGCTCTACTTATTGATAGTGTGCAGAGGGATTTTGGTACCTATACTTGGTTGGACAGTGAGAGGGCTTCTAGTACCTATACTTGGTTGGACAGTGAGAGGACTTCTGGTACCTACACCTGGTTGGAAAGTGAGAGGGATTTTGGTACCTATATATGAATAGTTTTATGATGTTATGGGGTGAATTATATATGTAAATGATGAAATTCATTTATCAAAGAAAAGGACAATATAGCCCTAATAAAAATTAACATGGTAATAGAGATGGGCTAAATAAAATTCATTCAAATTGCCCCTAAGAAGACACCATTGATGGAAACAAGAGAAGATGGTGGAGACCTAAAATAATGTTAAGGTTTGAAGGTAACCCTAAGAAATCAGAATTTTATGGAAATTATCAGGTTAGGGTTTGGAAGAAACCCTAGATTATGAAAAATATTTTAGATATGCAATCTAGAAATGGTAGCATGATCAACACTTGCGACAGGTTTGATGTATCCTTAGATGGGATAGTCTTATCTAGGCCTAATTATTGTTGAATTTTATGAATAGATTGAAGGCATAAATGTTATATGATCAATGGATAGTCATGAATCTTGAAGGATATTTCAAGAGGGAGAGCTCACCTCTCATTAAGATAAGTACCTTTTATATTATATTACCTATGTTTTATTATATTCATGTTTGATTTTGTTGCTTTGATTATTACTTATACTGATTGAGTGTATATTTGAGTATTTGGATACTTACAACCTCTTGATGTGTTGTGATAAGTGGATCCTTCTTGAGGATCATGGATACTGCACGAAGAGAAGAGCTAGCACTGGAAAAGGGAAAGAGACACCTGATGAAAAATTGACGAAGTGATACAACTACCTATGTCAAAGGTATTTGAATACTACAAGTTATGCATGGTGCTTTATTTCATTGTTATGTTTCGGCTTCAATATTGGATGACAAGGTAAGCTCTAAGGTATGATGATAATATCACCTTCACAAATGGATCATGCATGCATACGAAAGTAAGTTTGATTCATGATACTTATGATAAGATGGAGCATTTGGTATTGAGTCATGGTGAAACTATGGAGAAACATTGATATTTTGATATTTTTGTATTCTTGATATTTGACAAGCATATTTTATGTTAGACATAATGGATCTCTTGATCTTATAAATAACGCTAGCACATTATATATGGTAGCTTAATACTATCGATAGTGTTTTTGATAAGCATGATAAATATGACGATAGAAGTGTAAAAATGTGATTATTCCTCAGGATCTCCTTGTTGACCTTAGCTTAGTAATTTTTACAATATGGAAAAAATGGATAACCTAATTTTGTTATTGAATAAATGTAAAATAAGTAAAGAAGTAATTACGATCCTTGAAGTATGATGATACGCCTGTCAGATCCCCTGACCATATGATTCTAACCCTTGCTGAATTTCATGTTAATATTTGATGATGAAGAAGTTGATGTTAACATGTTATGGTTGTGATGGATATATGTTTTAGAACCATATTTAGGTTGATTTCATGATCTAACAGTTTTGTTGATGCATGACAGTATTATGATAAACAGGTTGATGTTTTGAATGACGATGACTGAAGTATCTTCCCATTCATAGGGAGAAAATCTCAATAAGATCCCTGCACCTATTATAGTTTTCATTAGATGTATAGAATATTCTTTATTGTTGAAGTTTTCTGAAATAAATAGAAAAATATTTGATGTTGTTAGTCTGCAGCTAGTTCTGGTCTAAGAAGAAAGGTTTTCCCTTAGTCTGAGCCCCAACCACATAGAAGAAGGTTGAAGAGTGTGGTTATAAGCCTCAACACTACACGGAAGAAGGTCTATGGGTGCAGTTGTGCTTGTAGGTCACAAAAACTGAAGCCTTATGCATGAGATTGGGAGTGCACCGGGAGTATGGTAGTCCTTCTGATATGGATTAAACATCAGAAAGTTCTATAAGTAGGGAAGTTTGAATTTTTTACTTACTATAAAGAGTTTAAACATGTTTACTAAACTTGTGTTTGAAGGGGACCAAACTATGCATATTAGTATGTTATTTTGATCTGATCATTAAAGCTAGTAGAAGATGAGTTGTATTGAATGTTTTGACTTGATGCCTTGTATTTCATAGATATGTTCTAACTTATGGATTGTTTGAATTAATAGTGATAGAAAATTAATGTTTTGACTTAATAAATAATGATTTTCCTTGATGACAGTGTTAGGAGGGCATAGTGACTTTCATTGATTAATGTTGGAATTTATTTTGTATTGGCTTCATTGGCTTTGGCACATTGGTTGAAGTACAAGTATTTGTGACTTATCGTTGATATATGCATTTGCATATATTCACATAAATAATTCATGTTATGGTTATATGGATGGCCTCATGGAATTTGATATTGCCTGATAATAATTTGTTGACAGGAAAATAGATGAATTCATGGCTTGGTATTTGGATGTGAGCTCTACCTATCTCTTGGTACAAAGAGTTTGTTACAGTGTTATTGGAATAAATTTTTATGACTTTAATATTAGCTTTAATATGGCATCTAAGGCTTGATAAGCTGACTTAGTTGATTTTATTGCACAGTATTGATTTGTGTAAGGTTAAGCATATTGGTTTGGTCAAGTGTTATGTTTGCAAAAAGAATTGTATGAAGAAATCTTCTTGAGCCTCGTAATGAGTCATTGATGATCAAAGTAAGAGGGGAGTTGGCCTGTGAAGTTAGAAATCAATAATCATGGCATGATGAATTACTTCCTAATCGAATGAAGAAGTGTTCTCGAGTTCCAATGTGAAGTTAGTAAAGAGCAGATTCAAATCCATTTGTTGTGGAGGGCCACTGCAACAGAAGAGGTTCTATTTAATTTACGTTCTTGCATTTAGATGTTATTTCATGGCTTGATTTTTATGCTTTTACTGTGTTTCGTAGCGTAGATACATACTTTAATTTTATTTCTATTTTCATTGTAATCCTTTCCAGATTTCTTTAGTGTAGATGTTCAGTTTATCATTGTTATTTCATTACTTGTTATTATCATTTCCAGAATGTCATTATGTTATAGTAGATGCTTTGTTTCTATAATTTGAATAGGTTTATTTCCTAGATGGTTAAAACACGGAGATAATTTATCATAAGAGCCTGGAACGGATTATTTTTTCATAGATTAGTTTATCAAGGATTATATCAGTTCATTTTTCATGCAATAGTAGCTTATCATAGATCAGTTCTTGTGAGACATATTTGAAGTAGTAATAGAAGATTTCCTTTCTAGTTTTTAATCAATTTTTTCATGTGAATCCAAATAGTCTTACTTCATAATAGTGATTTCTTTTCCAAGCATAAAAAATAAATTTTTTTAGTGATTCTTTGGTTTAATTTTCATTCATTTTAAAATATCAAAAGATATAAAAATTAAAATTACTTTTTGGTTTTAAAATTTTAGTTCTTCTCAAAATTAATCCTTAGCTACTAAAAGGATTTGTCATCTCAATTATTAGGACTTAGTTAAATTTGGATTTATTTACTTTTCATAATTCAGCTTCTTAAATGCATTCAAGGACGTCCAAAATAAAAACATTTTCAAAAATAAACTTCACACATAAAATCACCAAAATAAACTAAGTGAGAAAGACTTCTAGCATATATAGTGCACCTTCACTTCACAAGATTACCAACTCTGGTCGATAATTTATGATAGAAATTTAAGACAATTAAATTTACTAAACATTTTTGCGTCATTGTCGAGGAAGTTTAAATAGGACCCTGTTGGGGCCCTTGTTTGAACTAGCAGGTGGCGGAGTACAGCAGGAAAGGGTGGCGGAAGAAGGAACAGCAGGGCAGGGCGCGGAAGCCAGCAGCGGGATGGAAATAGAAACTGTCATTTGTGATTGACTCGCGGACGAGTCAAAGAATTGTGGTCGGGGCCTGTTGGGGCCCTTGTTTTTGTTTAAGTTTGAATATTTGGCCTAGACATTTTGAACTTGGACTCTTTTTGAGTTGCAGAAGAAATACACATAGCTAACGCGACCGCGCCGCAGCGACCAGGAGTTGCGGAGCTACCAAGGTGGCGCGGAAGCAATTGATAACTGGAGATTGAACATAGATAAGTACAGATGAAAGAAATACAGCAGAAAACAGAAAGAGGAACATGCAGACATCAGAAGAGAAGTCGGGAAAAGCCAGAGTGAAGACGCAGAGAAGCCGCCAGTCATGACGAGCGGGTGAATAAAAGGGCGATCACCCGGCTGAAGAAAAAAAAGAGAGGTCATTGTTATTGTAAAAGGTTGAATGGATGCGCAGAGCAGCCGCAGAAGGATCAGACCTGTTCTTTCTATGGGTTCCTACTTTCTATGTTCTTCCCTTCTGTTCTCAAACCCATCTGTATCTGACTTGTGAGTTATCAGAGAAGAAAGCTATGTAATCATGTATTCGGCCAGAAGCATAATATAAGGAAGGATTTCTGTCTCAATATGTTGTTCATGTGTTCTAATGTGTTTACACTGATTTCAAAATTTTAAGTTGCGACTGTCTGAATACTTAATTAGAGATCATGCATGTGTAACTTGGTATATGTAATGGATGCACTTCCTTTCTTTGGTTGCGGATTTATCCCTTACCAGTGATCTCATTCCCTTATGCATGTGGTCGCGGCACGCCTCGGGTGAGACGCACTGCTCTCCAAGAGCAGGGTGAAAATGCCGGCGTGTTCCTAGACTACTCCGGACCCCTTGTTGGCCACAACCCTTTGAACCTGGGTCTTGCCCGCGAGACCTGACTTTTCGCCAACAGACCCTTATCTCTTAATCCATAAAAAAAAAATTTTAAAAAAAAAACATAAAAAATGACGTGTAGAGAAATAGATTCTAGAGGTAGATTTGTAGCTAGAGATAGAAGTTTGATTCCAAGAACACCACTCACCCCATAAAGACCTCGTAGTGCCCACCACCCACCCAAACTTGCATACCATTCTTAGCAGGTAGACATAGACTTCCTGAGGTATTAATATCATAAATTCAACCTAGAGATTCACCAACTTCATCAAATGAAGCAGTTGTGGAAGAAAAAGATCTCATATTCTTGACAAAAGGAATAATCTTTCTAACCTCTACTGGAGAACAAATTTTAGCCCAAGAACTAGAAATCCCTAGTGAGGAAGAAGAAGAATAAATCGTCTTCAATATACCATTGATAGTAGAACCAAAAGAGGAACAAACAATTCCAAAATCATATACCAGTTCTAAAGAATCTATATTGGCTAGAGAAGGGGAAGGATAAGTACACAACGTGAATAATGAACATTTAAGACTAGGAGGAGGTGTACCTAGGATTGGAGGTGGAGGTAGAGGTAGAGGAAGAGGTGAATGTAGAGGAGGTAGGGGAGAAGACAGAGACAGAATAGTTCTAGATCCTATTGGATTTCCTATACTTGATGAATATACTACTGCTAGAATGAAAAATATCTCACCCTCTATCCTTCCTAATTTCCATGGATTAAGAAGTGAAGATCCTGAAACAATTATTTTTGAATTCGAAGTTTTATGTAGATCATATGACTACTTACTCGATTCTCAAAAATTGAAATTGTTTCCAGCAACTCTTAAGGATGCAACATTGAAATAGTTTATGGGCTTAATAAAACATTCTAATAGGACATGGGAAGAAATGAAGAATGCATTCTTAAAAAAATACAAGGATTAATGCACACCTCATAATCGAAAAGATGAAGTTTTTAAGATGATGCAAAGAAAAGATGAAAACTTGGAGGATTTGATTGAAATATTTAGTTATAATCTCAAAAGGGATAAGATGGAAAATTTGGATGAAGATACTTTAAAGGCTCTCATGTTGAAATTCATTAGAGATGAATGGATAGATATCCTTAACATGATGGGAAAAGGAGATATTTCTTAGCTATCATTACCTGAAATTTCTAAATTATGCATACATCTTTCAAGAGGTAAGTCAAGAATTGGGAAGATTTCAAGAGATATTGTTCTCTCTAGAATCAATAAATCTGCAGCTGGAATGGTAAGTATGGTTGAAATACGAAATTTTCTTGATGAATTTAAAACAGATATTTTAGGGAGTCTTAGTGAACAAATAGACACCTTGAAAATACAAAAAAGCAAAGAGCTAAAAGTGATGCCTTATCTATCTTTTGTCCTAAGTGCAAAAATAAACATGCATTAAGAGAATTCCCTCTTGATTTACAAGGCATAGAAACAAGGTTTCCTTCCATTCAAGGTCTCAAAGTTGTCTACCAGGAGGAAATATTTCCAAACCAGGTAGATCCTCTTTGCTTCGTTGCTAGAAGACTATGGCAAGGATCACAAACTCAAGCTTTCAACACTTAGATGTATACCTATCCCCCAAAAAATAATTGGAATGCACCAATGCCATGGCACCAGCCCTGTTCTCAATCCCAACCTTGGACACAAGGATGGGAAAATCCTTATAGTATATACTCTCAATATCACCATCATCCACAACCTTATCCAAACTTCCCACCACAACATTTTTCTCAAACCAGTCAACAACCTCAACCTCAATTTCAGAATCAAAATCCACAACTTTCATTACAATTTCCATAAAGGCCAAACCAACTGCCTGCTCAACCACTTCCAAACCCAAATAATAAAAATGCACAACTTGTTTACAACATGGAAGGACAAAATTTTCAAACTTATATGATAACTCCACTAGATCTTAATAATGTTCAAATTAGATATAGTAGAATATTAGAAAATAAATTACCTTATGTTGTTATCCAGGAAAGAGAAAAATATGATCATTCTGATGAAGATACATCTCTTCATAAAAATAAAATTCTTAAAAAGAAAAATAATCATTCTGAAGAAGAGGCATCTCTTCTTCAGAATGAAAGTCTTCGAGACAAAACACTTGATACTCCAATAAACTCAACCCCCATCATATAACAGCCTTCAGTATCTATATCAAAACCTCCTTTCCCTGAAAGATTGCAAATTGATAAAGGGGTGTAAAAACATATCATGTTGCCTCACTATGATATGTTAGATGAATTGAAGCATGTCTGTATTAAAATTCCTTTGTTACAAGATATAAAAGAAATTCCAATTCTTGCAAAGACAATAAGAGAGTTGAGTATAAAGAAACTAGGGAGAAAGAGAAAATAAGTAAAAAGAATACAGCTAGTAGGGAAAATTGCAGATATCATGATGGGAAAAAAAAAATACAAAAATATTTATATCCAAGAAGTCCCATTGTGAAGACACACATCAATGGTATCGAAATCTCAAACACATTAATTGCCTTAGGAGCAGCTATAAACATCACGAGTAAACAAACTATGGAACAACTAAAACTTCCAAAACTTTGATATACACCGACATTGTTACAACTAGCAGATAGATTTGTAATTAAACCTAATGGTGTATTAAAAGACATTTATGTATCCTTATATTCTTGGGAATATCCAGTTTAATTTATGATCTTAACTCCCAAGAATAACTTAGGAGGACATCCATTGATCCTAGGAAGACCTTGGTTAGCTACAATTGATGCCTTCATCAATTGTAGATCTGGTGATATATTGTTTATCTCTAATGGAAGTTCAACGAAGAAATTCACATTATACCCTCTAGGAAAAACAAGGATAGAGGTAGAAAATGAGGAAGGGATGGATGATGACAATGGCATACAACCTAATTTTACTATCTCACAAATCAGTGAAGAAAATCATATTTTAAATTCAACAGAAAATAATTAATTATCTTCACAATGTGAGAGTAGTCAAAATTTTCATGAACAATTAAATATTGAATATTTATCATCCACACAAATGTATTTATATTCTATGGAATAATTTGGAAATTCTTCAATAAAAATATTTCGAGGTAAAACTTTAAATGTAAACAAAAAACTGGAAGAATTTCAAAAGGAAAAATTAATGGAAACATTACAAAAACACTCTTCTTCATATGCATAGGAATACACTGACATGAAAGGAATCAACCCTAAAACTTGCATACATCACATATATATTGAGGATAATTTCATACCAATACAACAACCTCAGAGAAGAATGAATCCAAACTTAAGGGAAATTGTAAAGGATGAACTACAAAAACTATTGAATGTAAACTTTACTTATCTAATATCAGACAGTCAATGGGTTTCACCTTTAGTAATATTTCCTAAAAATAATGGAAAGTGGCAAGTATGTATTGATTATAGGGAATTGAATAAGGCCACTTTAAAAGATCATTTTCCATTACCTTTCATAGATCAATTTTTGGATACATTAGCAGGGAAGAAATAATTTTCATTTTTGGATGGTTTTAGTGGGTATAATCAAATTCATGTAGCATCGGAAGATTAGGACAAAACCACTTTTACCTACCCATGGGTAACTTATGTTTAGCGAGTATTTCTTTTTGGATTATGCAATGCACCTACAACATTCCAAAGAGCAGTATTGGGTATTTCTCTAATTTAATTCGTGATTGTGTGGAAGTGTATAAGGATAATTTTACAGTCTAGGGAAATTCTTTTGAAGAAGCCCTTGAAAATTTGGAAAAAGTTCTCATAATATGTAAGGAAGCAAATCTCTCATTAAGTTATGAAAAATGTTTTATGATGTTTACTGAAGGAATTTAAGACGCCATATTTCAGGAAATGGAATTAAGGTGGATTCATCTAAAGTTTAAATTATTTCCAAATTAGCAATCCCAAATTGTCAAAAATATGTTAGGAATTTTCTTGGTTTTAAAGGATACTACACAAGATTCATAGAAAACTTGACAAAGATTGCATCTCCACTCTTCAAATTTATTACAAAGGATTGTGAATTCAGTTGAAATCCTGAGTGCTAAAATGCATTTGAAACTTTGAAAGAAAATATTTCTGAAACACCCATCCTAAGAGGACCAAACTAGAAATTTCATTTTCATATTTCAACTAATGCTTCAAAAACAACTTTGGGAGCTGTATTGGGACAAAAAGACTTGAATCCTTATGCAATTTATTATACTAGTAAAATTTGACTCCAGCAAAGTTAAATTATATTGTTACCGAAAAGGAGTTTTTAGTTGCTATCCATGCCATTAACAAATTTAGACATTACATCACTAGCTATGAAACTTTAATTCACACTAATCATTATGCAATTAGATATCTAATGAATAAATCAATTACTAATGGCAGAATCAGAAGATGGTTACTATTATTAACAGAATTCAATATCACCATTTAAGTCGACCTCGAAAACAAAACACGGTTGTTTACTATTTGTCTAGAATTCAAAATGATAAGAATGATACACCAGTAGAAGATAGTTTTTGTACTTTCCCTTAATAATAATAAAAATAATAAATAATGTAATATTATATTATTAAATAAATAATAAACAAATTATGAGTAAATAATAAGTAAATAATAGTAAATACATAATAAATAATAAAGAGAATAATAATAAATAAATAAAATAGTAAAAATAAAGTCGAGTTCTAAATAAAAATATATAAAAGTAAACTATAAAAATAGTAAAAATAAGTGAAGTTAAGAAAATTAAAAAATAATAAAATAAGAAAGAGTTGAACTAAGAAAACTATAAAAATAGTAAAAATAAGTAAATTTAATAAAAAGTGAAATGGAATAAAATAAGAAAGAGTTAAATTAAGAGAAACATTAAATTAAGTAAAACTTAAAATAAAGAAATAAAAGTCGCATGTTGACACAGAGAATGTGTGCATATGTTTCCCTTTCCATTGTTTGGTCTATTTAATAGACGGTGATGAAGATGAGATTCATCATTCCTTCATCCATTCTCTCAGGAAAAAGGTATTGTGAGACAAAGGATTCCTTGGCAGTAGTATGTTAATTGAGGGCTCTATGGTGGCCAGCTATAGAAATATTACGTGTAGCTGAGCCTATGGTTGGGTGGAGATTCGTCGTAAAAAATTTGTTACGGTTAGCATAATTCAAATAGCATTCAACTTTGGAGTCTCAAGTAAGGAATATCATCCTTAGAGGTAAGTCGTATTTGCTCGTGTTTATGAAATTTCTATACTAGCTTGTTAATAGTTTGTGTGTTGATTATTAATTACATATTTGATATAATTAGTTGCGTGTTAAATTTCGGGGTCGTTACATATGGTATCAGAGTCAGTTTCAACTCTATGTGACCTCTAGGTAAAAGTTAAAAAAAAAAAAAAGTATTTAACAATTTATCTATAATTTTTTTATGTGATTTTTTCTTTAATTTAAAATATATTAAAAATACAAAGGTTTACTTTTTTTAAAAAATATACATTCAAATTAATATGTATATTTTTAAATTGTATAATTACTTACATCGATTACTAAATAAGCACTATTATTTATTTAATTTTGGTGTCACTTATTGCTTGCATGTATAAGGCTCTACAAAATATTAATATAATTGCAAACATGCTACCCAAAATACTATTATAATATTATTAAAAATAATTTGATATGAACTCCACATACCTCTTATTTACATGCATGCATATTCCAAAGATATTATCAATTTTTTTTTTATGATTTTTAAAAATAAAGGATTCTCATCTTTATCGAGTTCTTCCTAGCTACGATATGACATTAAATTAAGGTTTTATGGAATACAAGGTTCATTTTGGCTTGCACGAGTTGAACCCACAGCCTTTGGCATGATAAAACAATGCACATCTCTTCACACATCACTCATTGAAGTGAATAACGATATGGGATTTCATTCAATGCATTCTGAGACACAATCTAATTCGATATTATTTGTCCAAAAAAAACAGTCATTCATCTTTGTGCCATGACAAGCCACGTTGTTCATCCCCATTCAAATTTGAACCCAAAAAAAATGAAATTTCTCGAATTCCATTAATATATCTATCTTCTCCATGTTCGTAACCTCTTATTGAGCTCACTCGATTTCCACTATGCAATCATCGTAATTAATTAGTCACAAGAGATTGGGGTTTTGAAGCCTTATTTCTCGCGATTTTTTTTTACATCATGTTTCTTGTTTATTTTGATCATGTAAGACCATTTTTCTTACTACAATGGGGTTTGTTTTGAATTTTTATTTTTATTTTTATTTTTTTTTGTATACCTATTGAATGTAAAGGATTACCTTCAAAATAGTGTTAATATATTAACCTCAGAGTAGTAAAATATAAAATGAGTAATATGTTATTGGATGTAGTTATTAAAATATATGCTTAAGTTCATTATCTTGAATGTAAATAAAATTTTATTGTTAAAATTTTATTAAAAAAAATAATATAATAACATTACATAATTGGATTTCTAAATAAAAATATATAAAAGTAAACTATAAAAATTGTAAAAATAAGTGAAGTTAAGAAAATTAAAAAGTAATAAAATAAGAAAGAGTTGAACTAAGAAAACTATAAAAATAGTAAAAATAAGTAAAGTTAACAAAAAGTAAAATGGAATAAAATAAGAAAGTGTTAAATTAAGAGAAACATTAAATTAAATAAAACTTAAAATAAAGAAATAAAGTTGCATGTTGACATAGAGAATGTGTGCATGTGGTTCCCTTTCCATTATTTGGTGTATTTAATAGATGTTGATGAAGATGAGATTCATCATTCCTTCATCCATTCTCTTGTTAGAAAGGAATTGTGAGACAAAGGATTCCTTGGCAGTAGTACGTTGATTGAGGGCTCTAGGGTGGCCAGTTGTAGAAAGATTACATGCAGCTGAGCCTACGGTTGGGTGGAGAGTCATCCCCAATTTTTTTTTACAGTTAGCATGATTCAAATAATGTTCAACTTTGGAGTCTCAAATAAGGAATATCGTCATTATACATAAGTTGTCTTTGTTCGTTTTTATGAAATTTAAATGCTAGCTTGTTAATAGTTTGTGTGTCGATTATTAATTGCATATTTGATATAATTAGTTGCATGTTAAATTTTGGGGTTGTTGCAATTTTCCCGATGAATATATTTTTGCAATATTTACTAAATTTTCATTGCTTGTAGACATTACTATTTATTTAGCCACAGGAAAGCTACCATCATATTTGTTTCCTAGAGAAAAGAGGGAGATAATTCAAATGATTACATCTTATTCATGGATAAATGAAGAATTGAACAAGACAGGTCCAGATCTCATCATCTGAAGGTGTGTACGAGAAGACGAAATACCTGAGATAATAAAAGCATGTCATGATGAGCCATGTGGGGGACACTTCGCTGACAAAATAACTGCCTACAAAGTCCTTCTCATAGGATATTATTGGCCTTCCCTTTTCAAGGATGACAAGGAAAATGTTAAGATATGTGATCGTTGTCAGAGAATGGGGAAACATGTTCCTTATCAGACTGAGAGAGCCTTTGATAATGGAGCAGTTAGGATCATAACCATTGATGAAGAAAAAGTTAATCTCCTTATAAATGGACATCAACTAAGGATTTATCACAAGCTATTGACAAAAAAATAATTTGTTAAGATTTTTCAAGATAACGATGATATGAAGTTGATTAAGAAGAATTCTTCTTCTTCTCCAACTTATAAGTCTTCTTTCATTTTTATTACTTCAAAAAAAATAAAAAAATAATACATATATGTTTATGTTTATGTATATGTGTGTGTGTATATATAAATATATATATTTAAAAAAATAAATAATAATAATATAAAAATAATAATAAATTTATATAAGTATGAAAACCACTCATTGATGCATACTTATACAGAAAATATAAGGTGGAAACCAAAGATATTTTTTTGGCACCTTAGATTTTCCTTATTCCTGTTCTAAAATCCCAATCCTTTGCATCCATTGTTTTCATAAAATAGAAATATAGCTACAGAATTGATGGAATTTTGCAGAGAAACTAATGGATTTTTGCAGCTCATATATGACATGACCTTTTGAATGAAGCAGTTGAAGAATACACTAAAGAATACATGAAGAAAAGACAAAGAGAAACAGTTGAAGGTTAGCAACATCAATATTTAAGGTATGCAAATGCAAAATTTTATTTAATAATAAGGATGAAAACATTAACATATGAATTAGATGATCATTTTATACCACCAACTCAAAAACATTATTAAAAGAGTTGATCATGTCAAATAGAAATCAAATCTCACACTTTTCCACTTAACCCTCATAGTTTACACAACCACTCCAACATCAAATCCCAATTTCGTTGGAGAAATAATCCAACTCATACTTTAACAGTCAGTTTTCATTAAACCTCACCCACACTCTTGATAATTCTGAAGCCTCATTCATTCATTCACCCTTACATATCATCAATTTCGTAACATAATTCACTCACGCTCCTAACTCATACTGAAACCCTCAGTCTACCCTGTCAAAGAGGCAGTCTTAAGGTAAAGCTTCTCGGTAGCCATGGGATAATTGTGAGGACAGAACCCAAAGGGAGAAAATTTATGGAGGGTTACCCACATATAAAGGAAATGTCACAGAGAGCACACTGGCTCAATTTTGTGGAAAATTTTGAAGGGTTACATAAGGAGGTTACTAAATCCTTTGCCAGATCTTTTGATGAAGCGGAGGTCAAAATCGGAGATATCAAGTTTGCAATAACATATTCTTTCATAGCTGAAGCCACCAAACTACCGAAGACAGGAGAAAGATGGTTTTAAAATACAAGAATTGAAGGTGAAGGATGGAAAAGATTTATAAAAAAAACCCAGGTATGGATACTAACATCTTAAAAAATGGGATTCCTAGGACATCTCCTAAGGGAAAATGGAGGAATTTTTTATTATTAATAATCCAGAAATTTTTCACCTGTGAGGGAAGGTTCAGATGCATGTTATTTTACCATGATAGGTTGTTAATTAATTTTCTTGAAGATAGTGAAATAAATCTTCCATAATTTTTATTGCATAGCTTGAAGAAAATGGCAGAAACTATTCAAAAGAAAAATCAATTTATAGACAATATAATGTATCATCATGGGTTAATAAAAATTCTCATTGAATTCCACCTTAAAATATTTGGGGAATCTTGGGAAAATTTCCTAATTCGGAACCATTTCCAAGAAAGAAACCAAGAACAACCTAGTTGTAGCAAGGCAAAAGGAGGAAGAAAAATAAAAGTTGAAAATCTTGTTGCAAATGAACAACCATCTCAGGAACAGTCATAGGATGAAATCCCCGTTGCAGAAATTTTGGGAAAATTTAAGAAGAAAACTGATAAAAAGGAGGAGGATAACATAAAAGGGAAGGATAAATCCACGAACTCAGAAGAGCCTAAGATAAGGAAAGATAGGGCCAAAATTCGAAATCCTCCTCAATTAGTAAGAAGAAGCTCTAGACTCAATAAGACAACAAAAGAACCACCTTCAAAAGAAACAGAATATGTTGATTTAGAAGAGGATATTATTCCATCACCCATTTCTATTTCACCCACTCAAAGTCCAGGTCGAAGAACTCCAGAGACTGACCTAGTGCAGTAGCAAATTTCTGATTATATTGAGTCCTTGGAGAAAAGAGGTGAAGGAAAGACGTCAGTTTTTGAAGACCAACCTCATAGTCCACAAGAACCTATACTTGTGAATACTCTAAAACAAGAGATATTTGAACTAGAGACACTAAACAGGCATATTAAACAAGAGCATGAAGCCTTGAAGTTGCAGAACTAGATTGAGAAAACCATAAATGACAATACTCTTTTACATATGGGATTATAGTTCAAGAAGAAAAATAAGTTAAAGAAGAAGAATAAACAGCTAAACAAGCAAGTCATAAACTTGAAATATAAACTCCTAATGAGAAAGCCAAGGGTGGTTGTAACCACAAGGAAGGAAAAGAAGATGAAATTAGATGTTTTATCAGAGGCCTCAAGGCATATGTAGTAACATGATAAAGACTCACCAATTTTTTTTCATGAGGGCATGCATTGGTCTCCTCGTGGGGGAATGTGGAGCCTCAAGACTGCCTCAATTTTGACACTATTTTTCACTATCTTTCCTTCTTTTTGAAAACACCATAAGCTCAAACAAGTGTGAATTGAAAATTTTGACTTGGTAAGGTATCTTAATGATCTATTTTCATATTTTCAATTGTTCCTTATTATTAGAATGAAATTTGTATTTAGCTACAGAATTAATGCAATTCTGCAGCCAAAATTTGTTTTTGTATCCATCGCCACGGTTTGATAGGTTTTGAGGTATTGATGGAGAAGCGAAACATATGAGCAGTTGAAAAATGATCCATTCATGAATATTATCCTATCCCTATATCCATAATTAAGCAAGAAATTGCCCAGAAATGTGGTCAAAGGGATGGTCAACCAGGAGCCGGAACAAGCGAGCGAGGAAGTCTAAAGCTTCTAGATTTTATTTGCCACATAGCAAATCATGAAGCAACGAAATTTTCCTTTCTGTTTAGAATTTCATATAAAATTTTCTTAGTATTAGAAGGCATAAAATTCTCAAAACATTTAATGACATGCTTTTATAAATATTGGGTTGAGTAATTGTATAAACAGTACGAATTATTGCGAGACTGTGATATCATTAAAACTTTTTTTGTATTTCCTAATTGAATGAAGAAGTGTTCTGGATTTTCAATGCAAAGTTAGTAAAAAGTAGATTAAAAGCCATCTATTGTGGAGGGCCCCTGCAATAGAAGAGGTTATATTTCATTTACGTTCTCACATTTAGATGTTATTTCATAGCTTTATTTTTATGCTTATACTGTGTTTCGTAGCGTAGATACATGCTCTTATTTTATTTCTATTTTAATTTTAATCCTTTCTAGATTTCTTTAGTGTAGATGTTCAGTTTATCATTGTTATTTCATTACTTGTTATTATTATTTTCAAAATGTCATTATGTTAAAGTAGATGCTCTGTTTCTATCATTTGAATAGATTTATTTCCTAGATGGTTAAAAATGTAGAAATTATACAAAGAGTATGTATATCATGAATTCAATCTGATCATGTGATATGCTAAAGCAATATACTGAATCCTTCTACAAATCAATTACGGAAAATAAACACAATCGCCAATCATAACAATTAAATAAAGAAGAAAATCAAATCACAACACAAATATATTCCCGGGGAAAGCTTGTTGCTCAAAAACCCTCTATCTTATATTGTATATTCACTAAGGAATCATGAAACAATTACAATGCACTCTTCTCACAAGAGTCTCCTGCACTCTCACAATTGTCTCACACTGATCCAGACAAAATTGATCAACACTTAGCCAATTTCCAGCCACTTCTTAGCCTGCCTGCCTTACGCAATTCATGTGGAATGCAATCCTTATTCTCAAGGAAATTTATCCTTCCTTGAATGCACAAACATCATGGGCAATCGCTTTACTGCATGCGGGAAGCCTACTAATAATACAAATGATAGTTAACATCCCTTTAACCTTTGTCTCAACTGAGTCTCCACTGGAACTGACATGTATGCAGCTATTAATATTCAATCATCAGTCACTTGACATATCATTGCATGTGAATCAAAACTGATTTGATTCATTGGACCTCTCACTAGCACTACAATCAGTAACAGCTAGTTAGACCGACTTTAACTCACCTAGATTGAGTTAACTGATTTCTCATGCATTAAACTAATGCACTAACTGCAACTTGGAATCAATAACTGATAGAATCACTCTGCATGCATCACCAACCACCCTCAACTCAAAATTAATGAGTTAACTGAGTTTATCACACTCGGTTAACTATTACAAGTGATTATGAGATAAGATTACAATTTATTGTCCAATTTAATTAAGGGAAAATTAGATTAGAAACATTTCCAATTTATTAAATAAATTGACTTTCACAATAATGTATAACTAGGACCTATGATCCCAGGATCCCACACTAGTGTGTGTGTTGCATTTTCTTGTTTACTTTCAACACTCCCTCTCAACAAGAAAGGGATTATCTGCTACCCCAATCCTGCCTGTGTGGTATTCAAATTGTCTCCTGGAGAGCACCTTCGTCAGAATATTTGCATCCTGATCCTCCATGGGAATGTACTGAAGTAACATAATTATTCTTTGAACACAATCTCTAAGATGGTGGTATTAGATGTCAATGTGCTTGGACCTAACATGAAATACTGGATTAACCGAGATTTAAATGTAACTCTGGTTATCACAATGTATCACCATCGGATCCATCTGATGACTGAACAAACCAACCAGAATCTCCTCATCCAGATAGCCTCACATGCAACCTGACTAGTTGCCATGTTCTCTGCCTCAGTTGAACTGAGTGCCACAAATCTCTCCTTCATGTTGTACCAATAAAATTTTGTTGATCCTATGCTGAAGATCCCTCGCGATGTGCTCTTTCTATCTGATAGACTGCCTACCCAATCTACATCGATGAAGCCTTGAAGCTTCACTCCCTCTATCTGTTTGTACCATAATCCATACTCTGTAGTGTTTCTGAGATATTTCAAGACATGCTTCCCCGCCTTCCAAAAGAGCTTGGTCAACTTAACTATAGCTTGACTCAATTAGCTAACTGCATATAAAATGTCTGGTCTAGTGTTCACCAAGTACATCAGTGAACCCACAAGATGCCTGTAAAAAGTAGCATCCACTACCTCACCTGAAGTAGCATCCTCCTTCCTCCAGTTTCTTGGAAAAGGAGTCTCCATGGGTTTATATTTGTCCATGTAAAACTTACTCAGAATCTCTTTGACATACTTTCCTTGAGAAACAAATAGCTCACCATCCCACTGCCATATCTCCAAACCAAGGAAATAGTGAAGGAGTCTCATGTCCTTCTTCTCAAACTCTCTTGCAAGATCCTCTTTGCAAGAAATTATGAGCTGCTCATCATGTGTCAAAATTAGATCATCAACATAAATTATGATAATCAAGAGCTTACCATCAACCACAATATGGTACAGGTTCGCATCCGCTTCACTCTTCGTGAAGCCCAACCTAGTGAAATAGTTTTCAATCCTGGTGTACCAAGCACGAGGTGCTTTCTTCAGCCCATACAGTGCTCTCTTGAGTCTGCACACATGCGACTCACTGTCAAAGGTCTCCAAAACTTCTCATTGCTCTATATACACTTCTTCTTCAATAACTCCATTGAGAAATGCAGTCCTCACATCCATATGATGTATCTGTCACCCCATCTACGTAGAAACTGTTGTGAAACCTGCTCCAAAAATAGAAGAAAAGAGATATCAACGCCTTAGAAATAAGCCACTTCGAGGGGGAAACCTCCAATACATTACATGAATGAACAATTCTTGGATGCTACAAATGAAAAAACCTCATTTCTATATATAGGAGTCCATGGGGCCACAATGCAATCCTAGCCGACCTAACAATAATAATGTAAGGGCACAATAATAACAATATGGGGGTTACAGGGGTAAAACAATAACAATAAGGGGGTCACACTAACAATAATAAGGGATTATACTAGTAATATAGGGACCTAACATGCTCCTCTCCTTCAAAAAAGTGTTGTCCTCAATGCTTGAGTAGCTTCGAGTGCTTTTGTATAAAATTCTCATCCTCCCATGTAGAATCTACAATGGGTAGGTTCTTCCATTTGACGAGATACTTTGAAATTGATCGATTTCGTAGCTATAGAGTTCTTGTTTCCATGGCTGCTTCAGGTTCCAATATGGTTTTTCCTTCCTCATCAAGTTCTGGAAATATTGTTTGAACTAGAATTTTGTCCCCTATAACCTTTTTTAAGCATGAAACATGGAAAACTAGATGCACTCGCGAAGAAGTAGGAAGCTCCAATTTGTATGCCATAGTACCAATCTTTTGCAACACCTTGTAAGGACCATAGTACTTTGGCGATAATTTATTATCCTTCTTAGATTGCTTGAGGGACATTTGTTTATATGGTTGTAGCCGTAAAAATACCCAATCTCCTATATCAAAACTTCTCTCGCTGCGATGTTGATCTGCCTGTTGTTTCATTCGATTTTGTGCCAAATTCAGGTTATCCTTTAAGAGTTGGAGAACTTCTCGTTGATGCTCGATGTGATCTTCCACTGCTTGAACCTTAGAATTTTCTCTTAAAGATGATGTGATGGATGGTGGATGATATCCATAAAGTGCCATAAATGGGGTCATTTTTGCTGCAGTATGGAAGGAAGTTTTATACCACCATTCAACAAGAGGTAACCACTTGACCCATTGTGTTTGTTTATCAGATACAAAACAACGAAGATATCCTTCCAAACATTTATTTACTATCTCAGTTTGACCATCAGATTGAGGATGATAAGATGAGCTATGAGCTGATTGAGTACCCAAACAAGAAAATAACTCCATCCAAAAATTTCCAGTAAAAATGGGATCTCTGTCGCTCACAATAACCCTTGGGCTTCCATGTAGCTTTTGAATTCTGTCCATAAATGTAGTAGCAACCGTACTTGATTTAAATGGATGAGATAATGCACAAAAGTGTGCATACTTGGTAAGTCTATCAACTACCACCATGATGACACTCTTTCCTTCGGACTTAGGTAAACCTGTGATAAAATCCATTGAAATCTCCTCCCAACGTTGACTTGGAATGGATAAAGGTTATAGAAGTCCCGGGGTCTTAATTGTCTCAACTTTATTCTGCTGGAAAACCAAACATTCTGCCACAAACTTTTGAATATCAGATTTAAGGCCATCCCAAAAAAATTCTTTCTTCACCCTATGGTAAATTTTTAAAAATCCTGAGTGTCCTCCTAAAGGAGAAGTGTGCAATTCCAGAAGAATCTTTTGTTTTAGTTGGGAATTCTTACAAAGATATAAGCGATCTTTGTACCATAAGGAATCATTTTTCCAACTAAATGTATCAAATGTACCAGGATCTTGCTGCAACTTTTGAATGAGTGTCCATACATCTTTGTCCTTCTTCCATTCATCTCTTGCTTCGGTTATCCAATCTGGTTGGATAATAGAAATGGCACAAAGCAATGCTTCCACCTCTTCATTCTTTCTTGAGAGTGCATCTGCAACAACATTAAAATTTCCTTTTTTGTAGATTATTTCAAAGTCATAACCCAATGTCTTTGTGACCCATTTTTTCTGCTCTTCCGACAATAGTCTTTGTTCCAAAAAGTGTTTAAGACTACCATGATCAGTTTTTACCTTGAAGTGTCTTCCCATTAGGTAAGTTCACCATTTCTTTAGTGCATGCAGTATTGCTAACATTTCCTTCTCATAAATAGGTTTCTGTAAATACTTTCCTTTGATTGGATGACTTTCAAAAGCAATGGATCTTCCTTCCTGCATTAAAACTGCACCAATTCCATTTCCTAAGGCATCACATTCCACAATAAAGGTTTTTGTGAAGTCTGGCGTAGCTAAGACCGGTGCTAGGCACATTGCCTCTTTAAGATGTTCAAAGGCCTTAGTTGCTTCAGGAGTCCATGAAAATGCATCTTTCTTCAATAATGTTGTTAGAGGGGCTGCTATTCTCCCATAATTCTTAACAAACTTGCGATAATAGCCTGTTAACCCGAGAAATCCTCGCAACTGCTTTATTGTCTTGGGGACTTTCCATTCCTTAATGGCTTTAATTTTGTTAGGGTCTACTTTAACACCCTCGTGAGATATAACATGACCCAGATATTCCACCTCTTGTACTCCAAAGAAACATTTGGATGTTTTTGCATATAATTGTTTCTCCTGCAATAGTTTGAGTACCCTGTCAACATGTTTAACATGATCATTCCAAGACCTGTTGTAGATTAGTATATCATCAAAAAATACTAGCACAAATTTTCTAAGGAAGGGTTTGAAAATGGAATTCATCAACCCTTGAAATGTAGAAGGTGCATTGGTAAGGCCAAAAGGCATGACCAAAAATTCATAATAACCTCATGAGTTCGAAATGTTGTTTTCGAAATATCTCCAGTCTTCATTCTAATTTGATGCTATCCTGAACGAAGATCCAACTTTGTAAAATAAATTGCTCCATGTAATTCATCAATCACAAGAATGGGAAATTTATCTTTAATAGTGAGCTTATTGAGCTCCCTATAATCTGGAAACATGCGCCATGATCCATCTTTCTTGTGCACCAATACTACTGGGGCAGAGAAAGAACTTTGACTAGGTTGAATTATACCAGCCTCTCGCAATTCTGCAATCATATGTTCAATTTCACTCTTTTGGACATAAGAATATCTGTAAGGCCTTATGTTTGGAGGAACGCTTCCTGGAATCAAATGAATAGCATGATCATGATCACGAATAGGTGGGAGTCCTTTGGGAGTATCAAACACCTTGGAATGATTGTCCAAGACATTTTGGAGATCTGGAGAAATAGATGATTTGATGTTGGAACTTCTAGAAAGCATAATTGTGCAATTACGCCTCGTTGTTCTTTCTTCAGAAGATTTTTCATGACATTAGAGCTTATTATCTTTCCTGGCTTCCCTGCAATACCCCCTAATTCGATTTCATTTCCTTCCGAAAAAAAATTTCAAGAAAATTTCATGAAAATTAAAAGCTACCGTCCCCAAAGATTGTAAACATTGTACTCCTAGTACAACATCAGCACCTCCCATTGGGATGGAAAGCATTGGACTATTCAATACATATCCCCCCATGTTTATCTTGATATTATGGTATTTTCCTAAGCAATTTATAGTTCCTCCATTTGCAACCATCACTTGACATTATGGTGCCATGTATAGGAAACAATTCAATTCCTTGGCTACCTTTCAATGAATAAAATTATGGGTACTACCCGAATCAATCAACACTCTTACCTTTTTCTTCTTGATATGTCCTTCTATCTTGAGAGTTTGAGGAGTGGTAATTCTTTCCAATGCATTACATGATATGGTCGGACTCATTTCTTCTTCTTCTAGGGTTGCTTCCTAGTGTATATCCTCTTCTTTTGAAGTTTCTTGTTCATTTTCTTCCTCCTCTTCACAATCTATGTAAAATAATTTCTTCTCAGCACACTTATGACCTTTAGTGTATTTGCTATCACAACTGTAGCAAAGCCCTTTTTCTCTTTTTTCTTCCAATTTTTGTGGTGTCAACCTTGTAGGTTGCGGAATTCTAGGAGTAGCAACACTTCCATCTTTATAGATGTGAGTGGTAGGCTTCCTTGTTGCCATAATTTTACATTCAAGTTTTCTTGCTAACCGGAATTCCTTCTCCAATGAATCAGGTTCCCAAACGTGAACTTCATGTTGGATGTTATCCTTTAAATTCCCTATGAAGACATCAATCATGTGTTCCTCTAGAATATCAATTGCCCTTGTATTCAATTTTTGGAAGTCCTCAATGTGCTCCATCACTGAACCCTTTTTTTTTAGATTTATCAATTGGCTAAAGAAGGTGTTTCTCTTTGTATCTTCATAATGTGCTATCATTTCCTCCGTAAAAATTGACCAAGTGACAATTTTTTTACGGGAGAAAAGCCATCGATACCATACAAATGTATTTTGTTGTAAATGTAAAGTTGCAATGCATACCTTTTTTGTGTTTTGCACATTATTCAAATCAAAATATTGCTCCATTTGTAGTATCCATGTTACGGGATCCTTGCCATCAAATTTCCTAATATCCATCTTTGGAATATGGTGGTTCTTCAATCCAACATTAAAGTTGATGAAATCACAATTCACATTTGTTTTTCCTCATAATGAGTTTCTTCTACTATCTTTTCACCATTAGGAATCATTTCTTGTATAAACTTTGACAAACCTTCCTTCAAACCTTCCATGTCTTCCTTCAAACCTTCCATTTATTCTTCCATACCATCCTGCAAACCTTCCATCGTAGATTCCATACCTTTCTTCAAACCATCCATCTTAGCTTCCATGCTTTTCTTCAAAACATCCATTTCATTTTTTGTTGCTCTTTGCGAGATCGAAATTTGGTGCATTTGCTCTTGTAATTTTGTTTTTTCATGTTGCATTTATTCATCTTCATGAGCCATAGTAGAGCCTTTTGAAGGCTTAATGGGTGTTGAATTCTTTTTAGGGGGGATTTTAGAACCCAATACTAATATCTATTCTACAATATGCCTTTGGAATCAATTCAAATTGATTCTTCAAACAAGACTTATGCAATTCATAAAAAAAAAAATACACACCTTTTTCTTGCTTTTGAGGAGCTCGATATTGAAATTGAATTATCTCTGTGATTACAGACCTTCAATATCTGAAATTTGGCCCTGAGGTATCCCTCTAAATCCCCTTTCGAATGCCACAGGTTTGACCTGATTTGGATTCTTCAAGTCAAAGTTATGTCCAATCTCCCACAATGACCTAATTATGGACTAGTTCAGTAGAGCGAACTTGTACAACTTCCCACATGTCACTGTTTGTAGCTTCAGCTCTGAAATTGATAGACAAGAAACTACAGTCTATGTACTTCTAGCCAATTTTTACATAATTCCAATCTGATGCTTAGAGAGAGAGTTATGAATATTTTCCCACGATCACCTCTTTGAGATGAAATTCAGGAGCCTAAAAAAGACCTAACTTCCACAGATCATATCTCTGAAAATATTGCGAACCATGCTCTAAAATTTTGCGAAGATGTTCCTCAGGATTTTGGCTTCGCGCTCTAAACATTTCAGCTTCTGGACCTTCGTAGAAAAAATGATATAGATAAAATTCCACGATGACCTCTTTGGTGCAGCGAAACACTAGAATCCAAAGCTCTCATACCAAATGTTGTGAAACCTGCTCCAAAAATAGAAGAAAAGAGATATCAACTCCTTAGAAATAAGCCACTTCGAGGGGGAAACCTCCAATACATGACATGAATGAACAATTCTTGGATGCTAAAAATGACAAAACCTCCTTTCTATATATAGGAGTCCATGGGGCCACAATGTAATCCTAGCCGACCTAAAAATAATAGTGTAAGGGCACAATAATAAAAATATGGCGATTATAGGGGTACAACAATAACAATAAGGGGGTTACACTAAAAAAAATAAGGGACTATACTAGTAATATAGGGACCTAATAGAAAGTGCAAGGATAGATCTAATAGATAATTAACTCTCAACCGGTGCAAAAGCCTCCTCATATTCAATCCCCTTAACTTGTGAGAATCCCCAGGCTACAAATATAGCCTTGTACTTCTCCACACTCCCATTTGTAGTCTGCTTCACATTATAGATCCATCTAGATCCAACCACTGATTTTCCAACTAGTCTTGGGACAACTTCCCATACATTTTTCCTGACGATGGAGTCATACTCCTCAACCATGGCGTCAACCCAAGTTGGTTGCTGCACTTCTTCCTCAAAGGAGGATGGTTTTGTCACAATACACTTGCTCATAAGAGCCATGTATCCAGTAACATGTCTAGAGACTGTCTTTGTCTGCGCAGTGAAGTAGGTGCTCCTACATCTTTTGTCGCATCAAGTCTCAATATATCAACTTCCGTGGTGCACCTTCTACCATGTCTAGTGGATGGCTATGCATGGATGTTTCCTACCACTCCATGATCCTCCGCATGTGGCTGCTCCACATCTTGAGGTTCATCCTTTGGAACCAAGAGTTCCTCATCTATATGAAAATCAAGCTCCCTCTCAAGGGACAATCTCATGGCTTTATCCTCATCAAATTTTATATCCCATCTCACAACAGTCATCCTGTTGTTTGGAAAATACACCCAATAGTTGTGGGGAGTGTTAATGTACCCCAAAAATACCCAATCTCAGTTTTTGGTTCTAGATTCTTCCTGGAATCTTTGGTGACATGGCAATAGACAGATAAGCCAAAAATTTTAAAATATGAAACATCACGTTTTTTACCAAAAAAATCCTCCTCTGGTGCACTCATGCCAATCATCCGATGAGGACTACGGTTTTTCACAAATACCATTGTGTTGCATGCCTCCTCTCACAGATGCAATGGTAGGCCCTGATCATGAAACATCGCTCGTTCCGCACCCACAATTGTTCTATTCTTTATTTCTGAAACCCCATTCTATTGTAGGTTATGATGTGCAATCAACTCTCTCTGAATTCCTTCTCAGCTACATAAGTTCTTGAATTCATTATAGATGTACTCTCCACCATTGTCGCTCCTCATAGCCTTCACATGCTTCCTCGTGTCTTTCTCAACCAGTGCTTTGAACTCACAAAATTTTGAGAACATATTAATGAAGTAGATCCAACACTTTCTAGAGAAATCATCAACAAATATCACATAATACCTGTGCTTTTTGGTCGAAGTTGTAGATAATGGTCCATACACGTCTGAGTGAACTCTCTCAAGTATTTCCACTGCTCAGTTATCCTTCTGGTGAAAAGTAGCCTTTTTGTACTTCCCCATGGTACATCCCTTGCATGTGTTTATCTATGCAAGAGTACCCTTTACAAGCCCCGTAGAAATCTATTACATGACCTTCAAGGCATTGTGGTGAATATGGACCAATATCTTATGCCATAACTCACTCTCATCTCGACTAACCACTTTGTCTACCTTACCAATCAATTTTGTACAGCCATCTACACCAAGTTTGTAGATATTCTTCACATGAATCCCATTTTTCTTGGCTTGTCTTGTGGCTTTGTGTCAAAGTAAATCATTCCCTTCACTGAAAACCGCATCATAACCTCTATCCTCCAACATTGTGACTGAAACTAAATTATTTTTCAATCCTAGTACATGCATTACATCTTTTAATAAGAAGGGTTTACTTGACTGTCTTTGGAAGGTAAATGTGCCAATCCTAGTAGCATTGTACCTCCTGTCATCACCCATTTCAATATGCATCTGGAGGTCCTTCTCCTCCAAGCTACTGAAAAGTTCTTTGTTTCCCGTCATGAGGAAATATACACCACTATCCAAGTACCACACTGATCCCATTGCACTTGACACCATGCATGAGAAGAGTGAGAATTCCAACTCAATTTGTGAGGCCAAAGCCTCACCAACTTCAGATCCTGTAGCCTTCTTGTTCTTCTTCTTTTGTGGACAAATAGTGGCACAATTTCCATGCTCGTGACAGTGAAAACACTTCACTCTATACATGTCGTGCTTATTTCCTTATTTTTCAGTCTCAGATTTGGAATAGGATTTATTTCCTTTCCCTTCTTCACCTCACCATATAAAGAACAATTTTCTTTATCATCTATCTTAGATGAAGACCCATCCCTGGTATTCCGCCTGAATTCTTCTTGCACCAAATCTGACCAAAGTCGCTCCCAATCTGGCAGCTTCTCCCTCCCATTAACAGAGTCCTGATAACTATGCCAACTCTTGGGAAGGCCTAGAAGAGCTAGGCTCACCAATTCATCATCCACGACAGTAATTCTGACGCTCCCAAGATCATCTCGAAAATATACAACCTTGTTAAATATTTCGGAATAGTGTCGCCTTTTGTCCATTTTGATTTTCCTAAGCTTGTCCTTCAATGCCAATTTTCTATGATCACTGCTACTCTGAAACATATATGTCAAAACTTCCACATTTCATATGGAGTCGCTTTTCCATGGAGACTTGAGACAATGTGGTCTCGTACTCCCTCCAATAAGATCATCCTCGCCTTTGCAACCTTCTTTTTCCAAGCATCAAGAAGAGCGGCATATGCTACAGCGGGTTTGGGAATGTCATTATCAATGAATTATTTCAATTAGTTGTCCTCTAGAACTGCCTACATCATGTATTTCCATGCAATATAATTGGAGCTTCGCTCGAGTGCATACTCCAATCTCAAGCCATTGAAATCCATCTTGATCCTGATCCACCTATCACGCCAAAGAATACTTTTGCAAATTCGAATACTATTCAGTCACAAACTCAATTTCTTCTCCACTATACTGATTTCCTGCGCTCTGATACCATGCAGAAATTATACAAACAGTATGTATATCATGAATTTAATTTGATCATGCTATATGCTAAAGCAAGATATTGAATCCCTCTACAATTCAATTGTGGAAAATAAACACGATCGCCAATCACAACAAGTAAATAAAGAAGCAAATCAAATCATAACATAGATATTTTCCCAGGGAAAGCTTGCTACTTAAAACCCCTCTATCTTCTATTGTACATTCACCAAGGAATCATGAAACAATTACAATGCACTCTTCTCACAAGAGTCTCTTGCACTCTCACAATTGTCTCACATTGATCCAGCAACCAAATTTCCAACACTTAGCCAATTTCCAGCCACTGCTCAGCCTACCTCCCTTGTGCAATTCATGTGGAATGTAATCCTATTCTCAACGAAATTCAGCCTTCCTTGACTGCACAAACATCATGGGAAATCCTATGGTTTTTTTACTGCATGAGGGCAGCCCAATAATAATACAACGTATAGTTAACATCCCTTTAACCTTTGTCTCAATTGGGTCTCCACGGGAACTGACATATATGCAGCTATTAATAGTAAATCATCAGTCACTTGACAGATCACTTCATGTGAATCAAATCTGATTTGATTCACTTGACCTCTCACTAGTGCTACAATCAGTTACAACTAGTTATACTGACTTTAACTCACCTAGATTGAGTTAATTGATTTCTCATGCATTAAACTACTACACTAACTACAACTTGGACTCAATAACTAATAGAATCACTCAACATGCCTCACCAACCACCGTCAACTCGAAATTCATGAGCCAACTGAGTTTATCACACTCAGTTAACTATTACAAGTGATTATGAGATAAGATTACAATTTTATTGTCCAATTTAATTAAGGGAAAATTAAAGTAGACACATTTCCAATTTATTAAATAAATTGGATTTCACACTAACTTATCACTAGGACCTATGATCCCACGATCCCACACTGGTGTGTGTTGCATTTTCTTGTTGACTTTCAACAAAAAATGCAGAGATAATTTATCATAAGAGCTTGGCACAGATTAGTTTTGCATAGATTAGTTTATCATCGATTAGTTTATCAAGGATTAGATCATTTCCTTTTTCATGCAATAGTATCTTATCATATATTAGTTCTTGTGAGACATATTTTAAGTAGTAATTGAAGATTTCCTTTCTAGTTTTGAATCAATTTTTTCTTGTGAATTTAAATAGTTTTACTTCATAATAGTGATTTATTTTCTGAGCATAACAAATAAATATTTTTAGTGATTCTTTGGTTTAAGTTTCATTCATATTAAAATCTCAAAAGATATAAACATTAGAATTACTTTTTGGTTTTAAAATTTTATTTCTTCTCAAAATTAATCCTTAGCTACTAACAATATTTGTCATCTCAACTCTTAGGACTTAGTTAAATTTGGATTTAGTTACTTTTCATAATTCTTCCTCTTAAATTCATTCAAGGACATCCAAAATAAAAAAAAATTTCAAAAATAACCTTCACACATAAAATCACCAAAATAAACTAAGTAAGAAAGGCTTCTAGCATATATAGTGCACCTGCACTTCACAAGATTACCAACTTCGATCGATAATTTATGAAACCAATTTAAGAAAATTAAATTGACTAAACACTTAGTAAGTGGTATATCATAGATTTCATGACATGGGGTGAGAACATCCAATAGGACCTTCCTCATTATCATTGGTTTCTAGGTTGATATGTGCTCCCTGGTGTGGTTCCAGGTTGAGATGTGCTCCCTAATGATAAGCTCTCTGATGTTTCTCAGGGGGTAGCATTGGTCTCCTCACTGGCAGTGATTTTGGGTTGATATGTGCTCCCAGATGTAGTTTCGGGTTGAGGTGTGCTCCCTGATAATGTTTCATATTGAGATGTGCTCTCCGATGTGATAGATGGTTGTAGATTAGGCTCCCCTCTGATGTCAAAATATTCTTCATTTAGATTCAAGAATACTCGACATATGAGTAGAGATAATCAAGATATAAATTGGGATAAGCATATATGATCATAAATGAAAATTGTTGACATTTTATGACAAGATACTTGATAAAGGATATGATTTGATGACAGGATTCTTGCAATGATTGAATTATTCAGTTGGAATTTCTCCGTAGCTGAGAGGGAGTGTTAATTTGGTAGCTCACTCACATATTCCAACCATGGAACAAGATTCCTCTTTTCGAGAGGACCAATTTTGATTATTGGAGCGCTCAATTTGGATAAGGGAAAGTGTATTTTTTAATTAAGCCCCACATGTGCATATTTGATCAGGTTGTCCCAAAAGATAATTTGGAAACCCATGGATTGCTATAAATGCAATTCAAGTGACCCTCATTTGGACATCATCATGAAGCATTATTCTATTCTTATTTCTTTGATTTGGATTTCAAAGGTTAGATATATTTTGTGGAATTTTTTTCGCATAGGTCTAAGATTGCAAGGTATGAAACTCGTATATGTGTTAGTTTTTTGGTTTCCGACCATAGGCATGACATAGGAAGTTTTTGGTCACAACCATAGGCATGCAGGCTCATGCGTGTGATGGGAGGGTTTTAGCTACATGAACATCACTCTTTGTGTGTTGTTGGGACCTAGGGCTATATTTTATTAATTGATCATATATTTCGCTCATTGACAGCAGGTTTCAGTAGTTGACCGCAGATAGTGATAGTTGATCATAGGCTTCTGAAGCAGGGTTTCGATTATTAGTATTATTGGGTTAATCTCATGAATGTTTTTTAGTTGATATTTTTGGATAGAATCATGGTTGAAGATATGGATTATTGTGCTCTCCCTTTTGTTGAATCATTCAATGAAAATCTAATAAAAAGAAGAATTTGAAAGGGTTTTGCCTTGGTCTCCGACCAATCCTACTATCTCTATGTGTGAATTTTTTTCTTCTATTGTTCCTTTCTGTTCCACTGCATTTATGATGATGTTGTTCTTTCTATATAATTTCATATATTTTTTAATAATGTTATGATGTTATGGGGTGAATTCTATATGTAAATGAAAAAATGTAATTATCAAAGAAAAGAACAATATAGCCCTAAGAAAAATTAACGCCACCAAGGGAAAAAGGACCAACATCTATAAAGCGCACATTGGGGCTCCACTTTTGCATATTTTGCTCATTTTTTTCTGCAGATTGAACTCTCTCTTGGAGTTTGTTCAGCACAAGAGAATTATATTTGTTTAGCTCAAGAGTTTTAAGTGAAACTCATCCTCATTGTAGAGAAATTTGAGTGTCTCCCTAGTGAGGCTTTGGGGGAGTCTATTTTAGGACTTCCATTAGATTATATTGCAGAATATTCGCTCAAAAATTTATTTTTTGGGCACGAAACACAAACCCCAAAGTTTCTTTGGAGCAAAATATTTATATTATAGGTTCTCGATATTTTGCAAAAGATTTTCTACTAGTTAAAGAATTATGGAACCATTTTTCAAATCTGTTCCTATATATTTTAGCTAGGCCAAATTTTTCCAATAAAGCCTGTGTAGGGGTTGGAGAAAAAAAAAATTGTGTTTGGTGATGGTATTTTTCGGGAATTTTTTTTAGTTGGGATTGATAGGTATTTGTTGGAGGATATTTATGCACAATTTCTCATCCATTATAGAATATTTTTATCATTTCTCAACTATTTCTCTCTAGTTGGGTGCCAAAATGTGTCGCTAGAAATTCTCTCTATTTTAGGAATTCTGGGTCTGTTGGAATTAGCCCAAAAAGAAATCATGGCTTTGTTCGTTTGGGTGTGAGGATCCTATAGCTAATTTTATAGAATTTTTCGTGAAGTATTCGGGCCAGAATCATACATTTTTATAGTAAGGTATTGTTGGTTAGCTAAGAAGTTTTCATCACATTATGGGTTTGATTTTGGCTTGGATTTAGGCCAAACCTTTTCCGGGTATTTCAGGTTTATAGGATAGGAGTCTGTGGCTGCAATTTCATATCAATATGGTCATTATTGAGATCATAATTTCAGTTTCTTCCAGCAGCAGTTAGTATAATTTATCGGCAGTGAGCCGATTTTTGGGGAGTCATTTACAGCAGTTGGATTAGTAAGATCTCATATGGGGTTTTCCTAGATTGCATAGCAGTCCCAAGATCCTGAAACATTTCTTTTTGAATTCTAAGTTTTATGTAGATCACATGACTACTTACTCGATTCTCAAAAATTGGAATTGTTTTCAAAAACTCTTAAGGATGCAAAATTGAAATGGTTTATGGGCTTAATAACACATTCTAATAGGACATGGGAAGAAATGAAAAATGAATTCTTACAAAAATACAAGGATTAATGCAAACCTCATAATCGAAAAGGTGAAGTTTTTAAGATGATGCAAAGAGAAGATGAAAACTTGGAGGGTTTGATTGAAAGATTCAGTTATAATCTCAAAAGGGATAAGATGGAAAATTTGGATGAAGATACTTTAAAGGCTCTCATGTTTAAATCCATTAGAGATGAATGGATAGATATCCTTAACATGATGGGAAAAGGAGATATTTCTTAGCTATCATTACCTGAAATTTCTGAATTATGCATACATATTTCAAGAGGTAAGTCAAGAATTGGGAAGATTTCAAGAGATATTGTTTTTTAGGTCTTTGTAGTTTGCAAGATTGGAAAATACAAACGTTGCAGAGCATACATATGAACCACTTTGGGATTCAAGGATCTAGCCCTCCTGAATCCAGAGAGGGATCTCTCTATAAGTGTAAAGATTGATTTATCTTTATGGCTTGAAGATGTGATTTTAGGCTAGTTATTAGGAACAAGGGTTTTTGTTTGGTTGGTTGGGTGTGATATTTAATTGAGTGGAAAGTCCTGAAAATGAAAGATTTTCAGAGGGGTGAAGGTGTGAATAATCAAAACAAGGTTCAGCTGATAGGATAGGTATGAAATAACACTTAATCCATTGGGCTATGGAGTCACAAAAGGTTTTAATTTCACAACAGTTATCAAGAGTGGTTCATGGGGCAAGTCATCTATAACAAAGGATCCTTTAGATTAAATGATGGAATGGAACATTAAGAGTGTTGTGAAAGTGGAAAAATCCAATAATTTCAACAAGGATTTATCAACTTTCCAAACAAGAAAAAGCCTTTTTAAGTAACTGTTTGAAACCATCCAAAGGACAAGGCTAACCATAGACTTCTTTGGACAAGCTTGTATTAAAGCTAACTTATCAGACAAACAATCCAGTAATCCACATGACTACTTTCAGAAAGGATGAAAACATATAAGAAAAACAAAGTGTAGCTTAAGATCAAGTAAGATATCATTAAAATCTAGGCTTGCTTTCAACATACTCTTAGGGAAACTTTCAAACAACCTTTGGAGAAAGAACCAGAAGACAGGGCAAACCATAAACTTTTCTAGTTTAACTCTACTTAGCGTGTAATGAAAATATCATTCAAGAACAATGTTTAAAGTTTAGACAGTAAGACATGGGCTCACCAACATTCTTTGACTATTTGGACTGTATTAAATCATTCTTAAATACACAATTGGAGGAAAACATAAAGATAAAGCTTATCAGTGAGAGTAGGGTAATTTTAAGAGTAAATCCTAGCTCTATATTTGTTGTTCTTTATCAGAGAAAAATGGACAATTTTATGGAAAACAAGAAGGAAAACAAGTACAATGAGAAGTACATCACCAATGGTATAGACCAGGATCCCATGAATTAGCTTGTGTATTGATGTCAATCCAGTTACATACTTCAAGTCCAATGTTTTAGTATAGCAACAACTTCTCTTCTTAGCCTAACTTCTTTGATTAAAAACAGAGCTTCAACAGCCTCTGAAAACTATTTACATGCAAAAAGTTTCGAGCAGCAAGTATTACATTAAAGTCCAACCCCCAACAATGTGCTCCTCAAGGAGATTTTATAAGAAAATGAGGAGGTGGAATAAAAGGAAGGGTCTCTAGGTTTAATTAATACTATTAGGGGTTAAGCCTTTGAACCATTTTCTTGCTTCTCCCCCTAAAATTTGAGCAAACAATCTGAGTTTGACAGTTTCATCATCAATCTCGTTTCTATCAAAATAGTCATTCATCTTGTCCACATGTTGTGAAGCAGTAGTAATACCACTGGCATCATACAATGGTATCTTGGACTGATATTCTTGTGGAAGATTGACTAAAGGTAAAGGAAGGACTAGAGGGGCATACCATGTTGCCATGATAGGAGGTTGTGGAAAAAATGGGGGGTTTACAGGTGGAGGATGTAAGAGGGGAGGGGGTTGATGGAATGGTGTGGTTTGAACGATGGGCGTATGAAGAACAGATGTGGATGGAACAACAAGAGGCTGTTGGGAAGATCTAGGATGAGAGAAACCAAAATTATACAGGAAATGTAAATCAGGTGGGGTAGTTTCTCTGCTACCAGTATTTTCACCTCTATTTGGGGATCAAGGTGGAGACTCAAAATATATCAGATCTATATCATAAAATGACCTAGTTTTGAATGGGTTTCTTAATTCAACTTGTGAATATTGTAGAGCTGCAAGGTTTTCAGGAACAGAATTAGCTCTTTGGACTGGTCTGACAATAGTTGAAGCTTGAACCTTGGGATACTTCCTAAGTATGCTTTCAGGATTATCAACTATCTCTGGTGGATTTGGGTTAGGGTGGGCTCTAGTATGGATTCTTCTAGAAGCCACTATGTTATGTTTTCAGACCCAATAATAAGAAAATTTCAACCAAATATGACAATCTTTAGTAGGCTAACTGATCTTTAGCCAGGAAAATTTAATCCTTAAAGTTTTCTTAACTGAGTTTATATGATCTTATGATAGTAATGGGTTTCCCAGTGGAGTCTTTAGGTCTGTTTAGGATCGTGGAGTCACCAGGTGGAAATTTTTAGCTTTTTAGAGGTAAAATGTTTTATGGTCCACCACCATTTATTGATTTGAATACCAATCTAAAACATTTTTGGGTTTTCTGAGTTTTTTTTCAGTCCTGTGGGTTATGAGAGTGTCTTAAATCCGTTTCAACACTTAGCTACGGTGATGAGACAAAGAGAGTTTATTGTTATGGCTTAGCTAGCTGATTCCTTGAAGGTTTGATAACGCTCTATGAGAATCCTAAGGGTTACTTAGTTTGTCACTAATTCAAATAAGTCCCATCATGATCACCATTTGCTTTGGTAGTGCTTGAAGAAAGCTACTTATACTGCACTGAATACTGAGTGTTGTGTTTTAAGGATTTTACTCAGAAGTCCCTAGTGGAGTCGCAAGAATGTAGGCTCTACAGTGTTTGTATTTTCCAATCTTGAAAACTACAGAGATCTAACATTTTTCTCTCTAGAATCAATAAATCTGCAACTGGAATGGTAAGCATGGTTGAAATAGGAAATTTTCTTGATGAATTTAAAACAGATATTTTAGGGAGTCTTAGTGAACAAATAGATACCTTGAAAATACAAAACAAGCAAAGAGATGAAAGTGATGCCTTATCTATTTTTTTTCCTAAGTGTAGAAATAAACATGCATTAAGAGAATGCCCTCTTGATTTACAAGAAATAGAAACTTGTGTCATATGTATAGAAAATCATGAAACAAATAAGTGTCCTTCCATTCCAGGTCTTAAATTTTTCTACCAGGAGGAAATAGTTCCAAACTGTTGTGAAACCAACTCCAAAAATAGAAGAAAAGAGATATCAACGCCTTATAAATAAGCCACTTCGAGGGGGCAGCCTCCAATACATTATATGAATGAACAATTCTTGGATGATACAAATTACAAAAGCTCCTTTCTATATATAGGAGTCCATGGGGCCACAATGTAATCCTAGCCAACCTAAAAATAATAATGTAAGGGCACAATAATAACAATATGGGGGTTACTAGGGTATAACAATAACAATAAGGGGGGCTACACTAACATAATAAGGGACTACACTATTAATATAGGGACTTAAAACAAACCAGGTAGATCCTCTTTACTTCGTTGCTAGAAGACCGTGGCAAGGATCACAAACTCAAGCTTTCAACACTCAGATGTATACCTCTCCCCCACAAAATAACTATAATGCACCAATGCCATGGCACCAGCCCTGGTCTCAATCCCAACCTTGGACACAAGGATGGGAAAATCCTTATGGTAGATACTCTCAATATCACCATCATCCATAACCTTATCCAAACATTCCACCACAACATTTTCCTCAAACCAGTCAACAATCTCAACCTCAATTTCAAAATCAAAATCCACAACTTTCATTACCATTTCCAAAAAGGCCAAACCAATTGCCCGCTCAACCACTTCCAAACCCGAATAATAAAAATGCACAAATTTTTGACAAAATGGAAGGAAAAAAAATTCAAACTTATATGATAACTCCACTAGATATTAATAATGTTCAAATTAGACATAGTATAATATTAGAAAATCAATTACCTTCTATTGTTATCCAGGAAAGAGAAAAGATGATCATTCTGATGAAGATACATCTCTTCATAAAAATAAAAATCTTAGAAAGAAAAATAAGCATTCTGAAGAAGAGGCATCTCTTCTTCAGAATGAAATTCTTCGAAACCAAACACATGATACTCCAATAAACTCAACCCCCATCATATAACAACCTTCAGTATCTATATCAAAGCCTCCTTTCCCTGAAAGATTACAAATTGGTAAAGGGGTATAAAAACATATCATGTTGCCTCACTATGATATGTTATATGAATTGAAGAATGTTTGTATAAAATTTCCTTTGTTACAAGATATAAAATAAATTCCAATCCTTGCAAAGGCAATAAGAGAGTTGAGTATAAAGAAGCCTGGGAGAAAGAGAAAAGAAGTAAAAAGAATACAGCTAGTAGGGAAAATTACAGATATCATGATGGGAAAAACAACAATACAAAAATATTTGGATCTAGGAAGTCCCATTGTGAAGACACACATCAATGGTGTTGAAATCCCAAACATATTAATTTCCTTAGAAGCAGCCATAAACATCATGAGTAAACAAACTATGGAACAAATAAAACTTCTAAAACTTCAATATACACCGACATTGTTACAACTAGCAGATATATCTGTAACTAAACCTGATGGTGTATTAAAATACATTTATGTATCCTTAGATTCTTGGGGATATCCAGTTGAATTTATGATCTTAACTCCCAAGAATAACATAGGAGGACATCCATTGATCTTAGGAAGACCGTGGTTAGCTGCAGTTGATGCCTTCATCAGTTGTATATCTAGTGATATGTTTATCTATGATGGAAGTTCAACAAAGAAAGTCACATTATACCCTCCAGAGAAAAAATAATAATAATAATAATAATAATAATAATAATAAATAAATAAAACTAAAAAAAATAAATAATAAAATAAAATAAAATAAAAATATGATAGAGGTAGAAAATGAGGAATGGTTGGATGATGACAATGACGTACAACCTAATTTTACTATCTCACAAATCAGTGAAGAAAATCAGTTTCTAACTTCAACAAAAAATAATTAATTATCTTCACAATGTGAGAGTAGTCAAAATTTTTAGGAACAATGAAATATTGAATATTTATCATCCACACAAATGTATTTATATTCTAAGGAATAATTTGGCAATTCTTCAATAAAAATATATCGAGGTAAAACTTTAAATGTAAACAAAAAACTAGAAGAATTTCAAAAGGAGAAATTAATGGAAACATTACAAAAACACTCTTCTGCATATGCATGGGAATACACTGACATGAAAGGAATAAACCCTAAAACTTGCATACATCATATAGATATTGAGGAGAATTCCAGACCAATACAACAACCTTAGAGAAGAATGAATCCAAACTTAAAGGAAATTGTAAAGGAGGAATTACAAAAACTGTTGAATGTAAAATTTACTTATCCAATATCAGAGAGTCAATGGGTTTCACCTTTACTAATATTTCCTAAAAATAATGGAAAGTGGCGAGTATGTATTGATTATAGGGAATTGAATAAGACCACTTTAAAAGATCATTTTCCGTTACCTTTCATATATCAATTTTTGGATACATTAGCAGGGAAGAAATAGTTTTCACTTTTGGATGGTTTTATGGGTATAATCAAATTCAGGTAGCAATGGAAGATTAGGACGAAACCACTTTTACCTGCCCATGGCTAACTTATATTTAGCGAGTACTTCCTTTTGGATTATGCAATGCACCCACAATATTCCAAAAATAAGTATTGGGTATTTCTCTGATTTAATTCATGATTGTGTGGAAGTGTATATGGATGATTTTACAGTCTACGAAAATTCTTTTAAAGAAGCCCTTGAAAATTTGGAAAAATTTCTCATAAGATGTAAGGAAGCAAATCTCTCATTAAATCATGAAAAAAAATTTATGATGTTTACTGAAGGAATTGTTTTAGGACACCATATTTCAGGAAATGGAATTAAGGTGGACTTATCTAAAGTTGAAATTTTTTCCAAATTAGCAATCCCAAATTGTCAAAAAGATGTTACGAATTTTCTTGGTTTTCAAGGATACTACATAAGATTCCTAGAAAACTTCACAAAGATTGCATCTCCACCCTTCAAATTTCTTGCAAAGTATTGTGAATTCAGTTGGAATCATGAGTGCTAAAATGCATTTGAAACTTTGAAAGAAAAGATTTTTGAAGCACCCATCCTAAGAGGACCAAACTGGAAATTTCTTTTTCATATTTCAACAGATGCTTCAGAAAGAACTCTGGGAGTTGTATTGGGACAAAAAGACTTGAATCCTTATGCAATTTATTATACTAGTAAAAATTTGACTCCAACAAAGTTAAATTATATTGTTACCGAAAATGAGTTTTTAGTTGTTATCCATGCCATTAACAAATTTAGACATTACATGACTAGCTATGAAACTTTAATTCACACAAATCATTCTGCAATTAGATATCTAATGAATAAATCAATTACTAATGGCAGAATCACAAGATGGTTACTATTATTACAAGAATTCAATATCACCATTTTAAATCGCCTTGGAAAACAAAACATAGTTGTTGACTTTTTGTCTAGAATTCAAAATGATAAGAATGATAAACTAGTAGAAGATAGTTTTTGTAATGTCCCCTATTAATAATAAAAATAATTAATAAATAATAAATAATGTAATATTATATTATTAAATAAATAGTAAATAAAAAATAAGTCAATAATAGTAAATACATAATAAATAATAAAGAGAATAATAATAAATAAATAAAATAGTAAATAATAAACTCGAGTTCTAAATAAAAAAATATAAAAGTAAACTATAAAAATAAGTGAAGTTAAGAAAATTAAAAAGCAATAAAATAAGAAAGATTTGAACTAAGAAAACTATAAAAATAGTAAAAATAAGTAAAGTTAATAAAAAGTAAAATGGAATAAACTAAGAAAGAGTTAAATTAAGAGAAACATTAAATTAAGTAAAACTTAAAGTAAAGAAATAAAAGTCGCATGTTGACACAGATAATTTGTGCATGTGGTTCCCTTTTCATTGTTCAGTCTATTTAATAGACGTTCATGAAGATGAGATTCATCATTCCTTCATCCATTCTCTTGGGAGAAAGGTATTGTGAGACAAAGGATTCCTTGGCAGTAGTATGTTGATTGAGGGCTCCGCAGTGGCCATCTATAGAAATATTACGTGCAGCTGAGCCTACAGTTGGGTGGAGAGTCGTCCCAAAAACTTTGTTACGGTTAGCATGATTCAACTAGTGTTCAACTTTGGAGTCTCAAGTAAGGAATAACGTCCTTAAAGGTAAGTTGTCTTTGCTCGTGTTTATGAAATTTCTATGCTAGCTTGTTAATAATTTGTGTGTTGATTATTAATTGCATATTTTCTATAATTAGTTGCGTGTTAAATTTTGGGGTTGTTACATATGGTATCAGAGTCAGTCTCAACTCTATATGACGTCTAGGTAAAAGTTTGAAAAAAAAAAATATTTAACAATTTATCTATAATTTTTTTATGTGATTTTTTTTTAAATTTGAAATATATTAAAAATACAAAGGTTTAATTTTTTTTTAAATATACATTCAAATTAATATGTATATTTTTAAATTGTATAATTAATTACATCGATTATTAAATAAACACTATTATTTATTTAATTTTGGTGTCACTTATTGCTTGCATGTATAAGGCTCTACAAAATATTAATATAATTGTAAACATGCTACCCAAAATACTAATATAATATTATTTAAAATAATTTGATATGAACTCCACATACCTCTTGTTTACATGCATGCATATTCCAAAGACATTATCAATTTTTTTTTGTGATTTTTAAGAATAAAGGATTCTCATCTTTATCGTGTTCTTCCTAGCTACGATATGGTATTAAATTAAGGTTTTATGGAATCCAATGCTCATTTTGGCTTGCATGAGTTGAACCCATAGTCTTTGGCATGATAAAAAATGCACATCTCTTCACACATCACTCATTGAAGTGAATAACAATATGGGATTTCATTCAATGCATTATAAGACACAATCTAATTCAATATTCTATGTCCAAAAAAAACAGTCATTCATGTTTGTGCCATGCCAAGCCACGTTGTTCGTCCCCATTCAAATTTGAACCCAAAAAAATTGAAATTTCTCGAATTCCATTAATATATCTATCGTATCCACCTTTGTAACTTCTTGTTGAGCTCGCTCGTTTTCCACTATGCAATTGTCGTAATTAATCAGTCACAAAAGATTGGGGTTTTGAAGCCTTGTTTCTTGCAAAAAAAAAATTACATCATGTTTCTTGTTTATTTTGATCATGTAAGACCATTTTTCTTACTACAGTGGGGTTTGTTTTGAATTTTTATTTTTATTTTTTTTATTTTTTGTATGCCTATTGAATGTAAAGGATTACCTTCGAAATAGCGTTAATATATTAACTTCAGAGTAGTAAAATATAAAATGATTAATATGTTATTGGATCTAGTTATTAAAATATATGCTTAAGTTCATTATCTTGAATGTAAATAAAATTTTATTATTAAAATTTTATATAAAAATAATAATATTATAACATTACATAATTGGAGTTCTAAATAAAAATATATAAGAGTAAACTATAAAAATAGAAAAAATAAGTGAAGTTAAGAAAATTAAAAAGTAATAAAATAAGAAAGAGTTGAACTAAGAAAACTATAAAAATAGTAAAAATAAGTGAAGTTAACAAAAAAGTAAAATGGAATAAAATAAGAAAGTGTTAAATTAAGAGAAACATTAAATTAAGTAAAACTTAAAATAAATAAATAAAAGTTGCATGTTGACATAGAGAATGTGTGCATGTGGTTCCCTTTCCATTATTTGGTCTATTTAATAGACATTTATGAAGATGAGATTCATCATTCCTTCATCCATTCTCTTGTTAGAAAGGCATTGTGAGACAAAGGATTCCTTGGCAGTAGTACGTTGATTGAGGGCTCTAGGGTGGCCTGTTGTAGAAATATTACATGCAACTGAGCCTACGGTTGGGTGTAGACTCGTCCCGAAAAAATTGTTATGTTAGCATGATTCAAATATGTTCGGTCCCTATATTACTAGTATAGTCCCTTATTGTTGTTAGTGTAACCTCCTTATTGTTATTGTTGTACCCTTGTAACCCCCATATTGTTATTATTGTGCCCTTAAATTATTATTGTTAGGTTGGCTAGGATTACATTGTGGCCCCACTAGGATTACATTGTGGCCCCATGGACACCTATATATGGAAAGGAGGTTTTGTCATTTGTATCATCCAAGACTTGCTCATTCATGTAATGTATTGGAGGTTTCCCCCTCGAAGTGGCTTATTTCTAAGGCATTGATATCTCTTTTCTTCTATTTTTGGAGCTTGTTTCACAACATTTGGTATCAGAACTTTGAATTCTAGGGTTTCGCTGCTCCAAAAAGTTCATCGTGGAATTTATGCTATAATGTTTTTTATACAAAGGGTTAGAAGCTAAAAAATTTAGGACACGAAGCCGAAATCCTACGGAACATCATCGCAAAATTTCAGAGCTTAGTTCGCAATATTTTCGAAGACATGGTCTGTGGAACATAAGAATTATTCAGGCTCCCGAATTTCATCATAAAGAGGTGATCATGGGAAAATATTCATAACTCTCTCTCTGAGCATCGGATTGGAATGCTGTAAAAAGTGGCCTAAAGTAAACGGACTTTAATTTCTTTTCTATCAATTTTAGAGCTGAAGGATGAAACAGTGACATGTGGCAAGTTGTACAAGTTCACTCTACTTAACCAGTCCATAATTAGGTCATTGTGGGAGATTGGACATAACTTTTCCTTGAAAAATCCAAATTAGGTCAGACCTGTGGCATTCAAAAGAGGATTCAGAGGGCTACCTCAAGGAAAATTTTTAGATATTGAAGATCCTAAATCACAAAGATAATTCAGTTTCAATATCAAGCTCCTCAAAAGCAAGAAAAAGGTGTGTATCTTTTTTTCTGAATTGCATAAGTCTTGTGTAAAAAATCAGTTTGAAGTGATTCCAAGGGCCTATTGAGCATATATTTCAGTATTGGGTTCTAAAATGCATCCTAAAAGGAATTAAACACCCATTAAGCCCTCAGAATAGTCTACTATGACTCATGAAGATGAATAATTACAACATGATCTAGCAAAATTACAAGAGCAAGTGTACCAAATTTCACTCTCGCAAAGAGTAGAAAAAAATGAAATAGAAGTTTTGAAGAAAAGCGTGGAAGCGAAGATGGATGGTTTGAAGAAAGGCGTGGAAGCTAAGATGGAGGACATCGAAGAAAAAATGAAAGGCAACATGGAAAACATTAAGAATGATTTAAAAGAAGACATGGAAGGTTTGACAAAGTTGATACAAGAAATGATTCCTAATGGCGAAAGATAGTAGAGGAAACTCATGATGAGAATAAAATACATGTTAATCATGATTTCATAAACTCTAATATTGGATTGAAGAACCACCATATTCCAAAGATGGATATGAGGAAGTTTGATGGCAAGATTATATAACATTGAATTTAAATTAATATTTGATCTCAAATAATGTTTATTTTCAAGATGTATTTAACTTCCATTTGATAAAATATTATGATCAGTGGCTTACTCCTACAAACAAAAAATTGTCACTTAGCCCATTAGTTTTGGAGGAAATAATGCCTGAAATTCAAGAAAGCATACATCATTGATAAATCTCAAACAAAAGGGTTCAGTGGCGGAGCACATTGAGGACTTCCAAAAATTTAATATAAGGGTAACTAATATTCCAGAGGAACACAGGATTGATGTCTTCATAGGGACTTTAAAGGATAACATCCAACATGAAGTTCGCATTTGGGAACTCGATTCATTGGAGAAGGCATTCAGGTTGGCAAGAAAAATTAAATGTAAAATTATGGAAAAAAGGAAGCCTACCACTCACATCTACAAGTATGGAAGTGTTGCTACTCCTAGACTTCCACAACCTACAAGGTTGACACCACAACAATTGGAAGAAAAAAGAGCAAAAGGGCTTTGCTACAATTGTGATAGTAAATACACTAAAGTTCATAAGTGCGCTAAGAAGAAATTATATTACACAGATTGTGAAGAGGAGGAAGAAAATAAAGAAGAAACTTCAAAAGTAGAGGATATACACCAAGAAGAAACCCTAGAAGACAAAGAAATGACTCCGACCATATCATGTAAATCATTGGAAGGAATTACCACTCCTCAAACTCTCAAGATAGAAGGACATATCAAGAATAAAAACATAATAGTGTTGATTGATTCGAGTAGTACCCACAATTTTATTCATTGTAAGGTAGCCAAGAAATTGAATTGTTTCCTATACCCATCACCAGAATGTCAAGTGATGGTTGCAAATGGAGGAACTATAAATTGCTTTGGAAAATGCCATAATATGAAGCTATCCATGGGGGAATGTTTATTGAATATTCCAATGCTTTCCATCCCAATGGGAGGTGCTGATGTTGTACTAGGAGTACAATGGTTACAATCTTTGGGGACAGTAGCTTTTAATTTTCAAAAAAATTTCTTGAAATTTTTTTCGGAAGGAAAGGAAATCAAATTACGGGGTATCGCAGGGAAGCCAGAAAAAATAATAAGCTCTAATGTCATGACAAAGCTTCTGAAGAAATAACAACGGGGCGTAATTGCACAATTATGCTCACTAGAAGTTCCAATATCAAAATCATCTATTTCTCCATATCTCCAAAAGGTCTTGGAGAATCATTCTAAGGTCTTTGATACTCCCAAAGGACTCCCACTTATTCGTGATCATGATCATGCTATTCATTTGATTCCAGGAAGTGTTCCTCCAAACATCGGGCCTTACAGATATCCTTATGTCCAAAAGAGCGAAATTGAACATATGATTGCATAAATGTTAGAGGCTGGTATAATTCAACCTAGTCAAAGTTCTTTCTCTGCTCCAGTAGTATTGGTGCACAAGAAAGATGGATCATGGCGCATGTGTCCGGATTATAGGGAGCTCAATAGGCTCACTATTAAAGATAAATTTCCCATTCCTATGATTGATGAATTATTGGATGAATTACATGGAGAAATGTATTTTACCAAGTTGGATCTTTGTTCAGGATATCATCAAATTAGAATGAAAACTGAAGATATCCCGAAAACACCATTTCGAACTCATGAGGGTCATTATGAATTTTTGGTCATGCCTTTTGGCCTTACCAATGCACCTTCTACATTTCAAGCGTTGATGAATTCCATTTTCAAACCCTTCCTTAGAAAATTTGTGCTAGTATTTTTTGATGATATACTAATCTATAGAAGGTCTTGGAAGGATCATGTTCAACATGTTGACAGGGTGCTCAAACTATTGGAGGAGAAACAATTATATGAAAATACATCCAAATGTTTCTTTGGAGTACAAGAGGTGGAATATCTGGGTCACATTGTATCTCACGAGGGTGTTAAAGTAGACCCTAACAAAATTAAAGTCATTAAGGAATGGAAATTTCCCACAACCATAAATCAATTGTGTGGATTTCTCGGGTTAATAGGGTATTATCGCAATTTTGTTAAGAATTATGGGAGAATAGTAGCACCTTTAACAACATTATTAAAGAAAGATGCATTTTCATGGACTCCTGAAGCAACTAAGGCCTTTGAACATCTTAAAGAGGCAATGTGCCTAGCACCAGTCTTAGCTACGCCAGACTCCACAAAAACCTTTATTGTGGAATGTGATGCCTCAGGAAATGGAATTGGTTTTGTTTTAATGCAAGAAGGAAGACCCATTGCTTTTAAAAGTCATTCAATCAAAGGAAGGTATTTACAAAAGGCTATTTATGAGAAGGAAATGTTGGAAATACTACATGTACTAAATAAATGGAGACCTTACCTAATGGGAAGACACTTCAAGGTAAAAACTAATCATGATAGTCTTAAACATTTTTTGGAACAAATACTATCTTTAGAAGAGCAGCAAAAATGGGTCACAAAGATGTTGGATTATGACTTTGAAATCGTTTACAAAAAAGGGAAGCTAAATGTTGTTGCAGATGCACTCTCAAGAAAGGAAGAAGAGGTGGAAGCATTGCTTTGTTCCATTTCAATTATCCAACCAGATTAGATAACCGAAGCAAGGGATGAATGGAAAAAGGACAAAGAAGTGTACACTCTCATTCAAAAGTTGCAACAAGATCCTAGTACATCTAATACATTTAGTTGGAAAAATGGGTCCTTATGGTACAAAGATCGCTTATATATTTGCAAGAATTCCCAACTAAAACAAAATATTCTTTTGGAATTTCACACTTCTCCTTTAGGAGGACACTCGAGATTTTTAAAAATTTACCACAGGGTGAAGAAAGAATTTTTTTGGGATGGCCTTAAATCTTATATTCAAAATTTTGTGGCAAAATGTTTGGTTTGACAACAAAATAAAGTTGAGACAATTAAGACCCCAGTCTTCTACAACCTTTATCCATTCTAAGTCAACATTGGGAGGAGATTTCAATGGATTTTATCACAGGTTTACCTAAGTCCGAAGGAAGGAGTGTCATCATGGTGGTAGTTGATAGACCTACCAAGTATGCACACTTTTGTGCATTATCTCATCCATTTAAAGTGAGTACAGTTGCTACTGCATTTACAGAAACAATTCAAAAGCTACATGGAAACCCAAATATTATTGTAAGTGATAGAGATCCCATTTTTACAGGAAATTTTTGGACGGAATTATTTTCTTGTTTGGGTACTCAACTAGCTCATAGCTCATCTTAGCATCCTCAATCCGATGGTCAAAAAGAGATAGTGAATAAATGTTTGGAAGGATGTCTTCGTTGTTTTGTATCTGATACGCAAGCACAATGGGTCAAGTGGTTACTCTCGCTGAATGGTGGTATAACACTTCCTTCCAAACTACAGCAAAAATGACCCCATTTATGGCACTTTATGGATATCATCCACCATCCATCACATCTTCTTTAAGGGAAAATTCTAGGGTTCAAGCAGTGGAGGATTACATCGAGCATCAACAAGAAGTTCTCCAACTCTTAAAGAATAACCTAAATTTGGCACAAAATCAAATGAAACAACAGGCAGATCAACATCGCGATGAGAGAAGTTCTGATGTGGGAGACTGGGTATTTTTACGGCTACAACCATACAATCAAATTTCCCTCAAGAAATCTAAGAAGGATAATAAATTATCGCCAAAGTACTATGGTCCTTACAAGGTTTTGCAAAATATTGGTACTTTGGCATACAAATTGGAGCTTCCTGCTTCTTCATGAGTGCATCCAGTTTTCCATGTTTCATTCTTAAAAAAGGTTATAGGGGACAAACTTCCAGTTCAAACAATATTGCCAGAACTTGACGAGGAAGGAAAAACCATATTGGAACCTGAAGCAGTCACGAAAATAAGAACTCGACAACTACGAAATCGATAAATTTCCAAGTATCTCATCAAATGGAAGAAATTACCCACTGAAGATTCTACATGGGAGGATGAGAATTTTATACAAAAGCACCCAGAGCTACTCAAGCATTGAGGACAACACTTTTTTGAAGGAGAGGAGCATGTTAGGTCCCTATATTACTAGTATAGTCCCTTATTGTTTTTAGTGTAACCCCCTTATTGTTATTTTTGTACCCCTGTAACCCCCATATTGTTATTATTGTGCCCTTAAATTATTATTGTTAGGTCGGCTAGGATTACATTGTGGCCCCATGGACTCCTATATATAGAAGGGAGGTTTTTTCATTTGTATCATCCAAGAATTGTTCATTCATGTAATGTATTGGAGGTTGCCCCCTCGAAGTGGCTTATTTCTAAGGCGTTGATATCTCTTTTCTTCTATTTTTGGAGCTGGCTTCACAGCAAAATAGTGTTCAACTTCAGAGTCTCAAGTAAGGAATATCGTCACTATACGTAACTTGTCTTAGCTCATGTTTATGAAAATTATATGTTAGTTTGTTAATAGTTTGTGTGTTGATTATTAATTGCATATTTGATATAATTAGTTGCATGTTAAATTTTGGGGTTGTCACAATTTCCCCGATGAATATATTTTTGCAATATCTACTAAATTTCCATGGTTTGCAAACATTACTATTTATTTAGCCACAGGAAAGCCACCATCATATTTGTTTTCTAGAGAAAAGAGGAAGATAATTCAAATGATTACATCTTATTCATGGATAAATGAAGAATTGTACAAGACATGTCCAAATCTCATCATATGAAGGTGTGTACGAGAAGACGAAATACCTGAGATACTAAAACCATGTCATGATGAGCCATGTGGGGGACACTTTCCTGACAAAATAACTGCCTACAAATTCCTTCTCATAGGATATTATTGGCCTTCCCTTTTCAAGTATGCCGAGGAATATGTTAAGAGATGTGATAGTTGTTAGAGAATGGGGAAACATGTTCCTTATGAGATTGAGAGAGTCTTTGATAATGGAGTAGTTAGGATCATAACCATTGATGAATAAAAATTTCATCTCCTTATAAATGGACATCGACTAAGGAGCTATTCACAAAAAAATAATTTGTTAAGATTTTTCAAGATAATGCAGATATGAAGTTGGTTAAGAATAATTCTTCTTCTTCTCCAACTTAGAAGTCTTCTTTCATTTTTATTACTTCAAAAAAAATAAAAAATAAAACATATATATATGTGTGTGTGTGTGTGTGTGTGTGTGTGTGTGTGTGTGTGTGTGTGTGTGTGTATATATATATATATGTATGTATATGTGTGTGTGTGTATATATATATATATGTGTGTGTGTGTGTGTGTATGTATGTATGTATGTATGTATATGTATATGTATATATATATATATTTAAAAAAAGTAATAAATTTGTATAAGTATGAAAACCAATGATTGATGCATACTTATACAGAAAATATAAGGTGAAAACCAAAGATCTATTTTTGGCACCTTACATTTTCTTTATTCCTATTCTAAAATCCCAATTCTTTGCATCCCTTTTTTTCAGAAAATAAAAATGTAGCTACAGAATTGAAGGAATTTTGCAGCTCTAATGGATTTTTGCAGCTCATATATAACATGACATTTTGACTAAAGCAGTTGAAGAATACATGAAGACAAGACAAAGAGAAACAGTTGAAGGTTAGCAACATCAAAAATTAAGGTATGCAAATGCAAAATTTTATTTAATAATAAGGATGAAAACATTGACATATGAATTAGACGATCATTTTATACCACCAGCACAAAAACATTATTAAAAGAGTTGATCACGTCAAATCAAAAACAAATCTCACGCTTTGCCACTTAACCCTCATCATTTACATGACCACTCCAACATCAAATCCAATTTCGTTGGAGAAATAATTCAACTCATACTTTAACAGTAATTTTTCATTAAACCTCACCCACACTCTCAATAATTCTGAAGCCTCATTCATTCATTCACCCTTACATATCATCAATTTCATAGCATAATTCACTCACTCTCCTAACCCATACTGAAACCCTAGGTCTACCCTGTCAAAGAGGCAGTCTTAAGGTAAATCTTCTCGGTAGCCATGGGAGTAATTGCGAGGATAGAACCCAAAGAGAGAAAATTTATGGAGGGTTACCCACATATAAAGGAAATTTTACAGAGAGCACAGTGGTTCAATTTTGTGGAAATTTTTGAAGTACTAAATCCTTTGCCAGAGCTTTTGATGGAGTGGAGGTCAAAATCGGAGATATCAAGTTTACAATAACAGAGTCTTTCATAGCTACAGCCACCGGACTACCAAAGTCAGGAGAAAGATGATTTAAAAATACAGGAATTGAAGGTGAAGGATGGAAAAGCTTTATAAAAAAACCCAGGTATGGATACTAGCATATTTAAAAATGGGATTCCTAGGACATCTCCTAAAGGAAAATGGAGGAGTTTTTTTTATTTAATAATCTGGAAATTTTTCACCTGTGAGTGAAGGTTCGGATTCATGTTATTTTACCATTCTAGGTTGTTAATGAATTTTCTTGAAGATAGTGAAATAAATCTTCCATACTTTTTATTGCATAGCTTGAAGAAAATGGCAAGAACTATTCAGAAGAAAAATCAATTTATATAAAATATAATGTATCATCATGGGTTAATAAAAATTCTCATTGAATTCCACTTTAAAATATTAGGGGAATCTTGGGAAATTTTCCTAATTCGGAACCATTTCCAAGAAAGAGACCAAGAACAACCTAGTTGTAGCAAGGAAAAAAGAGGAAGAAAAATAAATTTTGAAAATCTTGTTGAAAATGAACAACCATCTCAGGAACAGTCAGAGGATGAAATCCCCATTGCAGAACTTTTGGTAAAATTTAAGAAGCAAACTGATAAAAATAAGGAGGATAGCATAAAAGGGAAGGATAAATCCACAAAGTCAGAAGAGCCTAAGATAAGGAAAAATAGGGCCAAAATTCAAACTCCTCCTCAATCGGTAAGAAGAAGCTCTAAACTCAATAAGACAGCAAAAGAACCACCTTCAAAAGAAACAGAATTTGTTGATTTAGAAAAGGATATTATTCCATCACCCATTTCTATTTCACCCACTAAGAGTCTAGGTTGAAGAACTCCAAACGTTGACCCAGTGTAGCAGCAAATTTATGATTATATTGAGTCCTTGGAGAAAAGAGATGAAGGAAAGATATCATTTTTGTAAGACCAACCTCATAGTCCACAGGAACCTCTACTTGTGAATACTCTAAAACAAGAGATATTTGAACTAGAGACACTAAACAGGCATATTAAACAGGAACATGAAGCCTTGAAGCTGCAGAACCAGATTGAGAAAACCATAAATGACAATTCTCTTTTACATATGGGTTTATAGTTCAAGAAGGAAAAAAAGTTAAAGAAGAAGAATAAACAGCTAAACAGGCAAGTCATAAACCTGAAATATAAACTCCTAATGAGAAAGCCAAGGGTGGTTGTAACCACAAGGAAGGAAAAGAAGATGAAATTATATGTTTTAGCAGAGGTCTCAGGGAATATGCAGTAACATGATAAAGACTCACAAACAAAAAAAATCATTAGGGCATGCATTGGTCTCCTCGTGGGGGAATGTGGAGCCTCAAGACTGCCTCAATTTTGACACTATTTTTCACTATCTTTCCTTCTTTTTGAAAACACCATAAGCTCAAACAAGTGTGAATTGCACATTTTGATTTGGTAAGGTATCTTAATGATCTATTTTTCATATTTTAAATTTTAGCTTATTATTAGAATGAAATTTGTATTTATCTACGGAATTAATGCAATTCTACAACCAAACTTTGTTTCTGTATCCATCGCCACGATTTGATAGTTTTTGAGGTATTAATGAAGCAGCAAAACATTTGAGCAGTTGAAAAATGATCCATTCATGGATCCTGTCCTATCCATATATCCATAATTAAGCAAGAAATCGCCCAGAAATGTGGTCAAAGGGACAGTCAACCAGGAGTAGGAACAAGCGAGCAAGGAAGTCTGAAGCTTCATGATTTTCTCTGCCACGTAGAAAATTGTGAAGCAACAAAATTTTCCTTTCTATTTAGAATTTCATATATAATTTTCTTAGTAGAAGGCATAAAATCCTCAAAACATTTAATGACAGGCTTTTATAAATATCGGGCTGAGTAATTGTATAAACTGTACGAATTATTGCAAGATTGTGATATCATTAAAAATTTGTTTGTATTTCCTAATCAAATGAAGAATCCTTCTGGATTTTCAATCCAAAGTTAGTAAAGAGTATATTCAAATCCATATATTATGGATGGCCCCTGCAACAGAAGATATTCTATTTCATTTACGTTTTCGCATTTAGATGTTATTTCATAGCTTTATTTTAATGCTTTTACTGTGTTTCGTAGCGTAGATACATGCTCTTCTTTTATTTCTATTTTCATTTTAATACTTTCTAGATTTATTTAGTGTAGATGTTCAGTTTATCATTGTTATTTCATTACTTGTTACTATCATTTTCAGAATGTCACTATGTTAGAGTAGATGCTCTATTTTTATCATTTGAATAGATTTATTTCCTAGATGGTTAAAAATGTCGAAATTGTACAAACAGTATTTATATCATGAATTCAATCCAATCATGCGATATGCTAAATCAAGATACTGAATCTTTCTACAAATCAATTGCGGAAAATAAACATGATCGTCAATCACAACAAGTAAAGAAAGAAGAAACTCAAATCATAACGCAAATATTTTCCTGAGGAAATCTTGTTGCTCAAAACCCTTCTATCTTCTATTGTATATTCACTAAGGAATCATGAAACAATTACAATGCACTCTTCTCACAAGAGTCTCCTACACTCTCACAACTATCTCACACTAATCCAGACAAAATTGACCAACACTTAGCCAATTTCCAGCCACTACTCAGCCTTCCTGCCTTGCGCAATTCATGTGGAATGCAATTCCTATTCTAAAGGAAATTCAGCCTTCCTTGACTACACAAACATCATGGGCAACCCTATGGTTGTTTTACTTCATGCGGGCAGCCTACTAATAGTACAACTGATAGTTAACATCCCTTTAACCTTTGTCTCAACTGAGTCTCCACTAGAACTGACATATATGCAGCTATTAATAGTAAATCATCAGTCACTTGACGTATCATTGCATGTGAATCAAAACTGATTTGATTCACTTGACCTCTCACTAGTGCTACAATCAGTTACACTAACTATAACTCACCTAGATTGAGTTAACTAATTTCTCATGCATTAAACTAATGCACTAACTGCAACTTGGACTCAATAACTGATACAATCACTCTGCATGCCTCACCAACCACCCTCAACTCGAAATTAATGAGCTAACTGATTTTATCACACTCGGTTAACTATTACAAGTGATTATGGCATAAGATTACAATTTATTGTCCAATTTAATTAAGGGGGAATTATATTAGACACATTTCCAATTTATTAAATAAATTGGCTTTCACAATAATGTATCGCTAGGACCTATGATCCCACGATCCCACACTAGTGTGTGTGTTGCATTTTCTTGTTTACTTTCAACACTCCCTCTCAAGAAGAAAGGGATTATCTATTACCCCAATCATGCCTGTGTGGTATTCTAATTTTCCCCTGGCAAGCATCTTTGTTAGAATATTTTCATCCTGATCCTCTGTGGTACTATACTGAAGTAACATAATGCGTCTTTTAACACAATCTCTAAGATGGTGGTATCGGATGTCAATGTGCTTGGACCTATCATGAAATACTGGATTAACTAAGATTTTAATGCAACTCTATTTATCACAATGTATCACCATCGAATCCATCTGATGACCGAACAAACCAACCAAAATATCCTCATCCAGATGGCCTCACATGCAGCCTCACTAGTTGCCATGTTCTCTACCTCGGCTGAACTGAGTGCCACTGATCTTTGCTTTTTGTTGTACCAAGAAAATTTTGTCGATCCTATGATGAAGATCCCTCATGATGTGCTCTTTCTGTCTGATAAGCTGCCTACCCAATCTACATTAGTGAAGCCTTGAAGCTTCACTCCCTCTATCTGTTTGTACCATAATCCGTACTCTGTAGTGCCCATGAGATATTTCAAGACATGCTTCCCTGCCTTCCAAAAGAGCTTGGTGGGCATAACCATAGCTTCACTCAGTTGGTTAACTGCGTAGAAAATGTCTGGTCTGGTGTTCACCAAGTACATCAGTGAACCCACAAGCTACCTATAAATAGTAGCATCCACTACCTCACCTGAAGTAGCATCCTCCTACCTCCAGTTTCCTGGAAAAGGAGTCTCCATGGGTTTACATCTCTCCATGTGAAACTTACTCAGAATCTCTTTGGCATACTTTCCTTGAGAAACAAATAGCTCACCATCCCGCTGCCATATCTCCAAACCAAGGAAATAGTGAAGGAGTCTCGTGTCCTTCTTCTCAAACTCTCTTGCAAGATCCTCTTTGCAAGAAATTATGAGCTGCTCATCACGTGTCAAAATTAGATCATCAACATAAAGTATGATAATCAAGAGCTTACCATCAACCACAATCTGGTACAGGTTCACATCTGCTTCACTCTTCGTGAAGCCCAACTCAGTGAAATAGCTGTCAATCCTAGTGTACCAAGCACGAGGTGCTTTCTTCAACCCATACAGTGCTCTCTTGAGTCTGCACACATGTGACTCACTATCGAAGGTCTCCAAACCTTATTGTTGCTCTATGTACACTTATTCCTCAATAACTCCATTGAGAAATGCAATCTCCACATCCATCTAATGTATTTTACACCCCATCTGTGTAGAGAGTGCAAGGATAGATCTAATAGATGAGTACCTCGCAACTGGTGCAAAATCCTCCTCATAGTAAATCCCCTCAACTTGTGAGAATCCCCAGGCTACAAATCTAGCCTTGTACTTCTCCACACTCCCATATGTAGTCTGCTTCACCTTATAGATCCATTTAGATCCAACCACTAATTTTGCAACTGGTCTTGGGACAGCTTCCCATGCATTGTTCCTGACGATGGAGTCATACTCCTCAACCATGGCGTCAACCCAAGTTGGTTGCTACACTGCTTCCTCAAAGGTGGATTTTTTTGTCACAATATACTTGCTCATAAGAGCCATGTATCCAGTAAACATGTATGGAGATGGTCTTTCTCTGCGCAGTGAAGTAGGTGCTCCTACATGTTCTGTCGCATCAAGTCTCAATATATCATCTTCTGTGGTGCACCTTCTACCATGTCTAGTGGATGGCTCTGCATGGATGTTTTCTACCACTCCATGATCCTCCGCATGTGGCTACTCCACATCTTGAGGTTCATCCTTTGGAACCAAGAGTTCCTCATCTTCATGCAAATTAAGCTCCCTCTCAAGGGAAAATCTCATGGCTTTCTCCTCATCAAATTTTATATCTCGTCTCACAATAGTCATCCTGCTATTTGGAAAATACACCCAATAGTTGTGGGGAGTATCGATGTACCCCAAAAATATCCCAATCTCAGTTTTTGGTTCTAGATTCTTCCTGGAATCTTTGGTGACATGGAAATAGACAGATGAGCCAAAAATTTTAAAATATGAAACATCATGTTTCTTACTAGAAAACATTGTAGGTTTTAACCCTATACAGAAATTATCTACGTACGAATCTTTAAAACAGAAAATAAACAATAGCGAGAGCATAAAACATAAAATAGATAAACACAGAGATTTTCCCCTAGATCCCAAATCAGGACAACCAGCTTGATTTTTCATTATATTTTTTTTAGTGTTACAACACATATATATACATGTCGAAGCATACATAAACCCCAATCCATTAACCTTGGATTAGAACATAATTTTAGTTCCCTTGACCGGATCTACAAAATACCAGGGGCTGAAAACCATCATCCCCCAAAACCATGTGCAAACCCATGCACAAAAACATGGGCGGGTCCACCCACTGGAAAATAAGGACTAAAAAAGAAAAAATTCCAGGGCGCTGCCCCAGACCCCGACAGGTGACTAGTCGTGGAAAGAATATAACACAAACCCAATATTATACCACTTGTTGTTTTCTTTCCGCAGGGGGCCACAGGAGAGCTGAGTCATTAGCCCAGCTTTGCAACACCCATTGTTTCTCTACACCAAGAGAACTTTTGAGTGCTTACAGACTTCGTCAATGCATCTACAACATTCTTCAAAGTGTCTACCTTTACCAGCAACACCCTTTTAGCCTCAACCATTTCTCTCACAAAGTGATATTGAACATCAATGTGCTATGTCTTTGAATGATAAGCAGGGTTCTTAGCCAAGAAAATTGAACTTTGGCTATCACAATCCATCCTTATAGCTTGCTGCACCAACCCCATACTTGAACACAATCTCTGCAACCAAACTGCTTCCTTGCTTGCATGAGTGGTTGCCATGTATTCTTCCTCTGTAGTTGAAAGAGCCACTACAGACTATCTTTTGCTCATCCAACTGACTGCACCTCCAAATAGGCTAAACACATACCCACTTGTAGATATTCTTTGGTCCATATCTCCAGCCCAGTCAGCATCAACAAAACCATGAATGTCCAACACTCTTTCCAATCCTGGTCTTCCATGGTAGCACAAGCCATAATCACTAGTGCCACGCAAATATCTGAAAACCCACTTCACTGTTGTCCAATGCTCCTTCCCTGGGTTTGACATAAACCTGCTCAATACTCCCACTGCATGTGCAATGTCTAGTCTAGTACAGACCATTGCATACATCAGGCTACCCACTGCACTTGCATATGGAACATGAGACATATCCTCCTCTTCTTCTTGTGTCTTGGGACACTATTCAGCAGATAGCTTTGTACCTACAAGAATCGAAACATTCACCGGTTTAATATCCTACATATTGAACCTCTGCAATATATTCTCAACATACTTCCTCTGGTTTAACCAGAGCTTCCTCTTTGCCCGATCTCTCTTAATTTCCATGCCCAAAATATAGTTTTCAGCACCAATATCCTTCATGTTGAATTTGGAGAACAGCTGGGTCTTCAAATCTTGGATAATTTCTTTGTCATTTCCAATCAACAACATATCATCCACATACAAGACCAAATAAGTAACACGGTCACCAATTAATTTAAAATAAACACAATGATCCTTTTGAGATTGCAACAAGATGATGAGCTTAGTGGAAAGAAGTCGCCTTCACTAAGTGGGCCCGCAGGCTATTTTTGGCGCAAAGTCTATTTTTAGACATATGGATCATGTTATATGAGTTGCAGGATGCTATTTGTAGATGGTTGGTCAAGTCAGAAAAAATATATGGACTTCTATTTTTAGACATACTGGGCAGAATCTATTTTTAGATTACTAGTCTAAAAATAGATATGTCGAATATTATTAGCTCTTAATAATATTTGGACTCTAAACATTATCTTATCCTCTTGGAGCACTTCAGTTAAGTGCACAAAAGTGGCACATGCAGCTGACAGAAGGAATTACGCTATTCCTGAGGGTTAAGTGGAGCTATTGCATGGAGACTTCAGTTAGAACTCATGTGACAGAGTTTGGTGGAGTTGATTGAGGAGTTAATGGAGCAGGTCATTGGACCTGCATGAACATAGTTGAGCTAGTTGTATTTAATATAACTGATTGATACACTAGTGAGAGTGGTGTGAATTAATTATTAATTAATTCACTAATTATTAACTCATTAATCAACTAAAGAATACATCAGTTAACTTTAGTGCATGGACAGTTTCAGTGGAGACCAGTGAAGAGGTAGGTGAAAGAGCAGTGTGACTATCATTTGTGACTATACTGGTGCATGATTTTGCACCACACATTAATGGAGATGCCAATGAGGATTGCGCAGTGCATACCAGAGGGATTTAACTCGCATTTAAATCACCCAACATCTTGATCATGTTAAAAGAGAGAAGTGTGCTACCAGGTGGAGCGTTGGCATTGGAGCATGTGTTTTGCTAGATCCGAGCTTGTGTAGTGTGTGGAAATTGGAGATTGTACCGAGAGCTTGTGAGGAGTTTGTACAATGATTGTTACATGATCTCTATCATTATAATATACAGATAGTTGGGGGTTTTTAGCTTTAAGCTTTCCCATAAATACTGTGTTTATATGTGTGATTGTTTATGGTTTTAATGTGCGCATGCGATTGTTTAAATTTCCGCAATTAATGATCAATAGTAGAAGAGGTTATGTATTATGCATGAAGCTTAAATAGTGTGTGATCAGGATAATCTCAGTGAATAATTTAACAGTTATTTAAATTTCTACATGGTATCGGAGCGATATTGATCATTGGAGCAATTGCAAAACATTGAAGCGGTTGAGTTTTGAGCTGGTGGAATTCGAATTTGCAGCAGTGTATTCTTAGTGTCAAAGCTGAGATGTCTTTCAACGGATTGTGATTGGAGTATTCCCTTGAGGGAAGCTCGAATTATGTTGCATGTAAGGACAGGATGGAGGCGGTGCTATATGACAATGGGTTGAAGGAGTTCATAGATGCTGAAGTTCCAAGCCTACTTCTAGCGATGCTGTCGTACTTGAGGCATGGCAAAAGAAGACAGAAAAGTGTCGAAGGATTCTATTGGAGGGCGTGAAGGACAACATAGTGTCCAGCCTGCATGGTAAGGCTTCTCCATTCCTGATGTGTAAAGCCTTGACATATTTATTCCAAAGCAAGAGCGACCAGAGGAAGTTGGCGCTCAAGGATAAACTCAGAAACATAAAGATGGAGAGAGGCGACAGTATGCCCAAGTACCTCACGAAGTTCATCCAATGCAGGGATGAGCTGGGAAGTGTGGGGGTGACTGTAGATGATGAGGAATTGGTGAGCTTGGCTCTCCTTGGGCTTCCGAAGAGTTGGCATTCCTATCAGGACTCTGTCAATGGTCAGGAGAAATTTCCAAGATGGGAGCGACTTTGGTCGGATCTTGTGCAAGAGGAGATAAGGCGGATTACCAGGGACGGATCGTCATCAAAGAACTCTGATGAAGAGAATTGCGCTTTGGTTGCCAAAGAAAAGAAGGGGAAGAGCAAGAAATATTCTCATTCTGGTGCGAAAGGCAAGAAGCAAGACATGTCCAAGGTGAAGTGCTTTCACTGTCACCAACACGAAAATTATGCCACAAATTGTCCGCAGAAGAAGAAAAATAAGTAGGCTACTCGATCTGAAGCTGGAGAGGCCTTAGCCTCTCAGTTTGAGCTGGATTTTTCACTGATCACATGCTTGGTCTCAAGTTTGATGGGTTCAATGTGGTTTCTGGATAGTGGTGCGTCTTTTCACATGACAAGAGATAGAGATTTGTTTACTGATCTAGATGAGAAAGATCTTGGAGTGCACATCGAGATGGGCGATGATGGTAGATACAGTGCGACCGGTATCGGTACCATTTCCTTTGAGAGGGAGTCTGGTAAACCCTTCGTATTGAAGGAAGTGATGCATGTTACAGGATTGAATAAGAATCTTATCTCTGTGGCGATGTTAGAAGACAAGGGATATGATGTTGTCTTTAGCGAGGGAAAGGCTTTCCTGCACAGTAAGGCAACTGGTGAGACCCGGAGGATAGGGGTTCGAGTTAAGAACCTTTATCAATTGTAGGTAGATGGTTTCACAGCAATGGCAGGCAAGGAAGAAGGAGTGGTGAGCCAGGATGATGGCGAGTTGTGGCACCGAAGATTGGGCCACCTTCACCATGGAGCTTTGAAGATACTACAGCATATTTCTACTGGGCTTCCTAAAGGCACTCTTGCGCAGTCAGATCAGTGCAAGGGGTATACAATGGGAAAATTTGTGAAAGCCACCTTTCACGAGAAGGATAGTTGTGCCATGACAATCCTTGAGAGAATTCACACAGACGTGTGTGGACCTTTCTCAGTAGCTTCGACAGAAAAACACAAGTATTATGTGATCTTTGTTGATGATTTTTCTCGGAAGTGCTGGATCTTCTTCATGCAGAAGAAGAGCGAGACATACACAAAGTTCTGTGAGTTCAAGGCACTGGTTGATAAAGAATCTGGCAAGCAGGTGAAGGCTCTTAGGAGCGACAATGGTGGTGAATTCAACTCTGGCAAATTCAAGGACTTTTGCAGCGCAGAAGGAATTCGAAGAGAGCTCATAGCACCTCATAACCCACAGTAGAACGAGGTTGCTGAGCAGAAGAACAGAACGATCGTGGGTGCTGCACTGGCGATGTTGCATGATCAGGGCCTACCCATTCACTTGTGGGTGGAGGCATGCAATACTGCAGTATATGTGCAAAACCATTGTCCTCACAGGATACTTGGCATGAGTACACCCGAGGAGGCGTTTTCTGGTAAGAGGCCTGATATTTCCCATTTGAGGATTTTTGGTTCACATGTTTACATTCATGTGACTAAGGATGCCAAGAAGAAGCTGGAGCTGACTACAGAGCTTGGGATATTTGTGGGGTACACTGATACGCCCCACAACTATCGTGTGTATTTTCCAGACAGTCACAAGACTGTTGTGCGACGAGATATCAAATTTCATGAGGAGAAAGCCATGAAGTGTTCGCTTGAGAGGGAGCCACACTTGCATGCAGATGAGGAGCTATTAGTTCTTAAGGATGAGCCTCAGGATGTGGATCAGCCACAAGAGGAGGTTCATGGAGTGGAAGAGACCACTCAGGCAATGCCAGCCATCAGAGGGCGGAAGCGCACTACAGAAGCTGAGCAACTGGCTCAAGATGCAGAGAAGGTTGTAGGAGCACCTACATCACAGCGCAGACAGAGACAGTCACCTGACCGGTATACTGGATACATGGCTCTTGTGAGCAAGTGTATCGTGATAGAGCCATCCTCTTTCGAGGAAGCTGTGGAGGATCCCACATGGGTAGATGCCATGGTGGAAGAGTATGATTCAATTGTCAGAAACAGTGCATGGGAGATTGTTCCGAGGCTAGAGGGGAAATCAGTGGTGGGTTCGAGATGGATCTACAAAGTGAAGTAGGCAGCTGACGGGAGTGTGGAGAAGTACAAGGCAAGATTTGTTGCCTGAGGCTTTTCACAGATTGAGGGGATCGATTATGAGGAGACCTTTGCACCTGTCGCAAGGTATTCTTCCATACGGACGATTCTTGCTCTCTCGGTGTATATGGGGTGGCACATTCATCAGATGGATGTGAAGACTGCGTTCCTCAACGGAGTCATTGAGGAGGAGGTGTACATAGAGCAGCTCGAAGGTTTCGATATCTTCAGCAGTGAGTCACATGTGTGCAGGCTCAAGAGAGCGTTGTATGGGTTGAAACAAGCACCTCGTGCTTGGTACACACGGATAGACAGTTATTTCACCGGACTTGGATTCTCCAAGAGTGAGGCGAATCCTAACCTATATCAAATTGTGGTGGAGGGTAAGTTACTGATCAATGTACTTTATGTAGATGATTTTATTTTGACAGGTGATGAATTGTTGATACTCTCATGTAAGGAGGATCTTGCAAAAGAGTTTGAGATGAAGGACTTGGGCCTCCTTCATTATTTCTTGGGATTGGAAATTTGGCAGCGCAGTGGTGGGTTGTTTGTTTCTCAGGGTAAGTATGCCCAGTAGATACTGAAGAAGTTCAACATGCATGGCTGCAAGCCTGTTGATACTCCTCTTCCTGGTGGTTGGAGGAAGGAGGATGCTACTTCGGCGGAGGTAGTGGATGCCACTGTTTATCGACAGTTGGTGGGGTCGCTTATGTATCTGGTCAATACACGACCCGATATATACTATGCAATTAACCAGCTTTCACAAGCTATGGTTAAGCCTACCAAGCTCTTTTGGAAGGCGGGGAAGCATGTATTGAGATATCTCAGAGGCACATCGGGATATGGATTATGGTACAGACATTCGGATGAGGTGAATCTGCATGGCTTCACGGATGCAGCTTGGGCAGGGAGCCCAATAGACAGAAAGAGCACATCTGGAGGGATTTTCAGTATCGGGTCGATAGCAATTTCTTGGTACAGCAGGAAATAGAGATCCGTGGCACTCATTTCAGCAGAGGCTGAGTATATGGCAGCGAGTTTGGCTGCATGCGAGGCTATATGGATGAGGAAGATCTTAGTCGGGTTGTTCGGTTCACACTTGGATCCTACTGTGATTTATTGTGATAATCAGAGTTGCATCAAACTCTCGGTTAATCCAGTATTTCATGATAGATCTAAACACATTGACATCCGGTATCATCATATCAGAGATTGTGTGCAGCGGAGGATCATGTTACTTTCATACATTCCTACGGAGGATCAGGATGCTGATATCTTGACGAAGGCGCTCACCAGGAGCAAATTCGAATACCACAGGGGCAGGATAGGGGTTGCAGATAATACATATCTTGTTGAGAGGGAGTGTTGAGATTGCAACAAGATGATGAGCTTAGTGGAAAGGAGTCGCCTTCACTAAGTGGGCCCGCAGGCTATTTTTGGCGCAAAGTCTATTTTTAGACTATGTCTGTTTTTAGACATATGGATCATGTTCTATGAGTTTCAGGATGCTATTTGTGGATGGTTAGTCAAGTTGGAAAAAATAGATGGACTTCTATTTTTAGACATATTGGGCGGAATCTATTTTTAGATTGCCAGTCTAAAAATAGATATGTCGAATATTATTAGCTCTTAATAATATTTGGACTCTAAACATTATCTTATTCTTTTGGAGCACTTCAGTTAAGTGCACAGATGTGGCACAGGAGCTGACAGAAGGAATTACGCTATTCATGAGGGTTAAGTGGAGCTATTGCATGGAGACTTCAGTTAGAACTCATGTGACAGAGTTTGGTGGAGTTATTGAGGTAGTTGGTGGAGTTGTGTTCAATTTAACTCAGTTAAACATAGTTGAGCTAGTTGTATCTAGTCTAACTGATTGATACACTAGTGAGAGTGGTGTGAATTAATTATTAATTAATTCACTAATTATAAACTCATAAATCAACTAAATAATACATCAGTTAACTTCAGTGCATGGACAGTTTCAGTGGATACCAGTGGAGAGGTAGGTGAAAGAGCAGTGTGTCTATCAGTTGTGACTATAATGGTGCATGAGTTTGCACCACACATTGATGGAGATGCCAATGAGGATTGTGCAGTGCATACCAGAGGGATTCGAACTCAGATTGGGTCATTATTCATCTTGGATTGAGCAGTAGAGGCAGGCTAACAGGTGGAGCAGATTGGAGCATGTGTTTTGCTAGATATGAGCTTGTGTAGTGTGTGAAAATTGGAGATTGTACTGAGAGCTTGTGAGGATTTTGTACAATGATTGTTACATGATCTCTATCATTATAATATACAGATATTTGGGGGTTTTCAGCTTTAAGCTTTCCCATAAATACGGTGTTTATATGTGTGATTGTTTATGGTTTTAATGTGCGCATGTGATTGTTTAAATTTCCGCAATTAATGATCAATAGTAGAAGAGGTTATGTATTATGCATGAACCTCAAATAGTGTGTGATCGGGATAATCTCGGTGAATAATTTAATAGTTATTCAAATTTCTACAGATCCTCCTTGCTTCTGGTGAAGCCAAGTCCCCGTATATAGGTATCAAATTTATGATACCACATCCTTGGTGATTGTTTTAACCCATACAGAGACTTATTTAACCTGCATACCAGCTCTTTCTTCTCCTTCACCATAAAGCCTTTAGGTTGTTTCATGTAGATCTCCTTTTCCATATCTCCGTGAAGAAATGTTGTCTTCACATCCATTTATTCTGCCTCAAAATCAAATGCAGCAGCAACAAATAAAAGTAATCTAATAGAAGTAACTTTGGCAACAGGAGAAAAAATATCACCAAAATCAATTCTCGGCACCTGGGAATAACCTTTTTCTACCAACCGAGCTTTGTATTTCTCCAACTTGCCTTCTACATTCATCTTCTTCTTAAACACCCATTTGCTCCCGATGGGCTTCCTTCCAGCCGGAAACTCCACTAGATCCCATGTCTCATTTTTATGCAAGGATGCCATTTCATCAACCATGGCCTCCTTCCAAAGTTTTCCATCCTCTGAATATACTTCCTCCCTGACAGTTCTGGGATCATCATCAGTTATAGTTAAAGAAAATTTTGAACAGAAAGCAGATGGACTATACCTTTCTGGTTGTCTTCTTTCCTGAGTTGATCTTCTCATAGCTGGAGTTTGTGGCTCTTCCTCTTCTGAGTCTTCTTCTGTTGTAGCGTCTTATTCATCCTCCTTTAGCTCAAACTCTATCTTCTCAGGTTCCTTTGGTAGGACTTCATGTTTAACAACATCTTTCACCTCTCTAAACACCACATCTCAGTTGTACACAACCTTCCTTGTTTCTGGGTTCCAAAGCTTGTAACCCTTTAAACCATCCTTATACCCAATAAAGATGCACATTTCAGATTTATTATCCAACTTGGTCCTTTTCTCTTTTGGAACATGTACATATGCATCACATCCAAATACCCTCAGATGTGAAAGAGAGGGTTTCTTACTAGTCCATACCTCATGTGGAGTCTTATCCTCCAACGCTGATGAAGGTGATCTCTTAACCAAGTAACATGTAGTCTCCACTGCCTCTACCCAGAATTCTTGTCCTAACCCGGTACCACTGAGCATGCTTCTTTCCTTTTCCATCGGAGTTCTGTTCATTCTTTCTGCAACTCCATTTTTCTGAAGTGTGTATGGATTAGTCTTCTGTCGTTCTATACCACACTCCTTACAGAACTCTTCAAATTCCTTCTTGCAGAACTCCCCACCATTATCTGTCCTCAGCACCTTTATCTTCTTCTCTGTCTGGTTTTCCACCAGAACCTTAAATTCTTTAAATCTGTCAAAGACTTCATATTTCTTCCTCAAGAAATATATCCATGTATTCCTTGAGAAGTCATCTATGAATGAAACATAGTACACAAACTTACCCAGTGATGGAACCGACACAAGTCCAAACACATCATTGTGCACAATCTCTAATATCTTGTTCGCCCTCTTAGCACCAGAAGGAAAACTCACCCGATTCTGCTTCCCATATACACAATGTTCACAGAAATCAAAATCCATAGAGCTATTAGACATACCTTCTACCATACCATTTTCATGCAGTATCTGAAGGCCCTTCTCTCCAATATGTCCAAGCCTTTGATGCCATAGCATGGTCTTTTCTCCAGAGACCGCTAGGCTTTCCGCTCCACTTTCGGGAACCACAGAACTATTGCACCCATCAATAAAAGTTTTTCCCTGAAGCTTGTACAGATTTCCAATGCAAACTCCCCGCATTAATACCAGTGCTCCCTAAACCATCTTACAGGTATCTTTCTCGAACACTACTTTTACACCTGCATCATCCATCTTGCTTACAGAAATCATATTTCTGGCCAATGCAGGAATGTGCAGAACACCAGGAAGTGTTCTAATCCTTCCACCTTGAAGCTTCAGCTTGAATTTTCCATGTTCGATGATTCTGGCCTTCCTATCATCACCTAAGAAGAAATCATTGCCATCATATTTCTCATACTCGCAGAACCACTCCCTATGGGGAGTGAAGTGAAAGGATGCACCCGATTCAATCAACCATGACTCATGATCTACATGTGTATTTGAAGAAGAAGCCAAATACACATCCCCACCTTCATCCGAGGTGGTTTTTGCCTCTTCAGAAGGAGCATCATGAGATCCATTTCCTTTCTCAGGAGCTTTAGATTTGCAGACCTTTTTGTAGTGCCCTTCCTTTCCGCATTTCCAACACACCTTTATAAACTTTCCAGGAGATTTATATCTCCCACTCGAAACCTTATTATTGTTTCTGTTCTGGGACCTTCCTCGTACAAATAAGACATCTCCATTCTGACCCTCCATATTTCTCCGTCTCATTTCCTCCGACAGCAAGGCTGAGACAATGTCATCAAAATTCAAGGTAGTTGTATTGCTACCTATTGCAATAACCAGACTGTCCCACGAATCTGGTATAGAACACAACAAACTGATGCACTTATCTTCATCTGAGATTTTAATATCAATAGATGACAGCTGATTTACCACAGTATTGAAGGCATTCAGATACTCTGTCACCAAGTCTCCATCCTTCATCCTCAAGTTATACAGCTTTTTCCGCAAGAACAATTTATTCACCAGAGACTTAGATTGGTACAAAGTCCCTAGCTTGTCCCACAAGGTCTTCGTCATAGCTTCCCCAAATACATTCAACAATACTGAATCTGAGACACACAACCGTATTATGCTCTTTGCCTTCCGATCCAGCTTCTTCTAGTCTTCATCTGACATTGTCGTTGGTTTAGTACCCGGATCTACCGTGATCAACTTATCTTTATCCACCAGCGATTCCTCCATCTTGAGCTTCCAAAACTCAAAACTTTGACCATTAAATTTCTCGATCTCTATCTTCCCGCTGCTCGCCATCTTCTTTCACCGCAAGAATCGATCCCGTTGATCTCCCACTGAACAGGGTCTACCTCAGGCCCGAGAAAAAAACCCCTCAGCAGCAAAGGCATCCCCTTAAAGTCGAAACTGCTTTGATACCAAATGTAGGTTTTAACCCTGTACAGAAATTATCTACATACGAATCTTTAAAACAGAAAATAAACAATATCAAGAGCATAAAACATAAAACAGATAAACACAGAGATTTTCCCCTGGATCCCAAATCGGGACGACCAGCTTGATTTTTCATTATATTCCTTCTAGTGTTGCAACACATATATATACATGCCGAAGCATACATAAACCCCAATCCATTAACCCTGGATTAGAACATAACCATAGTTCCCTTGACCGAATCTACAAAATACCAGGGGCCGAAAACCATCATCCCCCAAAACCATGTGCAAACCCATGCACAAAACCATGGGTGGGTCTGCCCACCGGAAAATAAGGACCAAAAAAACAAATTTTCTGGGGCGCTGCCCTGGACCCCGATAGGGGGGGCTACTGCCCCCCCTATGACCCCCCCGTACATTGGGCTGGTCTATCTCCCCCCCTGTTACCCCCCCGCGCGTGACTATTTGTGGAAAGAATATAACACAAACCCAACAAATGCCTCCTCTAGTGTAATCATGCCAAGAATCTGATGAGGAATACGGTTTTTCACAAAAACCGTTGTGTTGCATGCCTCCTCCCATAGATGTAATGATAGGCCCTGATCATGCAACATTTCTCGTGCTGCACCCTAAATTGTTCTATTCTTTATTTCTGCAACCCCATTCTATTGTAGGTTATGAGGTGCAATCAAATCTCTCTGAATTCCTTATTTGCTACGAAGTTCTTGAATTCCTTGGATATGTACTCTCCACCTTAAACATGCTTCCCAATGTCTTTCTCATCCAGTGCTTTGAACTCACAAAATTTTGAGAACATATTATCTTTCTTCTACATGAATTAGATCCAACACTTTCTAGAGAAATCATCAACAAAGATCACATAATACCTGTGCTTTGTGGTCAGTGTTGTAGATAATGGTCCACACACATCTGAGTGAACTCTCTCAAGGATTTCTTTTGCTCGGTTATCCTTCTGGTGAAAAGTATCCTTTTTGTACTTCCCCATGGTGCATCCCTTGCATGTGTTTATCTGCACTAGAGTACCCTTTGCAAGCCCTGAATAAATCTACTGCATGACCTTCAAGGCATCATGGTTAATATGCGCCAATCTCCTGTGCCATAACTCACCCTCATCCTGGCTCACCACTTTTTCTACCGTACCAATCAATGTTGCGCAGCCATCTACATCAAGTTTGTAGATATTCTTCACAGGAATCCAATTTTTCTTGGCTTGTCTTGTGGCTTTGTGTTGAAGGAAATATTTCCCTCCACTAAAAACCTCATCATAACCTTTATCCTGCAACATTGTGACTGAAACTAAATTATTTTTCAATCCTGGTACATGCATTACATCTTTTAATAAGAAGGGTTTACTTGACTATCTCTAGAAGGTAAATGTACCAATCCTGGTAGAGTTGTACCTCTCGTCATCACCCATTTCGAGATGCATCTGTAGGTCCTTCTCCTCAAAGCTACTAAAAAGTTATTTGTCTCCCGTCAAGTGGAAATATACACCACTATCGAAGTACCACACTGATCCCATCGCACTTGACACCATGTATGAGATGAGTGAGAATTCCAACTCAAATTGTGAGGCCAAAGCCTCAAAAGCTACAGATCCTATAGCCTTCTTGTTCTTATTCTTTTGTGGACAATGAGTGGCATAATGTCCATGCTCGTGATAGTGAAAACACTTCACTCTGGACATGTCACGCTTCTTTCCTTCTTTTCCGGTCTTAGATTTGGAATAGGATTTATTTCCTTTCCCCTTCTTCGCCTTACCATCCAAAGCGCAATTTTCTTCATCATCTGTCTTAGATGAAGATGCATCCCTAGTATTCCGCCTGAATTCTTCTTGCACCAAATCCGACCAAAGTCGCTCCCAATCTGGCAGCTTCTCCCTCCCATTGATAGAGTCCTGATAACTATGCCAACTCTTGGGAAGGCCTAGAAGAGCTAGGCTCACCACTTCATCATTCACGATAGTAATTTTTATGCTCCCAAGATCATCTCGATAATATAAAAACTTGGTTAAATATTTCAAAATAGTGTCGCCTTTCTCCATTTTGATTTTCCTGAGCTTGTCCTTCAGTGCCAATTTTCTATGATTTCTACTCTGAAACAAATCTGTCAAATCCTTCCACATTGCATATGGAGTCACTTTTCCATGGAGATTTGATACAATGTGATCTCGTATTCCCTCTTCTTTTTCCAAGCATCAAGAAGAGCAGCATCTGTTGCAGCAGGTTTGGGACTGTCATTATCAACGAATTATTTCAATCTGTTGTCCTTCAGAACTACCTACATCCTATATTTCCATGCAATATAATTTTAACTACCCTCAAGTGCATACTCCAATCTCAAGCCATTGAAATCCATCTTGATCCTGATCTGCCTGTCGCACCAAAGAATACTTTTGCAAATTCGAATGCTATTCAGTCACAAACTCAATTTCTTCTCCACTATAGTGATGTCCTGCACTCTGATACCATGTAGAAATTATACAAATAGTATGTATATCATGAATTCAATCCGATCACGCGATATGCTAAAGCAAGATATTGAATCCTTCTACAATCAACTGCAGAAAATAAACATGATCGCCAATCACAACAAGTAAAGAAAGAAGAAAATCAAATCACAACATAGATATTTTCCCAGGGAAAGCTTGCTACTTAAAACCCCTCTATATTCTATTTTATATTCACCAAGGAATCATGAATCAATTACAATGCACTCTTCTCACAAGATTCTCTTGCACTCTCACAACTGTCTCACACTGATCCAGACAAAATCGACCAACACTTAGCCAATTTCCAGCCACTCCTCATCCTACTTGCCTTGTGCAATTCATGTGGAATGCAATCCTATTCTCAAGGAAATTCAGCCTTCCTTGACTACACAAACATCATGGGAAATCCTATGGTTTTTTTACTTCATGTGGGCAGCCTACTAATAATACAACATATAGTTAACATCCCTTTAACCTTTGTCTCAATTGGGTCTCCACTGGAACTGACATATATGAAGTTATTAATAGTAACTCATCAGTCACTTGATAGATCACTTCACGTGAATCAAATCTGATTTTATTTACTTGACCTCTCACTAGTGCTACAATCATTTACAACTAGTTAGACTAACTTAACTCACCTAAATTGAATTAATTGATTTCTCATGCATTAAACTAATGCACTAACTGCAACTTGGACTCAGTAACTAATAGAATCACTCTGCATGCCTCACCAACCACCCTCAACCCAAAATTCATGAGCTAACTGAGTTTATCACACTCAATTAACTATTACAAGTGATTATGAGATAATATTACAATTTATTGTCCAATTTAATTAACGGAAAATTAAATTAGACACATTTCCAATTTATTAAATAAATTGGATTTCACACTAATGTATCGCTAGGACCTATGATCCCATGATGCCACACTGGTGTGTGTTGCATTTTCTTGTTGACTATCAACAAAAAATGCGAATATAATTTATCATAAGAGCTTGGCATAGATTAGTTTAACATCAATTAGTTTATCAAGGATTAGATCGGTTCCTTTTTCATGCAATAGTATCTTATCATAGATTAATTCTTGTGAGATATATTTGAAGTAGTAATAGAAGATTTCCTTTCTAGTTTTGAATCAATTCTATCTTTTGAATATATAAAGTTTTACTTCATAATAGTGATTTATTTTCTAAGCATAACAAATAAATAGTTTTAGTGATTCTTTGGTTTAAGTTTCATTCATATTAGAATCTCAAAAGATATAAAAGTTAGAATTACTTTTTGGTTTTAAAATTCTAGTTCTTCTCAAAATTAATCCTTAGCTACTAACAATATTTTTCATCTCAATTCTTAGGACTTAGTTAAATTTGGATTTAGTTACTTTTCATAATTCAATTTCTTAAATTCATTCAAGGACATCCAAAATAAAAACATTTTCAAAAATAACCTTCACACGTAAAATCACCAAAATAAACTAAGTAAGAAAGGCTTCTAGCGTATATAGTGCACCTTCACTTCACAAGATTACCAACTCTGGTCGATAATTTATGATACCAATTTAAGACAATTAAATTGACTAAACACTTAGTAAGTGTTATATCATAGATTTCATGACATGGGGTGAGAGTGTCCAATAGGACCTTCCTCATTGTCATTGGTTTCTGGGTCGATATGTGCTCCTCGATATGGTTCCAGGTTTAGATGTGCTCCCTAATGATAAGCTCTCTAATGTTTCTCAGGGGGTAGCATTGGTCTCCTCACTGGCAGTGATTTTGGGTTTATATGTGCTCCCAGATGTAGTTTCAGGTTAAGATGTGCTCCCTGATATTGTTTCAGATTGAGTTGTGCTCTCTGACGTGATAGATGGTTGTAGATAAGGCTCCCCTCTGATGTCAAATTATTCTTCTTTTAGATTCGAGAATACTTAGCATATGAGTAGAGATAATCAAGAGATAGTTTGGGATAAGCATAGATGATCAGAAATGAGAATTGTTGACATTTTATGACAAGATACTTGAGAAAGGATATGATTTGATGACAGGATCCTTGCAATGATTGAATTATGCAGTTGGAATTTCTCCCTAGCTCAGAAAGAGTGTTAATTTGGTATCTCAGTGACAGATTCCAACCATGGAACGAGATTCCTACTTTCGAGAGGACCAATTTTGACTATTGAAGCACTCAATTTGGATAAGGGAAAGTGTATTTTTTAATTAAGCCCCACATGTGCATATTGGATCAGGTTGTCCCAAAAGATAATTTGGACACCCATGGATGGCTATAAATAAAATTCAAGTGACCCTCATTTGGAAATCATCATGAAGCATTATTCTATTCTTATTTCTTTGATTTGGATTTGAAAGGTTAGATATATTTTGTGGAAATTTTTTCGCATAGGCCTGATATTGCAAGGTCTGAAACTTGTATGTGTGTTAGGGTTTTGGTTTCCGACCATAAGCATGACACAAGAATTTTTCGGTCACAACCATAGGCATGCAGGCTCATTCATGGGGTAGGAGGGTTTTAGCCGCATGAACATCACTCTTTGTGTGTTGTTGGGACCTAGGGCTTTATTTTATCAGTTGATCATAGATTTCGCTCGTTGATCGCAGGTTTCGATAGTTGACCGCAGATAGTGATAGTTGATCACATGCTTCTAAAGTAGGGTTTTGATTATTAACATTTTTGGGTTCATCTCGTGAATGTTTTTTAGTTGATATTGTTGGATAGGATCATGGTTGAAGATATGGATTATTGTGCTCTCTCTTTTGTTGAATCATTCAATGAAAATCTAATAAAAAGAAGAATTTGAAAGGGTTTTCCCCATAGGGGGTTTTGCCTTGGTCTCCGACCAATCCTGGTGTCTCTATGTGTGAATTTTTTTCTTCTATTGTTCCTTTCTGTTCCACTACATTTATGATGATGTTGTTCTTTCTATATAATTTCATATGTTGTTGAATAATGTTATGATGTTATGGGGTGAATTCTATATGTAAATAATCAAATGTAATTATCAAAGCAAATAACAATATAGCCCTAAGAAAAATTAACACCACCAAGGGAAAAAGGACCAGCATCTATAAATGCCACATTGGGGCTCCACTTTTGCATCTTTTTCTCATTACTTTCTAAATATTGAACTCTCTCTTGGAGTTTGTTCAGCACAAGAGAAGTAGATTTGTTTAGCTCAAGAGTTTTAAGTGAAACTCATCCTCATTTTGGATAACTTTGAGTGTCTTTCTATTGAGGCTTTGGGGGAGTCTATTTTAGGACTTCCATTAGATTATATTGCAGAATATTCACTCAAAAATTTGTTTATTTTGGGCTCGAAACTCAAACCCCAAAGTTTATTTGGAGCGGCATATTAATATTATAGGTTCCTGATATTTGCAGAATATTTTCTACTAGTTAGAGGATTATGGCACCATTTTTCAAAGTTATTCCTATATATTTTAGTTGGGTCAAATTTTCTCTTATAAAGCCTGTGCAGGGGTTGCATAAAAACAACAACAACAACAAAAATTTTTGCGTTTGGTGTTGGTATTTTTCGGGAATTTTTTGTAGTTGGGATTGATAGGTATTTGTTGGAGGATATTTATGCGCAATTTCTCATCCATTATAAAATATTTTTATCATTTCTGAACATTTTCTCTCTAGTTGGGTGCCAAAATGTGTCGCTATAAATTCACTCTATTTTGGGAATTATGGGTCTGTTCGAATTAGCCCAAAAAAAAAATTATGGCTTTGTTGGTTTGGGTGTGAGGATCCTATAACTAATTTTATAGAATTTTTCGTGAAGTATTCGGTCCAGAATCATACATTCTTATAGTAAGGTGTATTTTTGGTTAGCTAAGAAGTTTGCATCACATTGTGGGTTTGATTTTGGCTTGGAGTTAGACCAAACCTTTTCGGGGTTCAGGGTTATAGGATAGGACTTTGTGGCTACAATTTTAGATCAATATGGGCATTATTGAGATCATACTTTCAGTTTCCTTCCAACAGGAGTTAGTATAATTTATCGGCAGTGAGCCGATTTTGTGGGAGTCATTTACAGCAGTTGGATTAGTAAGATCTCACATGGGGTTTTCCTAGATTGCATAGCAGGCCCAAGTTCTATCATTCCTTTCCATTTATGTACTCATATTTATATATTAATAAAATTCCTAAGTTTTTTGGCTCATTTTCTTGTGTATTTTGATGTGCATGTTTGGAATTTGTTTATTGTTGTTGCGTCCTTGTACATGTCTCTATTATTTGTTGTAAAATTCAATTTGGGACATTACAGTGGTATCATAACATGATATTGGCCAGTTGTGGGGAAGCTAGCAATATCATGATAGTATTGGGCATGCATGCACATTGATTGATGAAAATATGGACATCCCAATGACGCAAGAAATATGGAGTACACGGAGGATCCGAGAAGAAATCCACTGAAATAATGAGAAAATAATAGAATTAACAAGAATTTGGGCGCAATTTTGAAGCAATAACGGGATAAAATAGGACCATATTCATCCTTACAACAAATACACCATAGGTGCACATACCATGGGAATGAATCCATTTACACCATGTGGGGAAAGTTGACAAAATCATGATACCATACCTCTTGAAAAGGAGTGGACAGGATACGGATAGTTAGAGGGTCAAACTAGCAGATGTTTCTGTTAGTGGCGACATGGATTTAGATATCAAGAGTCTGAGGAGGAGATTGAACATGAGGTTGATGGCATGCAGGAGTCACCCTTGTTAGTTATTCCTTTGATAGCTTCGGCTGACAACTTAGGGGAGAGAGTAGAGCATACACCTTTAGTGGCACTAGTTGTTGAGATATGCATTTATGAGGTGTCCAAGGTCGTGCCCAAGTTTTCATATGATATCAGCTCAAAGCATATTGATGAGGTGCCAGGAGACATATCAATTGACGTGATGCCAACAGGCACAGTGTTATCTAGAGTCGTGATAGAGTTTATAGATCGTATCCACCTACAGCAAAGTGGTGAGGATTTTATGCAGATGATTTATTTGTGGAGATACAGTTAGTGGCTCATTTTGAGCCCATGGTAGATGAGGATGTGCAGTCTTCCTTCCAGTTAGCCAACGATGAGGAGCAGATAGGTGCATCAGTGGTCAGCAACATTCTCATACTTTCATACAACAACCCTCTTTAGGTATACATCGATGGGAGTTGCAGCATTGTTGGGCTGGATCACACGTTGTTGAGAGAGAGGTCATGTCACCTAGGAATATTATATGTGTTGATTATACTAGTGAGACAAGGCGACATGAGTTGCACAGGGTGCAACATACATAGGATGGGGGGCTAGTTCCATGTACAGGAGTTCATGATTTTGATCCTTCTCTTGGGTTTGGATGGTGATAGATTATGATTTGTCACCCATTGGAGTGAGATATTCATATGGAGTTGGTCATAGATCAGAGTGAGGGTCAGCAGGCACATTCAAGAATCGGGGATACTGGAGTCCCAGGTTGGCATTGGAATGTAACTCTATTTCCTTTTCCAAAAGTGGTGAAGCATAGAGCCATAATAAATTTTTGGTTTTTTTGTATGGAAATTGAAGTTGTTTTTTTGCCTAAATAGAACTATTTCTATTACCCAAGTTGGTGTTTGGATCCCAATATCCAACGGGGAGGTATGGGGGGGCTTTCCCCTCCACTAAGAGCACCACCAGGGAGGTCCAAGGGGTGGAGGCAGTAATTATTTGGAGCCTCCTCCCCACCCCCCACCACCACACCCCCCCCCCGTGGTGAGGGTTCAAGGGCAGTTCCCCCCAAGAAAAAATTAGATAAAAAAAAATGCCTTGTAAAATATTGTAAATTTATAGTTAGTCTGAGTAGTTCATCAGGTAGAAGATCTGACAGTAGAAGTTATGTTAATTTGGGATTTTTTCCCCTAGAATGAAACCCTTGGTTTATATGAGTGAATTGTATTGAAGTTGTGTATAATTATTTCGTGTGAAAAAGAGAGAGGATATTGTCTGAGAGTGAAGAGGAAGTTACTACAAATGTGTTATAGGTTGTATCCCTTCAATTTGTTGGATAATATAAAAGGAAGGACTATTTTTTTCTTTGTGGACATAACCCAAATTGGGAAAACCACATATATTTTTGTCTTTCTTGTTAATAGTTTTCTATGTTTGTGTTTCTAAAATATTTTATATCTTCCATTTCTCTATTATTTAATTTCAAACATATATCATAATCCAACTAATTAATTTTATTATCTTGACAATAGGTGATTGGCTTCCATCAAGACAAAACACAAAGTAGTAATACAAATTCTCAGTCCCTCCGTGAAAAAAAATCATAGTATCAAAATACAAAAAGGTAAGATTGTTTGCAGGGCTTAACCTTGTTGAAAATTGTTCTTGTAAATCAATTGAATTTTTATGAAAACCAAATGACTTGATTTCATATATCCACAAATTAAAAATTGTGCAAACAACCCCATGCTCAATTAAAAAATTTTGCATAGGAGCACAAACAAATATTTTTTATGGTGATATACTCGTTGTATATGGTCCAGGTCAAACCAGACATTTGAATTCACCAATAAAATCACAACTTGTACATGCAGACCTTGTTAACAAATATGGAGATTTGGCCATCATAGTGAACATAAGAAATAGTCTTATAGATAAATTTTGTGACATTTTATTCCCTGGATATAGCATATGTATCAAATAATTTGAAATAATAAATGAAGGAATATACGAAAGAGGAGACTCAGAATGTTGCATAGTGTTACATGAAAAAATTATAGTCCAAAAAATACCTCAAGTTTGCAAGAATCGTAGATTGGCACCAAACACAACAATACATAATCTTATTTTGTCAACTGAAGCATATCCAGTTGGATCTATTGCGGTTACAATTATATTGTGTCTCCATAACAATATACAATTTGAAATACATATCAAAGATAGTGAAACTACACATGATACAAAAATTGCAAGTATGTTTTCCTAGTAAACCAGTCTTTACTTTCTGTTGCAAATGCATCATCGAATATTTTCTTGATTTTCCTTTTGCTAACAGCTTACATAGGTAAAGGAATATGATTTGAAACATTCCAAATTAATTAATAGTCATATTCATGATCTTCTGTAATGCACGACGACTACAACTCAATGAATACCACAAAGAGTAGTTCCTAGCCATAAAGCATTAACTAGCATCCAAAAACACACAATTCTAGCTATTCAAAACATTGTCAGGAATAGCCCAAAATGATACATTAGATAAATTTTGAGGTCTAAAATGGGCCTCTTAGGGAATGTTGTAAAATAATAGAGGAAATAATAAAAATATGATTAGATTGTCTCAACAAGTTTTGGAGGCAAAAAAAATTACTTTTTCAACTCTTATTTTCAACTTATCTCCCTATGATATTACTCATATTTCGAGTGGGATCACTCATTGGATGAAAAAAATAATTTTGCATCCAAGAAGTATCCATGTTTCATACTTCCAATGGAACTTACCATGCGAAAAATGTGAAATACATGAGAAAAATTTATTGCAATCATATTTTTCAATGTATTTCACATTTTTCGTGTATTAAGGTCCATTAAAAGTATAAAACATGGGTATTCTTTGGACGCAAAATTAAATTTTGCATCCAACAAATGCTCTCGCTCGAAATTTGAGTAAAATCGTAAACAGATAAATTGAAAATATGAGTTGAAAAAGTGTGTGTGTGTGTGTGTGTGTGTATATATATATATAACACTGTTACCGATGAAATAGGTAACTACACTGGTACCTACTTTTTGAGATAGCAAGAAAAACACCCGATTTTGAAAAGTGGTGATGCAGAATCAAAAAAAAAAAAAATTAGAGCATGTTTTTGGCACTATAAGTTTTTTTTATTTATTTATTTATTTTTTATGTGATGTTTTTTATGTCGATTTTGAATAGTGGTGGTGTATCATCACCAACATTTTTTTAGAGGATTGATTTCGACACTATATATTTTCTAATGTCTTCTTCTTCTGTGAGATGTTTATTTTTAAGTGCATTTATGTACTTGTGTTTTAAAAATAAAAATTTGTAATGATATCTTCACTTTTTCACATAGATAAAAAATGGAAAAAGAGTCAATATTCTAAAGTTTATATTTTCTACATGTTTATGTATTGTTAATTAATTTTTCAATGCACATCAAATAATTGTCGCTAAAAAACCAATATTTTAAACCATATGACAAAAAAATGCAAATTTTCAATATAAATAGAATGCAAAATACACTTTTAGAGACTTTTTGTTCAAAAAAACATGTTAAATAAACTATTTTTTTGGGAAAATATTAACAAAAAAAAACTTAAGAAAATAACATTTTTATTGAATTTTATGTTAAAACATAATAGTAATCACATGTGTTTTTGCAAAAAATAAGGATTCTTCTCATAAAATATCAATGTCTAAACGTTACAAGTAAAACTGTTTGATAGATCTCAAATATGAGCTTTGTTTGCAAGCATAACTTAAATATCATCAACAATATCAACTAATACATGTTCAAAATCATCTAGAACATCATTGATGGCTTCTTCCGCAGCATTTTCTTCTTCATTTTGGTCATTGTCATCTTCTAATGGATCTTTCATGTCTGCAAATATTCCAAAGTGTCCCTTTCCAATCATTCCATATAATGGTGGTTGAGGTTCTTTTGCTTTTTTTGCCACACGTGATTCATTAAAATCCCCTTTCCTCAAACCAACTTCTTGCTTTCTATCTGGAAGGAATTCAAGAGCGTTAATTCTTTGTTGAATAAATTTGCATTGCACTGGGTCTTTCTCAATGACAATGCAATTTCTTATTTTTAGTAGGCAACATGCTAGTGTTGTACCTAATCATCAAGCCCAAAAGAAATAAGTAATAAAATTAGTATGAAGACATAAAAGGTAAAAAAAAAATATTTATATTTAAATTTGTATAATAAAACTTACATGAACCTGAGAATAAATCCAAAACCCAATCTCCTTCATTTGAACATAGATCTATAAAATAGTTAATCAATGCTTTTGGATTTTTATAAATGTTAACTATATCTCCCTTTGCATCTTTTCCTCATATGTTAGTTTTCTTACAACTGCATCATGAACCAATACTTGACTATGACTCTTCCCATCTACTCGATTCATAAGAATATGCTTATAGCTATCATCTTTTGTCCAACATTCAACATGGATGAACTCACAATCATTTATAATAGGTTGGTCTTTGGAAGAAACAATATTTGACTTATGCTTGTAACATAACATAGTAAAAGTTCAATTAAATTTTACATGAATAAAAAAATATAGGAGTAATCAAACATACAATTTCAAAGTCTTACCATGTAAGTTGCATCCCTGAGTTTGTTTTACCCTTGAAGCTTGTTAATAACATTGGAAACTCTGTGTCTGAATGAAATGTCACAAATAGCCAAAGTGGTGATGTTGTCACTTCTTGAAAACCCGTAACCACTTTACTAAAAACTTGATAAGTATATGGTTCACTATCATATTCAATGTCTGGGAAATTGAAACCATGAGGAATATCTGTAATAACTAGTGCATATTTCCTTTTAGGTATTAGTGATGCAATGTCTTCACAGTCACCTTGTATTATTTGATATTGGATACTGTCGAGCCCATTACAAATGTAATGATTAAGAGTAAGATCAAGTTCAACATTCATAAGACGCTTCTTTCTCATATTTTCCAACTTAATTTTTTCAATAAAGCTTTTGAAAGTATCTGGTACTCCATTTCCATCCTTCTTCGACATCTTTAATGACATAAAAATATATATATGTATAAGTAATTAAATAAAAAATTGTTTAAATATGAATAAAATGAATGTATAAATCAACATACCTTATTGAATGCAATATAAAATTATTTAAGTGTTGTTGTAGAACTTGCTTCTAGGTAGTGGCACACAACATCATCCCAACTATCTTCATTCAACATTTTAACCATGTGCTCTTGTATTTTCATAAAAATATTCTGACTAAATAAATCAAGTTAAAACCGTTAATATAGTGACATGTATAAAAAATTATACCAACATCATTATGTTTTATTTAAAAGAAAATTATAATGAAAGGAAAATAAGAAATAATTCAAGAAACTTACTTTTGAAATTCTGCACACATTTATTCCATTGATAATTCACCCGACTTCAGATGGGCTAGTACTGATTTGACTAGCTTCTCGTCCTTCACACCTTGCATTGTTCTCCAAGGTGTGATAGTCATATCCTCTGGAAGCTGCTTCATTTCAAGACCTTTCTTACTGTTGGTACATATTATGGGTTTACTCTTTTTAACCTTCTGATTTTTATGGAAATATTCTCCCAACGCTCAAAAATCTCATCAATCAAATCCCATATCTCTCCAGTCCTAAATGCCAACTGAAAAATATTATCCATGCTTCTGAATATATTTGAATGCATTTTTCCATCTTTTGCTTTGATTTTTTCATCAATTTGATAACTTGTTTCCATTAAACATTCCTTCCGAAATGTTAGACTAACTTGTGTCTTATCCCCACCACATTTTTCTATGAATTCATTATGAATAAATCTGACCCTTTGGATGAAAGTCATTTTCATTCTATACTCATTATCTGCATTATGATCCCATGCCAATAACTTTGATTCTATTTATGTTAAGCCAATGTAAATTATGCATTTCACTATTTGAAAAAGATATTTATTGAGATATTCCTCAATCAATTGTCTTTTAGCCTCTACCGAATGGTTCCCTCTAATTAAATAATATTTATAATCAAAACATTTTGTCTTGTCAAATGCCTGTTTGTTGGGAACTTGACATGGATCGACAAGAACCACATAATCCACCACATGCACATATGGATTGAACCTGAACAATGTTTTCATATTATGTACATGTAGGTGATGGGCCTTTCTAATTTGATATTGAGATTGTCATTCATCAGGCCTATAAAATTGGCTGACATTAAGCTCAAATGTTTGGCCACCAAGAATTAATTTATTTTTCCTCAATTCATATAGAATAGCATTTTGTTTTGTTTTAACAATGACATCCTCTAACTCAACGCCTGGTGTTATGATTTCTCTGCTTCCATTAGAGCTTTCAGTTTGTTCTTCACTATTTCCCATGGCCTTTACAGGTTCACCAATATTTGATTTCCTAGTCTTATTGGTTAACATATCAGTTATTTTATAAACAAGCTCTTCATCATCAGGTAAAAGAGAGACATCTTTGGCCATTTTTCTTTTTGGTGTCTGATTTGTTTTCTCCTTTTGCACAACAGTTTTAATCTCCTCCTCACTAATTTTTATCATAATTTTCAGTCTCATGTTCGACATCTTCAAAAGAAACATGTTTAAGTTTACTAGATTGACCCACCTTAGTGACTCTTGGTTGATCTCCTCTTTGTACTTTTGCAATGTCACGAGCTATTGATCTTTGCTTCGATCTCCTTTCCTCTGCTTTGTCTATGTGGAAACTGTTGATCATATTCATAGCATTTGACTCTAAATAATAAATACCTTCAAACATGTTTGAAAGACTCGGAACAAAATCCTATGAAACAAAATAAAACATGTCAATGATCAATAATTTATAAAAAAATGAATCATCCTTACAATAATGCATAGTGGAAATAAAAATAAGCATACTTACAATGTTATTTGCAACATTGCTTGAGATTTCTTCAGAAAACTTTGTAGATATTTCATTTGTGTCATACTTGACCTTTGATAAACGATATCTAACCTTGTCACATTTATTAGCCTTCCTTGCAAGAACATAAATATTGTTTGTATTTGGGACCATACATATGTCTCATACTCTGCCCATCACATCATATGGTTCATGTAAGTCAATCATACCACAAACCAGATAGATATGTATTTCAGCCTCTGTTTCACTGTCTTCAAGGTATCATGAGAAATCAATTTTATCTATTTCCTCGGCATTCTTCCAATCAGAAATAAGTTTTAATGAACCTGGTAGCCCACTTGCTTGACTTTTATTAGTGTGTGAAACAATGTCCTTATTGCGTCCAGCAGTGTCCATAGTGCGTCCAACTGCAACTTTAGATTTAGGAGTTGTATCCATAGTGCGTCGAGTTACAACTTTAGATTTGGGAGTTGTTGCCCTAGGTGCAGAAACATTCACAGAAATCTTTTTTGATGCCATTTTTTTGATAAAAAGAAATATATATATATTAGTTAATGAGAAATAGTTAATCAACTTTTTTCTTAAATTTGCCAATATAAATTTAAAGTTATCGATAAATAATGTCTATAAAATAAATTTAAAAAACAAAATTTAGTTGTAAAACTAAACAAATTGAAATTAAACCAATAAAATTAACTATAGAAATTTTTTATTTAAAAAAAAAATATTAAAAATCATATATATATATATATATATATATAAACTAAAATGTTTTGAATACATTTTATAAAAAACTAAAAATTTGTTTTAAATTATATAAAACAATTTTTAAAAAATAAACATTATTTTCAAACTTAAATTTTTGTTTAATATTTTAAAAAATAAAAAATAAAAATAAAAATACTTACTATTTAACAAATGTTAAAATTTTATTTTATTTTTTTAAGCTAAAGATTTTATTAAAAAATAATAATATTAATTTTTTTGTTTTAATTTTAATTGTGTTTTTTTAATAAATTTACACTTAATAAATTATATTTTAAAATTTTAAATATATTGAATAAAATTAAAGCATATATATTAAAATTTTAATTAAAAACTTATAATCTTTTATTATATTTTAAAATTTTAAAATTTTATTTTACAATATTAAAATTTATTAAAATTTTAAAATTTTAAATATAAAATAAATTTTAAAATTATTATATTGTTTATACGTATATAACTATAAAACAAAATTTAAAATTTAAAATTTATATCATCTCAATATTACAATTATATATTTAAGAAACAAAATCAAAACTATACCATAAAACACTATAATTATTTTAAAAAATTTAAAAACTTATATTAAATATTTAGAACAAAACATTTATATTTAAAACAAATTAAAAATTTTATAAGTTTTATTTTATATTTAAATTTTAAAAATTAAAATTAAAATAAAAAAATTAAATTTTTTATATAGTTTATTTCATATTAAAATTTAAAAATAAAAAACATTTTTCGTGCCTGTCGGAGGCCAGAGGCAGGCCGGGCGGCGCTACAGAGGGCTCCCCAACTAGCCTCTGGCCTCCGGCTGGGCGAAGGCTGGCTGGGCGCTGCGGTGGGCTACCCAGCTGGCCTCCGGCCCTTTGCTGGGCAGAGGCCGATTCTAAGAATCAGCCTGCTCAACTGGGGGCCGATTGGGCAGCCCCCCATGGCGCTGCCCGGCCGGCCTCCAACGGGAGGCAAAATAATTTTTTTTTTAAATAAAAAAAAAACAAATTATATAAGAAATTAATTTTTTTTTTTTTTTAAACTAAACTATTATAACACAAAAACAGTGTTTAAAAAAAAAAAACAAAACAAAAAACACTCTATTTAAAAACAAATATATTATATAACAAAACAATAAAAAAAAATTAAAAATATAATATATAACACACACACAAACAAAACAAAAACAAAAAAAACCAAAAAAACAAAGAAATTGTTTTAAAATATAAACTAAGAACTAAAAATACAAATTTTATTTTTAAATTTTATTTTTTTAAAATTAATACAATTATAATTTAAAAAATAAAAAAAATTGTTTTAAAATATAAACTAAGAAATAAATGAAAAACTTTATTTTTAATTTTTATTTAAAAAAAAAACACAATTGTAATGAAAACAACCATGGTTGTTTAATATAAAGTATAATACTCTACCATTTAAAATTTTAAAAAATAAAAAATAAATATATATAGATATGTGTGTGTTTAACAATATACATAGAAACAAATTTAAATTATAAATTACAATTAAAAATAAGATTGAAATTTAAAAAAAATAAAAGTACAATATAAAATAAAAAGAATTGTCAAATAAAAAACAAAAATAAAAACCATTTAAATAATGAAACCACGAATATATTTATAATAAAAAATATATATATATATATAATAAATATAATTATTTATTTATGTTCGTGGTCATTTTATGGATTTTTTTTGTCTAGATGTACCTATAAACCCTAAAAAAGAAAATAAAAATTCTAAATTTTTGTCCTAAAATCCCTAAAAAAAATAGTTTTTTTTACATTTTCTTCACTAAAAAAATATAAAAAAATTATGGTTTTCAAACCTAAAAACCTTAAAAAAATAGTTTTTGAACACAAAAACTATAGAAAAATAGATTTTCCCCAAAATAGTCTTTAAATGGACAGTATAGAAGAAAAAATAACCTTTGAAATGCAAAAAACTCCTCTCACCAATGTGAACACAATGCCTCCAATGCAAATGCAATGCCTCCACGAAGTTACCAATGCCAACGTAACACCTCCAGAAAATTGCTCTAACAAAAACCAGAAAACTTGATGTGATTTGATTGCGCCGAAAGGCGCATCTACAGCCCAATATGACCTCGATGTCAAGTGGGTCACGTCCTCATACAAAATGTCGGCTTAAGTTTTAAATTAAAAAATAAAAATAAAAAATAAAAATCGCATTGTGCTAGAACATATATCAATTTCTAATACAATTATGTATTATTTATATAATTTGAATGGATAGTAAAGTATATACGTGAATTTGAATGGATCATAAATTTACCTTCAACAAAAAAAATTACCACATTGAATTTCCAAATTAAATAAAATTTTAAACATCTTTACTCTTTACTAAAGTCAATACCATTTCCTAAATCAAAGGAAAAGAGTTAATTCAACACAAACAATCAAAATCCAAAATCTTTTAATATTTCTTTTAATTAAATATTTGTAAAATGAATTTATACTTACTCCAGAGCTATGGTAAATAAATAAAAATATATATAACCTAGATGTATGGTAAATAAATAAAAATTCTTTTTATATTTATTTCATAAACCTTTTTATATTTAAAAAAACTTTAAAAAGAGGTTTTATTTAGATGAAGCCTATGGGACGAATACCATGGGACAAATTAATATTGATACCATGGGCCAAATACCATGGGTAAATAAATAAATATAAAAGAGGTATAAACAAGTATGATAAATAAATAAATAAATATAAAATAGATATAAAGAGATATGGTAAATAAATAAATATAAAAGAGGCATAAAGAGGTAAGGTAAATAAATAACAATATATCAAATAGGATTATAAATAAAAATCTAATTATATAACAAGCCTATGAGCCAAATACCATAGTAAAGAAAAGGGGTATGGTAAATAAATAAAAATATAAAAAAACTAGAGGTATGGTAAGTAAATAAAACCTCTTTTCATATTTACTCCATAATCTGCTTTATTTTTACGAATATTTATGTTCATTAGTTTACATAACTAAGAAGAAATAGAGAGAGAGAGTGATAAGGGAGAGATGGAGAGAGAGTGTGTATGTTTAGGGGTGAGATAAAGAGACAAAGTAAGATGTATGGAAAGAAGGGGGGAGAGAAGAAGTGAGAAGGAGAGAGGGATGGATATAGTAATGTAGTTGGAGAGAGAGAGGGGTGGAAAGAGAGAGAGAAAGAAAGGGATGGGGGAAGAGAGAGGATTAGAGAGAGAGAGAAAGAGATATGGGGGAAGAGAGAGGATTGGAGGGAAAAGAGAGAGAGAGAGGTGGGAGAGAAAGGGAGAGAGAGGAAGGATGAGAGGGAGGAGGAGAGTGATGGGGGAAGAGAGAGAAAGAGAGAAAGAGAGAGAGAGAGAGAGATCAGGGAAGAGAGAGGGATTTATGGAGAGAGAGACAGAGGAAGGATGAGAGAGAGGACTTGAGAGAGAGGAGGAGAGAGGGATCGATAAGAGAGATGGAGTTGGAGGGGGAGAGATGTAGGAAATAAGAAATATAGAGAGTTAGAAGTGGAGAGAGAGAAGGAGTGACAAGGGAGAGATAGAGAGAGAGCGTGTATGTTTGGGGCTGAGATAAAGAGACAAATAAGGAGAGATGGAGATAAGGGGGGAGAAGGAGATATAAGGAGAGAGGGAGAGATATAGTAACATAGTTGGTGGGTGAATAAAGAGAGAGAGTGAGAGAGAGATGGGAGAGAAAGGGAAAGAGAGGAAGGAAGAGAGAGGATGTGAGAGAGTGGAGAGAGGGAGGGAAAGAGAGATGGACTTGGAGGGGGAGGAGGAGAGAGGTAAGAAGAAATAAATAGAGAGAGAAAGGTGGAGAGAGAGTGAGTGAGTGAGTGATAAGGAAGATGGAGAGAGAGGGAGAGAGGGGGAAGATAGAGATATAGATGGAAGGTGAAGAGAGGGAAGAAGAGAGAGATGGGGAGAGGAGGGGATTGACAAAGAGATTGATATATATGGAGTGCGATAGCGTGTGTGTTTAGGGGGGTGAGATAGAGAGACTGAAAATAAGATATGTAGGGGGATATAGATATGGATGGAGGGTGGAGAGAGGGAAGAATATTACTCACACTAGATGGATTGATATAGTGGAGATGGTGATTTATAATCCTATTTTATTATTTGCTCTATATGGATCAATTTTAGTGTAGATATTTGTTTCTAATGATATTTGATTACTTGCACTAGATGCATTGATTTCAGTGTAGGTGGTGATTTCTAATACAATTTGATTGCTTGCATTGAATTTGTTGATTTCAATTTAGATGTCAATTTATAATTATATTTGATTACTTGCACTAGATGAATTGGTTTCAATGTAGATGATTTCTAATCCTATTTGATTGTTTGCACTAAATGCATTGATTTCAGTGTAGATGGTGATTTCTAATCCTATTTGATTTATTTGAGTAAATGCATTGATTTTAGTGTAGATGTTGGATTCTAGAGAGAGAGAGAGAGAGTGATAAGGAAGATGGAGAGAGAGGGAGAGAGGAAAAAAGGAGGAAAGAGAGATATTAATGGGGGAGAGGGAGAGAAGGGGAAGATAGAGATATATATGGAAGGTGAAGAGAGGGAAGAAGAGAGAGATGGGGAGAGGGGGTGATTGAAAAAGAGATTGATATATATGGAGTACGAGAGCGCATGTGTTTAGGGGGTGAGATAGAGAGACAAAAAAGAATAGATGGAGGGGGATATAGATATGGATGGAGGGTGGATAAAGGGAGGAATATTTCTCGCACTAGATGGATTGATATAAGTGGAGATGGTGATTTCTAATCCTATTTGATTATTTGCACTAGATGCATCGATTTTAGTGTAGATATTTATTTCTAATGATATTTGATTACTTGCACTAGATGCATTGATTTCGGTGTAGGTGGTGATTTCTAATACAATTTGATTGCTTGCACTGAATGTGTTGATTTCAATGTAGATGTCAATTTATAATTATATTTGATTACTTGCACTGGATGACCTAACTTCAATGTAGATGATTTCTAATCCTATTTGATTGTTTGCACTAAATTCATTAATTTCAGTGTAGATGGCGATTTCTAATCCTATTTGATTTCTTTGAGTAAATGCATTGATTTCGGTGTAGATGTTGGTTCCTAGAGAGAGAGAGAGTGAGTGATAAGTAAGATGGAGAGAGAGAGAGAGAGGACAAAAGGAGGAAAGAGAGATATTAGCGGGGGAGAGAGAGAGATGGGGAAGAGAGGGAAGAAGAGAGAGATGGGGAGAGAGGGTGATCGACAAAGAGAATGATATATATGGAGTGCGAGAGCGTGTGTGTTTAGGGGGGTGAGATAGAGACAAAAAAAAATAGATGGATGGGGATATAGATATGGATGGAGGCTGGAGAGAGGGAAGAATATTTCTTGCACTAGATGGATTGATTTAAGTGGAGATGGTGATTTATAATCCTATTTGATTATTTGCACTAGATGCATCGATTTTAGTGTAGATATTTATTTCTAATGATTTATGATTACTTGCACTAGATGCATTGATTTCAGTGTAGGTGATGATTCCTAATACTATTTGATTGCTTGCACTGGATGTGTTGATTTCAATTTAGACGTCGATTTATAATTATATTTGATTGCTTGCAAAAGATGCATTGATTTCAATGTAGATTATTCCTAATACTATTTGATTGTTTGCGCTAAATGCATTTATTTCAGTGTAGATGGTGATTTCTAATCCTATTTGATTGCTTTGAGTAAATGCATTGATTTCAGTGTAGATGTTGGTTTCTAATCTTATTTGATTGATTTCATTAGGTGCATTGATTTCAATGTAGAAGTTATTTCTAATCTTATTTGATTGCTTGCATTAAAGGCATTGATTTCAATGTATATGTTGATTTATGATTTGATGTAATTGGATATATGATGGTACATTAATATTAAAGTGATTGGATTAACAATATGCATTGATTTTAGTGTAAGCACAAAAAGTTATTAACAATGTAGATTGATTTTTGTGTTATAGTAATTTAAGCTATTAATATTGGAGAGCAAGAGAGACAAGGTATCATGTTTACTACAACAGATCGAGCTAAAGATTTAAATGTTTTACGATTTAAATTTTATTTTTCATATAATCAATATGAAAAGATAACAAAACTAACAAGGGAGGAAATAAGAATAGTAGAAGAAAATAGTTTGAGATTGATTGTAACATGAGTACGTTCTTATTATTCACATTTTCTATCTTTCAACACTATTATTGTCACTTTGCATTTAAAAAATATATTTCATCATTTTTCATCATTATAGTTATTAACAATAATTATCATCTCAACGAACTGAGGTAACTAAGAAAATTTAAAATTAAAATGACCAAGTTAATCTCAGCAATATTTAGCATATTTAAAATGATTATATTAATCATATCTTTGATAGATTTTCCTTGGCAGCACACGACTAAAACCAGCCTATATCCATCTTACATCTCAAAAATATACAAAAATTTTAATAATCTGAAAAATGTGACGTTGATGCCACCGACTGGAACCAGCATAGATCCATCTAACTCCGGATCTATCATGCGCCGAGAGGGATCAAATCTCTCGAGGTGCAAACCTTTCCTCAAGTTTTGCACTCAAAAAATAGGTTTGCACCTCGAGAGATTTGATCCCTCTCGACGCATGATAGATCCAGAGTTAGATGGATCTAGGCTGGTGAATAAAAACAATGATTCTTATTATATAGCGAATATTGTGTGATTGGTTTACTATTTAACGAATGTGGGATTAAAATTTAAAATTTAAAATATTTACATGTAGTTTATTATAGTTAATATTATAGTTAAAATACTTAATATTTGCATGTAGTTATCATAGTTAATATTTTATTTAATATTTACATATACTGAATGTTAAATAATTCAAATGTAATCTCGGATTGAAATTTAAAATATAAATACTTACATGTAGTTAATTATAGTTAATATTATAGTTAAAATAGTTAATGTTTGCATGTAGTTATCATAGTTAATATTTTAGTTAATATTTTCATGTACTCAAAAATCTGGGATTAAAATTTAAAATTTAAAATATTGACATGTAATTAATTATAGTTAATATTATAGTTAAAATAGTTAATATTTGCAGTTGTTATTATTGCTAATATTTACATGTAGTCAATCTTAAATCATTCAAATAAGAAAATTATTTTAGTTTGGAAGGCATTGATGAAAGGAATATTTTGTGAATATTTTGAATATAAAGTATGGTGAAATATTTCAGGACCAACAGTTTGTTAAGAAATTTTGAAATATATTTTAGATGAATATAATGTAGATTTAAAATTTAAAATTTAAAATATTTACATGTAGTAATTAAAATTAAAATAGTTAATATTTGCATATAGTTATTATAGTAATATTATAGTAAATATTTACATGTAGTCAATGTTAAATCATTAAAATAACAACATTATTTTAGTTTAGAAGGCATGCATGATAGAAATATTTTGTGGATATTTTGAATATAAATATCGGTAAAATATTTCAACACAAACAATTTACTAAAAAATTTAAATACATTTTTTGACTAATATTTTGTACAAAATATTTGAAATGAAAATTTTGGAGGGAATTTTTTTTGCAAAATTTTAACCGGGGGGGAGGGGGAATTTGGAGGGAAATTTCCAGTCTTTAAGCTATATATTTTAATTCAAAGAGGCATTTGTATCATTCAACATATTCTTGTTGAAAGCCATTGGTTCTTCTGATAGCGAAGTTTTTCTTTGTACAATATCAACATCTTCATCACGCAACAACTCTATTCAGAGTGATGAATATAATAGGAGGTTGTTCACCATGAATAGAGAGTCAAAAAATCGACTTGGTCGTAATCCTAAGGATGATGACAACAAAATTGATGAGGCGCAGCAAAAATAATTTTTGTAAATCGAGAGTCGGTTATTCCACCTACTCTTAATCCTAAGTATTATGAAAGCAACAGTGATGAAGGGCATGATGAAAATTTTCCAAAGTCAAAATTTTCACTTCGTCCTAATCCTAAGGATTATGAGGGCACCATTGATGAAGGGGGAGATGAAGAATATCCACTTCAGCTTAATCCTAAGTATTATGCGAGAACCACAAATGAAGAGAGGAATGAAGAATTTGCAGAGTTAAAATATCCACTTTGTCTTAATACTAAGGATTATGCCAGCACCACTGATGAAGAGGGGAATGGAGGATTTGCAATTTCAAAATATCCACTCTGTCCTAATCCTAAGGATTATGCCAGCACCACTGATGAAGAGGGGGATGTAAAAATTCCAGAGTCGCAATATTCACTTCGTCCTAATCGTAAGGATTATGCCAGCACCACTGATGAAGAGGGGAATGATAAAGTTCCAGAGTCAAAACATCCACTTCGTCCCAATCCTAAGGATTATGCTAGCACCACTGATGAAGAGGGAAATGAAAAATTTTCAGCGTCAAAATATCCACTCTGTCCTAATCCTAAGGATTATGCAAGCACCGCTGATGAAGAGGGGGATGAAAAAATTCCAGAGTCAAAATATCCAATTCGTCCTAATCCTAAGGATTATGCGAGCACCACGGATGAAGAGGGGAATGAAGAATTTGCATAGTCAATATATACACTTCGTCCTAATCCTAAGGATTATGTCAGCACCACTGATGAAGAGGGGAATGAAGAATTTGCAGCGTCAAAATATCCACTTCGTCCTAATCCCAAGGATTATGCCAGCACCACTAATGAAGAGAAGGATGAATTTCCAAAGCCAAAATTTTCACTTCATCCTAATCATAACGATTATAAGTTCACCAGTGATGAAGGGGGGATGAAGAATTTCCAATAAATATAGATTCAAGGCATCTACTTATTCCTAATCCTAAGGATTATGAGAGCGCCAGTAAGGAAGGGGAGGGGTGGGATGAAGAAATTCTAGTGAATACTTATTCAAAGCTTCCACTTATGCCTAATCCCAAGGATTATGAGAGCACCACTGAGGAAGGGGAGGATGAAGAGTTTCTTGCAAATGATAATTTTAGAGGCACAGATCTGAATATTGCATTTTCTCTAAGTGATCATTTCAAAGACACTCATGGTGATGAAGAATTGAATGCTCCCAGGGAAGAATTTGAAAGCATGGATCAAGATGGTGAATAATTTCGTCTGAGTCGGGGTTACAAAAGCGCCGATGATTCTTGTGAAATGTTTTCTTCAAGTGATGATGGTAAAGAAAATTTTCCAGACAATGATGTTGATGAATTTCTTAACTATGTTGAGAATGATGATAGTGGGGATAATATTCCTCCTAATGGTGATGAAACTGCTTTTACAAAGGATGATGGAATGATGAAGCCGTTGCAAGAAAATATTGTAACTAGGAGTAGGAGTAGACCTTTTCATATCAATACAAAACATTCCAGTTATACAAGGGTGAGGAAAAAATAACTTACAAAAAATAGTTTTGTCATTCGTTTGATTTCAAGTGAATGATGTCGAAGGGATTGCATGAAACATATGGATTTCAACTTTGTTTTGGAGAAAAGGAAAAGATATATGTCAATGAATAAAAGCATGTAAAATTCATATTTAGTGGGTTGCATGCAATCTACAGTAGCAAGTTATGATTATCATATTGGGAATGTATTGCTCTACAGAAAGTCTTTCAAAATGTTGCATTCAATTGGTAATTTTCGTTTGTCAAGAATCCAAGAAAAACAAGAAAATGATCCCACATATTATTTAGAAGTACGTTATAAACGGGAGGTGGGGTCGTTTGCAAATACTGTTAAGACATGGATGAAAGACTTCTTTTCAAATCATGGAGAGTGTACGCCAAATAAAGATACAAGACATATTCCAGATAATTTCTCGAGACGAGAAATATTCATCTTATACAGAGATTATACAGAAGTTGTTGAAGGAGTTGGTAATTTTATTACATATTCTTATTTTACAAGGTTATGGAAAAACGAATTCAACAATGTTTGTATTCCTAAGAAGATGGGGGTTTGTAGCACATGTCCTTCTCTTAAAGCAAAAAGAGATAAATGTCAAGGGGCAGAAAGAGGTAAGCATTAACATTGTTTTTTAAAATTGGATAGTTATCAACTACAAAAATATATTTATTCATATGTTTCTTTTATTTTATGTACAGATTATGTTGTCAAAGAACTTCAAGACCATCGCAATCAGAAAACAAGTGAAAGGAAAAATTTGTATAAACATCAAAAGAAGTGTTATGATCATCCAAATAAATATATGGGTTTGATAATTGACAGTATGGACCAAAATAAAAAAACTTCTTCCACATTTTGTCTGCATGCCAAAAAAATTACAAGAGGAAAATTTCATTCAGTTTCACTTGGTTGGTTGTATGGTATTTAATGAGAAGATGTTTCCAAGAGTTTTCTTCACAACTCCAAATATTCACAATGATGCAAATCTGACCATAACTATAATCCATGATGTGGTTACTCATTGGTCTGGTATTCTTCTTGAAGTTTTGTATTTACCATTAGACAACACAAGTCATGAAAACAAAAATAAATTTCGTTGAATTGGGAATTTTTAAAAAGATAAAGGTTGGTTTCCTTCTTTTTGGTCATACTCATGATCATATTGATCAAATGTTCAGTCGTTTTTCAGTAACATTGAGGAGGAAATGTGTTGGGATTCTACCATCATTAATTGAATGTATTAAGAAATCGTACATTCTAGAGCCTGTTTTTCATGTGTTGGAAGAAACTATTGACATGCGAAGGTTTATTTTGGGATCGCATAGTGAGGAGAAATGCATTGAACAACTTAATGACATTAGCTTCCAGCATCAATTTCGTATCAAAAAAATTGATGGGATAACACTTATATGGGCAAGAAGTATTCAACTGTTGCAGAATGGGGGCCATCATCATGTTTAGCATTTTTTAAGTTCATTCCAGAGCGCCAAATGTTTTCATTAAAGATATTGTTATTACAGTCAGTTTTTGAACTCCATAATGCATGAAGGCATAAGAGAGACATAAATTATTCTGAATGTCTAGAGGAAATTAAAAGATGTATTAGAGATACATATGAGTACTTCGATGTTGCTGATTCAGTTTGGTGGGAGTCTTTTTTCAGTAATCAAAGTGATATGATTTCAAGAACAATAAATGTGGATACGCTTTTGAAGACTCCTTTTTTTTGCCACAAAATATGCCAAATGAACATCAGGAAACACGCATTGTTGAACAACAACAGCCTCAAGTTATTATTAATTCCCCACAGGTAGAGGGAAGAGAAATCTATATTGGTTCTATAATATCACGTGCACAACCTTAAGCCATGGAAGACCTTTACATGGGTTTTGTGCAGGATGTTAAGGAGGGTTGGATGATAGTAGTGTTAGCAGATGAAGATCCACTTGGCTATCCATTCTGGATTTCCAAGGTTATAAAGGTCATTAATGAAAATGAAGATATTACAGCAGTTGATGTACATTGGTATGCCACAAGTACCCACCCTTTCAATGGTGTGTACAAGCCAGAGATGGTACTTGAAAAAAAAAATGGCAGAAAGATAAAAAGAAAGGGCACAAATATAATCGTCGCCGCACAGATGTCTTAAAATTGGAGGATGTTGACATACTTGTGTATGACTTCAATTTGACAAAGAGAAGAACTCTTTGGTTGAATACCATTAATATTTTGAAGAAATTGCTACCAGAACAATTACTGTTGAGATGGGACTCTGCAGAATGTAGTTGTAGATCTACAAGACATTTAAAGTCTGAAATGTATAGAAATTATATACAAGATGCATGTATATATCCAGATTCTCCTGGTCTAACAATATTTATCTTCTTGATAAATACATAATCCTTCCACTTTTAATCTTTTGCAGAAATTAAAATCAATTGCAAACACATGAAGCAAATAAAAACAATCGCACATAACGCAATTGTTTAACGGGAAAGCCTGAAGCTGAAAACCCCAACTATCATAAATTATGTATCATGGAGATCATGTAACAATCTCATACAAAGCTTAGTACATCAAGCTCTCAGTACAATCAATCGTCACACACTAATCAGAAGAAATCTGCAAATCCATGCACCGATTTCTTGCCACCTGATAGCCTACCTCCACTGTGCAATACCTGCTGAAGAATAGCTTTGAATGAATCTGAATTACCCTTTCCTTGACTGCGCAATCCTCATTGGAAACTCCAATGTGTGTGTGGTGTAATCAATGCATCACTATAGTCACAATGGATAGTCCATCTTTCCCTTTCACCTATATCTCCACTGAGTCTCCACTGGAACTGACATGCACTGTAGTTAACTGCTGTATTTTTTAGTTGATTAATGAGTTATTATTTGTGAATTAATTAACTAATTAATTGACTCCACTCTCACTAGTGTATCATTCAGTTAGACTAGATACAACTAGCTCAACTGAGTTTAACTCCATTAATTGAGTTAAACTGAATAACAACTCCATGAACTACTCTTCCAACTCTGTCATAATTTTGCCACTTCAGTTCTAACTAAGTCCTCCATGCATGAACCACCAGTAAACCCTAGGAATTGTGTAATTCCTTCAGCCCATTGATTTTCCAAATCTGTACACTGAAATTAAGTGTTCCAAGAGAATAATTTGTTGTTTATTGTCGGATTATTATTAAGAGCTAATAATAATCGACACTTCTACTTTTAGATCGACGATCTATAAATAGACTTCGCCCAATATTCTAAAAATATAATTTCATCTATTTTTCCAACTTAGCCAACCATCCACAAATAGCATCCTGCAACTTCTGAAATATGATCACCATGTCTAAAAATAGACTTGCACCTAAAAATAGCTTGCGGGCCCACTTAGTGAAGGCGACTCATTTTCACTAAGCTCATCATCTTGTTGAATCTCAACAAAATGGTGGGCATGCATGTTGACTCAGATGGAGCACTAGTTGATGAAAGAGAAGAATATGGATCATCTTCATCTGCATCGAGTCATTCATCTGAAGATGTAGGTTTTGATGGTGTGCCAGAACCTATGGTTGATTTTAAATAATTGTCTAAGACACTTTTATGTAATTGATGTTTGCATGGTAACTTGAAATAAAAATTTTGACTTCCATCTGATTTTTCATGAAGTTATGAGGCATTTCTATGTTTGTTGGATTATATGTTTTAATTATGAAGAATTCATCTCTTTAGAATATCGACAACGCAACAATGAATTACAAAAAAAAATTATGTTATATTCAATGTACCAATGTTGATATTTTGATTAAAAGTAAAATAGAGAATAGAAATTAATGTTGAATTTTTAGATTATGCAGTGATATTACCATGACATTATGTATTGTTACCATTTGGTATATGATACTTTTAAAAATTTTAATAATTATATGCGTCATTGAAAGGGGACACTTTGTTTTGATGCTTGGTTTTTAGGTTTTGGTTGCAATTAGATTTAAATTTGTCTTATGCTAAGATTTGAAAAGAGATAAATTTTCATCCTTTAAAATTAAAATTGCCCTTGGAATAATAAATTTTTCATTTACTTGTTCATTTTTAAAAATTGTTTAAGTCATATAATTTCTCCATAATTTCATTGTTCAAGTATGTTGAAAACTTGAGATTTACAACTTGTCATTAAGGTTTTTTTGTGCTACAAAATTTTATCTTTAATGTTATGGTTGACAATAATTACAATTTTAGGGTTGTTTAGAGTCAAGAAATTTTATGTTTAACAACATGGATTAAAATTGTTCGAAATGATAAGCCCTTCAGACATGTTTTTGTTTATTTTTAACATCATCTATCAAAATTTTTAGAATTTTACGATTTTTCAATGTCCTAATATGTTGTCTTTAATTTCATTGTTACAACGTGTCAAAAGTGTGACACAATGTTTTTTTTTGTTATTCCAGCATCAACTAGTTTTGTTTTGAGGGTATTTTTTCAATCCTTTTTTCAAGAAACAATTTCGTTTTTAGCTTAATTTTATAAAATGTTGAAATTTGACCTTGAGAAAAAACCAAATGCATTCTGAAATACACACTTTTTGTTTTTGGAGTGTTTTTTCATGTTTTTTGAGACTTTTTGGGCTAGAGTTCATGTTTTGAGGTAATGGTTCCCGTTTCATCAGTAACAGTGTTATATATATATATACATTTTTTCTCCAAAAATGGGGAATCATCCCCCCATGGTTAACATTATCATATTGAATCCTATTGGTTCTTATAAAGTTTATTTTTGTTGTACATTTTTGTTTTGAGACTCATTTTTTACCTCAAAATTTCTCTAATGTCGGGTGCTACAATCTGCAACGGCAACATTTATTGTTGTTCTCAACAATAGTTGTGAAAAAACACATTTGTTGTCTCTCATCAAATCTATAACACAAGAATTTGGCAACAGTTTCTAGTTTTTTTCGCATTTAATGTATACATGATATTCTATTCAAAACCTTGTTATTTTGCTCACAATGTGATCATACTACTCAATAATTAGAATTGCTTTTGAAACAGGTGCAAGGAATACATAGAGAAAAAAATGTCTTCACACCACCTTATGAAAAATTATGTAGTAAATGTGCAAATACCATGGTTCCAAATTCCTCAAGTTGCACATTCTGTAAGGAAACTACATAATATTTCCATCGCCTCAATGTGGAATGCACATTGGAAACACATCATGATGGAAAAATAGACTGCATACTACAAATGCCACAACTACAAGAATATTGTCCAGCCATTGTTGAAATAAGTTTTCAACAATATCTCAAGAACATTTCAACTACACTATTTTCCCTCATAAAGCTTTTTGTTCAAGGCATTTTCACCTTAACATTAACACTTGATAAAATCATCACTGAAATTAAATCGTTGTAAACAACCATTGTAGCCACATCAAATACTCCAGATTCTCTGCTATTAATGTATTTGTCTTCGCAAAAGACTTTGTCTCATAGTACATTTTATTTTCTTGTCAAACATTTTGAAACACATTATTTTTGCACTCAGATTACAATTTTTTCACTAATATTTCTTATATTTCTTTCATTGCTCTTTGTCATAGCTTTTGTTCTAGTTACATATCAGCATATTGTTTCACTTACACTACACGACTATCAATTGAGCTGTCAATAATGTGCATATTTATCAATTGAGCTGTCAATAATGTGCATATTTAGTATGCAATTTTTTTCTTGGCAAAGCACTTATAGCCAATATGTTTTTGTTTATGAAAAAAACAAAATAACAAATCAACGGTGAAAAAAATGCAACATTCAAAAAAATTCTTGGTTTATTTTTATTTTTTTGGTATAAGTTGAAAACTTGTTTGCTCATATCCCACATGTCTACTAATCACCCTTATTTTATTCTACCATAATGTTTCTATGTCTTATGTTTTCTGAAATGAAAAAAAACAAAACAAACTCTTAAACTCAGCGCACATGTCTAGAGCTTATATAAATCAAGTTTCTTTACTTCTTAGTCTTTTTATCATGTTATAATTTAATGATATTCATGTTTATATTACATAGTCACCACTTACTCTTGTTTTTATAACTAGTTACCACTTGACTCTTGTTTTTATACTTGATTTGAATTTTTTTATTTTTTTTGGTTGGAGTTGTCTACAAACGCAATAGAATAGTCTAGATGGCAGTTTTTTTTGCTGGAATCCGTAAAAAAAAAATTCAAAAAATAAGTAGTTAGAGTGTTTGAATTCCATTTTTGATAGTGTAAATAAATTCAGCACTATCAAAAACCTTTAATCATCCAAAACACTGGAGTTTAACAACTATAAAAAAGATTCTGATAGATCTTTGCCAAAAAATTTCAGAATCTTACAAAAATGTCTAAACTATTCTATGAGTTTTTTTTAAGACTAAGGCATTCCAGTCTTATTTTGTAACCATTATGACATTATATCCGCAAAGTTGTCGGATACATGATCGATATTTTCATCAAAGCAGGTTACCAACGGATTCGAGATCCAGCCCTCTGCCACTGTCCGCTAGCCCAGCCAACAGATAGCCAGTCGCGACTTCAAAGACAACAAAATCAATTGTACTTTGGCCATAAATGCAGATTATAAATTATATTTACTGCCACACATTTTTAAAACTTACAAAAGGAATAAGGCATCATATCTCATATTAATGTGATTGTTACAAACCAAGTGGGTTCATTTCTTTGGCACTTTCAGAAAGTTGGCAAATGGGTTTGAAAGGGTTATCAAGGTCAACTTTAAGTCGGTGAGGTTTAAAGAGTTAACATCTTATCATCATCCAGCGTAGACTTTTTGTTCCTGTTTGCATTAATTGTTGATTTCAAACCATTAATACAACCCCTTACTTAATCTATTTGAATAATTAATACAACCCCGTCTCTTTATATTATCATATTTTCCTTAATAATAAAAGTTTATTTTTTTTTCAGAGGAAAAAAACGTTGTTGTATTAACAGTTCTTATGACAAACAATACATCAAATCAGCAGCGATGATAACCAGATCCAACATCCAGTGGTAAGGACTTCAGGAGAAGGTCGAACCAAAGCAGGATGGGATCATTGAAAACTTTTTTTTTTTTTTTTTTGGGATAAATCCACCCAATGCAACATATAAGCCAGTACAGATAAGCACCCTTATAAAACAAAATGCATGTGCCAGCAATCCAGGAGCAGAATGTTGAGACAAACAGAAAGATGAAATAGACTCGCTTATTATGGCGAAATGTCCAGATATCAAAAACCCAGCTGTGATAATAAGACCACCAACAAAATGAGAGAATCGGTTCGCTTGAGAAGATTCTGAGATGTTGCCGAAGATCAGTCGATGTAAACAGGCTCTCTTGTATTCAGATTCACTTGATATGATCCATCGATCTGGCAATAAAGTATCAGATATGACAAAAAAAACAAAAGACTGTTCCTGTGAAAGGGATGTAGAAGATATAAACTTATGGCAACAAAACCACCAGCAAAATGACAAGATTCAGAGAATATTCTGAGATGTTGCCAAAGATCAGTCGATGTAAACAGGCTCGCTTGAGAAGATTCTGAGATGTTTCCGAAGATCAGTCGATGTAAACAGGCTCTCTTGTAGTCAGGTTCACTTGAAATGATCCATCGATCTGGCAATAAAGTATCAGATATGACAAAAAACAAAAGACAGTTCCTGTGGAAGGGATGTAGAAGTTATAAAATTATGGCAACAAAACCACCAGCAAAATGAGTGAGCAGGCTCGCTTGAGAAGATTCAGTGGAGTAGCCGAAAGTTCAGTCAATGGAAACAGGCTCTCTTGTAGTCAGGTACACTTGTTATGATCCATCGAGCAGGAAAGAATGTAACACAGATGACTGTAAGAAGAAAGGACTGTTCCTGTAGTAGGGATGTAGAAGATGTAATCTTATGGCAGGCTCGTGTGTGTTTTGACTCGCATGCCATGAGGTGAAATCGAGCCATGTGTTTGATCTTGGAAGAAACAGATTGTGAACAACAGATCCGAATACCTACTCGCTAGTTAGCTATGATAAGAGCAAAAACCTAGCAAAAAGGATGGCAGTCTTCTCCACTGAGCGAAAATATCTCACATGAAACAGGTCCGCTTCCAATGAATTGACAGACCTTATGCACAGAGTGTATCATAAAACAAAGGTCGAAGGGAAAGTGGAACTGGGGAGAGCAAGCAAAATTCATGTAGATGATAAGGATAGGAAGAAATAGGATAGATAGCTAGTGTAAAACAAACAGTAAATAGAGAAGGTTATGATCTGTAGATAGAGAGAATAAGGAGAGGATAAGGGATTAGAAATAGAAATCATCGGAGAGCAAAACAAAATGTGGAAGTAGGAAAAACATATAAAAGACAGAGTTATGGTAAGGGAATAGAATTTTCCAGTTGAAGGACTCCGTCCTGGTAGTGGAGCATTTGTATAACACCAAAGACAGCATTCAAACCCCTTTTAGATAGGCTATCAGCACGAGAGTTCAGATCCTGGTATATGTGCGCGATGGGAGGGGATCCTAGTCTCTGCCAAATCCTCCGGACCCTGCTGATCCAGCCCTGTAAAGACGGGATGTGTATATGTGCATGGCCCATGATGGCGCCAACAATCAAAGCAGAGTCACCAAATATGTGAAAATCCATAAGCTCCATATTGGCCACCACAAATATACCTCCCCAAAGGGCCATTAACTCGGCCTTATTATTGGAGCCCTGTCCTCCATTCCAAAATAAATGGATTCTTTCTCGGTCAGATATCTTAATCCAAGCACCACATCCAGTGTTGCCCTCTTTGTAAGCACCGTCAAAGAAGAGAGCTGGAAGTGAAATCTCGTGTGGGCAAATCCGAATGGAGCCATCAGCGGGCCTTATGGGCTTTGTTGGGATGGCATCGATCCAGCTCATGATATGTTTGAAAATGTGTGAAAGATTGAAAGGGACAGCATCAAAAATGAGCCGGTTTCTTGCAAGCCAAACCTCCCATATGAGGTAGAAAGGCAGCGTTCTAAATCTGTTCTTGATGGAGTCCCATTTGTGTACGATATCAATGAAAACAGTAGGGATCCAGTCATAATCAATAAGGTGAACTGAGAAAAATCTCCAGAGATGAAGGACCTTAGGGCAATGAAAAAAAAGATGATCAATAGTCTCTTCGGCAAGGGCACAAATAGCACATCTGTTTGGGCCCATTGTGCCTCTTTCAACCAGATTGTTCCAAGTCAGGATCTTATTCCTCCAAGTAAGCCAGCCAAAGAGGATGATCTTGTTTGGGATCCCACGTTTCCAGAACTGTGCAAAATAACCAGAACACGGAGATGAGTAGGATTGAAAATTGATTCTGTGGTATATATCTTTGACTATTGGAAGATCCGTAGCCATCGGCCCATTCCAGATGATGCAGTCGCCTCCGGCAGAAAAACAGAGTCCCGCCTCACTTAAAGAAACGTGAATCTGATCCCATTCAGCAGCTATTTCATCATGCAGTCCCAGCTGTTGTGCATTCTTGAAGATAGGGGCCCCAAATGTCCATGAAGAAATAGTCTGTGATAGAAGGCAGATTCCCCGGTGAGCTAGAAAATGAATAAGCCTATCAGATGGATTTGTCTGACAGTCAAGTCCAATCATATTCAGGTTGCAGATTGGAATACGACTTCCGTCCCTGAACAACCATGTGAGCCTGGCCGTGATATGTCCCAAGATCTTTTTGAAACTGCCCCAGATAGCCGAATAAGATGCAGGGATCCTGAATTCATGGCAGAGGAGGAAATGTAAGGAATCACCTGTGAGATATTTGCTTTTAATAATCTGTGACCAAATTCCTGTTCCGTTGGTAGCCCGCCAGAATGATTTGATGAGCAAAGCAATGTTGAAGTTTCTAGTGTCCAAGATGCCCCAACCGTCGTGATCCTTGGACCTGCAAATGGAGGAAATTCTGACAAGGTGGATTCTATGAGAATCCCCCGATCCATTCCATATAAATCTGCCGATGATCCTGTTAATGTCTTCCACTATATTCTCAGGTAGATAAAAAAGATGTCCCCAATAAACCAGTAGTTGGGAAAGGACAGCCTGGATCATGATGTATCTGCCGCCCAAAGTCAGCCATCTGTGAGTCCATGAGCTGATTTTCTTCCGAAATCGCTCAAGCATCCAGAGCCAATCCGCCCGGTGGTATCCACATGGTTTGATTTTGTAACCCAAGTATGCCAGTCCATCTATTAGCAGCTGAACACGAACCCCCAAGAACTCCGCAATGTAAAGGAATTCATCCAGGTCACCATACTCGTAAAGAAGAAATGATTTGTCCTTGTTAATGTGCAAACCCATGGCAGCAGCAAATCTGTTGAAAATGAAGAAAATGTAGAACCATTGATTCCTTCTGAGCCTCCCAAATAGCAGCATGTCGTCGGCAAAGAGTGAATGGGAGGTCGAAATGGAATCAGAAAAAGAAAAACCTGAAATGAAACCATTACTAGTCGCCATATGCATCAGTTTACTGAATCCATCCAATATAAGAATGAATATCAGCGGGGACAAGGCGCATCCTTGTCTTAATCCCCGGCCAGCCACGAAGAAAGAGGTAGGCAGTCCATTTATAAGGACAGCGAAACGGACAGTGGTGATGCAAGACATAACCCATCGGATGATACTGAGAGGCAGTCCTATTTTGAATAAAACCAGTCTTATGTAAGACCAATCTAGGGTATCGAATGCGTTGTGGAGATCTACTTTCATAACCAAGGCCTCACATTTCTGAGAGTGAATGGAGTGAAGAACCTCTTGTGCTACAGCTATAGCATCATGAATAGACCTGCCTTTGAGGAAGCCGAATTGTTTAGGGGATATATGAGCAGAGAGGGTCGGCTTTAATCTGTTAGTGATGATCTTGGAAGTGATTTTATAAAGCGGATTGCATAGAGCAATTGGCCGATATTCCCCGAATGATGAAGGGTTCTCATTCTTTGGAATGAGAGCTATGAATGTGGAGTTCAGGTTGGCCGGGATTCTTCCACTACCAGATCACGATGAGGACTATATTACTGCCATTCTGATCGGATGGGTGTTATTCTGCCTCTCTTAAGGGAGTCTCGTAAATAAATATTTTTTCCAAGTTCAATCCATGGAATGCGAGTAGGGTTCTCGAGGTGAATTGATGAAATTTGGAGTTACTTACTCAGTAGACAAACTTCCTCCCCCTTTCTTGGAAAATGGTTAAATTCAATGTTGCCTATAATTTATATTTTTCGAAAAATGTTAAATTCAATATTGTTTATAATTTTATTTTTTATTAATATTTCTGATTATTTTGCAACGGCTATATGTGAATTCATCTTCAATTTTTAATTAAAATATAATAGTGTTATTTTAATATATATGAATAATTTTGATATTATAATGAAAGGAAATTTTATATATTTTATAGATTATTATTCTTTTAATATATTTTATGTTAAAATTTTCTTATAAATTAATACGTGGTTTGGGAAATAATTGCTCTTACAGTTTAGACTGTACGAAAATTGGTACCAGATATATCCAAAGTTATTGTAGCAGTTGATAATCAATTTAGTTTAGAATTTTGTATTTTCCTGAATTAAACCGTGAGAAAATTTGGAAAAGTTCAATTTTAATCAAAATTAGTACCTTTCGTAATTTTCTTTAATGACGTATCCATCTTCAGTCATGAGGAAGAATCCTTTTTTTTATTATTCTTTAAACATTAATGTAAAATTTATCCACTTTCCTTTCATTTCATTGAATTTTTTTATTATTATGGTTTTATTAATATTATTATTACTCCTCAATGGGGTGAGAAGAGAGGGAGAGGAAGTTCCCATGGGAACGTGGGAATGCACATGAATAACATGTGGAGGCAAAAGGGTGGGTTGGCCTCACGGCTGGCCCACATCACCTTGAGTACAAAAGACAATTGTGTTGAGCATGGGAAACTTCAATTTGCATTGGGGGTAGCAGAAGGTGGCGAAGGATTGAACGATATGGAGAGTGGTGAAGGGAAACAATGGGAATTCTTTAGTGGTGAGCATTTGGGAGCAGGTGTGGGGAGTGTTGAGCGAGGAGGTGGGTATAGCAGGAGCTCTCCTGGCCAGTCAAAATTTTGGCGTAGATGCAAGGGTTTTTGCCTTTGCTTGTGGGTTAGGGGAGTTTCATTTTTGCAAATTGAGTTGGGGAAGGGCAAGTATGCCAGGAGAGTGGTGTGTGTGGGATTGACAAGGTTGGTCTGCTAACAATACTAGTTTTCTAGAGGGGATTTCAGGTCGAGGTGGCAGAGTGTTAGCCTTTGGTGGAGCGGGAACATATCAATTCCCCTCGCCTGTCTAAGTATAGGGTCCAAGATTGAGGGGTGGTGCCTTTGGTGTGTTGTTTGCAGATTATGTTGGGTGGTGGTGGGTAATTTCTGTGAGAATGGGGGGCGGCTAGTTTCAGTGGAGGAGGTCTTAACCCCTACGAGTTTTATGTGGGTAATTCTGAACGGGTAGCATTCATTGTGGCTCGGTGGTGTTGATGGTTCTAGCATGATGCTAACTCTGCATGGTGAGAGGTCTTCCACTCAAGTGCCACCAAGTTCTGGAGGGTCTGGTGCAGTTAAGTCTCAGGCTCAACTCGCGCTTGTTTTTGGAAATTATGGCATCGGTAGTTCGGGTGGGATCGTCGAGGGCCCGCGTCAAGGGGATTATGGAGGCAAAGGAGGTGGTGGTCCTCGTTTCGGGAGATATGCGGGGTATGTTTCCCATGGAGGCATACGAGGGGGTTCTGCTGAAAGTAGGGGTCATCACGCTTCGTCAACTTGCCCGAAAAGGGGCTTGGCCTGCCGTGGTGGATCCGGGCGTCAGGTGTCAGTGCGTCAAGGTGGTCATGGTCTGCAACAAAGTTGCTGAATGGGACACTGTCATGAGGTGATTCAATCCATTCTGGAATGTCTCGAGAACTCAGAATGGGTCTACCAAGAGGAGCATGCAAAATTGATATCTACATTGAACAAAATGCATTATTTTCAATGTCATACCCATGAGCGTGTTGTGGTGGTCTAGTGTGGCCAAAACTTGCTTTCTGAATTGGTTGAGAAACTAGAGAGATGGATGGTCCACTTCGAGGAGCATGTTTAATGCTCCTTTCGCCCTTCGTCGCCTCTTGGTACAACTCCGGACAACCAGCCTCCATCACCTCTAATGACTAGTATGGATGCAGGTGTTTTATTTGTATTGTCTGTTTACTAGGGCATATGGCCTTTGAAATTGTGGATTGTGTCTCTCTTTTTCTTTTTGCTTCATTGTCATATGCTTTTGGCAGTAGTCACCAAACCTGGTCGGAGTGAGACTACTTGTATTTTGGAATAGAAGTACTTCTTTTTGAATCTATGAATAGAAATTTGACTTACAAAAAAAATATTGTTATTACTAAGCTAATCATATATGCTAAATGGTTAATTAAAATCAATAAGTTCATGTTGGTTAAATTTTATTATCGTAAGTACAATCAAGAAAAATCTGATCACAAGCACCAGCTTTCCAATTTTTATGTATTGGATTGCAAGCAATTTATATTTTAAGGATCTCTTTTGATTTGTAAAGATCATATATATAGCTTGAGTGGGCTAAAGGTTAGGAGCATGTCTTTCCTCCTAAGAGGTCATGGGTTCAAAATGAAAGGGAAGAAGAGTATGTATGCCTTCGTATACTTAGCAATCAAATCGCTACCTAGAGGTGGGTCCCTTGTCCCACAAATTTGAATCTTATAAACCAGCCTAGATCCATCTTAACTCTGGATCTATCAAGCGCCGAGAGGGATCAAATCTCTCGAGGTGCAAACCTCTTTTTTGGAGTGCAAAACTTGAGGAAAGGTTTGCACCTCGAGAGATTTGATCCCTCTCGGCGCTTGATAGATCCAGAGTTAAGATGGATCTAGGATGGTTTCAGTCGTGTGCGGACAAGGAAAATCTATCAAAAATATGATTAATTTTATCAATAATATGTAAATACAGATAATATAAATATAATAATTTTATATATGCTAAATATGTCTGATATTTATCTAGTCATTTTAATTTTAAAATTTTCTTAGTTACCTCAGTTTTTTTTTTAATGCAAAGTGACAATGTAATAGTGTTGAATGATAGAAAATAAAAATAATAAGAATGTAGTCAATTACAAATAGTCTTCATTGTGATCAATCTCAAATTATTTTCTTTTTCTATTCTTATTTTCACCCTTGTTAGTTTTGTCATCTTCTCATATCGATTATATGAAAAGGACAATTGAAATAATAAACCATTTAAATATTTAGCTTGAACTATTGTACTAAACATCATACATTGTCTCTCTTTCTCTTCAATATTAATAGGTTGATTTACTATAACACAAATATTAATGTACATTGTTAATATCTTTGTGTGCTTAAACTGAAATCAATGCACAATCTTAATCCAATCACTTTAAAATTAATGTACCATCAATGTACATCAAATCATAAATCAACGTATACACTGAAATCAATGCACCTAATGCAAACAATCAAATAATATTACAAAACAACATCTATGCTAAGATCAATGCATCTAATGCAGGTAATCAAATAAGATTAGAAATCAACATCTATATTGAAATCAATGGATCTAGTGCAAGTAATAAAATAGGATTAGAAACCAACATCTACACTGATATCAATGCATCTAGTGCAAGCAATCAAATAGGATTATAAATCACCATCTACTTCCCTATCTCCCCCCCTTGAACTACTTCTCTCTTTCCCTCCATCTCTCCACTCTCTCACATCCTCCCTCTTCCTTCCTCTCTCTCCATTTCTTTCCCACATATATATCTCCCTCTCTCTTCACCCTCCAACTATGTTACTATATCCCTCCCTCTCTCCTTCTCTCCATATCTCCTTCTTCATCTCTTTATCTCACCCCAAAACATATACACATTGTCTCCATATCTCCCTTGTCACTTCATCTCTCTCTCCACTTCTCACTCTCTATGTAATTGTTATTCCCTCCCTCTCTCCTCCTCTCTCTCTCTCTCTCTCTCTCTCTCTCTCTTTGCCCTCCAATTTTCTCTCTTCCCCCATAACTCTCTTCCTCTCTCTCATGTCCTCTCTCTTGCCCTTCCTCTCCTACCTTCCTCTATCTTTTCCTCTCACTCTCTCTTTGCAATCCAATTATCTCTCTCTCTCTCTCTCTCTCTATCTCTCTCTCTTTGCCTTCCAATCCTCTTTCCTCCCCCAACACACACACACACACTCTCTCTCTCTCTCTCAACATATACACTAAAATCAATGCATATAGTGTAATAAAAATAGGATTAGAAATCACCATCCACACTGAAATCAATGCATCGAGTGCAATAAATATCTTCCCACTCTCCCCCCTCCAAATCCATCTCTCTTTCCCTCCCTCTCTCCACTCTCTCACATCCTCTCTCTCTTCCTTCCCCTCTATCCCTTTCTCTCCCACATCTATCTCTCTCTATATCTCCATCTCTCCCTCTCTTCACACTCCAACTATGTTACTATATCCCTCCCTCTCTCATTCTCCCCCCATTCCCTCCATCTCTCCTTATTTTTCTCTTTATCTCACCCCCAAACATACACATACTCCTCTATTTCTCCCTTGTCACTCCCTCTCTCTCTCCACTTCTTGCTTCCTATGTAAATACATTACTCTGGATCCATAGTTTGATATTATCTGTATTTACATTGAAATCAATGCATCTAGTGCAAGTAAGAAAATAAGATTAGAAACCAACATCTACACTGATATCAATGCATCTAGTGTAAGCAATCAAATAGGATTATAAATCCTCATGTTAATGTACATTGTTAATAATTTTGTGTGCTTACACTGAAATCAATACACAATATTAATCCAGTCACTTTAAAATTAATGTACCATCAATGTACATCCAATTACATCAAATCAGAAATCAACGTCAACACTAAAATCAATGCACCTAATGAAAGCAATCAAATAAGATTACAAAACAACATCTACACTAAGATCAATGCATCTAATGCAGGTAATCAAATAAGATTAGAAATCAACATCTATATTGAAATCAATGGATCTAGTGAAAGTAATAAAATAATATTAGAAGCCAACATCTACACTGATATCAATGCATCTAGTGCAAGAAATCAAATAGGATTATAAATCACCATCTACTTCCCTATCCCCCCCCCCCCCCCTCGAACTACATCTCTCTTTCCCTCCATCTCTCCACTCTCTCACATCCTCCCTCTTCCTTCCTCTCTCTCCATTTCTTTCCCACATATATATCTCCATCTCTCTTCACCCTCCAACTATGTTACTCTCTCTCTCTCTCTCTCTCTCTCTCTCTCTCTCTCTCAACATCTACACTAAAATCAATGCATATAGTGCAAGAAAAATAGGATTATAAATCACCATCCACACTGAAATCAATGCATCGAGTGCAAGAAATCATCTTCCCTATCTCCCCCCTCCAACTACATCTCTCTTTCCCTCTGTTCTTCCTCCTATACACTAAAATAAACATCTACACTGAAATCGATGCATCTAGTGCAAGTAATCAAATAGGATTATAAATCACCATCTACTTCCCTATCTCCCCCCTTGAACTACATCTCTATTTCCCTCCATATCTCCACTCTCTCACATCCTCCCTCTTCCTTCTTCTCTCTCCATTTCTTTCCCACATATATATCTCCCTTTCTCTTCACCCTCCAACTATGTTACTATATCCCTCCCTCTCTCCTTCTCTCCATATCTCCTTCTTTATCTCTTTATCTCACCCCAAAACATATACACACTCTCCCCATATCTCCCTTGTCACTTCATCTCTCTCTCCACTTCTCACTCTCTATGTATTCCTTCTTCCCTCCCTCTCTCCCCCTCCAACTCCATCTCTCCATCCTTCCATCTCTCCTTCTATCTCCCTCCCTCTCTCCTCCTCTCTCTCGTCCTTCCTCTCTCTCCCCCCTCTCTCTCTCTCTCTTTCTTTTCCCTCCAATTTTCTCTCTTCCCCCATAACTCTCTTCCTCTCTCTCATGTCCTCTCTCTCATGTCCTCTCTCTTGTCCTTCCTCTCCTACCTTCATCTATCTTTTCCTCTCTCTCTCTCTCTTTGCAATACAATTATCTCTCTCTCTCTCTCTCTCTCTCTCTCTCTCTTTTCCTTCCAATCCTCTTTCCTCCACCAACACACACACAGACACTCTCTCTCTCTCAACATCTACACTAAAATCAATGTATATAGTGCAAGAAAAATAGGATTATAAATCACCATCCACACTGAAATCAATGCATCGAGTGCAAGAAATCATCTTCCCTCTCTCTCCCCTCCAACTCCATCTCTTTTTCCCTTCCTCTCTCCACTCTCTCACATCCTCTCTCTCTTCCTTCCCCTCTATCCCTTTCTCTCCCAAATCTATCTCTTTCTATATCTCCCTCTCTCTCCCTATCTTCACCCTCCAACTATGTTACTATATCCCTCCAACTCCATCTCTCTTTCCCTCCCTCTCTCCACTCTCTCATGTCCTCTCTCTCTTCCTTCCCCTCTATCCATTTCTCTCCCACATCTATCTCTCTCTATATCTCCCTCTCTCTCCCTCTCTTCACCATCCAACTATGTTACTATATCCTTGCCTCTCTCCTTCTCCCCCAATTCCCTCCATCTCTCCTTATTTTTCTCTCTATTTCTCCCTTGTCACTCCCTCTCTCTCTCCACTTCTCGCTCTCTCTATGTATTTATTCTTCCTTCCCTCTCTCACCCTCCAACTCCATCTCTATATCCCTCCCTCTCTCCTCCTCTCTCTCTTCCTTCCTCTCTTTCCCTTCCTCTCCTACCTCCCTCTCTCTTCCCCCATCTCTCTTCTCTCTCCCTCTCTCTCTCTTTTCCCTCCAATATAAAATGGAAGAGAAATAGAAAAATATGGTATTTGGCCCACTCTGTTAAATTTATATATGTAGGGAGAGAAGTGATATTTTATTAGGGCCAACATTAGATTAATTATATTAAATTTTAAATGTTAAATATTAAACATTATTTTTACATTTATGTTTACATGTTTATTGTTACCTGAGATAGGCAATGCATATAGTGTACTTTAATTTGGCCCATGGTATTTAGCTGAGGATTCACCTAAATAAAACCACTTTTTATGTGTTCCTAAATATAAATAGGATTATGGAGTAAATATAAAAAGACATTTTATTTATTTACCATACCTATGGTTTATTTATATTCTATTTATTTACCATACCTCTTTTATAAATATGGTATTTGGCCCATGGTATTCAGCCCATGGTATTAAAGTGGTACATTTCTATACACTTAAACATATCAAAAGTTTACATTAATTAAATTTAATAATATTAATATTATAATATAATAATGTGAATATTAGAATTAATATTAATATTAGGGTGAATAATGTTTTTTTGGCATGTATTAATAATAATTTGGCCCATGGTATTTAGCTCAGGATTCACCTAAATAAAACCACTTTTTGATGTTCATAAATATAAATAGGTTTATAGAGTAAATATAAAAAGCCTTTTTGTTTATTTACCATATATATGGTTTATTTATATTTTATTTATTTACCATACCTCTTTTATAAATATGGTATTTTGCCTATGCTATTCAACCCATGGTATTAAAGTGGTAAGTATATCAAAAGTTTACATTACTCACATGACATCTACACATCTATATACACTCTGACATATCAAAAGTTTACATTACACACATTACATCTACACATCTCTATATATTGGGCCGACATATCAAAAGTTTACATTACACACATTACATCTACACATCTCTATATATTGGGCCCGACATATCTAACACGCGTTACATCTACACATCCCTATATACTGGGTTGTAGCCTCTCAGCGCAATCATTTTCTTATTATATTTTCCAATAATTAAAACCACACTTTCCTATAATTTATTTGGTAGCAAAAATAGTATAGTCATTCAATTTTGACCATTTTTTAGTATAATTGTTCACTAGGTAGGGTTATATTTTCCACCTCCATGCTACAGAATTACAACTAATGAAATACCTAAATTTACCAATCAGTAAAACCTAAATTGACTATATTCAAAAACTTAATAACTTAAATTCATTATTTATATTTTAATTTAGCTATATTTAAACTAAGGGGAAGGTACTATGTAGCACTTGGTTATTTATGTCACATTACTATTTTCAGAGAATCAAAAAATTGTAATATAATATTTAATTTTATTATATTTTTCTTTTTCTTTTTGTTCATAAATGTCACAAACAAGTTAGTTACAATATGTTGATTTAAACTTATTTCCTAAAACTGCTTCTACTTGGCTAAGATATTTTCTCCATCAGATGTAAGGAAATAGTTAATGGACCAAGACCTAGAGGCATCTGGAAGGAGTGAAAGCCTGCTCTCTTACAGACCACTAGTGGGTAATTCCAAGTGGTGTGGTTCTCCTTGAATAATAGTGATGAATCAGTCTGCATTCAGTGATAGCATCCAGTGATGATTTTCCCCACTGCTAGTTTTCCAACTGAGTTATGATAGGTTTTCCCATTATTTTAAAAAAAAAAATCGATTTGAACCTAGGTAGTTGGGAAAAGAAATTTTTCATCAAATCAATTAAGTTAATATCCCTTAACATTAATTAATCCAATTTGATATCAACTTTACAAATATATATATATATAGATATATGTCTGTGTGTGTGTGTGTCCCGAGGGTTAGCTCAATTGGTAGAGTTCTCGTTGCTAAGTACCCCGTCGATTAAGAGGTCATGGGTCAATTCTCCTCGATGCCCTTGGGTTAGGCCCTGCTAGTTTGGCCAGCGAGATATGATCCTTTTGGGTTGATCTGGCAAGATTTTCCCTCATCAATATATATATATATATATAACTTTTATTGTGAAGGAGATGTGTGGAATTTGAACATATTGATAACAAAACATAATTTCATTTTGTTATAAATGAAATATTTTAATATGTATGTTAAGTACATTTAAATTATCTAATATACATTGTAACAACTTCTCACCCTCTTATTTCATCTTGCGTTGTGGGAGGGATCACTCATTTGACCTAATCCCCAAAGTCTACTATGAAGATGGGGTTACACAACCTATTTTTCTCAAAGTATCTAAATTTTAAAACTAATGTCACCATTACGCTCAGCTCGTTGAGAAATTATAGACAATACAAATTTTACCTCAATTCGAGTCACAGATATAAAATTATGCCCATTAAAAGAGGCCACATCATCACTATAACACCATGTGGCCTCTTCCTAGCACACGTGGCACTGCGACGACATCAATATGTGGGGTTTAAAGAGTACCCACTCCATGGTAGATCGGGTTACTCAGCCCGTTGACATGAATTCGTTATGTGAAAAGGCCGAATGTTGTATTAACGGTCGACGTGGGAACCACAGGTCCACGTCATGTCGGACTGAGATATATCGACCTTGCTTTCCATTTAACCTCTGTCGAAAAATCAGTAGCTCGAAGGCCAACAAGTCTAGTGGGGTCCTCCCTGGTGCACATCGTATTGACCCAAATTTCACGAGCCTCACTCTCCATTATTCTCATCCAACAGCCTGAAGGTTCGAAGGCCCTAGAGCCCAGAGGGTCCGCCAACTTACATCATATCAGGTCAGGTTCCCAACTACTAGATCCTCCATACCACTTCCATGCCATGTCATATCATATCAAGCTAGTCCCACAAACTATTTTTAGTCTCATGAATGTTAGAATATCATTCATTCATTCATTCATTCTTCAAATACAATGACCCAAAATCCCAACAATCCAATGGGTCCACCCTCAAGCCACATCATATCGACATCTGATTCTCGATTGTAGCTCTTCCATGCAAATTATTTGTAAATCCAATGGCTTGAAGGCCCGACCCTAGTGGGGTCCACCCTTGACTCACGTCCTCTCATCATCGAGGTCTCTCAACTTCAAATGAAGTTTTTTTGTGTGAAATTATAAGGATTTAATTGAGATATGATGATTGAAGGTTGATATTGAACCATCAACATTGACCGCTCCGCACAATGCTTTATTCAGCTATTCTGGTGATCTAGGTGGATATTGGTGGCCACCCACCTATTCCATTTGGACCCGCACCATCAGTGCTTTCAGTTTTTCACTTTCATCACAACTTACTATTTTTAGCAAGTTGTAGGTTCCTGAACTTTTGGAGCCATTTGGAGGCCCTAATGAGCCACGTGGATATTGGTGTCCACCCACCTATTCCGTTTGAACCCCCACCATCGGTTATTTCAATTTTTCAGTTTCGGCACAACTTACTATTTTCAGCAGTTTTTCGGGTCCTGAACTTCTGGAGCCGTTTTGAGGCCCTAAACGACGTTTTTTGGGAAAACCAGGAGCTATCAATATTACTTACACCAAAATTTTAACTCCTCGGATAGATCTTTCTAATAAGATATAATGCGCGTCAAACAGAGATCGTATGCCAAAGTTACATCCCCGGGAAGTTGAAACACCAATTTACCCAAAAGGGCCCATAGTTTTGGCACTTCATCTCCTACGGTTAGGTTTTTGCATGTTTAGGGTTTTGCATTGATTCTCAACAATAAATAGGCCTTCGAGCCTCAATGTAACACAGTTCAGAGGCTTGTAGCCACCACATCTCTTCTTAGAGATAAGCTACCAGTGCCTTAGCTAGTTTATTTCCATTATGTCTGTAAGAATATTTATGTTATATGAAATTAATGAAATGAAGTTTTATTTCCATTGCATCTTTGTGTTTATGTTTATTTATGTATATTATTGCGTTCCTACATAAATCCGAATCAGTGGTATCAGAGCAGTCTGCTCTTTCTTTGTTTTTCTTTGCATGTCCCCAACACGGTCAAGGTATAAGGAGTTATGGCTCGATCTGGTTGAACCCTTGCAAGATCAGCCTCGCAAAACTCGACAACCTCCCATGGTGAAAGAAAAGAAAGACAAGGGAGCAAGAGATCCTATCAAAATATTGCTCGAGGAGGCCCTCGAGAAACAAAGGAACACGATGATGGATAACTTTCCTCAGATACTTCAACAGTTGCCCACGTATGGCGCATTAGCATCCAACAACCACTCTGGAGGTGCCACGCCCTTCAAGGTACAGGTAAAATTTGACATTCATGTATTTGAAGGCCAGATAGATGCAGATGATGTAGATATATGGTTGCATTTGCTAGAATTTTATTTCTCAATCCACGATTTCTCTGACCGAGAAAAGATTATTTTTCCACTCCTCAAAGTTGCCCCCCATGACAAAGATTGGTGGGAAACCTACTAAGATCAAAAGGACAAGGGGGAACCCTCTCTATTCTCGGTTGCGCCCACTTGAACTTCGTTCAGAGATGGCATCAAGGAACAATATTACCCCGTGGGGAGCTATGAGGACAAGTACATCCAATGGACCACGCTGCGGCAACAAAGGGATCAAGATGTGCATGAAATGACGAATTTGTTCCATACCCTGCGCACAAAGTTGGGTATTAAATATTTAGAGATACATTTGGTGCTCAAGTACTGCAGTTATCTGCATAGACACATTCAAGAGGAAATGGAGTTCCTCAACATTACCTCGCTTAGAACGGATTATCGCTATGCCGCCAAGCTTGAGCAGAAATTTAAGCATATGAAGCGAGACTTTGGACTTGCGAATCCGAAACCAGGGAAAGGCACCCTCGAACCACAAAACAAGGGGCAGAGCCAAAGCAAGGTGACTCAGAACACCACCGCAAATCCAAAGAAGGATACGGGGAAGTGGTGTGAATTCCATAAAAGCCCCACTCACAGCACAACAGAGTGTCGGTCCAAACATTCACTCCTGACCAAACTGAAGGCACCCGAATCAGATGCATGTTCTGATCCTGAGCCAGAACTAGACCAGAGAGATGAAAAATGGAAGCAGATCATTGATGCGGACCCCAGTGCCATTGTTGCCACCACCAAGATCCAAACGGAGGATCCCGAGGATCCAGAGGAGGGGGAGTGCCTCTTCCATTCGCAGATGTGGGTGAAAGGTTCTCCACTGCAATTTCTTTTTGATAGCGGAAGCCAAAAGAACCTCATTTCAGAAGAGGTCATGAAGCAGCTCGACATACCGACCATCGCACACCCGCAGCTGTATACCATCAAGTGGCTTCACCCAGGAGAGATTTGCGCGTCTGACAACAGTGTCGCCTTCCGTACAGCATCAAGCCATTCATAGATGAGGTATTGTGTGATGTTGCTCCTCTTGATGTAGCTGATCTATTATTGGGCCAACCATACTTGTGGAGGCGACATGCTATGTGTGAATCTAGGCCTCATGCTGTCATTATTACTTTGGGAAATAGCTTGTACAGGATACCGAGGTAATACCGCCTCCTTCCATCTCTTTGACTACTGCAAAAAAACGCAGTAAGATTGTTTCCCAAACAAGGAAATTTATTTGCATTACCATTCACCCACAAGGAAAGAAGAAGATTGTGGCCATGGCCTCAAAATAGGGCTCCCCCACACAGCAGAAACAGATGGACAAAGGCATGGAGGAATACGAAGAAATTTTCTCCTCATCCACAGAGGTTCCTCTACACTATCTGGGCAAGCTCTCCATTGACCTGGCCCCAGGCGCACCACTGCCTAATATTGCCATAAATCGTGCAATTACACAAGTAGAATCCACACATGTATTTTCTGAGGAAACCAAATTTATTGAACGCATCCAGCACGTCCACCAGCACGTCCACGACATCCTTGACAAATCTAATACCAAGTACAGCAGAATTTGCCTCTCATGGAGGAGCTTAACGCAATGGGGACCATTGCTTCCTAAGGAAGGAGGAATGATCTAGGTGGATATTGGTGGCCACCCACCTATTCCATTTGGACCTGCACCATTATTTCTTTCAGTTTTTCACTTTCAGCACAACTTACTATTTTTAGCAGGTTGTCGGTTCCTGAAATTTCAGAGCCGTTTGGAGGCCCTGATGAGCCACGTGGATATTGGTTTCCACCCACCTATTACATTTTAACCCCCACCATCGGTTCTTTCAGTTTTTCAGTTTCAGCAAAACTTACTATTTTTAGCAGTTTTTCAAGTCCTGAACTTCCGGAGTTCTTTTGAGGCCATAAATGATGTTTTTTGGGAAAACCGGGAGAAATATGGTTCCATGGACCGATGTTTCTCACACCAAAAGTTTTACTCCTTAGATATATCTTTCTAACAAGATATGATGTGCGTCAAACGGAGATCGTATGCCAAATTTACGTCCCCGAGAAGTTGAAACACCAATTTACCCAAACGGGCCCATAGTTTTGGCATTTCATCTCCTACGGTTACGTTTTTGCAAGTTTAGTGTTTTTCATTATTTCTCAACAATAAATAGACCTTCAAACCTCAATGTAACATAGTTCAGAGACCTGTAGTCGCCACATCTCTTCTCAAAGATAAGCTACCAGCGCCCTAGCTAGTTTATTTCTATTATGTCTGTAAGCATATTTCTGTTATGTGATATTAATGAAATGAATTTTTATTTCCGTTGCATCTCAGAGTTTATGTTTATTTCTGTATATTATTGCGTTCCTGCATAAATCTAGATCAGTGGTATTAGAGCGGTCTGCTCTTTCTTTCTTTTTGTTTGCATGTCCCCAACGCGGTCAAGGTATAACGAGTTATGGCTTGATATGGTTGAAACCTTGCAAGATCAGCCTCGCAAACCCTGACGACCTCCCATGGTGGAAGAAAAGAAAGACAAGGAAGTAGGAGATCATATCAAAATATTGCTCGAGGAGGCCCTCAAGAAACAAAGGAACGTGATGATGGATAACTTTGCTCAGATCCTTCAACGGCTGTCCACCTACGGCGCATCAGCATCCAACAACCACTCTGGAGGCGCCACGCCCTTCAAGGTACAAGTAAACTTTGAAATTCATGTATTTGAAGGCCAGATAAATGCAGATGACGTAGATAGATGTTTGAATTTGCTAGAAGGGTATTTCTCGGTCCACGATTTCTCTGACCGAGAAAAGATTATTTTTGCACTCCTCAAATTTTCCCCCCATGAAAAAGATTGGTGGGCAACCTACTGTGATCAAAAGGACCAGGAGGAACCCTCTCTATTCTCAGTCGCACCCACTTGAAGTTCATTCCGAGATAGCATCAAGGAACAATATTACACCATAGGGAGCTATGAGGACAAGTACATCCAATGGACCACGGTGCGGCAGCAAAGGGATCAAGATGTGCATGAACTGACGAATTTGTTCCATACCCTGCACAAAAAGTTGGGTATTAAAGATTCGGAGAGACATTTGGTGCTCAAGTACCGCAGTTTTCTGCATAGACACATTCAGGAGGAAATGGAGTTCCTCAACATTACCTCGCTTGGCACGGCTTATCGCTATGCTGCCAAGATTGAGCAGAAATTTAAGCATAAGAAATGAGACTTTGGATCTGCGAATATGAAGCCAGGGAAAGGCGCCCCCGAACTAAAAAAAAAGGGGCAGAGCCAAAGCAAGGCGACTCAGAACACCACAACAAATCCAAATAAGGACACGGGGAAGTGGTGTGAATTCCATAACAGCCCCACTCAGAGCACAACAAAGTGTCAGGCCAAACATTCACTCCTGGCCAAACTAAAGCCACCCGAATTAGATGCATGTTCTGATCCTGAGCCAGAACCAAAACAGAGAGATGAAAAATGGAAGCAGATCATTGATGCGGACCCTAGTGCCATTGTTGCCACCACCAAGATCCAGACGGAGGATCCTGAGGATCCAGAGGAGGGGGAGCCCCTCTTCCATTTGCAGATATGGGTGAAGGGTTCTCCACTGCAATTTCTTGTCGATAGTGGAAGCCAAAAGAACTTCATTTCAGCAAAGGTCGTGAAGCATCTTGGAATACCAACCATCACACACCCGCAACTGTATACCATCGGGTGGCTTCACCTAGGGAGAGATTTGCGCTTCCAACAACAGCTTTGCCTTCCGTATAGCATCAAGCCATTCACGAATGAGGTATTGTGTGATGTTTCTCCTCTTGATGTAGCTGATGTATTATTGGGCCAACCATACTTGTGGAGGCGACATGTTGTGTATGAATCTAGGCCTCATGTTGTCATTATTACTTTGGGAATAACTTGTACAGGATACCGGAGGTAATACACCTCCTTCCATCTCTTTGACTACTGCAAAACAACGCAGTAAGATTGTTTCCCAAACAAGGAAATTTATTTGCATTACCATTCACCCAAAATGAAAGAAGAATATTGTGGCCATAGCCTCAAAACAGGGCTCCCCTGCACAGCAACAACAGATGGACAAAGGCGCGGAGGAATACGAAGACATTTTCTCCTCACCCATAGAGTTTTCTCTACAATGTCCGGGAAAGCACTCCATTGATCTGACCACAGGTGCACCACCGCCTGATACTTCCATAACTCATGTGATTACACAAGCAGAATCCACACATGTATTGTCTGAGGAAACCAAATTTATTGAACGCATCTAGCACGACCACCAGCAGGTCCACGACATCCTGGACAAATCTAATACCAAGTTCAGCAGAATTTTCCTCTCATGGAAGAGCTTAATGAAATGGGGACCATTTCTTCCTAAGGAGGGAGGAATGATCTAGGTGGATATTGGTGGCCACCCACCTATTCCATTTGGACCCACACCATTAGTTCTTTCAGATTTTCACTTTCAGCACAGCTTACTATTTTTATCAGGTTGTCAGTTCCTGAAATTTCAGAGCCATTTGGAGGCCCTAATGAGCCACGTGGATATTGGCGTCCACCAACCTATTACATTTGAACCCCCACCATCAGTTCTTTCAGTTTTTCAGTTTCAGCAAAACTTACTATTTTTAGCAGTTTTTCGGGTCCTGAACTTCCGGAGCCGTTTTGAGGCCCTAAATGACATTTTTTGGGAAAACCGAGAGCAATATGGGTCCACGGACCGATGTTGCTCACACCAAAATTTTTACTGCTCAGATATATCTTTCTAATGAGATATGATGCGCGTCAAACAGAGATCTTATGCCAAAGTTACGTCCCCAGGAAGTTGAAACACCAATTTACCCAAACGGGCCCAAAGTTTTGGCGCTTCATCTCCTACAGTTAGGTTTTTGCATGTTTGGGGTTTTTCATTGTTTCTCAATAATAAATAGGCCTTCGAGCCTCAATGTAACATAGTTCAGAGGCCTGTAACTGTCACATCTCTTCTTAGAGATAAGCTACCAGCGCCTTAGCTAGTTTATTTCCATTATGTTTGTAAACATATTTTTGTTATATGATATTAATGAAATGAAGTTTTATTTCTACTGCATCTCTGTGTTTATGTTTATTTCTGTATATTATTTCGTTCCTGCATAAATCTGGATCAGTGGTATCAAAGCGGTCTGCTCTTTCTTTGTTTTTCTTTGCATGTCCCCAACGCGGTCAAGGTATAAGGAGTTATGGCTCGATCTAGTTGAAACCTTGCAAGATCAGCCTCACAAACCCCAACGACCTCCCATGGCAAAAGAAAAGAAAGACGAGGGATCAAGAGATCATATCAAAATATTGCTCGAGGAGGCCCTCGAGAAACAAAGGAACGTGATGATGGATAACTTTTCTCATATCCTTCAACGGCTGCCCACCTACGGCACATCAGCATCCAACAGCCACTCTAGAGGCACCACGCCCTTCAAGGTACAGGTAAACTTTGAAATTCTTGTATTTGAAGGAAAAATAGATGTAGATGACGTAGATAGATGGTTGAATTTTCTAGAAGGGTATTTCTCAGTCCACGATTTCTCCGACCGAGAAAATATTATTTTTGCACTCGTCAAAGTTGCCCCCCATGACAAAGATTGGTGGGAAACCTACTGTGATCAAAAGGACGAGGGAGAACCCCCTCTATTCTTAATTGCGTCCACTTGAAATTCGTTCTGAGATGGCATCAAGGAACAATATTACCTTGCGGGGAGCTATGAGGACAAGTACATCCAATGGACCACGTTGTGGTATTAAAGGGATCAAGATGTGCATGAACTGAAGAATTTGTTCCATACCATGCGTACAATGTTGGGTATTAAATATTCGGAGAGACATTTGGTGCTCAAGTACCGCAGTTATCTGCAAAGACACATTCAGGAGGAAATGGATTTCCTCGGCATTACCTCGCTTGGCACGGCTTATTGCTATGCCACCAATATTGAGCACAAATTTAAGCATAAAAAGTGAGACTTTGGATCCGCGAATTCGAAGCTAGGGAAAGGTGCCATCGAACCACAAAACAAGGGGCAGAGCCAAAGCAAGGTGACTCAGAACACCACTGCAAATCCAAAGAAGGACATGGGGCAGTGGTGTGAATTCCATAACAACCCCACTCATAGCACAACAGAGTGTCAGGCCAAACATTGACTCCTGGCCAAACTGAAGGCACCCGAATCATATGCATGTTTTGATCCTGAGCCAGAACCAGACCAGAGAGATGAAAAAGGGAAGTGGATCATTCATGCGGACCCTAGTGCGATTTTTGCCACCACCAAGATCCAGACGGAGGGTCCCGACGATCCAGAGGAGGAGGAGCACCTCTTCCATTCGTAGATGTGGGTGAAGGGTTCTCCACTACAATTTCTTGTCAATAGTGGAAGCCAAAAGAACCACATTTTAGCATAGGTCGTGAAGTGGCTCGGCCTACCGACCATCGCGCACCCACAGCTATATACCATCGAGTGGCTTCACCCAGAGAGATATCTGCGCGTCCGAAAACAATGTCGCCTTCCGTACAGCATCAAGCCATTCACGGATGAGGTATTGTGTGATGTTTCTCCTCTTGATGTAGCTGATGTATTATTGGGCCAACCATACTTGTGGAGGTGACATGTTGTGTATGAATCTAGACCTCGTGCTATCATTATTACTTTGGGAAATAACTCGTACAGGATACTGGAGGTAATACCGCCTCCTACCATCTCTTTGACTATTGCATAACAACGCAGTAATATTGTTTCCCAAAAAAGGAAATTTATTTGCATTACCATTCGCCCATAAGGAAAGAAGAAGATTGTGGCCACAGCCTCAAAACAGGGCTCCCCTGCACAGCAGCAACAGATGGACAAAGGCGTGGAGGAATACGAAGACATTTTCTCCTCACCCACAGAGGTTCCTCTACATTATCCGTCAAGCACTCCATTGATCTAACCCCAGGTGCACTGTCGCCTGATATTGCCACAACTCGTGCGATTACACAAGAAGAATCCACACATGTACTGTCTGAGGAAACCAAATTTATTGAATGCATCCAGCACGCCCACCAGCAGGTCCACGACATCCTGGACAAATCCAATACCAATTTCAGCAAGTTTGCCTCTCATGGAGGAGCTTAACGCAATGGAGACCATTGCTTCCTAAGGAGGGAGGAATGATCTAAGTGGATATTGGTGGCCACCCACCTATTCCATTTGGACCCGCACCATTAGTTCTTTTATTTTTTCACTTTCAGCATAACTTACTATTTTTAGTAGGTTGTCGGTTCCTAAACTTTCGGAGCCGTTTGGAGGCCCTAATGAGCCACGTGGATATTGGTGTCCACCCACGTATTACATTTGAACCCCCACCATCGGTTCTTTCAGTTTTTCAGTTTCAGCACAACTTACTATTTTTATCATTTTTCGGGTCCTGAACTTCCGGAGTTGTTTTGAGGCCCTAAATGACGTTTTTTGGGAAAATCGGGAGAAATATTGGTCCATGGACTGATATTTCTCACACAAAAATTTGTACTCATTGGATAAATCTTTCTAACGAGATATGATTCATGTCAAACAGATTTTGTATGCCAAAGTTACGTCCTCGGGAAGTTGAAACACCAATTTACACAAACTAGCCCATAGTTTTGGCGCTTCATCTCCTACGGTTAGGTTTTTGCATGTTCAGGGTTTTTCATTATTTTTCAAAAATAAATAGGCCTTCGAGCCTCATTGTAACATAGCTCATAGGCCTATAGCCGCCACATCTCTTCTCAGAGATAAGCTACCAGCGCCCTAGCTAGTTTATTTCCATTTTGTCTGTAAGCAACTTTCAGCCCTTTGATATTAATTAAATGAAGTTTTATTTCAACTGCATCTTTTTATTTATGGTTATATGTGTATTCTCTTGCATTCTTGCATAAATCCAAATCATCTGGGGTTTTGATGGCCTAGTGGAAAGATTCCATTGAACCATGGTTTCGCCTTCAGGTCACATACTTCCTCTTTGTGCATTTGGCTATCAGCCCATTGGCATCAAACCTTCCCTACAAAGCTTGCTTGCTTGACCTCTCTGGTGGTCTGGTGACCTAATGGGTCGGGGAAACAATAAGTTGAGGAGATAGCCAGGGAGGGGCAATGAAAATCACCAAAATTCAATGATTTATCGTACAAGGGCCTACGGATTTAAACCTTCAATTTTTTTAGCATGAGAAAAACAAGGGGCAAGGGCCTGTAACACCAAAAAGAATTAGTTTCTGAAGCAAGAGGGGAAAGGTCCCAAACACTGAATTGACACAATTTTTATCCATGTTTCACATGGAGTAATGTACCAATCAATCCATTTTTGTTGGCCTCTTGCAAGATGATTAAACATATTCATAGGCATGTAATTATCAATTAATTGAGTGTAAGCATACAAGTGATGATATCAATGTAATAGTAATTGCAGTCCTTTTACCATATAGTGAAAACCCTCTGACCAAGTTGAATTAATATATTCATAGACCATTGTTGTCAATTGAGAGAGAGAAAGAACATAAACCCGCATTTTATCACATCAACCATGAACACGATATTGGATAGCATGGTATAAACATTCATTAAATTCATCAACATACAAGATATCATGAAAATTATGAGCATAATGGTGAACTTCACAGTTCAGGCATTCATTTACATTCATCAAAACATAAAATCTTGTACCAGTGATAAACATAACAAGGAACATCACAGTCCATAATTCAAATATGCATATGTAAATATACTTATCTGAGTGTATTATTATGGTTGGAAATTGAAGGAGGGGTTTCTACTCTCCACCTAATCATAGGCCATCTACACCACAATTTTCTTGCAACTAACCACCCCTGAGCCAAATCCAAAGTCTAAGAGGATTCTTGCTTAGGAAAATCACACAAAGTTGGTTAAACACTCAAAATGTGGAGTGTATAATTAAACACTCAGGTGCTTGCTCAAGAAAATATGTGTATGTAATTATACTTATCTAAGTGTGTTAATATGGTTGGTATTTGAAGGAGGAACTTCCACTCTCCACCCAATCATAGGCCAGTTACACCACAACTTTCTAGCAGCTAATCACCCCTGAACCAAATCCAAAGTCTAAGTGGATGCTTTCTTAGGAAAAACACACTGAAGGCTTGGTTAAACACTCAGAAGGTAGGCCTATTATCCAGTTGGTTTATCAACTTCCCTCTAACAATAAGTACCACAATGACCCACCATTTCCTCTAATTTCATTTACATTGATTCACTTAAGATCTGAATGGGATTTTTCTCAGTCCAGGAGTTGGAATCCACTATCCAAGTGGTTTATCAGTTATCTTTTCATAGAAATCACCACAAGTATCTACATTCCATTGTCCATGTGTTTTATTAACTACTTAGTGAGAACCACAGTGACTCAGATGGCCATGTCTAGGTGGTTTAGAAACTGCCCTCTAGCAATGAGTGCCACAATGACCCCCCATTTCCTCTATTTTCATTCACATTGATTCACCCAAGGTCCAAATGGGATTTTTCTTAGTATAGGATTTGGAATCCACTATCTAATTGGTTATAAGCTATATTTTCATAGCAAGCACCACAAGTATCTATATTCCATTGTCCAAGTGGCTTATTAACTACTTAGTGAGCACCATAGTGACCTAGATGAACCTTTCCAAACGGTTTATCAGCTATACAACAAGCACCATCCTGATTCAGTCATCCATTGAGCCTCCCATTTACCACACAAGCTTAGAAAACACAATCCAATTACCTAACATAGTACATAGGGATTATACCAAAATTCACAATGGCTAATTCATGGACAAGGTTATGTCTTCAACCCTAGCACTACTCTGTCTTCTATCATCATTGCTCAAACAGATCGATGTGATCCACTATCAATATCGAGTGCCCTCTATCCTCCAATGAGAGAGAGAGGGAGACAACCACCAACAAACTATAACCATTGAGAGCCCTCTCAGTTGTGCATTCTTTTTTTTTGCTGTGTGTGTGTGTTTTTTTCCTTCTTTTTCTCTAATGTTTTTCGATATCTCTTCCATCGCAACCTCTCACTAATTCATAAGGATTCACCTAGCCCTTCTCCTCAATATGAAAATGGGGATGGAAATTTTTATGTGCCCCCACCACCCCAATCACATCTCATTAATTCTTGTCAGGAAGTGGTTTGATTGGAATGCAACCAGTGGTTCGGTATTAATTTCAGGGTTGGGTCTTTCAAAACATGCAAACAAGTTCTCCCTCAGACAGTGGATCTGTAAGTCATCCATTCCTTTAGTTTTCCATCACCAAAATTTAATTTCATGTGTTTACAACATATTTCCTTATCTAGTCATGGATCCCACGTTGGCATTATACAATTCACATTTTTAAATTACCAAAAACAAGGGTATAAGCAAGGGTTGTTACAAACCCAACCCCCTTAAAGGAACACCACCCTCGTTGTTCTCAAAATAGAAAACAAAAATTAAACTTTATATTTACAGCCCTCACATCGATTTATGCATTAAACAAAAATGAGTATAGCATGATATGTTTCCAATGTAGGATGCACAGTGGTTTGCTATAGAATTCTACCTTAGATTCCACATGTATCAAAAACCAATCAATCACATGATTAGTGTCACATACATACCTTTTTTAAGAAAATAAATGTGAAATACATCATGTGCTTTCACTATGGGTAGCAAGGTTGACCTATAAGATACTAGTCCCACACTATCCAAAATTTGAAATGATCCACAAAATTTGGGTGTTAATTTAGCACATGGCCTCACTTTTAGTGAACTCCTCCTTGGTCTAATGTGGATATATACTTTCTCTCCCACTTTTAATTCTTTGTGCATTCTCTACCGGTCTACATAACTCCTTTGTCAATCATGTACTTCCTTCAACTTCTGCCTGATATTAATCACTTCTTACTTTATTTCTTTTAGCATGTCATGTCGAAGTACCACTATGTTCATTGTGTCATCCTAGCCAATGGGAGTATTACATTTTCTATTATAAAATTATTTGAAAGGGCTCATCTCCAGTGACTCTTGGTACACATTGTGTATGCAAATTCAACTAAAAGTAGGAATTCTTCCCACACCTTTGGTTAATGAATGACATAAATCCTCAGGATTTCATATAGAATAGTGTTTACCCTTTTCATTTGACCATAAATCTGAAGGTGATAAGTTGTGTTAAAAGATGGTTGAGCCCCAAAGCCAAAAAACAATGATTTCCAAAAATGTGAAGTGAACTTGGTATCCCGATCTAAAATGATATTCCTGGGTATGACATGTAATCTGTATGTTTATTTCATAAAGATATGATCTATTCCAATAGCTTTGTGGGTAGACTTAATAGTTATAAAGTGAGTTGTCTTACTCAAATTTTCCATTACCACCATAATAGCATCATGTCATTTAGATGTCTTTGGAAATATCATGATAATTTTTTTGTATATGACTTTCATTTCCACTCAGGGATTGGAATTTGATGCAGTAATCATGATGGGTGTCTACATTCTACTATGACTTGTTGGCATTACAAGCATATGGAAATATATTCATCAATTTCCTTCAATTCTAGCCAATTATATGATTTATTTCTGGTTGTTATCATTTTTTGATAACTAGGATGACCTAAATAAGGTATTTCATGAAACTCATCCATTATGAGCTTCTTCAAGTCGATCACACAGGGTACATACCTTCTATATTTGAACAACAACAACCATCATCATTGAGCTTGTAATTATTTCTCATCATTCCTTGTGAATCATGTTGTAAACATTCCTTCACATACTATAAATGATCATCATGTAGCAATGCCTATTGGATCATTTCCACAAGAGCTAATTCATGGACAAGGTTATGTCTTCAACCCTAGCACTACTATGTCTTCTATCGTCATTGCTCAAACAGATTGATGTGATCCACTATCAATATCGAGTGCCCTTTATCCTCCAATGAGAGAGAGATAGAGAGAGAGGGAGACAACTACCAACAAACTATAACCATTGAGAGCCCTCTCAGTTGTGCATTCTTTTTTTTTGCTTTGTGTGTGTGTTTTTTCCCTTCTTTTTCTCTAATGTTTTTCGATATCTCTTCCATTGCAACCTCTCACTAATTCATAAGGATTCACCTAGCCTTTCTCCTCAATATGAAAATGGGGATGGACATTTTTATGTGCCCCCACCACCCCAATCACATCTCATTAATTCTTGTCAGGAAGTGGTTTGATTGGAATGCAACCAGTGGTTCGGTATTACTTTCAGGGTTCGGTCTTTCAAGACATGCAAACAAGTTCTCCCTCAGACAGTGGATCTGTAAGTCATCCTTTCCTTTAGTTTTCCATCACCAAAATTTAATTTCATGTGTTTACAACATATTTCCTAATCTAGTCATGGATCCCACGTTGGCATTACACAATTCACATTTTTAAATTACCAAAAACAGGGGTAGAAGCAAGGGTTGTTACAAACCCAACCCCCTTAAAGGAACACCACCCTCGTTGTTCTCAAAATAGAAAACAAAAATTAAACTTTGTATTTACAGCCCTCACATCGATTTATGCATTAAACAAAAATAAGTATAGTTACTTCACTTTGTCTGAAAATTCCCAAGTTCCTTCATTAAGTCCAAATTGTTTCTATTGCACTTTGACCTACTCTATTATTCGATTCTATAGCATGATATGTTTCCAATGTAGGATGCACAGTGGTTTGCAATAGAATTCTACCTTAGATTCCACATGTATCACAAACCAATCAATCACATGATTAGTGTCACACACATACCTTTTTTAAGCAAATAAATGTGAAATAAATCATGTGCTTTCACTATGGGTAGCAAGGTTGACCTATAATCTACTAGTCCCAAACTATCCAAAATTTGAAATGATCCACAAAATTTGGGTGTTAATTTAGCACATGGCCTCACTTTTAGTGAACTCCTCCTTGGTCTAATGTGGATATATACTTGCTCTCCCACTTTTAATTCTTTGTGCATTCTCTACCGGTCTACATAACTCCTTTGTCAATCATGTACTTCCTTCAACTTCTGCCTGATATTAATCACTTCTTACTTTATTTCTTTTAGCATGTCATGTCGAAGTACCACTATGTTCATTGTGTCATCCTATCCAATGGGATTATTGCATTTTCTATTATAAAATTATTTGAAAGGGCTCATCTCCAGTGACTCTTGGTACACATTGTGTATGCAAATTCAACTAAAAGTAGGAATTCTTCCCACACCTTTGGTTAATGCATGACATAAACCCTCGGGATTTCATATAGAATAGTGTTTACCCTTTTCATTTGACCATAAATCTGAAGGTGATAAGTTGTATTAAAAGATATTTGAGCCCCAAAGCCAAAAAACAATGATTTCCAAAAATGTGAAGTGAACTTGGTATCCCGATCTAAAATCATATTCCTGGGTATGACATGTAATCTGTATGTTTATTTCATAAAGATATGATCTATTCCAATAGCTTTGTGGGTAGACTTAATAGTTATAAAGTGAGTTGTCTTACTCAAATTTTCCATTACCACCATAATAGCATCATGTCATTTAGATGTCTTTGGAAATATCATGATAAATTTTGTGTATATGACTTTCATTTCCACTCAGGGATTGGAATTTGATGCAGTAATCATGATGGGTGTCTGCATTCTACTATGAATTGTTGGCATTACAAACATATGGAAATATATTCATCAATTTCCTTCAATTATAGTCAATTATATGATTTATTTATGGTTGTTATCATTTTTTGATAACTAGGATGACCTAAATAAGGTATTTCGTGAAACTCGTCCACTATGAGCTTCTTCAAGTCGATCACACAGGGTACATACCTTCTATATTTTAACAGCAACAACCATCATCATTGACCTTGTAATTATTTCTCGTCATTCCTTGTGAATCATGTTGTAAACTTTCCTTCACATACTATAAATGATCATCATGTAGCAATGCCTCTTGGATTATTTCCACAAGGGCTAATTCATGGACAAGGTTATGTCATAAACCCTAGCACTACTCTATCTTCCATCTTCATTGCTCAAACAGATCGATGTGATCCACTATCAATATCGAGTGCCCTCTATCCTCCAATGAGAGAGAGAGAGAGAGAGAGAGGGAGACAACCACCAACAAACTATAACCATTAAGAGCCCTCTCAGTTGTGCATTCTTTTTTTTTGCTTTGTGTGTGTATTTTTTTCCTTCTTTTTCTCTAATGTTTTTCGATATCTCTTCCATCGCAACCTCTCACTAATTCATAAGGATTCACCTAGCCCTTCTCCTCAATATGAAAATGGGGATGGACATTTTTATGTGCCCCCACCACCCCAATCACATCTCATTAATTCTTGTCAGGAAGTGGTTTGATTGGAATGCAACCAGTGGTTCGGTATTAATTTCAGGGTTGGGTCTGTCAAGACATGCAAACAAGTTCTCCCTCAGACAATGGATCTGTAAGTCATCCTTTCCATTAGTTTTCCATCACCAAAATTTAATTTCATGTATTTACAACATATTTCCTCATCTAGTCATGGATCCCACGTTGGCATTACACAATTCACATTTTTAAATTACCAAAAACAAGGGTAGAAGCAAGGGTTGTTACAAACCCAACCCCCTTAAAGGAACACCACCCTCATTGTTCTCAAAATAGAAAACAAAAATTAAAATTTATATTTACAACCTTCACATCGATTTATGCATTAAACAAAAATGAGTATAGTTCCTTCACTTTGTCTGAAAATTCCCAAGTTCCTTCATTAAGTCCAAATTGTTTCTATTGCACCTTGACCTACTCTATTATTCGATTCTATAGCATGATATGTTTCCAATGTAGGATGCACAGTGGTTTGCAATAGAATTCTACCTTAGATTCCAAATGTATCACAAACCAATCAATCACATGATTAGTGTCACATACATACCATTTTTAAGCAAATAAATGTGAAATACATCGTGTGCTTTCACTATGGGTAGCAAGGTTGACCTATAAGCTACTAGTCCCACACTATCCAAAATTTGAAATGATCTACAAAATTTGGGTGTTAATTTAGCACATGGCCTCACTTTTAGTGAACTCCTCCTTGGTCTAATGTGGATATATACTTGCTCTCCCACTTTTAATTCTTGTGCATTCTCTACCGGTCTACATAACTCCTTTTTCAATCATGTACTTCCTTCAACTTCTGCCTGATATTAATCACTTCTTACTTTATTTCTTTTAGCATTTCATGTCGAAGTACCACTATGTTCATTGTGTCATCCTATCCAATGGGAGTATTGCATTTTCTATTATAAAATTATTTGAAAGGGCTCATCTCTAGTGACTCGTGGTACACATTGTGTATGCAAATTCAACTAAAAGTAGGAATTCTTCCCACACCTTTGGTTAATGCATGACATAAATCCTCAGGATTTCATATAGAATAGTGTTTACCCTTTTCATTTGACCATAAATCTGAAGGTGATAAGTTGTGTTAAAAGATAGTTGAGCCCCAAAGCCAAAAAACAATGATTTCCAAAAATGTGAAGTGAACTTGGTATCCCGATCTAAAATGATATTCCTGGGTATGACATGTAATCTGTATGTTTATTTCATAAAGATATGATGTATTCCAATAGCTTTGTGGGTAGACTTAATAGTTATAAAGTGAGTTGTCTTACTCAAATTTTCCATTACCACCATAATAGCATCATGTCATTTAGATGTCTTTGGAAATATCATGATAAATTTTGTGTATATGACTTTCATTTCCACTCAGGGATTGGAATTTGATGCAGTAATCATGATGGGTGTTTGCATTCTACTATGACTTGTTGGCATTACAAGCATATGGAAATATATTCATCAATTTCCTTCAATTCTAGCCAATTATATGATTTATTTATGGTTGTTATAATTTTTTGATAACTAGGATGACCTAAATAAGGTATTTCGTGAAACTCATCCATTATGAGCTTCTTCAATCTGATCACACAGGGTACATACCTTCTATATTTGAACAACAACAACCATCATCATTGAGATTGTAATTATTTCACATCATTCCTTGTGAATCATGTTGTAAACATTCCTTCACATACTATAAATGATCATCATGTAGCAATGCCTCTTGGATCATTTACACAAGGGTTAATTCATGGACAAGGTTATGTCTTCAACCCTAGCACTACTCTGTCTTCTATCGTCATTTCTCAAACAGATCGATGTGATCCACTATCAATATCGAGGGCCCTCTATCCTCCAATGAGAGAGAGAGAGAGAGAGAGGGAGACAACCTCAAACAAACTATAACCATTGAGAGCCCTCTCAGTTGTGCATTCTTTTTTCTTTCTTTGTGTGTGTGTTTTCTTCCTTATTTTTCTCTAATGTTTTTCGATATCTCTTCCATCGCAACCTCTCACTAATTCATAAGGATTCACCTAGCCCTTCTCCTCAATATGAAAATGGGGATGGACATTTTTATGTGCCCCCACCACCCCAATCACATCTCATTAATTCTTTTCAGGAAGTAGTTTGATTGGAATGCAACCAGTGGTTCGGTATTAATTTCAGGGTTGGGTCTTTCAAGACATGCAAACAAGTTCTCCCTCAGACAGTGGATCTGTAAGTCATCCTTTCCTTTAGTTTTCCATCACCGAAATTTAATTTCATGTGTTTACAAAATATTTCCTCATCTAGTCATGGATCCCACGTTGGCATTACACAATTCACATTTTTAAATTACTAAAAACAGGGGTAGAAGCAAGGATTGTTACAAACCCAACCCCCATAAAGGAACACCACCCTCGTTGTTCTCAAAATAGAAAACAAAAATTAAACTTTATATTTACAGCCCTCACATCGATTTATGCATTAAAAAAAAATGAATATAGTTCCTTCACTTTGTCTGAAAATTCCCAAGTTCCTTCATTAAGTCCAAATTGTTTTTATTGCACCTTGACCTACTCTATTATTCGATTCTATAGCATGATATGTTTCCAATGTAGGATGCACAGTGGTCTGCAATATAATTCTACCTTAGATTCCACATGTATCACAAACCAATCAATCACATGATTAGTGTCACATACATACCTTTTTTAAGCAAATAAATGTGAAATACATCATGTGCTTTCACTATGGGTAGCAAGGTTGACCTATAAGCTACTAGTCCCACACTATCCAAAATTTGAAATGATCCACAAAATTTGGGTGTTAATTTAGCACATGGCCTCACTTTTAGTGAACTCCTCCTTGGTCTAATGTGGATATATACTTTCTCTCCCACTTTTAATTCTTTGTGCATTCTCTACCGGTCTACATAACTCCTTTGTCAATCATGTACTTCCTTCAACTTCTGCCTGATATTAATCACTTATTACTTTATTTCTTTTAGCATGTCATGTCGAAGTACCACTATGTTCATTGTGTCATCCTAGCCAATGGGAGTATTGCATTTTCTATTATAAAATTATTTTAAAGGGCTCATCTCTGGTGACTCTTGGTACACATTGTGTATGCAAATTCAACTAAAAGTAGGAATTCTTCCCACACCTTTGGTTAGTACATCACATAAATCCTCAGGATTTCATATAGAATAGTGTTTACCCTTTTCATTTTACCATAAATCTAAAGGTGATAAGTTGTGTTAAAATATAGTTGAGCCCCAAAGCCAAAAAACAATGATTTCCAAAAATGTGAAGTGAATTTGGTATCCCGATCTAAAATGATATTCCTGGGTATGACATGTAATCTATATGTTTATTTCATAAAGATATGATGTATTCCAATAGCTTTGTGGGTAGACTTAATAGTTATAAAGTGAGTTGTCTTACTCAAATTTTCCATTACCACCATAATAGCATCATGTCATTTAGATGTCTTTGGAAATATCATGATAAATTTTGTGTATATGACTTTCATTTCCACTCAGGGATTGGAATTTGATGCAGTAATCATGATGGGTGTTAGCATTCTACTATGACTTTTGGCATTACAAGCATATGGAAATATATTCATCAATTTCCTTCAATTCTAGCCAATTATATGATTTATTTCTGGTTGTTATCATTTTTTGATAACTAGGATGACCTAAATAAGGCATTTCGTGAAACTCGTCCATTATGAGCTTCTTCAAGTCGATCACACAGGGTACATACCTTCTATCTTTGAACAACAACAACCATCAGCATTGAGCTTGTAATTATTGCTCATCATTCCTTGTGAATCATGTTGTAAACATTCCTTCACATACTATAAATGATCATCATGTAGCAATGCCTCTTGGATCATTTCCACAAGGGCTAATTCATGGACAAGGTTATGTCTTCAACCCTAGCAATACTCTATCTTCTATCGTCATTTCTCAAACAGATCGATGTGATCCGCTATCAATATCGAGTGCCCTCTATCCTCCAATGAGAGAGAGAGAGAGAGAGAGAGGGAGACAACCACCAACAAACTATAGCTATTGAGAGCCCTCTCAGTTGTGCTTTCTTTTTTTTTGCTTTATGTGTGTGTTTTTTTCCTTCTTTTTCTCTAATGTTTTTCGATATCTCTTCCATCGCAACCTCTCACTAATTCATAAGGATTCACCTAGCCCTTCTCCTCAATATGAAAATGGGGATGGAAATTTTTATGTGCCCCCACCACCCCAATCACATGTCATTAATTCTTGTCAGGAAGTGGTTTGATTGGAATGCAACCAGTGGTTCAGTATTAATTTCAGGGATGGTTCTTTCAAGACATGCAAACAAGTTCTCCCTCAGACAGTGGATCTGTAAGTCATCCTTTCCTTTAGTTTTCCATCACCAAAATTTAATTTCATGTATTTACAAGATATTTCCTCATCTAGTCATGGATCCCACGTTGGCATTACACAATTCACATTTTTAAATTACCAAAAACAGGGGTAGAAGCAAGGGTTGTTACAAACCCAACCCCCTTAAAGGAACACCACCCTCATTGTTCTCAAAATAGAAAACAAAAATTAAACTTTATATTTACAGCCCCCATATCGATTTATGCATTAAACAAAAATGAGTATAGTTCCTTCACTTTGTCTGAAAATTCCCAAGTTCCTTCATTAATTCCAAATTGTTTCTATTGCACCTTGACCTACTCTATTATTCGATTCTATAGCATGATATGTTTCCAAAGTAGGATGCACAGTGGTTTGCTATATAATTATACCTTAGATTCCACATGTATCACAAACCAATCAATCACATGATTAGTGTCACTTACATACCTTTTTTAAGCAAATAAATGTGAAATACATCATGTGCTTTCACTTTGGGTAGCGAGGTTGACCTATAAGCTACTAGTCCCACACTATCCAAAATTTGAAATGATCCACAAAATTTGGGTGTTAATTTAGCACATGGCCTCACTTTTAGTGAACTCCTCCTTGGTCTAATGTGGATATATACTTGCTCTCCTACTTTTAATTCTTTGTGCATTATCTACCAGTCTACATAACTCCTTTGTCAATCATGTACTTCCTTCAACTTCTGCCTGATATTAATCACTTCTTACTTTATTTATTTTAGCATGTCATGTTGAAGTACCACTATGTTCATTGTGTCATCCTAGCCAATGGGAGTATTTCATTTTCTATTATAAAATTATTTGAAAGGGCTCATCTCCGGTGACTCTTGGTACACATTGTGTATGCAAATTCAACTTAAGTAGGAATTCTTCCCACACCTTTGGTTAATGCATGACATAAATCCTCAGGATTTCATATAGAATAGTGTTTACCCTTTTCATTTGACCATAAATCTAAAGGTGATAAGTTGTGTTAAAAGATAGTTGAGCCCCAAAGCCAAAAAACAATGATTTCCAAAAATGTGAAGTGAACTTGGTATCCCGATCCAAAATGATATTATTGGGTATGACATGTAATCTGTATGTTTATTTCATAAATATATGATCTATTCCAATATCTTTGTGGGTAGACTTAATAGTTATAAAGTGAGTTGTCTTACTCAAATTTTCCATTACCACCATAATAGCATCATGTCATTTAGATGTCTTTGGAAATATCATGATAAATTTTGTGTATATGAATTTCATTTCCACTCAGGGATTGGAATTTGATGCAGTAATCATGATGGGTGTCTGCATTCTACTATGACTTGTTGGCATTACAAGCATATTGAAATATATTCGTCATTTTCCTTCAATTCTAGCCAATTATATGATTTACTTATGGTTTTTATCATTTTTTGATAACTAGGATGACCTAAATAAGGTATTTCATGAAACTCATCCATTATGAGCTTCTTCAAGTCGATCACACAGGGTACATACCTTCTATCTTTGAACAACAACAACCATCATCATTGAGCTTGTAATTATTGCTCATCGTTCCTTGTGAATCATGTTGTAAACATTCCTTTACATACTATAAATGATCATCATGTAAAAATGCCTCTTGGATCATTTCTTTGATGTCAATCCCACAAGTTCTCATGGCTACCGGGTGAAATACTTGTAGAATTCTACTAAGTGCATCTTCTACCCGGATTTCCTTTCCCTTAATATGCTTAATCTCAAAATCAAATTGATTGATCAAAGTCAACCATTGGGTTTGTCTAGCATTTAAATTGGGTTGATCAAACAAGCACCTCAAAATTCCATCATTTGACATCAACATAAAGCTCCTCCCAAGCAAGTAATGCCTCCACATCTTCAATGCATACACAATTGTTGCTATCTCCAACTCATGAGTGACATAATTCCTCCCATGCTCATTTATATTCTTTGACTCGTATAATATAACATGTCCTTATTTCACTAGGAATCCATCTAATCCTTCCTAATCTATGAGGATCTTGTTCAATTATAGTTCAGAAGAAAGGTCAAGTCAGCTCCAGCAGTCCGATGTCCGATTCCTCTCCAATCCAACAGTTCCGTCAATTTCACCAGTGAAAGGTCCTTCAGTGTCATGGTCGTCATGTGCTTCGAATTTGGGTTAAAATGGTGATGTAATGGGTTAAGAAAAAGGTTCTACAAGAGGTGAAATACCTTATATGTGTAAAGCTCTAAAGTTAAAATCTAACCTAGATCTAAAAACCTAAGGACCTAGACCTAAAACCGTAATAATTAAGCCTAAAACTTAAACAAATAAACAATGCAACCCTAAAAGACCTAAGTGCAATGTTTAAACCGTGTTATAAAGCCTAAAACTAAATTTCGGGCTAAAATGGTTATAAAACATTATTATAAAACTTTAATAATAAACCCAGAGCATTACACAGTACTAACCGTGCAAGTCCTAAACCATGTCGGAGATTTAATAAAATGTGACAGGTCTGGACCGCAACGGAAAATTTTAAATAGTGTTAAACCGCCAAGTCAAACTGTGTCAATATATGTAAACAGACAGTTGCTAAGACCACATGTTAAGATGGAACCGTGTGTTAAAACTGTGACATGTGACACGATAAGCCGGAATCGCGTGGATAAGCCATGTGAACACAGGTAAGCGGAGCCACCGGGATAGACCATGACTGCCGGTGGAAACCGTAACTACCAGAACCAACCTGTCCTCCCATTTTTTCACATGCAGAATAAAAAAATCTCTGCCTAGTTAACTAGCGTTGTGGCTAAGAAATTTTATCATAAAGTATATTTTGGGTTTTTGTATTTATTTTAGCGCTAAGGTCAAAGGTTTTATCCCTAGGTTTATGATAGGGTTCGAGACCTATTCACCATGTATAGCTCAACCAAATGCCAAATTTGGCTATCAGTGGTTCGATGCAGACTTATAAAGCCATGACAAATTTCTTGTTGAGGGACATGGAATATTTTTGAACTTCAATTTCAGCAGGACAGAGGTGAATTTGTTTTCAACATTGCTTAGTCTTCGGGTGTCGAAATTGAGTGCAGAGATAGGCATCGAAAAGATGAGTGAGAGTACTTTCTGTTTACAGTGTACAGAAGTTCCTGTGAGCACAGTCATTCTGTTTCATTTCTGTGTAAAGAAATTCCTCAAGATCAATCCTAATAAAATGCACGCCCACTTGAAAGCGTACCCGAAGATGTAGTCCACCAGGGATGAACTCCGTAATCAACTGTTTGCTTCTTATTCTCTCTATTTTATGTTGTGATTTAATCATTTATTTGTTGTTGGTTTTTTTCATCTTTCATTTAAAATATTTCTTCAGTTAACAATCAATCTTAATGAAAAACTAATCAAACTACCTCAGCACTTTAATCGATCACATTCAGATCATTTATTTGGTATCAGAGTAGGTTGTGCTTTGTATTTTGTTTGTCAGTGGATGTTAACCAGGTTGGGATTGCAACGTGGAAAAGGAGAGCTTGATGAATTCCATCCAAATATCGGAAAACAGAAAGTCGTTCATCAATCAACGATGACAAGGACTGAGACCGTTGAGACTCCTGAAGCTACCGAAAATAAACCCATGGATGAGAATCAAATCCATCAGATGTTTCTAAACATGCAAAATATGTTGGCAGAATTATATGAAGACAAGAAGATGAGAGATGCAGCCTCATCTTCGAAGGCATCAAAGAAGGACAAGGGTAAAGGTAAGGCAGATAAATCTCCTTCTCCTCCATCATCTCCATCATCTTCTTCTTCCTCTTCTACTTCTAGTTCTGAATCAGAAAAAGAAAAGAAACCTAAGAGTCCACTTTTGAAATTTGATGTTAAGTTCGAATTACCTGTGTATGATGGTGAAATAAACCCTAAGAAACTAGATAATTGGGTAAAACAGTTAGAAGTATATTGTCGTATTCAAAATATTACTAATGATAAGACAAATATCCAATTAGCTACTCTTAGAATGGGGGGTACTGCTTTGATTTGGTTGGAAAGTAAGACACGGATAGATTTAAAACGTAAAGGAAAAGTTATTACCTCATGGACTAAGTTTATTAAACTCTAAAGAAACAATTATATCTGTTGGGTCACACACAAAAAGTTGTAGTTGATTGGCAGTGCTTGTGACAAGGTAAGGGACAGAATGTTCAAGATTTCACACAAGAATTCAGAAATAAAGCATTAGCACTTGGTATTTCTTTGGACACAAAAGAAACTTTGTTGAAGTATATTGGCAGTTTGCATTCATATTTGTAGCATACATTATTAATTTTCAATCCTAATGACTTTAATGAAGTTTGTGTTCAAGCTATTCATGTCGAATCAGGTGTTAGACCATTCAAGTTTACACAAAATACATCTATGCAGATGGAAACTGAAGACAGCAAAAAGAAGGGCAAGTCAAAGGGAAAGAAGACTACCACAGCTCAGAAGGAAGATGAAAAACCTACGTGTACACATTTCCAAATGATTGGTCATGATGAAGCTAGGTGTTGGAAACTTCATCCAGAACTGAAGCCAAAAAAGTTCCAAACGAAGAAGGGTGAAAAGAAGGCTGAAACATCAATCCAACAAGGCTTGGACTTGGGATCCAATTCAGGTGATGAAGGCAAAATCACTACTATGGTTACAACATGTAAAATTTCTGAAGCTAGTACTTTTTCTTCTTCAAATATCACACAGTTGAATGAAGGAAAAAGAATCGAGTTATTTCATATAAGGGTAACTTCAAAGCATACTAAGATAGATACACTGTTCGATATGGGATCAAAAGCAAATTTGATTTCTGAGTCATTGGTTAAATAATTGGGTTTGAAAACACATAATCATCCAAAACCATATCCTTTAGGATGGTTAAAGGAACAATCTCAAATTCATGTTACCAAACAGTGTCGGTTAAAATTTGCAATCACAGCTAACTATATCGACGAAGTGGATCTAGATGTGATACCGTTAGACATTTATGGAATTGTCTTAGGAAGCCCTTATATCTATGACCATGATGCAATATTCTATAGGAAGGAACATATGTATCATCTCAAAAAATATGGGATTAAGTACATGGTTCGGGCACATAAAACTCAAAATCCCTTGAATTTAATCAATGTTAATCAGATGAAGCGTTTAATTAGTTCGAGTAATAGATACATACTCATGTCGATAAAAGAGAAACATAAGGATCTTAATGATACTTGTTCAGGTTTTGAATTTCAGTATGAAGGTAATTTGGTTAAAAAGGTAGATTCATTTCAAGATCTAGTTAAAGAACCAAAACATCTACTTCATAAAAAGGAAATATCACATGACAAGCAGTTGATGTCTGATGCCCCTAATAATGGAATGTGTCACAAGTCAGTTATAGAGTGTAAAGAAATAAAGCAACAAATTCCATGGATGGAATCCATGTGACCCAGTTCATCTTCATATAGTTCACCCATAATTTTGGCTCATAAGCAAAACGGGACATAGGGAATAAGTGTCTATTTTAAAGTTGTTGATTCATTTAAGAGAAAAACTTCACAACATTATTAGATCATCAATAGCCATTTGAAGTTAAAACAGATGCTAGTAATAATGCAATGGAAACAATGATTCACATAGATTATCAACTGCTTCAATACTTTCAGTCATATACTAAGTTGCAACAATCTCACTATAGTTGGATGGGATTTCTTCTACAAATTCACTTAGTAATTAAGGACAAGGAAGGTGTGACAAGTAAAGTAGTTGAAATGATGTCTAGACTGTCTTTGAATGCTTCAGTAGTACTACATAATAGTTCATTGGTTCATGAAATTTATGTAGAAGAATATAGTACTGATGATGATTTCGAAGATAATTATGAATCATTAACTCATGATGCTCAGATAGAAGAAATCAATTATCATATTTATGATAGGTTGTTATATCATTTGGGTAAGTTATGTCTACCATAGACAGAAAAAGTGCAGGTTTTTCGGGAAGCTCATCTTTCTCGGATTGCAGGACATTTTGGCGTAAGCAAGACTATGGCACAAAGTCAAAGGTATTGTTACTAGCCTCACATGTATGAAAAAATTGTGAAGTACATAAATGGATGTGTAATGTGTTCGACAAGAAAGCCAAGCAATCGAAAGATTGGTTTGCACATGCCACTTCCAATTCCTTTGCAACCATGGGGCAGCATAGATTTGGTTCAAGGACAGACAAAAATGGTGAACAGGACTGGGATACATATTCTTCGAGGTAACTACAGTAAGCATCCTAAGTTGTGGGATGAATTTTTAACTTATGTGCATCAAGCTTACAATCAAGCCTTACATTCTTCTACGCAATGACAAGCATTGAGTCAATTCAGGTACAAATTGCGCCATGATAAGCATCAAGTCGATCATCAGTTTTAGGTCGGCGATCAGGTATGGTTGTATATTATCAAAGTCAAGATGAAAGTGAGGCAGTTGTATTCTCACTTATTGTCTACTTAAAATCAAGATTTTTTGGTCTAAAAGATTTCAAGTGGAGACGATTGGTCTAGGAGGATCTTGTTCAATTAGAGTTCAGCAGAAAGATTCAGTCAGCTCCAGCAATCCGATGTCCAATTTAGTCTCCAATCTGCTAGTTCCGTCAGTTTCTCTAGTGAAAGGTCGTTCAATGTCATGGTCGTCATGTGTTTCGAATTTGGTTTAAAATGGTGATGTAATGGGTTAAGAAAAAGGGTCTACAAGAGGTGAAATACCTTATATGTGTAAAGATCTAAAGTTAAAATCTAACCTAGATCTAAAAACCTAAGGACCTAGACATAAAACCCTAATAACTAAGCCTAAAACCTAAACTAGTAAACAATGCAACCCTAAAAGACCTAAGCACAATGTTTAAACCATGTTATAAAACCTAAAACTAAAGTTCGGGCTAAAATGGTTATAAAACATGATTATAAAACTTTAATAATAAACCCACAACATTACACATTACTAACCGTGCAAGTCCTAAACCGTGTCGGATATTTAATAACATGTGACAGGTCTGGACCGCATCGGAAAATGTTAAATAGTGTTAAAACCGCCAAGTAAAACCGCATCGGAATATGTAAACAGACAGTTGTTAAGACTGCATGTTAAGACGGAACCGCATGTTAACATGTGATAGGATAAGCCAAAACCGCGTAGATAAGCCATGTGAACGCAGGTAAGCGGAGCCGCCGAGATAGACCATCACTGCCGGTGGAAACCGTAACCGCCAGAACCAACCTGTCTACCCGTTTGTTCACATGCAGAATCAAAAAATCTCCGCCCGGTTAACTAGTGTTGTGGCTAAGAAATTTTATCATAAAGTATATTTTGGGTTTTTGTATTTATTTCAGCGCTAAGGTCAAAGGTTTTAGCCCTGGGTTTATGTAAATGATAGGGTTCGAGACCTATTCACCATGTATAGCTAAACCAAATTCCAAATTTGGCTATAATTGGTTCGATGCAGACTTATAAAGCCATGAAAAATTGCTTGTTGAGGGACATGGAATGTTTTTGAACTTCAGTTTCAGCAGGACAAAGTCGAATTTATTTTCAGCATTGCTCAGCCGTCGAGTGTCAGAATTGAGCGCAGAGATAGGCATCAGAAAGGCGAGAGAGAGTACTTTCTGTTTACAGAGTACAGAAGTTCCTGTGAGCACATTCATTTTTTTTCATTTCTGTGTAAATAAATTCCTCAAGATCAATCCTAATAAAACAAACGCCCACTTGAAAGCGGACCCGGAGATGTAGTCCACCAGGGACGAACTCCATAATCAATTGTTTGCTTCTTCTTCTCTCTATTTTATGTTGTGATTTAATCATTTATTTGTTGATGGTTTATGTCGTCTTTCATTTAAAATATTTCCTCAGTTAACAATCAATCTTAAGGACAAATTAATCAAACTACCTTAGCACTTTAATCGATCACATTCATATCACTTCCTTGCAGGCATATGTGAAAACTAGGAAATCCTTTTATGGGTCTATTATTCTCAGAATAGGTGTATGTGTTAGTAAGTTCTTGAGTTGGTCAAAGATAAGTGTGCACTCTGATGGCCACTAAAATTTGACTCATTTCTTTTGTAAAGTTGTGATTGCATTTCCAATCTTTGAAAAATTTTAAATGAATCGTCAGTAATAGTCGGCCAATCCCATGAAGGGTCTAACCTATGTAATATTTCAAGGAGTGGTCAACTCCATTATTCCCTTGATATTTTTAGGATCCATAGTGACTCCCTCCTTTGAGATGACAGGTCCGAAATACTATATTTGTGATTTGAATAAATCGCATTTACTAATCTTGGCATACAATGTGTGTTCCCGCAACAATTGCAACACCGCCTTTGGGTGTTCTTCATGTTATTCTCTGATTTTCTAGTAAACCAAAATATCATCCATGAAAGCTAGCACGAATTTTTCCAGGTATTGGATAAGGTCGTTTTTCATCAAGCATATGAATGCAGTTGAGCACTTGTGAGCCCAAATTTCACTAACACGAACTCATAGTGCTTGTACCTCATCTTGAAAGTTTTTTTTTCAATATCTTTGTCCTTAATTTTGACTTGATGATAGCCAAATCTCAAATCTATCTTTGAAATCATTGTGGATCCTCTTAGTTGATAAAATAAATCATAAATTTTAGGTATTAGGTATTTAATATTCACTATAGTCTTATCAACTATCGACAATCAATGCACAGTTGTAGTGTGCGATCCTTTTTATTTACAAATGGCACTTTGCTCCCCAAGGAAATATTGCGGGTATGATATACCCTTTATCCAACATATGTTTCAGTTGTATCATTAATTCTATTAGATATAGCATGCTCAAGCGATATGGGCCTTTAAAAAATGGCATAGAATCAGGAATCATTTCAATGGATAAATCTATTTCCCTCCTAGGTGGAAATCCCAAAAAAATCTCTGGAAACATCTTCGTATTGTTTCAAAATATGATGGTATTCGATTTTTAGTTCATTATTTTCTATTATAATGGTCACATCCCTTATTATTTCACTTATTCACTTGAAGCACTAAAATTTTCCTTATCGAGATAACCTTTCTTATCTATTGTGGTACCTTTCATCACTTTCATCACTAAGGCACTCCAACAATTTATAATATGGGATGTTATCCTCTTGCGAATAAAAATTCCATATGAACCCAATGGAAGTATATTTAGAGTGGCTATTTTGAGCATGTTTCCTAGCTCCAGGTGGCACTACTACATCAAATCCATCACCCTCTTCTTGACTCCCATGGCGAATTTGACTAGCCATGATTTAGCATGTGTTTTTCTTTGCAAAGCACAAGTCTCTACAATATTTTGGATAGTATAACTGAAATTAGAACCCTAGTCAATCAAAACTTAAATAAGCTCATTGGAATCCATACCTTCCATTTTGATCATCGATGCTTAATGTGTTGAAATATGTAACTAGGTTCGGTCTTCATAAATATGAAATCTACTCATGATTCTTGTATATTGTAAAAAGAAAGAAAAATTAGTATTGTTACTTTTGTAGCATCGGTTTCATGCTCAAGGTCATTTTATTTAGAGTTCAAGCACCCATTGAGTGCTTCTAGGGTTTTTCATAGAGTCAAGAAGTCAATAGATACATTATCATATGAAGAAGACCCCATTACGAATATTGTAACATGTCAAAAGAATTATTTTTGTATTTAATGTCTCAAAATACTCCTCCAAGTCCAAGTCGATGTGGCACCTAATAATTTGGCCTCATTAGCGCATGAATTCCTCCTTGGAATCCTATACATAAGAGAGAAATTGGCCCCCTTTGGTCACTCACTCATTCATCATCATCCAAGTGAAGAAGAGGCTGAAAAAATTAAAGTGAAGAAGGATAGAAGGATGAAGTTTGTGGATTAATTTTCTATCTCACACACACGTGTGAAGATAAAGGCTAGGGTTTTGCAGTTGTAAGATCCAAGTTGTCAAGTTGCAGAAATAAGGTCGAATAAAGTACTTTTAGGTCACCTTTTAGGCATAGAAAGAGAAGAAACCCAAGAGAAGGAGAAAGGAAGCCTTGGAATCCCTAAATTTGCTCACACATGTAGAAGCAGCAATTGTTGCAAGGGCCATAAATTTCAAACTTGCAGTGGAGGCCAAAATTCTATTGTTGGGGGTCAAAATTGTGCAGCTGGAAGAGATTTGACTGGGTTTGAATTGGATATAAGAATCACATCATCAAGAAGTTTTGACTTCATCTTGGAAGCGTATTGGTTGTGGTCTAGAAGTATTAGAATTTGTCATTTAAATAATCTATAAGAAGAGAAGAGATTTGTGGGTTTTCCTCTCAAGAGGAGAGGTTTTGGCCTTGGCTTGCAGACTACATCATGTGTTCTTGTGTACTATTTATATTTATTTTTTGGTATTTTTTTTATGATAAGAACAACATAATACTAAGTACATAAGCTAATAATCAAGAAAAGTAAAAATACATCACAAGCAGTTATCAAGTATAAGAAAAATTTTCTTAATAGTATCCATATTGATTTATTAACATGGTATCAGAGCTAAGTTTAACAAAGAGCATGATGAAGATAATTATACCTTTCAATAAGTCATTGAAGCAGTTTTCTATGATGGTAAGCCATCTCAAGCAAGGAATCAAAGCATTTTGGAATCTCCTATTTTCTATGAAGAATTATATGTGTTATGTCCCTATAATACTAGTGTAGCCCCTTATTGTTATTTTTAGTGTAGCCCCTTTATTGTTATTGTTGTGCCCATGTAGTCCCCATATGGTTATTATTGTTCCCCATAGAAGCCCGCAATTGTTATTGTTGCGCCCTTACATTATAATTGTTATGTCGTATTTGATTATATTGTGACCCCTTAGACTCCTATATATATAAATGAGGTTTTTTTAGTTGAAAAATCAAAGAATTGTTTATTTTTGTAATTTAAAAGAGTTTTTCCCCTTGAATATAATATTTCTTAAGTCGTTGATTTGATATTTCTATTGTTTTGTGGGTTGGTTGCATAACATTTGGAATCAGAGCTTTGGATTCTAGGGTTTCACTTCTTCAAATAGGACATCTTAGAATTTTTCTATAAAAAATTTTCTACGAGCCTTTAGAAGTTGAATTTTTGACCACGTGGAGCCGAAATCTTGGTGAACTTCTTGTAAAAATTTTAGATATTGGTTTGCTATATTTTCAGAGATATGATCCAGGGAAGGTAGGGTTTTTGCAGCCTCTGAAATTCAGTCTCAAACAGGTGACCTAGGGAAAATCATCATAACTTTTGTTTTATGAATTGGACTGGAATTCTGTAAAAAATAAGTTTAAATAGAACGAACATTATTTTTTTGTGTAGAAATTTTAGGGCCGAATATATAAACAGCGACACGTGGACTTCATACAAGTTCGATCTACTGAAACATTCTATAATCAAGACATCATGGGAGATCGGGCCTAACTCTTTCTTGAAGACTCCAATATTAGCCTGAATTGTGGGGTTGGAAAGAAGACTCAGAGGGCTATCACAAGATAAAATTTCAAACCTTGAGGATCTAAATTTTCATAGCTACACTAGATTCAATATCGAGTGCCTACAAAGCCAGAAAAATGTGTGTATTTTTTTTTAAAAATTGCATAAGTTTTGTTTGAAAAAATTAGTTGAAGTGATTCAAAGGGAATATTGAAGCATAGATATCAATATTTGGTTCTAAAATTCCTCCAAAACAAAATAATTCTACACCCATTAAGCCTTCAGAAATCTCTACTATGATGCATGAAGAGGAAGAATTGCAACATGATATATTGAAGTTAAGGGACCAAGTGCAACAATTTTCGGTCTCACAAAGAGAAACCAAAGATGAAATGGATGACTTAAAAGGGTACAAGGATGGCTTAAAAGGAGATATGAATGGTATAAAAGTAAACATGGAGATCCTTAAAGTAGACATGGATGCGATGAATGTCAAGTTGGAAGGGTTGACAAAGTTGTTGAAAGAAATGATTCCCGGTGGTGACAAGGGAACCCATGAAAATCATGATGAGGAAAAAAGGAATATGAATAATGATTTTAGAGACTCCAATGTGGATATTAAGAACCACCACATTCCAAATATAGATGTGAGGAATTTTTATGGCAAGGATCTGGTAACATGGATACTAAAGATGAGCTCATGGGGCTTGGCTTAGTGGTCATTATACGTTCTGTTAAGGCGTTCGTGTTGTTAAGCGGGTCACGAGTTCAATCCCCGACCTTGGTCAATAACTCAGGAAGCATTCATGTGGGCCTAGCGTTATCCCCTAGGGGTATAGTGGTATCCGTGGGGATTCGACCCCATGTTATGCAAGTACGATACCTCCGTCGTTGTTGATTCCTCTAGTCACCAAAAAAAACATGGATACTAAAGATGGAGAAATATTTTGATCTCCATAGTGTGAAACACACACAAAAGGTATCCATTGAAAATTTATATTTAGAAATAAATTAGTATGTATGGCATCGATGGATTTTTTCTCATAAACCACTTTTCACTTGGTCAATTTTTACGGAGGAAATGATAGAAAATTATGAGGATACAGTGACCAACACCTTCTTTATCCAATTGATAAATCTCAAACAAAAGGGTTCAATGGTGGAGCACATTGAGGACTTCCAAAAAATTAATATAAGGGTAAATGATATTCCATAGGAACATAGGATCGATGTCTTAATAGATACTTTAAAGGATAACTTCCAACATGACGTTCGCCTTTGGGGACCGAATTCATTGGAGAAGGCATTCAGGGTGACAAGAAAAGTTGAAAGGAAAATTATGGAAACAAGGAATTCTACCACTCACAACTATAAATATGGAAGTGTTTTTGGAAGTGTTGTTGCTCCTAGATTTCTGCAACCTACAAGGTTTACACCACAACAACTGGAAGAAAAAGGAGAAAAAGGGATGTGTTACAGTTGTGATAGCAAATACACTAAAGGTCATAAGTGTGCTGAGAATAAATTATTTTACATATATTGTGAAGAAGGAATAAAAGGAACAAAAAACGTCAAAAGAAGAGGATATACACCATGAAACAACCCTAGAGAAAGAAGGAATTAATCTGACCATATATTGTAATGCATTGGTAGGAATTACCACTCCTTAAACTCTCAAGATAGAAGGACATATCAATAATAAAAATGTAATATTGTTGATTGATTCAGGTAGTACCCATAATTTTATTCATTGTAAGATAGCCAAGGAATTGAATTTCTTCCTATATCCAACACCAAAGCATCAAGTGATGGTTGCAAATGGAGGAAATATAAATTTCTCTAGAAAGTGACATAATATCCATCTAACCATGGGGGAATATGTATTGAATATTCCAATTATTTCCATTCCAATGGGTGGTGTTGACGTTTTCCTAGCAGTCTAATGGTTATAATCTTTGGGTACGATAGATTTTAATTTTCAAGAACTTTTCTTGATTTTTTTTGGGAGGGAAAGGAATTTGAATTAAGTTTTATCGTAGGGAAAACAGGAAAGATAATAAGATCTAATGGCATGAAAAATCTTCTAAATAGATAACAACATGTCTTAATTACACAATTATGCTCACTAGAGGTTCAAACATCGAAATCATCTATTTCTCTAGATCTCCCAAAATTATTGGAAAATAATTCCAAGGTATTTGAGACTCCCAAAGGCCTCCCACCTATTCCTGATCATGATCATGCTATTCATTTGATTACAGGAAGTGTTCCTCCAAACATCAGGCCTTGCAGATACCCTTATTCCCAAAAGAGTGAAATTGAATGCATAGTTGCAGATATGCTAGAGGTCGATATAGTTCAACCTAGTCAAAGTTATTTATCTTCTCCAGTAGTATTGATGCATAAGAAGGATGGATCATGGTACATGTGTATGTATTATAGGGAGCTCAACAAGCTCACTATTAAAGATAAATTTCCCATTCATGTCATTGATGAATTGTTGTATAAATTACATGGATCCGCATTTACTTCACCAAGTTGGATCTTCATTCAGGATATTATCAAATCAGAATGAATACTGAAGGCATTATAAAAACAATATTTAGAACTCATGAGGGTCATTATGAATTTTTGGTCATGCCTTTTGGTCTTACCAATTCACCTTTTACATTTCAAGGTTTGATGAATTCCATTTTCAAACCATATCTTAGAAAATTTGTGTCAGTGTTTTTTGATGATATACTAATATACAACAAGTCTTGGAAGGATCATGTTCAACATGTTGACAAAGTGCTCAAACTATTGGAGGAGAAACATTTATATGCAAAACCCTCCAAATTTTTCGAAGTACAGGAGGAGGAATATCTGGGTCATATTGTATCTCATGAGGGTTTTAAGGTAGACCCTAACAAAATTAATTCCATTAAGGAATGGAAAATCCCCACAACCATAAATCATATTCAAGGATCTCTCAGGTTGACAAGGTATTATCACAAGTTGATAAGAATTATGGGAGAATAGCAGCACCTCTAACAACCTTATTGAAGAAAGATGCATTTTCTTGGACTCCAAAATCAACTAAGGCCTTTGAACGTCTTAAAGAGGAAATGTGCCAAGCACCGGTCTTAGCTACACCAAAATTCACAAATACCTTTATTGTGGAATGTGATGCCTCAGGAAATGGAATCGGTGTTGTTTTAATGCAAGGAAGGCCCATTTCTTTTGAAATTCGTACAATCAAAGGAAAGTATTTACACAAACCTCTTTATGAGAAGGAAATGTTGGAAATACTACATGCATTAAAGAAATGGTGAGCTTACCTAATGGGAAGACACTTCAAGGTAAAACCAGATCATGGTAGTCTTAAATACTTTTTGGAACAAATATTTTCTACAGAAGATCAACAAGAATGGGTCACAAAGATGTTGGGTTATGAGCTTGAAATAATCTACAAAAAAGGGAAGAAAAATTTTGTTACAAACGCACTTTCAAGAAAGGATGAGGATGTGAAAGCATTGATTTGTGCCATTTATATTATCTAACCAGTTTGGATAGCTAAATCAAGGGATTAATGGAATAATGACAAAGAAGTGTGGACACACGTTCAAAAGTTGCAGCAATATCCCAGTACATCTGATACATTTAGCTGGAAAAATGATTCATTATGGTACAAAGATCGCTTATATATTTGTAAGAATTCCCAACACAACCAAAATATTATTTTGGAATTTCACACCTCTCCCCTGGGAGGGCTGTCAGGATTTTTTAAAAATTACCACAGGGTCAAGAAGGAATTTTTTGGGATGGCCTTAAATATGATATTAAAAATTTTGTGGCAGAATGTTTAGTTTTCCAACAAAATAAAGTGGAGACAATTAAGACCTTGGGTCTGTTACAACCTTTAGCCATTCCAATTCAACGTTGGGAGGAAGTTTCAATGTATTTTATCATAGGTTTACCCAAATATGAAGGAAATACTATCATCATGGTGGTAGTTGATAGACTTACCAAGTATGCACACTTTTGTGAATTATCTCATCCATTTAAAGCTCGTACAGTTTCTACTACATTTACCGAGATAATTCAAAAGCTACATGGAAACCTAAAGATTATCGTCAGCGATAGAGATCCCATTTTCACTAATAAGTTTGGACCAAAATATTTTCTTGTCTAGGTACTCAATTAGCTCATAGCTCATCTTATCCACATCTTATCATCCTCAATCAAATGGGAAAAATAATATAGTTAACAAATTTTTGGAAGGATGTCTTCGTTGCTTTGTATCCGATAAACGAACACAATGGGTCAAGTGCTTACCTCTAGTTGAATGGTGGTATAACACTTCCTTCCATACTGCAACAAAAATTACCCCATTTATGGCACTTTATGGATATCACCCACCATCCATCACATCATCTTTAAGAGAAAATTATAAGTTTCAAGCAGTGGAAGATCCAATCGAGCATCAACAAAAATTTCTCCAACTCTTAAAGGATAACCTCACTTTGTGGCAGAATCGAATGAAACAACAAGAAAATCAACATCGCAGCAAAAGAATTTTTGGTGTAGTTGACTGGGTATTTTTATGGTTGCAACCATATAAACAATTGTCCCTCAAGCAAGCTAAGAAGGATAATAAATTATCACCAAAGTATTATGGTCCTTACAAGGTGTTGCAAAATATTGGTACTATGCATACAAAATGGAGCTTCCTGCATCTTCTCAAGTGCACCCAGTTTTCCATCTTTCATGCTTAAATAAGGTTATAGGTGACAAGATCCCAATTCAAACAATATTGCTAGAACTTGACGAGGAAGGAAAAATCATGTTAGAACCTGAAGCAATCACGAAAATAAGAACCCTACAATTATGCAATCGATCAATTTCAGAGTATCTCATCAAATGTAACAACTCACCTGCTAAATATTCCACGTGGGAGGATGATAATATTATACAGAAGCATCCATAACTACTCAAACTTTGAGTATAACACATTTTTGAAGGAGATGGGCATGTTAGGTCCCTATAATAATAGTGTATCCCCTTATTATTATTGTTAGTATAGCACCTTTATTATTGTTGTTGTGCCCATGTCGTCCCCATATTGTTATTATTGTGCCCCATAGAAGTCCGCTATTGTTATTTTGTGCCCTTACATTATTATTGTTATGTCGGCTTTGATTATATTGTGGCCCCTTAGACTCTTATATAGAGAAAGAAGGTTTTGTCATTTGAATCATCCAATAATTTTTCATTTGTGTAATGTAAAGGAGGTTTCCCCCTCGAAGAGGATATTTATTAAGTCGTTGATCTATTATTTCTATTGTTTTGTGAGTTGGTTTCATAAGAATATGACCAAGGCTTCTACTGCAAAGGATAAATATCTATTCTTAGCACTTACAGGTGCATTTGAAGATGAAAATATGTGGTTAATTGAAAGTGGATCATCCAGACATATGATAGGTGAGCACAAATAACTAAATACCATATCAAGAGGAAAATATCCCTACTTTGTTGAACTTGCTAACAAGAAGAGCTATAATGTAAGAGGAATTGGTCCAGCCTTGTTGGAGCTGGAAAATGGAGGAAACGCAAATCTCAACAACATTTTATTTTTACCAAGTTTGTAAAATAATTTACTTTCTATTTCATTTATAGAAGATAATGGATATGGAGTCTCTTTCATAGATGGAAAAGTCTTGGTATGGGATAAGGTTGTAGTATCAACAATGAAATATTCATTGGGAATCATGAAGGAAGACTCTACAGGTTACTCACACCTCTTTGTCAAGCCTTGGTTTACATTGAAGTCAGTCCATGTGAGCTTGGCATAGAATATTCTCAAACATTTGTTCTATAGTGAATATTCTCAGTCAATTTCAGATAGAGCCAAAGTATGATTATTGGATAGCAGTCAATCATATACTAAAATATATGAGAGGAACAATCCATTTCTGCCTAACATATGATAGAAAGAATGGTTTCCAATTGATTATATATATGTATTCTGATTATGGAGGCAGTGAGACATATGGAATAAGTACTACTGGAGAATGCTTTAGCTTGGGATCCTTTATGATATCATGGATGAGTAGAAATAAAGAGTCAATTTCTTTGACTAGTGTTGAAGACGAATACATTGCAACATGTGAAAGAGGCAGAGAAGTTGTCTATTTGAGTAAGTTGTTTTCCAACCTGTTTGAAGGACCAATGGACCCTACAATTATAAATTGTGATAACACCAGTAGTATAAGGTTGTATGAAGACCTAGTATTCCATGGAAAAACAAAACACATAAATAACAAGTATCATTACATACGAAAGCTGGTGCAAGATTGAGTGTTGTAGCTATAGTATATCTCCATCGATGAGTAGGTAGATGACATTTTGAAAAAATATATTCCTAATAAGAAGCTTGTGTATTTGAGAAACAATCTTGGATTAGTTGATATGCCCTCCCTAGTTGATAGGGAGAGATAGACACATCGTTATTTTCTTCACTTTGCTAAGAAAGAATGGAGGATTGGGTAAGCATTTGGTTTTTGATACTCTCTGAGGATGAGGTAAGGCATCCAATAGGTAAGAGTAGTCGAAGAATTTCCTTGAGGATGTGTTATTCCAAGATAGGAATTTTCTGTATAAATTTATACAAAATACATATATGTCCTGGATTCTCCTGATCTAACAATATGCTACTGTTAAATACAGAATCGCTTCTACTTATATTTGTGGAATTTAAAACATAATCACCAATTACAATATCATGAAGAAAGATCAATCACACACAACACAGATAATTTTACCGAGAAAAGATTATAGCTAAAAACCCTACAATATTATATTGTATATTATATCATGGATCATGAAACAATTACATACAAAGCTCCAATCTAAGAGCCCTCAGTACATGAGCTAATTGTCTCACATTGTCATACAAAAATTGGAAAGTTCCTTAGCCAATTTATTGTCTCCAGATAACCTGCCTCCACTACACAATCCTTGTTGATAGCAATCCCTGAATGAATGAAATATTTCCTGCCTTGACTGCGCAATCCTCATGGGCACATCCAATGTGTGTGTGGTTGCATGTGTGCAACTAGATAATGTCACAACTGGTAGTTTACTTCCCTTTCACCTAGAACTTAACGGGATCTCCACTGGATCTGACATGCATGTTGTTAACAATAGTAAATCTTCAGTTGCATGAGATACCAATGATTGTGAATTAATTAATAATTAATTCACTTGATCTCTCACTAGTGTATCTTCAATTACAACTAGCATAACTAAGCTTAACTCGCTTAACTGAGTTAAACTACTTTACAACTTGCATAACTGCACTTCCAACTCTGTTACAACTTCGAATCACTCGTTTACAACTAAGTCAACCTGCATATCCCACCAACCAACCACTTAACTCGAAATTCCTTTAGCTAATTGATTTTCCACTTCAGTTAACTATTTCCAAGTACTCATTGAGAATAGAATATAGTTTATTTTCCAACTAATATTAAGGGATAATAATAGTAGACATGCATTTATAAATAGACATGCATTATATAAATAGAATTTGCACATACATCTATAAATAGACATACACCTAAAAATAGCTTGAGGCTCCATCCTAGTGTAGGTGCTTAATTTTCACTAGGATCTTCTTGTTGAATCTCAACACTCCCTCTCAACAAGAAATGGATTATCCTTCATCCCGATCCTATCTCTATGGTATTCGAATTTTCTCCTAGTGAGTGCCTTTGTCAAAATATTTGCATCCTGATCTTCCATGGGAATGTATTGAAGCAACATGATTCTCCTTTGCACACAATCTCTAAGATGATGGTACTGGATATCTATATGCTTATATCTATCATGAAACACAGGATTAATCGAGAGTTGAATGTGACTCTGATTATCACAATGAATCATTATCAGATCCATATGAGAACCAAACAAGCCAACCAAGATCTTTCTCATCCAAATAGTCTCACACACAGCTTAACTCGCTGCCATGTATTCCACTTCCGCTGAACTGAGTTCCATGGATCTTTGCTTCCTGATGTACCAAGAAACATTTGTGGACTTGATACTAAAGATCCCCCCTTGATGTGCTCTTTCTATCTGATGGACTGCCCGCCAAATCTACATTTGTGAAGCCATGCAACTTCATTCCATCTGTCTGTCTGTACCATAAACCATATTCTGATGTGCCCCTCAGGTATCTGAAGACATGCTTACCCACCTTCCAAAAGAGCTTGGTAGGCTTAACCATAGTTTGACTCAGTTGGTTAACCGCGTAGAAAATGTTTGGTCTCATGTTCACTAGATACATTAGAGAACCCACTAATTTTCAATAGACAGTAGCATCCACTACCTATATAGAAGTAATATCCTCTTTCCTCTAGTTTCCTGGAAGAGGAGTATCCATGGGTTTGCAGCCCTCCATGTGAAACTTACCCAGTATCTCCCTTGCATACTTTCCTTGAGACACAAAAATTTCCCAACTCGTTGCCATATTTCCAATCCAATGAAATAATGAAGGAGGCCCATATCCTTCATTTCGAACTCCCTTGCAATATCCTCCTTGCATGAGTGTATTAGCTGCTCATCACCATTCAATATTAAATCATCAACATAAGAAAAAATTGATTAAAAGCTTACCCTCCACCACAATTTGGTATAGGGATTCTTATGCTTCACTTTTGGTGAATCCCAGTCCGGTGAAATAGTTGTCTATCCGAGTGTACCAAGCACAAGGTGCTTGCTTCAACCCATACAATGCTCCTTTGAGTCGGTACACATGTGACTCAATGTTGAAGATCTTGAAAACTTTAGGCTACTCTATGTACACCTCTTCCTCACTGATCCCATTGAGAAACGCAGTTTTCACATCCATCTTATGAATGTGCCAGTCGATCTGTGTTGAGAGAGAAGGGATGGTCCTTATGGAAGAATATCTTGTGACAGGTGCAAAGGTCTCTTCATAATATATCCCCTCAATCTGTGAGAAGCCCCACACCAAAAATTTGGCCTTTTATTTCTCCACACTCCCATCATCAACTTTCTTTACCTTGTAGATCCATCTCAAACCTACCACTGGTTTATCAATTGGCCTTGGAACAATTTCCCAAGCACTGCTTTTGACAATGGAGTCATACTCCACCACCATTACATCTACCCATATGGCCTCCTGAACTACTTCCTAAAATGAAGATGGTTCAGTCACAATACATTTGCTCATGAGAGCCATGTATCCAGTAAATTGGTCAGGAGACTGTCTTTATCTGCGAAGTAGGGGCCCCTACATTTTGTGCAGCATCAATTCTCAGCCTATCATCTTATGTGGTATGCCTTCTACCATTTCTGATGGATGGCTCTGCATGAGTGGACTCCTCCACTCCATGAACCCCCTCATGTGGTTGATCCACATCTTGAGACTCATCTTTGGGAACCAGTAGTTCCTCCTCCGCATGCAAGTCCATCTCCCTCTCAAGCGACAACTGCATGAATTTCCCCTCATCGAATTTTATATCCTATCGCACAACATTCATTCTGCTGTTTGGAAAATACACATGATAATTATGGGGTTTTTCTGTGCACCCAAAATAAATCCCAACTTCATTTGTCAGTTCCAACTTCTTCCTGGCGTCCTTGGTCACAAGCACATAAACAGATGAGCCAAAAATCTTAAAGTGTGAAACATCTGGTTTCTTACCAGTGAAAGCTTCTTGCGGTGTACTCATGCCAAGTACTCTATGAGGATAATGGTTTTGCACATAAACCACAGTGTTGCATGCTTCCACCCACAAATGCATTGGTAGGCCCTAATCATGAAAAATTTCTCGTGCTACACCCACGATATTTTTTTTCTTCCTCTCCCCGACCCCATTTTTTTGTGGTTTATGAGGCGCTATGAGTTCTCTTCGAATTCCTTATTTGCTGCAGAAGTTATTGAATTCGTTAGAGATGTATTATCCACCATTATCGCTACTAAGAGCCTTCACTTTCTTCCCCATCTCATTCTTCACCAATGCCTTAAACTCACAGAACTTTGAGAATGTTTGATTCTTCTTCTGCATGAAGGAGATCCATCATTTACAAGAAAATTCATCAACAAATATTACATAGCACTTATGTTTTGTTGTTGAAGCAACTGAGAATGATCCACACACGTCTGTGTGAACTCTCTCAAGGATCCCCGAAGCACAGTTCTTCTTCTCATGAAAGGTGGACTTTACATAATTCCCCATGGTGCAACCCTTGCACTGATCTAATTGATCACATGTTCCCATTGGAAGTCCATTAGATATTTGCTGCATGACTTTCAAGGCTCCATGATGAAGATGGCCCAATCGCATGTGCCATAATTCGCCCTCATCTCAGCTCACCACATTTTTTGCCTTGCCCATCATGGCAGCGTAGCCATCTACCTCCAGCTTGTAGATATTCTTAACTCGAATCCCTATCCTCTTTTCTTGACCCATTTTTTTATGTCGCAGGAAATTTTTTCCATCGCTAAAAACAACGTCATAGCCTATGTCCTCCAACATTGAAACTTAGACCAAATTTTTCTTCAGACCTGGAACATGCATAACATCTTTCAATTAAAATGGTTTACCTGACTCTCTCTGAAAGGTAAAGGTACCAATCCAGGTAGCATTGTATCGTCCGTTTTCGCCCATCTCTATATGCATCTGGAGATCTTTCTCCTCCAAGTCAGTGAAAATTTCCTTATCTCCCGTCATGTGAAAAGAAGCACCACTATCCAAATACCACACTGATCCCAATGCAATTGACACCATGCATGCAATCAAGGATAATTCAAGCTCAAATTTTGAGGCAAGGGCCTCACCAGTTGCAGCTCTATCAGCCTTCTTTTTCTTCTTCTTTTGTGGACAGTTAATAGCAAGATGCCCATGTTCGTGACAGTGAAAACACTTCACCTTGGACATATCTAGCTTCTTGCCTTTAGAATCGGATTTAGAATGGAATTTCTTCCCCTTCCCATTCTTTTCCTTGGAATCCAAAGCACAATCCTCTTCATCATCATGCTTTGATGAAGAGCCATCTCTAGTGTTCTGCCTAAACTCCTCCTGCACCAGATCCGACCACAGTCGTTCCAAATCCGGAAATTTTTCTCATTCGTTGATAGAGTCTTCATAATTGTGACAAATCTTAGGAAGTACCAAGAGAGCCAAGCTCACCAAATCATCATCAGCAAAATTTATTCCCACACTCCCCAGTTCATCCCAACATTGGACAAAATTCGTGAGATACTTTGGAATGGTGTCGCCCTTTTCCATCTTGACCTTTCTGAGTTTATCTTTGAGGGCCAATTTCCTATGGTCATTGTTGCTTTGGAATAGATTCTTCAAAGCCTTCCACATAGCATATGGTGTGGATTTCCCATGGAGGCTTGAGAAAATGTGGTCTCATACTCCATCCAACAGGATCCTCCTCACCTTTGCCACTTTCTTTTTTCATGCATCAAGATTGGCAGCATCTGATGAAGCGGGCTTAGGAACATCATTGTCAAAGAATTCCTTCAAGCCATTTCTTCGAGTACTGCCTCCATCCTGTCCTTCCAATAAATGTAGTTCAAGCTGCCCTCAAGTGCATACTCTAACCTCAAGTCATTTAAAGTCATTTCGATCTTGAATCAGCTATAGCACCAAGAAATTATTTCTGCTAATTCGAATTCTTTCCACCAACAAACTCAACTCTTGCTTCAAAACTACAATTTCTTGTACTTCGACTATAGAAATTTATACAAAATACATGTATGTCCTGGATTCTCCTGATCTAACAATATGCTATTGTTAAATACAAAATAGCTTCTACTTGTCTTTTTGGAATTTAAAACACAATCGCCAATTACAATATCATGAAGAAATGTCAATCATACACAACACAGATAATTTTACTGGGGAAATATTATAGCTAAAAACACCAATATCTTCTATTGTATATTATATCATGGATAATGAAAAAATTACATACAAAGCTCCAATCCAAGAGCCCTCAATCCATGAGCTAATTGTCTCACATTGTCATACAAAAATGGGCAAGTTCCTTAACCAATTTAATGTCTCCAAATAGCATGCCTCCACTGTGTGATTCCTGTTGATAGCAATCCTTGAATGAATGCAATATTATCTGCCTTGACTACGCAATCCTCATGGGCACATCCAATATGTGTGTGGTTTCCTGTGTGCAACAGGATAATGTCACAATTGATGGTTTACTTCCCTTTCACCTAGAACTCAACTAGGTCTCCATTGGATCTGATCTTAACATTTTCCTAATAGGACAACCCTATGAAAACTTAGGTGGGATATGTACCTTGAGAGACAATGATGATGGTTTTTATCAATCATTTTTCTCGCCAACATTGTGCTCTGATCTTGTTGAGAGATAGAATTATTAGTCAAGGAATTTCTATGTGACAATGTTGGTTGGTATGATGAGATTCAATGAGAGAAGATGAAATAATAACTTATGAGATGGCTTACCAATCTGAATCTTCTTATGATATCTCTTTAGTATGATAATGTCCATGACCATTATGAATATGTACCTAGCTAAGAGGGAGTGTTGAAATATGTAATTAGGTTCGGTATTCATAAATATGAAATGTACTCTTGATTCTTGTATATTGCAAAAAGAAAGAAAAATTATTATTGTTACTTTTGTAGCAAGGGTTTCATGGTCAAGGTCATTTGATTTAGAGTTCAAGCACCCATTGAGTGCTTCTAGGGTTTTTCATAGATTCAAGGGGTCAATGGAGTCATTTTCATATGAATTATACCCCATTGGGCATATTGTAACATGCCAAAAGAATTATTTTTGTATTCAAAATGTCAAAATACCCCTCCAATACCAAGTTGGCTTGGCAGCTAAGAAGTTGGCCTCATTAGGTTATGCCATCCTCCTTAGAGGCCTATATATAGGAGATAATTGTATAAATTTTAATACAATTATGTATTGCTTGGATTCTCCTCATCTAACAAGTATATGCCATTGTCAAATACAAAATCCTTCTACTTAAATCTTTGTGGAAATTTAATCGCCAATTCCAAACACATGAAGAAATATCAATCACACATAACACAGATGTTTTAACAGGGAAAGCATAAAGCTAAAAACCCCACTATCATATATTATGTATATATCATGGATCATGAAACAATCTCATACAAAACTCTAATCTAAGAGCTCTCAATACAATATACAATCGTGTCACATTGTCATGCAGAAATTTACATATTCATGCACCAATTTACTGCCTGTTGACAGCCTGCCTTCACAGCGCAATCCCTATTGATCACAATCCCTGAATGAATTCAATCTTGCCTTGCCTTGACTGTTCAATCCTCATTGGCATCTCCAATGTGTGTGTGGTTGCATGAGTGCACCCACTAATGTCACAACAAATAGTCAAACTGTCATTTTCACCTACCTCTCAACTGGGTCTTCACTGGATCTGACATGCATGTAGTTAACAATAGTATTTCTTCAGTTGCATGTGATACCACTTCTTGTGAATTAATTAATAATTAATTCACTAATCTCTCTCTAGTGCATCTTTAGTTACAACTAGTTACAACTAGCACAACTGAGTTTAACTCACTTAACTGAGTTAAACTAATTTACAACTCACATAACTACACATGCAACTCTATTACAATTTTGAATCACTTAGTTACAACTAATTCCACTTGCATGTCCCACCAACGAACCTTAGAACTCGAAATTCCTTCAGTCAACTGTTTTTCCACATCAGTTAACTGAAATCAAGTGCTTCAAGAGAATAGATTATTATTTATTGTCTAATTATTATTAAGAGATAATAATAATTGACATGCATTCTATTTTTGGACATGCAATCAATGAACCAACTTCGCACATGCATTCCAAAAATAGACGCCCACCCGAAAATAGAATTTTCTGAACCATCTATAAATAGACTCTCGCTATAAATAGAATTTTCTCACCATTCTAAAAATAGACATACACCTAAAAATATCCTGCGGGCCCACCTAGTGTAGGTGCTTATTTTTCACTAGGATTAGCATCTTGTTGAATCTCAACACTCCCTCAGAACAAGAAAGGGATTATCCTTCACCTCGATCCTGTCTCTATGGTATTCGAATTTGCTCCTGGTGAGCACCTTCGTCAAAATATCTGCAACCTAATCTTCCGTAGGAATGTATTGACGCAACATGATTTTCTGCTGCACACAATCTCTGATATGATGATACCGGATATCTATATGGTTTGATCTATAATGAAACATAGGATTAATCGAGAATTTAAAGCAACTCTAATTATCACAATGAATCACTATAGGATCTAAATGAGAACCAAACAAGCCAACCAGGATCTTTCTCATCCAGATAGCCTCACATGCATCTTGACATACTGCCATGTATTCTGCTTCCGTTGAACTGAGTGCCATGGATCTCTATTTCCTGTTGTACCAAGAAAAATTTGTAGATATGATACTAAAGACCCCTCCTGATGTTCTCTTTCTTTCCGTTGGGCTGCCCGCCCAATCTGCATCCGTGAAGCCATGCAACTTCACCTCATCTGTCAGTCTGTACCATAAGTTATACTTATATGTGCCCCTAAGATATCTCAGGACATGCTTTCCTGCCTTCCAAAAGAGCTTGGTAGGCTTAACCATTGCTTGACTAAGATGGTTCACTACATAGTATATGTCTGGTCTTGTATTAACTAAATACATGAGCAAACCCACCAATTGTCGATAGACAGTAGCATCCACTACCTCTCCAAATGTAGCATCCTCTTTCCTCCAATTTCCTGGAAGAGGAGTATCCATGGGTTTGCAGCCATCAATGTGAAACATACACAGTATCTCCCTTGCATACTTTCCTTAAGACACAAAAATCTCGCCATCTCACTGCCATATTTCCAATCCAAGGAAATAGTTAAGGAGGCCCATATCCTTCATCTCGAACTCTTTTGCAAGGTCCTCCTTGCATGAGTGTATCAGTTGCTCATCACCAGTCAGTATTAAATCATCAACATAAAGAAAAATTATTAAAATCTTACCCTCCACCACAATCTAGTATAGGTTTGCATGTGCCTCACTCTTGGTGAAGCCAAGTCCAATGAAATAACTGTCGATCCGAGTGTACCAAGCACGAGGTTCTTGCTTCATCCCATACAATGCTATTTTGAGTTTGCACACATGTGACTCGCTGCTGAATATCTCAAATCCTTCAGCCTACTCAATGTACACTTCTTCCTCAATGATCCCATTAAGGAACGCAGTCTTCACATCCGTCTAATGAATGTGCCAATCCATCTGCGCTGAGAGAGAAAGGATGGTCCTTATGGAATAATATCGTGCGACAGGTGCAAATTTTTCTTCATAATCAATCCCCTAGATCTATGAGAAGCCCCGGGCCACAAATCTGCCCTTGTATTTCTCAACACTCCCATCAGCAACTTGCTTTACCTTGTAGATCCATCTTGAACCTACCACTGATTTATCAACCAGCCTTGGAACAATTTCCCAAGCATTATTTCTGACAATGGAGTCATACTCCTCCACCATTGCATCTACCCATGTGGGATCCTGCACTACTTTCTGAAAGGAAGATGGCTCAGTAACAATACATTTTCTCATGAGATTCATGTATCCGGTGAATTTTTTAGGAGGTTGTCTCTGTCTGCACTGTGAAGTAGGGACTCCTACATTTTGGGCCACATCAAGCTTAAGCCTCTCAGCTTCTGTGGTATGCCTTCTGCTAGTTCTGATGTTTGGCTCTACGTGTGTGGACTCCTCCACTCCATGAACCTCCTCTTGTGGTTGATCCACATCTAGAGACTCATCTTTGGGAACAATAAGTTCCTCCTCTGCATGCAAGTCTAGCTCCCTCTTAAGCGACAACTCCATGGCTTTCTCCTCATTGAATTCTATATCCTGTCGCATCACAGTCATTCGACTGTTTGGAAAATACACACGATAGTTGTGGGGTGTTTATGTGTACCACACAAATATCCCAACTTCAGCAGTTGGCTCCAGCTTCTTCCTGACATTCTTCGGCACATGCACATAAACAGATGAGCCAAAAATATTTAAATGAGGAACATCTGGTTTCTTACCAGTAAAAGATTCCTTAGGTGTACTCATGCCAAGTACCATATGAGGACAACTATTTTGCACATAAACCGCAGTTTTGCATGCTTCCGCCCATAAATTCATTGGTAGGCCCTGATCATGCAGCGTCGCTCATGTAACATCCACAATCGTTTTGTTCTTCCTCTCTGCGACCCCATTTTTCTGTGGGTTATGAGGCACTATGAGTTCTCTCTGAAATCCTTCTTTGCCTCAGAATTCTTTGAATTCGTTCGAGATGTATTCTCCACCATTATCGCTCCATAGAGCCTTCACTTCCTTCCCCGAATCTTTCTCCACCAATGCTTTAAACTCACAGAACTTTGAGAAATTTTTATCCTTCTTCTACATGAAGTAGATCCAGAATTTAAGAGAAAATTAATCAACAAAAATAACATAATACATGTGTTTTGTTGTTGAAGAAACCAAGAATGGTCCACACACATCTGTGTGAACTCTCTCCAGGATCACCGAAGCACAGTTCTCCTTTTCATGAAAGGTGGACTTTGCATACTTCCCCATGGTGCAACCCTTGCACTGATCTAACTGAGTAAGTGTTCCCATTGTAAGTCCAGTAGATATATGTTGCATGACTTTCAAAGCTCCATGATGAATTTGGCCCAATCGCCTGTGCCATAACTCGCCCTCATCTCGGCTCACCATTTTTTTTGTGTTGCCCATAATTGCAGCGCAACCTTCTACCTCCATCTTGTAGAGATTCTTGACTCGAATCCATATCCTCTTGGCTAGACCCATTATTTTATGTCGCGGGAAAACTTTTCCATCGCTGAAAACAACGTCATAGCCTTTGTCCTCCAACATCGCGATTGAGATTAAGTTTTTCTTTAGACCTGGAACATGCATAACATCTTTCAATAGAAATGATTTACGTGAATCCCTCTCAAAGGTAATGGTACCAATGTTGGTCGCACTGCATCGTCCATTGTCGCCCATATCTATATGCATTTGGATATCTTTCTCCTCCAAGTCACTTAAAAAATTCTTATCTCTCGTCATGTGGAAGGAAGCACCACTATCAAGATACCACACTGATCCCATTGCGCTTGAAACCAAGCATGTGATCAAAGAGAAATCAAGTTCAAATTATGAGGAAAGGGCCTCACCAGTTGTAGCTCTAGGAGCCTTCTTGTTCTTCTTTTTCTGTGGGCAGTTAGTGGCAAGATGCCCATGTTCGTGAAAGTGAAAACACTACTTGGACAAATCCAGCTTCTTTCCTTTAGCCTCGGATTTTGAGTGAAATTTATTCCCCTTCTATTTCCTTGCCTTGGCAGTGAAAGCACAATCCTCTTCATCATCATGCTTTGATGAAGAGCCATCTCTAGTGTTCTGCCTGAACTTGTCCTGCACTAGATCCGACCACAGTTGTTCCCAATCTGATAGTTTTTCTTTTCTGTTGACAGAGTCTTGATAACTATGCCAACTCTTAGGAATTCCCAAGAGAGCCAAGCTCACCAAATCATCATCAGCAACTGTGATTCCCACACTCCCCAGTTCATCCCGACATTGGACAAACTCTGTGAGATACTTAGGAATATTGTCGCACTTCTCCATTTTGATCTTTCTGAGATTATCCTTCAGTGCCAATTTCCTATGGTCATTGTTGCTTTGGAAAAGATCTGTCACAATATGGTCTCGCACACCTTCCAACATAATACTTCTTGTCTTCGCTACTTTCTTTTGCCAGGCGTCAAGTAATGCAACATCCGTCGAAGTAGGCTTAGGAACATCATTGTCGATGAATTCCTTCAAGCCATTATCTTCAAGCACTACCTCCATCATGTCCTTCCATGCAATGTAGTTCAAGCTGACCTCGAGTGCATACTCTAGCCACAAACCATTGAAAGCCATTTCGATGTTTACTCAACTGTCGCACCAAGAAATTCTTGTAGCAAATTCGAATTGTTTCCACCAACAAACTCAGCTACTGCTTCAATTTTGCAATCCTCTTTGCTCTGATACAATGTACAAATTTTAATACACTTATGTATTGCCTGGATTCTCCTGATCTAACAATTATATGCCACGGTTAAATACAAAATCCTTCTACTTAAATCTTTGCAGAAATTTAATCACCAATTGCAAACACATGAAGAAATATCAATCACACATAACACAGATGTTTTTACCGGGAAAGCATAAAGCTAAAAACCCCGCTATATTATATTATGTATATATCATGGATCATGAAAAAATATCATACAAAACTCTAATCCAAGAGCTCTTAGTACAATATACAATCGTCTCACATTGTCATGCAGAAATTTGCATATTCATTGCGCAATCCTCATTGGAATCTCCAGTGTGTGTGTGGTTGCATGAGTGCACCCACTAATGTCACACCAAATAGTCAAATTGTCCCTTTCACCTACCTCTCAACTTGGTCTCCACTGGATCTGGCATGCATGTAGTTAACAGTAATATTTCTTCAGTTGCATGTGAGGCCACTTCTTGTGAATTAATTAAATAATTAATTCACTGATCTCTCACTAGTGTATCTTTAGTTACAACTAGCACAACTGAGTTTAACTCACTTAACTGAGTTAAACTAATTTACAACTCACATAACTACACATCCAACTCTGTTACAACTTTGAACCACTCAGTTACAACTAAGTCCACTTGCATGTACCAACCAACCTTAGAGCTCAAAATTCCTTCCGTCAACTGGTTTTCCACATCAGTTAACTGAAATCAAGTGTTTCAAGAGTATATATTATTATTTATTGTCTAATTATTATTAAGAGATAATAATAATCGACATGCATTCTATTTTTAGACATGCAATCGATGAACCGACTTCGCACATGCATTCCAAAAATATATGCCCATCCATAAATATAATTTTCTCAACCATCTATAAATATACTCCCTCTATAAATATAATTTTCTCACCATTCTAAAAATAGACATACACCTAAAAATAGCCTGCGGGCCCCACCTAGTGTAGGTGCTTAATTTTCACTAGGATCGTCATCTTGTTGAATCTCAACAATAACTCAACCTCCTTTGGTCACTCACTCATTCCTCGTCATCCAAGCGAAGAAGAGGCAAAATAAATGCAAGTTAAGAAGGATAGAATGATGAAGAGCGAAGTTTGTGAGTTAATTGTCTCTCTCTCTCTCTCTCACGTGTGAAGATAAAGGATAGGGTTTTGCAACTACAATATCAAAGTTGTCAAGTTGCAGAAAGAAGGTCGAAGAAAGGAATTTTAGTTAACCTTCTATCTCTAGAAAGAGAAGCAACCCAAGCGAAGGAGCGAGGAATCCATAGAATCCCTAAATTCGCTCACACATGTGGAAGCAACAACTGTTGTGGGGGGGGGGAATTGCAGACATGCAATGGAGGCCAAAATTTTGTAGTTAGGGGTTGAAATTGTGAATTTGGAAGAGATTTGACTAGGTTTGACTTGGATAGAAGAAGCACATCATAAATAAATCCTGACTCGGTCTTGGTATAGAAGTATCAAAATTAATAATTTAAAGAATCTATAAGAAGAGAAGATATTTTTGGCTTTTCCTCTCAAGAGGAGAGATTTTGGCCCTGGCTTGCAGCCTGCATCTTGTGTTATTGTGTACTATTGATATTTATGTTTTGGTACATGTTTAATGATTATAACAACATAATAATAAGTGAATAATTAAATAATCAATACAAAGTAAAAATACATCACAAGCAGTTATCAAGTATAAGAGAAATCATCCTAATAGTAGCCCTATCGATTTCTCAACATAATGGTTTTCTTATCTATTTTCTAATTCCACATAAGTTTGAGGTATGCTTTGAGCCACATCATTCATACTTGTTGTCTCTTTTACATTGTTCAATTCATTTTTTTTCTACAGCTGGTGAGGGAAAAATTTAACACGTGGTTCTATCCACATCCCCAACACTAGAATGGATTTCTCATGGGTTCCTTTATCTATTTCATTGTTGATTTGACATGCCAATCTCTATTGGTAGCACAAAAATTATGTTGGAATTCACCTTTAGTAAGTGTATTGAACTTGAAATTTTTCCCCATTCTTTTGTAACCTGAGGATTGTGATCTCTTCCCTTTAAAAGTGTATTTGTCTTTCTTCTTCCAATCTACTTGAAATTTGGCCTTGTGCTTGGAATAATCAATGCAATACTTAGTTTTTTTTATGGTATCCTCTAATGTCCTTGGTTAATAAAATTTAGTTGTCTTTCTAGTACTGCAATAACCCATGTATATATCTTTGAATCTTAGCCTTCTCATCCTTGAGGTAGGGCACATACCTCAACAGCTTGAAAAAAAAATTGTTGTGGGAATCCAAGATGAGTTGTCCCAGCTTATTCTCATTAAACTCTTTGATTTTTTTGTCATAGTACCTCATAGATGGGTATTTTTCCTAGAAATATTTCTCAAATATTTTCCATGTCATTTCATTTTATCTTATGCCTTTGGAATTTCTAAGATCTTCTTATTTAAAAATCAAAGTGCTTATGTATTAGAGTTGATTTATTTTTCATGGTAGTTACTTGAGAATTTGTTTTGTTATTTATTATATTATTATGTTCTCTTATTTCATCAATAAATTACCAAAATATAAAAACATGAAGATCACAAGAAACAAAGAACATAATATGTAGGCTCTCTAAACCACGGCCAAAACCCCACATGGGGGGAAAACCTTGAAAATTTTCTTCTTCTTATAGAATCATATCAAAGTGAGACATCCAAGACCCAAAAAATAAGACCAAAATCATCCACAAGTTCCAACTCAATGCTCACTCCAATATTCCTTCCAACTCAACGTTCTATACAAATATATCATAATAGCATGTTACAACAGCATATTACAGTAGTCATTCTTCCTTTCTACATAATTTCAGATTGCAAGTATTTTGCAAAGCTCAAGTAGCCATCCATAGAAGATGGAGAATATAATTCAGATAATATAACTTGGATCATATGCCTTCCACAGGAAACAAGGAACATAACTCAAATGTATTTCTTGAGAAATAAGGAACATAACTCGTATGCCTTCATACCTCAGGAAATTTGCAAATATTTCAATCATATATCCACATAAGAAACTTATATCGATAAAAGAGGATAATCCATAGTAAATTCGTATCTTTTTAGATTTCATACCATAAAAAACTTGTCTATTATCCCTTCGAACTTGCCACAAAACATTAATGAACTTGCTTCCTTAAAATGAAGGAGAATGGGTGTCGATGTATAGTTTTTCATCTATGTGAAGGGTCACATCCCTTGGGTAGGCCGACTTGTCAATCTGGAGGGCTGACTTGATCTTGTGGAGGAAAAAAATTAAGTTTCCCTTTTTCTAACAAGAAGTCAAAATGGAAATTTAACTCTTTGAATCATAATAAATAAATCCTAGGAGCATGAAGAACATGCTTATGAAATAAATAAAAATATTATTCTTTTTCTTTTTACATCAAATACATAATGATACAAGTACAAAAATAATTATGAATATTGAACATAGTTACATTTTCTGACACTCCCTCTTAACTAGGGAGGTATTCATAATTACACAACGGTATATAAGGATACTCAAATTAAAATATTCTCATAAGAAGATTCGGGTTGATAATCCATCATCAAGCATCAACATCCTAACCAAAATTTTCAAATTGAAATATAGCAAGGCCTTGACTAACAAGCTCTAACTTTGCACTGGATTAGAGAATATTATTGGGAAGAATATATTTGGACACTAAGACCATCGCCTCTCAAGGCACATAGCCCATCTGGATGTTCACCAGGTATGTCCTTATAGGATTGTTCTTATCCTGGATTCCCAATCCTCAAATAATATTGGTCCTCTTTGACTACTCTTATCTTCGATACATTTCCCTATCCTCAAAGAGTATTGGTCCTCGAGACTACTCTTATCTTGAATTCCTAGTCCTCAAGGAGTATCGTTCCTATATTATTATCCAATCCTCCATTCTCCCTACTGGTACCTTCACTAGCCATATGGTTTTTAGTCCTATCCTAGTGCATGACACATGGATAATATGGTGTCCACCACACTCCCTCTCAACCGGGGAGGAGATCCTTACTCCCTCTCAACCAGGGAGACTTACCCATAGGCTTCAGCTTCATTCATTTTCTACTTGTTATTCCTTAGAGATATTAATGTAGCTTGTATGGATTCTATATATTTGTAGGGATTCTTGGATCCTAATAGCTTCACATCATATCGAACTTCGACCTTCCTAGATATTGAAAATAATCATGCAAAATTGTCATTAAATGGTTCATCTAACATATTCAAGGAGTCGAAATTCCTCACAGCCGCTAGCACAATCATTCCATCCATACATAAAAATATTTGTTCGTCATGCTCATGCAATCCATCATCAATGTCATCTACTCAATCCATGTACTCCCAAATCAAATAAAAAATCATCCAATATAATATCGTCAAACAAGCTATTTTTTTTCAACCTCTTCACATACTTCTCCAATAAGTCCTTTCAGGAAGCCAAACCATATCCCGACATTACTACGGCTTCCAAATCACGATATCTTTTAATCAAGATATGGGAATATTCAGAATATTATTGGTTTCTCCCTTTGAGGTCATCATTTCTTTTCATGGTATATATTCTTATTACAATAGAGTTTTTCTTCATGCTCTTTGGCTTTAAATCATCAAACAACATGTTCCTTGACCAAACCAATCAGAAAGCTTCAATATCATTTCCATCAGGGTCTTTACAGCTCCCTCTTTTCATCTAAGGTAAGTGGAATTCTTGTCGTCTAATATACTTCCTTGATGAAAGCTTCAAATTGTTATATACTACTTCATCTTCATGTTGTGCCATGTTCTTCCACTTTTTCCTTCTACTAATTAAGGTTCATAAAGAATGTATCTTGTCCTACAACCTTTGTTAGAATATCATGAAAGAACAGACAGGAAAATTCATAAAGATAAAAAGAAACATACAGTACTTATCTTTTGAGAAGAATTATCTCCCTCTTAATCTTGTACCTATTCACCAACTGTGTCCTTGCATTAAACATCAACGGTTAGATATACCGTTAACAATGAACATGATTAGATAGGGTTTATTTCTAGGGTTTATTTTAGTCCAAACTATACTAGGGTTTATAAACCCTAGATGCAAAAATATTTAAATTTTGTTGTTCAAGAATTGAAAACCCTAGATCCTTTATAGTCATCAAGTCTTGTCAACCATGCATTGAGAAATTTTATCATATTTAAAAACCATAATGATATTATTTGACATACCTTTCATCCAACAATATGTCACTGTCTCTATTCTATATGTATGCATGCCCCTTTTTTTTTACTATTTTGCAAATGATCATCACTATGATGAAATGCATACGAAATTGTACACACCTCTGCAACCTTACCTTGTTGACATTCCTCAAAAAAGATGTCTCGACTTCTTTAATCTCATAAATTTCATTGAGTTTCTTCTCAGAGACATTTATAATACTTAATTATTATATTCATAGAAAATTCTTCATATGATCCTCTCATAGATTTTATTCCTTTGTCTTAGGCACAGAGATGAACTTGGTATTCAAGATGTCATATTCCTATTATCTATTAGAAATGTCATGGTTTCTCATATACGTCGGTTTCATTGATAGATCCTTCTTTCATGTATTGATGGGAAGATAACGGCAAAACTCCTCATGCTTCTAATATCTTGTTGCAAAGATATATTTTGTATGCTTGTTCAAAGGAAAAAAATTGAAACTAAAAAATTGTTGTAATAAATTCGTTTTTTTTATGCCTCAGTGCCTCTCGAAATTTGACGTTGGCCAAAATTTTAAAATTTCATCAATATTATCTCTTGAATGTTGCATAATCATAATGCCATAGAGACTTCATTTTTTTAGTGTCATAACAATTTTGAATGTCATTATTGTATATGCTTCTTATCTTTGTTATTTCGAGAGTTAATGCAGAAGATTATAGTGTTGTTCTTGAAAAGTGTTGTCCTTGTCATATATAGTTTGAATGGATGTCTCACAGATAATTCAGATACCTCATATCACAGTCTTGGCCTTCCTTTCCATATATAACAGACTTCATATTTTAATTTAATATCATTGTCATAGGGGGGTCACTGCCAAACTGGCGCATGTCATAGCTACACGATTAGTCAATCAATTACCTTATATTAAATATGTAACTAAATTTAACTACAATGTCACATATTACGAGTCATAACAATGGGATATGAGCCACTGATTGATTTAATATACGTTATTCCATATGAACCATATAGCATCGATGTCACAAAATAATATAAAGTGATATCACTGTAATGTTAATAGAAGCCACTGAGAATACAACTATGATTCATAGAGAAACTGATGTGCCACAGAGAATCATCGAACCGTCGTAAAATCGTGTGCCATAGATTAATCACTATATTTTGATGTTACTAAAAAATAAAGCAAGTCTCAATCAAGAAGGAGAGTCACCATAGATAATATGATCCATTATTTAGGAAATACGAGCCATATAATGTTGTGTGATCCATTGTAGAGGAGTGTGTGCTATAAAATAATATAACCTAGCCATCCTAGCCATCATAGAAGAATAGAAAGCCATACCATAGTCACACCTCAGAAACATAACATGTTAGTGATACGACCCGTACAGAACATTGTAATTTTGTCAAGCTATATATCATTGTTTGTAATATTATCAAGTCATATAACATTGTCACATCAAGGCCATTGTCATATCAAGATCACTTGGGGTAGTTTTTCAGATGACTAAAGAGATCACTTGTCTAGATCATATTCAATAATTTCAGATCATGATCATAGACAACTTCAAATAGGCATAGGAGAATGGACTTCAGTGACTTGCATCATAGTCTAGACTTTTATCATTGTCTTGCATTAATTTCTCATAGAATAAGTTCGTACTTGCTTCAATAATATGGTATTGAGAAATTCATACTATTTCCTCGAAAAATCCTTCATATGTAGTTTAGAATCCATCACAGAAGAAGATATGCCAACAAGAGTGATCTTCAAGTTTCATTTCCACCACCTTAGCTTTGATACCATGTTGATAAATCAAAGATATTATGTATTAGAGTTTATTTCTTTGTCATGGTAGCTACTTTTGAACTTGCTGGATTCTTCATTAATATTATTATGTTCTCTTCTTTCATCAAGAAAATACAAAAATATAAAAACATTAAGATCACAAGAAACAAAGAACAGAAGATGTATGCTCTCTAACCCAGGGGAAAACCCAGAAAATTTCCTCTTCTTATAGAATTAGATCAAAGTGAGACATCCAAGACCCAGAAAATAAGACCAAAATCATCCACAAGATCCAAGTCAGCCCTACCTCCAAGGTTCCTTCCAAAATTTCACCTTCCAGCTCAACCTTCTACAAAAATATATCATACTAACAATGTTAATTTTGGGAAACTAGGTCCAAACTCCATGTTGTACTGGCCTCCTCAACCTACAAGGGTTTCAAGCCTGATGATAAGTTGACTGATAAGTTTGATTATCATGCCTGGAAGATGTCTTTGGATTTGGTATTACAAGATCAAGATGTCATGGATTATGTGCAGGGGAAGATTCATGAGCCTCCATAAAATGCATTGGCTGCCACAAAGACAAAATATAGAAGATGGGAAGTCAAGGGGAAGATGATTATTAGGGATTCTATACATAAGCACTTGGTTGCTTATATCTTCGAGCTGGGCACATCTAAAGAGATGTATGATAAGTTGGTTAGCATGTTCAAGGCTAGCAACGTTAATCAAGTTCTTTTCTTCAAGAACAAGTTGAAGAATATCAAGAAGGGAAAAGATGAATCCATCCAATCATACTTTATGAGGCTCACAGAATCAGGAATGATATCCTTGCCATAGGAGAAGAGGTATTTGATCAAAATCTTGTCCTCATTGCTCTTAGAGGACTCCCTCGAGAATGGTATGTATTCAACACTACTATTATATATAATAATTTGATTCCTGATTTTGATGAATTGTCGACAAGATGCACTCAAGAGGAGACAAGAATGATGGAAAGAGACCATCCCTCAGATGGGAATGAAGGTGACCCTACTAACTTTACAGCTCATGCAAATAAGAAGAACCATGGTGGTCCTAGAAATCAAAACCATGGAAGAGCGGGGCCCAAAGGAAGAAAGGGAAGATGTTACACTTGTAACAAGCTTGGTCACTATGCAAGAGAGTGCCCCAATAGAAGGGTCGACTCTCCGAGGGATGATGACAACAACAACTTCAGGGGGAATGGAAATCAAGGGAACAACAGGTTCAAAGGAAATATGAAGGCTCCCTCTGATCGAAGTGGAAATGGCCAACCTTTCAAGAGGTCAGAAAATTCCAAGTGTGATGAGTCCAATGTTATTGATAATAAGAAAAATGAATATATTATTGTATCTGCCCTCTCTATTGCATCTCCTCTCGACACCCTGGATTTTTGTTTGATTGATAGTGGTGCTTCAAGGCATCTCGCTATATATAAATAATCCCTCTCTAATCTAGTTGATAAGGATACTAATTAGAAATTATCCTTGGAGACAATGCCACCTAGCTTGTGAAAGGTACAAGGACTATGACCCTTCATCTATCTCAAGGCCAATTCCTTCACTTACAAGATGTGTTATATGTAACTGATTTGAAAAAAAACCTTGTGTCCATTTCGGCAATGGAAGACAAAGGATTAAAGGTGGCATTCATTGATGGAAAGGTACGCATTTGGAAGAAGAACTTCAAAGAAGCTCTTACTACTGGTTTTAGAGTTGATACACTCTATCAGTTTGAAGGAAGTCTGTTGGGGGCCATGTCATGTGATACAACTCTTCAAACTGAGCTATGGCATCGAAGGTTTGCACACCTTCATTACAAATCCCTTCCCGAAGCAAGGAAGGTGGAGACAAGGATGCCTGAGTTTAAATATGATCATGAAGGTATATGTCAAGGTTATGCCCAAGGGAATCATAAAAGGGTACCATTCCCCTAAAGTGTCACAAAGACATCGTATATCTTGCAATTGATACATTATGATATATCTGGTATATTTCCCGTAACATCCTTGGGATGTTCCTATTACATGACTTTTATAGATGACTTCTCCCGCAAGACTTGGATATATTTCTTGAAGTAGAAGGACGAAGCATTCAAATGGTTTTGTACCTTCAAGGCCTTGGTTGAAAATAAAACCAAGAAGAAAACCAAAATTTTGAAGATCGATAATGGGACCGAGTATGAGTCAAATGAATTCAATGACTTTTGCAGGGAAGTTTGCATTAAGAGGGAGACCACATCTATGTATACTCCTAAGAAAAATGGTTTTGCTTAAAGAAAGAATAGAACCATTTTGGAAGTTGACAGTGCCATGCTATATGACCAAGGTATTTTGAAGTTTCTATGGGGAGAAGCTGCGAACACTACTGTTTTTGTTCAAAATAGATGCCTGCATTCCACTTTGGAATCCAAAACTCTCGAGGAAGTCTTCTCTAGTAAGAAGCCTGATGTCTTCCACCTTAGAGTTTTTGGAAGTCTTGTTTATTTTCATGTGTCGAAAGAAAAGAGGAGCAAGTTGGATGCTTCTAGGAAGAAGTAAATGTTTGTGGGCTACATTGAAACCTTGAAGGCATATAGAATCTATGTTCCTGGTTAAATAAAAGTGAAGATATGCCATGATGTGACCTTCGATGAAGATGCTACCCTCAAGAAAGTAAGGAATCTTCCTAGTTCAAAGGAAGACAAAGAAGAAGAAGAAGAAGTTGGAAGGCAGGAAGAACTGAAGGGTGAGCCTATGCCCAATGTTGAAGTACCAATGGATCATATTGATCCACCTCCTTCAAATAAAATAAAACCCTCATCGCTTAGGAACACTCTTGAAGATTCCGAGAGATATATTGCTCCAAGTAGGACATTCCGTGAAAGTAAGAAGATGAATAGGTACCAAGGGTACCTGGCATCCATGAGTACAATTGTACAATCTGAGCCTGGATCATTTGAATAAGTCGTAAAGCATAAATTTTGGAAGGATTCTATGCACAAAGAATATGAATCTATCATGAAGAATGTTGTCTAGGAAGTGGTCACGAGACCAGAGGAAAAATCTGTTGTCACCTCGACATGGCTCTTCAAGATCAAGAATGGAGTTGATGGAAGTGTTGAAAAGTACAAGGCAAGATTTGTTGCCTGGGGCTTCTCTCAAAAAGAATGCATAGATTATGATGATTCATTTTCACCTGTCGCCCACTATACCACCATTTGATCTATCATTTCCCTTGTTACAACGTAAGGATGGAGTCTCAATGAGATGGATGTGAAGACTGCCATTCTACATGGTTCAATCAAGGAAGAGGTTTATGTGGAGAAACCTTTGGGTTTCGAAGTCCAAGATAGAGACTCATATGTATGCAGGTTGAAGAAAGACCTCTATGGGTTGAATCAAGCCCCCAGGGCTGCATATGAGAAGATCGATGGCTACTTGATGAAGTTAGGCTTCACTCGAAGTGATGTTGATCCAAACCTTTATTTTAAGGTTGATAAAGAAAGGCCTCTCATTATAGTTCTCTATGTGGACGATCTCTTCCTGAAAGATGTTGGCCCTCTTATGTATGTTTTAACCCTGTACAGAAATTATCTGCAAACAAATCTTAAAGATAGAAAATAAACATTAGCGAGAGCATAAAACATAAAACAGATATACACAGATATTTTCCCCTGGATCCCAAATCGGGACTACCAGCGTGATTTTTCATTATATTCCTTTTAGTGTTACAACACATATATATACATGCCGAAGCATTCATAAACCTCAATCCATTAACCCTAGATTAGGACATAACCGTAGTTCCCTTGACCGGATCAACAAAATACCAGGGGCCGAAAACCATCTTGCCCAAAAACCATGCGCAAACCCATGCACAAAACCATGGGTGGGTCCGCCCATTGAAAAAAAAAAAAATCCTGAGGCCTTGCCGCCCCCCCTATGACCCCCCTGTTGCGCCTGATGCAATGTACAGCGCGTGCGAATGATCGTGGAAAGAATATAACACATACCCAACATCTCATTCATCAATGTAAGAGGGAGCTAGCTTCCGAGTTCGAAATGAAGGACCTAGGACTGATGCACTATTTCCTAGGCTTGGAGGTCTGGAAAAATCCAAGTGATATTTTCCTATCTCAAGGAAAATATATTGTGAAGCTGCTGGAGAGATTTGGAAAGATGGACTATAAGCCTTTGTCGACACTGATGGAACTAAACTTTAAGAAGTTGTGTGGAAGCATTGTTGGGCCTGATCTTGGAAATCCCACCAAGTATCGACAACTTGTAGGGGACCTGATGTTCTTAGTGAACTCATATCTGGACGTATGTTTTGCAGTGAACACTTTGAGTCAAAATATGGTTGAGCCTCATCGGATTCACTGGATTGGTGCCAAGGATCTATTGAGATATCTTCGAGGTACAATCCACCATGGGCTGAGATACATTGCCAAGAGTTTTAGACTCCATGGATATTTCGATTTCGATTGGGCTGGAAATGTGGTGGATCATAAGACACATCAGGATGTTGCTTCACCTTGGGTTATGCTTCGATATCTGGGATGAGCAGAAATCAGAAATCGGTTTCTTTGAGCACTGCTAAGGCCGAATACATTTCAGTGAGTATGGCATGTTGTGAAGTTGTTTGGTTTAGAAATCTCTTCAGTGATTTTTTTGTACATGTTCTAGATACCATTTTTATCCTTTGTGGTAACCAGAGTGGGATTAGTCTTTATGAGAATCTCGTGTTTCACGATCGATCCAAGCATATTGATATTAGGTACCACTTTATCTGGGATATGGTACATCAAGGCATTGTAAGGCTCGATCACACTGGGACTGATGAGAAGGTCACGGATATTCTCACGATGCCCCTGGGGAAGGTCAAATTATTAACCTTCCATGAGAATCTTGGAATCGTGGAAATACCCTATTATGAGGGTCTTACTTGAGTTGGAAAATGAGCTCTAGGAGCTCCAGGGGGCTTGGGGATAGCTTCTTGGAGCTATAAGCACACAAGGGGCTAGGCTTGTCGAACCTTATTGTGCTTCTGCCCCACCGTTATGATGTTGAGTTGGTTCACCCTCTCTTTTATCTATTACTTGCATGCATCCTACCCATGGAGTTTCAGACTCATGGGAAGTACCTCTCATTTGGCCAATGAGGTGGGAAATGTGGATAGAGACCAATATAAATATTGATGGATGCATAGGATATTTTCGTACTCTCTATGTCTAGGATGGGATATGTCCAACACCTTGATTTTGGATCACCTCTCAAGAGGTTCTTACCTCTAAACTGACTTCGGGTCAGTAAACTAACTTCAGGTTAGTAGGTGACTCTCTTGAGTCCAATTGAGGCTTTATCCTCTAAGCTGACTTCGGGTCAACAGAGTGCGATTTCTTTGTGACTCACTCTCCTTTGTTTTCCCTCAGAGTCGGAAAAGAATGTTACAGCAGGATGACACAAGATTGCAGGATGATGATGATGGTAGTACATGATGGTACTGATGACAGGATGGCACAGGTGGACAGACGGAGTTCTCCCTAGTTGAGAGGGAATGTTAATTTTGGGCAACTAGGTCCAAACTCCATGTTGCACTGCTCATATGATGATTATTATATTTTTTTGGATTCCTAGTTCGGAGAGGTGCAATATTGATCTAAATATCATCTTGATTTTATTTTCCACACAAGTGAAAATTGACAGGGTCGGCCAGATTTGTAATGTAGGCTCTCAATCCCAATAGATGTGTCACACACCCTCACTGATGGATATAAATAGGAGAGATATGATGCTCAATTCATCATCATCTCATCACACATTCTACTTGTGATCTGATTGGTTCATACAGCCTAAGAGAGGCTTCCATCCCTCACATGTGTGAATCTAAACCTGAAGAAGCTGTTGACATTTTCGAATTGTTTTAGGGCTTTCTGGACAGTGTTTACCAGTGTTGACTTTGGGTCAACACTTTTTCTTTGACTTTGATTTCAGCACGGAAATTTTGATTTCTTGAGGCTGCATTGGAGGGCACGAAAATTGAGGCTAACCGTTGACTTTGATTGTTTTCTATTGACTGCAGATTTGACTTTTGTGTTGACCATTTTCTATTGAATTTTTGGAATTGTTTTTGAGGGGTGTGTATGACACTTGGAGAAAGGATGATTTGATTGTTGGAGAAGTTTGTTTGGCCAACTCAAGTCTTTGCTGGCTAGGGCATCCTATTGACTATTGTAACAAACATTTATCTATCTATTTACTGGACAAGAAGAATTACAAATTCTAATATATCATTTGGCTTATCTTCTGTTGATCTATTATTATGTTCTATCAGTATTTTACTTTCAAGTTTATGTGATTGCTAAATATGAATTGGGCCTTAAAGAATATTGAAGTAAAATTTCATTTAAGCATAGAAGATACCATGGTTATCTAAATTTAACAAGAAATTTAAAAGAGCATATCATAGTAGTCTTGCTACCTTTCTACAAAATTTTTGATAGCATGTATTTTGCAGATCTCGGATAGCCTTCCACGAAATATGGAAGAATAGAATTTGGATAGTAGAGCTCAAATCATATGCCTTCCAAGGGAAATAATGAGAAGAAATCAGATGTCTTACATAGGAGATAAGGAATATAAATCGTATGCCTTCATACCTTAGGAAATTCGCAAATATTGTAGTCATATATCCACAGAAGAAAATTGTATCAATCACAGAGGATAAGCCATAGGAAATTCATATCTTTTCAGATTACATACCACAGGAAACTCGTCTATGATCCATTTGAACTTTCCATAGAACATCAATGAACTTGCTTGCTCATGAAGGAGAACATGTTCCAATATATAGTTTATCATCTATGCGAAGGGTCACATCCTTGGGCATGGCGACTTGTCCATCTGGAGGGTTGACTTGGTCTTGTGGAGGACAAAAATTATTTTTCCTTTTTCTAACAATAAGTCCAAATGAGAATTTGACTCTTTGAATCATCATAAATAAATCCTAAAAGCATGAAGAACATGCTTATGAAATAAAATAAAATAAAAAAATCATCTTTTTCTTATTTTTATTTTTACATCAAATACATAATGATACAAGTACAAGAATAATTATGAAGATTGAACCTAGTTACATTTTCCAATACTTCCCACCACATGTCATGTTGTCTTTCAAACTTAAAAATGGATACCCTAGCCTTCATGTTTTCGGAGTATTCATGGGCTCTGAAGTACTTCTTTAAACCAAAACAAGATTATGCTTCTTCACTCTTTTTCATCTCTCCATCAAAGGTAGGGGGATTTGCATCCTTGAACTCTTTCCGCGTTGTGCTTTTCTCACTCTTCCTTTGTTGGTGGTATCTTCTTATCCTGGTTGTAGCACTAGATAATTGGTCATGGTTTTTTCCTTATGTTTTTGGAGTTTTGAGTGGACTTCCTCCCCTCTTTATGTCTTCATCTATATATTTATGCCTCTTCTTGGAATTGCTACCTTCTTCCCTATTGGTATCCAATCTGTGCTTCTGGATTTTAGATAGACTTTTCTTGGGTTTGTTCCTATCCAAATATCTATGAACATGCTCATATTGTTTTTTTATTTACAAATATAACAAGTTGTGCAATATCCATGTAGATCCTTAGTTTAGATCTCAATATTCTCAGGGTATCCATCCAATCAGGGGAATATTCTTCTGACTTATTTCCAACTGATTCTTCTTCTTGATTAGGATGGTTTTTTTCAATACTATATTGTACCATTTTGTTTCTCATTCCTTTATTTTCTATTGTATATTTTTTATTCTTATTTTTTTCAACTGCACAACTATTAGTTAAATCAAGAATAAACATATTATTCATAGCCTTGGCATGTCAACACTAAGCATGCTAATATGAAATTTTTTACACAACCAATGTAGAAATTATATATACAATATGCATGTATATATCCGGACTCTCCTAATCTCACAATATTTATCTTCTCTCAAAATACGGAATCCTTCCACTATGATTCTTGCGGAAATTTAATCAACAATTGCAAAACACATGAAGCAATAAAAACACACATAACACAGTTGTTTAATGGGAAAGCCTGAAGCTGAAAACCCCAACTATCATATATTATGTATCATGGAGATCATGTAACAATCTCATACAAAGCTTAGTACATCAAGCTCTCAGTACAATCAATCGTCACACACTATCATGAAGAAATCTGCAAATCCATGCACTGGTTTCTGCCTCTTGATAGCCTACCTCCACTGCGCAATCCAAGCTGATTACAAAGACCAATTCGATGTAATCCCACTCTCCTTGACTGCGTGATTATCATTGGCAACTCCAATGTATATATAGATGCAATTCATGCATCACTAGTAGTCACAACGGATAGTCCATCTTGCCCTTTCACCTATCTTTCCACTGGAACTGACATGCACTGTAATTAACTGTTGTATTGTTCAGTTGATTAATGAGTTATTATTTGTGAATTAATTAACTAATTAATTCACTCCACTCTCACTAGTGTATCATTCAGTTAGATTAGATACAACTAGCTCAACTGAGTCTAACTGAGTTAAATTGAATACAACTCCATGAACTACTCTTCCAACTCTGTCATAACTTTGCCACTTCAGTTCTAACTGAGTCCTCAATGCATGAATTCTAGTAAACCCTTAGGAATTGCGTAATTCCTTCAGTCCATTGATTTGAAAAATCTATATACTGAACTAAAGTGCTCCAAGAGAATAAGTTGTTGTTTATTGTCGGATTATTATTAAGAGCTAATAATAATCGACATGCATCTATTTTTAAGAGAATAGATTATTATTTATTGTCTAATTATTATTAAGAGATAATAATAATTGACATGCATTCTATTTTTGGACATGCAATCAACGAACCGACTTCGCACATGCATTCCAAAAATAGACGCCCACCCGGAAATAGAATTTTCTCAACCATCTATAAATAGACTCTCGCTATAAATAGAATTTTCTCACCATTCTAAAAATAGACATACACCTAAAAATAGTCTGCAGGCCCCACCTAGTGTAGGTGCTTATTTTTCACTAGGATCAGCATCTTGTTGAATCTCAACACTCCCTCTCAACAAGAAAGGGATTATCCTTCACCTTGATCCTATCTCTATGGTATTCAAATTTTCTCCTGGTGAGCACCTTCGTCAGAATATCTGCAACCTAATCTTCCGTAGGAATGTATTGATGCAACATGATTTTCCGCTGCACACAATCTCTGATATGATGATACTGGATATCTATATGGTTTGATCTATCATGAAACATAGTATTAATCGAGAATTTAAAGAAACTCTGATTATCACAATGAATCACTATAGGATCTAAATGAGAACCAAACAAACCAACCAGGATCTTTCTCATCCAGATAGCCTTACATGCATCTTGACTTACTACCATGTATTCTGCTTCCACTGAACTGAGTTCCACGGATCTCTATTTCCTATTTTACCAAGAAAAAGTTGTAGATATGATACTAAAGACCCCTCCTGATGTTCTCTTTATGTCCATTGGGCTGCCCGCCCAATCTGCATCCGTGAAGCCATGCAACTTCACCTCATCCGTCGGTCTGTACCATAAGTTATACTCAGATATGCCCCTGATATATCTCAGGACATGCTTGCCTTCCTTCCAAAAGATCTTGGTAGGCTTAACCATTTCTTGACTAATTTGGTTCACCACATAGTATATGTTCGGTCTTGTATTAACTAAATACATGAGCGAACCCACCAATTTTCAATAGACAGTAGCATCCACTACCTCTCCATATGTAGCAACCTCTTTCCTCCAATTTCCTGGAAGAGGAGTATCCATGGGTTTGCAGCCATCAATGTGAAACATACACAGTATCTCCCTTGCATACTTTCCTTGAGACACAAAAATTTCACCATCTCACTGCCATATTTCCAATCCAAGGAAATAGTGAAGTAGGCCCATATCCTTCATCTCGAACTCTTTTGCAAGGTCCTCCTTGCATGAGTGTATCAGCTACTCATCACCAGTCAGTATTAAATCATCAACATAAAGAACAATGATTAAAATCTTACCCTCCACCACAATCTAGTATAGGTTTGCATCCGCCTCACTCTTGGTGAAGCCAAGTCCAGTGAAATAGCTGTCGATCCGAGTGTACCAAGCACGGGGTTCTTTCTTCATCCCATACAATGCTATTTTGAGTCTTCACACATGCGAATCGCTGTTGAATATCTCAAATCCTTCATCCTTCTCAATGTACACTTCTTCCTCAATGATCCCATTAAAGAACGCAGTTTTCACATCCATCTAATGAATGTGCCAATCCATCTGCGCTGAGAGAGAAAGGATGGTCCTTATGGAAGAATACCATGCAACAGGTGCAAATTTTTCTTCATAATCAATCCCCTCAATCTATGAGAAACCGCAGGCCACAAATCTGGCCTTGTATTTCTCAACACTCCCATCAGCAGCTTGCTTTACCTTGTAGATCCATCTTGAACCTACCACTGATTTATCAACTAGCCTTGGAACAATTTCCCAAGAATTATTTCTGACAATGGAGTCATACTCCTCCACCATTGCATCTACCCATGTGGGATCCTGCACTACTTCCTGAAAGGAATATGGCTCAGTAACAATACATTTTTTCATGAGAGTCATGTATCCAGTGAATTGGTCAGGAGGCTGTCTCTGTCTATGCTGTGAAGTAGGGACTCCTACATTTTGTGCCACATCAAGCTTCAACCTCTCAGCTTTTATGGTATGCCTTCTGCTAGTTCTGATTTTTGGCTCTGCGTGAGTGGACTCCTCTACTCCATGAACCTCCTCTTGTGGTTGATCCACATCTAGAGACTCATCTTTGGGAACAAGAAGTTCCTCCTCTGCATGAAATTCTAGCTCCCTCTTAAGCGACAACTCCATGGCTTTCTCCTCATTGAATTTTATATCCCATCGCATCATAGTCATTCGTCTATTTGGAAAATACACACGATAGTTGTGGGGTGTTTCTGTGTACCACACAAATATCCCAACTTCAGCAATTGGCTCCAACTTCTTCTTGACATTCTTCGGCACATGCACATAAATAGATGAGCCAAAAATATTTAAATGAGGAACATCTGGTTTCTTACCAGTAAAAGCTTCTTTAGGTGTACTCATGCCAAGTACCCTATGAGGACAACGGTTTTGCACATAAACCGCAGTGTTGCATGCTTCTGCCCACAAATGCATTGGTAGGCCCTAATAATGCAACATCGCTCGTGCAGCATCCACAATCATTTTGTTCTTCCTCTCTGTGACCCCATTTTTCTGTGGTTTATGAGGCACTATGAGTTCTCTCCGAAATCCTTCTTTGCTACAAAAGTCTTTGAATTCGTTCGAGATGTATTCTCCACCATTATCGCTCTGTAGAGCCTTCACTTACTTCCCAGACTCTTTCTCCACCAATGCTTTAAACTCACAGAACTTTGAGAAATTTTTATCCTTCTTATACATGAAGTAGATCCAGCATTTACGATAAAATTAATCAACAAAAATAACATAATACCGGTGTATTGTTGTTGAAGAAATCGAGAATGGTCCACACACAGCTGTGTGAACTCTCTCCAGGATCACCGAAGCACGGTTCTCCTTTTCATGAAAGGTGGAATTTTCATACTTCCCCATGGTGCAACCCTCGCACTAATCTAACTGAGTAAGTGTTCCCGTTGGAAGTCCAGTAGATATATGTTGCATGACTTTCAAAGCTCCATGATGAAGATGGCCCAATCGCCTGTGCCATAACTCACCCTCATCTCAGCTCACCACTTTTTTTGTGTTTCCCATCATTGCAGCGCAACCTTCTACCTCCATCTTGTAGATATTCTTGACTCAAATACCTATCCTCTTGGCTAGACCCGTTGTTTTATGTCGTGGGAAAAATTTTCCATCGCTGAAAACAACGTCATAGCCTTTGTCCTCCAACATCGCGATTGAGACTAAGTTTTTCTTTAGACCTGGAACATGCATAACATCTTTCAATAGAAATGATTTACCTGAATCCCTCTCAAAGGTAATGGTACCAATGTTGGTCGCACTGTATCATCCATTGTCGCCCATATCTATATGCATTTGGATATCTTTCTCCTCCAAGTCACTTAAAAACTTCTTATCTCTCGTCATGTGGAAGGAAGCACCACTATCAAGATACCACACTGATCCCATTGCGCTTGAAACCAAGCATGTGATAAAAGAGAAATCAAGTTCAAATTATGAGGAAAGGGCCTCACCAGCTGTAGCTCCATGAGCCTTCTTGTTCTTCTTTTTCTATGGACAGTTAGTGGAAAAATGCCCATGTTCGTGATAGTGAAAAAACTTCACCTTGGACAAATCCAGCTTCTTGCCTTTAGCCTCGGATTTTGAGTGAAATTTCTTCCCCTTCCATTTCCTTGCCTTGGCAGCCAAAGCACAATCCTCTTCATCATCATGCTTTTATGAAGAGCCATCTCTGGTGTTCTGCCTGAACTCGTCCTGCACTAGATCCGACCACAGTCGTTCCTAACTGTGCCAACTCTTAGGAAGTCCCAAGAGAGCCAAGCTCACCAAATCATCATCAGCAACTGTGATTCCCACACTCCCCAGTTCATCCCGACATTGGACAAACTCTGTGAGATACTTAGGAATATTGTCACCCTTCTCCATTTTGATCTTTCTGATTTTATCCTTCAACGCCAATTTCCTACGGTCATTGTTGCTTTGGAAAATATCTATCAAAGCCTTCCACATAGCGAATGGAGTGGCTCTCCCATGAAATATTGAGACAATATGGTCTCACACACCTTCCAACATAATACTTCTTGTCTTCGATACTTTCTTTTGCCAGGCGTCAAGTAATGCAACATCCGTCGAAGTAGGCTTAGGAACATCACTGTCGATGAATTCCTTCAAGCCATTATCTTCAAGCACCACCTCCATCCTGTCCTTCCATGCAATGTATTTTGAGCTGACCTCGAGTGCATACTCTAGCCGCAAACCATTGAAATCCATTTCGATGTTTACTCAACTGTCGCACCAAGAAATTCTTGTAGCAAATTCGAATTGTTTCCACCAACAAACTCAGCTACTGCTTCAATTTTGCAATCTTCTTCGCTCCGATACCATGTTCAAATTTTAATACAATTATGTATTTCCTGGATTCTCCTGATCTAACAAGTATATGCCATGGTTAAATACAAAATCCTTCTACTTAAATCTTTGCAGAAATTTAATCACCAATTGCAAACACATGAAGAAATATCAATCACACATAACACAGATGTTTTTACCGGGAAAGCATAAAGCTAAAAACCCCGCTATCTTATATTATGTATATATCATGGATCATGAAAAAATATCAGACAAAACTCTAATACAAGAGCTCTTAGTACAATATATAATTGTCTCACATTGTCATGCAAAAATTTGCATATTCATGCACCAATTTATTGCCTCCTGACAGCCTGCCTCCACTGCGCAATCCCTGTTGATCACAATCCCTGAATGTATTTGATCTTGCCTTGCCTTGACTGCACAATCCTCACTGGAATCTCCAGTGTGTGTGTGGTTGCATGAGTGCACCCACTAATGTCACAACAAATAGTCAAATTGTCCCTTTCACCTACCTTTCAACTGGGTCTCCACTCGATCTGGCATGCATGTAGTTAACAGTAGTATTTCTTCAGTTGCATGTGAGACCACTGTTTTTGAATTAATTAAATAATTAATTCATTGATCTCTCACTAGTGTATCTTTAGTTACAACTAGCACAACTAAGTTTAACTCACTTAACTGAGTTAAACTAATTTACAACTCACATAACTACACATCCAACTCTGTTACAACTTCGAACCACTCAGTTACAACTAAGTCCACTTGCATGTCCCACCAACCAACCTTAGAACTCAAAATTCCTTCCGTCAACTGGTTTTCCACATCAGTTAACTGAAATCAAGTGCTTCAAGAGTATATATTATTATTTATTGTCTAATTATTATTAAGAGATAATAATAATCGACATGCATTCTATTTTTAGATATGCAATCGACGAACCGACTTCGCACATGCATTCCAAAAATATACGCCCATCCATAAGTATAATTTTCTCAAACATCTATAAATAGACTCCCTCTATAAATATAATTTTCTCACCATTCTAAAAATAGACATACACCTAAAAATAGCCTGCGGGCCCCACCTAGTGTAGGTGCTTAATTTTCACTAGGATCATCATCTTGTTGAATCTCAACAATAACTCAACCTTTTTTGGTCACTCACGCATTCCTCATCATTCAGGCGAAGAAGAGGCAGAATAAATGAAAGTGAAGAAGGATAGAATGATGAAGAGCGAAGTTTGTGGGTTAATTCTCTCTCTCTCTCACGTGTGAAGATAAAGGATAGGGTTTTGCAACTACAAGATCAAAGTTGTCAAGTTGCAGAAAGAAGGTCGAAGAAAGGACTTTTAGTTAACCTTCTATCTCTAGAAACAGAAGCAACCCAAGCGAAGGAGCGAGGAATCCATAGAATCCCTAAATTCGCTCACACATGTGGAAGCAACAACTGTTGTGGGGGCCAAAAATTGCAGACATGTAATGGAGGCCAAAATTTTGTAGTTAGGGGTTGAAATTGTGAATTTGGAAGAGATTTGACTAGGTTTGACTTGGATAGAAGAAGCACATCATAAAAAAATTCTGACTCAGTCTTGGTATAGAAGTATCAGAATTAATAATTTAAAGAATCTATAAGAAGAGAAGATATTTTTGGCTTTTCCTCTTAAGAGGAGAGGTTTTGGCCCTGGCTTGCAGCCTGCATCTTGTGTTATTGTGTACTATTAATATTTATGTTTTGGTACATGTTTAATGATTATAACAACATAATAATAAGCGAATAATTAAATAATCAATACAAAGTAAAAATACATCACAAGCAGTTATCAAGTATAAGAGAAATCATCCTAATAGTAGCCCTATCGATTTCTCAACATAATGGTTTTCTTATCTATTTTCTAATTCCACATAAGTTTGAGGTATGCTTTGAGCCACATCATTCATACTTGTTGCCTCTTGTACATTGTACAATTCATTTTTTTTCTACAGCTGGTGAGGGAAAAATTTAACACGTGGTTCTATCCGCATCCCCAACACTAGAATGGATTTCTCATGGGTTCCTTTATCTATTTCGTTGTTGATTTGACATGCCAACCTTTATTGGTAGCACAGAAATTATGTTGGAATTCACCTTTAGTAAGTGTATTGAACTTGAAATTTTTCCCCATTCTTTTGTAACCTGAGGATTGTGATCTCTTCCCTTTAAAAGTGTATTTGTCTTTCTTCTTCCAATCTACTTGAAATTTGGCCTTATGCTTGGAATAATCAATGCAATACTTAGTTTTTTTTATGGTGTCCTCTAATGTCCTTGGTTAATAAAATCTAGTTGTATTGCTAGTACTGCAATAACCCATGTATATATCTTTGAATCTTAACCTTCTCATCCTTGAGGTAGGGCACATACCTCATCAGCTTGAAAAAAAAATTGGTGTGGGAATCCAAGATGAGTTGTCCCAACTTATTCTCATTAAACTCTTTGATTTTTTTGTCATAGTACCTCATAGATGGGTATTTTTCCTAGAAATATTTCTCAAATATTTTCCATGTCATTTCATTTTAGCTTATGCCTTTGGCATTTCTAAGATATTCTTGTTTAAAAATCAAATTGCTTATGTATTAGAGTTGATTTCTTTGTCATGGTAGTTACTTGAGAATTTGTTTTGTTATTTATTATATTATTATGTTCTCTTATTTCATCAAGTAATTACCAAAATATAAAAACATGAAGATCACAAGAAACAAAGAACATAATATGTAGGCTCTCTAAAACACGGCCAAAACCCCACATGGGTGGGGAACCTAGAAAAATTTATTCTTCTTATAGAATCATATCAAAGTGAGACATCCAAGATCCAAAAACTAAGAACAAAATCATCCACAAGGTCCAACTCAATGCTCCCTCCAATATTCCTTCCAAAATTTCACCTTCCAAATCAACGTTTTATAGAAATATATCATAATAGCATGTTACAACAGCATATTACAGTAGTCATTCTTCCTTTCTACATAATTTCAGATTGCAAGTATTTTGCAAAGCTCAAGTGGCCATCCATAGAAGATGGAGAATATAATTCAGATAGTATAACTTGGATCATATACCTTCCACAGGAAACAAGGAGCATAACTCGAATGTATTCCATGAGAGATAAGGAACATAACTCGTATGCCTTCATACCTCAGGAAATTTGCAAATATTTCAATCATATGTCCACATAAGAAACTTATATCGATAAAAGAGGATAACCCATAGTAAATTCGTATCCTTTTAGATTTCATACCATAAAAAACTTCTCTATTATCCCTTCGAACTTGCCACAAAAAATTAATGAACTTGCTTCCTTAAATGAAGGAGAACGGGTGTCGATGTATAGTTTTTTATCTATGTGAAGGGTCACATCCCTTGGGTAGGCTGACTTGTCAATCTGGAGGGCTGACTTGATCTTGTGGAGGAAAAAAATTAAGTTTTCCTTTTTCTAACAAGAAGTCAAAATGGAAATTTAACTCTTTGAATCATAATAAATAAATCCTAGGAGCATGAAGAACATGCTTATGAAATAAATAAAAATATTATTCTTTTTCTTTTTACATCAAATACATAATGATACAAGTACAAGAATAATTATGAATATTGAACATAGTTACATTTTCTGACACTCCCTCTTAACTAGGGATGTATTCATAATTACACAACGATATACAAGGATACTCAAATTGAAACATTCTCATAAGAAGATTCGGGTTGATAATCCATCATCAAGCATCAACATCCTAACCAAAATTTTCAAATTGAAATATAGCAAGGCCTTGACTAACAAGCTCTAACTTTGCACTGGATTAGAGAATATTATTGGGAAGAATATATTTGGACACTAAGACCATCGCCTCTCAAGGCACATAGCCCATCTGGATGTTCACCAGGTATGTCCTTATAGGATTGTTCTTATCTGGATTCCCAATCCTCAAAAGAATATTGGTCCTCTTTGACTACTCTTATCTTCGATACATTTCCCTATCCTCAAAGAGTATTGGTCCTCGAGACTACTCTTATCTTGAATTCCTAGTCCTCAAGGAGTATCGTTCCTATATTATTATCCAATCCTCCATTCTCCCTACTGGTACCTTCACTAGACATATGGTTTTTAGTCCTATCCTAGTGCATGACACATGGATAATGTGGTGTCCACACACTCCCTCTCAACCGGGGAGGAGATCCTTACTCCCTCTCAACCAGGGAGACTTACCCATAGGCTTCAGCCTCATTCATTTTCTACTTGTTATTCCTTAGAGATATTAATGTAGCTTGTATGGATTCTATATATTTGTAGGGATTCTTGGATCCTAATAGCTTCACATCATATCGAACTTCGACCTTCCTAGATATTGAAAATAATCATGCAACTTTGTCATTAAATGGTTCATCTAACATATTCAAGGAGTCGAACTTCCTCACAGCCGCTAGCACAATCATTCCATCCTTACATAAAAATATTTGTTCGTCATGCTCATGCAATCCATCATCAATGTCATCCACTCAATCCATGTTCTCCCAAATCAAATAAAAAATCATCCAATATAATATCGTCAAACAAGCTATTTTTTTTCAACCTCTTCACATACTTCTCCAATAAGTCCTTTCAGGAAGCCAAACCATATCCCAACATTACTACGGTTTCCAAATCACGATATCTTTTAATCAAGATATGGGAATATTCAGAATATTATTGGTTTCTCCCTTTGAGGTCATCATTCCTTTTCATGGTATATATTCTTATTACAATAGAGTTTTTCTTCATGCTCTTTGGCTTTAAATCATCAAACAACGTGTTCCTTGACCGAACCAATCAGAAAGCTTCAATATCATATCCATCAGGGTCTTTATAGTTCCCTCTTTTCATCTGAGGTAAGTGGAATTCTTGTCCTCTAATATACTTCCTTGATGAAAATTTCAAATTGTTATATACTACATCTTCATGTTGTGCCATGTTCTTCCACTTTTTCCTTCTACTAATTAAGGGTCATTAAGAATGTATCTTGTCCTGCAACCTTTGTTAGAATATCATGAAAGAACAGACAGGAAAATGCATAAAGATAAAAAGAAACATACATTACTTATCTTTTGAGAAGAATTATCTCCCTCTTAATCTTGTACCTATTCACCAACTGTGTCCTTGCATTAAACATCAACAGTTAGATATACCGTTAACAATGAACATGATTAGATAGGGTTTATTTCTAGGGTTTATTTTAGTCCAAACTATATTAGGGTTTATAAACCCTAGATGCAAAAATATTTAAATTTTGTTGTTCAAGAATTGAAAACCCTAGATCCTTTAGAGTCATCAAGTCTTGTCAACCATGCATTGAGAAATTTTATCATATTTCAAAACCATAATGATATTATTGGACATACCTTTCATCCAAAAATATGTCAGTGTGTCTATTCTATATTTATGCATGCCCCTTTTTTTTTACTATTTTGCAAATGATCATCACTATGATGAAATGCATACGAAATTGTACATACCTTTGCAACCTTACCTTGTTGACATTCCTCAAAAAAGATGTCTCGACTTCTTTAATCTCATAAATTTAATTGAGTTGCTTCTCAGAGACATTTATAATACTTATTTATTATGTTCATAAAAAATTCTTCATATGATCCTCTCATAGATTTTATTCCTTTGTCTTAGGCACATAGATGAACTTGGTATTCAACATGTCATATTCCTATTATCTATTAGCAATGTCATGGTTTCTCATATAGGTCAGTTTCATTGATAGATCCTTCTTTTATGTATTGGGGGGAAGATAACGGCAAAACTCCTCATGCTTCTAATATCTTGTTGCAAAGATATATTTTGTATGCTTGTTCAAAGGAAAAAAATTGAAACTAAAAAATTATTGTAATAAATTCGTATTTTTTATGCCTTAGTGCCTCGAACTTTGATGTTGGCCAAAATTTTAAAATTTCCTCAATATTATAACTTGAATGTCGCATAATCATATGCCATAGAGACTTCACTTTTTTAGTGTCATAACAATTTCGAATGTCATTATTGTATATGCTTCTTATCTTTGTTATTTCGAGAGTTAATGCAGAAGATTATGGTGTTGTTCTTGAAAAATTTTGTCCTTGTCATATGTAGTTTGAATGGATGTCTCACAGATAATTCAGATACCTCATATCACAGTCTTGGCCTTCCTTTCCATATATAGCAGACTTCATATTTCAATTTAATATCATTGTCATATGGGGGTCACTGCCAAACTGGCACATGTCATAGCTACCCGATTAGTCAATCAATTGCCTTATATTAAATATGTAACTAAATTTAACTACAATGTCACATATTACAAGTCATAACAATGGGATATGAGCCACTGAGTGATTTAATATACGTTATTCCATATGATCCATATAGCATCGATGTCACAAAATAATATAAAGTGATATCACTGTAATGTTAATAGAAGCTACTGAGAATACAACTATGGTTCATAGAGAAACTGATGTGCCACAGAGAATCATCGAACCGTCGTAAAATTGCGTGCCATATATTAATCACTATATTTTGATGTTACTGAAAAATAAAGCAGGTCTCAATCAAGAAGGAGAATCACCATAGATAATATGATCCATTATTTAGGAAATACGAGCCATATGATGTTGTGTGATCCATTGTAGAGGAGTGTGGGCTATAAAATAATATAACCTAGCCATACTAGCCATCATAGAAGAATAGAAAGCCATACCATAGTCATACCTCAGAAACATAACATGTTAGTGATACGACCCGTACAATACATTGTAATTTTTTCAAGCTATATATCATTTTTGGAATCTAAGCTTCTGTGATCGATAATATAAATTAGTAGAAATTCTTTCTGTAATAATCACATGCAAAAGAATGTGGTCGACGCGTTTCGAACCAACCAGTGTGGCTCATCATCAGGACTATGTGACATAGTCCTGATGATGAGCCACACTGGTTGGTTCGAAACGCGTCGACCACGTTCTTTTGCATGTGATTATTACCAAAAGAATTTCTACTAATCTATATATCATTTTTTGTAATATTATCAAGTCATATAACATTGTCACATCAAGGCCATTGTCATATCAAGATCACTCGAGGTAGTTTTTCGGATGACTATAGAGATCACTTGTCTAGATCATATTCGATAATTTCAGATCATGATCACAAACAATTTCAAATAGGCATAGGAGAATAGACTTCAGTAACTTGCATCATAGTCTAGACTTTCATCATTGTCTTGCATTAATTTCTCATAGAAGAAGTTCGTACTTGCTTCAGTAATATGGTATTGAGAAATTGACACTATTTCCTCGAAAATCCCGCATATGTAGTTTAGAATCCATCACGGAAGAATATATGCCAACAAGAGTGATATTCAAGTTGCATTTCCACCACCTTAGCTTTGATACCATGTTGATAAATCGAAGAGATTATGTATTAGAGTTGATTTCTTTGTCATGGTAGCTACTTGTGAATTTGTTGGATTCTTTATTAATATTATTATGTTCTCTTCTTTCATCAAGCAAATACCAAAATATAAAAACATGAAGATCACAAGAAGAAAAGAGCAAAAGATGTATGCTCTCTAAGCCAGGGCCAAAACCCCACAAGGGGCAAACCCAGAAAATTTCCTCTTCTTATAGAATTAGATCAAAGTGAGACATCCAAGACCTAGAAAATAAGACCAAAATTATCCACAAGATCCAAGTCAGCCCTACCTCCAAGGTTCCTTCCAAAAGTTCAACTTCCAGCTCAACCTTCTACAAAAATATATCAAGGTAGCAATGTTAATTTTTGGAAATGAGGTCCAAACTCCATGTTGTACTGCTCATGTGATGATGATTATATTTTTTTTGGATTCTTATTTCGAAGAGGTGCGAGATTGATCTAAGTATCATCTTGTTTGGATGAGCAGAACCTATATTTTGATTTTATTTTACACACATATGCAAAATGACAAGGTCGACCAGATTTGTAATGTAGGCTCTCAAGCCCAATAGATGTGTCACACACCCTCACTGATGTATATAAATAGGAGAGATATGATGCTCATTTCATCATCATCTCATCACACATTCTACTTGTGGTCTAATTGGTTCATACAACCTAATAGAGGATTCCATCCCTCACATGTGTGAATCTGAACCTGAAGAAGCTGCTGAAATTTTCAGACTGTTTTTGGGCTTTCTGCACAACATTGACCATCGTTGACTTTGGGTCAACATTTGTGCTTTGACTTCGATTTCAGCACAAAAAAAATTGTTTCTTGAGGCCGCATTGGAAGGCACAAAAATCAAGGCTCGATGTTGACTTTGACTGTTGTCCGTTGACTACAGAGTTGACTTTTATATTGACCATTTTTTGTTGACTTTTTGGAGCTATCTTTGAGGGGTGTGTGTGACACTTGGTGAAAGGTTGATTTGGTTGTTGGAGAAGTTGGTTTGGCCAACTCAATTCTTTGTTGGCTAGGGCATCATATGGACTGTTGTAACAAACATTTATCTATCTATTTGCTGGACAAGAAGAATTACAAATTCAAATATATTATTTGGATTTTCTTCTATTGATCTATTATTATGTTCTATCAGCATTTTACTTTCAAGTTGATGTGATTGCTAAATCTAAACTGGGCCTTAAAGAAGATTGAAGTAAAATTGCATTTAATCATATAAGATACCATGGTTATCTAAATTGAACATGGTATCAAGGTTGAGGTGAAGACAAAGCCCAAGATAGTGTAAAAAGAAATCACCGAAGAAGAATTCTTGTCAAGGATCAATGGCCTCCTCAACCTACAAGGGTTTCAAGCCTGATGATAAGTTGACTGATAAGTTTGATTATCATGCCTGGAAGATGTATTTGGATTTGGTATTACAAGATCAATATGTCATGGATTATGTGCAGGGGAAGATTCATGAGCCTCCATAAAATGCACTGGTTGCCACAAAGACAAAATATAGAAGATGGGAAGTCAAGGGGAAGATTATTATTAGGGATTCTATACATAAGCACATGGTTGCTTATATATCCTAGCTGGGCACATCTAAAGAGATGTATGATAAGTTGGTTAGCATGTTCAGGGCTAGCAATGTTAATCAAGTTCTTTTCTTCAAGAACAAGTTGAAGAATATCAAGAAGGGAAAAGATGAATCCATCCAATCATACTTTATGAGGCTCACAGAATCAGGAATGATCTCCTTGCCATAGAAGAAGATGTAGTTGATCGAGATCTTGTCCTCATTTCTCTTGGAGGACTCCCTCGAGAATGGTATGTATTCAAAACTAATATTCTAAATAATAATTTGATTCCTGATTTTGATGAATTATCGACAAGATGCACTCAAGAGGATACAAGAATGATGGAAAGAGACCATCCCTCAAATGGGAATGGAGGTGACCCTACTACCTTTACATCTCATGCAAAGAAGAAGAACCATGGTGGTCCTATAAATCAAAACCATGGAAGAGCGGGGCCCAAAGGAAGAAAGGGAAGATGTTACACTTGTAACAAGCTTGGTCACTATGCAAGAGAGTGCCCCAATAGAAGGGTCGACTCTCCCAGGGATGATGACAACAACAACTTTAGGGGGAATGGAAATCAAGGGAACAACAGGTTCAAAGGAAATAGAAAGGCTCCCTCTGATAGAAGTGGAAATGGCCAACCTTTCAAGAGGTCGGAAAATTCCAAGTATGATGAGTCCAATATTGTTGATAATAAGAAAAATGAATATATTCTTGTATCTTCCCTCTCTGTTGCATCTCCTCTCGACACCCTGGATTTCTGTTTGATTGGTAGTGGTGCTTCAAGGCATCTCGCTATATATAAAGAATCCCTCTCTAATCTGGTTTAGAAGGATACTAATTTAGAAATTATCCTTGGAGACAATGCCACCTATCTCGTGAAAGGGACAAGGATTGTGACCCTTCATCTATCTCAAGGCCAAGTCCTCCACTTACAAGATGTGTTGTATGTAATTGATTTGAAAAAGAACCTTGTGTCCATTTCAGCAATGGAAGACAAAGGATTAAAGGTGGCATTCATTTATGGAAAGATACACATTTGTAAGAAGAACTTCAAAGAAGCTCTTACTATTGGTTTTAGATTCGATACACTCTATCATTTTTTAGGAAGTCTGTTGGGTGCCATGTCATGTGATACAACTCGTCAAACTGAGATATGGCATTGAAGGTTTGCACACCTTCATTACAAAGCCCTTCTCGAAGCAAGGAATGTGGTGACAAGGATGCCTGAGTTTAAATATGATCATGAAGGTATATGTCAAGGTTGTGCACAAGGGAAGCATACAAGGGTACCATTCCCCTCAAGCGTCACAAAGACGTCGTGTATCTTGCAATTGATACATTCTGATCTATCTAGTATGTTGTTTGTAACATCCTTGGGAGGATGTTCCTATTATATGACTTCTATAGATGACTTCTCCCACAAGACTTGGATATATTTCTTGAAGTAGAAGGACGAAGCATTCAAATGGTTTTGTACCTTCAAGGCCTTGGTTGAAAATAAAACCGGGAAGAAAATCAAAATTTTGAGGACCGATAATGGGACTGAGTATGAGTCAAATGAATTCAATGACTTTTGCAGGGAAGTTGGCATTAAGAGGAAGACCACATCTGTGTATACTCCTAAGAAAAATGGTGTTGCTAAAAGAAAGAATAGAACCATTGTGGAAGTTGACAGTGCCATGCTATATGACCAAGGTCTTCTGAAGTTTCTATGGGGAGAAGTTACGAACACTACTGTGTATGTTCAAAATAGATGCTCACATTCCTCTTTGGACTCCAAAACTCTCGAGGAAGTCTTCTCTGGTAAGAAGCATAATGTCTCCCACCTTATAGATTTTGGAAGTCTTATTTATTTTCATGCGCCGAAAGAAAAGAGAAGCAAGTTGGATGCTTCTAGGAAGAAGGAAATGTTTGTGGGATACATTGAAACCTCGAAGGCATATAGAATCTATTTTCATGGTCAAATAGAAGTGGATATATGCCACGTTGTGACCTTCTATGAAGATGCTACCCTTAAGAAAGTAAGGAATCTTCCTAGTTCAAAGGAAGACAAAGAAGAAGAAGAAGTTCGAAGGCAGGAAGAACTCAAGGGTGAGCCTATGCCTGATGTTGAAGGACCAATGGATCCTATTGATCCACCTCCTTCAAATGAAATAAAACCCTCATGTATTAGGGACACTCTTGAAGATTCTGAGAGACATATTTCTCCAAGGGGGACATTCCATGAAAGTAAGAAGACGAATAGGTACCAAGGGTACCTGGAATCCATGAGTACAATTGTACAATCTGAGCCTGGATCATTTGAAGAAGTCGTAAAACATCAAGTTTGGAAGGATTCTATGCACGAAGAATATGAATCTATCATGAAGAATGTTGTCTAGGAAGTGGTCCCGAGACTGGAGGAAAAATCTGTTGTCACCTCGAAATGGCTCTTCAAGATCAAGAATGGAGCTGATGGAAGTGTTGAAAAGTACAAGGCAAGATTTTTTGCCCGGGGCTTCTCTCAAAAAGAAGGCATAGATTACGATGATATATTTTCACCTGTCGCTCACTATACCACCATCTGATCTATCATTTCCCTTGTTGCAACGCAAGGATGGAGTCTCAATGAGATGGATGTGAAGATTTCCATTCTACATGGTTCAATCAAGGAAAAGGTTTATGTGGAGAAACCTCTGGGGTTCGAAGTCCAAGATATATACTCATATGTATACAGGTTGAAGAAAGACCTTTATGGGTTGAAGAAAGCCCCCAGGGCTGCATATGAGAGGATCGATAGCTACTTGATGAAGTTAGGCTTCACTCGAAGTGATGTTGATCCAAACTTTTATTTTAAGGTTGATAAAGAAAGGCCTCTCATTCTAGTTCTCTATGTGGACGATCTCTTCCTGAAAGATGTTGGCCCTCTCATGTAGGTTTTAACCCTATACAGAAATTATCTGCAAACAAATCTTAAAGATATAAAATAAACAATAGCGAGAGCATAAAACATAAAATAGATATACACAAAGATTTTCCCCTGGATCCCAAATCGGGACTACCAGCTTGATTTTTCATTATATTCATTTTATTGTTACAACACATATTTATACATGTTGAAGCATTCATAAACCCCAATCCATTAACCCTGGATTAGGACATAACCGTAGTTCCCTTGACCGGATCTACATAATACCAGGGACCGAAAACCATCTTCCCCGAAAACCATGTGCAAACCCATGCACAAAACCATGGGTGGGTCCGCCCACTGAAAAAAAAATTCCCGAGGTGTTGCCGCCCCCCTGTGACCCCCCTGTTCCGCCCAACACAACATACAGTGCGTGCGACTGATCGTGGAAAGTTTATAACACATACCTGGCATCTCATTCATCAATGTAAGAGGGCACTAGCTTCCGAGTTCGAAATGAAGGACCTAGGACTGATGCACTATTTCCTAGGATTGGAGGTCTGGAAAAATCCAGGTGATATTTTCATGTCTCAAGGAAAATATATTGTGAAGCTACTGGAGAGATTTGGAATGACGGACTATAAGCCTGTGTCGACACCGATGGAACTAAACTTTAAGAAGTTGTGTGGAAACGTTGTTAGGCCTGATCTTGGAAATCCCACCGAGTATCGACAACTCGTAGGGGACCTGATGTTCTTAGTGAACTCCTGTTTGGACGTATGTTTTGCAGTGAACACTTTGAGTCAAAATATGGTTGAGCCTCATCGGATTCACTAGATTGGTGCCAAGAATCTATTGAGATATCTTCAGGGCACAATCAACCATGGGCTGAGATACACTACTGAGAGTTTGAGACTCCATGGATATATCAATTTCGATTTGGCTGGCAGTGTGGTGGATCGTAAGAGCACATCAGGATGTTTCTTCACCTTGGGTTATGCTTCGATATTTGAGATGAACAGAAAGAAGAAATTGATTTCTTTGAGCACTGTTGAGGCCGTATACATTTCAGTGAGTATGGCCTGTTGTGAAGCTGTTTGGTTTAGAAATATCTTGAGTGAGTTGTTTGGACATGTCCTAGATACCATTGTTATCCTTTGTGATAACCAGAGTGGGATTAGTCTTTATGATAATCTCGTGTTTAACGATCGATATAAGCATATTGATATTAGGTACCACTATATCCAGGATATGGTACATCAAGGCGTCATAAGGATCGATCACACTGGGACTAATGAGCAGGTCGCGGATCATTAGGGGAATTTTGAGGTCTAAAATGGGCCTACTAAGGAAAATGTACAATCAAAATTCACTTTATGAAAACCAATCACTTTTTAGGGGATGGCATCATCCATAATGGTTGAGGTGGCATTACTTGAGTTAAAATTACTTACTTGTCACATTCTCAATGGTGGATAAGAACTCATGGTTAACCATGGTAGTGCTCTAAGTACTTTTAAAGTCAAAGTAAAGTACTCATAATAAATTTCATTTCACACATTTTGAATAAAATTCATACATAAAATAATATATTACATTTATTATATTATTTTTATATAGTACATTAATTACATGTTAATATACAATTTAAATAATAAAAAAATTTATTTATTAACATATTATATAATTAAGAATTTATGAATTTCTATTTTTATTTTATTTTAAATTATTTAAGTACAAAGGACAAATGCATTAATTGTTCAATGATAATGACTTTTTCTTGAAACACTTATTCTTATTTATAGTCACATCAATACAATTTTTTTATTAATTTTATTTTGGTACAACTTTTGAATTGAATTTAACCATGGTTACATGGATTGTGGTGCAAAAAGTGAATTGCAAATTAATAAAATATTATTTTATTGATTTAGCTATTATTTTATTATTTCCTTAGGAGGCCCATTTTAGACCTCAAAATTCCCCTAATGATTCTCGCGATGCACCTGGGGAAGGTCAAATTAGTGACCTTTCGTGAGAAGCTTGGAATCGTGGAAATACCCTATTGTGAGGGTCTTGCTTGAGTTGAAAAATGAGCTCTAGGAGCTCTAGGGGGCTTGGGGATAGCTTCTTAGAGATATAATCACACAAGGGGCTAGGGTTGTCGAACCTTGTTGTGCTTCTGCCCCACCGTTATGATGTTGAGTTGGCTCACCCTCTCTTTTATCTATTACCTGCATGCATCCTACCCATGGAGTTTCAAACTCATGGGAAGTACCTCTCATTTGGCCAATGAGGTGGGAAATGTGGATAGAGACCAATATCAATATTGATGGATGCATCAGATATTGTCGTACTCTCTATGTCTAGGATGGGATATGTCCAACACCTTGATTTTGGATCAAGTTTGATGAGGTTCTTAACTCTAAACTGACTTCGGGTCAGTAAACTAACTTCGGGTTAGTATATGACTCTCTTGAGTCCAATTGAGGCTTTATCCTCTAAGCTGACTTCAATTTAGCAGAGTGTGATGTCTTTGTGACTCACTCTCCTTTGTTTTCCATTCAGCAAAGCATGTTACAGCAGGATGACACAGGATTGCAGGATGATGATGATGATAGTACATGATGGTATTGATGACAGGATGGCACAGGTGGACAGACGAAGTCCTCCCTAGTTGAGAGGGAGTGTTAATTTTGGGCAACTAGGTCCAAACTCCATGTTGCGCTGCTCATATGATGATTATTATGTTTTTGTTGGATTCCTATTTCGGAAAGGTGCAATATTGATCGAAATATCATCTTGTTTGGATGAGCGGAACTTATATTTTTATTTTATTTTCCACACAAGTGAAAATTGACAAGGTCAGCCAGATTTGTAATGTAGGCTCTCAATCCCAATAGATGTGTCACACACCCTCACTGATGGATATAAATAGGAGAGAGATGATGCTCAATTCATCATCATATCATCACACATTCTACTTTTGATCCGATTGGTTCGTACATCCTAGGAGAGGCTTTCATCCCTCACATGTGTGAATCTAAACTTGAAGAAGCTGCTGACATTTTCAGATTGTTTTAGGGCTTTCTAGACAGCGTTGACCATTGTTGACTTTGGGTCAACACTTGTTCTTTGACTTTGATTTCAGCACAGAAATTATGATTTCTTGAGGCCACATTGGAGGGCACAAAAATTGAGGCTGGCCGTTTACTTTGATTGTTGTCTGTTGACTGCAGCTTTGACATTTGTGTTGACCATTTTCATTGAATTTTTGGAGTAGTCTTTGAGGGGTGTGTGTGACACTTGGAGAAAGGATGTTTTGGTTGTTAGAGAATTTGGTTTGGCCAACTCAAGTCTTTTCTGGCTAGGGCATCTTGTTGACTGTTGTAACAAACATTTATCTATCTATTTGCTGGACAAGAAGAATTACAAATTCTAATATATCATTTGGCTTGTCTTATGTTGATCTATTATTATGTTCTATCAGCATTTTACTTTCAATTTCATGTGATTGCTAAATCTGAATTGGGCCTTAAAGAATATTGACGTAAAATTTCATTTAAGCATAGAAGATACCATGGTTATCTAAATTTAACAAGCAAGTTAAAAGAGCATATCATAGTAATCTTCTTGTCTTTCTACAAAATTTTCGATAGCATGTATTTTGTAGATCTCGGATAGCCTTCCACGAAATATGGAATAATATAATTTGGATAGTAGAACTCAGATCATATGCCTTCCAAGGGAAATAATGAGAAGAAATCATATGTCTTACATAGGAGGCAAGGAACAGAACTCGTATGCCTTCATACCTCATGAAATTTTCAAATATTGCAGTCATATATCCACAGAAGAAAATTATATCAATCGCAGAGGATAAGCCATAGGAAATTCATATCTTTTCATATTACATACCACAGGAAACTCATCTATGATCCATTTGAACTTTCCATAGAACATCAATGAAATTGCTTTCTCATGAAGGAGAACATGTTCCAATATATAGTTGTTTGTCTATGCGAAGGGTCACATCCCTTGGGCATGGCGACTTGTCCATCTGGAGGGTTGACTTGGTCTTGTGGAGGACAAAAATTATTTTTCCTTTTTCTAACAATAATTCCAAATGAGAATTTGACTCTTTGAATCATAATAAATGAATCCTAAAAGCATGAAGAACATGCTTATGAAATAAAATAAAATAAAATAAATCATCTTTTTCTTATTTTTATTCTTACATCAAATACATAATGATACAAGTACAAGAATAATTATGAAGATTGAACCTAGTTACATTTTCCAATACTTCCCACCATATGTCAATGTTGTCTTTCAAACTTAAAAATGGATACCCTAGCCTTCATGTTTTCGGAGTATTCATGGGCTCTAAAGTACTTCCTTAAAACAAAATAGGCTTATTCTTCTTCACTCTTTTTCATCTCTCCATCACAGGTAGGGGATTTGCGTCCTTGAACTCTTTCAGCGTTGTGCTTTTCTCGCTCTTCCTTTGTTGGTGGTATCTTCTTATCCTAGTTGTAGCACTAGATAATTAGTCATGGTTGTTTCTTTATACTTTTGGAGTTTTGAGTAGACTTCCTCCCCTCTTTATGTCTTCATCTATATATTTATGCCTCTTCTTGGAATTGCTACCTTCTTCCCTATTAGTATCCAATATGTGCTTCTGGATTTTATATAGACTTTGCTTGGGTTTGTTCCTATCCAAATATCTATGAACATGATCATATTGTTTTTTTATTTACAAATCTAAAAAGTTGTGTAATATCCATGTAGCTCCTTAGTTTAGATCTCAATATTCTCAGGGTTTCTATCCAATTAGGAGAATATTCTTCTGACCCATTTCCAACTGATTCTTCTTCTTCATTATGTCAATACTATATTGTACCATTTTTTTTCTCATTCCTTTATTTTCTATTGTATATTTTTTCATCTTATGTTTTTCAAGTGCACAACTATTAGTTAAATCAAGAATAAACATATTATTCATAGCCTTGGCATGTCAAAACTAAGCATGCTAATACGAAATTGTTTACACAAGAAAAACATGTGTCAGCTACATATTTCAGTAAATAAAAGGACATATCAGTATTCCATCAAAGTTAGAAACCATATCAACAGTAGGTTTAAATCTACCTTCATACAAAAATTAAATTTACTCATCCATATCATATTAAATTCTTTATTTATGTGTGAACCCCTTCAAACCTAGTGTTGAACCATTGCTCAAGTACCATGTTATAGCCACCTCTCACCCCTTATGTCATCTTGGACTTTGGGAGGGATTACTCATTTGACTCAATCTCCAAGGTTTTTTATGAATATAAGGTTACACAACCTCTTTTTCTCAAAGTCTCCAAACCTCAAAACTAATGCCACAATTATGTTTAGCTCATCAAGATCTTTCAAGTGATACAAATTTTACCTCAATCCAAGTCTCGAATAAAAATTTAGAAAGCTATGTATGTTAGAATATTGGCCCATTAAAAGATGTCATGTTATCACTCGAACAACATGTGTCATATGTTATCACTAGAACAACATGTGTCCTATGTATGGCCAACATGACACTGCAATGCCATCATCGTGTGGGGTTGGAAAAGTATCCATGCCATGGAAGATCGGGTTATTTTATGCATTAAAATTTATTTTTTATGTGAAAATGCTAAAGGTTTAGGGTCGATGGCCTGTGTGGGAATGATATATCTACGTCATGATGGACCAGGGTATATTGACCTTACCCTCCATTTAACCTATGTTTAAAACCTAGGGGCCCAAAATCCTGCAAGCCCGATGGGGTCCTCCATGACCCAAGTTGCACTAGCTCTGCCCTCCTCATTTCACATCGAAGTGCCCAAATGCCTGAGATCCCAGTGGTCCACTGACTTATGTCATATTAAGTTTGGTTCCCAACCGCAATCTTCTCTGTGCCGCTTCTCTACAGATATAATGGCCCAAAGGCCTTATAGTCTCAACATTACTGGCCCAAAATCCTGACAGCCACGTCATCTCGGCATCGAGTTCTCAACAATGGCTCCTCCACGTAACATCTATGTAAATCCAATGGCTCAAAAGCTTGACATCTTGGTGAGGTTCACTCCCAAGCCACGTCATCTCGACGTCAAGGTCCATTGGCCTCAAATGACATTCGTTTATGTGAAATTATATGGATTTAATTGAGAGTCGGTGAATAATGGCCACTATCAACCAACCAATCTTGGCCTCTCCACACGATGTTTCATTCAACTTTCCCTAGGTTCTGGTGTCCCGATAGCAAGTTTCTATGTAACCATGTTTCTACCTTTGGGTCCACAAACCTCATCTTCATGCATTTAGAAATTTGCGCATCAGCATCAGGCCTTATCTGCGAAGCTTTCTCACTTAACCTCTCTAGTAGTCGAGTGGTCTGAAGGTCCAAGGAAATAATAAGTCAAGGTGATAGCCCAAGAGGGGCGATGTAAAATGCCAAAATTTGATGGTTTACGGTAAAAGAACCCATAGCACTGAAACTTCAAATTCTAATTATGGAAAAAACAAAGGGCAATGGCCCATGACACTAAAAACCACTAGTTTCTTAAGTAGAAGGGGCAAGGCCCCAGACATTGAATTTACATGATTTATCCATGCATGTTGCACATGGATTAATGTACCAATCAATCAAATTATTGTGACCTCTTGTAGGCTTGTTAAGCATATTTTGATGCATGTTATTATCAATTCACTAGGTGTAATCATACAAGTGTTGATATCAATACAAAAGAGATTGCAGTGACTCTATCAAATAGTGCAAACCCTCTGATCAAACCGAGCTAATATATTCACAAATCATTGTTACCAATTGAAAGAGAGAAAGGCAACATAAACCCATATTTTATCACATCAAAAATGAATACGATATTGGACATTATAGTCCATACATTCATTTAAATTCATAAACATACAAGATATCATGACAATTATGAGCATAACAATGAACTTCACAGTTTAGGCATTCATAAACACACATGATCTTCTACCAGTCATAAACATAAAAAGTAACATTACATTACATAATTCAAACAACTCTTCCAAAGGTACAAGACCTTGTGGAATTTTGTTTTCCTTTAGTTGCATCACCTCAACTTCAGCAGCTTCAATTACCTGATCATCTTCATTATACACATCATCAATATGGGAATTAGAAAACTCCCCCTCCATATAAAGAAAATTATTTATCTATTATCATCCCAAAATACTTGCCAGTATATCCAATTGTTAGGGACAGTCAGGTGATGCTTCACATGAAATTCAAACTTTTTCGTAGCATGAATAGGAATCTTAAAATTGTTGGTCATTGTGGCAAGTGAATCAGCCATAAAATTCTGACTTATAGGAATCATAGACAATGTATATTTTGGAAAAGTTTTAAGAATATCAAGAACAGCATTTCGATAAGCTCTCATCCTAGGATGTTTTTCCTGGTACTCCTCTTTTACTTATTTAATAACCAACTCGGATTCTCCATATACTGTAATTATCTTTGCACCTAGCCTTTTCAAAATTCTGATATCAGTGATCAAGGCCTCATATTTAGCCTCGTTGTTTGAACAGTCAAAAGCTAGCTTATAAGAACACAATCTTACATTTTGTGGGACTTTAGATGACTGATCTATAGGGTTACGAATCCAGATTATGATGCCAACTCCATCTTTTCCCAAAGCACCATCAAAATCCATGGTCCAAAGACCGTCCTCATCATCGGAAAGTTGAAATTCTGTGGGATAATATGTTTTTTCTTTTTGACCCATTGTATCAACATTTTATTTTCCTTTCTCTGACTCAACTGACCTTTTCTCTGAAGTTCTTGGCCGCAAGCTTTCAGAATTCTGATTTATTTTTTTTCATTCAAGACTACTTGGACACTATTTGACAATTTTGAAATTTCCTCACCTTCTACAATTTGACTCTCTAAATCACCAGTAATATGATCATTATACAATATGAAGGAATATAAATTAGTATGCACAGAGTCAATTTGTTTATTTTTCGGTTTGTCTTTTCTAGTGATCATGTATTTCATTTTTACTTCCCGGTATAGCTTCCTAAGTTGACCAAATACTGCAATTGTAGCATATGAAAAATCAAGTTGTAGAGTACCCCTTAATTTGGCTCCCCAAGACCGTGAAAGTATCATGCCATATCTTGGAGGTATTTCAGCAGCTACAACATCCATCAACACATTTTTGGTAGGAATATGATCAAGAGATACCACCAGATCCTTGATAAGACCAAGGCATCTGACTCTACCTGAATCAAAAGAATAGAGGTCATGATAGGGTCGAGTTATGTTCAGCCCAAACTTATCCATGATGGCCTTCGGCATTAAATTTTGTGAGGCCCCAAAATCCAACATGGAATTATGGAGAATACAATCATGAATCCTCAAACTGAGATAAAAGGGAGGGACTTCACTATCTTCAAGATTTCCATCTATGACTAGTCCAAATAGAAGTTCGGGATGGTCGTCACTGACATTGACCATGTCTAACATCTGATATACTTTCAACTTCTTGGCAACATGGAATTTATATTTATCATTATTTACAAGCTCATTGAGGGGAATAGAAACTTTAACTTATAAATTTCACTCTCTAAGCTAAACAAGTTAGATTGTTTCTCTACCTCTTTTGCAATGGTATCTCACTTTTTAGGTTGCTCTTTTGTTGAAGACTTCTTTATTTTTCCTTCCTTGTCTCTCTTTTATGTACTTGTATATGGATCATTGTTCTTGCTCTGATTTGTGGCAGTAGGCTCCTTCTCCTTGTTTGGACTAGCTTGGGAAGTTTGTTTTGGTTGAGTATCTTTTTGTTGAGTTCTCCTCTTTTGAGTATAAGTAATAGGCACATCTCGGTTTCTCAAATTGTATTGTCTATGTGTTGAGCTGAGAGAATTTAGGTACCCCCTTTGATAGTATTCAGATTGGACTGCCAGCCTATAATCATTTGTAAGTACATATTCTTGGTCATCTGGCACATATATTTCCTCATTATACTCATCATCCTTTGTAAGGGAGATAGGTCCATGATCCTTTTCAAAGAAATGGTTCTCTTTAGAAATTTCATCTTCATCTTTAGGTCCTTGGGCATAGTTCTGATGTAATGGAGTGCGGACTTGCTGTTATGCTTGCTAATCTGGAGCTCTTTGTTCTCTCTACTTAATTCTAAACTGAGGTTGTTGCTACTGTCCTCAGAAATTTGGATTCTGGACTTGATTTTATGACTACCTTTCTGAAATGGACATCCTTTCTACCATATTTTCCATAGTTCTAATCAAACTATCCAACTTTTCTTCAGATGAGGTTGATGGCTCTTCCTTAATTGTAACTCTTTTTTCAAATTTTCTTTTTGATTTCTTGATCAACAGATTGGCTTCAACGCAGGAAGTGTTTCTCTTCATTTCCTCCAATGAGGTGGGATTTCTCTCTCTAAGATGAAATGGCATATCAGGGTCAAAGGCATCCAGATAGTGAAACAAGGCCAAGTCGGGTGGAGGTTTGATATTGGAAGGAATGGAATTGTACACCTTATTGAAACGAGTAGTATAGTCTTGAATTGATTCATTAGGTTTCCTTCTCAATGAGTTATATTCAGCCAATATCTTAAGAGGGTTTTTATTTAGCTCCCACTTAGCAAAGAAAAGATCAGTTAATTGTTTTGAATCTGGCACTGAACGAGGTCCCATAGCTTAGAACCACTTTTTCACTTCTCCTGAGAAAATCTGAGAAAATATTATCATTCTTCACATCATCAATATCTACCTCTTCCAAATCTATGAAATCTGTAATTTTGTCAATGTGTTTCCTAGTTGTAATCTCAATGGTTCCATCAAAAAGAGGTAGCCTTTATCCATAGTTCTGAGGTAAATCAATGAGTTTTCCTGACAAATCTAAAGGAGAAAATTTGGCCATAGTTTTTCTATGAGGAAAGCTTGTAGTCATAACAGGAAGTGTTGGTATGAGTGGTGGTTGTGTGGGAGGAAGTGTGGATGACGAAGAAACAGCAGTATGAGGGGATGTAGCAGTAGTGTGAATAGATGAAATTGAAATAGGGTCAACAGAAAAGAGTTCTTGCTGGTATTGTATAAAGGCCTTCTTGGAGGTATATTGAGATGATTTGCTAGCTTTTGAAGTTTGTCAAATTGAGACCAGACCTTCTTATCAAAATATTCTTCTGAATTGGATTCTACGGATGAGAAACTTGTTTCAAACTTTAAAGGATCGAATACAATTTCATACAAATATGTTTCAAATAAATTTAAAGGATCGAATACAATATCAGACAGAGATGTTTCAGATTTGGATTTAAACAATGACAACTCAAACTTAAGATCGAATGGAATATATTTAAGTGAAACCATTTCTGAAGCCTGTAGAGATGTAGACCTTGCCAAAGTATATGCACTTGACTATATCTCAGAGTGTTGAGGTCTTTGTGTTCGTATGATTCGTTCTGGATCTTCAACAGGAGATGGTGGATGTGGATTTGGATTTGATTGTGTATACTTTATAGGATCTAGTGTTGTCTTGTTTCTGCACTTTGGCTCTCTGCAACTTGAATCATCCTTCTTGAAAACCAAGGCCTTTCACCCATGGGCCTAGAATCCAATCTAAATGTAATAATACACCCATGAAAGATCTGTCAATTCAATCCCTGGAAATGACGCTAGAAATTTTAGCTTCCATAATGTCCCAAGGCTTAAAGGATATCGACAGAGGTAACCTCAAACCAAGCTTTTATTTTGGTAGCTAGCCCTACCAAACCAGAGAGGGCTCTCTCTATGAAAAACACAGCCAAGGGTTTGAATGGTACAAGAATTTATTTTAGGCTAGATGGGTTAGCTCTAGTGTTTTGAAAGTTTTAGGGTTTTTTGTTGGATCGGGAGTGAAAATTAGGGAACTCGATCAAAGCATCAAAGGTTTAAATTTAAAGAGATATGGAGGAGCAAGGTAGGTATGCTTTTCTGATGGCTTAAGGATTGGTCAGTGTAGTGTAGGTTTGAATGAGAAATAATGTCATAATGAGCATGTATACCATGAATTCATTAATCAAGAAGATGTAATACACAAAATGAGATTCCTAACAAAACAAAGCTTAGTTAAAATAATTATTCTTAAAACCTCTTAGTAAAATCACTTAAGAGAAAAGATATGGTAAGGAGACAAGTATATCATTCATATAAATCTATAATAGACAAACATTATCACAAACTGACAACATGAGAATTACTGAATAATAGCTGCAACTGTCCTTTTATTTCCTGTAAAAAGTGATGAAGTACAAGCTACAAGACATTCACCCTCCAACTTCCAACCATCAAAATGACTAAAAACCACATACATATAGAATAAAACAACTTCCTCTCTCTTCGGGGTCGAATCCCTCAGTGTAGGAACAGCTCACAAGAATCTCTCAACAAAACCCTAATGACTAGGGAGGTTAAAACAAATCCTCCATTTAGAGTTTGACTGACCTTCTCCTCATCAATGAGGTCCAAAATTACACCAAAAGGACTATGACAAGTCAATTTACCCTTAATTACATCAAAATCAACATCAAAATAGACAAATTACATCATCAAGACTGAATTTGACTGAACAAAACTCGAAATTTTTCACAAGCAGGAAAAAGCACAGCGCATCTCTGCAAAAGTGCAGCGCCTCGAGATAGAAGTGCAGCGCTTGGCTTGTGAAGAACTTCCTAAGGCCTTCCCCTACTCCTAATACATCTCTGAAAGATGCAATGGAAATTTTAGGATGTCTAGTTGTCAATAGAAACCTCAAGCAAGCAAAATGGACACTCCATAGCAAAGAAAATTTTATTTTCCCACATCTACTCCCAAAAGCGCAGTGCCTAGTCCAGAAAGGTGGCAGAAAGTGTGTTTTTGACCTGTTTTTGGGCATTTTATCTCCACCAGTTTGCTGAAAATGTATAAAAATTTTATAGCTATGATGTATAATTCATTATCTACCTAACCATATAATTTTTTTTGCATTTGGGTGGCTGAGAAAAAATTGCAGCGCCAAGGTGTTGCGCTTTTGGCTCTACAGAGATTTCCAAATTAGCCAAAAGTCACAAAAAACCAAAAAAATTCAAAATTTCTTCAAAAATTGTCCAAAATTGTCCCATGAAGCCCTGTGATGATATGTCATGCAGTGAGGGATGCCTCAGCAAGAAAATCCAACTTATCCTTCTCTTTTTTCCTCATTAGGGTTTGTTTGAGCTTCTTCTTCAACTGCTTGATTCTGACTTGGGAGACCTTATTCCTAGTGTAATATTGCATAGCCATGTTTCTTTATAGGTTTTTATTCAATTTTTCCCTCTTGAGAAGCATTTCCATGTGACAATTCACTCTATCAAGCCAACCTACTTAGTCTTTCTCAATTTCTGCCAAGATGAGTTCATCAACTATCATTTGAGTTTTGGGTGGAGATGTTAATTTTTGTTGCTCAAGTGCCCTCTTGAGGCCTCTTGTCCTTGGTATTTTTGATCTAACTTGTTCTTATTAATCCTCTGAATCATCAATATCAACCATTACCTTACCTTTTTCATCATCCTTGCTCAAATCTTCTTTGGACTTGTCTAAGAGCAGTTGATTTACCTTTAGCTGCATGGTATCCTATTGCAAGAATGAGACCAAGAAATTTTCCTTTAAAAATTTGTCCTTGATCTCTATAATATTAGCCTCCTTCTCCTTGATCATATTCTCTGGTGTTTTTTTCTCCTCATGCTCCAAATCTGCCATATCAGTGTCATGATGAATTGGTTCCTCATCCTGCAATGGTGCCTTGTGATGTGATCATGTTTCTTCCTCACCTGATGTAGGCTTGGCCCTTTCAACAATTTCTAGAGAAAACACAAGCCGCTTACCTCTAGTATAGGTCTTAGTGACCTCTACCCTGGGAATTCTTTTGGTAGGTATGCTTGTGGAAGAAACCTCTTGCTATGTTGGTGATGACAAAGGTGTAGAGTGACTATTAGACTGAGTTGGAGAAGATAAAAGAGAAGATGAATATATAAAACCATCCCATGAAAAATTTATCTATGTTAACTAATGGGAAACCGGGATTTTCACCAAGCCATGGTGAAACAAACTAGCATGATGATTTTCTCCCAATCTCTATACCTTCTCTGCCATTTTTAGCATGCTTTTGTAAAGGTAATGAGGCAAGTTTAAGGCTCTTACACCGGTGGAATGCATCAAGAGTCTCATATGATACTGATATAACCTTGAGTACCTGCCCTCACATGTGAAATATCTCATGATCAATTTCATGAGAGGGGCATACTTGTCCAGCAACTGTCTAAATGGAAAGATGTGTGTTGGAGATGCTTTGTATGTTGGCTTCAAATACATTTTGTAACTTTCAAGGTCAAGGTCTCTGCTCTTGAACCAATTTTCTCCACTGTTTGGAATCCCTATGGTTGTGGAAATGGTCTCTGTTGAAAGATTGAACACCACCCGTGCAATAATTACCTTATCTCTCCTCAATCTAGTGGCAAAATTGTTGGTAAGTCTGTCATGAAAACCAAGTTCCTCAACCTTTTAGCAAAAGGCAAGGCAACCAGCATCCTAAAATGATTTCTTGAGGAAGGGTGAAGATATGATCTCATGTGCTGAAGTGGGCTCATACCTATTGATCTAACCTCCCTTTTGCCTCTTCTTCTTTTCAGATTCCATTGCAAACCCTAGCTCAATGGGAAGGGGAATTAGGGTTTGGTGTAGGGAAAAACATGGGATTTGGGCAGTTTTTGGGAATGAAGGGAGATGAAGGGGTTAGGGGCCTCCTAAATTCTTGAGAAAATTTAGGGGGTTAGGGAGAGATGTTAGGGAGTAGGGGAAAGTGAAATTTGTGGGAATGAGTGAGGGGAAGGGGTTCAAAAGTGGAAAAAACAATCTTAGCCTAGGAAAGTCTAGTCTAGGCTAGGGCTTGTAGGAAACTAGGGAAAAAAAGGGTTAGGGTTGGGGAAAGTTATTAGGAAGGTGTATAACAAGTGCGGGAAGGTTAGTGAGCTTCAATCTAAGGGATTTTTTCAGAAATTTTTCAATGAGAACGTGAAACCAAGAAAATACACTCAAAACCCTAAAAGAGGGAATTGATCCTTCCAAGCACAAAATGAAGACAAAAGAGGTAATTTGAGGGCCAAACTTACTTGTATCTGCTACATTGGAACCAGTGGTTGATGAAGAAACTCCTACAACGAAGATTTGTGCCTCCTTGAAGAAAACACATCACTTCTGGAAAAATCGCAGCGAATGTGCAGCGCAGAGAGATGAGCACTTGGGAAGCAAGAAATTGTTGTTCTAAGGGTGAAAGAGCTCTTTGAAGGTGGAGAGAGGTTTATTGAAAGTGAAATGAGAAAATGAAAATATCATTTGGTCTTTTGTAGCTTTGGAAATTTATTTTCTCCTTTGGTGGTTGTTAGTGTCAGTAGTTTCATCCTACCATCAGTGATCAAAATCCTCTTTTCATATCATTTTAGGAGTCCCATTCATAAAATTTTATTCATTCCACTAGGTCATGCAAAAATTTACTCACTGATGGTAGCCGTAAATTAAAAAAAATCACTTTTTCTAAATTTCCATTACTTGTTGGCTCAATTTCATACCTTTCTGACTGTATATCATCCATAAAGCTAATTTCATCATGAAAAACTCTTTCAAAGTCTCATTAGGTATTTAGGGTTTTTTCAAGGTTTCATTAGTTTCTAAGGTTTTTTCCAAGGTCCAATAAACACACCATTTCCATTGCATAAAGCCAGCAAAGTAAGAGAGTGAACAAAACAACATCTATTTAGCATGTAAAGATGATTTGCAAAGATGTAATTATGATTCCAAAGTTGTGATTTTCATCCTAGAATGCAACTTTTATTTCAAAAAGATGTAATTTTTTTTTTTACTGTGTAATTTTATGTCATTTAATATGTAATAAGTACAAGGTTACAAAGCTGCCAACCCAGAGTTCCACATGCCAACAAATCAAATATCAAAGTGAAAAGAGTTCCTAGTCCATCAAAATGATCAATTGTCAAAGGAAAGAAGTCAAAATGAAAGGTATAGTTTCAAAGGTTTAAAGTGAAAACAAGAAGGAAAAGTGGGTCCCAAAGCTCAAAGCATCCAATTCATCAAGTATAAATCCCATTTAAATATCAAAGCATATTCACTTTTTCTGTATGTTATCAAGCCATCACTCACATAGCTCAAAAAATCGAAATTGAAGGGTGAAAGGTTGAAATTCTTGGAGGCGTTCACCTGGAAAGAGGCGTTGCGCATAGTGTCAGAGGCACTGCGCACCTGGAAAACTTCACTTGAAAGCTTCCAAACTCAGTACAGGTCCTCCAAACATTTAGAAAAGGGTTTCTTCAATTCCCATCAAGTAATTAAGACATCTTATGCCCTCCTTGCATTTCTCAAGTACAAATTTCATGGTGTCAAATATTTTCATAAGAAATCTCTAGTTTTTCAAGTTAGAAACCCTAGTTTCACTTTCTAATCCAAAATTTGATCCTTGAAGACTCCTTTTTCCCTTCCCACGTCACAATAAATCCTATCCCTACCCCTATATCATTAAAACCCTATCCCAAAACCCTTTATCCCCTAAACCCTAAGACCTAGGTATTTCAAATTTCTAGGCTCCCAAATCCCCATACTTATAATAAAATTCCTATTCCAAAATCCCACAACATTTATACTCCATGTCACCTCCCTCAATTTAAAAATCCCTTCCCATATCTCCCTAATTTTTTCCATCCCATTCCCCACTCCCTAAACCTACATTTCACTCCCATTTCATCTCCCTAGGGTTTCTAGCCAAGACACTATGGAAGAAGAAAACATAGAATTCAATGAGGAAGAAGAAAGGGAAGAGAGGAGGCCACACAAAGGAGGGAAGATCCTCATACTTAAACCTATAAACACCAAAGAACTCATGGCCTCTCCCATGACTGTGGTGTGTTTTAAGCATGTAGGATGCTTTGACTTTTGTGAAAAAATACAAAAGGTGCAACATCACCTTGTTTTGAGCAGGCCTTTCATCTCTAATATTCATGATAACCAGGTAACCCTTATTGGTGTCACTTTCATAATATCCACAGCCATTATAGAAAATGCCACTGGAATTCCAAATGTTGGTGAAAAGTGGTACAAGGAAAAATACTTGGACAATCATTACTATGACCCATATATTAATCCAAGGCACAAGAATGAAAGCAAAAGGTTATTTCCTTTCTCTTACCTCTTGGATAGGTATGCCCCCATGATGAAAATCATCATGAGGTACTTTTATTGTGAAAGAAGGTTCTCAAAAATTTACACCTACCATATCAGGTTATTAATGCACTTCACAAGCGTCAAAATTCTCAACATACCTTATTTTATCTTCAGGGACATTGAAAAAATGGCATACATTGTTCAAAAGAGAGATTATGACCACCAAATGAGAAGTATTTTTCACCACTCTCTCATCAAGATCATTGTCCACCAACACCTTGATAAATTGAACATATCATGGGACACTTTCATAGCTAATGACATCTTTACTAATCCACCAATTCAACATGCTCAAGTTGTGCCTCCACCATCTCATCCTTCCACATCCATTCCTCCATCTCAACCCACAGTACCTACTTCTTCATCAGCTCAAATTACTTCACACATTTCACCACCATCATCACCATTTCACACTCAGATTGGGTCATCCAGCATGGTTAAGAACAGTGAGATTCAAAATACCAAAGTGGATGAGATAGAGACATTGGCTAAAACATATAAGAGAGGTCATAGGTAGGTGTTTGCTCCACATATTGTGGAAGGGGCCTTGCCTTCTTCATCGGCAAAGCAGGTAGACAAAGGAAAGAAAAATATGACAAAGGCAGGTATTTAGGAATAGATTAGGCATGAGGAGGAAAATATTCATGAGACATAAACGGAGTTTGACCTTGTTGACTTGAATTATCAAGATGATTCTGAGATCACTAGCACAATCATCAAGGAAAAATAGGCCAAGGTAAAAGAGCTACAAACTAATATTGATAGATCTAGATTTTTCATCACCTTTCTTGAGCAGGAGAACTAGCATCTAAAGACCAAACACTTCATTGATGAAGTGAAATTAATCAAAGCTCAAAAAGAGGCAGAAAAAGCTAAATTATTCCTTGAAGAGACACTAGAAAAATATGGTGTGATAGATTAACCAAATGAACAAGTGCCAAGAAGAAGGCCAAGGACTAGAGGTTTGAAGAGAGCCCTAGAACTTGAAAGGTGGAAAGAAAGAGAACTATCAGATGAGCTCGCTCTTAATGAACAATTTGCAATGGTAATCAATGAGAACCGGGAGCAATGGCTTGACAGGGATAACCAACATCTTGAGAGGCTCCTGGAGAAATAAAACAAGGACAATGATATTCATATAAGGATGGAAAAGCACTATGCCAAGAAAAACAAAATTGCAAGGTCAAAACTTAAACAAGCCAATGCAAAGATTGAGACTTTGAAAATGGAAGAAGAGAAAATAAGGCTTGATATCCTTGTTGAAGCCTCACTCCATGCCTAATCCTCATCACCATCCATTATTTAGCAAATTTTGGCAAGTTTTGATACATTTTTTCAAATTTTTGAAGATTTTGTGCATTCCTGGACAGTCATGTGACAGTTGGATTGTCAGGTGCGCAGCGCCCTAGGCATTGCGAACTTGTTTGAGGCATATTTTGGCCAAACAGATACCACCATTGGATTCAGAATGATGAATACATACACCCTAGAAACTTTGATAAGTTTTTTTGGACAAACTGGTCAGTGAAAAGGTAAAAAAAACCCAAAAAATCATGTTTTTGCCCTCTTTTTGAGTCTGGCGATGGGCATAGAGTAGTCTTGGGAGAATCACTTTTTTGGAGGTCAAATCAAGTCAACTCTACAAACCAAGCACAGATTTGGAAAGTAGATTGGATAAGATTTCCAATGAGTTATCCTGAGCTCATTTTGAGCATTGGGAACCCCTCCAAAACTCAGCTTGAAGATGGCGTTGCGCACCTCACATGGCGTAGCACATAGAGTAGAGGCGCTACTTACCTGACCAATGTCTGATTTTTCTGAGTTTTCTCTACAAATTTGATTTTCACCTTGAGAAATCATGATTTACTTATGAAATTGATAGAATTAAATGTAATTATGATGTTTTTACACTTATCTAGGGTAAATACATTAGGTGAAAAATTTTGATGACATGTAATGAATCAGTTTGCAAAAAGTGAGGGACGAGTCAGCTTAACCTCCCTACACTCTAGGTATTCAACTCAGTTTTTGGTGGAACTACTCCTCCTCTCATGGATTCGACCCCTGAGGATGGGAGGATTTGTTTTGAGGTCTATATCATGTACTTTTTGACTCATTTCAAAAGTTGGATGTTGATGCATTGATCAGATACTCTAGTGTAATCATTTTGGCAGGAAATTAATGAAAAGGTTGCAGCTATTTCTTTGGGATACCTATGGTATGAGAATTTAGCATTGTTTTTCTTATGTCTCATTATGTATTAATGTTTTGTTTCATGATCCATTTCATTTCTATGATATGCTTGTTTTTAAGTTGATAAACAAAATCCATCTCTCATGCTTTGTTTTGGGAAAATATTCACAGTTTGTCCATCTTCTTCAATTTAAAAAGAATCCATGCTTAGCCTTTCTCTTTCTATATCTTCCCCGGTCTGATCCATCCCACTCAAGAAACCTTAAAGTGTTAGGTTTTCTACCTACCTTTCCCCATTGAATCTCTGCAACCCTAATCTTATTTTCCCTGACCTAGCCTCTTTGACCTAATTATCCTCATCTAGCAACCCCAATTTCAAACAAACCCCTGTACTTATACCTAGCCTAAAACCCTAATTCATCCAAGCCTCTTGGCTGTGACTTTGTGAAGAGATCCCTCTTTGGTTTGGTAGGGCTAGCTACCAAGCCAAAAGATTGGTTTGTGGTTACCTCTGTTGGGATTTCTTCTTCGGCCTTAGAGATCTAGCGGAGTGATAACAGTGGTTAAGTGGCCCCACCATGTTCTTTTGACATTTTGATTTGAAATTGCAGCTTTATAACCTTATGAAACATATTACATCATAATAGAAATTAAATTAGACTTTTGAAAACTTTATTGAATATTTTTCACTATTACTACTCCTTCAGTGATGGATTTAATGGTGAAATGACTGAATTTCATGATTTTGACCCTAAGACCAAATGATGAAACTACATGAAATGAGTTGAATGATGACCATGGTGATGTGACTGAGATGGTGATGGAGAAATTTTAGTGATGACTCATCAAAATGAATGATGGCAATGACCAAAACATGAATCTTGAAAGGACTAGTAACACACCTAGACACAGTAGCCAGTGAGCAAATTTTTATTTGAAGACCTACTGAAACCATAAAAATTTGACCTAAGACCCTAACAAAACCTTGTAAGAGAATATTTGATCACTGGTGACTGGAAATATTGGAAGACACTAACAATGCTGATATTTTTTTTTTCTTTACAAATCTAACAAGCTTTGCAATATCCATGTAGCTCCTTAGTTTAGATCTCAAGATTCTAAGGGTATCCATCCAATCAGGGGAATATTCTTCTGACCTATTTCCAACTTATTCTTCTTCTTCATTAGAACGGGTTTGGGCAATACTATATTGTACCATTTTTTTGCTCATTCATTTATTTTCTATTGTATATTGTTTCTTCTTATGTTTGTCACACATACAACTATTAGTTAAATCAAGAATAAACATATTAGTCATAGCCTTTGCTTGTCAACACTAAGCATGCTAATATGAAATTGATTACACAACAATAACCCATATCAGCTACATATTTCAAGAAACAAAAGGACATATAAGTATTCCATCAAAGTTAGAAACCACATCAATAATAGGTTTAAATCAACATTCATACAACAATTAAATTTACTCATGTATATCATATTAAATTCTTTATTTGTGTGTGAACCCCTTCAAACCTAGTGTTGATCCTTTGTTCGGGTACCAAGTCATAGCCACCTCTTACCCCTTATCTCATCTTGGACTTTGGGAGAGATTACTCATTGGACTCAATCTCTAAAATTTGTTATGAATATGGGGTTACACAACCTCCTTTTATCAAAGTCTCCAAACCTCAAAAATAATGCCACAATTATGTTTAGATCATCGAAAGCCTTCCAACGATACAAATTTTACCTCAATCCAAGTCTCGGATATAAATTTATGTATGTTAGAAGTTTGGCCCATTAAAAGATGCCATGTTATCAATATAACCACATGTGGCCTATGTATGGCCCACGTAACACTGCAACGCCATCATCGTGTGGGATCTGCAAAGTATCCATGCCATGGCAGATCGAGTTACTTTGTGCGTTAAAATTTATTTGTTACGTGAAAATGCTAAAGTTTTAGGGTCGATGGCCTGTGTGGGAACCATAGATCTACGTCATTATGGACCAGGGTATATCGACCTTGCCCTCCATTTAACCCATGTTTAAAACCGAGGGGCCCAAAATCCTGCAAGCCCGATGGGGTCCTCCATGACCCAGGTTCCAGTATCTCTGCCCTCCGCATTTCACATCGAAAAGCCCAAAGGCCCAAATGCCTGAGATTAAGTGGTCCATCGACTTAAGTCATATCGAGTTGGGTTCCCAGCTGCAATACCATCCATGCCACTTATCTACAAATATGCCCAAAGGCCCGATAGTCTCAACATTAGTGGCCCAAAGTCCTGACAGCCACATCATCTGGACATCGAGTTCTCAGCAGTGGCTCCTCCACGTAACATATCTGTAAATCCAATGGCTCAAAAAGCTCGACATCTTGGTGGGGTTCACTCTCAAGCCACTTCATCTCGACGTCGAGGTCCACTGGCCTCGGATGACATTCGTTTATGTGAAATTATATGGATTTAATTCAGAGTCAGTGACTAATGACCACCATCGAACAACCAAATCTCGGCCTCTCCACACGATGCTTCATTCAACTGTCCCTGGGTCCTCGTGTCCTAATGGAAAGCTTCTGTCTATTAGAGACCTCTTTTTTGAACAAATGATGACTGATATCCGGCCGGCTGAATTGACTCCAACTTGGTCGAATGGAACAAAAGGGAAGGAATACATTGGAAAATGTCTCGATCGAGTCATGATAAAGGAAAACCTGATTACTTCTCTGGGGAGTATTCGATCTCGGGTGGTATCATCCTCCATTTCTGATCACATGGCGTTGGTGCTGTCTTGGCGGAGAGATTCACATCGAAAAGGCATGGCTTTCAAGTTCAATAGGATTTGGTTGGAGGATTCTAGTTTTGTGGATCTGGTGATAGTATTCTGGCACTCGAACGGGGGCAGAGAATCTTCAAATGGATGGAATACGTTCGAGGGGGAACTCAGGGCTCTGAAAGAAAAGGTTAAAACATGGGAAAGAAAGAAAAAGGAAATGATGAAAGCAGAGTTATCAGCATGTAAAGGAGCAGTTGAAAAAATTTATGAAGACATGAGAGGGGTATCGCCGGAGGTAGAAGTATATTTGAATCTAAAAAAATTAAACAACAGGATTTCAGAAATCCTAAGGGTGCAAGAAGCGGCGTGGAAATTAAAAAGTCGAATTCAGTGGCTGAAGGAGGGCGACAAAAACACAAAAAAAATTTACAACACTACAAATGGGAGGAGAAAGGAAAACTCAATTTGGTATATAAAAAGACCGAATGGAAATAAGGTGTACTCTACTCAGGCCATTCAACAGGGAACTTTCCATCATTTCTCTAGGTTTTACAAAGCGGATGGGGAAATTGATTTTCACAGTTAGGAGTGGTCATTCAAAATATGCCTATCATGTTTCATCAGGGAGCAAACAAATCTGTTGGTAGGGCTATAACAAGAGACGAGGTTGAATCAATTTTAAAATATTTCGCTCATGATAAGAGCCCGGGCCCTCATGGCTGGCCTACGGAGTTTTTCTTGTTCTTTTTTGAGATGATGGCAGATGAGTTGGTGAATATTACTGAACAGGCGTGAGTGTCTCGGGTGATTCCAGCTGATATGAATGCAACCTTTTTGGTTCTTATACTAAAAGCTCCATCGCCTGAATTTTTCTCGGATTATTGCCCAATTTCATTGTGCAATGTTATATACAAGATTTCATCAAAGATTATAGCAAACAGAGTCAGAAGCTTTCTGGCTAACGCCATTTGCAATGAGCAATTTGGTTTTCTAAGAGGTAGGTCGATACATGACACGACTGCCATTGCTCAGGAAGCAATGCATTCCATTCATTCAAAGAAATTGGAGGCCCTTATTATGAAGATAGACAATTCACAAAGCATACGATTGTGGATTGGTCTTTCATTCGTCTTATTCTCTTTAAAGTTGGGTTGTCTATGGAAAACATAAGATGGATCATGGCGTGTATTTCATCAATGAATTTGTATGTCATCATAAATGGGTTTCCTTCCAACTTTTTTACAGCTGAAAGGGGCCTTAGACAAGGATGTGCATTATCTCCTCTTGTTTTTATTCTTATTATGGACAGTTTTAGTCGCATGCTTAAAATGGAAAATGAGGAAGGCTTTTTTACTGGTATTTCCTTTTCCCCGTCAGTATGCACGACTCACTCTCTATTTGTGGACGATCTGCTGGTTTTTGGAAGGATCATAGAAAATTCTGGTTTTATCTTCATTATATCCTCATCCGTTATAAAGCAGCATTTGGGTTAAGTGTGAATAAGGACAAATCCCTTCTGATATTTGAACAAGGGGATACAAGCAAAATTATTTTTATTGCTGGTTTTCTGGGGGTTGGAACCAGGGATTTGAAGGACGATTTTACTTATCTTGGGTTCAGATTGAAGGCTATAGCTTACAGGGTTGCAGATTGGAACTGGTTGACTGATAAATTCGGAAATAGAATTCATAGATGGACATCCAAATGGCTTTCCCTTGGAGGGAGGTATACACTGGCTCTTTCTGTTTTATCTCAATTTGTGGCTTATTGGGATCACATATATTATCTTCCTAAGTACACTGTAGAGAATATTAAATCCATCATAGCTCAGTTCATACGATCAAGATCTCTGGATAGAAGGAAAATTCATCTTGTGGGTTTGGATGCCATATCGATTCCCAAAAGGTATGGGGGTTGGGGGCTGCTTAACATCAGAGTTTTCAATAATGCCCTACTGACCAAATCCTTCTGTAAGGGTCTAAATGGAAACGGATTGTGGGGGGTGCATATCGATAAAGGAAATTTATAGGTGCAACTTGAAGCAAGTGGTGTCTGCGTCGATGATTTGGCGTAGCTTCCTCAAAATTGCACATACTATGGTCGATCGTCTCTGTTGGCAATTTGGAAATGGCCCGGATATCATGCTAGGCGGGGATCGGATTCTAGGGGTGTTTGTTCTGCCTTTGACTAATTATAGATTTCAGCATAGACTGGTGCATTAGAGTATAATTTTTCCTCTATCAGACTATAGATTACTGGAGTTTGGGTTCTCCAATATGGAAGTCTGGGAATCAACTCGGTTTAAAAGCAGAGGAGGCAGCCGAATGGGATGAGATTGCAAAAAATTTGACAATGGCAAGCTTATGCTATCATAGGGGAGTTGACCAAATCATTTGGGATAGGAGGCTTAAGGAGGGGGGATTACATGTAAAGGATATCTACCAACACAATATTGTCGGGTTTTTGAGTGATATATCTCTATCGAAATTTTATCAGCTTTGGTCCTAGGGCATTCCTACAAAGATCCTTCTTTTTGGTTGGTTGCTTTGGAGGAATAAGATTTTTATCTTGGGAAGGTCTTCAACATAGGGGTTATCTCAATCTTGGGAGGTGCCCGTTGTGTCTATCGGAAGTGGAGACCACACATCATTTGTTCTTTTCATGCCCTTTCTCTATCAAGATTTGGACCTATTTCTCTTCCATCTCGGGTAGACAGGACTGGCACCCGGACTCTTTTGAAGACTCTATACATTTTTGGGGATAGAAAGGGGGTTCACATAAAACCCTTCCTTTGTTTATATTGTGGGAAATTTGGGGGGCTAGAAACCGCTTGATTTTTGAAGGAATTTATACATCTTTGTCTATGCTTTATTTTTTTATAATGAGATAGATGCCTGACGCGACTGGGGATGTTCATCAAACAAAGGATTTTTCGAATAGAAATAAGCCTCACTATATTATGCTTCCAGCAATTTACTTTGATGGGGCCCAACAGGGCGGCCACTGTGGATGTGGAGCTTGGTTGAAACTCTGTAATGGAGACAGATATCACATCTATTGGTATGGGGGGCAGAGAACAAACAACAGAGCAGAATTACTAGCTTTATGGAGCGGGCTTTGGTTGGCTTGTCATATTGAGATTAAGGATGCTCATGTATTTGGTGGCTCAAATATTATCATTGAGGGTTTTTCAGGTAATAAAGTCATTTTTATTCAGGGTGAAAGTGGCTGGTGTGATAGGGTAAGATACTTGATTTCAAAGTTCGCATCTCTGTCTTGGAACCACATTTACAGGCAGTTAAATACTAGGGCTGATACTTTGTCTAAAAAAGGTCTTGGTTCTGTGCCTAGAAGCGTGCATATTTCACATTTTAGAGGTGGCAGTTGTTGTAGATCTTATGAGATATTGATCCCCTAATGGTATCTGTTTTTTTGTTTTCTTCATCAAGTGAACGTATTTTTCTCCTAATCTGATCTTTTTTTTTTTTCTTTTCATCACTGGAACGTGAGGTTCTCCTTATAAATCCTTCAGGCGAGCGTGATTGGCCTATTTTGGACTATGTCATACTTTCTCATGGCTGTCTAAGTCACCAAGCGAGAACAATTTTTTGTTTTGTGATAAGCTCCGGACCTGGGTATCCCTATTTCTTTATGCAAGCGAGCGTGTGCTCTCTTGGTGGTCTGTTTTGATGACCGTTTTTTATGTCGGATGTTGAACAACAGTTCTATGTTATTTTGTTGCGTTTACATGTTTATTCGTAGGGGAAGTTGGCCTACCATCTATTGTTTTCGCATAGCACTAGTGTGTTTGTATTTTCTAGTAGCTTACATTATGAATTATGGTGTGGTCATTCCACACAAACCTTGTTTGGAGGGACATTTCTCAAGCATTATATATATATATATAGAACAATTTTTTGTTTTGTGATAAGCTCCGGACCTGGGTATCCCTATTTCTTTATGCAAGCGAGTGTGTGCTCTCTTGGTGGTCTGTTTTGATGACCGTTTTTGATGTCGTATGTTGAACAACAGTTCTATGTTATTTTGTTGCGTTTACATGTTTAGTCGTAGGGGAAGTTGGCCTACCATCTATTGTTTTCGCATAGCACTAGTGTGTTTGTATTTTCTAGTAGCTTACATTATGAATTATGGTGTGGTCATTCCACACAAACCTTGTTTGGAGGGACATTTCTCAAGCATTATATATATATATATATATATATATATATATATATATATAACAGCTTTTTTTTCTCTGAAAATAAAAATAAAAATAAAAATAAATAAATAAAAAATAAAAATAAAAATAAAAAAAAAATTGTGTAACAATGTTTCTACCTTTGGGTCCATAAACCTCATCTTCATGTGTTTAGATATTGTTGCATTGACATCAGGCCTTATCCGCAGAGCTTGCTCACTTAACCTCTCTAGTAGTCAAGTGGCTTGAAGGCCCAAGGAAACAATAAGTCGAGGTGATAGCCCAAGAGGGGCGATGTAAAATGCCAAAAAATTGATGGTTTACGGTACAATAACCCATAGCAATGAAACATCAAATTTCTAAGTATGAACAAAACAAGGGGCAAGGGCCCATAACACTAAAAACCACTAGTTTCTTAAAACACCAAATTTACATAATTTATCCATGCATTTTGCGCATGGAGTAATGTACCAATAAATCAAATTATGTTGACCTCTTGTAGGCTTGTTAAACATATTTCGATGCATGCTATTATCAATTCACTGAGTGTAAGCATACAAGTGTTGATATCAATACAAGAGAAATTGAAGTGTCTCTATAAAATAATTCAAACCCTCTGAGCAGACTGAGCTAATATAATCACAAATCATTTTTCCAATTGAAAGAGAGAAAGGAAACATAAACCCGTAGTTTATCACATCATCAACGAATACGATATTGGACATTACAGTCCATACATTCATTTAAATTCATAAACATACAAGATATCATGACAATTTTGAGCATAACAGCGAACTTCTCAGTTTAGGCATTCTTTTAAATTCATCAACACACAAGATATTGTACCAGTCATAAGCATAAAAAGTAACATTGCATTACATAATTAAAATATGCATATGTAATTATATTTATCTAAGTGTGTTAAGTTCTTTAGCAATTGAATGAGGAACTTCCACTCTCCACCCAACCATAGGCTGGCTACAACACAACTTTCTTGTAGTTGACCACCCCTGAGCAAGATCCAAAGTCTTAGGGGATGCTTACTCAAGGAAATCACACCAAAGGCATAGCTAAAAACTCAGAAGGTAGAGTCCATTGTCCAAGTACTTTTTCAACTACCCTCTAGCAATAAGCACCATAGTGACCCACCCTTTCCTCTGAATTCTTTCACAATTATTCACCCAAGGTATAGATGGGGAATTTCTTAGTCAAGGGGTTGGAATCCACTATCCAAATGGTTTGTTATTTTTATTTTCATAACAAAGGGTTTGTAGTCCATTGTCCAGGTTTTTCAATCAGCTACTCAGCAAGCACCACAGTGACCTAGATTTCCCTGTCTGAGTGTCTTAGCAGCTATACAGCAAGCACCATAGTGATTCAGTCATCAAAAAAACCTCCCACTAACCATACAGGCTTCGAAAATATATTCCATTGGCCTAACATAGTTCACAGGGATTACACCCAAATTCACAGAATTTAATTCATGCACAAGGTTGAGCAATCAACGCCAACACTAGTCTATCTTCTATTTTCATTTATCCAATAGCACCTGTGATCCATTATCAGTATCGAGTGCCCTTTATCCTACAACGAGAGAACCAACAAGAGCCCTCTAAATTGTGTGTTCCTCCTTTCTTATATGTTTTTTTTTCTTCTTTTTCTCCAATGTTTTCCATTTTCTCTTTCGTCCTAACCTCTCGTTGCTTCCTGAGGAGCCGTTCAACCTGTCTCCTCACTACACAAGAAGGCATGGGCCTTGCCCTATTCCCCCACTACCCTAATCACCTCTCATTAATCTTTATCAGAAGGTGGTTCGATTGGCCTGCAAGTATTAATTTCAAGACTAGGTATTTCAAGGAACACAAACAAGTTATTCCTCAACTAGTGAATCCATAAGTCGTCCCTTCCTTCAGTGGACCATCACCAAAATTTAATTTCATGTTTTAACAAAATATTGCCTCAAATAGGGGTAAATACAAAGGTTGATATATATATATATAAGAAACGAATCTAGAATGCGTCGAGAGGGATCAAATATTTTGAGGTGAAACCTACATTTAGAGTGCAAAACTTGAAAAAATGTTCGCACCTTGAGAGATTTGATCCCTCTCAGTGCTACATAGGTTTGGCATGTGACGAGAGTGATCAAATATTTTAAAGTGCAACTCACTTTTAAAATTCAAACCTTGAAAAACTTACATCATGAGAGATTTAATATCTATCAATGTTTGATAGATCTGTGGTTAATATGGATCTACATTGATTCTCTCTCTTATATATACTATGTGAAATTTGTCAATATTTACATTGCATTTTTAATGTATAAATCATTTTAATGCCTTGAAAATATCCTTGGGCACTTGGATTGTGTACTCTACATAAATTAAACTTGGAATTTCAACAAGTGTTTGTTTCATTTTAGACAAAATTGAACAAAAATTATATTAAAAATAATAATAATAAAATGTAAAACAGTAAAATTATTTGAAATGTTTTAACCATAAAAATATAATATTTACATAGATTTTTTTAACTATATATAATGTATGCATAGGGGACATTGAAATCATTTAATTAACATGGGTAGTGAGATATTTTACTTATGAAACACACACTAAAATGTTCTTCTATTATTAATATATTTTTAAATACATTTAAAATAAAATATTTTACCATCATTGATATTGTAATTGTCACATTAATTTTATTTTGAAATTTAGAATGAATTACACATCTCCCTTTTTTTATTCTTATGAGGAATTAATTGAATGGTGATCTACAATTGAACTCTCTCTCTCATTGATATTCAAAATTTTATTTCTATATTGAAATATTTTTTTTAAATACACTCTCTCCCTCTCACACACACACACACACAACCCTGAGGGTCAGATGAAATGGTCAAGGTACCGTTTCTAAAGCATCTCGTCATTAAGAGGTATGATATTCAAAAAAATTAACCAATCATATATATACTTCATATTTTTATTTAACTCGAGATTGAACGCAAAAGGAAATATGCATCTTGAGACTCAATTATAAAATGCACCTCTTGACACAATAAGAGAGAGATTTCTTATTTCATTGATGTGCTTTGTAATTCAATATAGGATGAGGGCTTGAAATTCCTTCCATGCTTAATATAGAGTTGACATATAACATTTTAAAAAAATATTAAAACGAGAATATATGAGAGAAAGTGTTGTAGAGAGACTATGTATATATTATATAAAGTAAATGAAAATAATAAAAAAAATCCTATCGTAAAAATATTTTATAGTGTGTTTCTAGGAGATGTATAATTTCTAATTTGTAATGTAAAAGAGATTATTGACATGTAATATTTATTAAAAAAATATTAATAAAAATTATATTTATATATATATATATATATATATATATATATATGATTAAAACATTTTATTAATATGTTATTCAAGATATATATATATATATATATCAAGCACCAAGAAAAATCAAACCTGTATTTTCTTGAATTGAATCTCTCTTGAATGGAGGTGCAATTTTTTCTTCAAATTTACCACTCAAAAAAATTGGTGCAAACTCTAAATAAAATTGATGCAAATTTTTCTTAAACCAAATCTCTCAATCATTTTTTTTTCAATTTTTTTCTCATTTTTCCACTCGAGAATAATATTTGTATCTCAAGCTTATCAAAAATTAAGCATATATTAGAATTACAATATTTATACTATGTTGAGTAATTATGCAGATAAGCGTTCTTTTTATGAGGTTTTTCATGAGGACACTACTGAGATTCGTCGTCCTCAACAGGTGTCCCCTTTCTTTATAGTGCGTGGGATTGCCAGGAGGACCAATACCATGCGCACAACTAGGCAATGGCATATGGTTTATGCAATATGGGAACTTATGGGGAACTTGTGGGGTGCTTCCATGGACAATCCTGGATGGTCCCAATGGTGCCATAGCTTAGGATTTATGGTTTATGGTTCTAGAAAGGATCTGTATTATCACGCTTTTTTCTCCTTGGTCTTTGTTGTGTTATCCATTTTTCTCTGCTACAAGAGAACCCATGTGTAGGCATATTTGTGTTTTCTTATGGAATTATCCTCTTCTCTCTTGGCTAAGGAGGCAATTTCTTCTTCTGGTTGTTCCCCGGGTAACATCTCCTACTCACTTTTCCTCTGTCATTGGCTTCGAGGGCTTTAATTTGTTTGCTATTGATTAGGTGGGACAGTAACTCTTTATGTTAAATTTTGGTTCCTCACTAGACCATATATGTTTAAATAGAGATAACAAGAATATAACTTATTCAGCTTGGAATAGTTTCTTACATATCATAGACATTTTTCTCAAACATAACAATATCCCATGTGCATGCATAACTTATTCAGCTCGGAATACTTTCTTACATATCTTAGACATTTTTCTCAAACATAAAAATATCCCCTATGAATACATCACCTTGAAACAATAACAAACAATTGTGAAATTTACATACAAATGACCGAAAAAATATAAAACAAATCACCAATGGGGCATTCATTCACTAGTGCAGTTGATAGTTCCATGCTTGTTGCAGTTTGTCCCTACCCAATTAGAATGAGTTAAGAAGGGGTGATGATGGGTACAAATCATGGGCTTCTTTTGTATAGTAGATAAGCCTCGGGCCTACCTTCTAAGCCAAAGGAATAAGTGCATTCTCACCGATGTAGCTCCTTTGGGAAGAACTTCAACAAAAAATAATATAAATCACTAGAACAAAATACAGGAATACAATTCAGAGAAATAAATTGGTGCAACCCATGAGAAAGGGAATGTTCTTGGAATAATCCAAAGAATCTATTGAGGGATATTAGTTCTCTACATGTTCTTCATTTCTTCAAATGACAAAGCAACAACATGAAACCTAGAACTATAAACCAAACCCTTTAGAACTTTGAATCTAAGAAAGAGATGAAAATTGCATTCTAAAGTGTTCCTCCCAATTTTACAATCCAACACAAAACTATATTTTGGGTACTTTTCTTCACTATTTCATCCTTTATTTTTATAATTCATAAACAAGCACATATGAGCTTCATGGATGTTTTGTGTTTTTCTAATATATGAATCAGCCATTGTGTTTAATAAATTCCTTCTTTGTTCAAAAAGAAAACTGTGAATTTGTTGAATAAGCATAGTTATAAGCCTATATCCATGTCAAACAAGGGCATTCAATTTGTGACACGTACTCAAGGTGCTCCTGAATTCGTTCAAGAACGGACTTTCAAACGGATAATCTTAGCCCATGCTTTCACAAGTAAAGATTGCATTGGTCCACTTTCATTTTTTCAAGCCTAGAACCTTTCAAAATTATATAATAACACAATATCAAACCTCTCTAAAATATTTCAAATTTTTAGAAGTATGCCTACATAAATCTCACATCATCTCAAAACAGTCTCATTTGTATATTTCACTTCGCCAAACCATAGTAGCTTTGTTGAGATGTAGAAATCCACTAACTAAGATTACTATTTAGCCATCTCTATGTGCCTGGTAAAAGTCAATAAATTGGTCTTAAAAGACTCAAAATACATGGTACAGATAACAAGCATGCAAAATAGGCTAATTGTAGTATCATTTTTTATAGCGATAGCCATGCCATGGTAGTATTTCGCCAGAAATACCGCATGTTGAAAAATGCACCAAGAAATTCTCAATTTGATTTGTCCTCGATTAAATTGAGAAAATTCGAATTTCCACATCAGCAGACAACTTCGATGATATTAAATTGTGTGACATGGCTTGCATCACCCAGTTTACTCAGTAAATTCGAGTTGGAGTTAGAATTTAGTTAAGCATGTGTGATTGCTAACTTGTAGGAATCAAGGTCAGTTATCTAAGGTTTTTTTCAGTTATACTAGTTCCAATTGTTGGAGGAACTAGTGGAGGGTCAAGTTGTGCAGTGGGACTTCATTCAAACTGAGTGATCATCTAGTTAATTGATTAATCATCCCAAAATAGATAGTGCATGCAGATAATTTGAGTTCCCCAGGCTTGGTGGAGATTCCAAGGCAGTGTAACATCAATTATGGACTAGTCTTGAGTGTACAAGTGTTGCATGCAGTTAGATGATCAGCCTAATGAATTGTGAAATTCAATTTGAGGAATTTGAAAAATAATAGGCCTAATTCCTCAAGGAATAACACAAGGAAATAAGAGCTCAAACTAAGGCAGAAATTGACTAATTCTCATTCATAGGCCTTATAGTGAGCAGAGAGATAGGTTTTTCACATTTAGGCTGAGCTCAATTGAAGAAGGAAATTTTAATACATATATATTCATTTGATTAATGCAAGAGAAATTGGGGTTTTTAGCAAATTTATTTCCCCGGATAAAAATAACTTGTTGCATGTGTGTGATTTCAGATTGCAAGTTAGAAATTTGTGTTCTAAATTGTGCAATAATATCCGCAAAGCAGTAGTGTAGGTTTTTTCTTGTGATTTTGATTAAAATTTCATGAGCAGTTGCAAATATACAATATAATTTCTACATGGTATCAGAGCAGGATTCACATTAGAGTAGGAACTTCAAAGTTGTTTCTCAAGAAGTTTGAATTTGAAGATCAATGTTGCGGGATTTCTTCATAGCTGAAAAAATGGCCTTCAATGGACTAAGGCCAAAGTATGCCTTGGAAGGAACCTCTATTTTTTTTTTCATGGAAGGATTGCATGGAGGCAGTGTTGGATGAAAATGGATTTCTAGAATATATCAAGAGAGATGTTGCACAACCACTAGAATTTTATGCCCATAACCGTGCTTAGTGGAAGAAATATGTAGCCAAAGTGAGGAGAAACATATTAGAGGGAGTGCGGGATCACATCGTCTCAAATCTCCACACAAAATAAACTTTGTTCGCGATGTGGAAAGCACTGAAATAATTGATCCGAATGGACAATGGCATCCACTCATGGTATTCATCTACCCATGTTATCCATCCACCCATGGAACTTACCTATGGTATTGTAAATGTCATTGACCCATGGTATTCATCCACCCATTGTACTTATTCGCCCATGGTATTGTAAGTGACATCTATCCATGATATTCATCCACCCATGGTATGTATCCACACATGGTATTCATCCACATGTGGAATTTACCCATGGTATTGTAAGAGGTATCTACCCATGGTATTGTAAGTGGTATCTACCCATGGTATTGACCCATGGTATCCACCTATGGTATCTACACATGGTATTGTAACTCAAAAAATGCTATAAATAACAAGCCTCAGTTTGTAAAAGGAGAGATTTTTCACCACAATGTAGCTTCTACATTTATTCTCTGTTTTAATAAAACAAGTTTCTTTGTGGTTTTATTTGCAGTGTGTTCTCTGTTTTTCTTTTTGGCATTTTAATTTTGCAGGTATTTTTAGATCCATTTCAAATTTTTAGATCTTGGGGGCCTCCCCCCAAGAACTGGATCAGTGGTATCAAATTCAGGTTACGCCTCCATGGAAATGAGGCTTAGAAACATATTTCAGTTTCAATGTTTTGCAGCAATCTTCAGCAAACTCCATGATTTTTTTTGGGTGGCGAGTTTTCAGATCAGATATGAAATTCTGGGTGAAAAATTTACAAAAATAAAGACCAGATATGGATTCCTTGTGATAAAATACTCAAATTCAAAAAAAAAATTGGCTGAATTGAAGTTCGGATGAGGGAGATATCACTGATTCAAAATCAGCAATGTTGCAGCAATTTTTCTGACGACACTTCATGGACGGCGGATATCCTATCATTTATTGCAGTTTTCAGTGATAAATTTCAGATAAATGGTTACATATCTACGCTCCCCTTGAAAAATCACATGATTTCAAAAAAAAAATCAGTTGAGTCGGAGTCCGGACGAGGGATTTATCGCTGATTTAAAATCAGCTATTTTTTCAGAAATTTTGTGATGGTGGGACAGTTCCAGTACGAATCTAAGAGTCTAGGGTATCCTGATATCGATTTAAAACACATGAGAAGATGCATAATGATCATTCCATTTCCAAAAACAGGCTATAATAAATATTCTAAGTTATATTTACCTATTTATGCTCATTTTAAATCTGGAACAGCATTCGGAGTTGGTTCACATTGGAGACGTGCCCTCCCACCCCGCTTTAGTAGGCACCTGATTTAGATTCATCAGTTTCAACATAGCAACATTTGGCTTGGGTTATTTGGATATGTGCCCTCCCACCCCCAGCTATGTAGGCACCTGCTACTTCATCAACAATCAACATCACGGTTATGGGTCAACCACACAAAATCCTTCTCATTGAAGTCCATTTGCTAGGCCGCACATTGTTAGTAACACAGTTGGACACAAGAATTACAGGGTATCTCTATCCTCGGATCTTCGTTTGTCATGGTTTTGGTTCATCCATAAACCGACACTTCGTTGAAGTCCATTTGCTAGGCCGCACACTGTCAATATCACAGTTGGTCACAAGCATTACAGGGTATCTCTATCCTCGGAACTTCGTTCATCACGGTTATGGGTTAACTACACAAAACCCTTCTCTTCAGTGGCTCTTCATATTCAACAAAGGCTTCTTAGGAGGGAACTTCACGCAATGGGAACCATTGCTTCTTAAAGAGGGAGGAATGATCCGAATGGAAAATGGCATCCACGCATGGTATTCATCTACCCATGTTATCCATCCACCCATAGAATTTACCCATGGTATTGTAAATGTAATTGACCCATGGTATTCATCCACCCATTGTACTTATTCGTCCATGGTATTGTAAGTGACATCTATCCATTATATTCATCCACCCATGGTATGTTTCCACACATGGTATTCATCCACATATGGAATTTACCCATGGTATTGTAAGTGGTATCTACCCATGGTATTGTAAGTGGTATCTACCCATGGTTTTGACCCATGGTATCCACCTATGGTATCTACACATGGTATTGTAACTCAAAAAAGGCTATAAATAACAAGCCTCGGTTTGTAAAAGGAGAGATTTTCCACCACAATGTAGCTTCTACAGTTATTCTCTGTTTTAATAAAACAAGTTTCTTTGTGGTTTTATTTGCAGTGTGTTCTCTCTTTTTTTTGGCATTCTAATTTTGCAGATATTGTTAGATCCATTTCAAATTTTTAGATCTTGGGGGCCTCCCCCCAAGAACTGGATCAATAATTTTTCGAGAATAATAGTGACCACATGAATTTGGCACTCAAAGATAAACTTTGAAGTATCAAGATGTAGACGAATGACTCAATTCTGCAATATTTTAGAAGGTTCACATAGTATCGTGATTAACTTAGTGAGGTTGGGGTTAATGTCCCTGAAGAAAACTTGGTAAACTTAGCCCTTCTAGGCCTTCCTAGGAGTTGGCATAGCTATCGATATTCGGTGAATGGGAAGGAGACACTGCCGAATTGGGAGCGCTTATGGCCATATCTTATACAAAAGAAAATACGGTGGAATACCAAAGATGGGAATTCATCCAAGGGTGAGGATGAAGAAAAATTTACATTGGATGGAAAGGAAATGAAGGGAAAAGGGAAGAAAACCCAATCCAAACCAGAATCCTGTCAAGGGGGCAAGAAGAAAGATTTGTCAAAAATTTAATGCTTCCATTTTCATGAATTTAAGAAATATGCCACGAAGTAACCACACAAGAAGACAATTAAGAATACCTCAGGAGGATTAGCAGGTGGATCTTTGGCTTCACAGTTTGAGCTTGAATTTACCCTCAATGTATGTATGTTTATCACATAATGGGGAGTGTTTGGTACTTGGACTCAGGTGCATCGTTCCACATGAAGGGGAATAGATATTTTTTCAGTGCCCTAGACGAGAAACACTTGTAGATGCACATTGAGATGGGGGATGACAAAAGGTACAGTGCAACCGAGATTGGTACGGTCTCCTTTTAAAGGGATTCGGCCTCCCCTCTCAAGCTCAAGGATGTCATGTTCGTTCCGGGCCTAAAGAAAAATATCATCTCTATTGTAGTTTTGAAAGACCGTGGTTATGATGTGATCTTCAACAAAGGAAATTAATTCCTTAGACACATAGCCACGGGACAAGTGAAGCGGATCAGGGTTCGTGTGAAGAGCCTATACAAGCTATTTTTAGAGGATTGTGCTACATTGAGCATAAAGGTTAAGAAGGTGAAGAGCCGCAATGTCAGTGAAATTTGGCATAGAATACTTGGCCATTTCCATCATCGCACTTTGAATATCATGTAGCATATAACCACAAGCCTCCCCAAAGGATCACTTGAGCAGAAAGATGTATGCAAAGGATGTACTTTGGGAAAGTACACGAAATCCACTTTCCATGATCAGGAAATCAAGGCACATGTAGTCCTAGAAATGATCCACTCTTATTTCTATGGACCTTCTCAACATCCTCCACTTCCAGGCACAAATATTTTATCATTTTTATTGATGACTTCTCACGGAAGTGATGGCTCTTCTTCACGCAGAATAAATATGAGACATTCTCTAAGTTCATAGAATTCAAGGCACTGGTTGAGAAAGAAACAGATCTCAGGAGCGATAATGGAGGTGAGTATGTGTCGAATGAGTTTAAAATTTTATATGAAAAAAAGGTTATTCAACGAGAGTTGACAACACCCCACAACCCATAACAGAATGGGGTGGTTGAGAGAGAATCGTAGCATTATGGGAGCAGCGAGGGCGATGTTGCATGACCAAGTCACACCTTTGCACTTGTCGGCATAAGCATGCAACATATGTTGGGAAAAATACTAAGTGGGGGGTGAATCAATATTTACAAGAATCACAGTCTTTTACTTTTATTTTATTGATTTCTATACGCAACTTTGATTAACCCAACTAGCGTATGTACGCGGTTATTCTAAAAGAAACTTGCACATAAGTCAATGTTCAGATAAATATTCAGAAACATTACTTAGCCTAGTTCATCGAGTATGCATCAGATATTTAAGCAGTAAACATGTGAATTAATAAAATAATAAATCATCACACAAGGGTGTCACACATGAACACCAAGGTTTAAGATGGAAACCCAAGTCGGGAGAAAACCATCGTTGATGTCGTCTATGTCTTCAATATTTATTATATATATAATTGTTTACAATGTTGTACTGATGCAGACTCGTGTCAGTACACAAGCACCCACCTGTAGAAGGTTGCTACCTTCTCTCATTCTCCAGCTGCTACCTTCTCTCGTTCTCCAGCTGCTACTGGAAGGGAGCCCAACCCCGTGATCTTGTTTACTACCCACTACTAGAAGGAAGCTGCAACCCCCTGAACTGATCACCAGAGGGAAGCTTCAACTTCCATACTAAAGGCTTCAAGCCTCAGAACCACTACAGAACATGTTTCATAAATTTTCACACTGGATCCAACAGCTTCAACACAACACAATTTGTAGATCAACACCAATATCCATAAACCAATATTTAAACAGAACAGTGATATCACTGTAACCAGATCACGACAATAAACCTAGACTTCTGAATTAACATACAAAATCAACTTCAACCCTGATCATTCATAAAATCAAATGTATACGAGAATTAACTTACTGCAACCTACGTATATACGTGATTTCCTGTGGACTAACCTGCATATAGAATCTGATCAGACTCAGAACATATCAGAGACATTCAGGTATACTTGGTCAGATTTACAAAACCCTTATTCAGGCAGCAGCACCCATCATATTCAATCGCCCAGTCACTAATCATATTTATACAAAATCAACTAGCAGCATATACATTATTCAAACAATCTAGATCTACATGAAGACTTCATTGACAGACAACAGAAATATAGCAGAAATGATTAGACATTCTCATCAACAATCTTCAGAAAAACCCTAACTTCCAAATGTGCATTTGTTGAAAAGAGCCCGCATGTTTACTCTTTTTCGCCATGACGAACCAGCATATAGATCTATAAATATTCAGGACTGCGTAAAATTTCACATCAACAGACTTACTCAAACCATACCCTTCACTTCAGTAAACATGCACCAGATCACAGATCTAAACATCTCACAAAAAGATCAAGCAAATACGTAGTCATTTCAGGTCTAGAGATCTTGATCATTGTATTCATAGGTGCATCATTATTTCAGATCCATCATTAAATTGTAACCCATTCCATGCAAATATACTTCAGAGTGAATTATTCAATCAATACCCATACACTTGCACACTTTGCACTATGATCTTCACCTTCTTATATAGTTTAAGCCTTTACCAATACCATGAGCCAAAACCACACAAGTGTTGATGGTATTCTTGGATGGAATCAAATAGATGACACAACGCTCAATACTATGCGCTAAAAGCATGGTAAGGACCCATGGTATCATAAACTGAGTGCGGAAGTACATATGCGACTTGACTTCTTCGTACCTGCGTGTATACGTGACTTCTCTTCACCAAAATTGTGTATACATTAATTCTGGATGTACACATGGGTTGCCTTCATCAAACCTGCGAATATACACGGGTTGCCTTCATCAAACCTGCATATACATTGTGAAACATTACCTTTATCATTTCTCTGTCACTTCCGAACTGACCTGTAGATACATCATTTTTACGTCTTTAACAAATAGATTGTTATCAAAAGGAAACTCATCGAGTAGGTTGCCATCAAGGAAAACATGTCAACATATTACATCATAATTCCAACAATCTCCCACTTTGGACTTGATGGAAACCCTGATGGTGTTTGATCACCACAACTAGTAGATACCTGAAAAACACATCAATCATAAGTATTATTCAAACACCAAGATACTCTCCCCCTTTTACACCAAGAGAAAATGGCAAACCGATACAGTAATGTCAAGATCTGTGTTGTACTATATGGATCATACTCCCCCTAAACACATGCTGAAGCTTCAAAACAGATTTGCAAGACTCTATAACCTTTCCTATCACCAAGGACACATACATACATCAATTACCCAACCAAGTGGGGTTACATATTTGACTCAAATACCCAACCAAGTGGGTTTACAATTTTTAAAAAGTTCATAATGACTGAATATGACAATTTATACATCATAGGTCTCAACATGACCCTTACATCAAATTACAGATATAAATTTATAACCAAGACCAAAGGACCTCAAGAGAGAGATCATAATTTAGCAACCAACATAATGTTAACAATGCATTATTCTCAAAAAGGCTAATGCTCGCCCTAAACCTGTGCATCCTGAACATTTTCAACAACCAATTCATCAAAGCATCTTCATCAAGCAGATAACTATCAAGGAAAGGAAATGTAAGTTGAATACCAAAACCACAGGATGTACCCATAAATACCTGAGAAATAGAGGAAAACCATATATGACAAATACTGTTTTGAAGGATGCCCCATATATTTTATGACAGCATGATCCATATGCGACTGTATAGAGCGAAACTCGCGTATATACGCAACTAAGCTTCATGCAACCTATGTGCCGAATTTAATCTTCTGAAATCAAACAGATTTGGTAAGTGAGGCAGAGATAAATCCCAACTTTTGTCTGAGATATTCAAATTCTTCCATGGGAAGAGGTTTAGTAAATATGTCAGCAACTTATTCTTTCTAGGGAACATACTCCAATTTCACCTTTTTCTCAAGCACTTGTTCTCGTAAAAAATTATATTTGATAGGAATGTGCTTGGTTTTGGAATGCATAATAGAATTTTTTGAGATATTGATGGCACTAGTATTATCATGCAGGAAATAGATGGGAGGAGAACATTCAATTTGAATATCTTGTAATGTTTGCATCATCCAAAGAATTTGTGTGCAACATGATGCGGCGGCCACATATTCTTCTTTTGTTGTAGATAAGTCTATGGAACTTGATTTCTTGCTGAACCAGGATACTAATCGGGGCCCCATATAAAATGCACCACCACTAGTGATTTTCCAATCATCAACATTTCCAGCCTAGTCTGCATCTGTGTAAGCATGAAGAGTAAGATCTACATTCTTGGTATACCATAGACCAAAACCTTGAGTTCCTTGTAGATATTTGAATATTATTTTTACGGCCTAAAGATGTGACTCCATTGGATTGGCTTGGAATCATCAAAAAATCCCAACTGCATGTATGATATTTGGTCTAGTCCCTGTTATATACAGCATACTTCCAATCATAGATCTATACTCTAGTTGGATTACCATGGGAGAATCATCATGAGAAATGAGGTTACATCCGGTCACCATTAGAGTTCTCTCGGGTTTTCAATCTTCCATCCCATACTTCTTTAGGATCTTCTTGAGATATTTTTCTTGTGAGAGAAAGATGCCATCTTTTGCTCATTTTACTTGTAAGCCAAGAAAATATGTTAGTTCCCCAAGTAAATACATTTCAAATTCTTGTTGCATAACAGAAACAAATTTCTAACTCATGGATTGTTCATTACTCCCAAAAATGATGTCATCAACATAAACAACAATAATCAACAATTTATCATCCTCAATTTTTGTGTATAAGTTACTGTCTGTGTATCCTTTTGTGAAACCCTGTTATTGAAGATATTTTTCAAGACGATAGTACCATGCCCGAGTGGCTTGTTTTCGACCATATAGGGCCTTTTTAAGTTTGCAAATAATTTTTCATCATTTCCCAGAATGAATCCTTCTAGTTGTTCTATATAAACTTCTTCTTCCAGATCACCATTAAAGAAAGCAGATTTTACATCCATTTGATAAATATTGAATTGTTGAAAACTTGAAAATGCAAGAAAATTTATTATGGCTTCAAGTCTGGCTACTGGTGCAAATGTTTCTTCAAAGTCTATTCCTTCTTGTTGAGCATATCCTTTACAAAAAATTCTAGCTATGTTTCTAATGACATCTCCATTTTCATTTAACTTATTTTTTAATATCCACTTTGTTCCAATTATGTTTTTATCATGATGTCTTGGAACCAATTCCCAAGTATTATTATTTTCAATTTGATAAAGTTCTTCATTCGTTGCCTGAATCCAACATTCATCTTTACTAGCTTGATTTACATTTTGTGGTTCAATGGTGGATAAAAATGCTAGATAACTAGTGTTGGGTGTGGAGCCTGATTATCTTGTTTATTTTGTGTCACAGCATTGGACCCCTGTACCTTAATGGGGCGGCAACACCGCCCGTAATTAAATGTTGCCTAGGGGGTCCAGGGGATTGGGCGGTTGCGACTTTATGGAGCCCCCTCCCTGGCGGGGGGTTTCAGGGGCAGCGCCCCCGAAGCTAAAAACAGATGTAAAATTGCCTTGTAAAAGTATAGTAATTTATAGTCAATCTGGGCCGTTCATTAGGTGGATGATCTGACGGTAGAAGTTATGTTTAGTTTAGGGTTGTTTGCCCTAGAAGGCAACCCCTCCCTTGTATGGGGGTATTTTATTGCGGTTGTGCATTGTATGTGTATTCTCAGAGCGAGAAACAGATAGGGAGACTGTGAGAGAGAACAGAGGATATTACAGCAGATCTGTTGTAGGTTGTGTTTTTTCATTTTGCTGGATAATAGAAAGGAAGGACTAGTTGTTCAGGGTGGACGTAGCCCAAACTGGGTGAACCACATATATCTGTGTCTCTCTGGTTTTATGTGTTTTGTGTGCTTGTATTTTCCACATATTTTATGTGTTGCATTGCTCTGTAATATTTAGTTTTCAAACAACTAGGAGATCCTACAAGAGTTCTTCTTGTTTGTACCCCTGATCCCTTTTCTCCCAAAATTTGAGATTCTGGATGATTCTTTTTAACATACCTGGATAGAGCATTTTCTCTTTCTGATGTATCTATTTCTGGTGCTTCATAAGGTTCTCTACCTATATTATTGTTATTTGATGAGGGAAAACATTCATCATCATCATCCTAATTTGTTGTTATCTCCCTTTTGGGAGCTGTGAGAAATTCATCAATCACAACATCAATACATTCAACAATCTTTCGAAGTCTCTTATTGTAGCATTTGTATGCTTTACTTCTAGAAGAGTAACCAAGAAATATTCCTTCATCTACTCTAGGTTCAAACTTACCAATTTTTTCGTCATTATTTTTTTATATAACATTTGCTTCCAAAAACTTTAAAGTGCTTCACAAGTGGGAATATTACCATACCAGAGTTCATAAGGATTTTTATCATTGTTTACATGAACATAAGCCTTGTTGAGAATATTTACTACAGTAGAAGTAGCTTCATCCCAAAATGTGTCAGGAGCCCCAGATTCATCAAGCATAGCACGAGCTATTTGTTGAACTATTCTATTCATTCTTTCTGCCACGCCATTCTTTTGTGGAGTTCCAGCTACAAAAAACAGTGTTTTATGCCATATTGTTCACAGAAATCAAATAATTCATCTAATATGTATTTTCCACCTTGGTCAAATATAAGACATTTTATTTTTACATATAATTCATTTTCAACTAAATATTTGAAGACCCTACATTTTTCAAATGCTTCATCTTTATTTTTCAATAAATTGATCCAACACATTCTAGAAAAGTCATCAATGAATAAGATATAGTATTGTTCTCCATGAGGTGAATTTTTCCTTACAGGTCCACACAAATGATTATGTATAAGTTCAAGAGGCTTACTTTCTTATGCTTCTTTGGCATTAAATTGAACCTTGGTTTGCTTACCAAATTGGCATGACTTGCATATGGTAATTTATGGTAAGTAATGTTCGGTAGATCACGAACTGCTTTGAGCTTGCTTGACTTGCTTATTTGAGAAAAGCTTAGATGTCCCAATCTTCTATTCCATGGCCATTTTTCTGTGGATTTACCTAGATAACATTTCTCTTGGCCACCTTTCAATACATAGATATTGTTTGGTGTTCTTGTTCCTTTTATTATGGTCTTTCTTGTGTCAAGTTCACAAACCACACACTCCTTTGATCGAAATACAACTTCATTTCCTTGATCACACATTTGACTAATACTCAACAAGTTATGTTTTAATCCATCAACATACATAACATTGTTAGCCTTAACCTTTTCTTTTAGAAAAACAGATCCTTTACCCTTAATGATAGTAGGAGAGTCATTTCCAAAAGTAACATTTTTTTTCCTTTTCTAATGCATTGTATGAAATAAGTTTATATTTGTCACCTGTCATGTGTTTTTAACATCCACTATCAATGTACCATTTATTTTCTTCTCCTTCTGTAAATAACGCTATGCCGCAACTTTCAAACTGTAAGTCCTTCTTTCTCCACACCTTGGAACTTGTGGATATCTGTTCTTTTGGCTGAAGTTTGCTCCTGCATTCAGATTCTTCATGTCCAAAGTTATTTCAAAATGAACATTCAATTTGGTATTGAAGAGGAGAAAAATTGTTATAATTATTCGTCTTTATTCCTATCTCATTGCTTTGCTTTCTTTCTTCTCCAGTCATGATGGTTTTGTATGAAACACATTGAGCAGATTTGTGACCAAAATTATGACATGAGAAACATTGTCCATTAAAGAAGAAATTTCTGCGATCATAGAACCTTCTAGTGTTGGTTACATTTTGACTGATATTTTTTTTATTGTTCATCCTTGAATTTGAATGATCATTCTTTCCTTGGACATTATCTTTGTTCTTTTGTTGAGTGACGAAGATATGCTGGCTAGTTTTTGGTGCATTTAGATAGCTTATAGCTGAGGAATTTTCTGACTGATAAGATTCACCAATATATCCAAGAACTATATTCACAAGAGGAGAGAGTTGAACCTTGATAATTTAATCTAAGGTTTCAGTTCCTTTAGAAAATCTAAGATTTAGGGTTTTTACTTTTTCAATTTCCTTTCTTAGACTTACTATTTCACATTCTAATTTCTCATTGTGCTTCTCCTTTTCTATGAGTTGATTCTTTAGAGTATCTATGGCTATTTTGTTTTCTTCCAAGCATATTTTGTGTTGAGATATTTCTTCAAGAAAATCATTTTCTTCTAAAGCATCCAGAAAAGTATCATTAGCCTCACTAGTGTCTTTTTCAAATGCCATGAGCAGTCTAATATCTTGATCAGATTCTTCTTCTTCACTATTTGACAAACCATCACTATCTTCATGAGTATAGTAACTTTTTCTATTGACACATTATCTACTATTCCCTTTTGCTAAATCCTTTCCCTTATAATGATTATCTTTATGGGGACATTTAGCAGCATAATGACCCACTCTTCCACAAGCAAAACATTTGAAAGGAAGATTACCTTTGTATCTTCTGGTGCCAAGTTGAAGTTTCTTTACGAAATTTACCTCATCTTCTTTTGATACATACCCTAGTTATTTTTGTTCTTCCGTGTCCTTTCCTTTTGCAGTAACTCTAAATGTTGCTTCTTTGACTTCAGACGGACCTCCTTTTCTCATTTCAGAAGCAGTCAAGATCCCATGAAGTTCAACAACAATAAGAGTCTGTTGATCCTGCTTCTCTTCAATAGCAGACAATTTTGACTCGAATTTAGGAGTTAGAGATATTAATATTTTCTCCACTAATGTTGTGTCTCTTATGTCTTCACCAAGATTTCTCATACGATTTACGATCTCATCTAGACGTAAAAATAAACTAGAAATAATTTCATCGTTATGCATTATGATATTTTCATATTGAATTATGACATATTTGAGTTTATCACTTTTTACCTTGGCATCACATTCAGAGCTCAAAATGATTTTTTCCCATATCTCCTTTGTTGTATTTAACTGCATAACCTTGACAAATTCTAATTCGGTCAGGCATCCCAATAATTCATTGACAGCTTTTGCATTAGTTGCATAGTTCTTCCTTGTTGCTGGATCTGTGGGAACTACAGCTGGATATTGGTAACCGCCTTCCAAAATTTCCCAAACACCTTCTCCAAGAGACTGAAGATACAATATTGTTCTAGTCTTCTAGAAGATTAAATTATTTTCGTTACAGAGTGGAGGTCCGATAGATGTTTTTCCATCTTGATTGCTCATCTTGGATGATCTTCCTTCTAGCGATTAATCTTCTTTAGAAGGACCTGCTCTAATACCAATTGTTAGGAAAAATACTGAGAGGGGGGGTGAATCAGTATTTACAAGAATCACAATCTTTAACTTTTCTTTTACTGATTTCTATATGCGACTTTGATTATCCTAACTAGAGTATATACGCAGCTATCTTAAAAGAAACTTGTGTATAACTTAATGTTCAGATAAATATTCAGAAACATTACTTAGCTCAGTTCATCAGTTATGCATCAGATATTTAAGAAGTAAACATGTACCGTAGTAACAGAATAAATCATCACACAAGGGCATCACACATGAACACCAAGATTTAAGGTGGAAACCCAAGTCAGGAGAAAACCACCGTTGTCGTTTCTATCTTCAATATTTATTATATATAAAACTGCTTACAATGATGTACTGATGCAAACTCATGTCAGTACTCAGGCACCCACCTGCAGAAGGCTGCTACCTTCTCTCGTTCTCCAACTGTTGCTGGAAGGGAGCTCCAACCCCCTAATCTCGTTTACCAGCCACTACTTGAAGGGAGCTACAACCCCCTGAACTGATCATCAGCTTCTACTGGCAAGAAGCTTCAACTTCCATACCGAAGGCTTCAAGCCTCAGAACCACTACAGACCATGTTTCATAAATTTTCACATTGGATCCAACAGCTTCAACACAACACAATTTTTAGATTAACACCAATAACCATAAACCAAACTTTAAAAATAACAGTGATATCACTATAACCATATCACAGCAATAAACCTAGACTTCTAAATTAACATGCAGAATCAAATTCAACCCTAATCATTCATAAAATAAAATGTATACATGACTTAACTTACTATAACCTACATATATACACGCTTTCTTATGGATGAACCTGCGTATATACATGATTTCCTGTGGATGAACCTATGTATTGATTTTTATATACTGAATTTAGGAATCTGATAAGACCAAGAACAAATCAGAGACATTCAGGCATAATTTTTCAGATTTACAAAACCCTTATTCAGTCAGCAGCATCCATCATATTCAATCACCCAGTCATTGATCATATTTATACAAAATCAACTAGCAGCGTATAAAATATTCAAACAATCCAGATCTACATGAAGACTTCATTGACAGACAGGAGAAATATAGCAGAAGTGATCAGAAATTCTCTTCAGCAATCTTCAGAAAAACCCTAACTTCCATACGCGCTTTTTCTTAAACGAACCCGCATGTATACGCGCTTTCACCTTGGCGAACCATCGTATAGATCTGTAAATATTTAGGACTGCATAAAATTTCAGATCAACAAACTTACTCATATCATACCCTTCACTTCAGAAAACATGCACCAAATCATAGATCTAAACATCTCACAAAAAGATCAAGAAAATACATAGTCATTTCAGGTCTAGATATCCTGATCATTGTATTCATAAGTGCATCATTATTTCATATCTATCATTAAATCATAACCCATTCCATGCAAATATACTTCAAAGTGAAGTATTCAATCAATACCCATACACTTGAAAACTTTTCACTATGATCTTCACCTTCTTATATATTTTAAGCATTTACCAATACCATGAGTGAAAACCACACAAGTGTCGATGGTATTCTTGGACGGAATCAAATAGACGACACAGCTCTCAATACTGTGGGCTAAAACCATGGCAAGGACCCTTGGTATCATAAACTAAGTATGTAAGTACATACGCAACTTGAATTCTTCGTACTCGCGTGTATACGCGACTTCTCTTCACCAAATTGCGTATACACTAATTCTGGATGTATATCCGGGTTTCCTTCATCAAACCTACGAGTATAGGCAGGTTTCCTTCATAAAACCTGTGTATACATTGTGAAACATTACCTTTATCATTTCTCTGTCACTGACTGGAATTCCTTTTTCTGTCATATTTGAACTGGCCTGTAGATACATCATTTTTACATATTTAACAAATCGGTTGCTATCAAAAGGAAACTCATCGAGCAGGTTGCCATCAAGGAAAACATATCAACATATTACATCATAATGCCAACAACATAGAAGTCTATTTGTAGAACTGGAGTCCTCATCAAATTCTGGGCATGATTACACCATAGGAGGCTTTCTCGAGGAGGAATTCAGATGTGTCACACTTCTAGATTTTTGGAGCCTCTGTCTACTACCATGTATCCAAATATGATACGAAGAAGATAGAGCCAATAGCAAAGTTGGGGGTATTTTTTCTTTACACAGAAACTCCCCATAAATACCGTGTGTACTTGCCATCCCTCATAATGACAGTTGTGCAAAGGGATGTAAAATTTGATGAGGAGAAAGTGATGTGATGCTCTCTTGAGAGGGAGCTTCAGATCCCACCATAAGAGGATCTTTTATCTCCAAAGGAGGAGCCTCAGGAAGGTTTGGAGAAGCCAAAAATTTAGGAGAAGAGAGTGGCGACAACCACTCAAGAAGAACAATCCATATAAGGCGGGAAAATAACCATGGAAGTTGAGAGACTTGTGAAAGATGTAAGGGATAATGTGGTTGCTCGTTCAAATTAGCATCAGAAGAGAAGGTCACCAGATCAGTAAACTAGATACATGGCTATAATGACCGATATTATAGAGACTGGCCTTCCTCATTCAAGGAAAAAATAGAGAAACCTATATGTTTTTATGCAATGGTGGAGGAATATGAATCCATTATAAAAACATTGTTTTGGAAGTGGTCCCAAGACTAGCAGATAAATCAGTTGTGGGTTCGAGATGGATCTTCAAGGTAAAGAAGGAAGAATACAAAAGCATAGAAAAGTACAATGTCATATTTGTGGCCAAGGGGTACTCTCAAGTTGAAGGGATTAACTATGAGGATACCTTTTCTCCTGTAGCAAGGTACTCATCCATTAGATAAATTCTTGCTCTGGTTGCACAAATGGGGTGGAATATCCACCAAATGGATTTGAAAACAAAATTCCTTAATGGAGTTATTTAGGAGGATATGTACATCGAGAAACTAGAAGTATTCAGACTTTTGATCGAGAGTCTCATGTGTGAAGACTCAAGTGAGTGTTTTACGGCCTAAAGCAAGCACCCCATGCTTGGTACACTAAGATCAATAGTTATCTCACCTGTTTGGACTTCACCAAAAGTGAAGCGGATGCAAACCTATATCACATTTTGGTAGAAGGTGAACTGTTGATTATTGTCTTATATTTTTATGACTTGATTTTAACTGGTGATAAGCAGTTGATTATATCTTTCAAGGATGACCTTGCAAGGGAATTTGAAATGAATGACATGGGTCTCATGCACTACTTCCTCGAATTGGAAGTATGGAAAGGCGATGAGGAATTGTTTATCTCTTAGGGAAATTATGCCAAAAAGATACTTCATATATTATGCATGGATATTTTCAAACCCATGGAGACACCTCTAGCAACCAACTAGATGAAAGAATATTCCACTTAAAGTGAGGAAGTGGATGTGATTGTTTACTGGAATTTGGTGGTTTCACTAACATATCTTGTGAACACACGGCCATATATATACGTTGCACTCAAACAACTAAGCCAAGCCATGGTTTGGCCAACCAAATTATTTTGGAGGGAAACTAAGCATGTTCTACGGTACCTCAAAGGCACTACTCAGTTTGGACTATGGTACAGACAGACAGAGGGGGCGAAGCTATGTGGCTTTGCATATGCAGATTGGGCGAGGAGTCCATCAAACTGAAAGAGTACATCAGGTGGAATTTTCAGTGTTGGATCCAGAGCGGTTTCTCGGTACATCATGAAGAAAATATTTGTGGTGCTCAACTCAAAAGAAGCAAAATACATGGTTGTGAGTCAAGCAGCATGTGAGGCAATAGGGTGAGAAAGATACTTTTTGGTTTGTTTGTTCAGATGATGGATCCTACTGTGATCTATATTGATAATCAGAGTTGCATTAATCTCTCAGGGAATCTTGTTTTTCACGATCGATCTAAGCATATCTATATATATATATAGATAGATATATATATATATATATATATATGGAATCACCATTTATGGTACTGTGTGCAAAGCCGGATAATGTTGTTGTAGTACATTTTGACAAAGGAACAAGATGTTGACATTTTGAAAAAGTACTTTTCAAGAGGGAAGTTCGAGTTCCAAGAGTGCAGGATAGGGGTGGTTGATAATCCATTTCTTGCTAAGAGGGAGTGTTGAAAAATGCCCCAAGAAATTCTTGATTTTATTTTACCTTGATTAAATTGAGAAAAATTTAATTTCCACATCAGCAGACAACTTGTATGATGTTAACTTGTGTCACATGACTTGTGTCAAAGAGCTTACTCAGTAAATTCAAGTTGGAGGAGTTAGAGTTCAGTTAAGCATGTGTGATTGCTAGTGGAGGGTCAAGTTATGTAGTGGGACTTCAGTCAAACTTGGTGATCATCTAGTTAAATGATCAATCTGCCCAAAATAGCTAATGCATGTAGAGAATTCGAGTTCCCCAAGCTTGGTGGAGATTCCAAGGCAATGCAACATCAGTTGTAGACTATTCTTGAGTGTATAGGTGTTGCATGAAGTCAAATGATCAGCCTAAGGAATTGCGCAATTCAATTTGAGTAATTTCATAAATAATAGGGGCCTATTTCCTCAAGGAACAACACAAAGAAATAAGAGCTCAATCCAAGGCATAAATTGACTAAGTCTAGGTCATAGGCCTTCAATGAGCAGAAAGATAGGTTGTGCACTTGTAGGGTGAGATTAGTTGATAAAAGAAATTCTAATACATCTCTATTCATTTGATTAATGTAAGAGGCATTGGTTTTTTTAGCAAATTGATTTCCCCAGATAAAAATACTTGTTACATGTGTGTGATTTCTTATTGCATGTCAGAATTTTTTGTTCTAAATTGTGAAATAATATCCGCAGAGTAGTAGTGTAGGTTTGTGGCATGTGATTTTGATTATAAATTCATGATCAGATGCAAATATATAGCATAATTTATTCATTGCACAACCATATTATCTACTTGACGATGCTCTATGAACATTGTCTTATTTAGAATATCATCACCTCAATTGTAAAAGCCTGAGCTTGTGGAACTCCTTCATACTCTCTCCTTTACATGGCTAGCGGCATGGAAAAATCAATCTCTAGGACTCTCTAGAGGTAAAATATCTCACCTAGATCTACCAAAAAGTTTCCTTTAGAAAAATAGAGGGGTCACTTACATTCTCTCTGCCCTTTCATTCACATGTTGAACAAGAATTTTTCTAAATAATGTAGCTCCCAAGCATTGGAAATGGTCTTCATTAGTGTTATGCGATCCAAATTAGAGTTTATCTGTTGTGGTTGTGGAGAGAGAACACGTGGGTGCCATGCATGTAAGTCTCATGTATGTCACCTTGTGTGGGTTCATTTATTTTTTTGTTTATTTCTCTTTATTTTCTTTAGTTTGGAGTTATAAAATTTAATATTTGCTTTTCTTTTTATTTTACAAATTTAATACTTAATATAAATTAATGTAAATAAAAATGATTTATTATTTGTTGGATTGCAAGATCCATTGCAACAGCATATGATGTCCATAAGAAACTTCATGATTTTAGTATGTGGATTTGGTCCAAATTTTAGGTGGGGAAGTTTGGTCCCATATGTCGCGTGGTCCAATCCTAGGCGGGACTATGTACGCATCTGAGCTGCTCCATGCGTGATTTCTTTAGGTGAAAAAAAACAAAAACAAAACAAAAATTCTTCAAGTAAAAAAAAACAAACAACAAAGAAAAACAAAACAAAAAATTTTCAAGTGAAAAAAAAAACAACAACAAAACAAACAAACAAAAACAAAAAACACAAACACTTCATGATTCGCCTGCGCTATCATTTTTTGGGGACTCACTGGGAAAATGTTGGAAATAACAATTTCATCCCCAAATGTGTTTCTCATGCAGACTTGCCTCCTTATAAGTTATGGCATGTCCTTATTTCATCGTCCCATAGGTCGCTTCACAAATGGTTGCATTGCCTTTGATTTTGTAGGTATGATGACCGCACTCGAGTTTATATTTTTTTATTTTCGTAATTGTCTCAGATCTAGAAAACTATTTTATAGAAAACAAATATTATCGATAAAGCAACTTGAATTTAATTCCAAAATTCCTTTTCTATTTCTCTACATTATGGGACTATATTTGTCATTGGATGCAGCTTAAACGAGTCATTTTCTTGAAAAAAATAAATGACTTCTTGTAAAACCATTTTAACCACAGTTTTTATCTATACTATCTTCCATACCAACCCGATATGCATTCTCGTTTCTTCAATATCTTGTTACATTCTGCTTTTTTCCTTGGATTCTCAAGGAATTGCAAAATGTTACAGGTTTATGTACTGAAAACTAGTTAGGTTCATTTCAAAACATTGTGCTTGATTGTCAATGATTTGGAAGTCATTTTTAGGAAATGGAATAAAATTCCAAGAGAAACTTAACATATCTTGATAAGAGTAATATAACGAGGTCACTATTTTTCCGGGAAAATAGTGAAAATGATGGCAAGATGTTATGAAACTAGCTCCAAAAATACAAGAAAAGAGAGATCAACGCCTTATAAATAAGCCACTTCGAGGAGAAACACCCTTTACATTACATAAATGAACAATTCTTGGATTATACAAATGACAAAACCTCCTTTCTATATATAGGATTCCATGGTCAGGTCACAATAAAATCCTAGCTGACCTAACAATAATAATGTAAGGGCACAATAATAACAATATGGTGGTTGCAAGGGTATAAAAATAACAATAAGGGGGCTATACTAACAACAATAAGGGACCACACTAGTAATATAGGGACCTAACATGCCCTTCGCCTTCAAAGAAGTGTTTTCCTCAATGCTTGAGTAGCTTTGAATGCTTCTGTATAACATTCTCATCCTCCCATGTAGAATCTTCAATGGGTAAGCTCTTCCACTTGATGAGATACTTTGAAATTGATCAATTTCGTAGTTGTCGAGTTCTTCTTTCTGTGACTGCTTCAGGTTCCAATATGATTTTTCCTCCCTCGTCAAGTTCTGGAAATATTTTTTGAACTGGAAGATTGTCACCGATAACCTTCTTTAAGCATGAAACATGGAAAACTGGATGCACTCGAGAAGAAGTAGGAAGCTCCAATTTGTATGCCATAGTACCAATATTTTGCAACACCTTGTAAGGACCATATTACTTTGGTGATCTTTTATTATCATTGTTACACAGAAATTTGTCACCGTCCCTGCAGTCCCCATCCCGCACATTGGAGGGCTCATTCCGTGACCTGTGAGCAGAGACAAGACTTTAAAATAATTTCATTGCATCCCTCTGAAGATGAGCTTTCATTGCCCTGAAGACATCTCCCTGCAAAAAACCCTAAAAATAGCTCTTTTTCCATTGGCGCGGTTCCACAGTTCAGCCCTCGTGCCAAGGGGGAAAATCCTCCAAAGAGGGCGCGGTACAATTGGCGTCCGTCATAGTGAGCCGCACCCGCGCCAACCATATTAAGAGGTGTTTTTTAAAAATAAAAGTATGAAGTTTCGTCCTAACAAATTCCCTCGGACTGATTCATTCTGATTTGGGAGGTTTGCTGCCGGATTTTACAAGAGGAAGTGGTTTGCCACCTCTCATGGAAGCTTCCTTGATGATAGGGCTAATCCTATAATTATAGGAATCCCACCCCTTCCTCTTGTTTTGCCTTATCTCATGGCAAGCTAATTCCAAGTTCCCAAGAGCTTTCATGCTGCAAAAGCCTTCTTGATTCCCTAAGGCCAAATCCAAGCAAGGAGACTATTGCCAAGTATCCGGAGAGAGAGGCTTGTCCCATCCTTGACAGGCTTTATCGAGACATGTTCTGCTGACGACCCGCCAAAGGAGAATTCGGCGTCGAAGCTATGGTTGTATTCTTCTTTTGACTCATTAATGATAAGCGACTATTGGTTATGGTTTCACTCTTGTTCTTGATCATGTTCATGAGTTATGTCCTCTTCGACTGACATATAGTTGTATATACTGGATTTTATGCTTGCGTTTGTGTTTTTTCTTGCATGTGCAGGTGTCCGATCACGGAGATCGTGAGGATTGTGATCTGCCAGGGCAAAGGAACGGGAGCACCACCTCTTTTACAAACGACAGCGTCGGATTCCAGGTAAGCCTTCCTCGCAAGTTGGTTTATTTGCAATTAGGAACCTGCACTGTAGCGTGTTTGATTGTTGCTAGACCCGATCTGGGCTAGTAGGGATCACCTCTGTCCACAGAGGGGATTTACCTCCTAAAAAATTTGGCGACCTAATCGGGGACTCACTTTGTTGTTCGATTTGTAAGCTATGCAGATTTTAGGCCTAAAGCACAACCCGCATAGCCTTGAAACGTTTGCTCGTAGACAGCGAGCAGATCAACGCCTTCAACAATCTCCCAGCTTCATCCACCAGACTGAACACTTGGAGCATTGTCTTGTCTTTTTGGTCGATCCTTGATCCTCCTTGCTTGATCAGCTCTTTCTGTGAATTTGGTTTTTGGATAGCTTGATCATCACTGGTTTTCATGTTGGATTGCTCTTTTTTATTTTTTACTAGTAAACTCGACTGGCGCGCTTTTTAGCTTGACAGTCGCGCCCATTGGCGCAGGTTTCTAGTGTATTACCCGCGCCAATTCTGTTCTGGTGCTAGTTTCAGCCTCACAGTTGCGCCAATCCTGTGAGGTACTAGGGTTTGCTTTGTTCTGAGCTTTCTGAGCTTGATCTGTGTGTGTCTCTCTTTGAGCCTAGATTACATGGTTCATTTGAGTCTTGGAGATTCTGCTTGAAGTGGTAAGTCTGGTCTTGGTTGGGAGAAATTCTTTGTTTTTTCCATTTTCAGGCGTTGGCGCTTGTTTTCAGTTAGAAACCTGTGCCAATTGGCCATTGGTGCAAGTTGTCAATGTGCAAGTCGCGCCAGTTGGCGCTAGTTGTCAATGTACAAGTCAAGCCAATTTCAGGGTGTGTGAAAATTGAGATTTTTTCCCTAAATCCTTCACCAGTGTGTCTTTCCCTTCCGGTCTTTTCCCTGTATGAGCATAGATTACATTGCTCATTGTTTGGAATGTCTTCTTTCCATGATTGCTTGGTGTAAAATGGAATGAATGCCTTGTTTTGATCTCTTGCTTTGGAAGTCCTCTTTGTGTTTGACCTCATATGTCTTGTCGCCTTTTGAGGGATTTCGTTACAAAGTGTTTAAAACAACGATTGCATTCTTAGTGTTTGTTTACATCTCTTTTGCATTCATCCTTCATTAAGAAGATTTGCGTTTATTTAGTTTTCGTCTCAAAGTGTCCTTTTTGTTAAAATGCATTAGATCACATTGCGTTGAAAAGTGTTTTGAGATCCATCATTGAACTTAGATCACATTGTTTAATGATTGGAAGCTAAAAATCGCTATGAGTGCATTCTCTTTCATTAAAAGCATGCATTAACTAGATTCTCATTTCGTCGAAAAATGCATTGAGTGCATTCTTATCAGTTGAAAAGGAAAAGGAAATTGTGCATAGATTACAATTGCATAGTTTTCGAAAAAGAGAATTTTGCATAGATTACATTGCATAATTCGCATCGTTGAATGTTTGAAATTACTTTTGGATAGTGAAAGTCATCTAGTTTGGAAAAATTTCGTTTACAGTGTTGTTGTTTGTTGCATCATTGTTTGAAGCTCTTCCCTTAACTAGATAGCATTCATCGAATTGAAAAGTTTTCTTTTCTCATATAGCTGCATATAGGAGATTGTCATATGACATTCGCTAGGGCCTGAAAACTGAAACGTAATTGAAGATAAACTTTAAAATTTACTCAATTTACACTAAGGCGGCATTGAAATCTAACGAAACACATTTAGAGGTCTAGGCTAGAGACGTGTTTCGGCGTCTTAAAACCTAGTAGCTGTCGTTCGCCTCTTGGCCTTAGACAGCGCTAGTACGGACTTGTGCTCCCCGTACCGTCGCATATATAAAGGGAGACCCCACTAGGTTTCTATCCTTTATCCATAGGAAGCCGATTCTGCCGCCCTATACCCGTGATACACCGGACACAGCATTCGGGGAGATTTCCTGCACGTACGTTAAGTCCTTGGTTGATTTCTCTTTCATTTTGAAATCAAGGTGTATATTGCAGTTCACGGTTATTTGGTACACCCTTTTCCTAGTATTCCTGAGCAGTCATTTTGATCTTTTCTGACTCCTTAAATTTGAAAAGATCACCAAGCGCTTGTCCTTTCACGCTTGCTTCAAAACTGAAAGAGATAGAGTCACCTTTCATCCGTTTCTCGACTCTTAAAACATGAAATGGTGAAGTTTCCTAAATTTTCAATGTGGTAAAATAAATCACCCGCGATCACATGCCCTTTTAGAGTTTGCTTGTTGGTCGTTTGATTGTGTGCCTTGGTTTTTAGCCCGTGTGCGATTTTGAGTTGTTGATGGCAACTTTTCCAGAGTTCACCAACCAAGGAATCCCCTCCAATGGGAATCCTGGTCATTTTCTTCCTTTTGGAAATGTTGGCGCTCCTTATATGGCAACGCTGTCCCTTCCTGGGTTAACTGTTGGGTTGCATGTTTGGTTGTTTTCAACCTTTGTGGTCCCGAATGTCTCGGCTACTGTTCAATCAGTTCCTCCACCTGAACAACATCATGTTGATTCCAAGGTGGACCTCTCCCCTTCTTCGCCTGTTTCTGCGTCCTCCTCTTCTACTTCGCCTAGTGAAAGTCTGGATTCAAGTAACCGGGTGGCTAAGAAGAAGAAGAAGAAGACAAAGAAGAAGAAGTCTGATAAAGGAGAGGCTAGCTCTATGGCTATTACGCCTAAGAAGTCTCCTCTTGATAAACCTCCCAACCCTCCATGGAAATTCAAGTTCCCTTGCATGTTGTGCACGGGAGACCATCTTCTTCGATATTGCCCTGGCATTCCCAAGGTGCTTGAAGCATGGTCCAACGGTCGTCCCCCGTTGCCTTTGGCCTCCGGGAGTCAGGTTGGGGGCACGTCTTCAGCTGGTGCTGGTAAAATTCCTAAGAAGCAGGGTAAGATCACCAATCCCTGTAAGTTGTGTGAAGGGCACCATGCCATTCACCTTTTTCCTTATATGGATGAAGCCAAGTGAGTGTTGGACAACCCAGCTGTTTTTACACCATGCCTTCCCGCTGGTTACAAACAGCTTTCTTTGAGTCCTCCACCAGCTGATCCTACAATTGGTCAAGAGTCATCCTTGGTCGATCCCGCTCCTTCGGAAATTCAAATTCAGGAATCCATCCCCGACCAGCCATTGGTTGTGGGATCGGTTGAACTAGCCCCGTCTGCGGTGCACCAGGTCTTTTCCGTTGAGAGTGGACCTCACATCCCTCGGGTTCTTCTTGTTTCTTCAGATTCCTCAGACTTGGAGAAATATTCTCCTGTCCTTATATCTCAAGAAGCTGCTCCTCCGCCTCCCGTGATGGAGGTCTCGGAGGATACTCCTCCCGCATTCGAGATGGAGGTCATGGAGGATGCTCCTTATTCTTCGGTAACACCAGGGGAAGACCATCTCAGTTCGATGGTAGCCCCTCCGAGTAGTTTGGTCGCTTCCTTTGATTGGAATCGATTTACAGGATACCGCCTTCCGTCTTATGTGCCTTTCGAGATCACAGTACAGGATTTTGGTCTGGTCGTACCCAGCACCATTATAGACGAAGGCACGTCTGTTAGTGTTTTATCCTCAACTACTTGGCAAGCTTTCGGTTCACCGCCGCTTGCGCCTGTTATGCATAATCTGTTGGCATTTAACAGAAGAACGAGTCAACCGTTAGGGATCCTTCCAAGGTTACCTATTACTTTGGGAGGTAAAACCGTCCATATGGACGTGATGGTTGTTCCAGGCCCCTTGGATTTCAATATACTCTTGGGGTGCGATTACACCTATGCCATGGGAGCGCTTGTCTCCTCCCTTTTTCGTGTGGTCTGTTTTCCACATGAAGGACGGATCGTGACCATTGATCAGCTTTCATTCTTTGGTCCTAATGTGGCAGCTGGCTCGCCATCATCCCTTCCTGGTTTTTATCCACCCGTTGTATCTGCCCCACCGCAGGTCAACTATGTGGCTACTTACCCCGTGCCTGTACTCAATGATAGTGTCGTTGTGCATCAAGTGCTGGGGGCATTGGGTCCTGACTTCCAGGATGTTTTCCTTCCATCGGGAGTGGTGTTGGAAATATGATGCAGAGTGTTGTCCTTGATGGCAACCCCACTGAATGAAGATGAAGACATGTGACAGTTGACATGTGTTGTCCTTGATGGAAATACACCTGATGAAGTTATGCTTGACTTGATGGACTTGTATGTACAGAAGGCAGTGAAGAAAAGAAGTAAGCAAGTGCTAAATCTATGATGAAAAAGAGTATGTCTCTTGGTATACGCAGATTGGCCTAGGGGAAGTCGCGTATGCACGCGGAAAAGAACGTGCCAAGTCGCGTATGGGCTAAAGCGCTCAAAAAGTGCAAAACCAAGGGTAACCACCATGGTATTGACCCATGGTATTGGGTAATGATCACTTTAATTGACCACGATCCCGAGGTAGTTTTGGGCTTATGGTATTGTTTTGGTCCATGGTATTGAAAAAAAGGGGCTCATGGTATTGAAAAAGGATAAACCTATATAAGGAGAAAGAAATTCATTGTGCGAAATTAGTAGTGTGGGTAAGATGTCGAGCTTGAATAGATACTTCTCTGCGAAGTATATACAAATGGAAAAGGGAGTTACACTTGAATGATAAATGCGGTTATTATGATGCACCAATGATGAAGCGGGATCTCTAGATCTGAAATGTACTTGTATTTGCTAGATCTGTTTATGGAGTGCTTAGATCTGTGATGAGGCGAGCATCTAGGCGAACATTTGTCTGAAGCAAAAGGGTAGATCCGAACTGAATATCTGATCTGATGAAGTATGCTGCTCTGTAATGATTAAAGATCTATACGCTACTTTGCCGCGAAGGAAGCGCGTATATACGCGGCTTCAGCGAAGAGAAAGCGCGTATGCGCAATAAAATATACACTGAAGTATACGCCGGTTTGTGTGGACAGAAGCGCGTATATACGCGACATCAGTAAAGGGAAAGTGCGTATGCAAACTAGGGTTTGCTGAAGCAAGGGGTATGAAATATCTGTCTATTCTGTATACGTCTGTGTTGATATGTGTCTGTTGATGATGTGCTTAAGTGCAGAAAGAGTTCGGTGGAAATATGATGAATTGTGACATACCAAGTGTTGTTATTGAAGTTGTTGGATCCGGTGTGAAAATTGATGGAAACGTGGTCCAAAGGGGGTGCGGAGTTGTAGCCTTCGGTCGGTGGGTGCCTGCCAGTGAAGTGGTAATGAGATCGAGGGTTGTAGCTCCCTTCCGAGTGAGGGTACATTAGCGAGATCAGGGGGTCGTAGCTCCCTTCCCGGAGAGGCTGGTAAACGAGAGCAGGGGGTCGTAGCTCCCTTCCAGGAGAGGCTGGTAAACGAGCGCAGGTGGGTGCCTGCGTGCTGGTAGGAGGCTGCGCCACCACATATGTTGTAAGATGTTTTCTCTACAATAAAATATTGAAGGCTGAGACAACGGCAGCCGTGGTTTTCTCCGTTGGGTTTCCACCTAAAAATCCTGGTGTTCATGTGTGATGCTTTGTGTGATGTTTTATTCTGTTCTACTGCACATGTTTACTGTTTATATAACATCTAATGAATGAATTATGGAATGATATAAGTGAAGAACTAATGGCATAATTATATCTTTGTGTATACGCGAGTTTTATGAAAGATATCCACGTGTATACGCTAGTTGGCTTTAGCAAAGTAGCGTATGGGTTTTAAAGGAATGAAAAAGTAAAAAGTTTTGAATATGCGATGCATCTTTTGATTCACCCCCCTCTCGGTATTTTCCCAACAAGTGGAACTCTTGGAAGCGATGACTTCTTGTTCATTATGATGAGGTCATTCGGAGCATAGTTCATTTTCTTGTGTCAAGCTCCTTAAAAAATGAAACAAGCCGGTCGAAGCACAGTTCGTTTTCTTGTGTCAAGCTCCTTAAAAAATGAAACAAGGTCATCGGAGCATGGTTCCTTGTCTTGTGTCAAGCTGCTTAAAAAATGAAACAAGGTGGTCGGAGCAGAGTTCCTTATCTTGTGTCAAGTTCCTTAAAAAATGAAACAAGGGTGTCTGAGGATAGTTCTTTTAATGTGTCAACCTCGTTAAAATAATGAAACACGTTCTTGTTCAATTCGAGTCTTTGATCAAATCTCGTAAAATCCCAGTCGAGTCTATCTCTTGATCTCGTAATTTGAACCTTCACTCCATCTGCCTTTCATATGGACTGAAGCTTGGGGGGCATGTACCTCGAATTGAGTCACCATGCTGGGGGCATGCTTACTTTTTCAAGCATAGTTTGTCTCTGTTTCAAGCTTGTGTAAAAAAGAAACCGGTTTCAAGCATAGTTTATCTTTGTTTCAAGCTTCTGTAAAAATGAAACCAACTTCAAGCAGAGTTTCTTGATTTCAAGCTTGTGTAAAAATGAAACCATTCCCATTTTACCACTTGTGATTGCCATCTTATCAGCCTATTTTTCCATATGAGCCTTGGTTTTCTCACTCCATCGTCATTATCTGCTTGGTCGATCATATGCCTTCACTTGGTTGTTTTACCTGTTCCTGAGGAACCGCTGCGATGAGTGGTCTTGTTAGCCAGCCTCTTGACCTTTACATGTTTTGAGCAGTTCCACCATCACCGGAACCAGCAGCTACCCTTTATACCACTCGTTCCTCCAGGAGGATTCAATTTTCAACTCTTTTCTGACTCCCTAAACATGAAAATATTGCCGAGTCCCTTGTCGTTTCGATCTCGTCAAAGTGGACGCGAAACGACATCTACCCAGTATACGTTTACCCCTTTTTCGGGCTGGGATAGATTATTTACGAAAAAGGAATACCCTAGCCTATCGCGACTAGGAGGTTTTCTCAGATATTGTTTTCTACCTTTTCGGGTCTGAGGAACTATTTACGAAAAGGGACCGTTGGAGTTTACTTTTCTGTTGTCTTTTCAAACTCTCTAAACATGAAAAGACGCCGAGTTCTTCCTTTGTCAGACTCGTTAAAGCCGATGACATCGAATTTGTCGATCATGACGTTATTCGAGTTCCTCCTTCCTAGGGCTCGTTAAATGTACTAGGATGGATTCTTTTTAGAAGGACGGACATATGACAAGCATATGGTATCCTCTTCAAGATTGTGTAAAAATAAAGAGGTACTCACCGAAATGGTGGGGAAAATGGAACTAGTATCATTGTCGTGTCGGCAGTATGTCGCTCTTGAACATGGCACTTGTCTGCATTCGTGTCAGGTTGGGGACATCTCATCTCGTTTTTCACCTGCCTCCATGGATTTGGGTGATCCCTTTTGACCTCTCATCTGCTCTTTTCCTCGTCACTATGACCTCTGATCTTTTCATGTCAAATACTGCCAAGTCCACTATCGTGCCGTTATATGTTCAAGAGAAGTTGACCTCTGCAAATATCAACCTCCCTCTGATTCTCATCTAATCGTGATTCACAACAACATTATGTTCCTCTGTCTCGTGTCGATGATGTGGGAAACACTATGGCCCACCTTCGATCAAGGTCACTTCATGTCGACTTCAGCTCATTATCCAGGAAACTGATCTAGAGACTCCCTTCTAGTGCCTTGGAGCCTGCATGCCTCAATGGCAGGTTCTTCACATTCGACGTGAGGTTTGCATCATTAGCCTCCGATTGAGTGATTCTACGGGTGTTCGACGCCAGCTCATTGATTCACATGCCGTAGATTATACCTATGGTACCTTGAGGGCCATTGTCATTATTGGTGGTTTCTCTCGCGTCTGTTAACAGCTTTCATCATTGGCTGGTAATCAGACGATGTTCTTGCATGTTCGACTTCAGCTCACATATTCGCATGTTTGAACTTGTACTTTGTTTGGGTCGAGATGGAGCGCAGACCCTGGTTGGTAATGCATTTGACGGTCCGGTGCGATTTTGTGGATTATTATTTACATGACTCAGCGATTGGATGGTTGCGACCATCTGAGTCTATTTATCAATCCTCACTGGATGGCTGCGTCCATGCCTTGGATCTAGAATTTGTAAACTCTGTTATGGATGGCTGCACCCATACCACGTATATATATCATGTATCTGAGACAACAGTTGTACCTCGCTCTGCAGGTTTTCCGATGGTAGTGTTTTCAGTCGGCATGTTCTCGTAAATCATTTCACCCCTCTCTCTCTCTTTCAGGCCTCATGCTTTAGGGGGCATCTGTTACACAGAAATTTTTCACCGTCCCTACAATCCCCATCTCGCACATTGGAGGACCCATTCCGTGACCTGTGAGCAGAGATAAGGCTTGAAAATACTTTCATTGCATCCCTCTAAAGATGAGCTTTCATTGCCCTGAAGACATCTCCCTGCAAAAAATCATAAAAATAGATCTTTTTCCATTGGTGCAGTTCCATAGTTCAGCCCTTGCGCCAAGGGGGAAAATCCTCCAAAGAGGGTACGCCAATTGGCGCTCTGTCATAGAGCCGCACCCGCGCCAACCATATTAAGAGGTGTTTTTAAAAAATAAAAGGCGGAGGTTTCATCCTAACAAATTCCTGGACTGATATCTATCTTGAGTTGGGTGGTTTGGCTAGGGATTTCCATAGAGAGGAAGTGGTTTTCCACCTCTCATGGAAGCTTCCTTGAAGATAGGGCCAATCCCATAATTATAGGGATCCCAACTTCCCTTCCTCCTTCTATAAAATCTTGCCCATTTCCCTTGCAAGCTAGTTCCAGAATCTCCAAGTTCCCAAGAGCTTTCATATCCTTACGCTGCAAGAGCCTTCTTGATTACCTAAGGCCAAATCCAATCAAGGAGACTATTGCCAAGTATCCAGAGAGAGAGGCTTGTCCCATCCTTGACAGGCTTTATCGAGACATGTTCTGCTGACGACCCGCCAAAGGAGAATTCAACGTCGAAGCTTTGGTTGTATTCTTCTTTTTGACTCATTAATGATAAGCGACTATTGGTTATGGTTCCACTCTTGTTCTTGATCTTCTTCATGGGTGTGTCCTCTTTGTTTGACATATAGTTGTATATATTGGATTTTATGCTTGCGTTTGTGTTGTTTCTTGCTGTGCGGGTGTCCAGATCATGGAGATCGTGAGGATTGTGATCTTCCGGGGGCAAAGGAACGGGGAGGACCACCCCTCTTCTACAAACGACGGCGTTGGATTCAGTAAGCCTTCCTCGCAAGTCGGTTTATTTTCAATTGGGAACACCTTTTCTCGCGTGTTTGATTGTTTAACTGAACGATGTTTGGGCTGCAGTAGGGATCGCCTCATCTGAGGGGGTTACCTCCTCAATAGTCATTCTTAGCTTTCTTGAGGACATTGTTTGTATGGTTGTAATAGTAAATACCCAATCTCCTACATCAAAACTGCTCTCGCTGCGATGTTGATATGCTTGTTGTTTCATTTGATTTTGTGCCAAATTCAGGTTATCCTTTAAGAGTTGGAGAACTTATTTTTGATTCTCAATGTGATCTTCCATTGCTTGAACCTTCGAATTTTCTCTTAAAAATGATGTGATGGACGGTCGATGATATCCATAAAGTGCCATATATGGGGTCATTTTTGCTACAGTATGGAAGGAAGTGTTATACCACCATTTAGCCAGAGGTAACCACTTGACCCATTGTGTGTTTTTATCAGATACAAAACAACAAAGATATCATTCCAAACATTTTTTCACTATCTTAGTTTTTCCATCAGATTGAGGATGATAAGATGAGCTATGAGCTAGTTGAGTACCCAAACAAGAAAATAATTATGTCCAAAAATTTCCAGTAAAAATGGGATCTCTGTCGCTTACAATAATCTTTGGGTTTCCATGTAGCTTTTGAATTGTTTCCATAAATACAATAGCAACTACACTTGCTTTAAATGGATAAGTTAATGCAAAAAAGTGTGCATACTTGGTAATTCTATCAACTACCACCATGATGACACTCTTTCCTTCGGACTTAGGTAAACCTGTGATAAAATCCACTGAAATATCCTCCCAACATTGACTTGGAATGGATAAAGGTTGTAGAAGACCTCGGGTCTTAATTGTCTTAACTTTATTTTGCTGGCAAACCAAACATTCCGCCACAAAATTTTGAATATAAAATTTAAAGCCACCCAAAAAAAACCTTTCTTCACCCTGTGGTAAGTTTTTAAAAATACTGAGCGCCCTCTTAAGGGAGAAGTGTGCAATTCCAAAAGAATCTTTTGTTTTAGTTGGGAATTATTACAAAGACATAAGAAATATTTGTACCATAAGGAATCATTTACCAACTAAATGTATCAGATGTAGTAGGATCTTGCTGCAACTTTTGAATGAGTGTCCACACTTCTTTGTCCTCTTTCCATTCATCCCTTGCTTCGGTTATCCAATCTAGTTGGATAATAGAAATGGCATAAAGCATTGCTTCCACCTCTTCATCCTTTCTTGAGAGTGCATCTACAACAACATTTAGCTTCCCTTTTTTGTAGATGATTTCAAATTCATAACCCAACATGACCCATTTTTTATGCTCTTTTGAAGATAGTATTTGTTCCAAAAAGTATTTAAGACTATCATGATCAGTTTTTACCTTGGTGTCTTCCCATTAGGTAAGGTAGTCATTTCTTCAGTGCATGTAGTATTGCCAAAATTTCCTTCTCATAAATAGCTTTCTGTAAATACTTTCCTTTGATTGGACGACTTTCAAAAGAAATGGTTCTTCCTTCTTGCATTAAAACAACACCAATTCCATTTCCTGAGGCATCACATTCCACAATAAAGTTTTTTGCTAAGTCTGGCATAGATAAGACCGGTGCTAGGCACATTGTGTCTTTAAGATGTTCAAAAGCCTTAGTTGCTTCAGGATTCCATGAAAATGAATCTTTATTCAATAATGTTGTTAGAGGTGCTGCTATTCTCCCATAATTCTTAGAAAACTTGCGATAATACCCTGTTAACCCGAGAAATCCTCACAACTGCTTTATGGTTGTGGGGACTTTCCATTCCTTAATGGATATAATTTTGTTAAAGTCTACCTTAACACCCTCGTGGGATACAATATGACCTAGATATTCCACCTCTTATACTCCAAAGAAACATTTGGAGGTTTTTGCATATAATTGTTTCTCCTCCAATAGTTTGAGCACCCTGTCAACATGTTGAACATGATCCCTCCAAGACCTGTTATAGATTAGTATATCATCAAAAAATACTAACACAAATTTTCTAAGGAAGGGTTTGAAAATGGAATTCATCAACCCTTGAAATTTAGAAGGTGCATTGGTAGGGCAAAAAGGCATGACCAAAAATTCATAATGACCTTCATGAGTTCGAAATGTTGTTTTCAGAATATCTTTAGTCTTCATTCTAATTTGATGATATCCTGAAAAAAGATCCAACTTGGTAAAATAAATTTCTCCATGTAATTCATCCAATAATTTGTCAATCACATGAATAGGAAATCTATCTTTAATAGTAAGCTTATTGAGCTCCACACAATTCGGACACATGCGCCATGATCCATCCTTCTTGTCCACCAATACTAATGGAGCAGAGAAAGAACTTTAGCTCGGTTGAATTATACCAGCCTCTAACATTTCTGCAATCATACGTTCAATTTCCCTCTTTTCGACATAAGGATATATATAAGGATTGATGTTTGGAGGAACACTTCCTAGAATCAAATGAATAGCATGATCATTATCATGAATAGGTGGGAGTCCTTTGGGATTTTCAAACACCTTGGAATGATTGTCCAAGAATTTTTGGGGATCTAGAGAAATAGATGATTTTGATGTTGGAACTTCTAGTGAGAATAATTTTTCAATTATGTCTTGTTTTTCTTTTTCATAATTTTTTTCATGACATTAAATCTTATTATCTTTCCTGAATTCCCTGTGATACCCCGTAATTCAACTTCCTTTCCTTCTGAAAACAAATTCAAGAAAATTTCTTGAAAATGAAAAGTTATCGTCCCCAAAGATTGTAACCATTGTACTCCTAGTACAACATCAGCACCTCCCATTGGAATTGAAAGAATTGGACTATTCAATACATATTCCCCTATGTTTAGCTTTATATTATGGCATTTTCCGGAGAAATTTATAGTTCCTCCATTTGCAACCATCACTTGACATTCTAGTGCTGGGTATAGGAAGTAATTCAATTCCTTGGCTACCTTACAATGAATAAAATTATGGGTACAACCCGAGTCAATCAACACTATCACGTTTTTCTTCTGGTTATGTCCTTCTATCTTGAGATTTTGAGGAGTGGTAATTCCTACCAATGCACTACAGGATATGGTTGGACTCATTTCTTAATTATATAGGGTTGGTTCCTGGTGTATATCCTCTTCTTTTGAATTTTCTTGTTCATTTTCTTCCTCCTCTTCAAAATCTATGTAAAATCATTTCTTCTCAGCACACTTATGACCTTTAGTGTATTTTCCATCACAACTGTAGCAAATCCATTTTTCTCTTTTTTCTTCCAATTGTTGTGGTGTCAACCTTATAAGTTGTGGAAGTATAGGAGTAGAAACACTTCCATCTTTATAGATGTGAGTGGTAGGCTTCCTTGTCGCCATAATTTTACATTCAATTTTTCTTGCCAAACTGAATGCCTTCTCCAATGAATCAAGTTCCCAAAGGTGAACCTCATGTTGGAATTTATCCTTTAAATTCCCTATGAAGACATCAATCTTGTGTTCCTCTGGAATATCAGCTACCCTCATATTCAATTTTTGGAAGTCCTCAATGTGCTCCACCATTGAACCCTTTTTTTGAGATTTCTCAATTGGCTAAAGAAGGTGTTGCTCTTTGCATCCTCATAATGTGCTATCATTTCCTCCGTAAAAATTGACCAAGTGACAATTTTTTTACGAGAGAAAAGCCATTGATACCATACAAATATATTTTGTTCTAAATGTAAAGTTGCAATGCATACATTTTGTGTGCTTTTCACATTATGGAGATCAAAATATTGCTCCATCTGTAGTATCCATGTTACGGGATCCTTGCCATCAAAATTACTCATATATATATTTGGAATATGGTGGGTCTTCCATCCAACATTAGAGTTTATGAAATCACAATTAACATTTATTTTGTTCTCATCATGAGTTTACTCACTATATTTTCTCCATTAGGAATAATTTCTTGTATCAACTTTTTCAAACCTTCCATGTCTACTTTTAGATCATTATTCATGTCTTCCATGTTGTCTTTCATTTTTTCATCGATGTCATTCATCTTAGTGTAGGTTTTAACCCTATACAAAAATTATCTGCAAACGAACCTTAAAAACATAAAATAAACAATAGCGAGAGAATAAAACATAAGACAGATATACACAGAGATTTTCCCCTAGATCCCAAATTGGGACTACTAGCTTGATTTTTCATTATATTCTTTATAGTGTTACAAAAAATATATATACTTGTCGAACCATTCATAAACTCCAATCCATTAACCCTGGATTAGAACATAACCGTAGTTCTCTTGACCAGATCTACAAAACACCAGGGGCCAAAAACCATCATGCCCCAAAACCATGTGCAAACCCATGCACAAAACCATGGGTGGGTCCACCCACCGAAAAATAGGGTCCCAAAAAAAAAAAAATCACGGGGCGCTGCCACCCCCCTGCTACGCCCAACACCTGTGACCACCCCCCCCCCCCGCGCGCGTGCGCGTGTGACTAATCGTGGAAAGAATATAAAAGTTAGCTTTGATGTCATCCATATTAGCTTCCATGCCTTTCTTCAAAACTTTCATTTAATTTTTTGATGCTCTTTATGAGAGCGAAATTTTGTGCACTTGCTCTTGTAATTTTGATATATCACGTTGTCTTTCTTCCTCTTCCTGAGTCATAGTAGAGTATTCTGAGGGCTTAATGGGTGTTGAATTATTTTTAGTAGGAATTTTAAAACCCTATATTGATATTTATGCTTCAATATGCCCTTGGAATCACTTCAAACTGATTTTTCAAATAAGACTTATGCAATTTGAAAAAAAACCTACACACCTTTTTCTTGCTTTTGAGGAGCTCGATATTGAAACTGAATTATATCTGTGATTTCAGATCTTCAATATCTAAAATTAGGTCTAGTAGTAACCCTTTGAATCTTCTTTCGAACGCCATAGGTCTGACCTGATTTGGATGCTTCAAGATAAAGTTATGTCCAATCTCCCACAATGACCTAATTATGGATTGGTTCAATAGAGAGAATTTGTACGCATGCCACTTGTCATTTTTTTTCTCCTTTAGATATAAAATTGATAAAATTTAACTAGAGTCTGTGTACTTTCAGCCACTTTTTACATAAATCCAATCCGATGCTCAGAGAGATATTTATGACAATTTTCCCATGGTCACCTATTTTATATGAAATTCGAGAGCCTGTAAAATCCCTAACTTCCACATATCATATCTCCAAAAATATTGCAGACCAATATCTAAAAATTTTACATGAAGTTCCTTAGGAGTTTGGCTTCTCATGGTAAAAACTTCAGCTTCTGAACCATCATAGAAAAATATTTATAGCGAAAATTCCACGATGCACTGTTTGGAGTAGCGAAACCCTAGAATCCAAAGCTCTCATACCAAATGTCTTGAAACCAGGTCCAAAAATAGAAGAAAATAGAGATGAAAGCCTTAGAAATAAGCCACTTCGAGGGGGAAACCTCCTTTACATTACATAAATGAACAATTATTGGATGATACAAATGACAAAACCTCCTTTCTATATATAGGAGTCCACAGGGTCACAATATAATCCTAGCCGACCTAACAATAATAATGTAAGGGCGCAATAATAACAATATGGGGGTTACAGGGGTACAAAAATAACAATAAGAGGGCTATACTAACAATAAGAAGGGAGTACACAAGTAATATAGTGACCTAACACAAGATTTTGATCAAATTCGGAAAAAAATTTGGGAAATCCGAGTTGCAGCTGTCAAGATTCGGGATTTTGACTACCCCAAGGGATTTTTATGGTGCCAAATCCATTTCCACCATTCAAAAAACAATTCAAACACACCTATGGTTATATTTTTTGAAATAAAAAAAATGGTCGGATTCCCGCAAAAAATTAACTTTCTGGGTCATTAGGGGAATTTTTAGGTCTCAAATGGGCCTCCTAAGGAAATTATAAAATAATAGTAGAAATAATAAATTAAGATTTGATTACATCATCAAATTTTAGAGGGAAAAAAAGAAAAAAACTATTTTTTCAACTTGTATTTTCAAATTATCTCCCAAAGTTTTTACTCAAATTTCGAGCGGGAGTACTCGTTGGATGAAAAATTTAATTCCTCATCCAAAGAGTACCCATGTTGCATACTTTCTATGGATCCTGCTACACAAAAAATGAAAAATACATGAAAAACGTGATTGCAATCACGTTTTTTTATGTATTTCTTATTTTTTTGTTTAGAAAGGTCTATCAAAAGTATGGAACATGGGTACTCCATAGATGAGAAATTAAATTTGGCATCCAACGAGTACTCCCACCTTAAATTTGAGTAAAAAATTTGGGAGATAAGGTTAAAATACGAGTTGAAAAAATAGTTTTATTATTTTATTATTTTTTAATCTTTTCACTCTTTTACTTAAAAAATGGTGAATCATCCCCCATGGTTGACATCAACATCTTGAATCCTATTGGTTCTTATAAAGTTTATTTTGGTTGTACATTTTTCTTAGGAGGCCCATTTTAGACCTCAAAATTCCCCTATTGGAAATTGTGGCCTCTGTAGAGAACACCTATCTTGATAGCCATGAATAAGGATAGAAAAAGGTTACTTGTTGACTAAAAGTGTAACCATATGATTCCAGTAAATTTCACTAGAGTTAGTTTTTGTCAGTGAAAATGGGATTAAGCTAACAGTTCGGCGAAACACCCTTCGTGTTTCGCACCTAATCACCTCTGGCGATGCCCCTCTACGACGTCAACTGGAATGGACCACGTGAAAGAAATGAAATTTTCTCCATTATGAAACGAAATTTTCTCTGTCTCCAACTCTCCATCGACATCACCATTTTTGTCACTGTAATGCGAAGAGTTTTGTTTGCCACTGTCAGGTGCCAGCTCCTCGACGAGACAGCTCCTCTACCCTTCGCAGAGGAATTCAATGGTTGCATTTTGAATGGTTACAGGCAGTGAACGAATTTTGAATTCAAAATTTATGGACCCATACGAGTGGTCGAATTTTTGCAATCTATCGCATGTTGCAAGATGAATCCCTTTTCTCTTTTTCCATCGATCCCTTTCTGTGAACCCCCGATTTCATTTTTTCGACTCAACGATTTGGAGCTCTCAATTATTTCATTAGGAATACCATTTTCAAAATTTCACCTACTGCTTCAACTATATTCATTGGGCTCCATCTTCATTTTATAGACCATTTTTCATAAATTCGTCATCCCAATGAGTCGTTTTTTTCCCTCCCAAGTCCTTTTCTCTTCCATTGAGTCCTCTACCAAGTCCTTTTCTCCTTCTGGATTATTTCTTGTGGAATTATTTCCAACGGAGATAGAGAAAATTCGCTATGAATTTTTTGGAGTAGGCTTAATAAACGTCAGGGTTACCGTAGGCGTAGAGGGTTAACATTTTATAGAGAGTGCTACCATTTGTAAAGGTAAATTTACTGGTTTTTTTTACAAATTATCTGCATTTTCTACAAATTTTATGCATTATTTTTTCTCCTGCTAATAAATTTTTGGATGTTGTTTCAGGGTTTATAACAATTTGGGATAGTTAGAGCATGCAAAGCAGAGGTATCCAATGAGCATAGGTAATTTTCCACCATATTTCATTACATTCCCATTTTTTGTTGTCGCTTAATCCGTTAAAAAAAATAGTGAGTTGTCACAATGACGACCCAACGAAGTGTCGCTATGGGTTAACCCATTGTGGAACTTATCTGGGTTGTCATTGCAGAAACTCACTGGTCACCATTGTGGCAACTCACTTATCATTGTTGTTACATATTTTCAGCAAAATTTTCTCTTGTTGTCGCTCTGTGTGTGTTGTTTTTAGCCAGAAAAAATGAACAAAGTTACAAAGGATTGGTAGCCATTACTTGAAAAAATGTCTCCTAATCATAGTTTGAACTTGTTTGCTTACATTTACTACAGAGATTTAATTATTAAGAATATGGGGAAGACATATAAACCTGAAATTTTAAATTTACAATGAAACTTTGGTCACAATTACTTGTTTTTAGCACGTGTTCTTTTAAGTGAGTGAACTTTAAAATTTGGAAAAAAAAAATCAAAAAAATCTAATAATTAAGAGGTAGGATGGAAGGTAACTATCCAAAACAACATCTATATAACTTACTTGATGTTGTAAAACCATGATAATTAAATAAAATTTAACGTTTATCTTAATTACTTGATACTAGAAAATCATGATAACTTAATAAAATTTAAGAGGTTGATTATATACATTTTAATTAAGATGTGGGTTGGAAAGTATCCCAAACAACATTTCTCAAAATTAATTGGTACTCCAAAAGTGTGACAACCAAACAAATTTAACATTTATCTTAGTTAGGTTAATACTTGAAAACTGTGACAACTGAATAAATTTAACATTGGTCTAAGTTAACTGATACTTGAAAATTGTGACAATTGAATAAAATTTTAGAAGTTGGGGGATATTGGGAATAAACAGTCATCTTCGTAATCAAGTCTTCCATAAAACAATATTTTCGTTCTCGCTGGCATTTAGTAAAATTGTCATCAATGTTCTCTCTTATCTAGTTGAAATTAGAATTTTTGCTATTAACTTTTGCCCAAATAACAAGTATTAATTTTATTTCTTAATATATTTGAAAAGGAGTAATCCAAACATAATAACATCACAAGAAAAGAAAAGTGTAAAACTGCTACAGAAAAAGGAAATTATCTGTGGAATTGAAATGAACAACTACATGCTTTGGTACATGTTCTTCGCATTTATTTTCTAAATTAAAATACATATATTTATAATAAGGAAAAAAATATTAAATAAAATCTCTGAATGATTATGCAAATTCTTAAGTTCAGGATAGTTACTCTGACTTAAAACATGTAATTTAACTAGTGAATAATTAGTATCAGTAACTTGAATGTTTGCAAGTCAAATATATTGTTTCAAAAAAATCTAATGTTAACTTCTCATGTTTAATATTTTTTATTTCAATGTCAAATAAAAAACATTTTACATAACTTTAAATTCCAAATTTGATGTCATGCACTGAAAATATGATATCGTGTACAAATCAGATGTCTAACTTAACCTCAACATTCAATTTTAACTTCCATAAAAGTACAAAATTAAATATTATTATAACTTCCACTAAAATAAAATAATTAATATTATTGTAACTTCCTCTAGAATACAAAAATTAGTATTGTTATGACTTCTGCTTGAATGAAAATCAATTGAATTTGTTCCCTTTTTATCATTTGATTGTTATTATTCTAGTGATGATTATTTCAAAAGGTAATTATTTTTCACTAATAAGGACTAAAGAATTGATAGCATTCAAATTATTAAAAATTAAATGTGACTTATTATGGCTAAATATGTTCAATTTATGGTTGAGGAGGGTTTATTATGGAAAATATTTAGTTGACTATGGATGAGCATGGTTCTCCACATTAAAATTTAGTTATCTATGATAGATTATGATTGACTATGGTTCGTCATGGTTGTTCATATTTGATCATGTTTAAAGTGATCAACCAATGTTTACAACAACCAACCATGGTGACAACGGTTGACTATAGTTGACTATTGTTGATTATGGTTTACTATTGTACCATGGTTGATTATGGCTTACCAAGAAAATCTAGTAAACATAGATCAACCTAGTAAACCTATATCAACCTTAAACGTAAGTCAAACTAGTAAACCTAATAAACCTAGGTCAACCTTGTAAAAATAAGGCAAACGTAAGTCAAACTAGTAAACCTAATAAACCTAGGTCAACCTTGTAAAACATGTAAACCTAATAAACCTATTTCAACCTAGTAAATGTAGGTCAACCTAGTAACACTAGGTCAACATAGTAAATCTAGGTCAACTTAGTAAACATAGGTCTACATAGTAAACCTAGGTTGACCTAGTATACGTAGGTCAAGCTAGGTCAACATATTAACTCTAGGTCAAGATAGTAAACGTAGGTCTACCTAGTAAACCTAGATCAAACTAATAAACTTAGGTCGGCCTACTAAACATAGGTCAACCTAGTAACACTAGGCCAACATACTAAATCTAGGTGAACATAGTAAACGTAGGTTTACCTAGTAAACCTAAGTCAATGTAATAAACCTAGGTCAACCTAGTAAATCTAGTAAACCTAGTTAACTTACTTTAAGTCTTTTCAATCTAAGTTATCCTATGTCAACCTAGTCAACCTATGTCAACCTAGTCAACCTAGTTCAACCTAGAAAACCAAAGTCAACCTAGTAAATCTAGTAAACCTAGGTAAAACTAGTAAACCTATGTCAACCTAGCTCAACCTAAGTCAACCTAGTAAACTTCGGTAAGCTTGATAAACCTAATAAACTTAGCTCAACTTAGTAAACCATGATTTCCTCATAACTATTATGATTGATGTATAAGTACATGCACACAATGATTAACAAATGTTTTAAGGCGATGAGCTTTTTTTGCGATATGCATTTCAAATTCGAAAATGTGATGGTATTGTTTAACAATGTTGATGCTTGTATCTTAACATGCCTTGAATTTGGAAACTTAGGAAATTAACATGCCTTGCAATCTTTTAAAATTCTTGTTCATTAATATATGATTTGATTGACAACATGAAAACATATTTCTTGTATTTTCATAACGAAATTTCCATTTCCCTCTTGAGTTGTCGCCACTGTAACACTGAGTTGTTGCCACTACAACAGGGAGTTGTCGCCATTGTAACAAGGAGTTGTCGCCACTGTAAATGTGAGTTGTCGCCATTGTAATAGTGAGTTTTTGCCACTGCAACAGTGATTTTTTGCAACGTAGTTTGAAAAAAAATCTAATAATATTTCATATAATTGTTTTTTTTTAATTTAATTGTTTTATTGTTTTCATATGGTGCAAAAGTGGAGCCTAATCATTCAGGTTTGGTGTCATCCAAACCCAGGTGAAGTGAAGACTAGATTTTTTCTTCATAATGAAGCACTAAGTCAAGTCTATCAAAACAATAGATAAATTTAAGCCAGAACCACAAACAACGAAGCCTACTATCTTTCCATAGTTGATGGGCTAACTACATCAAGGAATTATGGTGCAAGTGGCATTTTCACTTACACCAATTCATAATTGATAACCAATCAAATGATTGGAATTTAACAAGTTAGAAGTCAAAATTTGAAACCCCTCCATAAACAAGCAAAAACATTGCTTCACAATTTCAAATATTTAACATAACTTGCCGATCAGATGTTCAAAGGCTTGTTGATGACATACTTTGTGAAGCAGCATCTAATGGAGGTGGATGTGAAATATATGTGGAGGAATCGTCATGTGCTCAACCAATTTTCATTCATTGGCATTTATATATGTGGCTTGTTAATGAATGCATTGTTCTTGTGATTGTTATCGGGGTTATTATGGTGTTTTTATTTCTTATGATGTTATTGTAGCAACATAAACAGCCATTATGTCCATCATTTTTTATGTATTTATTTGAGCTCTATTTTTTATATACAATCTCGCTTTATTTTTTTGTACCTTTTTGATATCTCAACAAAATGTGTATGTAAGGAATGTATTTTTCAGTCAATGTTACTAATGGAATTACATTGTTATTATAGTTTAGTTAGTGCTTCTTATATATGCTTCCTCACATTGTCTTGCTAGGGAAACTTTCATGCTATGTGTTCTTGATGTGTTCTTCATCCATTAACATTGTTTTTATCACAGGTGTTATCCATCCATTATGGTAAGGGCATATTTAATACTTAACACTTAGCCATGGAACCTCAATAGTATGTTCCCATCAACCAAGAATCGAGGATGTTTCTTGGGTAGTTTTTTGGCCTTGTTCATCACTGTTTTTTGATGTTCTTCATATATGGTCAGTGCCTTTTGTGTGTTATTCACCCTGAGATCTCTCTCAATCTTTCCACATTTAATATCTCAATTGAGCCAACTAGATTTGAATATTATCTCCACAATAATCTTGGTAGAATCACCTTCCATGAACTCGGTCACTGCCAATGCAAAAAAAAAAAATCTAAAACCACATTGAATTTATTAAGAAAATCCAAGGAAGGAGATTTTGTAATTATAGATACCACATTACAAAATGACACAACATAATGTTAGAAAAAATATATATTACAGATCAGTACAACACATAAAATATGCGGAAACACAAATACAGAAAACATATAAAACTAGAGAGACACAGATATACGTGGTTCACCCAATTTGGGCTACATCCACCCCGAAAATCCAGTCCTTCCTTTCTATTATCCAGCAAAATGAAGAGACACAACCTACAGCACATCTGTTGTAATATCCTATGTTCTCTCACATAGTCTCCCTATCTGTTTATCGCTCTGAGAATACACATACAATACACATCCGCAATACAATGCCCTCATACAAAACGAGGGGTTGCCTTCTAGGGAAAAAAACCCTAAATTAAACATAACTTCTACCGCCAGATCATTCGCGTAATGAACGGCCCATATTGACTAGAAATTACAATACTTTTACAAGGAAATTTTACATATGTTTTTAGCTTCGAGGGCGCTTCCCCTGAAACCCCCCGCTAGGGGGGGCTCCATAAAGTTGTAGTTGCCCCCCCTGGACCCTCTAGGAAGAGTTAAATTATGGACAACGTTTTCACCCCGTTAAGAGTAGGGATCCAACGTTGTGATACAAAATAAAGAAGACAATCAGGTTCCACACCCAATAATCTCCCACTTGGAGACTGATTTTAGCAACTCCTCTGTTGCTTCATTTGTTGGACAATTACTCCACTTTGGACCTAGATGTTTCTCATCTTCATCATCATACTTGAATACCAATTGAAACTGAACATAATCTCAGTTTCTCCCTGGTTACAACTTTTGTTAGCATATCTACAGCATTCTTGCTAGTGTGTATCTTTTCCAACTTCAATTGTCCATCTTCCAACACTAGTCGTATGAAATGGTAATTGAGTTGTATGTGTTAAGTCCTGGAATGAAATGTTGAGTTATTTCCAAGATGAATGGCACTTTGGCTGTCACAGTATAACATGCCCATCTCATGCTTCTTACCCAACTCATCCATAAACCTTTTCAACCAAATCATTTCTTTACTAGCCTCTGTAGCAGCAACATACTCTATTTCTGTTGTTGAGAGTGCAAAAACACTTTGGATTTTTGAAACCCAACTGACAGTTGTTCCACCTATAGTAAATACATACCCTGTAGTGATCCTACTACTATCTCTATAACCTTTCATATCTGCATCAACATATCCCTGTAAAGAAATGTTTGAACCACTAAAGCATAATGCTTGATTTGTGGTACCTCTCAAATATCTAAGAATCCATTTCACTGCCATCCAATGTTATTTTCCTGGATTATTCATGTACCTGCTTACAACTCCCACTGCATGTGCAATATCAGGCCTTTTGGAGACCATTGCATACATTAAGCTTCCAACTATTGATGCATATGGAACTTTAGACATATAATCCATTTCTGATTGGGTCTTGGGGCACATCTCCTTACTAAGTTTGGAATGGCAAGCAAAAGGTGTACTAACTGGTTTTGGATTCTACATATTAAATCTTTTCAACACCTTTTTTATATACTCATTCTGAGACAATGTTAATTTGCAATTTTTCTTGTCTCTAGTTATTCTCATACCAAGGATTTATTTTGCAACTCCCCAATCCTTCATTGAAAATGAATTTTCCAATTTTCTTTTAAGCACATTTATTTCCTGCATGTTAGACCCTGCAAAAATCATGTCATCTACATGTAATATCAATATAATATAGCTTCCATCATTTTTTTTTCCTCATAAACAAAATGATCAGAGTGACATCTAGTATAACCTTGTTCAGACATAAACCTGACGAATTTTTGTTACCATTTCCTTGGAGCCTGTTTTAAGCCATACAAGCTCTTCTTTAACCTGCACACTAATTTTTCCTTCCCTTTGACCTCATATCCTTGTGGTTGCTACATATATATATCTTCCTCCAAATCTCCATGGAGAAATGTTGTCTTTAAATATAATTGTTCAAGGTGCAAATATTCTGCTGCTACAAGACTTAAAATAGTTCTGATAGAAGTCATCTTAACAACAAGAGAAAATATTTCATCAAAATAAATACCTTTCTTTTGTGTAAACCCCTTCACCACAAGTCTATCTGTGTACCTTTTTTTCCTCCATATTATTCCTTTAGCCTGTAAACCCATTTATTCTACAATGTTGTTTTACCTCCAAGCAACCTGACTAAGTCCCAAGTTTGGTTATGTATCAAGGATTCCATCTCTTCTTTCATGGCTAGCTCCCACTTCTTCCTAGTTTCAACCTGCATTGCTTCTTCATAACATTCGGGTTCACCAGAATCAGTCAACAATAAATAATATAATGAAGGAGAGTATCTTTCAGGGGGTCTACTTATCCTGGTATATCTTCTGACACCACTTTCAGGTGTTTGAGGTGCATGTTGCTGTTGTGGTGGCTATTTTTGTTGTGGTTATTGATTATTATTATTTTCAGACACCTTTACTTTTTCTGTGATCTCATCAAGAACTGTTTATTCTTTGTTTTCTTTTTCCTGTTTCTTTTCCTGCAACTAATTCTTATACAAGACCTTTTCATTGATTATTACATCTCTTTTCCTATTGATTTTGTGATTTTCATAATCATATAAGCGATACCCAAAATCATTAACACCATATCCAATAAAGGTACATTTCTTTGATTTTGCCTCAATATTTGTTATATTTTCTTTATTAATATGGAAAAAGGCCTCACAACCAAAAGGCTTTAAAAAATAGTAGTTTACCTTTTTACCTGTCCATGCCTCCTCTGGAATACCACCATCGAAGGAACTTGAAGGCCCTCTGTTTATTAGATAAACAGCAGTATCTACTGCATCTACCAAATATTGTAAGGCAATCTTGCATGCAATCTCATGCACTTTGCACGCTCCATGATTGTTCTATTCATCCTTTCTGACACACCATTTTCTTGTGGTGTTCTTAGAATTGTCTTCTCTCTATGAATTACATGCTCTAAACAATACCTATCAAACTCTTTGTTGCAATATTCACCTCCATTGTCCGATCTCAGACACTTCAACTTCTTTCATGTCTCAATCTCAACCAAAGCTTTCCATTTCTTCAAAGTATCAAATACATCAAATTTATTATGAATACAATAAATCCAAGTTTTTCTAGTTGCATCATCAATCAAATTTACATAATAACGAGAGCCACCGAGAGATGATACCTAAGCAGGTCCCCATACATTTGTATGCACAAGCTCTAATTTTTCGCTCTTCTTTTATTTCCCAACTCTGAGAAATCTGACTCTCTTCTATTTTCCATAAATACAATTCTCACAGAAATCCAAATCAATATTCTTCAAACTCGGCAACAAATTTCTTGAGTGAAGAATCTTCATCCCCTTCTCACTCATGTGTCTGAGCCTATGATGCTATAATGTTGCATCTGCTCCTTTGGAAGTTAAAGCATTAACAAAGTTAGAAATACCATTGCATAAATACAATGTACCAACATTTTCTCCTTTTGCTATTACGAGGGCTCCTTTGGTGACCTTCCAAGTTTTATCTGTGAAAGTTGTCACACAACCTTCACTGCCTAACTACCCTGCTGAAATCAGATTTTTCTTCAGATCTGGAACGTGCCTTACCTCCTTTAATAACCATTGGTTTATGTTCTACTTTTTTACAAGAAGTTTACCCATTCCAATGATTTTACAGAATTTATCATCACCCAGACGAACCTGTCCAAAATATCCTTGAACATAGTCATGAAAATATTTCTTATCAAGTGTGGCATGGAATGAGGCCCCTGAAACTACCACCTAGGAATCAGTAACATTTTCTAAAGAAAGAATCAAAGCATCTTGTAACACATCACCTGTCACATTTTCTTCATTATTGTTTTCTTGCTGTGTGTCTCCCTCTTTTCCCTTCCGAGATCTACAGTCTTTCTTCAGGTGTCCTTTATTTCCACATTTCCAGCACACTATCCTCGATCTGGACTTGGATATGCCTTTCCTTGATTTATTGTGATATGTTGAGCTCTTTCCTCTTTCCATTTTTCTTCCCCTAGTCTCTGCACTCAAAGCATTACCTGATGTCTCATCAGAGATTTTCCGTTGCATTTCCTTGCTAAGGATAGTACCGACAACATCTTCAAACTTTAAAGTACTAGATTCAGAGACAGAGTTACTAATGGCCATAACTAAACCATTCCAACTTTTTGGAAATCAGCACATAAATAACAGAGCCTTAACTTCATCATAAAATTTTACCTCCACGGAACTTAATTGAATGGTAACCGTATTAAAATCATTTAAATGGTCAACAACAAATCCACCTTCTGACATCTTCATATTAAATAAGTGTTTCATAAGAAATAGCTTATTTGAGGTTTTCAAGCTTCTGTGGTTATCATTTATTGAAGAAATTTCTAGATTATCCACAGTTTTAAAAAACATTGGTCGACATTTTGAATCCCAATGGGGATCCATCTTCAGGACAAGGTTTTTGAAGGCCGATGGTTCTTCATATAGTTTCACCAATGCCTTAATTAAACCCTTTGTTGTTGTTTCCTTCGAAGTATTGAAGGATACCAATGCCACGAGGCACAACCGTACTGTTCCAAGTGCCTTTCTGTCGATAATCTCCCATTTGTTGTCTGTCATAGTCGTCGGCTTCTTTGTTTTTTTTCTCAATGGTAGGTACAGATCTTTCTGATACAGATAATCTTCCATCTGAATATTCCGCAGCATGTAGTTTTGGTCGTTAAATTTCTTGACCCTAAACTTACCATCTTCCGCCATTGCTCCCACTCGAACCAAGAACCCTTCTTTCCTGCAAGTTTATCAGCCAAATAGACCTTCGACTATGATACCAGTTGTTAGAACAAATATATATTATAGATCAATGCAACACATAAAATATCCAGAAACACAGACACATAAAACATATAAAACCAGAGAGACACAGATATACGTGGTTCACTCAATTTGGGCTACGTCCACCCCGAACAGCCAGTCCCTCCTTTCTATTATTTAGCAAAATGAAGAGACACAACCTACAGCAGATCCGTTGTAATATCATATGTTCTCTTTCACAGTATCCCTATATTTTTCTCTCTCTGAGAATACACATATAACACACAGCCGCAATACATTGCCCTCATACAAAATGAGGGGTTGCCTCCTAGGGAAAAAAACCCTAAATTAAACATAACTTCTACCGTCAAATCATCCACCAAATGAACAGCCCAGATTGACTAGAAATTACAATACTTTTACAAGGAAATTTTACATATGTTTTTATCTTCGAGGGCGTTGCCCCCGAAACCCCCCGCCAGGGGGGGGCTCCATAAAGTTGCAGCCACCCCCCCTAGACCCCCCAGGCAGTGTTCAATTATGGGCGGCATTGTTGACCCGTTAAGAACAGGGGTCCAATGTTGTGACACAAAATAAAGAAGATAATCAGGCTCCACACGCAACACATAAATGTATACAATACTTATCATTCATATTCATATGCAGACCATATGGAAAAAACAAAAAAACAAATGCCATATTTATCTGTAGGTAGAACTTTGAATAACTGGAAAAAAAAGTGACATAGCTTTTATGTTAATTATTCTTTTGTATCATTTTCAATATTATATTTCTTAAATTGATAGGTGTGTAAAAAATGGATTTGTTGTTGGAAGCCTCTAAATCAATGGTTAAAAGTAGACATTTCTTTAAAAACATCAACGATTAAAATATTTTTTTGTCTTTATGTCTACTGCAGATAGTGCAGATTCCATGCATCTAACATATGCTAAAAAAATTTGCTCCATATATGTTAGATACTCAAGTCTGAAATTTACATAAATTCAAACTAATAAGGAGAAACATTTCCTTTTACAACAATTACAGTTCCAATGTAGATTCCATGCATTTTTGGATACTCAAGTCTGAATTTTACATAAACTCAAAATAATAAGAAGAAACATTTCCTTTTACAACATTTACATTTCTAGTGCAGATTCCATGCATTCAACAGATACCATAAACGTTTCTTCCCACTAGTTCCCTGGGGTCGTACACATCCTGAGGATCTGTGAAATTCAGTGAATTATTTGGCAGTAACAAAACAAAAAGAATTTCTACTAATGTTACTATATCCAGAAATGGTTAGGAAATATATCCATGACTATAGTACACTACCAACTATAACTACTTTTTTCCTAAGAATGATAGTGGTTTACACCTATGGTTTTGCACTTACGATTCTGAACTTGTTGCTAGGTTTTTGAACTTGTTGTTAGGGTTTTGAACTTGTATTTATGGTTCTTCCATCATATTGACATGCCTTGGAAAATGTTAGTGCTTCTTATATATGTTATCTCACATTGCCTTGATAGGGAAACTTTCATGCTATGTGTTCTTCATGTGCTCTTCATCCATTAACATTGTACTTATCACATGTGTTCTTCATCCATTATGGTAAGGGCATATTTAATACTTAGTATTTTATGCACTTATAATATTCATTTAGTGCTTCATTCATGCATTAATTTCTTAGGTCATTTTAGGGTTTCATAAATGCATATTAGAGCTTGCTTTACCAAGGGATTTTCAATGAACCTAGGGTTTTGCATATTCAACAAGCAATTCTAGGATTTCATTACCCAAGGTTATCATATTTAACAATGAAATGGTTTGCACTTAGGTTTTTCTCCTAAACAATGCACCTAGGGTTTTTCAGTTAAGGTTTTCTTATAGACAATGCACCTAGGGTTTTAAATCTACTTTTTTAAATCTAGGGTTTTGAACTTGTAGTTAGGGTTTTTCTATCGTATTGATATGCATTAGAGAATGTTAGTGCTTCTTCTATATGCTTCATGACATTTTCTTTCTAGGTTATATTTCATGCTATGGTTTTTCTACATGTGTTGTTCATCCATTAGGGTAAGGGCATAGTGAATCCTTAGGATTTCATGCAATTATCATATTCATTTAGGGCTTCATTCATGCATTCATTGCTTAGGTCATATTAGGATTTCATCAATGCATATGAGAGCTTGCTTTAACAATGGATTTTCAATGCACCTAGGGTTTTCATCTACATCAAGAAATTCTAGGGTTTCATTACCCAGGGTTAACATCTTTAACAATGCAAGGGTTTCCACCTAGGGTTTTTCACTTAGGTTTTGTCCTACACAATGCACAGAGGGGTCTGCAGCGATGGTTTGGAACTTAGGGTTTTTGAACTTGTTGTTGCACAAACTAGCATGCATAGTAAATAGGCTAAAGATAGAGATAGCAAGAACAACTTTTGACAAAGTCCCAATATCACCATAAGTAGCTTCACAACTAGAATAGGAATTTATGCTTAGGTCATTTTAGGGTTTCATCAATGCATATTAGGGATTTATTTACCAAGGGATTTTCAATGAACCTAGGGTTTTCATCTTCAAAAAGAAATGTTATGGTTTCATTGCACAAGGTTTTCATCTTTAACAATACAAGGGTTTTCACTTAGGTTTTTCTCCTAGACAATTCACTTAAGGTTTTTCACTTAAGGTTTTCTCATGGACAATGCACCTAGGGTTTTGAATCTAGGTTTTTGAATTTTGGGTTTTGAAATTGTAGCTAGGTTTTTTCCATCATATTGACATGCCTTGGAGAATGTTAGTGATTCTTATATATGCTTCATGACATTGTCGTTATATGTCGTCTTTCATGCTAGGGTTTATCCACATGTGTTTTTCATCCATTAGGGTAAGGGTGTAGTGAATCCTTAGCATTTCATGCACTTATCATATTCATTTAGGGCTTAATTCATGCATTCATTGCTTAGGTAATCTTAGGATTTCATCAATGCATATGAGGGCTTGCTTTAACAACATCTTTTCAATGCACCTAGGGTTTTCATCTTCAGCAAGCAATCATAGGGTTTCATTACCCAGGGTTAACATATTTAACAATGCAAGGGTTTCCACCTAGGGTTTTGCACTTAAGGTTTTTTCCTACACAATGCACCTAGGTTTTACATCTAGGGTTTTTCACATAGTTTTTTGTCCTACCTAGGGTTTCCACCTATGGTTTTGTAACTAGGGTTTGGCACTTAAGGTTTTTGAAATTGTTGTTACACAAACTATCATGCCTGGTGAATAGGCTAAAGCTAGAGGGCACAACAACAACTTTAGACAATGTCCCACTGTCACCACAGGAAGCTTCACAGCTAGTCTAGGAATTTATACTTAGATGGCAAGAATAAATGGATTTTCAAGGATGCAATATGGAAAACAACTTCTAGGAACATTCATTCATTCATTATCCATAAGTAGCACATGCAAAATTTATACAAGTCTCTAATACAAGTCTAATGAGATCGAATTCTTAAAGAAGGCCCTAACATAACAAATTATGTGAGATACCCTTGGTTACAAGCCAACCAAGATATATTATAAATCAATAATTATTATTTAATTTTTCCTTTACAGATGGTGATATGCAAAATGCAGTTGTGATATCTTTCATTTTTCCAATTGATAGATCCAACCTCATTTAAGGGACAGAATTGTATAAATAACCAAATAAACCATTCAAGCATTGTTAATTTATCCATTATCAACATCTTCAGCCACAATATCAGGTGAATTGAATTGAAGCATGTTCTGACATACATGACAAAAACAATAGCTAAGCCTGTAAAACAATGAAAATAATATGAACAACCTACAAATCAATGAAGTTAACTTGGTAATCCTGCAAAATTATAATATGCAGTCAAGGATAACTAATAAATTGTAACCAATACTTTTTAAGGAAAATAATTTAAGGAGTGATTGTAATGGTGCATGGGCCCAAAAAATTTCACGTAATCAAACTTTAAATTATTATGATGGAAAATCAAGGCCACAAATCAATTTCATCGGTTGCATAAATTTCCCAATGGAGTAGTCACCCTCCCATTCCAATGATTGTCGTAGCGGAAACTCCTGACTGTGTACAAGGGGAATCTCCCATGAGCATAGCAACAAGGAATGGTTGATTCCAAATGACAGCCACATTAAACAATGCCACATTAATCAAAATTGGATTAGGGCCTAATGGATAGCTCAAATTTCAAAGTGTTCAAAATTGTGTCGAACCTAAGCAACCATATAGATCTCGTCTTCCTGATTCCAGCGCCATGAACGGTTTGAAAAACCGACACATTATGAAGAAGTTATTGTGTTTTGAAAAGCCCAGTAAACTGCAAATTTTAACAGTTGACTAGGGTTGACTGGGTATTGGTATAGTCAACAAAAATGAATATTCCTCATAATATTCCTTCTGGATGAATTGTTGGAGGACAAGTGTCACAATGTTATTTGGTACGAGGTTGAAGAGCCAATCATATGGTGCCACATGGCCAGCCCTGAGGTTGCCACGTGTCCCTGAAATGGCAGCATCAAATTTTGTTGAGGGTCCGCAGGAATTGACCCCGAGACCTCCCATTGGGCACATGCATGGTTTACTGTTTGAGCTACATATTATTTCTTAACCATATTGGGTTGCAATTTTATGTTATGGTTTAATGGTTTAACGGTTGGGGATTGGGAAACGCTGACAGTCCCAACCCACCAGCAGTCCCCGACGGTGGTATCACATGGAAAACAACAAACTACAACCAACCACATGGTTAATACAATGCCTAACCCACCAGCAACCTGCAGTTCAACTCTTCAACTCCAATTTCCAACATGGTTTCCGCCCGACGGTTGTAACCCACGGTTTGGGGGTGCATGTGCCCAACCACAACATTTAATACTGCAATTAGATTCGGCAGACAGTTAGTGGGCGCACCATTTTTGGCAGCCTATTCTATTTTAACTCTAGTTAAGTGGAGTTCTCCACTTTTAGTGGAGCTTTCCTAGGTGAAATTGGGCAAAAGTGAAGGAAGACCAATTTTCGCCCATTTTGAGTGAATGAAGAGTCATTCTTGGCTAATTGGAGCATTCTAGAGCCATTGGTGAGGCTTTAAGAGCCATATGAGGACTTATGAGCATGATTTTGCTTCAGATAAGTTCCAAGGGCCACTAGGGCCACGAGGAGCCAGCAGGAGAATGAGGCCTAGCCAGGGCATCCAGAGGCCATTCTCAGGAAAAAAATAGTCATTTCTGACTATATTGAACCTTATGAATCCAATGATGGGGTTTTTAGAATTATTTGGAGACTTTTGAAGGCCGAGATGCTACAGGGAATTTTTCAATGAGTCTAGAGTCACAGGGTGCCACCAGGTGTTGAAGGCATAGCCAAAAAAGCCAGCGGCCATTTTGAGAAAGTGAATAGTCATTTTTTACTATTATGAACTTTTTGAATCCAATGGAGGGATTTTCAGAGCTATTTGGAGACTTATAGAGCTAAAGAAGCCGCAGGAAATTTTCAGGGAGCCTAGTGCCACCTGGTGTTGGAGGCATAGATTGGGGAGCCAGAGCTCATTCTGAGCAAATGAACAGCCTATTTTTGATTATTGATATGTGCTGGAGATATTAGAAAAGGTTTCAGGATCATAAGAGTACTTATAGGAAATTTTGTGCCACATATAAGCTCAAGGAAGCTCAAGGACACCGACAGAAGAGGTCAAGCCCAAGGGAGCCTAGGTCCATTTCCAAAGATTGAGCAATCAATCAAAAGGTATTTTGGTATTCTACACAAATTGGTACAGTCCAAACAACCATTGTAGTTGAAAATCATCTTGTAAAATAAATTTACCATCTTAATCCCAAAGAGCCACGTCCATTGACAGAGGCTCAAGGAGACGTAGCCCAAGTGTTGAGAGTGAACCCCTTTATTATGTTTGTTGTTATTTTTTATTGGTTAATTTGATGCAATTTATGGTTGTTTTACATTATTTTAATCAACTTAAACAAATTTTTAATTCCTCTCACATAAAGCCTTAAACCAGTTAAAACACATACACTTGAATCAAGAATTCAATTCTGCACATGCCATGTATAAGCAAGATTTTTAATTTGTTTTAAATTGAGTGGGAGGTGCTTGAATAGAAAAAAAATTCAGCCACCCATTTCAGATCAGGATGGTATCAGAGCAAGTTTCTTGCTTGATAGAGCACAAGGTCGCTTGCTTGCTTGTTTGACTTAAAGGGTGTTTAACAGTGCAAAGAATTTTACTGTATGCAAACTGATTGATGCTTACAAGTTTGAGTTTGCTAGAGGTGAAGGGGAGCTACTGCTAGCAAAGTCCATAATATTACAAGAAGGTTGCTTGAAGAAGAGATACAAGCTGCAGAGAAGAGCTTGAATCTACAGCCAAATTGTTAAGAAGCTTTGTCAATTGTTTTTGAAGCTTTGTGAATTATTGTTGAAGTTCTTAATTCATCTACATGGTGATGAAAACTTCATCAAGTGAGGTTTCTAAATCCTCCTCTTATGCAAGACTCTTTGATAAAGAAATGAAGTAGGACTTCTACATCCTGAAGGATACGGTGCAAAGTTTGTATGAAGATGTAAGTGAAAGCACTAGACTTCATGAGAAATTCATTGCCATGAAGCAAGAGAAAGAAGGACTTATTCAAAGAATGCATGAGATGGAGATGCATCTCCATTATGCCCAAGAGGCCTTAACCAAGAACATGCTTGAAGCACAGGTAAATCACTCAAATTTGTCTTCAATTTCCTCTTCAGATAGATGTGTAGGTTCATTTGAAAAACACACTAGAGGTATAGGGTCCAAATTGATGTTAAAAATGGGCTATGAATTCAAGGGTCCAGGAAAACATGCACAAGGCATGGTTGAGCCTATTATGGTTGAGGAAAGGCCTAAGAAGTTTGGTCTAGGCTATGTTCAACCTTATGGTGAAAACTCCAAAGCCATGAAGGCACTTGAGACAGTTCCAAGAAGAACTTTTGTTGCGGGTTCATATCCTCAAACATGCAAATTTTATAATCAAGATGAATGCAATTGTCTGAAACCCATGTTTAAATAAGATGCTTTTAGACATGAAACTTATGGGGAACAAGAGAGTTGTGATAGCTCTAAGGACATGAACAATGTTGTTGGTCTTCAAAAGAGCGTTGGAACCTCTTCAAGTTCATCTTCTCAAGAAGGTGAAAAAGATGGACATTCAAAGCAGCATTCAAGGTATAATTCTTCTTATAATCATGTTGTTTATGATTATGTTAATCATGAAAAATATGCATGCGTGAAAGGGAGAAAGAGTTGTTGTTCCTATTGTGGTTTGTGTAACCATGAAGTTTCAAAATGCTAGAAGAGAATGAAAGCATAGAGGAAACAATTGAAGCGAAATAAACTTGCACAGAAGATGCAAAATATTTGCACACATTGCCAGAAAAAGGGACATATCATTGCCCAATGTTGGACATTGCATCCAACTACTCATCCCAATCATATGAAGAAAGAGGATAAAAATACTGGCGAGAATGGAACCAAAGATTCCATCATCGATGTGAATCCAGATGATTCACAAGAAGAAGATATTCAGCAGCAAAAATCGCCATGGAAGTGGCTTGGTAAGAAGTGGTTTGATTTATTGACCCAGTAATACATAAATTCTTTTGTACATAGATGCAAATTTCAGTCATGTATGCATGAATTTATGTTGAAAGTATGACAAGTTGCAGCAGAGGATCACAACTTATATGATGCAATATTGCAAGTGAATGTTGTTCAGTTGAAGGCCTTTCTTTGTTGTTGCAAAATTACACCGTGGAGGTGTAAAAGATGGGTATGTTACTCACTTGTGTTGCAGCAATGCATCACTCAATTCAGCTCTTATAGTGACCCACATGTGTTTTGGGTTTATGTACTTGTTTGTACTTGAAAAGGAGAGTTGAAAGTGTACATGTGCATGAGAGTTTGTATGTGTAAATAACGAACTTTTAAATAGGTTCATTGTACATAGATACATGCACAAGTGTTTTCAATATGTATCATGTTGTTTATCGAATTGTGTCGATTGTGTCGCTAACATTTCATATCATCTTGTGTTGATTGTATTGCACATTTCATGTCGACTTGTTGTTGATGTCGCATGTTGCACGACTTATGTTTGAGTCAAAGGTGTGTGTCGATTGTGGGTCGATAGATGGATACACCAATGTGGAAAGAGGATCACCATGTATTTGATGTTACAGGAAGGTGACAGTCAATGCTTTGAAGGAGCAAAAAGAGGTGGTCTTCATTTCAATTCTTGCATAAGATTTTCTTTTCAAGATTGATGTGTGTTCTTGTGACAGGATGTTGCAAGAAGTTTGTAGTCCATTCAGTGAGAAGTGGACAAGATGAAAAATGTTTGCATCCATTGTAGAAAAATTTGGTGTTTTGTTGACGCCAAGAGTTCACTCATTTTGCGAGCTTAATTTGTAAAGTGGATTTCCAAGACATAGCTTGTATGCCATAGTTGCAAGAGGGACTTCATTCTCAATGGGAAGGCTAACATTTTTCCAAGCACATAGAGAGATCAATGGTACAGCAAGGTGTGTATCAGTTTACAGCAGCTAGCAATGCTGAAGTGGGTCAGCAACAACCAGAGATCAGTGGTCAAGAGACATAGTCAGTTGCGGTGCAAGGCATGTTAGGGTGATTGTCAAAGAGACTTATCAAGTAAAATAAGTTGATATAACTTGAAATAAACAGAGTGTTGAAGCTCAAGGCAGATAATAATCAGCTTTTGTGGGTCCAAAATCCCATCAGTGGGAAGGAGTGATCAAAATTGGATCAGGGCCTAATGGATAGCTCAAATTTACAATTGTTCAAAAGTGTGTTGAACTTGAGCGACCAGATAGATCTCGTCTTCCTGATTCCGGCACCGCAAACAGTTCAAAAAACCGACACAGTATGAAGAAGTTATCGCGTTTCGAAAAGCTTAGTAAACTGCAAATTTCGACAACCAACCAAGGTTGATTGGGCATTGGTACAATAGCCAAAAGGGAATATTCCCCCTAAATATTCCTTCTCGACCAATTGTTGGAGGACAAGTGTCACAATGTTATTTGGTACGGGGTTCAAGAGCCAATCATAGGGCGCCACGTGGCCAGCCCTGAGGTTTCCACGTGTCCCTGAAATGGCAATGTAAAATTTTGTTGAGGGTCCACAGGAATCGACCCCGAGACCTCCCGCTGGGCATGCGCATGGTTTACCGTCTGAGCTATGCATTAGTTCTTAACCATATTGGGTTGCAGGTTTATGTTATGGTTTAATGGTTTCACGGTTGGGGGTTGGGAACCATCAGTGGTCGCAACCCGCCAACGGTCCCCGATAGTGGTATCACATAGCAAAAAAAAAACTACAACCAACCACGCGGTTAATGCAATACCTAATCCACCAGTAACCCGCAGGTCAACTCTTCAACTGCAGTTTCCAATGTGGTTTTCGCCTGACGGTTGTAACCCGAGGTTTGGGGGTACATGTTCCCAACCGCAACATTTAATACTACAATTAGATTCGATGGACAGTTAGCGGGTGCACCATTTTTTGCGGCTTGTGCTATTTTAACTCTAGTTAAGTGGAGTTCTCCACTTTTAGTGGAGCTTTCCTAGGTTAAATTGAGCAAAAGTGTAGGAGGCCCAATTTTTTCCCATTTTGAGTGAATGAAGAGTAATTATTGGCTAATTGGAGCATTCTAGAGCCATTGGTGAGGTTTGTAGAGCCAGCTGAGGACTTCTGAGTGTGATTTTGCTTCAGAAAAGTTCCAAAGGCCACTAGGGCCACCAGGAGCCACTAGGAGAATGAGGCCTAGCCAAGGAAACCAGAGGCTATTCTCAGGAAAAAAATAGTAATTTATGACTATATTTAACCTTAGAATCCAATTATGGGGTTTTCAGAATCATTTGGAGACTTTTGAAGGCCGAGATGCTACAAGAAAGTTTCCAGTGAACCCAGAGCCACAGGGTGCCACCAGGTGTTGGAGGCATAGCCAAAGCAACCAGAGGCCATTTTGAGCAAGTGAATAGTTATTTATGACTATTTTGGATATTATGAATCCAATGAAGGGATTTTCAAATCCATTTGGAGACTTATAGAGCCGAAGAATCCACAGGGAAGTTTCAGGGAGCCTAGTGCCACCAGGTGTTGGAGGCATAGATTGGGGAGCCAGAGCTCATTCTGAGAAAATGAACAGCCTATTTTGGATGATTGATATGTGTTTTATATAGTAGAAAAGGTTTAAAGAGCAGAAGAGGACTTCTAGGAAATTTTGTGCCATAGTGAATCTTAGGGAAGCTCAAGGACACCGACAGAAGAGGTCGAGCCCAAGGGACCCTAGGTCCATTTATAGATATTGAACAGTCAATCCAAGGGTATTTTGGTATTTTAAACCCATTGGTACAGTCCAAAGAACCATTGGAGTTGAGCAGCATCTTGTAAAAGAAATTTACCATCTTAATCCCAAAGAGCCAAGTCCATTGACGGAGGCTCAAGGAGACGTAGCCCAAGTGTCGAGGGTGAACTCCTTTATTATGTTTTTTGTTATGTATTATTGGTTAATTTTCTGCAATTTATGGTTTTTTTACATGCTTTTAATCAGCTTAAACAAATGTTTAATTCCTCACACATAAAGCCTTAAACTAGTTAAAACACATACACCTGAATCAAGAATTCAATTCCGCACATGCCATGTATAAGCAAGATCCTTAATTTTTTTTAAATTGAGTGGGAGGTGCTTGCATAGCAAAACAAGTCAGCCACCCATTTCAGATCACACATGATTACAAGTTGAGATTAGTGCATGCTTACCCTCAACTCTTCCATTGCTTGCCTTTCTCCCACATTCAAATTGTTTCACTTTAAAAATAGATCCATAACCATTGTGAACTTTGACTAAATATGGGAGCCCAACAGTTCATAGAGAACTTGCCAAAGAATTGCTACACGAATTTTAATTTCAACACATTAGACCTTTTTTGAACAGGTTGGTTGAATGAAGTATATTCGCAGATTGCAAGGGTATGATGACAGTGTAGCTCTATAATTTTTTATGCATTGCATGGAGGGAAGATATGAAGTACAGGGATAGTGGTGCATGTGAAAAAAGAAGAAATTACAGAAGTAACAGGGTTACCCCAGACGAGAGAACAGTGGTATGCACCCCGAAAACCCCAACCTGATTTTTTGCAGCAATTCCTTGAGGTAGGTGAATGGTTATAGAAGATAAAAACAGGATTTGAGAAGAAGGAATTACCACAACCCTGGAATGATGTTGTGTTCCTTGTCCAGAAATTTTTCACGTGCGAAGGGAGGTATGTATTTGTTTATCACCAACACCTTTGGTTATTAGACCACTTGTTGCATGGTAGGTTGGTTAACATGCATTTTTTTCTTACAAAACCCTAGAGGATATGGCCCGATCGATACATAAATCAAAGCGGCCATTGGAAACCTTGTCCCACCATTGCCTCATTAAAATTTTGTGGTTAGTGCGCTGCAAAGGGAAGGGAGAACTTTGGATGAACTAGTTCGAAGGCCATTGCATGTTGATGTTGCTACCCCGCCAGAGGATGCCCTAATAGCTACAACTCTTCCCCATGACCTCTCAGCTAAAGAAATTCCCATTGAACATATCCATATGGAAAATGAGTTTCCCAATGTTCAAACTACAAGGGTCTCTAAGGATTATGTTGTTAATTCCACACAGAAAGGAGACGAACAAGGTGGTGATCAAGAAGTGGAAATATTGGAGAGTAAACTTGCCACCAGAAGATTGAGAGGATATGGAAAGTGCCTGAAATTGGTTCCAAAAGTCAAGAAGAATAGGAAAAATTGAGGTTGTGTTGGTTCACCTCTTGAAACCCTCCCCATTGTTATAGAATAAATAGCATAAGAGGTTTACCTTGATGCCACACAAGAGCATCTATAGGATGTATTGATGGAAGAATGATTCATGGAGAAAGTATTCATGCAACAATGATGCATGAACAAGGATTTGACCACCTTCTTGACACAGAATAACAAGTTCATAAGGTTCCCTCTACTCTTTCTGACAATGAGTACATGCAAGGAGTATCTAAATGGTACGAATTATAGGGCCTTTCCTAAATTTCAATTTTGCATGGGGATGATGAGAAGTACCAAGAAACTAGAATTGAAAAAGAAGCACATTAAAACAGTAAGTACCCCTTCATATCTCCCTCTGTATATTTCGTAGTTATGGAAGAATAGGGTTCTCCGGATGAAAAACAGGAAAATTCAAAACACAGTTAAAATGCTAACAGATGAGCTCAAACAAAAAGAAGGTTTTTAAAGATTAAATTTCTTGGCCCAAGTTGCAAACTCCCTAACCATTTATGTTATAGATATACCTTCTCAAGGGGTCCAATAAAATATATACCTTGGAAAAAAACAGACTGATGACATTGTTGTGCAAATAGAGGATCGAGAACTAGAGATGAAATTGACCAAAGGAATAGTTGTGCAAGCAGAGGATCAAGAACCAAAGATGAAACTGACCAAGCATAGTGTTGTGCAAACATAAGATAAGGAACCAAATATTAAATTGACCAAATGCACAACTTTGCAAACAGAATAATAGGAACCAAAGATGAAACTGACCAAACGCATTATTGTGCAAACAAAGGATCAGGAACTAAAGATCAAACTAACCAAAGAAAATGTTGTGCAAACAGAGGATGAGCAACCAAAGGATAAATTATCCCTATGTATACCCTATTATAAGGGAAAACTAATACCTTTCCATTTGAACGAAAACTTAATTCGTGACCTTTGCAAGACATGGGAAGAATATATAAACAAAGTTGAAGGAAAAAATTAAAACTTAGTGGTTGAGTTTAAAAGGAAGGTGACCAGGATGGAAAATGAGAAGAAACAACTCAAACATTTAATGGATGGTGCACTTAGTTGCAGGGATCCTTCAACCAATTACAAATTTTACTTGGCAGAAATATTTATGATGTTTAAAAAGAATGTTATTATCAACAATAAGCTTTTCTGGTTTGAATACATAAATGGTTTCATAGAAGCATACAGGGCATGTACAAATCAAGATAAAGACTTCCTTTGTGAATTGTACCGACACAATTTTATGTTCCCTCGTAACACAAGATGGAATCCCAACCCTTATGTAAAGAATGTCCAATTGAAAGCCTTTTTATCTTATTGAGAAATCAAGCCAGTTGGGTGGAAGATCTTAAAAAATGTATAATAAAAAAGTCCGAGAGAATTTTGTGGGTTAGATGAGAATATCAAATACCTACATGGGTGATAAAAGAACATCAATATTTTTCCATTTTGTCAGAGGAAGCAGATATTACCGCCAGGAACATACAGCAAACCATCGCATATTGCCCAGACCATATTGAAATATTGGAGAATACCACACAAGAAGGATGTAAATCAAGGTCGGATTCCTCAGGAAAACAAAACTGAAATAAAGATCCATTTAGCTACCTAAACTTAAAGATAGCCTTAAAAAGGGTTGCTAAATATATTTTTTGCATGGAATAGCATGGGAATAACTAGATCGGTCTTAGATTTTTCTATACAGTGATATGGTACCCTGGAGAAAAAAAAAAAAGAAAAAGGGTTTGAATGTTAGAATGAAATTATGGAAACAGATGGGTATCTTCATCCTGGTGAAGAAATACATAGTGATTATGGTATCAACAATATTCATAATCCTCCCCTCTCATCCTCATATTCAAAGTGATCGTTGTGTTCTTGCTGAAATTCACTCCCTCGTCATTGCTGACACATTCTCTCATCGTTGTTGACACTCATTGCCACTGGTGCAACAAATCATAGTCATCAAATGCATAATATGTGATGTTTTAATATATATTATTCTCTAATAATATATCACCATTAGCAGTGAGCAGTTATCAAAAACTGATAAAATTGTGTTTTACACGTTTTCTTACAATTTCGTTGCATTTCAATTTTTTTACATTTCCATTTCTTTTCTTCCAATTTAGATATCAAATTCATGATTAGAAACCAATATATGTAATCATAACTCGATTATGAAACAACCTCGTGAAATATATCTTCCATAACATACAAAATAATTGATGTATTGAAATATTGAGTGTAAATTCATGGATTTATTTACTGACCTTAATTGACAATTGGGACAAATTTCCCAAATCAGCAAGCATAGCCTCACCACCTATCGAACATACATGAAAATATTTAACAAAAAAATAATACATGTAATACACTAATAAATATTAAAAGAAAATCTAAAACAAATATATCACAACAAACCTGGAAAACCATGCTTTGTTGGAGCGACGGTGACCTTGCTTATTGATTTGTTCCAACTCAAATGGTTCATCTTCATCTACAAGGATATTGAATTCAATTTCTAGTCTTGCATTTTGTTTGCTTGTTTTTATTCTCTTTTTGAGGCTCAAGGAACTCTTATTCCTCTTAAAATATGACTCAAAATCACCCAACCCACATGTGAATTCATAATCCATAATATGAATATTTTTGGCATCATCCAACATTTTTTTAACCAAAGCATTCAATTGTTCATTATTGGTCAAAGAAGCAGGATGATTGTTGATGAGCCCCATAATTGTCCATTTTATTAGGCTCGTTTGATTATTTATAGACACTTAAAACATGTATTTGACCCCCTTACTTTCACATCATAGATTTTAATTTGTAGTATTAATGGGTCCTTAGGAATTTGGTTTATTCTTGTTTACTATGTGCCTAATATTATTTATTTGTCAGAATATTTAGTAAATTCTTAATGAGAGAATATAGGGACTTTCTCCTACTACAATATGGACCAAGATTGGATAATAAATAAACATGATATGATGAAATTATTAAAAAAAAATTGGAGTGTAGTTTTTAACCCTGTTAGAAATTACCTGCACACAAATTCTAAAAACAGAAAATAAACAATGGCAAGAACATAAAACATAAAATAGATATACATATAAATTTTCCCCTGGATCCCAAAACCGGGACTACCATACTCATTTTTCGTTATTTTCCTTTCAATGTTACAATACATATATATACATGTCGAAGCATTTATAAACCCCAATCCATTAACCCTGGATTAGAACATAACCATTGTTCCCTTTATCGAATCTACAAAATACCATGGGAAGAAAACCATCATGCCCAAAACCATGTGCAAAACCCATGCACAAAACCATAGGTATGTTTGCCCACCTATTATAGGGTACGTGTGCAACTAGACATGGAAATAATATAACACACACCCAACATGGAGCTTTAGTGATTGAGAAAAATTAAGAATGTGTTCCATGTCCTTTAATGCAAATTCCTAGTTTTGGGAACTAAATCCACTTTTTAAGGAATTTTGGACGGGAAATATGCCTCCTTTCAAGGAAAATTCTTCCTCGCCACTTTGTATAAGTACAAATTCGAATTTTCCTCTAGAGGCATGTATTTCTTAGACTTCTTATGGACAAAACTTGTTATTTAGGAGCTCCACTTTCATTTATAGCAAGGATGTACTTGGATTTATTCAAATAATGATGTTTAGTGTCATTTTTAGCTTATAAAGCTTGGTTTCCTTCATAGGACTCTAAGTTTCCTTGGGCTTGGCCATCCCAGGAGTCTCAGGTCCCTCTTGTAAAATTTTTGTATTTTCTTTGAATGTCTTTTTCACTTGCATCTCTTATTTCTAAATTTACTATGCATTCTTCTTTTGTTGTAGGTAATATTGGTTAAATGATTGAAGTGATTTGTTTTGAAATATATCTACAAATTCACAATCATGATTAATCCTTAGAACATCTTTGAAAATTATTATTCATCATTTAGCTACTTGGATTGGTTTACTAGTTCACAAATTTAGAATTTCTGGAAGTCCCTTGTAATAGAATAGTAGTGAGTTTATGATATTTTTTAGAACATGTTGGTGAGATTAATTTGAGTTGATTCCACTTGAATTAGGTCATAAAAACATTCAAGTTAATAAAAAAAAATTATCCCATAGGATTTTCACTTAATTAGGTTAAGCATTTGGTAGGTTAACTTGATCACTAGTTCTTGAATTTCTGGTTTTTAGAGTAGTAATTTTCTGCTATTTTTTAGCACGTGTTTACAGGGTATTTTGGAATGATTCCACTTGGAATGGAGCCCTAGGAAATCCTACTTAATATAAAACAAATTCCATCTCATTTTCATTTGATTTACTTGGGCATTCGGCAAGTTATTTCCCTATAGAAAAACAGGGCCTCCTATAGCACCTCCTGTAGCACGTGTAAACTTGACCAGATTTTCTCCAAAAGATTGGTTTTTTCCTCTTAGGCTTGAATCATGACCCCTAGGCTTTTAATCCATGATTGAGCAAGACCAAAATATATTTTAAGCTTTTCCTCTTCTCCATTGCAATACACCTCTGCAGTTTGGATTAGTGGACATATTCATGACTTAAAGAGCATAATGATGATTTTCATGATTACTTTATGAAGCACCTTGTGAAATATATTGAAAAAATTTATCTTGAATGCAGTGATTGGAGAATTATTTAATTTTGTTTCATACATATTAAGCTATGGTTTCCATTTCAAACATTGTTATTTATATTTCATAGACGAGGCTTCCTTTTGATGTACCATTTACACTTTTCAAATAGGTAAATGCTTACATTTCTTAAAATAGGATTAACATTTACATTCATGCAAAGTATAATAACCTTTCCTTTCTACAAAATTAACTAGGATTTCTTCTCTGCAAAAGTAATTAGGTTTCCTTTCTGCAAAAGTAACTCGAATTTCCTCTCTACAAAATAATTAGGCTTCCTTTCTACAAATATAATAGTATTTCTATTTATGCAATCAATATAGGCTTGATTTCATGACATCCACTTCATTGCATCAAATCAACAAAATAAGGACATGTTTCATGTCGCATATATAGTGTCGACACCTTTTGATTTTTTACGAACCTCGAGTTAATAATTTAAGTTTTTATCCTTGGGAGTTGCAACATTCTTGTTGCAATAATAGGGCTCGTTACTTTTTTGCGTCGTTGTTGGGGAGGTGTAAAATTATGCATTGTTTTCTTCCATAGTTGATTCATTTCTTTTACTTTCCGCAAGAACAAAAAAAAAAATATTAGGCGTATTTCATTCCAAAGTCTGAGAAATTTCATTGCATTGGCATTCTTATTCAAAAAAAAAATTTATAAAAACACAAAAAATGCTTCTCCAACATCAAATCCCCCCCCACCTGATCACATGGTGCAGTAAGAGCCACATCACCATCCACTTTTGCAGGTATAAGAAGAAGAGGTAGCAAAGAGGGTAGAAGAAATGGATGGATATGATGACAATGAAGAATATCCTCTTGGATTTCCCATTCAAGATAGTGATATTAGTGTTCATATGAATATCATCCCTCCATATTTCCTTCCCATCTTCCATGTTATGAGGTCAAAGTATTTGGAAACTTTCCTCTTTGAATTTGAAATCCTTTGGAGATCTTATGGTTACTTACTAAACACTCAAAAATTGAGATTTTTTCTGACAACATTGAAGGATACAGCTCTTAAATGGTTCATGATTTTAGGGACTAATTCAATAGATCATGGAATGATATGCAAAATATATTTCCCGAAAATATAAATATCATGATCTTAAAGAAGAAATATTTAGAATGACTCAAAAAGAAGATGAGATCTTTCAGGATATAATAGATATATTTATGTATAATGTTAAGAGGGAAAAATTGCATCATTTATGATTTGACACACTAAAAACCCTCTTACTTAGAACAATTAGGGATGATTGGATTGATATCCTTGATCTCATGAGTAGAGGTGATGTATACCAATTATCATTTGAAGAAATTTATGAAACATGCAAGCACATATCAAGAGGAAGGGCAAGAGTAAGTAAATCAGCATCAAGATCGGTAAGTCAAGTTTAACTTGGAAATTTTTTCGATAACTTTAAAACATAAATTCTTAACAATAAAAGTGAACAAGTAGAAATGTTAAGAAAGAAAAATGAGAAAAATGAATATGCTGATATTTTTGTTATCCATGCAGAATCACATGCTACTAAATATTTCACATCATTACCAAGGTTGAAGGAATTTTACCGAGAAGAAAATGGAGCAATTCAATCACCAAAGAAGCTATGTTATGTAGCTCCAAGAGGACCATAGCAACCTAGACATCCTAGCATGATTGAATAACCTAATTCACAATTTCAAGGTTATGCACATCCATTTCAAAGTAATTGTAACACACCCTTTCCTTGGAAACCTTGGATATCTCAACCCCAAAGCCAATCTTCGCAACAAGGTTGGCAAGGACATTATGGGAAAAATCCACAATATCCTCAATATTTCCCTCAATATCCTCCATGCCCAACTCCATGTTATGCCTACCATCCACCTCCACCACAACCACAACCCCAACCACATCCATCTCAAATATCCACTCCCACTCAACTACTTGTACAGCCATTTCTAAATCCAAAACATGAGGTAGTTGATCATCCCACTTACAATGTTGAGGTAAAACACTTCCAAACATATCCTCTCGATCTATATGGTATTCATCTTATCTCAGGAAAATTATTGCAAAAAATATGTTCTCTTGATTTCATTTAAGGACAACATCCAAAAGAAGAAGATTGAAATGAGGAGACCAAAGAATCATGGGTTTCACTTGATGGAGAGAAGACATCATAATCATAGATTGAGGAAGTTCCATCATGTTCACCATCAGATCCTCTATTTTTTCAAGATAATAATCAGAAAAAAGAAGAAGATATGAAATTCATGGAAGAAGAAGATATACAAGATGATCTAATCAGCAAGTAGACCAGGGGCATCACAACTATATTAAAATATGGTTCCATACAATCATAAATTTTTAGCAACACTCTCTTCTTTAAAAGTGTGTTATATCATCAAAGTCAAAGAATTTGGTCTCTACTATTCAGGTACACGTCAAAGGATATGTTTCGAGCCTACAAATGAGTTTATTTTTCATCTTGTTATGCACATGGATCCATTGGAAGTATTCCTACACTTGAAATAGATTTTGTTTTTTCAAGTAGAGTAGGATAGAAAAAGAAATAAAAAATGGAAAAAGAGAGAAAAAAAAATCTCAAGTGAAAATGTATTCTGAGGAGCATGAGATTGGCTCACTGATTGAAAACCTCCTTGAGGCAGTCAGTCGGTTGGAAAGAAAAAAAAAAAGGAAAAAAAGGAAAAGATCCTAAGTGAAAACCTCCTTTGAGGTGCTTAGGCATACCTACTAGTCAAAAACCTCATCAAGGCAGCTAGTAGGCCTAGGAAAAAAAAATGAAAAACAAAAAGGAAAAGGAAAAAAATTAGTTTCTTCGTGTATCTGTCTCAGGTGAATGCATGTGCTCTCCAACCTGTGCAAGCAACAAGAACAATTTAGCATCAAAAGAAAAAACTTGATCAAAAACCTAATCAAAGGAAGTCAAACTTAGGATTTCTCCTCATTTTCCCATATGCTCAAACAGGAACAAGACCATTTCAACCTATCACCCTCATACATTTCAACATCCACTCATAATTTCCAATCCTTTCCCATTCATTTCTCTCGTTACCATAAAATACTATAGGAAGGTTTGGTTTTGCTACAGGAGGCCAAAATACACATAGCATAAAATTATTTCTACCATATCTAGAAAAATATGAATCCATTGGCCTATTTGTTTCTTGTGCAAATGCACACAAATGATGGTAACATGCTCAAGAAATTTCATCAAATTCCAATGCAAACCTTTCGATAAATTGGCCTCCAACACCTACAGCCATTTTTATTTTTTCTCAATATTCATGCATCCATTAGCCAAGATTTTTTATGCAGAGGTGCATAAGAATGATGGAAACATGCTCAAAAAAAATAAATTAAATCCAACCTACCGTTTGAGAGATATTAATAAAACATTTTTGCTACTAGAGTGTTCCAGAATTGCTACAGGACTGTGATCGGAATAGTAAGATGGTTTAGATCTTATATTTTTCAACTAGGAACAAGAGGATGGGTCCAACATAGCCTCATCATTAATTTTCCACACCACTTGACCTATTATCCACTCTCATTTCAACCTTTTTCCATCAAAAACACCACTTTTCATCATTTCTTCCATCTCTTCTACCACAGAAAAGGTCTTTGGTCCTTGTCAATAGATTACTCATGAATTATCAGTATTTTTAAAGGAAGAACCTGAAGAAAATTATGATCCTATAAGGGTCTATATGACTTCTACATGAAGACACATCGTGTTGTAGCAGTCTGCACAAGCCCTCCAGAACCACAATCAAAAGCGCTTGGAGGCACCAAAACAAATAATTGACCATAATGAAGCATTGAAGGATCGTCTCCTTGACTTTGGGAAGCCAAAAATCTTCTGCAAGGCTACTACAAGGTCAATAATCATTTCCAATAACAGCAACTTCATCCAATATCAACAAGAACTATAGTGACAGTGCGCAGTCAAGCACATCTCACTAAAATATGTACAAAAAAAATTCTAAAATAGAGTCGAGGCATGGAGGAACTAGTACGGGAAATGGCACCTCAAACAGTCAGTAGATAAACCACCATTTTTTTGGAGCAGCATATAGACATCAAGGCAAGCAGGTCCCTAGAATTGGAAATCAGTCATGATGGGCATCTAAATATTAAAACCATGATCCTTCAGCATATACAAGTACTCCTGATAAGTTACTACAAAATTCTTGACCAACTAGAAAATAAGTAGTGGCTAATTCCAAGAGCACCTGCATCAAATAAAAATACCTACATCTTTGAGTTTCAGCAAGCAAGGAACATAAAAATTTCATATTTTTCTCAAGAAATTACAAGAAGCAAGGGAGGAAAACCAATAAACTCACAAAAACACTAAAAAATAGCCTCACTCATGTCCAAATCTACCATACATCCATCAAAGGATCATCACATCAGCAAGCAACCCCTGACAACATGAATCAATGATGAATCAGGGCACCATGCAACACCTGCAACACAGCCTGTGGCTCCAATAGAACCTAGAGAAGAAGTCTTCAATCCAAAACATCAACACTATCAAGCAGCTCCACAGGTAGATAAGATATGTAATCGAATCCTTTGGGATTCATGAGTGCTATGTAATTTATCTTTTGTGTGTCTAAGTATTGGGGGTCAATAAAGGTATCCATCCACAAGATAAATGCTTCACCAAACTCAATATTTACCTGGCCTTGCTTTCATCTCCCACTAGCCTCGTTTTCATCTAACTTTGATTTCATCACCGCCAAAATTGTTTTCAACACCATTAGTCTCGTTTTCATCTAGCCTTGTTTTCATCACCCTCAACCTCCTTCAACGGTCCACATTAAAATTGAATATTCACCTAGAAAACAAGAAAAGAAAAGGGGTCAGGGGAAGAGAAAAATGAGGAGGTCACCTCCCCCATATCCAAGGTTAAACATCCTGTGACATCCATGACAAGTTCAACCACTAGATCAGCCATAGCTAAGAAACTAAAAGGACAAACAGCCTTGCTACGGGAGTAAAAAAAGGTGTTGCAGGAGAAAGCAGAGGTGCTACAAGAGGAAGATAAGGTTTATATAGGAAGGAACAAGAAAAATTTCTATAGGAGGAGGCAGTAGCATCAAAAGAGGTAGAAATAGGCCCCCAAGAACTCCAAGAGCCTAAACCATAGCCTAACCTAGAGTTTTATTATAAATTTGTGGAATAAGGAAGGATTATTCCTGAGAAATTTGCAGTACCCCTCTTATTCGAATTAGAAAAAGAGAGGGGTATAACTCACAAAATGATGCAGATTGTAAAATCAAATAAGCTAGAGGATGTCCATGAAATAATGTGTAGGGGATATGTCTTATGATCGATCCAGAGGCCTCCATGTATCTTGAACTAGACGGATGAAACTGGACTCTTTGAGCCAACTGGAGTTAAATTTGAAAGGAGAGACACGCTTCCTACTGGACCCTTTCAGCTCCAAGAGGATGGGGAAGTGATCTGATTCCCCTCATGTTCCTACCCATTACCTAAAAGAGGGAATACATTTTATGAAATCTTCATGTAACAGGAACCGATCCAATATCTTTGCCACCCTAGCTTCCTCTACTCTTCTATTCCTCCATGTATGACAAAATTTTATAAAATTTATGTCTATAAGCCTACCTAAATGGATCTTATTCAGGAAGAAGCTCAGTCCTGGGGACCCCAGGCCTCAAACAAAACCAAAGAAAAATTGAGACCCCCCCCCCCCCAAATCCCCCCACCACCACCAAATCGGGAACTTTCATGAAATACTTTGAAAAAAAATTGTTCTAGAATGAAACCATGTCCTGGAAAGGGCCATAAATATTGACAAGGGATAGATCAGAGCATAATCCAGACGAGTAAACCTCAGACCCCAACTCTAGTTCCAAACCCTTGGATTTTTTCAGCTTCAGACAGTTATCTTTAAAACCAAGGTCTAGGCCTCCTAATCTACCTTTCACATTAGCTGAAAAAAAAAATTCAAACCTGGCATCATTTTACAAAGTGACACGCTCATTGCTTCACCAGGACCAAGGGTTTCTTGCAGCATAATTACATCATGTATGTAATTTTGAAAAATAGGTTTTAGAGCTAGCTTCTTATGGTTTCTAGCAAAGCCACAACAGTTAAAGGAAAAAAGGATCATTTGGTAACCCTGGGAGGGGCCTGCGCTACTCTAAATGCCCCTTTGAGGGATAATTGTTTTCCATCAACAATTTCCAACTTATATTTAAGTTGAGATTTAGATATGTCAGTTTTTGTTGACTCGTTTGGGCTTGACCCAAGTTCGGCTTGGACTTCACACCAAAAAAACCCTCAGACTCTAGCTCTTTCGGCAACGACTTGCAAGCAGATCACAATCTCACCCAAGGTGGCTATGGGTGGTTTTAGAACTAGGTTTCTACACCTTGAGGTACTGCGCGAGGTGGCTTTACTTCGCTACTTTGCACTTAACCAATCTTATAACATGTATATTATGACTGAGCAGTTATAGCTTAATAAACTACTTCGCATCATTCATATAACGTAAATACATTCAGCATAAGATAAATTGCATTATCATTACTTCGCATAAATAGATAGAAAGCAAACACAACACATGTAAACATATAATACGCCCAAACTTGTTCTTCTTTATTAAAGATGGATTTGTTCAATGCATACAAATTCTTTGACCTATGCACACAGCTGCAAGTTGTCTGTGCACAAAGATGCAAACTCTTCCCAGGTCTCTACGCACTCGGCTATAGAGCCTTCCCTTAAGGCCCAAAAACAGACAAAAGATAGAAAATACAAGAGTTTGTGCTCATTAACTATTTATGTTATTATTTCGACACAACATTATATTGCCTTATATATCTTTACATCAATATAAAACCATGGTCCATATACCATGCGCTCCGAAAAAACAACTAGCTAAAACTTGAAACCCGTTACAAAATGAGGGGCTTTGAGCCACCCCGAATCCCCTAAACACCACGTGGTACATTTATCTTCGCGGTGACACGTATCCACTCCTCGAACTGCTGATTCTTTGACCAAAAATGGACCAAGTTGTGTTGCGCCCAACAGGACTGAACCTTATCTACAATGTTTATGCCCCAAACCTTCTCTACAATGGTTTTGTAGGAGGAATTATACTGCTAAAGTATTTCGGCTACATGTTTTTCCTTGTTGCGCACTTGCTCTAGTAGTGCCTCTGTTGTTGGTATTGTTGTATTATGTAGCACTTCTTGTTGTCTCTATCGCATCTCCTTGAGCTTTCCATCCACTATTTGCAAAATCTGGAGGGGCTCATCCTGCCATGGCTAATTCCTCGTTGTTAACATCTACTCTTTCCTCCAGAGATCTTCAATTTGGCTCTAAAGATTCTTTCCTTCTGTAATCCTAGTGAGTCTCTATGCGACTGCTAAGGTCCTCGCAGTTTCCCGTATTTCATCCAACTACTTCTACTTTGTGTATATCTGACATTCGATTCTCTAAATGTTTTGGTCCTCCTGCAGTTAGGTCAAAAATTCCATGGTGTCATCTAACCATTTTCTACACTCCGCCATTGAGTCGGCAACACCTTTCAATATGGTTTTCAGGTCTCCTTCCCTCTGCTCTTTGAATTTTGGTGGCTTGATTGGCTGCAGCCTCATTTTCATCTTAGCAATCTTGACCTCATATTCAAACTTAAACTTTTCAATGTTGTCCTTTGAATCCTTGATTTTGAGAGCGAGCTTCGAAACCTTGTCAGCTGGTGGATCTTCTGCATAGACCTGGACGTCCGAAACTTCACTACAATTTTTTCCTATGGCTTCTTCCAACAGTGATTGTTGTTGACGCACCTCGTCCCTTTCCTTGAGCACCTGATTGAGCTATGTCTTCATCGTGGCTCTTTCCTACTCCAACTGTATGTTTGACTGCAAGATACATTGTTCTCACCAAGAAGATGTGACTAGGAGATCTCCTGGGAAGATATGTGGACTCTGATAGAAGTATGGTAAACAAGAAGTCCCTTGAAAAAACATATCTTTAGGCGATTTGTCATTCTGAATAGAGGATATCGAAGCCTACAGGAAGAATTCATGGTGAAATATCATCACTAAGGTAAATTTTAATTTAAAATTTCATATTTATATGTTTATTTGGATGAGTTTATGCAGGGCTTCCAATCATGTGGAAGGATGTAAGATCCTTATGAGATGATTCGAAGGAAAGAAACATGGCATAAAGGTGGACCATATGAGAAATACTGATGAATCACTTTATGATGGTTAACATGACACATGGATGAAAGTGATGGATGATATGTGCCCTGTGACGCCAAAATTTGAATATTCCTTGATATCAAAATCCATGACATCGAGGGAAGGAATTCTTCATGAGAAGTTGGGTGTCTCACCATTGCTGCTACAGGTCCCTAGTTGAGAGAAAGCCTGGTGGTAAGCTTCTTACTTGGAAGAAACTTGAAGTATCTCCTTCCTTAGTTAAGAGGGAGTGATGTATATTATTCTCTAATTCACGTGTCATGTATTATACCAGGACTAACATCTGTAAGTCTTAGTGAAGGCCATGTGGAGAGAATGGATAAACACATCATTTTTTTCTTCCCATGGAAGACAGAATGGAGGATTGGGTAATCATCTAGCATCTGATACTCTTTGAGAATGAGATAGGGAATTCAAGGTAATATTATTTGTGGATCAATATTCTTTTACGGCTAGCTACCTAAGAGAATAATAGTCCAAGAAGGTCATACTCTGGGAAAACCTGGGTGGAGTATTTACCATGGAGAGATAATGATTATGGTGTCTATAAGTCATGTGTCTCACTAGAATTGTAGCCCATTGTATCGTTGAGAGAGTGGATTGTTAGTCAAGGCCTTGTGATGCAGGAGAATCCTTCAAATTTTATAATACCTAAGAGTCTTATCACACATTTACTAAAGGCAGTGGGTTCCCTTAATTTTTATTTTATTTTCCTAAGTTTAGTTTGAGTTCTAAAGATATTTAAATGTAATTTTATTATTAAAGAATATCTCGTGAGTTGTATAGATATTAGGGATGAGTGAGTAATCCTAGGAAGAGTGAGGATTTTAGGGATCTAGAGGTCTAATATAGGATTTTGGTTGAGTAAAGAATGGAATTGAGAAAATATTTAGGAAATATTGAGAGATTGTTGGATCTGAACTAAAATTAGCTCATGATTCCTTTTTTTTATATTGGTAAGAATTTTGAAACATAAGGGATTGGCCCGGAGTTAATAGCTTGGGCCTTATGTGGCAGGAGTTAATAGTCTTATGAAGTATAGTTGTTAGACTTTGTAAATATATTATGTTATATTAATATAAAAAAACACAGTGTGCAACGAGAGTGATGAGATGGGGTTTTGATTTTTGTGTTGTGTGAACAATTCTATTTTGGAAATTTCGTCTCTATCATTTCAATGGTGAATCGCAATTCACTTCTGATTGAGTCATTGGCAGAATCTAAAATGCATTAAACTGTGAATCTGCGTAGTTAGAATATTTTATGTGTTGAGCGATATGGATGAAATTCTAAAGTTTTCATTCGGGGAACCGATGTTTAGAAGTTTGCTTAGAAGTCAGTGTGTGGGTGCATAAGAGTCGATATTTCCTTATTGAAATGGTGAATGGATCCATTTTTTGGTAATTGTAGTAGTGTTACTGTGGACGAGAGGAAAAACAAATGTATTTTCCGAAGGCAAAATTGTATTTTTCCCCAAAGTTCCAGAGGTTTCAAAACAAAAGTGTGAAGGGTGAATGGACGGTTGAGATTATCTTGCAGATCTGAAGCGAAGAGCGATGCATGGTTAAGATCCTATCGTAGAAATGAAGCAAAATATGGACGGGTGAGATCATATCGCAAGAGTGGAGTGGGAAATGAACGGTCAAGAAGCCATATCGCAATCGGCGATTCTTATTTTTATTGCTAAGTCATCGTAAGATATATGGTTTAAGTTGCGATGCGATGAAGTGGACATGTGTTGGGTTTCCGTGTATATCACATATCGCATTAGTTAAGGGATCATTTAAATAATATATGTTATAATCGTCGACGCATGAAATGTATATTTGCCGAGATGCGAAATCAGCATACTTGTTATATTGCAATGTAGGTAAAACTGTGATGTTGTGATGTGGTTGGTTTGCGAAGTGCGATAGGGTGGAAATTCATGGTGATGTGATTTGTGAAAGAGAAGGGTTGAGATGGGATAAATATGCCTCGGTTAATGTGAAGGGATGCTTGCAGAAGCACTTTTAATAAAGGTTCAAAATATACAGGTTGTACTTAAGGAGCTTCCACCAATGAACTTTATGATGGAATAAAGTGGGTTTATAAAGAGTAAAGAGGTTTTATGAACCTATTTAGATGTGAACAAATTCGGAACATATACTCTGTTTCGAGTATAATGTTGGGTTAAGGCGGGGTTAATATTTATCCCTGCATCATTTTTTGTATCAGATCAAGACTAGTGCTCTTCGGGGTTTTTTATTCAAAGATTGAATTTTATTCTCAATATGTGTAGAATTTTCATCGGTAAGAGATCCAGATACATGGGGTTATGGTCTGAAAGAAATTGGTCGTCGGGAGATCATAACACAAAATATTTTATGCAGAGAAGAATCCTGAAATGTTGCAGGAAATGAAGACTTCAGCCATTTCATTCAAAACCAGCTGCAGAAAGAGGTTTGAGGAAGACAGGATCAGGGAAGGATCTTGTAAGTTTTAATAAATTTAATGATATATGTATGTGAATGTAAGTAGCAACAATAAATTGCAGTCGGTAGTTCTGACAAATGACAAGGGAGAAAGTGAAGAAATTGCAACAAGAGATTTTGGAAGGAAATGAATAGAACATGGATGTTTTCAGAAGGAAAAGAAAATTAGTCGGAAGAAGAACTGAATTTCCGACAATGAAAAGTAAATCAACATGTTTATTGTCCAAGCCAATGAAAGCTTAAGGAGATAAGATCATTGGAATATCTCTCAGGTATGAGTTATATTTTAATATTTGTTCTAATTTGAATTAGTTTCACAATGAAGATAATGATAGCATCCAACACATAGCAGCAGAATGTGTAAAGGGAAGAGAAGTTGTGTTAGTGGAAAATTCAGCAAAGGAGATTGTTGTAGAAAAGAAGAGAATAGCAGAGTTCTCAAAACAAAGAGAGGGGAAGGTAAGCATTGGTTACAAAATCCTGACAGTGTTGGAAGATGAGGATCAGGAGTGCTCAAAAGAGGTTTTGTTGTAGAAACCCAAGGAAATATACCAAGATGATGACTTGGTGTAGGTGACAAGTAAAGACTTATTACGAAGAAATTAGAGAGGATTATTGTATGCTCACAATGGGTAAAGGGAGTCTACATAAAGAATTCGAGATGACTATTAGGGGTCATGAGAGAATACACAACAGAAGAAATAAATATGCCAAGGAAAATGGCAAGGGAATGAAGATGAGTCAGGAGGTACTTGACAAAGACATTGCTGAATTGAAAGCAAGTATTGATGTAATAATGATTATGCTTGAAACTGTGAAAGGGGCCAAAGGTATGGTTGGACTATGAAAATAAAGAAGATAAAATGGGAGTTGTTGCGGAAACAGATAAAGAGGAGAATGTACATCAGATTAATAGAACAACTCAGAGCAGTTGAGTTAAAGGTGGAAGATAGCTATTGTAGACCTGAGCAAGAAGTTTACCTTGTTGAGGAAGGAATTATTGATGATTTTATGAACTGTTGGACAAGTTCAGATCAGCTAGGAGATGTGATGATGGAGACATCAAAGGAAGAGGAACTCTGTATTTTTTAAAATAATGGTTTGTGTATGTGTGCAGGTGATGAACAGCCTTTAGAAGATGTATTTATGCAGGTTGATGAAGAAATGAAGTTGTTAAAAGACATGGTTGTAATAGAACAGTTCTTAATTGAACATGTGTTCAAAGACATTGAAGATGGACAATTATTGAAGACTACTATGGAACCTGGAAATGATGAATATAGTAATACTTGGCAAAGCGATGGCAGACAGTCTGAAGACAAAAGGAAATTTCATATTGCAAAAGAAGAAGTAGAAAAGAAGTATGAAGATAACCTTATGATAGGATCAAATAAGATTATATGTACAGTGAAAACACTTGAGGTAATGGGATTATCTCTTCAAATTTCATTCAAAAATTATGAACCCGTATTGATAGTTGATGGGCAAGAAATTTTCTTTAAAGGAAATAATGGAGCATCAATGGAAAGGGATCTTAATAAAGATTGCATTGTGGAAGATGGTAGAACAGAAATTTATAAGGAGAATTCGGTCCAAGGAGGTACAGTTAGTCCAGTAAAGGATATGAAGAAGAAAGGAAAAGAGGATAGACAGGAACTTAAGAATAGGTTGGTAGAGGCTACTGCATAGCATAAAATTAAATACAATGTTATTTGTACAAATTGCAAAAGGAGTAAAGGTGAATGTAATCAGCAAACTCAAAAGAGACAGGAAATCTCAGAGGATGAAGGCAAGGATGCTTTCGTGAACTATGCATTAGCAGTGAGCATCAAAGGGATTTAATGGAATGTGATATTCATGGTGTTAATAGTAATTTTTATTATTGTAAAAGGGACTTTACAGTGGAATGGAAAATCTCTTGTATGTGGTGGATTTTTTTCCTGTACAGAAACAAAGAGAAATTTAACTTCTAAAATTATAGATTGGCATATTTTGATTGAAAAGAAGAGGGATGGAAAAAACAACTTAGTGGCTTACATATTTGTAAGGAAGAAAAGGGAAGAATGAAAATAAATGTGAAAAGAAGGAAGGCCAAAGAGAAGAACAAAGAACAGAATTCAGAAATTAGATAGCACTTAGAACAAAGTAAAAACAAAGAAGACTTTTCCAAGACAAGACAATATGACGGAGGATATGACAAGTCAGACATGTCATATGCACATCAAGGGGATGACAAATCAGAGAAAACTTGGATTAGAGTTAATGAGGAAAAATATGGAGAATGTAATATGTTTTCTTATTTTGAATTATTAACTGTTGAATGTGTTTTTCAAAATGAAAGAAAAACTTCTCTTGGAGATATATTTTTTTATGCAAATATGAGGGAGTATGCAAGTTTTGGAGATGTAGAAAATCATTTTTCCATATGGAAACAAGAATATGGGAGAAAGAAACTAGTTGATTAAGAAGTATCGAATGGAGAAAAAAGAGTTGATATAACTCTTACACAAGTCATTGCAGGAGAGAAAGAAGACTGCATAGGATGTGAAATTATATTCCATGAACAAATTTTTTTTTTGATCCAAAGAAGATTTGAATGTCAAGAGTTTATCTTGAGTTTGCAAATGAAAAATTGGGTGAACAGCTCAGTTAAATTTAATGTGAATATGGAGATAATTGAACAAGGTTCAATAACTAAAATTTTTGTAGCTGATGGAAAATATATAGTGGGAAGGTCATATGTTCTTGTGTCAAACAAGGAACAATATTCTTTTATAATTGAGAAGATTCCACTCAATATATTGGATAAGTGGATGATGGAAACAACAAAGGTGATAGGTATGAGAATTTTTCAAATTCAACAAGTCAGGAAAAGATGGAAGGATATGCAGGACAGTATAAAGAAAATGGTTTGGAAACAGAAGAGGATGTTGGTGACAGGGTCAGAAATCAAAGTATAGGTTCAGGTACAAGACAATGGAACTCGTGGAGAAGACATAAAGTTGAACTTAAATACTGTTGAGATGATGACAAGATAGGAGCACACAGAGGGACAGAAATTTATCTTTCTTGAAGAGATACTTTATGTTGAATATTAGTATCAAAACACAATGCAGTAGAGATGCTCATGACAGCAGAGAAAAAGGACATCCACAATACAGGGTTTGGCATCCAGGAGAAGGAGAGAATGCAGCAAATACACCTACAATTGGGAAAGGTCAGACAGCCAGTTGAAGATGAAGTCTAATGAAGTTTACATCAGAGGAAGTTGGGAGACTCGTGAGCAGGAATCCATGAATTATTTCAACCTGGGGAATCTGATGCAGGAGCATTCTTCAAAGTTTATAAGACCTAATAGTCTTATCACACATTTACCAAAGGGAGTGGGTTCCCTTAATTATTTTGTTTATTTTCCTAAGTTTAGTTTGAGTTCTAAAGAGATTTAAATGTAATTTTATTAATGAAGAATATCTCGTGAGTTGTAGAGATCTTAGGGATGAGAGAGTAATCCTAAGAAGAGTGAGGATTTTTGGGATCTAGAGGTCTAATATGGGATTTTGGTTGAGTAAAGAATGGAATTGAGATAAGCTTTAGGAAATATTGAGAGATTGTTGGATCTGAACTGAAATTGATTCATGATTCCTTTTTTTTTATATTGGTAAGAATTTTGAAACATAATGGGTTGGCCCGGAGTTAAAATATTGGACCTTATGAGGTAGGAGTTAATAGTCTTACGAATTATAGTTGTTAGCCTTTGTAAATATATTATGTTATATTAATATAAAAAACACAGTGTGCAGTGAGAGTGATGAGATGGGGTTTTGATTGCTGTGTTGTGTGAACAATTCTGTTTTGGAAATTTCATCTCTATCAGTTCAATGGTAAATCACAATTCACTTCTGATTGAGTCATTGACAGAATATAAAATGCATTAAATTGTGAATCTGCGTAGTTAGAATATTTTTTGTGTTGAGCGATATTGATGAAATTCTAAATTTTTCCTTCAGGGAACTGGTGTTTAGAAGTTTGCTTAGAATTCTGTGTGCAGGTGCATAAGATTCAAGATTTCCTTATTGAAATGGCAGATGGATCCATTTGGCAGTAATTTGGTGGAAGAATTTTGGACAAGTTCAGCAATTCTAGTGCGAATTAAAATGACTACTGTGAATGTGGAATAGGAGAGGAAAAAAGTGAAGGAAAGAAGGATAAAACTAACTTTGTTTTAGGTATGTTCTACCTTGTCCGGTTCTGTGGAGAAATGAGAGAAAGGATCTAAAGCAGTGCCACATTACAGCAAAGAAGAATTATGTTACAGTGAAGAGAAGAAAGGCTATCATATGTTCGGTAAAAGGTCTATTCATCTTGGTAATAGATCTGCATCTATAGCGTGATACAAGTGTAGTGAAGAAGGTAATCTAAGGATCTCTTAAGTAATAATAAAGTGTGTAATCTTGTGCGTAAAGAGGTATCTTGGGAGCTAATCAGAGAGACGTTATATGAAACATTAAGAGAAGGAAGGATCTTGGATTTGGTATAAAAGGGAGGACAAAGAAGAATCTCCTAAAGGTTGAAGAAGATGAACAGAAGGCACATCAGTAAGGACTACTGGAAAAAGGGACCGAGTCTCCCTAGTACGGGTGCAGCTTGGTGCAGAAAAGAAGATCAACCTAAAGGAGCTTAGAAGAGCAATGACAAGGTCTTGCAGACATACAAAGGTCAAGGGTTTGTGTCATGGTAATGGTACTTGTCATCTAAAAGTCTATACGAAGAATTTCTTATGGGTTTTCCTCTCCAAGAGGGAGAGGTTTTGCCCTAACTCGAACAGCGTAAATTTTTGTCTCTTGTATTTTTGGTAATTGACTTGATGAAAGACTTAATAAGCTAAGAAGAGAAGACATAAGTAAAATAAGTAAACCCACAAGTAATTATCAAGAAGAGAATTTGAATTAATCACTGCCCTACATAATTCTCAACATTAACCCCTTTCACCCTTGAAGCGAATCATTTCTTTAAGTGAAAATTAATTTTATAAGTGCAAAATTTGTTTCAAAATTGTTTTATAATTAATTGTCCAACTAACTTGTTTTTTTTCCCTGAAAATCGTGGAAATTCCAGCAAGATTTTAATTAAATCTGACAGGGATTTTTTTAAATCAGTTTATAGCTATCAAACTCGAGGTTTTTAATGGTGGTGAATCCATTTCCACCATCAAAAATATGATTCAAACACTGCTACTGCAAGACTTCTTCAATTTGTTTTTGCTCATATTCCTACCACTTTTGATCGTCTGGGTTATTCCTCTGCCTCTGTAGATAAAAAAAAATTATAAATTTATTTTGACATGTGCAAAATAAAATCACTTAAGTGATCTAATTCTACATGTGCAAAAATGGATCACTTTAGGAGCTTCCAAAAATCTAATTCGAGTTAAGGATTTTGTCTCAAATATTCCTATATACTGAAGTCTAGAAGCCTTCATTAGCAACACATCAAGTTCTCTCTATCTTGCTTTGGTGATCTAGCTCTCACATTGGTGATCAAGCCCTCGCATCAGTAATTTATTTCTCTTGTTGTTAGCAGATCTATTGTAGATTTGAAAATTTGATTATTAGTGACAAACCTCTTATCATCGTTGGCAGATCTAATTATTAGTAGCAGATCTCTTATCATCATTGGAAGATCTTTGATTAACAGTGGCAAATATGATTATTCGTGGAAAATATCTTGTCATCATTAGTGATCTCTTTCGCATTGGTGATAAATCCCTTTCATCAGTGTTTTATCTCTCTCACTATTAGCAGATTTATTGGAAGTCTATTATTTGGTTTCATCATTCGCAGATCTAGTGGAGATTTCTCTCTCGCATTTCTGGAGATTTGTTTCTGGCAATATTTTTTGACAGATTTTGTATTATTGGTTAGATCTTTATCTTGTATTATCATTGGTGGTGAATCTCCCTTGTATAAGTTTTTGCAGATCTCATATTACAAGTCTCATCCTCTTGCACATGGAGGATATTTATTATTTGTGGTCATATCATCTTATTATGAAGATGTATTGTCTTGGAAAGTGTAACTATTTTCGGTCTTCATATTGACTATGTAATTATGTATTTGTGTAATGAAGAAGACAAAGATAATAAAATATATTTTTTTTATTCTTGCTTCATGGGTTTCATGAGAAATGTTTTTATTATAGGTCAAGAGACTTCTTCTTGATGTCTTTTAGGAATTTGTCATCTTGTCATAAATTTACTAAATAAGAGTCATTTGTATGAAGATTCAAGACAATAAAGTATGCCTCAAGACCTTGTCAATAAAGTTTGAAGATATATCTCCCTATGATCAGCGTTGAATATCTCATCTAGACTACCTATCATTAGTGGACAAGTCAGCCTACAAACAGTGTTAAGGGCCGGCCTAAAATAGAGGAAGGATTTCTCTATATATAAGATACCTCTGTGGTTTATTTGGTGGAAGAAGTTTGGAAAATTCAGTGATTCTAGTGTGAGTAAAAAGGACTGCAGTGAGTGTGGAATAGGAGAGGAAAACAACAAAGGAAATAAGGATAGAACTAACTCAATATTTGGTATGTTCTACCTCGTCCAGTTATGTGGAGAAATGCGAGAAAGCGTCTAAAGCAGTGCCACGTTATAGCGAAGAAGAATTATGTTACAGTGAAGAGAAGAAGGGTATCATATGTTTGGTCTAGGGTCTATTCATATTGGTAATAGATCTGCATCAATAGTGTGAGACAAGTGCAATGATGAAGGTAATTCGAGGATCTCTTAAGTAATAATCAAGTTTGTAATCTTGTGTGTGAGGAGGTATCTTGGGAGCTAATCAGAGAGACCTTATATGAGACATTAATATAAGGAAGGATATTTGATTTGGTATAAAATAGAGGCCAAAGAAGAAGCTCATGAAGGCTGAAGAAGAACAAAAGAAGGCGCATTAGTAAGGATTGTTGGAAAAAGGGACCGAGTCTCACTAGTACTGGTGCAACTAAGTGCAAGAAAGAAGATTAGCATAAAGGAGCTTCGAAGAGCAGTGAAATGGTCTTGGGAACATACAAAGGTCGAGGGTTTGTGTAATGGTCATGGTACTTATCATCTGAAATTATATAAGAATAATTTTTTGTGGGTTTTCCTCTCCAAGAGGGAGATATTTTTCCCTGGCTCGAAGAGCCTAAATTTGTGTGTCTTGTGTTTTTGGTAATTGACTTGATGAAATACTTAATAAGCTAAGAAGAGAAGACATAAGTAAAAGAAGTAAGATCACAAGTATGTATCAAGAAGAGAATTTGAATTAATTACTACCCTACCTATTTCTCAACATGTTATAAGAGCTAAGGTGTTAAAGACAAGGGCTACTTGACAAGGAGACACTCAAGGAAGCAAGAATCAGTGTCAAGGTCAAAATCTGCGTTGAAAATTCAAATCAATTTGCAAGGAGGATTCTTCAATATCATTCAAAGGGTCTACTTATCAAGTAGATAATCTTTGCCATCAAATATTTATGCCATTGAAGACATTGTAGGAAGACACATCATTAAGTTCCATCCAACAATATCCAACACCTTTGAAGACATCATCATTCTAAAGACATCCTTTATCATTAAGGATCCTAGGTCACTTTGAAGAATTCAATCTAAGAGGAAGTACCTGACTTCGTCTTCATCGTCATCAAGGAAGTTGCTATAAGGAGGAAGTCAATCTACTCAAGTAAGTATATATGACCTTATCTAAATCTGTCAAAATGACTTGTTTCAATGAGAGAAACAAATTGGTTGGGTCGTCAAACTTTAGTGCATGGAAGAAGAGGACAGATTTGAATTTAATCGAAGACGAAGTTATGGGCTACATTGAAGTATCTAAAATTCAACCCTCAAAAGAAGATGCTCCAGCTCATGCCAAGTACATGAAATGAGAAATCAGAGCCCGGAGGATTCTCATAAAATCCATTAAGGACTCACTCATACCCTATGTATCAAAACTGAAAACTGCAAAAGAAATATATGAGAAACTGGTGGAGCTATTCTCTATGAGTAATGCAGGAGAAGAAATCTCTCTGAGCCAAGAACTATACAAGATGAAATTTTCAAGGGAGGAAGGAGTGACTTCATATTTTATGAAGCTTTTTGAAATAAGAGACCGACTGCAGGAATTGGGAGAAGTAATGTCTGATAGTGAGATGGCTATTGTGGTGTTGAATTCTCTACCAAAAGAATGAGGAAACTTAAATTCAAGTTTATACAGGATGAAAGAAGAAACTCCATTCCAAGATCTATGGTATCTATGTAAAATAGAGGAAACAAGATTGAAAGCCAAAATTGATACATGATAAAATGAATGGAATCAAACCTTTACAGCCATGTCCAGGAAGAAAGGAAGATTCGACAAATTTTGTCCTCATAATAAAAGAATAAATATGGAAAAAGTACGATGCTTTGGATGTAATGAACCTGGGAATTATAAAAGTGATAGTCCTAAATCTGGGAAGGACAAGAGGAAAAAGGAAGAAGCACATGTCACTAATGAAAGGGAAGAACTAGATACAAAGAAATCTAAGAAAGAAGAAGCGAGAGATATCTATTATGTTTGAGATCATATTCCTCTTTAAGTGATTTATGTTGGTTGTGAAATAGTATGATAGGATGCATAGTATTATAATAGCATCATGATAGAAGCATGGAAGTAGCACTTGAAGAAGTAGCTCATGGGAACCTCATTGATAACAACATTTGATGGAAGACAATCATCTGGATCAAGGGTCATCATTCAATAATCGATATGGAAATAGGTGCTCTCTAGATTCACTGAAAGCAAGAGGTTTCATCAATAATTCTATCTTGCAGAATTCAAGGATTAGAACATGATGACATATTAATGAAGCGGGACAAAGGAACGAAGTTCTTCATTCTAGTAAAATTGCAGCAGGATGACACAAAATGAAATAGTATGAGGTACATATATAATGTGTTGACATTGGATGTTGTGAAATCATGTTCAGGTAATGGATTTATATCTTTAGAAGTATGATCTATGGAAGGAATATCTCTTATGGTGCACAGGGTTCCACTAACAAATGAAATTAACTATGTCCTCATATGGAATATGAGGTGATTGTATACAACCAACGAACTGGATATTGGAAGCTCCTAGGGATGAAGTTGTGTGGAGAATGAACGAAAGAGACCATGAAGTGCAACCATGTAAAGAGGCGGTTATCATCCGGAAGCCAAGAAGATGTGACTAAGAGATCTCCTGGGAAGATATGTGGAATCTTATAGAAGTATGGTAAACAAGAAGACCCTCGAAAAAACATATCTTTAGCATATGTTTCAATCTGAATAGAGGATTCATCACTAATGTAACATTTATTTTAAAAGTTCATATGTATTAGTTTATTTGGATGAGTTTATACAGGGATGCCAATCATGTGGAAGGATGTAAGATCCTTGGGATATTATTCAAGGAAAGCATCATGGAATAAAGGTGGACGAGATGAAAAAGACTGATGAATCACTTTTTGATGGTTAACATGACTCGTGGATGAAAATGATGGATGATATGTTCCCTATGACACCAAAAGTTGAAGATTCCTCAATATCGAAATCTGTGATATCAAGGAAAGGAATTCTTCATGAGCAGTTGGGTGTCTCACCATTGCTGCTACAGGTCCCTAGTTGAGAGGGATCCTGGTGGTAAGTTTCTTACTTGGAATAAATCTTAAATATGTCCTTCCTGAGTTAAGAGGGAGTGATGTATATGATTCTCTAATTCATGTGTCATGCACTAGACCAAGACTAACAGCCGCAAGTTTTAGTGAAGGCCATGTGGAGAGAATGGATAGACACGTCATTTTGGTATTCACATGGAAGACACAATGGAGGATTAGGTAATCATTTGGCATCCAATACTCTTTGAGAATGAGATAGGGAATTCAAGATAAGAGTAGTCGAGGGTCGATATTCTTTGAGGGTTGGCTACCCAAGAGAATAATAGTCGAAGAATTTCATACTTTGGGAAAACCTGGATGGAGTATATACCTTGGAGAGACAATGACTACGGTGTCTATAAGTCATGTGTCTCACCAGTATTGTAGCCCGTTTTCTCGTTGAGAGATGGGACTGTTAGTCAAAGCCTTGCACTAGGACAATGTTGGTTGATATGATGATATACAGATGTGATTACCAGTCTAATTCTTCTTATGAGATTCTTCAGATTGAAAGCGACCATGTACCTATATGAATATCTCTTTATTTAACAGGGAGTGTTGGAAAGTGTAACTAGTTTTGGTCTTCATATTGACTATGTATTTATGTAATGAAGAAGATAAATATAAAAAAATGTATTTTTGTTATGCTTGCTTCATGGGTTTCATGAGCAAGGTTTTTATTATAGGTCAAAAGACTTCTTCTTGATGTCTTTTATGGATTTTTCATCTTGTCATAAATGTACTAATTAAGAGTCATGTATATGAAGAGTCAATATAATAAAGTATGACTCAAAACCTTGTCAATATAGCTTGAAGATATATCTCCATACGATCAGCATTGAATATCTCATCTAGACAACCTATGAGCAATGAACAAGTCAGCCTACATACTCCTGAACAAGTCGGCCTACAAACAGTGTGAAGGGTTGGCCTAAAACAGAGGAAGGATGTCTCTATATATAAGATATCTCTACGGTTTATTTGGTGGAAGAAGTTCGGACAAGTTCAATGATACTAATGCGAGTTAAAAGGACTGCAGTGAGTGCGGAATAGGAGAGGAAAACAGCGAAGGAAAGAAGGATAGAACTAAATTTGTTTATGTCTTTTCTACCTCGTCAAGTGAATCTATGGAGAAATGAAAGAAAGGGTCTGAAGCAGTGCCACATTACAGCGAAGAAGAATTATGTTACAGTGAAAAGAAGAAGGGATATCATATGTTTGGTCTAGGGTCTATTCATCTTAGTAATAAATCTTCATGTATAGCGTGAGACAAGTGCAGTGAAGAAGGTAATCCGAGGATGTCTTAAGTATTAATCAAGTCTGTAATCTTGTGTGTAAGGAGGTATATTGGGAGCTGATCAAAGAGACCTTATATGAAAAATTAAGAGAAGGAAGGATATTGGATTTTGTATAAAAGGGAGGCCAAAGAAGAATCTCCTAAAGGCTGAAGAAGAACAACATAAGGAACATCAATAAGGACTGCTGGAAAAATGGACTGAGCCTCCCTAGTATTGGTGCAACTCGGTGCATGAAAGAAGATCAACCTAAAGTAGCTTAGAAGAGCAATGATAAGGTCTTGGAGGCATACAAAGGTCAAGGGTCTGTGTCATCTTCATGGTACTTGTCATATGAAAGTCTATAAGAAGAATTTCTTGTGGGTTTTCGTCTCCAAGAGGGAGATTTTTTGCCCTAGCTCGAAGAGCCTAAATTTGTGTCTCTTGTGTTTTTTGTAATTGACTTGATGAAAGACTTAATAAGCTAAGAATGGAAGAAATGAGTAAAATAAGTAAGCTCACAAGTAATTATCAACAAGAGAATTTGAATTAATCACTGCCCTACCTAATTCTCAACATTAACCCCTTTCACCCTTGAAGCGAATTATTTCTTTAAGTGAAAATTAATTTTATAAGCAAAAGTTATTTCGAAATTGTTTTATAAGCCGTAGTCTAACTAACGTGCTTTTTTCCCTTGAAAATCATAGAAATTCCAATAAGATTTTATTAAAATCCGACAAGGATTTTTGTAAATCCAGGTTATAGCTATCAAAATTCAAGATTTTGGGTGCCCTTGAGGTTTTTAATGGTGTTGAATCCATTTCCACCATCAAAAAAATGATTCAAACACTGGTACTACAAGATTTATTCAATTTTGTTTGGTTGGATTCCGGCCACTTTTGGTCGTCCGGGTTATTCCTCTGCCTCCATAAACAACTCTGTTTTATAAAGTTATTTGACATGTGCAAAATAAAATCACTTAAGTGATCTAATTCGACATGTGCAAAAATGGTTCACTTTAGGAGCTTCCAAAAACCTAATTCTAATTAAGTGTTTTGTCTCAAAGTTTCCTATATACTAAAGAGAAGCCCTCATTTGCAACACATCAAGTTCTCTCTCTCTTGCTTCGGTGATCTAGCTCTCACATTGGTGATCAAGCCCTCGCATCAGTGATTTATCTCTCTTATTGTTAGTAGATCTATTGTAGATTTGCAAATTTGATTATCAGTGTCAGATCTCTTATCATCATTGGCATATATGATTATTAGTGGCAAATATCTTATCATCATTGGCAGATCTCTTATTATGAGTGGCAGATCTGATTATTAGTGGAAAATCTCTTGTTATCACTAGTGATCTCTTTCGCATTGGTGATGAAGCCCTTGCATCAATGTTTTATCTCTCTCACTATTAGCATATTTATTTGAAGTATGTTATTTCATTTCATCATTCGCAGAATTAGTGGAGATTTCTCTCTCGCATTTTGGATATTTCTTTCTTGCATTATTGTTTGACAGATTTCATATTATTGGCTAGATATTTATCTTGTATTATCATTGGTGTCAAATATCCCTTGTATCATTTTTTGTAGATCTCATATTACAAGTCTCATCCTCTTGCACATGGAGGATATTTATTATTTGTGGTCATATCATCTTATTGTGAAGGTGTATTGTCTTGGAAATTGTAATTTGTTTCGGTCTTCATATTGACTATGTAATTATGTATTTATGTAATGAAGAAGACAAATATAATAAAATGTATTTTTGTTATGCTTGCTTCATGGGTTTTATGAGAAAGGTTTTTATTATAGGTCAAAATACTTCTTCTTGGTGTCTTTTAGGTATTTGTCATCTTGTCATAAATGTAATAATTAAGAGTCGTGTATATGAAAATTCAAGACAATAAAGTATGCCGCAAGACCTTGTCAATAAGCTGGAAGATATATCTCTATATGATCAGTGTTGAATATCTCATCTAGACAACCTATGAGCAGTGGACAAGTCGGCCTACATACTCCTGAACAAGTCATCCTACAAATAGTGTGAAGGGCCAGCCTAAAACAAAGGAAGGATGTCTCTATATATAAGATAGCTCTATGGTTTATTTGGTGGAAGAAGTTCGGACAAGTTCAGTGATTCTAGTGCGAGTTAAAAGAACTGCAATGAGTGCGGAATAGGAGAGGAAAACAACGAAGGAAATAATGATAAAACTAACTATATTTAAGGTATGTTCTACCTCGTCCAATATTGTGGAGAAATGCGAGAAAGGTTCTGGAGCAGTGCCACATTACAGCGAAGAAGAATTATGTTACACTGAAGAGAATAAGGCATTAGGGAAATTTCGAGGTCTAAAATGGGTCTCCTAAGGAAATTATAAAATAATAGTGAAAATAATAAAATAATATTTGATTACATCATCAAATTTTAGAGGGAAAAAGAAAAACTATTTTTTCAACTCGTATTTTCAACTTATCTCCCAAATTTTTTACTCGAATTTCGAGTGGGAGTACTCGTTGGATGCAAAATTTAATTCTTCATCCAAGGAATACCCATGTTGCATACTTTTGATAGATCCTGCTACATGAAAAATAAGAAATACATGGAAAACGTGATTGCAATCATGTTTTTTCATGTATTTCTTATTTTTTGTGTAGCAGTGTCCATCAAAAGTATGCAACATAGGTACTCCTTGGATCATAAATTAAATTTTGCATCCAACGAGTACTCCCGCTCAAAATTTGAGTAAGCATTTTGGAAGATAAGTTGAAAATACGAGTTTTATTATTTTATTTTATTTTAATCTTTTTACCTTTTTACTTAAAAAATGGTGAATCATCCCTCATGGTTGACATCGTCATCTTGAATCCTATTGGTTCTTATAAAGTTTATTTTGGTTGTACATTTTTCTTAGGAGGCCTATTTTAGACCTCAAAATTCCCCTAATGGGTTATCATATGTTTGGTCTAAGGTCTATTCATCTTGGTAATAGATCTGGATCTATAGCGTGAGACAAGTGCAGTGAAGAAGGTAATTCGAGGATCTCTTAAGTAATAATCAACGCAATCTTGTATGTATGGAGGTATCTTGGGAGCTTATCAGAGAGACCTTATACAAAACATTAAGAGAAGGAAGGATCTTGGATTTGGTATAAAATGGATGCCAAGAACAAACTCATAAAGGTTGAAGAAGAACAACAAAATGCACATCAATAAGGACTGCTAGAAAAAGGGTCTGAGTCTCCCTAGTACTGGTGCAGCTCAGTGCAAGAAAGAAGATCAACCTAAAGGAGCTTAGTAGAGAAGTGACAAGATCTTGGAGGCTTACAAAGATCAAGGGTTTGTGTCATGGTCATGGTACTTGTCATCTGAAAGTCTATAAGAAGAATTTCTTGCGGGTTTTCCTTTTCAAGAGGAGGAGGTTTTCCCCTGGCTCAAAGAGTCTAATTTGTGTCTCTTGTGTTTTTGGTAATTGACTTGATGAAAGACTTAATAAGCTAAGAAGAGAAGACATAAGTAAAAGAAGTAAGCTCACAATTAATTATCAAGAAGAGAATTTGAATTAATCACTTCCCTACCTAATTCTCAACATGTTATAGAGCTAAGGTGCTAAAGACAAGAGCTACTTGACAAGGAGACACTCAAGGAAGCAAGAATCAAATTCAAGGTCAAAATCTGCGTTGAAAAGTCAAATCAATTTGCAATGAAGATTATTCAATATCATTCAAAGGGTCTACTTATCAAGTAGATTAATCTTTGCTATCAAATATTTATGTCATTGAATACATTATCGGAAGACACATCATCAGGCCCTATCCAACAATACCCAACACCTTTGAAGACACCATCATTCTGAAGATATCCTTTATCATTAAGGATCCTATGTCACTTACTTTGAAGAATTCAATCTAAGAGGAGGTTCTTAACTTCATCTTCATCATCATCAAAGAAGCTGCTAGAAGGAGGAAGTCACTCTACTCAAGTAAGTATCTATGACCTTATCTAAATCTGTCAAAATGACTTATTGCAAAGAGAGAAACAAATTGGTTGGGTCATCAAACTTTAGTGCTTGGAAGAAGAGGAAAATTTTGAATTTAATCGAAGGCGAAGTTATGGGCTACATTGAAGGATCTACAATTCAAACCTCAAAAGAAGATGCTCCAACTCATGCCAAGTACATGAAAGGAGAAATCAAAGCCCAGGGGATTCTCATAGAATCCATTAAGGACTCACTCATACCGTATGTATCAAAACTGAAAACTGCAAAAGAAATATATGAGAAACTAGTGGAGCTATTCTCTATGAGCACTGTAGGAGAAGCAATCTCGCTGAGACAAGAACTATACAAAATGAAATTGTCAAGAGAGGAAGGAATCACTTCATATTTTATGAATATTTCTAAAATAAGAGACCAACTGTAGGAATTGGGAGAAGTAATGTCTGATAGTGAGATGACTGTTGTGGTGTTGAATTCTCTACCAGAGGAATGGGGAAACTTCACTTCAAGCTTATACGGGAAGAAAGAAGCAACTCCATTCCACGAGCTATGGCCTCTATGTAAAATAGAGAAAGCAAGATTGAAATCCAAAATTGATACATTATCAAATGAAGGGAATGGAGCCTTTACAGCCATGTCCAGGGAGAAAGGAAGATTCAACAAATTTGGTCATCATTATAAAAGAAGAAATATGGACAAAGTACGATGCTTTTGATGTAATGAACTTGGGCATTATAAAATGGATTGTCCTAAATCTAGGAAGGACAAGAGGAAAAAAGAAGAAGCTTGTGTCATAGATGAAAGGGAAGAACTTAATGCAAAGAAATCTAAGAAAGAAGAAGCGATAGATCTATATTATGATTGAGATCATCTTCCTCTTTAAGTGATTTCTATTGGTTGTAAAATAGTATGATAGGAAGCAGAGTATATTAATAGCATCATGATAGAAGCATGGAAGGAGCACTTGAAGAAGTAGCTCTTGGGAACCTCATTGATAACAACATTTGATGGAATACAGTGATCTGGATCAAGGGTCATCATTCAATTATCGATATGGAAACATGTGCTCTCTGGATTCACTGAAAGCAAAATATTTCATCGAGAATTCTATCTTGCGGAATTCATGGATTATAACATGATGACATATTAATCAAACAGGATAAAGGAATAAAGTTCTTCATTCTAGTAAAATTGCAGCAAGGTGACTCAAAAGGAAATAGTATGAGGTCCATATATAATGTGTTGACACTGAATGTTCATATGGTTACAAGTAATAGACTTATACCTTTAGAATTATGATCTATGGAAGGAAGATCTCTTCTTGTCCACAGGTTTCCACTAACAAATGAAATTAAATATGTCGTGATATGGTATATGAGGTGATTGTATACAAACAAGGAACTGGATATTGGAAGTCCCCGGGGATGAAGTTGTGTGGAAAAAGAATGGAAGAGATCATGAAGTGCAACCATGTAAAAAGGTGGTTATCATCCAGGAACCAAGAAGATGTGACTATGAGATCTCCTATGAAGATATGTGGACTCTCATAGAAGTATGGTAAACAAGAAGACCCTTGACAAAACATGTCTTTAAGAGATGTGTCAATATGAATAGAGGATGTCGATGCCTATAGGAAGATGTCATGGTGAAAGATCATCACTAAGGTCACTTTTAATTTAAAGTTCATATGTATATGTTTATTTGGATGAGTTTATGCAGGGCTACCAATCATGTGGAAGGATGTAAGATCCTTGGGAGATGAATCGAAGGAAAGCAGCATGGCATAAAGGTGGACCAGATGAGAAAGACTGATGAATCACTTTCTGATGGTTAACGTGATTCGTGGACAAAAGTGATGGATGATATGTGCCCTATGACGCCAAAAGTTGAAGATTCCTTAATATCGGAATCCATGACATCGAGGGAAGGAATTATTCATGAGTAGTTGGGTGTCTCACCATTGCTGCTACATGTCCATGTTTGAAAAAGAGCCTGGTGGTAAGTTTCTTACTTGAAAGAAACTTGAAGTATGTCCTTCCTGAGTTAAGAAGGAATGATGTATATGATTCTCTAATTCAATTGTCATGCAGTAGACCAGGGCTAACAGTGGTAAGTCTTAGTGAATTTCATGATCAGAGAATGGATAGACACATCATTCTAGTCTTCACATGGAAGACAAAATGGAGCATTGGGTAATCATCTGGCATCCGATACTCTTTGAGAATGAGGTAGGGCATTCAAGATAACAGTAGTCGGGGATCGATATTCTTTGAAGGTTGGCTACCAAAGAAAATAATAGTCCAAGCACAGTCCAAGAAGGTCATACTCTCGGAACACCTGGGTGGAGTATGTACCTTGGAGAGACAATGACTATGGTGTCTATAAGTCATGTGTCTCACCAGCATTGTAGCCCATTGTCTCGTTGAGAGATGGGGTTGTTAATCAAGGCCTTGCACTAGGACAATGTTGGTTGATATGATGTTATACATATGTGATTACCAATCTAATTCTTCTTATGAGATTCTTCAGATTGAAAGTGACCATGTACCTATATGAATACCTATCTACTTAAGAGCGAGTGTTTGAAAGTGTAACTAGTTTCGGTCTTCATATTGACTATGTAATTATGTATTTATGTAATGAAGAAAACAAAGATAATAAAATGTATTTTTGTTATGCTTGCTTCATGGGTTTCATGAGCAAGGTTTTTATTATAGGTCAAAAGACTTCTTTTTGATGTCTTTTAGGGATTTTCCATCTTGTCATAAATGTACTAATTAAGAGCCATGTATAGGAAGAGTCAAGACAATAAAGTATGCCTCAACACCTTATCAATAAATCTTGAAGATATATCTCCATATGATCAGCGTTGAATATCTCATCTAGACAACCTATGAGCAGTGGACAAGTCGGCCTACAAACAATGTGAAGAGTCGACCTAAAACAGAGGTAGGATGTTTCTATATATAAGATAGCTCTGCGGTTTATTTGGTGGAATAAGTTTAGTGATTCTAGTGCGAGTGACTGCAATGAGTGCGAAATAGGAGAGGAAAACAACAAAGGAAAGAAGGATAGAATTAACTCTGTTTTAGGTCTGCTCTACCTCGTCTAATTCTGTGGAGAAATGCGAGAAAGGGTCTGAAGCAGTGTCACATTACAGCGAAGAAGAATTATATCACAATGAAGAGAAGGGCTATCATATATTCAGTCTAGGGTATATTCACTTGGTAATAGATCTACATCTATAGCATGAGACAAGTGTTGTGAAGAAGGTAATCTGAGGATCTCTTAAGTAATAATCAAGTTTGTAATCTTGTGTGTAAGGAGGTATCTTGGGAGCTAATTAGAGAGACCTTATACGAAACATTAACAGAAGGAAGGATCTTGGATTTGGTATAAAAGAGAAGCCAAAGAAGAATCCCCTGAAAGCTGAAGAAGAACAACAGAAGGCACATCAATAAGGACTGCTGGAAAAAGGGACCAATTCTCCCTAGTACTGGTGCAGCTCGGTGCAGGAAAGAATATGAACCTAAAGGAGCTTAGTAGAGCAGTGACAATGTCTTGCAGGCATACAAAAGTCAAGGCTCTGTGTTATGGTCATGGTACTTTTCATCTAAAAGTCTATAAGAAGAATTTCTTGTGGGTTTTCCTCTCCAAGGAGGAGAGGTTTTGCCCTAGCTCGAACAGCCTAAATTTGTCTCTTGTGTTTTTGGTAATTGACTTGATGAAAGACTTGATAAGCTAAAAAGAGAAGACATAAGTAAAAAAAGTAAGCTCATGAGTAATTATCAAGAAGAGAAATTGAATTAATCATTACCCTAGCTAATTCTCAACATTAACCCCTTTCACCCTTGAAGCAAATTATTTCTTTAAGTGCAAATTAATTTTACAAGTGCAAAAGTTATTTCAAAATTGTTTTATAAGCCGTAGTCTGACTAACCTGTTTTTTTGCCCTGAAAATGATGGAAATTCCAACATGATTTTAATAAAATCTAGCAGGGATTTTTGTAAATCCAAGTTATAGAGATCAAACTTCAAGATTTTAGGTGTCCTCGAGGTTTTTAATGGTGCTGAATCCATTTCCACCATCAAAAACATGATTCAAACACTGCTACTGCAAGATTTCTTTAATTTTTTGCCCGGATTCCAGACATTTTTTGTCGTTTGGGTTATTCCTCCGCCTCAATAGACAACTCTGTTTTATAAAGTTATTTTGACATGTGCAAAATAAAATCACTTTGGTGATCTAATTCGACATGTGCAAAAATGGATCACTCTAGGAACTTCCAAAAACCTAATTCGAGTTAAGGATTTGTCTCAAAAATTCCTATATACTGAAGAGAAGTCTTCATTTGTAGCACACCAAATTCTCCCTGTCTTGCTTCGGTGATCTAGCTCTCGCATTGGTGATCAAGCCCTCGCATCAGTAATTTATCTCTCTTATTGTTGGCAAATCTATTGTAAATTTGCATATTTGATTATCAGTGACAAATCTCTTATCATCATTAGCAGATCTGATTATTAGTGGCAGATCTCTTATCATCATTCGCAGATCTCTGATTATTAGTGGCAAATCTGATTATTAGTGGAAAATCTCTTGTCATCACTAGTTATCTCTTTCGCATAGATGATAAAGCCCTTGAATCAGTGTTTTATCTCTCTCACTATTAGCATATTTATTGGAAACTTGTTATTTCATTTCATCATTCGTAGATCTAGTGGAGATTTCTCTCTCGCATTTCTGGAGATTTCTGTCTTGTATTATTGTTTGACAGATTTTGTATTATTGGCTAGATTTTTTTCTTGTATTATCATTGCTGGTAGATCTCCCTTGTATCAGTTTTTGCAGATCTCATATTACAAGTCTCATCCTCTTGCACATGGAGAATATTTACAATTTGTGGTCAACTCATCTTATTGTGAAGGTGTATTGTTTTGGATTTCTAGCATGCATCTGGAGACTTGTCTATCTCATTCGTGAAATTTAATCTTCTTCTCACACTCGTAATCTTTGCTGGAAGATTGAAGGATTTGTTATTCTGCGTTTGTGATCAGATCTCACACTTCAAAAGATCTGTGTTAAAGGGGTAATGTTGCTATCATTGAGAAAAGGGTTTTGTACTCTACTTATGTATCTCTGTTCAACAATTGATGAAGATATAAATTCTTAAAAGGTTTTCCCCCACTGGAGTTTTTCCTTGGCATCCTTGGCCTTGGACCAACTCTACTATCTTACTGTAAATCTACTGTCTTACTGTTCATTGATTCTCTGCACTTAAAGGTTGAAGATCCAAGATAATTAACTTCAAAATTGCAAAATTTAACAATCTTCCCATGGTGTATGGACATCTTAGTGTTTTGTGTGATTTTAGTGTGCATTTTGCTCAGTCAAGATGTATGTTGTGTTGTGCATATTACACTAATCACTGGCACAATCTGCCCATGGCATTTGGACACATCACTGTTCTTTGTGATTTTAGGGTGTAGTTTGTTCATGGAAAGTAAGCATATTTAATGCTTGGCTTGGGAGATATTATTTAATGTTTGGCCTAGGATTAATCAAAAATTAGGTGGTAAGGAGATGTATTTGTTTTGTGTCATATGTGGGAGTCTATACAACTGTGGAATTAATTGTTGAATTGTGGGGATTGTTGAGTTGTGGGTGTTTGCCTGATGATTTTACTTTTGCAACGATAGTTGATGGCTATTGCAGGCAAGGAAGGTTGGAACAAACTATTGAGTTGTGCAGTAAAATGTGGCAAGAAGGGCTGAGGCCTCATGTTGTGACCTGCAGTGCACTTTTAAACAGTCTTTGCAAAAAAATCAAGATACAAGAGACAAACGATCTGTTGAGCAAAATGTCAGGAAGTGGATTGACAAATGATGCAATAACCTATATATTATATATTTATTAAAGTCGGTTGTGGGGAAGTAAATAATGAGAACTCAAGTTGTATGTTTTATTAATTACCAGTTATGCCCCTTGGAAGTAGTATATTTTATTAATTACCAGTTATGCCCCTTGGAGACTTCCAGTTAGTTCAGAATGTGAAAGATATAGAGACAACGTGCAGCAACAGTAATATTTGAACAGGAACCGGATCAAACCCAACTCCCTTCATCTCCAAAATGTAACCTCAAAGTAGGATTGGACACCTAATTTGAAGATAAATAAATGTATAATCCATACTCTGGCTAAAATATCCCTTTTTTTCGATGTTATGTAACTGGTGAGTTTTGTTTGTTTTGAAAACTCAAAAACACTAATGGTCTACAATGTTTTTTTGTCTTAATGTAAGGAGGTAAGGAGGCAAAATATTTCTGTATCTGCTAGCTATGTTGGATGGATCTTGTAGCTAGAAAATATACCAAGCAATAAGTTTTTATTCGTATAGCAGAAATCAAATCTCCAGATGATGCATCTGTTAAAGTGAAGCTTGAAGCAACAAAATAATGTTTCAGGTATGATATTGACAAGTTAAAAATAGTTTGTATTATAATGTTGGATGGTATCATTTTTTTGAAATGTGTTTTTGCAATACTAGGTGATCTAAACTATTGGAAAATTAATTTTAGAATGGCTGGAACTTTCACGTTTAAGAAGCTCTTAGATTGATAAATTAAAACTAAGTTTTGTTTGCGCTTCTTTTATCTCCCATTTTTGTTGATTTAAAGTATGGCAAATCATAAAATAGCAAAACAGAAGGGTCATTTCTTGCATTGATATGATGCTTGTATCCAGTCAAGTAGGCATTTGCAACGTTCATAGAGATCGTAGATCTCCTTATTGATTTCCTCAATTTCATTGTTTGGCAAGATGTAGATGTTGCCAAATTGACTTTTTATTAAAAATTGGAGATTGTATCTGTACTGATTATAATGTTGACCTGCAACATGCACAAGTACAACTATTTATAATGAATTATGTCTGCATTTCTGATAAGATGATGTTGAGAAATGTATTCCTAATGGGAGGGTCTCCATTGTAGGTGTACTAGATGAAACAGTTTAAGTAGACTTCTAACAAGCTATGTTGAGTTACTAAGACTCAAATTTCTTTCCATATAAAACACGTATAGCAGCGTTTACCTTCATGACAAAGTAAAAATATAGCTTAAAAATTCCCAATCCTCTAATGTACTTTTAATGAATTCCCAAACAAAGTATCCTTCTAATATAGCTTAGAAATTCCAAAACAAAGTATCCCTCTAATACAGCTTAGAAATTCCAAAACAAAAAAGCATCCTCCTAATATAGCTTAGAAATTCCAAAACAAAGTATCCCTCTAATATAGCTTAGAAATTCCAAAACAAAGTATCCTCTCAAATTTGAGTTGATTTTCTGAGATTAAACTTTAGACACCATCCATTAAGAGCACATTTGGCAACATTGACAATATGTTCTGGGATTGGATCTAGAGAGATGGCATGTCACACACTGAGGATTTGATACGTGCTGGTCTTACGCAATTTATGACACAAGGAAGACACCATCTGTATTGGCATCATTAGGGTAGGTCTGAACCATGCATGTTTTGTTTACGGTGGCTTCTTAAAGGATACAGAGAGACGGCATGTCACACACTGAGGATTTGATATGTGCTGGTCTTACGCAATTCATGACCCAAGGAAGACACTATCTGTATTGGAATCATTAGGGTAGGTCTGAACCAGGACTGTTTTGTTTTCCATGCTTTCTTCATGACACAAAGAAGACACTATCTGTATTGGTAGGTCTGAACCATTGCATGTTTTGTTTGTTTTTCATGCTTTCTTAAAGGATATCTGTCAAATCAATTTGCTTTCTTCTTGAAAATCCCTTTGTTATTGATATGGTCAATAACAAGAGACATGTACGAACACAATGATATAATCAATAACAAGATAAATGTACAATGAGTTGTGCTTTCATATCGTCTCATGTCTCATATTATCATGGAGGTGATGTGATATTACAATGAGTTGTGATGTGATATTAGAAATAAAATATTATATATAAAATTAGTTTCCACATTCACATTATTGTTTCCTAAATCTTTGTTTTTTATAAGGTTATTTTTCATCACTTCACACTCATCTACATCTAAATCTTTGTTTTTTATAAGGTTATATTTTCATTGTAGAGCGGAAATATTAAACAAGAAAAAAATAGAATTAATAACTGAATGAAACTGAAAAATAAACACACATAATTTACGTGGTAAAACCTTGACAGGGTGTCAAGGAAACCTGCACAGGGCAAGGAATTGGAAATTCTATTAATCAAAATGATTCTTCGTGCATACAAGCCTCTCGGGCCATCCAATTTATCTTGAGCCTATTTCGTTATTCTAACTTCATTTCGTTACTCAACCAATTAACGGTCAATAAGTAATTTGCCAAAAATTACATTATTTACAATTTGTTGTCATATTTTTAACAAACTCCACCTTGACAACAATTTTCCTAAGCCCTTGCCCATGCCCATTTATCATCTTTTCTGCAAGTCGAGAGAAGCGAGACACCATCTCAGTGCCTCTACTATAACTGGCTTCGTGAATATATCTGCATGATTTTCCTGTGTGCGGACCTTCTTGAGAACTACTTTGCCGCCTTCGATTACATGTCTCACAAAGTGATACCTTACATCGATGTGCTTGGTCTTGTTGTGATAGGTTGGATTTGTAGCCAAATGAATGGCGCTCTGACTATCACAAAACACATTCACTTTCTCCTGCATCCTTCCAATCTCATCAAGCAGAGCTTTTAACCAAATTGCCTCTTTACAGGCATCTTAAGCAGCTATATACTCTGCTTCAGTAGTGGACAAAGCAACTGTCTCTTGAAGCTTTGACATCCGGCGAATTACTCCACCTGCAAGAGTAAAAACATAACCTGTAGTAGACCTCATTTTGTCCAAATCACCTGCATAATCAGCATCCACATATCCACAGACTAAACCTTCATGACCATCAAAGCTGATGCAACGGTCACTTGTGCCTCTCAAATATCAAAGCACCCATTTCACTGTTCGTCAATGTTCTTCCCCTAGATTTGCCATGAACCAGCTGACAACTCCAACTACATGTGAAATATAAAGTCTTGTAGATACCATCGCATACATTAAGTTGCCTACCGCATTTGCATATGGTACACGATACATATACTTCTTTTCTTCATTAGTTCTAGGACTTAAACCCGAAGAAAGCTTAAAATGGAAAGCTAATGGAACATTAACAGTGTTCACATTGTTCATACCGAACTTTTCAAGTACTTTCTCCACATACCTCTGTTGTGATAACCAGAGCTTTCCATTCTCCCTGTCTCTGTGTATCTCCATGCCCAAGATATGTTTGCCGCTCCAAAATCCTTCATTTCAAACGTCCTAGAGAGTTGAGCCTTTAACCTGTTGATTTCTTCCATGCTTTTGCTTGCAATAAGCATATCATCAACATACAACACCAAGATAATGAGTATGCCATTGAAACTTTTGAAGTATACACAATGATCATACTCACTTCTGATAAAATTCTGGCTCACCATGAAAGAATCAAACTTCTTGTACCATTTCCTGGGCGACTGCCTCAGGCCATACAATGATTTCCTGAGCTTGCAAACTAATTTTTTGCTGCGACCTTGTACAAAACCTTGTCACTGATCCATGTATATCTCTTCATCCAAATCACCATGAGGAAAGGTTGTTTTAACATCTAATTGTTCTAACTCAAGGTCAAGTAAAGCAGTTAGTGCTAACACAGTACGAACAGAAACAAGTTTAACTACTGGTGAAAAGATCTCATGAAAATCAATACCTTCAACCTGAGAATACCCTTTTGCAACCAGTCTCGCCTTATACCTTTCGATACTTCCATCAACTTTCCTTTTCAACTTGAAGGCCCATTTGCACCCAACAACACTTCTCCCTTCAGGAAGTTCTACAAGATCCTAGGTATTGTTCTTGGCTAAGGAGTCCATTTCTTCTTCCATAGCCTTTTTCCATATCTTGCTATCTGCATCATCTACTGCTTCCTGATAACAAGAAGATTCTCCATCTTCAATAATCAATGCAAAAGATGAAGCAAAATCTTCATACCTTTCAGGGGTTTTTCTTTCCCTTGTCGACCTTCGTAGTCACTCGTCACTGAATCGGTTCTGGAATTTCTCCAGTTTCCTTTGCTTCTCCACATTTTTCATCAAAAGTCTCTCCTTCCTTTCGACTTTCTGGAAAAGGTTTAGTCTCCAATTGAATCCACTAACTTGGCGATACCTGCTCCTATTCAACTTTTTCGACATCTGATTTTAAAAGAGAAGATTCATCAAATGTTACATCTCTACTAATGACTATCTTCCGTGAAGAATGATACCACAACCTATATCCCTTCATTGCATAATGATATCCAACAAAGACACAACATTTCGATTTTGGATCTAACTTTGAACACTGATTTCTAGGAATAAGAGCATAGGCATCACAACCAAAAATCTTCAAATGCGAATAATCACAAGAATGACCCGACCAAATTTCTTCAGAAATTTTACAATTTATTACAACTGAAGGTGATCTGTTAACTAAATAACAAGCGGTGGATATTGCTTCTGCCCACACAACTCCTTTTGCAGGTTAGCATTACCGATCATGCTTCTAGCTCTTTCCATAAGAGTCTGATTCATCCGTTCAACAACGCCATTTTGTTGAGAGATATAAACAGATGTTTTATGTCTAACAATCCCTTTATCCTTTCAAAATTGTTCAAACATTAAAAAAATAAATTCACCGCAATTGTCAGTTCTTAAACATTTAATTGATTTCCCTTCTTTTTTTTTCACCATTGTTTTAAATTGTTTAAAAACATTAAATACATCAGCGTTCTTTTTCAACATATAAACCCAAACTTTTCGAGAGAAATCATCAATAAAAGTTAAGAAATATAATGCACCTCCATAAGACGCAGTGGGAAATGGTTCCCACATATCAGAATGAATGTAGTCTAAAATTTGTTTACTATTATGATTTCCAGCCTTGAACCTTCGTTTACACTGTTTTCCAAACACGCAATATTTACAAAAATCCAACTTCAAGGATTTCAAATTAGGAAGCAATTTGCAGTTCATCAGTACCCGAAGACCTTTCTCACTCATGTGACCCAACCGCTGATGCCATAGATGAGAACTTTCTTCTGCTTTTCCTGATACGATCGCTACTTCACTAACTTGAGTGCTTCCTTTGAATCTGTACAGATTTCCGACCTTTTCAGCCTTCATCACAACCAAGGCTCCTTTTGAGACTTTCAACACTCCATTCTGACCTGTAAATTTATAACCATTCGAATCCAAAACTCCCAAGGAAATCAAGTTTTTCTTTAATATCAAGTACATGCCTAACATCAGATAACGTGTATCATCATACATTTTAATTTTTACATTACCAATCCCAACAATCTAACAAGATGCATTATTTCTCATGAATACAGAACTACCATTTACAGTTTCATATGAAGTAAACCAACTTCGATATAGACTCATATGATGAGAAGCACCAGAGTCTAATAGTCAATTTTCTGCATCTTGAGAGACATTATAGACAAGGAGAGCTTCAACAATTAAAACATCATCAACCATACTTAAATCAACCTGATTTGCTTCCTTGCTATGGTTTTCCGACTCCTTCCGTTTCCAACAATCTTTCTTGAGGTGTCCAAGTTTATTGCAGTACCAGCACTTGGCTTTACACTTCTTGCCGCCCTTTGACTTCGATCTGGAAGAACCTCTTGCTTTCTCCCCTTTTTCCTTTGACCAACCTCTAGCTACCATGGCTCCTAATGCAAATTTCTCAATGCTAGATTTCCTTCGTACCTCTTCAAATAAGAGAGCACCACAACAGATTCAAATTTTAATGAATCGACAGTGCTCAAACTGATTGAAGTTACGAAGTGATCCCATGACTCGGGCAGGGAACACAACAAGGTTATTGCTTGTTTTCTTCCTGCATTTTTACTTCCATATCTGACAACTGGCAAATAAACGTGTTAAAAACATTCAAGTGTTCTGCAATTTTTGCACCCTCCTTCATCTGAAGACGTACAATTGTCTTTTTAAATAGATTCTATTTGTCGAAGATTTTGTCATATACAAGGTTTCCAATTTTCCCCACAACCCTTCAGCGGTACTCTCTCCAACAATATTGAAGAGAACTTCATCTGCCAAACATAACCGAATGGTACTGAGAGCTCGAGCATCCAAGTCCCCCCAGTGCGAGTCTGTCATGCTTGCCAATTTTTTACTTACCTCGTCTAATGCTTTATGCAACCCTTGTTGCACCAGCAAATCCCTAACCTTAAATTTCCACAATGCAAAATTATTTTTCCTGATGAATTTATCCACCTCGAACTTTGCATTTGTCATTTTAGCCATTTCTTCCTCCTAGTTTTCCCTTCTTTCTTTAATTTCCAAATAGGATCTAATAAAAAAAACTTTTCCCCTCTTCTTCAGATAGGGTTTATTTCTGTTTTCCAATTTTCATAATTTCTTTATATAATTAAAAAATAATAATAATAATAATAATAATCAATAAAATTAAAAAATTAAAAATAAAATAAAATTTCTTTCCAATCTCGGAATCCCATTCAAAAACTAACTTCCCTTCTTGTTTTAAATTTCCAAGAAAAAAATTTCAAACCCTTCTAAAATATTTTTTTGTTTAAACCCTTTCTCTCTATTCTCAAAACTAAGTCTCCTTTTTTTTAAAAAAACTTTAAATTTTAAATTCTCAATTCTTAAAACCCTCTTCAAACAAACGCTGATTTATTGAAACCTTTCTTGAATTTTTAAGCAAAGAAAGACTCTGCTTCAAATAAACAAGTAAATTTATTCTCTTAAAAAGAAAAAATTATACGTTCCCCTATTGCGTTGTTCGTTCAACGTGTGGACAGAAATTGAATTGCAATCTTTTTCAAACTGGGCAGAATTGATTGCAGTCCTACAAGGACAGCGGCCCCTCCTTATGACTTCTTTAACCAGCGAAGCTTTCTCTAGACAAAACGGCAGTGGCTTCTTTCTGCAATGGCAATTGCTGGCTTCAACGACGAATTCTTCTGCTTCCAAATGGATGGCAACAGCTCTCTAATCGACAGCTCTCCACCACCACTCGATGGCTGCTCTTTTTCCAGCGGATCGCTCAGACTTCTCCGATTTGGACGATAGAGCACCCTCTGTCTGCAATCTCACCGTGGCAATGGCCACTCGACGACTCCTCCCTCAATCACAGCAGATGGCAACGGCCTCCATCTCTCACAGCGAATTCTTGCTCAAAGAATTTCAACCACATTTTTGACTTTGATACCACTTGTCGAGCGGAAATATTAAACGAGAAAGAAATAGAATTAATAACTGAATAAAATTGAAGAATAAACACACAAATAAACACATAATTTACGTGGTAAAACCTTGACGGGGTGTCAAGGAAACCTCCACGGAGCAAGAGATTGGAAACTCTATTAATCAAAATGATTCTCCGTGCATACAAGCCTCTCAAGCCATCCAATTTATCTTGAGCCTATTTCGTTATTCTAACTTTATTTTGTTACTCAACCAATTAACGATCAATAAGTAATTTGTCCAAAATTACATTATTTACAATTTGTTGTCATACTTTTAACATTCATCACTTTACACTCATCCACATCTATGTTGGTCATCACTTAAAAATCATCCACATCCTCGTTTTCTGGACTACAAACTTTCTGTCACTTTACATTCATCTGCATCTTTGTTTCTTGCAATACTCTTTCTCCATCAGTTTACATTTACATTCATATACACTTCCATCAACATGCTCTTGTACCTTTTCCATCACTTTACATTTACATTCATGTACACTTTCCATCAACATGCTTTTGCACCTATTAAATCACTTTACATTTACATTCATGTACACTTCCACCAACATGCTTTTGCACCTTTTGGTCCCAATGCTAATAATGTTATAGTTAAATTAAATGGATTGCGCATTATCAAATTAAATGCATTAACCACCGTACAAATTACAAAAAGGCTTGAAAAACCCCTCAAAACTTATGGCCGTAGTCTAACTAGCCAGAGGAATCGCCCTGAAAATCATGAAAATTCCGATAAGATTTTCAGAAAATCCGGCAGGAATTTTTCTAAATCCATGTTATAACCATCAAAGTTTAATATTTTGGGTGTCTTTCAGGTTTTTGATGGTGCTGAATCCATTTCCAATGTCAAAATCAAGATTCAAACACTGTTTCTGCAAGATTTTTTAAATTTTTTTGGCCCGGATTCCGGCCAATTTTGACCGTCCGGGCAATTCCTCCAGCTCATTAGACGACTCCAAACTTATGTAGCAAAATCGGGTCCAACAGCTTAAGGTTGATATCCATGCTTTTTTAAAGGATATCTGTTGAATCAATTTGCCTTCTTCTCGGAGATCTCTTTGTTATTCATATGATCAATAACAAAAGACATGTAAAAACACATTGATATGGCCAATAACCAGAGACGTTTTGAGAAAATTAGATATGAGGGTATTATATAATATATAAAATTATTTAAGGTTTCATATTCACATTTTTGTTTTCTACAACACTATCTACAAAACTATTATTTCAGATACGAGGGTGTAATATAATATATAAAATCAATTGTTTTCTACAACAGTCTACCAATCTATTATTTCAGATACGAGGGTATAATATAATATATAAAATCATTTAAAGGTTTCCATATCTACATTTTTGTTTCTTATTACACTATCTATAATACTATCTCTTTCCTACAAGAGTATCCTATCTACAATACTATCTCTAGTTGGTCATCACTTTACATTCATCCAGATCCACATTTTTGTTTCTTATAACACTATCCATAATACTATCTCTTTCCTCCAACATTGTTGGTCATCACTTTACATTCATCCAAATCCCTGTATCTCTTTCCATCAACACTTCTACATCACTTTACATCCATCCACACTTTTCTATCAAAATACTCTCACCTACACTTCTATCAAAATAGATCCATCTACACTTCTATCAAAATGCCCTTGCACCAAAAAGTTCTCGGTTCAAGTAATATTATAATTAAATGAAATGGCATTGACCATTATCAAATGAAATGGCATTGACCACCATACAAGTAACAAAATAGGCTCGAAAGACCCACCCCTCGAGACTTATGCAGCAAAATCAGGTCCCAACAGCACAAGGGTCGAAAGGGTCCTTTGGACGGGTTTCTTTCGTTTATTGTGTGCTCCAAAAAAAGTTCTTTGGTTTTTTAAGGTTTCATTGTTTTATTTGGGCGCTCCCAATCTGTAACTTATAACCTCTAACTTATATTGATAACTTATAACCTCTAACTTGTATAGATAACAGAAATTCCAACCTGCGACCTATATATAGAGAACAGAAATTCCTAGTAAATAGTTGTCTACGATAATTTAAAGAAAGAAGAAAAAAAAAAGATTTTAATGGATTTCATATGTTCATTTCACTTCTATTATCCGAAAATTATCAGCTGTCTACGATAATTTAAAATTAATTAATTAAAAAAAAAAAAAAAAAGATTTTTATGGATTTCATATGTTCATTTCACTTCTATTATCCGAAAATTATCAGTTGTCTACGATAATTAAAAACAAAAAAACAGATTTTAATGGATTTCTTATGTTTATTTCAACTTCTAATTATTCTCTTTCCAATTGTCTACGATAATTATTTTAAAAAAACAGATTTTAATGGATTTCCAATTGTCTACAATAATTTAATTAAAATAAATATAACATAACTTCAAAATATATATATATATATAAATACAAAAAATTATTTTAAAAAAACAGATTTTAATGGATTTCCATTTGTCTACAATAATTTAATTAAAATAAATATAACATAACTTCAAAATATATATATATAAATACAAAAAAAACAAAAAAGACAATTGTCTACGAAAAAATTAAATTAATATTAAAAAAAAAACAGATTTTAATAGATTTCCTAAACAGAATGTTCAAAATTGATATGTTCATTTCACTTCTATTGTCCTCTTTACAAATGAGGATACCTCCCATCGAAACAAATATATACAAAAATAGGATGAGAACATTCTCATCGATTTACCTACCTCGTAGCCCCCCGCCATTCGATTATTCTTCTCTCAAAACCAGATAAAGAACATATTCTTTAGCGGCCGGTGACGCAAAGGCACCCATTTAAAACCAAATCAACAAACATCCTCCCACAACGGAAACAGATGTATTACAAAAAAAGGCCCATGTTCAGCACATGGTTAGAAAACTTGACTTCCTAAGCATAAATGCTTATAATAATGGAGAAATTAAAAAGTCGACCAATAAAACATCAACATAAATGTATTTAGTATTTTAAGCTATAGAGATCAGTCTCTTCCTGTGGAGTTTTGTGGGTCTGCAAATTAAGGACTATTACTAAAAACATAAACAAAGTTGTGTCTGTACATACGTATACGTTGCACGATTTTTCTGTGTCTGCAAATTAAGAAAGGGCTATTACTAAAAACATGTGTCTACAAATACGTTGTGCACTTTTTTTTCAGAGGGCTATTACTAAAAACATAAACAACTCAATAATTACAGCAATAACAAAACTATAATTGTACTATTAAACATCAATTATATTATTATTTTATCTAATTGTAAGACATTAATTATATTATCTAATTCTGAGACATTAATTATATTATCTAATTCTAAGGTCTTAATCTTCAGATCTTTGCGAAACAAGAGGAAACCAGACAGACAGACACAGACACCAGATTGGTATATGAAACCTTCTTGTTTGTGGGACAAAAGACCCACCTCTGCATAGAGATTTGACTGCTAAGTCTACAAAGACATACATACTCTACCCCTCTGACCTCTTAGGAAAATTATATTATTATTATATTATCCAATTTTAAGACACCAGATTGCCCAGATTGATATACAAGACTCCTTGTTTGACATACATACTCTGCCCCTCTGACCTCTTAGGAAGATTATATTATTATTATATTATCCAATTTTAAGACACCAAATTACACCAGATTGACCAGATTGATATACAAGACTCCTTGTTTGTGAGACAAGGGACTCACCTCCGCCTCTGCACAGCAATTTGATTGTGGTACATACATACTAATACCCTTCTGGTTTTCAACTTATGGCCTCTTAGGAATACATACTAATACCCTTCTGGTTTTCAACCTATGGCCTCTTAGGAATACATACTAATACCCTTCTGGTTTTCAACCTATGGCCTCTTAGATTGATATACAAGAATCCTTGTTTGTGAGACAAGGGACTCACCTCCGCCTCCGCACAGCAATTTGATTATGGTGCATACATACTAATTCCCTTCTGGTTTTCAACTTATGGCCTCTTAGGAATACATACTAATATCCTTCTGGTTTTCAACCTATCGCCTCTTAAGAATACATACTAATACCCTTCTGGTTTTCAACCTATGGCCTCTTAGGAAGAAACCCTTGGTTTTCAACCTATGGCCTCTTAAGAAAACTCGCCTATGGCCGGTTAAGAAGAGAGACATGCTCTTAACACCATTAAGAAAACTCGCCTATGGCCTCTTAAGAAGAGAGACATGCTCTTAACACCGTTATACTCACTACCCAGAATCTACCCTCTGGTTTTCAACGTTGGTTTTCAGCATATGCTCAATTCCCAATCTACCCTCTGGTTTTCAACGTAGGCTCAATACCCTCTGGTTTTCAACGTAGGCTCAATACCCTCTGGTTTTCAACGTTGGTTTTCAGCATATGCTCAATACCCTCTGGATTTCAACGTCCCTGTGGTTTTCAACGTTGGTTGTCAGCATATGCTCAATATCCTCTGTTTTCAACGTTGGTTTTCAGCATATGCTCAATACCCTCTGGTTTTCAACATATGCTCAATACCCTCTGGTTTTCAACATATGCTCAATGCCCTCTGGTTTTCAACATATGCTCAATGCCCTCTGGTTTTCAACATATGCTCAATGCCCTCTGGTTTTCAACGTATGACCTCTTAAAAGGAAAGAGGTACTCTTAACCATTAACCATTAGGTTCAGAGCCTAAGTTGCAATAAAGCTAGTACTGCCACAACATATTAAACATAAGTTCACTGCCTAAGTTGCAATAAAGGCTAAGTTGCGATAAAGCTAGTACAACATATTAAACATAAGCCCCTGAAACATACGCCCATTCAAGTTACAAGAAGCTAGTACAACATATTAAACATAAACAGTAAAACAATATTTACATTCGATTTGTCTTCTTAAGCAAATAAGATGGCAAAACAGAAAAAATGAAGTGGAAGTAGAACGATGAAGGCTACAAAATTAGCCCCAACAACAAAACTGAAATGGAAGCCGAACGATGAAGGCTACAAAATTAACCTCAACAGCCAAACTGAAATGGAAGTCGAAAAATGAAGGCTACAAAATTAACCTCAACAGCAAAACTGAAATGGAAGTCGAACAATGAAGGCTACAAAATTAACCTCAACATTAAAACTGAAATGGAAGTCGAACGATGAAGGCTACAATATTAACCTCAATGATAAACATTATCAATTATCAATTTCATTTTATAATAAGGATTTAACCATATACAGAATTAGAGTAAGCAACAAAACGTGAACGGAACTCAAGCCAGGATACTCCAGATCATAACTATTTGTCAACCATGCCGCGAAAAATTGTGTCATATCAAAGAAAAACACCAGCTACAGAGATAACACTGCATAAAGAACTTCTATAACTCCACGCATCTAAACTTCATGTGTCCGCCTTAAAGTAAAGGGATGAATCCAGTCAATGAAAATCATGACATGGATTTCTGTAGACTGAAACTATCATTAACCCAGAGGCCCGGGAATTGATGGCTCCTTCAGAACATAGGCAAAGAACTCAATAGATCAAAATATGCAACTTCAAATAATGGTGGGCATTAATTTCCAAAACCGGCGCCAAATCACCACCCTCCGCCACCGCCGCCGCCATAGCCTCCGCCACCACCACCGCCGCCATAACCTCCACCACCGCCGCCAAAGCCGCCACCCGTTCGCTCCTGTGCAATGTTAACACGAATGGAACGGCCTTGAAGGTCCTGTAAAGAAGACATGCGGATTTCCAATTATTCCACACAAACAACCACACTGAATAAGAAGTCGTATGGCCACAACGTATTAAAATAAGCCTCCCAGGTAAACTCGCAATGAATAAATTGATATGGAAACTACAAATTATACCCACATTCACTCAAGAACGTGTGAAACTTGAAAAATCCTGGAGGACTGTAAATTTCAAAGAGTCCATGGGTATGCGGCAATGCATGTTTAGTGTTTTTTACTCTGTAAGAGACTCCAGAAACACTACTTGGACAGTATTTGTTACAATATGCATGACCCGAAGTTGCTTGAATACAGACTACCTATATTTAATGCTGAAAGGGAGATTACCTATACTTTCCATTTTAAATGCTTAAAAGGAGATTTAACCAAATTTCATTTTTATCTTCAACTTGAATAAAAACATCTCCTGAAATACAACTGACTAATTTTAGTGAAAACAATCAACACGGTATCGGTTTACTATTGTGTATCAACAAGTTGCATGCGTCATAAGGTAAAGGAAGTTCAACCAACGTCTTTTAACCGCAGGGTATTTACCAAAAGAGAAAAATACTAATCTCATTTAAACCAAAAGAAAACTTCAGAGTTTCTAATAAATATTATTTTTCACTCACACTAGCATGGTAATCGTCTATAAAGGTTATTACCTTTCCATCCATGGCCTCAACAGCAGCATTGGCCTCATCTGCAGAAGAAAAGGTGACGAAACCAAAGCCCCTTGATCTCCCAGTCTCTCTGTCATTAATTATCCTGGCTGCAACAACCCCAACAAAATTTATTTAGGAGAGAAAACAAAAGAAAATAACAAAAAAAATCCTACAACGTAGAAGCACGTCAGCTGTGCAGCAAATTTCATAGAATGTTAAAGTAAGCAATCCTCATACCCTCCATGACATCGCCAAAAGTTGCAAATGACTCTCTGAGAGTCTGATCATCTATTCCATACGAAAGACCTGCAACTCAACCCATGAGCAGTAACCAAAGATTAATATCATCAGAACAAAAAATACAAATCTGTATAACACTTTACTCTAGAGCACCCAGACTCGGTATCGTCTAATAAAATAGCCCGACAGTTCAAATCAAGACAGCAAATATTTAGTTACGGTTCAAAGTTTCAGTAGGCTTTAATCCAACACAGATGTTTTACAAACATACCCCTTACCAAGTCAGGTCAACAAAAATTTTGGTTACGGCTCAAAGATTTAGTGTACATTTACCAAAGACAAATGGTTTACAATTAGACCTTTTGAGATACAGAGCTTCAAAAGACACTCTGGGATTTAGGATATTTTTACCCTGTTACAGCATGTTACCATTAGGGCTAAACAACCAGACGCAAGGATTCACATGGCTTGAGGAAACCTATAAATGTTTAGATTTAAGTAGGGCTTAACAAAACCTCAAAGCTACGAAGGGTTTAAAAAAAACTCAGAGCTACGGATTCTAAGATTCGGCGCTGTATTAGGGTTTTGCCAAAATCTTGGAGCTAGGGGTTATAAGGTTTAACGCTCTGTTAGGATTTAACAAAATCTCAGAGCTATGGGTTCTAAGGCTTAACACTCTGTTAGAGTTTCACAAAATCTCAGAGCTAATGGTTCTAGGGTTTAACAAAATCTCAGTGCTAATGGTGCTAGGATTTAACAAAATCCCAGTGCTAATGGTGCTAGGGTTTAGCAAAATCCCAGAGCTAATGGTGCAAGGGTCTAAGAAAGGCCCAGAGATACAAATGCTACATCTATGATTATTTGTCATTTATCTTATTCAACTTACCTCCGACGAAAACTTTAGAGGACATGCACCGGAACGCGTTGTAGATGGTCGGCACGTATACAGAGGGCGTTGAACGGATATGTTTAGTTACGGATTGCTTGAGCAGACTTCCTAACTTGGTAGCGAACGCCATATCTGCTTCACGAAAGATAAAGGAGATTAAATCGTTACGAATGTGAAGCCCCCAATAATTTAGATAAATAAAAGAACATGCAAACAAAATATACAATGGCCATTAATCTTTCATAAAGGCGTTTGCCAGAACTAACAGAACAGCCAGCGAACGGATGAAACTGAAGAAATGCAGACATCCTTACCTTCAAGCTCAGGAACAACACTGAAAAAGTTTACCAACAAAAAACAAAATATGAAATGAGAGCGCAATGCGCGTACCATATATTGGGGTTTCAGTAGGGCTTATGAAACCCTAAAGCTGTAAATTTAACCCTTCGATCTGAGAAGAGAGGGAGAGAGAATCTGTTCCCTACGATGAAAATACTGGGTACCGTTGATCAAGGCGGTGTCGTTTTCAATGAGACTCGTGACAACCGTCGATTTCGACATGTTTGTTTCTGTGGATTTTTGTTTTACAAAGAAAAATAGCAAAATAAATACGTGCATATATATAATTATTGTACTTCTTAATCAAAGAAAAAAGGATTCACAGGGGAGTGATTTTAAATCTTTACGCCTTATAACTTAATAATCAGTAGAAAATTATGATTCAGTAAAAGGGTGGAGATATCCGAAAATACATATATGGGATTTTTTTTATCGTATTGTTTTTATTATTTTTATTGTAATTGATTAAATATTTTATTATAAGGTTGAATTTTGTTAAATTAAATTTAAAATTGGTATTATTTATTTAGATTTATTTTATGATCTCAGAATTGAGAGGGATCAAATTTTTTTTTACTAAAAAAAGTTGAGAGGGATGAAATTTACTTTTACTAAAAAAAAGATTGTATTTTAAAAATTTTGATATATATGAGTTTAGCAAATTGGAAATTTTTATTTCATATCTTAAATATTTTTTAATAAATTATAATACATTAATAGTAATTTATGTTGAAATTTTATAGCAAGATTGTGATTTCTTTATGATTAAAATACACTTTTCAATATATAAAACTTCAAACACTTTATCTTTGCAAATTAAACAATTCTAAAATGTGATTTATAAATCATAGTGTTTATTTCTTGATTTACTATAAATATTGTTAGAAGATTTAATGCGTCTCTTATATCTACCTATTTGCATTTATTAAATCGTTAATATATATATAGTTATATTTTATATTAATTATTTTAATGGATCACACACATTATTTGTATAATAAATTTATTATTATGTTATATTTTAATAGTCAAATTTTACTACCTTGCATTAATAATAGTTATTTTTTATTAGACTTAATTTATTTTAAAAATGTTATTAAATTATAAATCTTTTAATTTATATTGAATTTAATATTATATAAAAATTTCACTTGAATTTATAACTTACTAAACCATTCATTTTTATTGGTTGAATTTTGCTTGTATTAAAGTAGTTTGGTTATAGCCAATAGTTGTGTAATTTATATTTATTTAATCTATTAGTTCTTGTTTGTGGTTTTATAATGTATATGTATCCAATTTATTAATTTTTGTTTTTTAATTTTATTTTATAAATTAAGATGATTGAGATAGGGCATTGTAATGTGAAATTATTTGATGTTCATTTACATTTTACATTTTATATTTATCTATGTTTTAATTTGAATATTAATTAAAATAGTCCCAAGGGTTATCTGAGTTGATTGAGTTCTTGTTGCTTAAGTACCTTGCTAGTTGGGAGGTCACGGGGTCAAATCTCCTCAACGCCCTTGATCTGTTTGCTATTTGATCTGTTGAGAGCATCTCTCGGCACAATAAAAAGCTCATTTGATTTTCCTGAAGAATTGGAATATTTATCTATGTATCCCTTAGCACCATGGATACCATTTTGAATGTTTCTATAGAGGATGATATCTTTTCTTTAAAAGATATTCTGTGTGGTGTTAATGGGAAAGCTGAGGACATTGAAGGCTACCACGTTAAAAAATTTAAAATGGGAGAATCTATCATCATCATACACATACACAAACTCTTTAATTTAATAGTTAAGCAAAGCTTCCCTAAGCCTTGAACACAAAGCCTTATTGTGTCTATCTTTAAGAGTGGGGATGAAAGCATTCCTTCTAATTACATGACCAGTGTGATGAGCCACATTTTAGCCAAGTAATACGGCCTTATTTTGAAAAAAAAAAAAAAAAAAGCCTTTGGTTTAAAAGTCATGGTAAAAATATAGTAATAAAAATATCATACACAAAAACCTATGGGTTGCACTGCGAACGTGACCTAGTTGCGCTACCATCGCTCTTTGCTCTCTGGGTTCAGCTCCAATGGAGGTCAGCGGGGGTGTCGAACCTGCCCCTCCCTTGCCCGAACTGATAGCATTCAAGAAGCTCATCGCTGGTTCTCACAAAAGACCAATATCTGAGGTACAACAGAAGTTCGTTAAAAAGTTGGATTGCATCCCAATCGTTGAACTGCCAATAGTAGAGACTTGCAGATCCGCAGTCAATCTAGCAGACAGAGGGCTCATTGGACAATTTACTGGGCTCTGGCCCTCTCCCAAATCCGTTGAAGCTTGGGTGCAGAGAAACTGGACGCCGCTTGTTTCTGAAGGAATCAAGAGCCATTTTGTTGGGAAAGGATTCTATGTGTTTGTGTTTGAAAGCTCGGACGACAAAAACCTCATTTTCAGAAACGGTCCTTACTTCATGGGGCCTCAGGGTTTATACTTGAACAAATGGACCCCTGACTTTGACCCAGCCCAGGACGTTCCGTCTACTGTTCCAGTCTGGGTCCGTCTACCTCATCTCCCTCTTCATTGCTGGAATCAAAAATCTCTACAGGCTATCGGCAACTCGCTTGGAAGGTATATCGATCAAGCTATTTGAAAAGATCAATACTCCTATGCACGGATCTGTGTGGAGGTTGATCTGGAGTAAGGGTTACCAGAGGCAATCAAACTTACAGCAGCCGAATGGTCGCACATCCAGGAGCTAGATTATGAGCAATTACCCTTCAAATGCCGGCATTGTCATAGCTATGGTCACTTCGCAAGACACTGCAAAAAAAAGGAAGGAGAGGAGAGCAAGAACGCGAAAGCAAAACAATGGACCACAGTGCAGAAAGCAAGGACAACAAAACCCAAAACCAAAAGAATTCCAAAGGAAAATAACCCCGAACCAAAGGGGCAAGAACAAAAAGATGGGACCTCCATCCCCACCTCGAAATCAGGAGATCAAAATGCAGAGTCCAGCAAGGCCATAGAAACTCCGAAAGCAAACAGGAACAACATCCCCACCTCGAAATCAGGAGATCAAAATGAAGATTCCAACAAGGGCATAGAAACTCCAGAAGCAAACAGGAACAACAACAATCAATCAAGATCCTCCCCTATCAGGAAAGGAGGATTGGAGCAAGGGCAAACCCCCGAAGTAGCTTCCTCTCCCTCATACGCCGATGCAGCAAGAAAGAAAGTGTATGAATCACCAAGCTCCTCGGAAGACGAGATCATAGAAAGGCCTACCAAAAGAGCAGGAAGAAAGTCTCGCAAAGAAGTGAGGGAGGAAGAAGCGGAAAGACAAAAGACTCAAGGAAGCCAACCCACTATAGAAATGTCAATTAGCAGAAACACAAGGACAAGGCTGCCAAAAGGTGGAGGCCCATTGTTGAGGAGGTAAATCCCCTCTGCGGACAGAGGTGATCCCTACTAGCCCAGCAGGGGTCTAGCAACAATCACGAAATGTTACAACGCAAGTTCCTAGTTACGAAATGAAAAGACCAAAGATGGAGGCCTACCTGGAATCCAATGCTACAATCTGAAGAAGAGAGCGTTCTCATTCCTCAGCCTCGACAGATCACGATCCTCCACGATCTCCGCGGATGGATACCTGCACGTGCAAGAAACAAACAGATACAAGCATAAAATCTGGCATACGCAACTAAATATTAGTCAGAAAGGATACTACTCATATTAACATAATCGAAAACAGAGTGGAACCATAATCATAATCATTCATTAAATAACAATCGAAAGAGATTACAACCAATGTTCTGACGTCGTGGTCTCCTTCGGATGGGTCTCCAGTCGTTCACGTCTCGCAAAGCTCGCCAGGGAAAGGGCAAACCTCTCTTGAGTCTCTCGACGATAGTCTCCTTACTTGAGTCGGCCTTAAGGGAAAAAAGAGGGCTCTTACAGCACAAAAGCTCTTGGGAATTTGGAGATTCAAAGCTTAGGCACTTCAAGACTAGCTTGCCATGGAATTGAGCAGGCTTTTATAGATGGGGAAGGAGGGAGTTGGGATCCCTATTATTGTGGGATTGGCCCTATCAACAAGGAAGGTTCCATGGGAGGTGTCAAAACCACTTCCCTTCCATAGAACTCCCGCAGCCAAACCTCCCAACTCAAGATAGGCAATGGTTCCTGAGTTTGTTGAAACACAACTTCCGCCATCTTTATTTAAAAAACACTCCTTAAATTGGCTGGCGCGACTACTGCTATGGGACAGAGCGCCAGTTGGCGCGGCCTCTTTGTAGGATTTTCCTCATTGGCGCGAGTGGTGAACTGTCTGCCCGCGCCAATGCAAAAGGAGATGTTTTCATGATTTTTTGCAAGGATATGTCTTTAGGGAAATTGAAGCTCATGCTTAGAGGAATGCATTGATGATGTTTTCAAGGCATGACAATGTTCACAGGTCACAAAATGGGTCCTCCATTGTGCGGGACGGGGAATGGTAGGGACGATGACAAATTACTGTATAACAGATGCCCCCTAAAGTATGAGGCCCGAGAGAGAGAGGGGTGAAATGCTTTACGAGAACATGTTCAACTGAAGGCCCGCCGTCGGAAAACCTGCGTAGAGAAATACAAATGATATCTCAAGTACATGATGTATGTGTGGTATGGGCACAGCCATCCGAAACAGAGTACACTATAATCCGGATCCAGGGTATGGGCACAGCCATCCAGCGAGGATCAAATAAATAGACTCAGGTATGGTCGCAACCATCCAATCAATGAGTCATATACATAATGATAATAATCCACAATCGCAGCCTGGATTACAACAGACACAATCCAGGGTCTTGCGCTCCATCTCGACCCAAACAAAGTACAATTTCAAGCATGTGAATATGTGAGCTGAAGTCGAACATGCAAGAACATCGTCTGATTACCATCCAATGATGAAAGTTGTTAACAGACGCGAGAGAAACCACCAATAATGACAATGGTCCTCAAGGTACTAAGGTACAATCTACGGCGTGCGAATAAATGAGTTGACGTCGAACACCCACAGAATCACTCGATCGGAGGTCAATGATGTAAACCTCACGTCGAATGCGACGAACCTGCCATTGAGGCATGCAAGCTCCAAGGTACCATAAGGAGTCTCTAGACCAACTTCCTGGATAATGAGTTGAAGTCGACAGGAAGTGACCTTGATCGAAGGTGGGCCATAATGTTTCCCACATCATCGAAACGAGACAGAGGAACATGATGTTTTTGTTGTGAATCAAGATCGTATGAGAAACAGAGGAAGGTTGATATTTGCAGAGGCCAACTTCTCTTGAACATATAAACGGCACGACGGTGGACTTGGCAGTATTTGACATCAACGGATCAGAGGTCATGGTGACGAGGCAGTGAACAGATGAGAGGTCAAAAGGGATTATCCAAACCCACGGAGGCAAAGTGAAGAAACGAGATGAGATGTCCCCAACCCGACACGAATGCAGACAAGTGCCATGTTCAAGAGCGACATACTGCCGACGACAACGACGATAGTTCCATTTTTCCCCCACCATTTCTGGCGAGTACCCCAATTATTTTTTATAACAAGCTTGAAGGGGATAGCATATGCTTGTAATATAAGTCCACCCTTCGGGCGAATCCATCCTAGTGCATTTAACGAGTCCTAGGAAGGAGGAACTCGGAGAACGTCATTTCGACTGGATCCGATGTCATCAGGGTTTAACGAGTCTGACAAAGGGAGAACTCGGCGTCTTTTCATATTTAGAGAGTTTGAAAAGACAGCAGAAAAGTAAACTCCATAGGTCCCTTTTCATAAATAGTTCCTCAGATCCGAAAAGGTAGAAAGCAATATCCGAGAAAACCTCCTAGTCGCGATAGGCTAGGGTATTCCTTTTTCGTAATCAATCCATCCCAGCCTGAAAAAGAGGTAAACGTATACTGGGTAGATGTCGATTCATGTCCAATTTAACGAGATCGAAACGACAAGGGCCTCGGCAATCTTTTCATGTTTAGAGAGTCAGAAAAGACCTGAAAGATGACTCCAAAGTGACTTTTTCGTGTATTTACCGAGTCCGAAAAAGTATAAAATACAACTCGTTTCCATCGTTAAAGTCCCAAAAACCTGCTGCTGCACATACCAAGCAAGCGTAAAACCCATTTTCGACATAACATATTAAAATATTTGATAAAAATGACTTTTTACAAATCATCTTATGTCAAAAATTTATAAATATGTCAAATTGGTAAAAATAAAATTACATTTACTATTTACCTTGGTAAAAAGCAACAGTGATCCATTTGGAGCAAAAACTTCTGACGGCGATTGCGACAGATCCGGTTGACCATTCAGTCTCTCGTCTGCTACAGGTAAGAGGCGCTTCCCTGCTCTACATTTTCATCCACTTTTTAATAGTTTTCCTTTGTAAATTAGTTCTCTAGGGCCACTTTTGAAATTTTAGGGCCGCGCTCATTGGCGCGGGTATCGGGCACGGACCCGCGCCAATGGGCTCTTTTATACAAAGGGCTCGTGCCACGTGGTGCGACTATTCACAAAACAGCCGCGCTAGCGGCCGAACCTAAAATCCCGCCTAAAAATTCGATATTTAAACCAAATTTCATGGAATTTGAGGCCTATTAGAGATCTAACTAAGGGCTTATGACCATATGAATGCAGGTAATCAAGCAAAATGGCGATTGAATGGAAAGAACGAGAGCATGGAGAAGAGGATGAACAGGCCATCCAAAGTGAGGCTTGCATGAATGCCCTCATAAACTGTGGGCTGAAAAAGTTCTTCCTCACACCCTGTCTACGAGCTCAGCCCGAGCTCCTCCAGTATTTGATTAGTATCTGGGATGAACATGAACAGGTGTTCAGGTTACGAGATCAGGTATTAGAGCTGGAGGTTTCTGATGTTTATTTTATCACCGGATTGTCCCGCAGAGGTCCGATCCCTGTCTTGACTGGAAGCAGACCATCTGGGGAGAAGATGGAAGAAGTGATGGCACGAGTGTGCTGAGGAGCACAAATGGGATCAGGAAGCAAGAAGGTGGATATCCACACTATCCCTGATCTGGCATTGAGAGTTGTCCTACATACCATCACGCGGGCTGCAGGGTCGCAGGCACCGCACGAGGCCACAAAGGCCCAACTTCTGCTGGCCTCAGAATGCATGAGTCCCTTACTGTTTGACTGGGCAACAGCAGTAACAATAAATATGAAAAGGCAGCTCACAAAATGCAAACAAGGTAAACTGAAACAGTTTGGTTATGGTTCCATCCTGGTATCGTTCATTCTGGAACGCTTACCAATCTTCCAGGGCCAAGGGGCCTCAGTAGCAGATCTGATACCACAAGAGCCAAGGATGGCTCGCTGGGCAGCATTAATGCCCAGAGCTGAAGGCGGCCAACAGATGTCCTGGAGGCCGGAGTTCTTTAGGTGGTTACGGCGCCAGCTGATTGTAGTGGAAGACTGGCCCTATGCAGGAACTGACTTCACCGGAGACCCAGATCTCCCACTGCCAGAAGGAGATAATTGGGACGAGGAGTTGGGTAAGACCTCATGTTTTGATTTTTATGTTTTATGTTTTTTTTGTTTGTTAATACACATTCGTCCTAACACATTTTATATATGTATGCAGATGTGGGACCTGAGAGACCAGCTGGGATGTCTCCAATCTCACGGAGGACTCAACTCGCCCCTGATCCTCAGGGAGAGGGTACCGGAGCAGAGGAGTTGATCCAGAATCTCGAGGGCATTGCCCGAGGGATCCCGGACTATGCTCGGCTGGCGGACGTACCGATGGCATACCAGCGTCATACGGTGGGAGTTCCAAGTCGGATCCACCGAATCCTGAGACGCTTAGTGCGTGCAGTCACATGCTATCATGAGCACCATGCAGATTAGCTCTTAGGATTTATACCACACCTATTTTTTGAGAGACGTATCGTCTCCGGATGTACTTAAGACGATTATGTATATTTTGACTTTCGTGATGCACATTGTGCAAACATTTCGACACACACACACACACACACACACACACATATATATATACATATGACTATTTTGGATGGATCTTTTACATGTGATGATGTTTTTATATGTCATGCGAATGTCTAATACAAATGTAATCTAATGTATCAGTTACATAACAAACGACCCAATGCGAAATGTATTCACACAATGTATCTACTCACGCATTTCATTTTTATGGAAGCTTAAAAGCACACATGGACACACACATATGCAAACTATGCTTGAAAAGAGGAAGACGGGCATGCCCCCCAGCATGGTGTCTCAATTCGAGGCGCATGCCCCCCAAGCTTCAGTCCATTGAAAATGGAGTGAAGGTTCAAAACAAAAGTTGAATTGAACATGCTCGTGTTTCATTATTTTAACGAGGTTGACACACTTAAAAGAATTGTCCTCAAACAACTTGTTTCATTGTTTTTAGGAGCTCGACAGAAGTGGAGGAACTATGCTCCGAGAACCTGGTTTCATTTTTTAAAGAGCTTGACACAGGGAAGAAACCGTGCTCTAATCGACTTACATCAAAATGAACAAGAAGGCGACGCTTCCAAGAGTTCCACTCTCGATGGAAGGAAAACATCCTGGAAGTCAGGACCCAATGCCCCTAGTACACTATGCACGATGGCGTCTTCACTGAGTACGGGCACAGGGTAGGTAGACACATAGTTGACCTGCGGTGGAGCAGATACAACGGGTGAATAAAAACCAGGAGGGGGTGATGGCGGACCAGCTGCCACATTAGGACCAAAAAATGAAAGCTGATCAATGGTCACAATCCTTCCTTCATGCGGAAAACAAACCACACGAAAGAGGGAGGAGACGAGCGCTCCCATGGCATAGGTGTAATTGCGCCCCAGGAGCAGATTGAAATCCAAGGGGCCTGGAACGACCATCACGTCCATATGGACGGTTTTGCCTCCCAAAGTAATCGGTAAACTGAAGACTCAATGGTTGACTCCATCCTTCGTTAAAAGCCGTATTTCTCGTAACGTGCACAAGCGCTTACGAACAGAAAGCTTGCCGTGTGTAGTTGAGGATATAATACCAACAGGCACCTTCGTCTCATAATGGTGGTTGAAACACTGCACTAAGAGCTCAGATATCTCGAGCGCACGTAAGACGGAAGGCGGAATCCTGCAAATCGACTCCAATCAAAGGAGGCGACCAGACTACTCAGAGGGGCTACCATCGAAATGCGAAGGTCTTCCCCTGATGTTACGGAAGCAGAAGCCTCCTCCGTGACCTCCATCTCGAAGGCGGGAGGAATATCCTCCATAGCCTCCATCTTGGGAGGCGGAGGAGCAGCTTCTTGAAGTACAGGGACAGGAGAATATTTCTCCAAGTCTGACGAATCTGAAGAAATCAGAAGGACATGAGGGGTGTGAGATCCACTCTCGACAGAAAAGACCTGGTGCACCGCGGACGGGGCCAGTTCAACCGATCCAACGACCAATGGTTGGTCGGGGACGGATCCGTGAATTTGAATTTTTGGGGGAGTGGGATCGACCAAGGTTGACTCTTGGCCAATCATAGGATCAGCTGGCGGAGGACTCAAAGAAAGTCGATTATAACCAGGTGGAAGGCATGGTGTAGAACCGGCTGGGTTGTCCAAGACTTGCTTGGCTTCATCCATATAAGGACAAAGGTGAATGGCATGGTGCCCTTCACACAACTTACAGGGATTGGTGATCTTACCCTGCTTCTTAGGAGCCTTATCAGTACCAGTTGAAGACGTGCCCCCAACTTGGCTCCCGGAAGTCAAAGGCAACGGCGGATGGCCATCGGACCATGCTTTGAGCACCTTGGGGATGCCAGGGCAGTCTCGAAGAAGATGGTCTCCTGTGCACAACAGGCAAGGGAACTTGACTTTCCGTGGAGGGTTGGAAGGTTTATCGGGAGGAGATATTTCAGAAACAGTGGCTGCACTTTTAGCCTCTCGCTTATCAGAATTCTTCTTCTTTGTCTTCTTCTTCTTCTTCTTAACCACCTGGTTACTCGAATCCAGGATTTCACCAGGCGAAGTAGAAGGGAGGACGCAGAAACAGGTGAAGAAGGGGAGAGGTCCACCTTGGAATCAACATGATGTTGTTCCGGCGGAGGAACTGATTGAACAGTAGTGGAGACATTCGGGACTACAGAGGTTGAGAACAACCAAACAGGCAACCCAACAGTTAACCCAGGAAGGGACAACGTCGCCATGTAAGGAGCACCAACATTCCCAAAAGGAGGAAAATGACCAGGATTCCCTTCTGGGGGGATTCCTTGGTTGGTAAACTCTGAAAAAGTTGCCATCAAAACTCAAAACCACACACAGGACGAAAAAGAGTCAAGACACACGATCAAACGGTCAACAAGAAATATCTAAGCGGGCGTGTAATCGTGGGTGATTAATTTTTACCACATTGAAAAGTAAGAAACTTTACCGTTTCATGTTTTAAGAGTCGAGAAACGATAAAAGATGACTCTATCTCTTTCAGATTTGACACAAGCGTGAAAGGACAAGCGCTTGATGGTCTTTTCAAATTTAGGGAGTCAGAAAAGACCAAATGACTGCTCAAGAATACTAGGCACAAAGGGTGTACCAAATAACCGTGAACTGCAATATACACCTTGGTTTTAATAATGAAAAAGAAATAAACCAAGGACTTTCCGTACGTGCAGGCAATCTCCCCGAATGCTGTGTTCGGTGTATCACGGGTATAGGGCGGCAGACTCGGCTTCCTGTGGATAAAGGATTGAAAACCTAGAGGGGTCTCCCTTTATATACGCGACGGTACGGGGAGCACAAGTCCGTAATAGCACTGTCTAAAGCCAAAAGGCGAACGACAGCTGCTAGGTTTAAAGACGCCGGAACACGTCTCTAGCCTAGACCTCTAAATATGTTTCGTTAGATTTCAATGCTGCCTTAGGTTAATTGGATAGATTTTAAAGTTGATCTTCAATTAGGTTTCAATTTTCAGGCCCTATCGTATGTAATGTCTTAAAAGACTCTTAAATGCAAAGCTACATGCCACAGTCCAACATTTCGTTCGATGAAAACTAGTTACAGAAGAGTTGAGAGCTTTTACACAAACGAAATGATCGGAAGACAAACAATGAGATCTCTAATGCAACTAGTGAAATTGAAAACTTTTCATTCAAATCACTAATCACTAGCAAAATCGAAAAGATTACAATTTGCACTAATTCAACCAAAAGCACAAGAGATTTTTTTTTTTGTAATTTTCAACGTTTGATAGCTAATATGCACTAAACAAACTGAAAACAAACGGAACAACTTGAGAAACGATATTGAGAGAGCAAAACAAACAAATTTCACTCAACAACACAAGCAATCAGATCCCAAATCGACCAAAGTCTCTCAAAACCAAGAAAAGACTCAAAGGCTCCAATGGACCGTGTGATCTAGGCCCAAGGCAAGACCAAACGAAATTTGAATGAAGGAATGAACAATCACCCAAAAATCGCAACAAATCAATGAACAACTACTAAGAGGATGCGGAGGAGCGATCAGAAAGTTGATCGGACAAACGAAACACCAAAACTCCCAAGGAGGGCTCGATACACTAGGCCACTAGATGCCCTAGGGCTCAAAACGTGAAATCGATAGATAAAAGCAAACAACCAAAGGACGGAGGCGAATTCCCAGTCAAACAGGACTCCAACACACTCAGGTAGTCGGAAAATCAAGAAGAAAAGCACTGACCAAACCCAGAGAGCTCAAAATTGAGGAAACTCAAAAACCTTACAGGAGTGGCGCGACTGTAAGGCTGCAACTGGCGCCAGAAAGCAATTGGCGCGGGCTAAACAAAAGCAACATGCGCCAATTGGCGCGACTGTCGGGCTAAAAAGTGCGCCAGTCGAGTTTCTCAGCCAAAATTAAAAAAGAACTACTCCAGAAGCAGATCAATGTAAACTAAGCAAACCAAGAAGCAAAAAATAGCAAAAGAACCCAGCCCAGAAGGCTAACCAAGCAAGGAAAATCATAAAACAATCAAACGAGACAATCCAAACGAGATAGTGAAGTCTAGACGATCCCCAGCGGAGTCGCCAAATTGTTGAGGAGGTAAATCCCCTCTGCGGACAGAGGTGATCCCTACTAGCCCAGCAGGGGTCTAGCAACAATCACGAGATGTTACGATGCAAGTTCCTAGTTACGAATGAAAAGACCAAAGATGGAAGCCTACCTGGAATCCAATGCTACGATCCGAAGAAGAGAGCGTTCCCGTTCCTCAGCCTCGGCAGATCACGATCCTCCACGATCTCCGCAGATGGACACCTGCACATGCAAGAAACAAACAGATACAAGCATAAAATCCAGCATACGCAACTAAATATCAGTCAGAAAGGATACTACTCATATTAACATAATCGAAAACAGAGTGGAACCATAATCGTAATCATTCATTAAATAACAATCGAAAGAGATTACAACCAAATTTATGATGTCGTGGTCTCCTTCGGATGGGTCTCCAATCATTCACGTCTCGCAAAGCTAGCCAGGGAAAGGGCAAACCTCTCCTGAGTCTCTTGACGATAGTCTCCTTACTTGAGTCGGCCTTAACGGAGGAAAGAGGGCTCTTACAGCACAAAGGCTCTTGGGAATTTGGAGATTCAAAGCTTAGGCACTTCAAGACTAGCTTGCCATGGAATTGAGCAGGCTTTTATAGATGGGGAAGGAGGGAATTGGGATCCCTATTATTGTGGGATTGGCCCTATCAACAAGGAAGGTTCCATGGGAGGTGGCAAAACCACTTCCCTTCCATAGGACTTCCGCAGCCAAACCTCCCAACTCAGATGAGAGTGATGTCCTGAGTTTGTTGGCTCTGACTTAGCCATCTTTATTTAAAAAACACTCCTTAAATTGGGTAGTAACGACTCTTTTGCTCTGAGACGAGCGTATGATGCTCTGGCCTCTTTGTAGTTTCCTCATTAGCGAGTGGTGGTGATTTGCACCTTGATGCAGAATGTTTTCATGATTTTTGCGGAGATGTCTTTAGGGGTGAATCTCATGCTTAGAGGAATGCATTGATGATGTTTTCAAGGCATGACAATGTTCACAGGTCACAAAATGGGTCCTCCATTGTGCGGGACGGGGAATGGTAGGGATGGTGACAAATTACTGTATAACACCCATCTTCCCCGAACAGTAAGTAATGAGAATAGTCTCTTGGAATTGCAGAGGGCTCGGGAATCCTATGAAAATAGAAGTGGTCAAAGATCTTATGAAAGCGGAACCTGCAGACATCCTAATGCTCCAAGAGACAAAAATTGAAGGGGAAGCCCTTCTTGAGATCAGCAAAAATAAATGGCAGAAGAACACAGGAAAAGCAATAAGCGCAAGAGGCTCCTCGGGTGGAATAGCAACCCTGTGGAAGGAAGATCACTTCAGGCTCGTCAATTCACACAACACACAACACTGGTGTTTCACTGAGCTGAAGCATATAACAAGTAAGTTAACCATTGCACTATTCAATTTATATGTACCGGTATTGTATTCTGAAAAGAAAGACTGTTGGAAAACATTAAATGAGTTTTTGCAACTGAATTCTCCAAACAATATAATCATAGCTGGAGATCTAAATTTAGTAATGAATGAAAAAGAAAAGAGAGGGGGCAGGAACAGCAAGGATCAAATGATCCAGGTAGTAGAAGACATGATACAACAATGGGATTTATTGGACTTTAAACCAAGAAAAGGGCTCTATACCTGGACAAATAACAGGACAGGGGAAGACCATATATCTGCCAGACTGGACAGGTTCTTGGTCCAAAGCACAATGTTGTTGGAACGAAAGCTCATCTCATCATCCATCCTTCCAAATATCACCTCGGATCATAAGCCCATCCGGCTATTGCTTGAGGAGGAAGAGAATTTGGGGCCAATCCCATTCAGATTTAGCCCTCTGTGGAATGGAAAGAGCGGCTTTGAAGAGACCGTCCGAATGGCATGGAACACCTCAGTTAATGGCTCTCCCAATTATGTAGGTAGTGCAACATTTGGAAATACTGCAAAGTGCAATGGACACAATTGATATAAACCAAACAGAATTAGAAAAGGAGCAAGTTGCCCAATGCAAAACTTTCCTCTCCTTCAGAAATGAAGAAGAGTATTGGAGACTAAAGTCCTGAAGTCTTTGGCTGGAAGCTGGAGATAGGAACACATCATACTTTCATCGACAATGTAGAGCTAGACTCTCCAGGAATCACATCTCAGAGATCACTTCCTCTGATGGGAGACTTTGCAAAGGAATAGAACAAATTAAAACTGCTGCAGTATTACATTTCCATCATCTTTACAGCAAAGAGAAAGAGGACTGTGAAGAAGATAAAAAAGAATTCCTGAAGAACATTCCGGCATTGGTCACCACAGAGGGCAATACAACATTATTGAAGCAAACAAATGAAGAAGAAATCAGCAATATAATTTGGTCCATGAATCCAGACAAAGCCCCTGGGCCAGATGGGTTCACTATTCACTTCTACAGGATATGTTGGGATATAATAAAAACAGATCTAATTAAAATGATAAAAGGATTCTTGAAGAAAGCAAAAATGGGGGGTAACACCAACTCAACCTTCCTCGCTTTAATCCCGAAAGAGACAAACCCCTCCTCCTTCGATAGGTTCAGACCAATCTCTTTGTGCAACGCCTCATATAAAATTATTGCAAAACTTCTTGCAAACAGAATAAAGCCACTGCTGAGAAAACTCATATCAGATTCGCAAGGGGGTTTCGTCAATGGGAGACATATCCTGGACAATGTAATCCAAGTCCAGGAAGTCATGCATTCTAGCAATCTCAAAAAGGAGAAAGGTATGTTGATCAAGTTAGACATGGTTAATGCCTTCGACAGAGTCAAGTTATCCTATCTATATCAAGTTCTAATCTCCTTTGGATTTGATCAAGAGTTTGTTAATCTGATCCAAGCATGCACCAGTAGTCCATGGATTGCACCTTTGGTAAATGGGAGGCCAGCTGATTTCTTCCATGCCACGAGGGGGTTGAGACAAGGATATCCCCTTTCTCCTTTCCTCTACATCTTAATGGCGGACACGTTGAGCATAAATCTGGAGCTTGATATGATAATAGGAACAGCCCCAGGTTTAAAAATAACAAGGGACCTTAAAGCAATAAACCATGCACTGTTCGCGGATGACTCCCTCATGCTGGGTGGAGCTTCATCTAGAATAGGATTTGCATTCAAAAATACTCTTCATGCATATTTCAAAGCATCTGGAGCTCTAATCAGTGAAAGGAAAAGTGCAGTTTATAGCCGGAATACAGAGGAGGAAGAAACTCAAAACATAGCAAACAACTTGGGGTTTAATGGATACGCAAAATGGGAAAAAATCAACTATCTTGGACTTCCACTAACACTGGGCACAAACAGAGTCAAGCTGTGGGAAGGAGTAATTACAAAAATCAAAGGTAAAATCGCTTCATGGGGTGGTCAATGGCTAACTCATGGTGGCAAATTAACCCTTATAAAATCAGTGTTGTCATCTATGCCAATTTATCAAGCGTCATACCTAATGGCTCCCAAGTCGATTTCAGGTCAGATTAATAAAATCATTAGGGATTTTTTGTGGCAAGGAGGCAAAGGAAATCAAAGGAAATTTCATCTGGTGAAATGGGAGATAGCAAAGCAAACTTTGAAGGAAGGAGGCCTTCAAATTCGAGATCCGGACTCTGCCAACATATCTCTGGGATGCAAAATACTTTGGAAACTTCACAACGACCCCAATCATCCCGTCAGCACAGCTCTGAGGCATAAATACCTCCCAAATGCAAATCTAAGAAACTTGCAGAATGCAAACAACAAAAAGAGCTCGCTGTTATGGCAGTTATGTACTAAAGGGCAGAGTTTTTTCACCCGGAATTTATATCGTATCCCAGGGAATGGGAAACGCGTAAAGCTGCTGACTGATAGTATAATGGACATTCGTCATTAGCAACTCAAGACAGACTGCATGAGATATGTGAGTATTTAGAAAACAGAGGGGACAAGACGCTCTACGATATCTCAAAGTGGAATGAGTCTGGGCTCTGGATTGATTGGGAATTCATAGACATCCCAGCTCACTTATTGCAGCAATCAGAAATGCTCAAACAGGAACTTCGTGAGGCTACCCCAGTGCATAAATCAGAAAAGGATAAATGGGGATGGGGACCTACAGGAGCATACACCTCAGCCAAAGGATATGAATTGATGCAAACACACAGAGACCGAATTCAACCAACAAAATTTTGGAAAGAGGTATGGGATCCAATGGCGTTGCCCAAGGTAAACTTCTTCTTCTGGACTCTAATGCATAGAAAGATCCTGACCAATGAAAACCTTATGAAAATAAACATAGCAGGTCCGCATAGGTGCACACTTTGCAAAGAAGCCATGGAAACCATGGATCATTTATTTGTTGAATTTCCATTTTCCAACAGAGTTTGGTCCCATACTCTTCAAGGATTAAAGGCTGTAATCCCCAATAAAACTTCAGTTGTGGAATTATTCCTCTCATGGAAAGAGCGATACCCGTCGCTCTCCCTAAACTCATCATGGGCCAGAATCTGGATCACTCTCCCCAAGCTAGTGTGTTGGAAGCTTTGGCTAGCTAGAAATGAGCAGATATTTAACAATGTAACTTGGACCCCCAACATGGTAGCAGCAAAAGCAAAAGGACTTCTTCTAGAAATTTTGGATTCTCAAAAAATCAAAGAGGACAATTCGATGCAGCAAGAGGAAAAGAATTTGCTAGGCATTCAAGCATTCATCCAACGGATACACAACACAAAAAATCCCCTCAGAAATCCTGAGTGGAGGCTAAGAGAAAAGGATGAAGCTTTTCAGAATTGGTGGAGGAAGCAAGGAATAACAACAGCTTTTTTTGACGGTGCCTCTAAAGGCAACCCTGGGACAGCAGGAGCTAGAGGACTCATATACTCTTTTGATGGAGGCATCATAGAAACCTTCAGCTGGGGTCTTGGACAACGAACTAACAATCAAGCATAAATCCTTAGCCTGTTAAAAGTTTTCCAAATAGCCAAAGATAGAGGACATCGGAAGCTGCAAGCATTCAAAGACTCAGAAATCCTGATCAAAATAATACATACGCAAGGCCAATTCAATGAAGCTGGTTTAAACAAGAATCTACAAAGGCTGAGATACCTCCTCCAAGACTTCACTTCCTTCAAATGCTATCACATTCTCATAGAATCAAACAAAGAGGCAGACTTCTATGCCAACAAAGGCTGCCTCTTGGCCCAAGGAAATCTAAGCACAAATGGCGGAGATCCAGAAACAATCTGTATACCATGAAATTCGAAAATTGTTGGAAACAGAAAATGTAAAAGAATTGCACTGAAAGATGTAAGGCTACGGCCATTCGGAGTTCCCTACTAATAAAATCCATACCCGTTTCAGTTTAAAAAAAAATAAAAAATAAAAAAATTGACCTCTTGTGTTGTTTTGTTGACTTAAAAAAAAAAAAACTTTTGAACCCATTCCTAGTGTTAACTCCACTTCAGTTTCCCAAGGCTGAAAAAGGAAGCTAAAGGGGTAACCACAGACCAGCTTTAGACTCAGTATCTAGCCCTACCAAGTCAGAGAGGGCTCTCTCAAAATCAGTCTCAAATCCAATGGAAATGACTGGAGAATAAGGGTTTTAGGCTAGTTATAGGCTCAGTAAAATTTGATTAGGGTTTTTTATTTAGCTCCCTGCAATTTCCCAAGGCTGAGAAAGGAAGCTAAAGGGGTAACCACAGACCAGCTTTAGACTCAGTATATAGCCCTACCAAGTTAGAGAGGGCTCTCTCAAAATCAGTCTCATAGCCAATGGAAATGACTGGAGGATAAGGATTTTAGGCTAGTTATAGGATCAGAAAAAATTTGATTAGGGTTTTTATTTAAGTTTTATGGATCAAAATCATAGATCTAAGAACTAGGTCAGGGTTTCGAATGATCAATTGCAGGGATGAAAATGAGACAAAGTAGGTATGTTCAGTGACATATTTGGGTTGTCATTGTGGTATAGGTTTGAAAATTTAAGGATCAAACTAAGCATATGACTATTAATTCATTCATCAGAAGAAATGGAACATAAACATGAAGATATCATCAAAACAAAGCATAAAACTTATGAATTCTACTTAAAAACTAATGAGATGATCACATGAAAGCATACATATGGTTGCAAGGAGAAATAAACATTCAAAATGATAATAAAACTAAGAAAAATTGTCAATAAGCATACCATAATAATCTCAAGATTATTGCTGCAACTATCTTTGATATCGGTGTAAAATGGTGTACACTAGTTCCACATTATGATTACCAAGTATCCAACCCTCACAATGGCTTCAGTTTGAGTACGTATAGAAAAATAAACAAGATGCAACCTCTATGGGTCGAAACTTGATCCAAAACAACTAATTAATGCATCTAATGACTCATAGCCTAATTATAAGGGAGTTAGAAACAACGTCCCCTTTTTTAGCCAACAAGTTGAGTCTTTGTCTCAAGTCATTAAACACAAGATCCTTTAATAAATATGAACATAAATAGGCTCATCAACCATCAAACAGCTCACGGTCCAGTTTTTATGTCGACCAAATTTACCTTTTACCTCCACATGTCAAGAAAAGTCATAAAACCCAAAAGCACAAATAATTTCTCAGAAACACAACAAAAGCATAGCGAAACTTTGGAGGATGATTTGGAGGCCTTCCTGAATGATTTTTTGGCTGCAAATGGTATGGTTGGAATTTTGGAGATGTCTACTACACCATGGAATCCTCAAGCACTAGAAAACACTACTCCAATCCTCTGAAAAGTTGCCTTGAAGTCAAGTTGTCCCAGAAACGCAATGAATTCTCCAAAAGCGCAACGAAAAAATAGAGGTCAAAGATGAACTGATATCCTTTTAACCATAACACTTTTTACAAAACTAGGAGAAATTTTTGTATATAATGTTGTTTTAGAGAAAAAATTTCTCAAGTTTTGGAAATTCATTTCCATTTGCTAGGAATCTGTGCCACAAAATGATGACTAAAACAGACAAGAAAAATTGAAGAATTTGATTTTCTGAAATAGGTCTCCAAGAAAGTTGAACATATCCCAATCCGTGATATCTATGTAGAAACTGAAGGAGTTTATTTTGATTGGGTATGTACTTAACAAAAACCTCTTTTGGTTTTCAAAAATTCATCTTCATTTGGTCAAAAAATTTCTTTTGAAAATTATGACCAAAAGCAGAGTCAAAAGCGCAACAAATTTCAAAGGAGGGAAATGAGAGGGAAGGAGGGTAGGAAAAATTATAAGAAAATTGTGGGGGGTAGGGATAGATGTTAGGAATACAATGGAGATAGAATTTCTTGAAATGAGTGAGAAAAGAGGGGTGAAAAGAGTGAATTATAGAACTAGGGAAAAAACGCAGCAAAAAACTAGGGTTTTTGGGAAAATGGTGAAAATTTGTAGAGAAATTATGGGAGATAAGGAAGTGTTTTGGGAACACAATGAAAGTGAAATTTCTGAATTTGAGTTAGGGAAAGAGGATAAAAGAGGGAAAACCTAGAAATGCAGTGTGTGACCAAAAATAGTGGCAAAAAGGTGAAATTTTAGTGGTTTTCGACCTTTTCCTACAAATCCATGAGCTGACAATGTACCAAAAGTAGATATCTGAGATGTACTAACCATAAGACACTTGTGCATGTTTTCCATTTGTCATTTGGAGGTTCTAGGAAAAAGAGTAGTGTGGCCAGAGTGCGTTTTTTAGAGTGACTCTTTTGACTGTGTGCAAAAAACTCAAAAATTCAAAAAATTTATGCCTTTTTTTGTTTTTTGAGCCAGTTTCATGCCACTGATGAGGAATCATCTAGAAGGTCTAAATTTTCCCTCTTCTTGAGATTCTTGAGGATCTTCTAGAGTTTTTAATTCATAGACTTTACCTTAACCCTAGAAATCAAATTCCTAGCATAGTAATGTCTAGCCATGTTTCTCTGCATAGTGACATCTCTATTGGCCTTCTTTAACAACTTCTCTAAGTGCTCATTGACCTTTTCAAGCCAATATTATCCATTCTCATCACTACTTGCAGCTATAGGGTCAGTAGAGTTCTTGTGTGTTTGTGAAGGAGATGGCTCCTTATCTTTCTCTTTCTTCTTTTCCAATGCTCTTGCAGTAGGTCTCATTGGCTGCCTCTAAATATCTCTGTCTTCATTCTGCTCTATATTTATCACTGCCTTACCTTTGTCTTTCAACTGCTTTGTTGGATGATGGAAGCTCTTCTGAGGTACTTTGCTGCATCAAGTTCATTTTCAAGTGCATATTTTCATGTTTCAAGAAGGCCACCATAAAGTTTTCCTTTGAGAGACCATATTATAGTCCCTTAATTTGCGCTTGTTGCTCTTTGATGATGTCTGCTACTGTCTTGTCTCCATGATCAACCTTATGACACCATGACTCTTTCTTTTCAGTTTCTTTAATGATGACCCTCTAATAAAGGAAAAAGTGACCTTGGTGACTCAAAAACTCATGAATCTGATTTATTGACCTTGATGACCATGGCAAGAGAGTAGCATTACACCTAGACAATGATTTAGGACCTTTTTTACAACCGAAAGATGTCAAATTTTATTTGAAAATATAAAAAACTGACCCTAAAACCCTATCAACCACATGGGAAGAGTGCATTTTATCACTGTGACTACTAGACACTAACATTGGCTCCAACTGGGGATGGAAGCTCCTTTAGGAGGTGTCAAGAACATCGTAGACCAGGTAGCCTCATCCATTGGGCGATGGAGTCAATTTGATCATATTACATCAGCCGTGAAAACTTAATTTTACGAACATATTGACCTTTTTTACAAACTGAAAATAAAATGTTGAAAAAGATGCTAAGAGCGTTGAGCTTATTCATCACACCCTACCTACTTTAACTAATCCATAAATCACTCGATAAAGTAAAATAGAATAGCCAATGCAACCATGCAAGAATTTTATCCACTGATTGAATTCTTTGCATATGATTGTTTACTAGAAAAACAGAAATTCTACATGATGACAGCTCCAATAAAAACTTACAAACAAATCAAAATTTGGTAGGATTGAAAATTTTGGATCCCCTAATTGACTCCAAAAATGGTGCAAAAGGATCTTCGAACGAATGTGCACTGAGATTTAGCTCATCCAACAGATTGTAATTCTGCTCTAGGTGGTCTTTATACCATGGATATAAACTTTAATCTTCATCCTTACTTTCCTTATATGATTGCAAATTTTCGAGTGAGATTTGTAATGAGACTCCTGCTGAACAAGACAATGAAGCTAACTGCCTAATCAAGTTTTTATCATTTATGCTTTTAGACTCGTAAATAGCTAATGGAGAAGGACTTTAGTCTTTGACTACAGATATCATCCAAAACATCAGCTACTGAATCATGGAGAACCTGAGAAGACTGTTGCAACTTGTTATACGTTGGTTCTAATGATACTACATGATTTTCTATAGGCTTGTCATCCTTTGTTGCATAGATATTGTCAAAACATTTATTCAAAATCTGAAACGAATCAAAACTTGATAGTACAGAATTATCCTGCATCAATTCATAATATAACTCGTGTTATAAGCTTTCATCTATACTTTGAAACTAAATGTAACTCAGCAGTTGTGATTCTGGAGCGAAAGAAGCTTCCATATCACAAGTGACATCCTCAACCAATTCATGAGGAGGTTTCCCATTTATAATGTTGACAATCGCTTATCTGCTTGCTTATAGTTTTCCTTTATTTCTGAAAATGAAGATAAACACAAGGGTAAGGAGTCTCTATCAAGAAGTTCATTGTCTTCTTCTTGCTCAATATCAAAACTGAAAGACTGTTGATTTTTAATTTTGGGAAAATTTTCTCTCATAAATTGAAATGAAGTTAAACATAAAGGCAAAATCATTTCACCTGCTTTGAAAAATTATGCATTTTCTTCATTTTTGTCATGGCTAATATGCATAGGTTGAGTGTTATATTTGAGTTGTTGTAACTAGACTTCCTTCTCCCAAAAACATGTTGTTGATTGCCTTGAAGTTTCAGCCTCGATTTTGATAACATAGTCATCATCATACTAATCATACTTGGGTAAATCATCAACATAAGGAATGTCATCAAGCATACACATTGGATTAGCAAATTTCTTCTCCACAGGTTGATCTACAAATCCATTTTCATGATTGTCCATAAATGACTACATAAAACAATCATTTTCTGATCTAGGACTAGCAAGAAAATGGTTAGGGTCAACAACCTCTTCCTCTTCTGTAATAAATGGGACATGGTGTTTTTTAACAGCAAATTCATCGCTCATGGTGACATTTTGCATCATTTCTTCCATCATGCTTACCAAAATGTCAATTTTATCTTTTGAAGATGTCAGATGCTCCTCCTCTATGTTCTCCCTCTCTTTTGCCTTCAACTTTGACCTTTTGACCGGTAGATTGGCTTCCACATCTTTTGCATTGTCTTGCATTTGTTCGGGTGTTGTAGTGTTCCTTGCTCTCAATTGAAATACCATTTCTAGATCAAAGGCATTCGGGTAGAGTAAGAGAGCTAAACCAGGAGGTGGTTTTATATCAACAGGCATTGAGTGGTATACTTGATTGAACCTAGCTGAAAAAGTGTTGCATTGTTTTTCCATGGCTGTATTTTCAAATGGTTATATTCTTCTAAAATCAGAAAAGGATTCCTCTTGATCACCCATTTATCAAGGAAGACTTTCACAAACTAATGGAAATCTAAAATGCTTGCAGCTGACAAGTTTTGAACCATTTCTTGGCTTCGCCTTACAAAGATAGAGCAAAAATCCTGATACTAACATCATCTTCTTTGACCTCAAAAAGGTTGAGAAATTTTTCAAAACCCTGAATGTGTTTTTCAGCAGTGATGTTACCATATTCTCCATCAAACCTGGGAAGATATTTGTAATAATTTTTAGGGAAATCATGGAGTATAGGAGGTAAGATGACTGGCTTGTATCTATCTAGAATTTTACAAGGTATAGGAGTACGTACAGAAGTTGCAAGGTTAGTCTTGATCTCCTGAGGCTCATCAAGTTGAAGATGGTCATCATAAGATTCGGAAGAAGGGTCTTGACCAAGATCAAAGGTGTACGAAGAGTTTGTATTCACAATCTTCAAAGGAAATGAATCAAATGCAGGTCTATGATCTTTTCTCAAATACACGACATTCTCGGGAAAAGAGAAGAAATAATTCAAGACAATTAACATAATGTCTTAGATGAAAGTCCAAGTTGATTACCCAATCTTCCCATATTGTCCTTTTGTGTTTCTGTTGTTAAGGTTCACCCTTCAATGGAGGCTTTGGATTTGATTTCGAAACTGGATTTGGAGTCACCGGGTGAATGATTTCAGCCTTCCTGTGTCTGATCATTGTCCACCATCACTAAATCAGATCTGATCCTTGTTGTTCAGACCCAGGGAAAAATGTGACCTTTCACTCCTCAGCAACGATGCCAAAATGTTATCTCCCTCCACTTTCCCAAGGCTGAGAAAGTAAGATAAAGGGGTAACCACAGACCAGCTTTAGACTCAGTATCTAACCCTACCAAGTTAGAGAGGGCTCTCTCAAAATCAGTCTCACAGCCAATGGAAATGACTGGAGGATAAGGATTTTAGGCTAGTTATAGGCTCAGTGAAATTTGATTAAGGTTTTTTATTTAAGTTTTCTAGATCAAGATCATAGATCTAAGAACTAGGTCAGGGTTTTGAATGATCAATTGCAGAGATGAAAATGAGGAAAAGTAGGTATGTTTAGTGACATATTTGGGTTTTCATTGTGGTATAGGGTTGAAAAATGAAAGATCAAAATGAGCAAATGACTATGAATTCATTCATCAGAAGAAATGGAACACAAACATGAATATATCATTAAAACATAGCATAAAACTTATGAATTTTGCTTAAAATCTAATGAGATGATCACATGAAAACATATATATGGTTGTAAGGATAAATAAACATTCAAATCGATAATAAAAATAAGAAGAAACATTGTCAATAAGCATACCATAAGAATCTCAATATTATTGCTGCAACTGTCTTTGATATCACTGTAAAATGGTGTACACTAGCTCCACACTATGATTACCAAGTATCCAACCCTCACAATGACTTTAGTTTGAGTAAATATAGAAAAATAAACAATGTTCCACCTATATGGGTCGAAACCTGATCCAAAACAACTAATGAATGCATCTAATGACTCATAGCCTAATTTTAAGGGAGTTAGAAACAATTTCCCCTTTTCTAGCTAACAAGTTGAGTCTTTGTCTCAAGTCATTAAACACAATATCCTTTAACAAAGATGAACACAAATAGGCTCATTAACCATCAAACATCTCATGAGCCAACTTTTATGTCGACCAAATTGACCTTTGACCTCCACGTGTCAAGAAAAGTGATCAAACCCAAAAGCATAGCGAAAATTTGGAGGATGATTTGTAGGCCTTCCCGGATGATTTTTTAACTAAAAATGGTATGCTTGGAAATTTGGATATGTCTACTACACCATGGAATAATAAAGCACTGTAAAACACTACTCCAAAACTTTGAAAAGTTTCCTTGAAGTCAAGTTTTCCCAGAAACGCAACGAATTCTTGAGAAGCGCAGTGAAAAGATGGGGGTCAAAGATGAACTGGTATCTTTTTAACCACAATAATTTTTGCACAACTAAGAGAGGTTTTTGTAGATAAGGTCGTTTTGGAGAAAAACCTCTCTCATGTTTTGGAAATTCATTTCCATTTTCTCGGAATCCGTACCACAAAATGATGACTAAAACAAACAAGAAAAATTGGAGAATTTGATTTTCTGAAATAGGTCTCCAAGAAAGATAAATATATCCCAATCTATGATACCTGTGTACTAAATGAATGAGGTTATTGTGATTGGGTATTTCATTAACAAAAAATTATTTATTTTTTTTCCAAAATTCATCTTCATTTGGTAAGAAACTTCTTTTGAAAATGATGACCAAAAACAAAGTCAAAAGCGCAACGAATTTCAAATGAGGGAAATGAGAGGGAAGGGGGTTACGAAAAATTCTAAGAAAATTATGGGGGGTAGGGATAAATGTTAGGAAGACAATGGATATGGAATTTCGTGAAATTAGTAAGAATAGAGGGGTGAAAAGAGTGAATTACTGACCTAGGGAAAAAACACGGCAAAAACCTAGGGTTTTTGGGAAAATGGTGAAAAATTGTAGAAAAATTACAGGAGATAGGGGAGTGCTTTGGGAACATAATGAAAGTGTAGTTTCTGAATTTGAGCGAGGGAAAACACAGTGAAAATCTAGAAATGCAGTGTGTGACAAAAAATAGTGGCAGAAAGGTGAAATTTTAGTGGTTTTCGACCTTTTCCTGCAAATCCATGAGCTAACAATGTACCAAAAATAGATTTATGAGATGTACTAACCATAAGACACCTGTAAATGTTTTCCATTTATCATTTGGAGGTATTAGGGAAAAGCACAGTGTGGGCATGGTGCATTTTTTAGAGTGACCCTTTTGACTGTGTGCAAAAGTACTCAAAAATTCAAAATTTTGATGCCTTTTCTTGTTTTTTGAACCAATTTCATGCCACTAAGGAGGAATCAGCTAGAAGGTATAAATTGTCCCTCTTCTTGAGGGCCTTCTTGAGTTTTGCCTTCATAGTCTTTACCTTAACCCTAGAAATAAAATTCCTAGCATAGTAATGTTTGGCCATGTTTCTCTGCATAGTGACATCTCTATTGGCCTTCTTTAACAACTTATCTAAGTGCTCATTGACCTTTTCAAGCCAATATTCTCTATTCTCATCAATACTTTCAGCTATAGGATCAGCAGAGTCCTTGTATGTTTGTGAAGGAGATGGCTCCTTGTCTTGCTCTTTCTTCTTTGCCAATGCTCTTGTGGTAGGTCTCCTTGGCTGCCTCTGAATATCGTTGTCTTCAATCTGCTTTATATCTATCACTGCCTTACCTTTGTCTTCAACTACTTTGCTGGATGATGGAGGCCCTTGTGAGGTACTTTGTTGTATCAAGTTCAATTTTAAGTGCCTATTTTCCTGTTTCAAGAAGGCCACCATAAAGTTTGCCTTTGAGAGATCATCATGTAGTCCCTTAATTTGTGCTTGCTGCTCTTTGATGATGTCTGCTACTGTCTTGTATCCATGATCAATCTTATGACACCATGACTCTTCCTTTTCAGTTTCTCTAATGATGACCCTCTAATAGAGGAAAAGTGACCTTGGTGACTCAAAAGCTCATGAATCTGATTTATTGACCTTGATGACCATGGCATGAGAGTAGCATTACACCTAGACAATGACTTAGGACCTTTTTGACAACCAAAATATGTCAAATTTTATTTGAAATATAACAATTTGACCCTAAAACCCTATCAACCACATGGAAAGAGTACATTTGATCACTGTGACTACTAGACACTAACACCTAGAGAAAAACTATAGAAGATAATATAAGACAATTATATTTATGTCCAACTAATGACCACAATATAGGTCAAAGGGACTGTTGAGTACAATTATCTCCATACAATGCGAGAGAACCAAATGGTCTCCCATAAAAATTCAATGCATGAATATAAAAGGTACAATGCAGGAACATAAAAATACAATATATGGAATGCCCTAGCGGAGAAGATCCAGGAGCTAATGGGTGTGAGGATCAAACCCATCTCTCCTAACATCTGAGGTTGAATGAACACTGAAGAAACTCCACAAAGTCTGTTGGCCCGAAGAAGGGTCAATGGAAAGTGCTTAATGTCCACTAGATCTTTGTATGGGGAGTTCGCACATTATTGAGGTCTGGAGGACCTAGGTTGTCTCCCAGGAACATACCTGAGATGGATTTTTGTTGAAATCTCATGCGGCGGGGTGAGGCTCCATGAATCCTCACTGATCTAGAGTCTGGATATGAACTAGTATCAATTGGTCTCTTTGTGCCCCTGTCTTAAGGTAGTACCCCGAAAATTGTCGTGATCCTCTATGTGGGGTCTAGTATGATGTGAGGCTGAAGAATATGTGCTCAGAACCTAAGATCCTCCTGTATATATTGGGCCAAACATCTATAATCGAGATACTTGAAAAAAGTCGGTGAGGGTCTGAGAATATATGAACAAGCAATGGAACCTTCCTATGATCTCGCAGTACATAAAGCATCCAAAAATGAAGTGCACCTTAATCTCCACTTCTTGTAAATGACATACCTAGCAGATTATGTTTGGCCTATCAATCTGGTGGTTTGTCTCTACTCGAAGTCTATGAGAACCTACTTTGAATTGGCCTAGAGGAAAGTAAATAACATGCATCTAGTGGTGAAAAGTATACTGGGGTCGAACAATGGAATGAGCCTGTCTCTCAACTCCAAGAAGTGGTCAGCGTAGAAGGCCATCTTTGGGCACAACCCTCCCAAAGGATTGACCCAGGTGACCTGGACAAACTGCCTGTATATGTCCTCCCTGATGATCTTGTTCAACTCCTGTCTAGTAGGTAAAAGGTGACCAAGAGCATCTAAGGAATATCAAAAAGGAGGGAGACAATCCAACTGAATGCCCACTGATTCTAAGAGATATGAAACTCTTGTAAACCAATATCTAGCCTGACCCAAGGGAGTAGAATGAACAATAGTCTCAGAAGAGCAATGTGCCAAGTAAGGATATCGGTCCCTACTCTTTATCAAGTATGCAAATCCCTGGACACGATGCAAGAATGAGACCAAACTAAAGACTGTCTCAAGCTTATAGGGCTAAGCTCCAAACTTTGTAGAGGCTAGAAGAGATAATGGTTCCTCTCAAATTAAGGGTTGTTGTGACAAGGTTGTACAAGAATGTTATTGCCAGGATTAGGACCACTAAGGGTTGATAGGAAGAAATTAAATGCAAAATTGGAGTCACAGAAGAGTGTCCCTTATCCCCTACCCTTTTTGACATATACATTGATAAGTTATAAAAGTGTTTGAAAAATGTAAGTTGTGTTAGCCCCACACAAACTGATATGGTCATAACTCTTCTCGTCTATGATAGTAATATTGTTCTTTTGACAAAAAGGCATTACAATCTTGAAAATAAACTCAATATCGTCCAAGATTTATGCTCCAAGATGGATATTATTATGTCACTACACAACACTAACATCTATGAGCGATGGCTTTGTATTACTTTTGTACGTACAACAAATTTACAAAAAAATCTATAGAGTTTCAATAATATACCTTAAGTTTTTATTTTCCCAACAAAATGTTTTGACCACAACCGCCACATCAGGGCTAAAGAGCCCGATGCAGCAGCCAAAGTCCTATGTATAGTCCTCATCACTAAAACTGTAAGTCAGTGGTGTTGAATTAACGTGGCACAAGATGTTGATGGGTCAATCTTCGTTTACCTTTGCACATAGGAGCATATGATTCTCCATTCATCCAAAGTGGGGAGGCTCAGAAATGTTGGATGAACTCGTTTAGTAGCCGTGAGTTTTCTTAGGTTGTACAAGATTTCAATTACAGGGTTTTTCATGCGGCATCAGAGGTATTGCTTCAAGGGAAAAGTGAGGTTTCTATGATGTTTTAGGAGTGAATTTGATGCAAGATTGTGAGTTTGGATTATTAGAGTCGGGCTCAAGGTTGTTGAACTAATCACAACTAAGGAATTTCATGTTTCCTTGGGCTTTTTAGCAGCAACACGGCCCTGTGAACGCTTGGAAAATCAAATGGGAGCAAAAAAACAAGCATAATTTTCAACATTATTCCAAAGCTATAGCGCCCAGCGGGATTCCATATGATAAAACGAACCATCAATTTGGGGAAGATGATATATCCGCCTTAAACACTCAATCTGTAGTCAAAACTTCTCATGAGAGCCATAGATCGTCCACACTTGTTGTTTCCTCTGATAAGATACAAAACCATGCTGAGATTGATCGCGCTCTGAACGAAAGTGGAACCCCTTCTAGTTCTGTACAAATCAAGTTATTGTTTTTTCCTTTTGAGGTTTTGGGTAGAATGCATTTTTAATGAGTGAATTTCGTGTTTTGGTTGTTGCAGAGTACCACTGGTGGTAGGATGGCCTCCTTTCCAGAGCTTCAGAGAGAATTTAGCTTCACAACCCAAAGCCGCCACGACCCCCTCTTGCAATCCTCCTCCATCTATGACGGTAGATCCAGAGGAAAATAAAATCGACACCGTGTTTATCAAAGTAAATGTGTACAATGTGCTTATAGGTTGCAAGATTGACTTTAAGTCTTATGAAAGTTATGAAAATCTCTCTGTTGCTCTGGATGAAATGTTTTGAGGCCCCATAATTTTTATTTTTTTTTCTAATCACTCATCACTCAATCTTGGACTGAAATTATCATAGAAGTATTCTGAAATTTTGGCTAGTTCTATTTTCCAGCTCAAACATCATATGCAAGTGCTTTGCCTGAAAATAATTTCAAGTTATGCAAATGCAAGAACAACACTAGAAGCCAGGAAAGGTGTCTGGAAAGCTTTAATTACTCCATTCAACCTAATGCTGTTATGGGATATTTGCTTGTTGCAAATCGACTGTTGGTGATTTTTGTTGCCATTACCCTTTTTATGTTGTACTATGGAGATGACTGAGAGGGTATTTTTGAAGCCATTACCAGTTATGGTATTTGAGGTTCTTCCATGGGTCTATTTGGAAGAGTAGGTGGTGGTATTTACACCAAAGAAACAGATGTAGATTTTGATATTGTTGGCAAGGTTGAGAGGAACATTCCTGAAGATGATCCACGCAACCTAGTTGTAATGTTGGATTTTAAAAAAATGATTGCATTCATATTCTTGTTATTAAGACGTTAGTAGTAGAGTATGTATGCCTTAACAGTGAAATCGTTGCACAGATGTGGGTCTCTTGTCCCACAAATAAGGGGGTTTCATACACCAATTTGGTGTCTAGCTTGGCTGTGACCTTAAAATTGGATAATAATAATAATGAAGCAAGATAATTATGTATTTTTTTGTTGAAATGATCTTAGGTCATTCTTGATCATGTCGATTGACAATGTTGGAGATATGTTGTAGATATCGCTGGAATGGGATCATATCTATTTGGGTCCTATGCTGAATTTTCCTATGCAGCTTTGGTTGCTGCGTCCATATCCTCATTTGGAAACTCTCATGATCTTACTTCCATGTGTGAGCAATTTCTCATTAGTTTAATGGGTATCATTGCTTGCTTAATCACAACTTTGTTTGCAACTAGCATATTTGAAATCAAGGTCACGAAGGAAATTGAGCCTGCATTGAAAAAATAGCTTATTTTTTCCACAACAGTGATGACTATTGGCATTGCTATTGCCTTGTCCTTCACTATCTTCAATTTTGGTGCCCAAAAGGTTGTAAAGAGTCGGTATGTAATCCTGGGCATTGGTTATTATAACTTGTTATAGCTAAAAGGTTATATTCCTTGTTCTCTTTATTTAGTAACTTTATTTCTATTATGAATGCAAGGAACTTGTCTTCTATGTTTCTATTGGTTTGTGGGGTGGACTTTTTATTGGTTTTGTCACCGAGCACTATACAAGTAATGCTTACAGTTAAGAATTGAGCTCAATGCATAATTCCATCCTTTCTTTGGCATTTTTTCATATAAATTATTGATGGCCTATATCGTATTTGCGTTGTATCCCTATCCAAGATTATGTTGATTCATGCAGGACTTGAGCAACAACTAATGTTATATTTGTGTTGGCTTTGGGATACAAATATGTTATTATTCCCATATTTGTTATTGCAGTAAGAATTTCTGTCATTTTTAGTATGGATGTCGGGTATGCTATTGCAATAGCTGCTTTAGGCATGCTTAGCACAATTGCGACTATATTAGTCATCGATACATATGGACCCATCACTGACAATGCTGGTGGAATCGTTGAGATGGTTGGCATGAGTTACAGGATCTGTGAAAGAACATATGCCCGTAATGAAGCTAGACTATTGTTGCCATTGGCAAGGTGTGATCAATGTATTTCCTCTTACTTGATTGCTTGTGCAAATGCATGATTTTTATATCTTTTTCCTAGTCTTATTATGTATGAAGGATATGAAGTTGAAAATCAATGTCAAAAATTTCAAGGCTTTGTTATTGGTTCAACTGCATTTGTATCACTTGCATTGTTTGGAGCTTTTGTCAATCGTGCTACAATTCGAACTGTATTGGAAAAGTAATGGAAATTTTCAATTAAAAGTATTGTAATCTCTATTTTGGAAAAAAAAAAATATAGAAGCATAAATAAAAAAAGGAGTGAAAATCACACTCTTTAGAAAGAAATTTAGAAATCACATTTTTTTAAAAGGTATGTAGTAGATACAAATAGATACTCTTTTAGGTATTCAAAAATATCCACCTTACAAAGAAATTCTCAATCATGTTGTTTTTCTTTTCTTTTTTTCTTTTAACTTCAGCCCACACCCTCGCAAGGGATTTATAACTACCATATATAAGTTGGCTTCAAAAGGCTCACTCTTCACCAAATTTCTCTGATCCTTGTTTGAGTCAAAGTTCTTTGATTCATAAGTCGTTATCGGCTTCCACAGGCTAAATTTTCACCAAAACTATCTACTCCTAGTCCGATTCAAAACTCTTTGATTCGTAAATCTCTTTACTCCTCTTGATAAATTGTCCTTGTAACAAGGCACTCCACACAGGCATATACATATTTGTTTACTGCCACCCAATCTAAAAGCCTTGAACTTATTATTGAGGTGGCAAAATTTGCAAGTAATTGTGAAGTATTTAGCTAAATAATTACCTTTTATCATTTATGCTCCACGCAACAAGCATAATATTGGTTGTTGTTACCGCCTCACTAGTCAATTCATTTGCATGTAGAGCTGAAGTTGGCACTGGGGATTTTGACAGGTACCTCACAAATTCAAGGTTGTTGAGGTCTTAGTAGATAACACTAGTGTCTTCAAATACAACAACAATTAAATTGTAAGGTTGACAACAATTAAATTGTAAGGTTGCCAACAATTACACATGTTACTTCCATTGTGTGTGCACATAAAAAAGTTTGCATATCTAAACAACATTAGTCATGAATACCATCCTTCGTAAAATCCTCAGCTAAATTGTATCTCCTATGTTCGATTTACTAATGCATTCACAATCTCCAAAAGGAAAACAATTTAGCATGTTTTATCAGATACTGATTCAAATGTCAACATAGCTGAAAATTGTTTTATTAATTTTATGTAGGAAACAAACACCCTTTCCATAACATTCCCTTTTGAAGAATGAATTGAGAACAAGGCTCTCTCCAAAACAACGTAAATGCATGGCCTTATTTTCTAGCAATGTAGATGTGATCTAAGGCTAAAGTGAGGACCATTTGTTTGGAGTCCACATTTGATGATGTCAGATCATCAAGCTACCAAACCTCCCTCATGAAGATTTGATAGCTCTGCCTAGATTCGATATAATAAAAGTCACAAATTTAAAGTAACAAGAGTGGGAGTTGCATCTCCAAGCATTTAGCCTTAGTCATGCAACATGATTTCCCATAAAGACGCTTTGAGATAAATTTTGATTCCAATATAAGATGCTTATAGTTCTTGGATAAATGCTCCTTAATAATGGGCTTTCCTCCCAACAATCACCTTCAAATGAAAATTATCTTCCCTCACATCTTCTGCATTCCCTACATTTTGCACAATTGTTTGACTGGGCTCAAACCCACTAGGGCAAGCATAAAAATAAATGGAATTGACGGGAACCACAACAGTCATTAAAGCCAACAATTAATTCATATCTATTGAATCATGTGATCTAATACGCATGTACATATTTAAGTGCTGACATAGGCTCCTACTTGGGTATGTGGACTTCTCTCAAGCGCACATGATGACCTAAGAATATTATTCCATACATACAACCAGATGAAAATTCTCCATACTACATAAATGCAATTTCTTCTTCATTTATGCTTGAAGACCATTCAAAACATGGATATATTGATGTCGAGGTATTCATAATTCTGAATAAGAGTGAGAGCACCTCAACTTCTTTTGTTGTATAAGGATGTTTAATACCATTTCCATCCCTATTGTTGAAGATCTAATGTAGTTACAAAAGGGGTGTGTTTTATCATTGCAAACATTATACCCATCGAGTTTGGTATGACGCTGTAAAAATTTTCAATCACAAGTCCTTTTCTCTTTCGGGGACAAAGTGATTTAGTCATCAGGATAGTTTATCTTACACCAAGTGTAAATTTTTTGATTAAACTCGTAATTGTCTTCATTGTGAGGGCGCATTTCCTTGTCATATACTTGAAACTTGTTACGCTTCTCCCATTCTCAAATTTTCACAAGTCCTTTTCCCTTTTGGGGACAAAGTGATTCAATCATTAGGATAGCTGACCATACACCAAGTGTACAAATTCTTATTCAACTTGTAGTTGTCTTTATTGTGAGGGCATTTTTTCTTGTCATATACTTGAAACTTGTTACATTTCTCCCATTCCACCTTTTCCTTTGTATTGAACATACAAAAAATGGGACTTGTGACTATTCCGTTCAACTTTAGAGCACATTTTCTCAACAATCTGGCCATAAATACTATCCATAATAGAGTTTGATGCACCTTCTTGAAGCCTGAGTTCATCAATACTTATTTCCTTCCATATTCATTTTCATGAACATTAGGGTTGTTTTCTGTCAAACCATAATAGCTAGAAAGTGTCTCTTTGATTTAAAAAAAACAGATCAACACCAACTTCATCTAGGAATCCCTTAGAATGCTCGTCAACAAAAAGAAGAAAGGTATTTATTTTTATTTAGTCACATGCATCCATCATAAGTACTTATTTGTCTTCATTTTTGTCAGAATCACTTTCATTGTTAAATAAAAGAGGGTAATCAAACATAGTTTTTCAACCCGAGTAGGACGTTCAGGATTCAAATTGGTAAAAGAGGCAACATTTTTATTATTACAAGCTAGCTTCTTCTACACACAATTTTAAACCAAGTATTTAAGTTGTCTGTCATAAATTAAATTTTACTAAGTGATTTATGAATAGAGGTTGAATTAGACAATCTCTCTTGTATTTAGTTGAAGCATTCATTTCTTTTCACCATTCCTTAGCAGATCAACTTGAAATGAGATGCAAAACGGAAAATTGAAAAAGATTGTAATGTCATTCTCTAGTTACACACCCCTTGGCATACATTTCATAAACCATTTATCTTTTTTATAAATAGTTGAAAAATATTGAAAGTGTCCCTGTCTGTCCCTATCAAAAATAGGAATGTATGTGCATGTTTAGTAATATCAGTTAATTCCTTTCCAATATCCATCATCTCCATCATAAGAATATTTACCATCTATAAGTGAAACTTTCACTCATGAAATTAATCACTTTTAAGCTTGCAATCTAATGTGAATATTCCGTTTAATAGCTATATAGAGTGTAAGGTGTACGATGGTGGAAATCTTATATGTGTGTGTGTGTGTGTGTGTGTGTGTGTGTTTATTTATTTTTTATGTTTATCAATTATCTTTCCACATTTCGGCTCTATCAATTTTATGGAGATTTAGACTTAGTCTGCACTCTGAAAAAGATTATTGCATATGTAAGAGGATATTGTCTAAAACATGATCTAAATAGTTTGGACTACAAAAAATTGCACCTCTACTTCTTATGTTGCATAAGGATGTCTAATACCATTTTCATCAATGTTGTTGAAGATCTGATGTAGTTATAGAAGGGGTGTGTTTTATCATTGCAAACACTATACCCATCGAGTTTGGTATGGTGTTGTAAACATTTTCAGTCACAAGTCTTTTTCCCTTTTGGGGACATAGTGATTTATTTAGTCATCAGGATAGTTGACCATACACAAAGTGTAAAATTTTTTATTCAACTCATAATTGTCTCTATTGTGAGGGCACACTTCCTTATCATATAATTGAAACTTGTTACGTTGCTCCCATTCCCAACCCATCAATTTTGGTATGATGTTGTAAAAAAATTCAAAGATGGAATATATGTGTCTCCTTTGGAGCATTTACAAGCTAAGATCCACTCAGGAGTACTCCAAAATTTTATGTCTGAACTTTATTCAATTGTGCTATGTGGTTACTTTATGGAACTCCTTTTGTTAAACCCAACAGTTTTCTCATCCTCACGATTAATGGGGTTGGATTTATCCTAGAGCTCTTCTACCTTGTGTGCTACTTGGTATTTGCTGAGGTAATCACCGCGCTTCGATGTTCACAAACAAGCTTCAATCCAAAGAGTGCAATGTGCATTTTATTTTAGCTTAGGTTCCATAACGTGAGAGGGATCAAATTATTTGAGATGTTCTTTCCAAAAAAAATTCAAATTTTCTTCTTCTGAAGTGAATCAATTTTGAATGTTTATGAGTTGTAAAATATTTAACTTGTAACAAACCCAGGTTAAAAGTTCATGTAATAAATTTAATAAAGGAAAAATAAGACCAAGGTCATGGGACATGTATTCCAAGCTGAATGTTGGGCAAAACATCCTAGTGGGCATCACTTGTTATTTATTATGGCTAAGGGGAAATTGGCAAAGACAATGGCAAAGGCTTTGAAAAGGCAAAGAGGCATTATTGGCATTTTATTTATGAAAATAAAGGAAATTAGGAGAAAAGGGAGGTGAAAGGTCACAAGTTGCATGTGAGGAGGAAATTGAAGGAAAATAGACAAAAAATTAAGAAATTAGAGGCATCAATAATGGAATCATAGCATCAGTTTGGAGCCTTTTGTCAGTTTAGTTTTGGAATTGGTTTCTGATAGGAAAAGAGTGCCAAGAGGAGAAAGCAAGCAAGCAAGCAAAGGAAATAAAATAAAGGACAAGGAAAGCAGAGGACGAACAAGGAAAGTAAGGATCAATCAAGGAAAGGTTGGATCAAGTGTCTTCATCGGGATTATTTGCAGGTAACAGATTGCATGTATGATTTCCTAACTCATTCTGGCATGCATTGTATATGCATGCGTATACTTGTTTCATTTTTTGTCATTGGCATGGGTTTTGTTGGGTGTCATGATGGTTTTAGCCTTGCCTTGCCATTTTCCGGATAACCATGGTGTGATGGGATTCATTCTTGGTTGAGCTTTGGATTGTTGAAATATTTTTGGATCCAGGTGAGGTGGTATCAGGAAAATCCCAAGGGTTGGGGGTGGATATGGTTTTCTCTAGGAAGCCCTCAACATATGGGCGGAGACAGGAAAATTCCTCAAGGGATGGTGAAGGAATTATGAGGCATCCAAGCTCGACTTCATTTTGTGATCTCGAGACTAGTTTAGGTGAGATCACAGTAGGGTGAGGGTCGAGGTGGTTTAACCTTTAGATTCCCTTAGTTGTTTATGTATTGATTTATCCCATAAGGCCCCACATTCATGCTTGGAATATGTGATCCAGGTGGATATCAGTGGCCACCCACCTATTCCATTTGGGCCAGCACCATCAATTCTTGCATGTTTTCACATTCAGCACAAGTTACTATTTTTAGTAGGTTTTCGGGTCCTCCACTCCTGGAGTCGTTTTGGGGACTTAATGATCCAGGTGGATATTGGTGGCCACCCACCTATTCCATTTGAACACCCACCATCAGTTCTTTCAGTTTTCAAGTTGCAACAAAACTTACTATTTTTAGCAGTTTTTTCGGGTCTTGAACTTCCAGACAGGGATAATTTTAAGAACCCCCCTAAATTTATATATATAATAAATAGGCGAATCCCCATGATACATAGGAAAAATGGAAGGCGATTTTATTAATAATATAATATGTATATATAATTTTTTGGCGAATCTCTCACGAGATTATATTATCTTGTAAAATCATGGCAAATCACTAGTACAAATAGCGAATCACTACTACAAAATGGTGAATTGTTGTCTAGTGGAGTTCGGGGTGTTGGTTCCAATGAAGATATGGTAGTTGAACCAGGAGTAGAAGGAAGAGAAACACCGAGACCAAGCATGGCACATGGTGACTTGTGAGGGAAGTAGTTCTCGTGTAGTTTGGAAAACACGTTCTTCTAGTTCTGCTAAGCGTAGTGTTGTTGCTCATGCTACTACTAGCACTAATATTGAGGTTGGAGAGGAGTTTGAGGAAGCATGGAAGGTAGAAGTGGTGGAGAATTACAAAGAGTACCCCATGATGGGCTCCATTTGCCCTTTGGTATCTGTGCCTGCAAGATCTTCTGTCCATTGAACCAACAATTAACCGTTCAACCAACAATCAACTTGACTGAGTTGATTAGGTACGAGTCAACTTAGACTAATATTCAAAACTATGCTTTGCACTATCCCATATTTATCACACTAATGCTACACAACATTGTGCATTTGCACCCAACTCTCAATAATTCTTTTCCAAGAAAAATCTATAATAAGAAAATGATTTTACTATATTGTTAAGAGGATATTTTCTAAGTTGTTGATATGTTATTTCTATTGTTTTGTGAGTTGGTTGCATAACATATTCCCATGAGCCTATGCCCAGGGTTTCATGGTCAGAAATATGTAAGTTTATACTCATGTGAACCGAATTTTTGCCAAGAATTTGATAGCGTAGACAGTTATTTGATTTGAGAAATGAATATTCCATAGGCAAAACGTTGAGCAATGGAACCTTGAGGCAAAAATCCGCAAAGAATCCTCTAGATTCCCTAGAGGCCCATATTTAACAATTTCAAAACATAGTCAACTTTATATTCAAATTTCATGATTTTTCGCAAGGAACGCGTAGCCAGTTTTGTCATTTGACCAACCAATTTTCAAGCTATCGCCATATTTGGAGGCATATTGATGCTTTTGGCCACTTTGATTATTTTTGTTTTGACAAAAGGATGGATGTATGCTCCAAGTGTTTTGATATTTGTATGTTGCAATAGGACAATGAGATTTGAACCTTTGTAGGAAATTCTTGTATGTTGCAATAGGACATTGAGATTTGAACCTTTGCAGGAAATTCATCATTTTAGTCGTTGCACAAAAGTCGAGATGATGCAGTGATGAAAGCGGGCCATGTTGACACTTTGACAAAAAGTGATTGTGTTTACAGCCATTGGTATCAAAATTTTGAGACGATCATGATGATGATGATGAATATGACTTGAATCTGAATTTCGAGACGATCGTGATGATGATGTGTATGACTTGAATCTCATCAGCAGATTCAAGAACACCATTTATGCCACTTATGTGTGAAAATCCATTTATGCCACTTTTGTGAGAGATCATTCATTTTTCAAGTTGAAAGAGAACATTTTGTGAATGAGAGTTTTTTAATTGGAGAACGTCTCTTGAGCAAAAGAGAGCAAGAGACATGTCACTCTAGATAAGGGTTTAGAGAGAGACATCATATCACTCTTTAGAGAGACATGTCATTCAAACTATTGATATTACTTTCAACCAGTTGATTGGTATCATGCCATATGCACTCGGAAGTCACACGTGACTAGTTAAACTCAATCTCTCTCATAATACATTTCAAGGTCCAATTTCATAGTCGTTGGGTGAATTCAGTCTTGCACAAAAGTCGAGATGATGCAGTGATGAAAATGGGCCATCTTGACACTTTGATAGAAAGTGGTTGTGTTTACAGCCATTAGTATCATAATTTCATAGAAAGTGGTTGTGTTTACAGCCATTAGTATCATAATTTCATAGAAAGTGGTTGTGTTTACAACCATTAGCATCAGAATTTCGAGACAATGGTTGTGTTCACAGCCATTAGTATCAGAATTTCATAGAAAGTGGTTGTGTTTACAGCCATTAAAATCAGGATTTCGAGATGATCTCACTGATGATGAGTATGACTTGAATCTGATTAGCGTATTCAAGAAGACCAATTATGCCACATATGTGTGAAAATCCATTTATGCCATTTTTGTGAGAGATCATTCATTTTTCATGTTGAAAGATCACATTTTGTGAATGAGAGTTTTTTAATGGAGAACGTCTCTTGAGCAAGAGACATGTCACTCTAGATAAGAGACATGTCATTCAAACTATTGATAGTACTTACTTTCCACCAGTTGATTGGTATCATGCCATATGCACTCGGAAGCCACACGGGACTAGTTAAACTCAATCTCTCTCATAATACATTTCAAGGTCCAATTTTCATATTCATTGGGTGAATTCAAAAAATTGTAGGATAGATCTCAAAAACTTAGACATGCTTCACCCTCTGAGCCTTTCTTTCAACAATTTAAGGATCCCCAGAGAAGGGATTTTTGTGATTTTAAATGCTTCACTCTCCGAGCCTTTCTTTCAAGAATTTTAGGGGAAAATGCCCAATCTAAGGATTTTTGTGAATGTTACTTTCAATTCATTTATGGGGAATCCTGGCCTTTGTGGACAACAAATATGCTTTGCCTCTGTGTCCCCCTACTACTACTTTGAAAGAAATAAATCAATCAGTTCTAAAATGTGATTGTACCAATTGAAGGTGGCAGCACCTTTTTATATGTTGTTTACTCTCTGGATTCTTCTGGAGTCTGGTTACCTGACTAAATTTTAATTTTCCCAAGAGCTTTCTCACTACAATTTGGACCACCAGTGATTTTATATGAAGATCTTGTAAAAGCAACTCAAGGATTCAATGAGGCAAACTTGATAAAGAGTTGGGAGTTTTGGATCAGTGTATAAAGGAATTTACACAATGGCACAGATGTCGCGGTCAAGGTTCTCAAGTTGCAAAATGAAGAAACTTACAAGAGTTTCAAAACAGAATGCAATGTGGTTAGGAGAATTAGGCACCAAAATCTTATTAGAGTTACAAGTTGCTCAACCCCTCACTTCAAAGCTTTGGTCCTCCAACTAATGTCAAATGGAAGCTTGGAAAATCAATTTTATCCCGCTGGAGAGTAGAGTGCTAAGATAGATGTGTATGCATTGAACTTAAGCCAGAGTACAGATATGCATAGACAGCACATATCACAAAATATCTTCATCACTATTGTTTTGTTCAAGTGGTGCATTATGATATAAAGCCCAGCAATATCGAAAAAGTTTTGTTCAAGTGGTGCATTCTGATATAAAGCCCAGCAATATCATTTTCGATAACAATATGACAACACATTTATCTGATTTTGGCATTGCACAATTAACTTGTCTGTCAAGACTCGATGGACTCAATCACTTCCACACTTTGTCTAAAAGGATCCATTGGCTATGTTGCCCCAGGTTTGGAACTTCACAAAATTGAGCAAAACAGATTATATAAGTATTGCTAAGTTGCCTCAATCAAAATTTGATGACTGGTTGGCCTGAATACAGAATATGGATTTGGAAAAACTGTGTCAACAAAGGGTGATGTTTGTAGAGGGGACGGAACCTACCTAAGGGGGTGACCATGGCTTTTTCCCGATAAAAATGTGGGAAGTGACGGATAGCAACCTGTTGAGGGATGAAAATATTGACGCACTAGAGCAATATGAGATACTCAAAACTGTGTGAATAAACTCGTGGCATTGGGATTGGGATGCATAAGAGAATCACCTGAAGAACGACAAACTATGGTAGAGGTTGCATTTGTATTATAAATGATCAAAAAACTCTTTGTTGGAGTCACTGGGGTCTACAAATCGCCATCAGATTTATCATTTTACTGGACGTAATACCTTAAAAAATGATGTGACAGATTTTATGTTAACGATAGTCAACAAGGTAAAGACATACAGATCCTTTTAACTATTTCATGTTGTACCAAGTCTATAGCAAGAGACATCACAACATATGCAGAATGAATATAGTTAGTTGAGATCTTCCTTACATCCATTCCAAACAATACCACCGTTAAGCTTTTCCTATCAACATAGGAATTCATGTTGTAGCTACATATTTATATTTTGGGACATGCCAAAGAGATGTTTCCTATATTTCGGTTTAAACTTGGAAGTAACAAACTATGTTAAAATAAATAATCATTTATTGAATCAAGTTTTATTGTCTAAACTATTTAAACCTAATCGTGTTCTATGGTAAAGTGCAACCCTTTTGGCCTACTAAACTAAAAACTGGGTCCTAAATGTGCACCAACATTCTCAGACCTACTAGTGAAATGAGTGAAGTACAAATGTTTGTGTTGTAAGGTATGCTCAACGACCGGATGTAGTATAAAGGAACAACCATACATTAGTAACATTACACATTAATTGCACCAATCAATAGATTTCACAATGTAGAAAACACCAGAGCACCCAAATTTACCAAAAACTAAGATAAACTCGATGAGTATATTTATAGAGAGCAAGGTTTCCTTTGAAAGAATGGCAGATTCACAGCCCTGGATCCCTAAATCCCCTGCAATGTATCGACACGCAAACAACTAAACAACAAATTTAGTTGTTTCTCGGCACAGACAGAGCTTTATCTGTAACTGACTAATACCAGACTAGCACAAACTTAAGCTCACCACCATTGAGGGGGGGTTATCATGCACTCAGAATCAGGCATTAATGGTACAACTGTCTCTAAGTCATGGAGACCTGTAAAACGTAATGAATTATCGTGCTTTGAATCGAGGGGCATTAATGGCACAATGAGACCTGATATGCCACCTAATGGAGGCACTTGCATGCTCAGAACAAGCGGCATGATGGAGGGCATTAATGGCAATGAGAACTGGTATCCCAGCTAATGGAGGAACTTGCCTGTCTCTGGATTTAATGGCACTGCTAACTGAACATGCAGCATGGAGGGCATTAAAGGCAATGAGAGTTGGTATCCCGCTCGATGGAGACACCCACCCAGTCTCTAAATTTAATGAACATGTGCCGTGGTGTAGGCACCCTACAGTCTGTAGGTTTTTGCGAGGGATTAGTACAACATCACACAATATTTCTATCATCTAACACCAATCAATGGTGCAAAACAGCACACAGTGGAACAGGAGGGGAGATCTCACAAAGAATGCCTTACTGAGTAAAGATTTCAATAAATTAAAAACAAAGAAAAAAAATTAAAAAATAAAAAAATAAAAATAAAAATAAAAAAAACCTCCAATACAGCTAATAGACAAGGAGTGACACAACTAAAGCTGGCAGGAGATCAATATTAACCAAGCCACCAAAACTGGTGGTTTTCAAAGCATTTCCTACTTAATACCTCCATATAGTTTAATCATTTTTATGATGTCTAACAACCCAGAAAATATGTTTTTAATGATGTATGACAACAACAGCAAGACTAGTGCCCATCTTAAGAGCATGTCTTCATTTGAATGCTCCTCTCAATAATTCTATAATAACCATCTTATAAAGATATCCTCATATGAATGAACTTCACTTCAAGTAATTTATTATCTATGTTCACTTTTCTTAATTGTTGAAGAACGTGGGATATTTCAAACATGGAATGTACTTTCAAACTATGTTCAACACAAAACTGGCCTACAAGTTCACATGCTTCATAGAACACAAGTCTTTTGACATCAAAATTGCTCAAGCTAAACACAAATGCAGATCATATCCCTACTAGGTAAAAAACTATAGGCCTTAAGGAAACCCATCTCGGTACAGCCAACTGATATTATATGCAGATATAAAAAGATTTCAAAGCAAGGAAACCCATCTTGGTACAGCCAACTGAGATTATATGCAGATATAAAAAGATTTCAAAGCATAACCAAATAAGTTATAGGCAAAGAGTAAGACAACTGAGCTAGCTAATAAAAACACAAAAAACACTAGAGCATTAAAAGTATTTCCACTTTAACACCTCCAAGTAGTTGAATCAAGTTTTTGCACAAACATATAACTCTCAGACCAACTTTCAGTTTAGATTAAAATTTGCTCATGTAAATGTCAAAAAAAATACAAAGCAAAGCAGTCCAAAACTTTTATAATATAACCTAGTCACTGCCCCCCTCCCAATGTCCATCAGGGCTCATTTCAGGAAGAGAGAGGGGAAGGCATCACTTGATCTAAGATTGCATTTTGCATTCCTGAGACAAGGAGCTCGTTTCTTTAATTGATCATAGAAACTCCTTCACGCAGCTGCATCTGCTGCTTTTTGTTTCTTGGGCATTCTGTAGCCACCTACAACACAAGCATGATCTCTTTCAAAAGGTTCTAATGTCACCTGCTCAAATGGCTTAAATTGCTCCTTTTGCAACTTCTTAACTTCCTGAGCAAACACTGCCTCCGCTGGCACAGTAGAGTCAATGCAATTTGCCTGCATTAAAGAGTGAAAATCAAAAAATGAGGAACAGAAACATGATTTCCAGATTTGCTTCAGAAGACAAAAATATACATTTACAGAGAATACATTGCTAATAACTCATTCACACACTCTCTATGTTAAGTTCTCAGAAAACATAGTTAGTCTCAGTGGACAGTGATCATTGCAATGTTCAGTGGACAGGGATCATTGTCATAGTTCTTTTCTTTGTGTTTAGCTAAAACAGAGAGCAAGGAAGCCAAATCAAAGACATTTACTCACAAAAATATCAGTAATTCAAGTTTGAACTCACCCGGAAACTGATCAAGCATCAGCAATAACACCCAGAAGAGCAGCAGCAGCTTCTCCATTGTCCAAAACAACATCCCCCTTATCTCTTTCAATGGGTTTTCATTACATCATTCAATTGCAATATCCATTAAAAAACACAGGCATACTATTGATTCCTTAATGTCTGGTAGGCCACAATGCCCATTACAGTGCCACGCTACTATTCTAATCTCAATCCCTCTGTTCAAAACACCCACGCGAGGCCCTACAACCAAAATCCTCAGAGCATGTGGAAGTAAAAGCACAAACGGGTGACTAAAATGACAATGGATCTATGCCAAACAATGAGCTCTAAAGTACATATCACAGTATTCCCACCGGATGAGTGGTCCAGTCTCAATTACAGTCCCCTTGTCTGCCAAATGTCTGAAATAACTGTTTTTTATTGCCAAATCCAGGTAGGGTTCCACACAGAACTTAGGGTTTAAAAGTATAAAATGGAATAACAATTGGTTTCTTAGGGTTCCTTGTTGGACATACCCTAAATGCAACCTTACTGGAACTTTTTAAGTTTTAACTAAGACAACTTTTAGGTTACATCTCCAAATTTGCCCAAGTTATGGCAGGGTACGTGGATGTGTTCCAGACTACAACATTCTACTGGGTATAGTGGATATGGGTACATATACATTTCTGGTACATGGGAATAGGTACAAAAGATCCAAGAGCTGGGTATGCATACCCATGGTACTTAGAAACATACACAAACATATATGTACATATAGATGCACATATATACATAATATTAATGAGCCAACAATGCCACCACTAGAGCTCCACCCATGCCATTGCAGTGATTACTCTTCTCATCTGTGGCAGCAGTGAAGATTTTGAGGAGAGTTGCAGTGATATTTCCATAGTGGTAAGATCCTTGTGGATTGGGACGAGCTGCACCAGCTGTCCAGTTCCATCTGCACAACAATTGCTATTCAAATTTGAGAACAAGAGTACATATATGGATGTAACTCCCACCAATCCTGCACTTGATGGATATTTTAGAATTCACCCTTGGTTTGTCTGTGAATCTTCTAGGAAATTAAATTTTCATAGCCATCCGCACTTTCCATGATTGTTCCTTTATCTATATTTCTCAACAATGCTAAAAACATTAAGAAATGAGCATATTCATGAATCTATCTATCTGTAATATATATACAAATATCCCTCTCCGGACACATGATGCTAGACCCAAACTAAAGCAAGCACCAACCCTGACGTATCTTGCCTGATTCAGAGACCAACAATCTCTGTTGGGGCTCCTCGAATTGGTCCAGAAACCTTCTTCTGGGAATTGCTATAGTGGAAAGTGGCAATGCAAGTGACAACAGAGCTAGTAAAACGAGTAGATGCAACCATGTAATAGTCCTGAGGTTACTGATTTGCAATGATCAGAACAGAATAGGTCTGGCTGATATGGATGTCAAGAGAATCATAGACATTTTGAACAGTGTGACATCCTTCCACCTCCACAAGCTTCAATTTATGACCCTGGATCCTGAAGTTCAAAGAGGATGACAATCCCACATTTGAAATCTGGAGGTGGTAGTTTTCTTACAGATAAATAGATGGCTCATTTTAGATATATAAGTAAGCAAATTGAACGAGCAAGATATGCCATCAGATAATGTCAAAACAAAATGTATTTTGTGGATCATTGGGTACCTAGACGCATCCACAAAAAGTCTAGCAGTGTGCCTTGCTGTAGAGAATCGCAATCTACCTTCATCCATTGTAATTATTGCATCACTTGTTGGCCGATGACCATTAATAAGAACAACATAAGGTTTACCCAGCAATCTGCCCATGTCAAGTGTTCTCTTAAGGATTTGGCCAAAGCTAGAAAATTGTCAGAGATTGATGCAATGAGAGAACATTCTGGTGGACACTGTGAAGTTGAACGTAGTCAATCTCTTTAAATTCAAAAGATGAATTCGTTTCCGGGACAGATTAATAACTTACTGTGTGATTGGTCTTGTACCAGTCACGTATGAGCAGAGTGATATCACCAATAGGAGCAGGGAACGGAACAGGGATGAGGAGCCTACTGGCAACATTTACCCTCCAAATACCCCAGCTGCTTTGTGAATACACATTGATGGAAAGTAGTACTAGCTGTCTATTTGGTCATTCACCTAGAAATTGTATATTTAAGTTCTGTTTTGGTGTTATAGGTCAGTTTGTTCCCAAAACTCCATCTTGCCACGAAATCCTGGATACCATTCCAGTACCAGAATGTGTTAAAGATCTCAACGCATTAGAAATCAAGAAAGAACCCATGAATCTTAATAAGCCAATACACAAGAGAGAACCCAAATGACTAATCAAGATAATAAGAAAGGCTGATCCAGGCTGTTAAATACATTCACGATAATGTTATCACTGGTGACACTGTCAATCTGGGGGCTGGGAAATTGCCTATTTATTAGAATATCCTGCAACGACAACAATGGGTATCATTAGTAATGTACTGAATCCTGATGTAATTCCCAGACAAGAATAGAACAGAAACAGGTCTCATGGTTAGGTTTCTCTTAACATATTGTAGGTAGTACCCACATATAATTTACATTTACCATTTCTGTAATAGAATTTATAACATGTAATATGCACTTCACATTTCCTTATTATATTGAATTGATACTATCTAGCATGCACTTCAACAGTTCCATATTACATGGAATTGAGGCTGAGGCCTCAAAAGGTGTGTAAAGCCACCTCACCATTCATATGATTGTATATTGGAGCTAGAATATTGAATTTGTGTAGGCCACTTAACTCTCTGCAGAGATATCATGTCGGACAACATTCTTTAAGCACAAGATCCTAGAACAAAACTGTAAAAGAAATACAAAATGTTCCCAGACAAGAATAGAACAGAAACAGGTCTCATGGTTAGGTTTCTCTTAACATATTGCAGGTAGTACCCACATATAATTTACATTTAACATTTCTATAATAGAATTTATAATATGTAATATGCACTTCACATTTCCTTATTATATTGAATTGATACTATCTAGCATGCACTTCAACATTTCCATATTACATGGAATTGAGGCTGAGGCCTCAAAAGGTGTGTAAAGCCACCTCACCATTCATATGATTGTATATTGGAGCTAGAATATTGAATTTGTGTAGGCCACTTAACTCTCTGCAAAGATATCATGTCGGACAACATTCTTTAAGCACAAGATCATAGAAAAAAACTGTAAAAGAAATACAAAATGTTCTAATAGACCCATAAGGGTCTAGCGGCTAAGAGACAGAATTGAGAGATCAGCAGATGAAATTTATCAAAATCTCCAAATAAACCTTCAACTCAATTCAGAGGACATCTCCCATTTTCCATTCTTGCCCTTGGATGTTGAAAGTGTCAAATGCATGTCCCAAGTCGATTCCCCACCGCCCCCCCACGTTGGAAGAAGCAAGTAATCTAGACAATAGGTGCTCTCAAAATCCGATGTCCCAGATCCTTCGCTTCTCAACCACTAAGACATTGTACTATCCAAATAGCATAAACTAATAACTAAGCTCATAGAAGGTAATTGTGAAACCATTTTAACATAGCCCAGCAGACACATAAGAGTTTAATGGATAAAAAAGATAATTGAGGGGCCTGTAGGTCAAATTAGCCAAAATGGGCAGCTGAACCTTCCATCGAGTTCTGATATTGACATCTTTCAAGTTCTATTCCAAGGTCATAGAAGGTAATTGTGAAAGCATTGTAACATGGCCCAACAGACCCATAAGAGTTTAAAGGATAAAAAAGATAATTGAGGGGCAGTAGATCAAATTAGCCGAAATGGGCAGCTCTTCCTTCAATTGAGTTCTGACATGGACATCTTTCAAGCTCTATTCTAGCTCCATGATGTTAAAAACATTATTTCATGTCCCATGTTGATTCTACCTTGAGATCCTTATTTGCTTTTCTTCTACTTAGACATGATATTGTAGACTAATGACTTTTTACTTGTTTTGGAAATGAAGACTTATAAATGCCTGAACTATCCTAATGCAAAAATTTATAACCAGTTTGATATGGGTCGAATGTACGTCTAAACCTTTTTTTCCAGTTCAAAATCATAATGACTGCACAGAAAACATTCCAGCTCAAAATCATGATGAGCACACAGAAAACATTTCAGCTCAAAATTATAATGACCCCACAGAAAAAGCATTCAATTCAATTTCAAATGAAGCCTCAACCCAATACATCATGCATACAGTACAGTGAAAACAACATAACATGTCCTGCATAAAAAGAAGCTGTAAATCATTGTAACATTGCCCAACATTCCCATAAAGGTTTAATGTATAAAAGATAGAATTGAGGGGACAGTAAGATAAATAAGCCAAGCTGGGCAACTCAGCTAATATTGAAACGATAAGTGTATCACCCGGGGATTGCACCCAGTCACACTAGCCCTTAGACAGAGTAATTCTTTTGCTACAAGTTATTTACATACCTCTGATCTGAACCGTGTCAGTACCAGCATAGAGGCAGCCAATCAATCTTCCTCGGTATGTTTGCATGAAACCCAAGTTTTTTAGGCCTGTACAGCAAGATTTTTGGGTCTGTCCTGAGAGTATTTCTGGGCATAATTAGTGTATTTCCGGTCTGTTCTGGAAGGAGAAACTTGTTGTTGATGTGTACATTCTCTGCCATGTAAATCTGGTTAGTACTATGCGTTATTCAATGTATGGTCAAGGAAGGAGAAGCTGCTACAGTTGTGAACATTTCCTATGGTGCAAACTCAAGTCTCAGAGCATAAACAGTAGACTGTTCAGAGGCCATTTCCAGCGTTTAAGGAGCAGAAATAAGAGGTCAAAATTTCAGCTAGAGGGGGGCAACCCAAAACCAGCATCATCACAGTAAATCTCCATTGCCCTGTAAATCTAGGGCATATGCAACCCAAAACCAGCATCATCCAGCATCATTAGCATAAATCGTACATCTGTATGCAACCTAGAACCAGCATCATCAACATAAATTAAGGCCAATGCAGACCCAAAACCCTCCAACTTAGTAAATCGGGGCGAATACAACCCGATAAAATCATAGACCAGTGAATCGAAGGCGAATGCAACATTTCATGTTTATCCGCACTTATTTTTTTTGGCTAAACCATAATAATTATTTATTTTTAAAATAATTTTGGGGCTATTTATACAAAACTATACAAAATAGGTTCTATATAAAAAATTCGCCCCTCTAAAATCTAAAACCCCTTAAATTTCGCCCTTGGGCTAAAATTCGCCCCTAAAATTATCCCTGCTTCCAGAGCCATTTTGAGGCCCTAAACGATGTTTTTGGGAAAACAGAGAGCAACATGGGTCCATGGACTGATGTTTCTCATTCAAAAGTTGTAGTCCTCAGATAGATCTTTCTAACGAGCTATTGAGCGCGTCAAACGGAGATCGGATGCCAAAGTTACGTCCTCAGGAAGTTGAACCACCAACTTACCCAAAAGGGGCCCATAATTTTGGCGCTTCATCTCCTAGGGTTTGGTTTTTGGACGTTTAGAATTCTCCATTGTTTCTCAATAATAAATAGGCCCTCGAGCCTCATTGTGATACAGTTCAGAGGTCTGTAGCCATCACATCTCTTCTCAGAGATTCGCTACCAGCACCCTAGCTATTTTATTTCCATTATGCCTGTAAGCATATTTCTGTTATTTGATATTAATGAAATGAAGCATTATTTCCACTGCATCTCTATGTTCATGGTTATTTCTGTATTCTGTTGCGTTCCTGCATAAAATCTGGATCAGTGGTATCAGAGGGGGTCTGCTCTTTCTTTGTTTTTCTTTGCATGTCCCCAACGCGGTCAAGGTGTAAGGAGTTAGGGCTCGATCTGGTTGAACCCCTGCAAGATCAGCCTCGCAAACCCCGACGACCTCCTATGGCGGAAGAAAAGAAAGACGAGGGAGCAGGAGATCCTATCAAAATACTGCTCGAGGAGGCCCTCGAGAAACAAAGGAACACGATGATGGATAACTTTGCTCAAATCCTTCAACGACTGCCCACATATGGCGCATTTGCATCCAACAGCCACTCTGGAGGTGCCACTCCCTTCAAGGTATAGGTAAACTTTGACATTCCTATATTTGAAGGAAAAATAGATGCAGACGTCGTAGACAGATGGTTAAATTTGCTGGAAGGGTATTTCTCGGTCCATGACGTCGTAGACAGATGGTTAAATTTGTTGGAAGGGTATTTCTCGGTCCATGACTTCTCTGACCGAGAAAATATTATTTTTGCACTCCTCAAAGCCGCCCCCCATGTCAGAGACTGGTGGGAAACCTACCGTGAGCAAGAGGGCGAAGGGGAACCCTCTCTGTTCTCGGACACACCCACTTGGAATTTGTTCCGAGACAGCATCAAGGAACAATATTACCCCGTGGGGAGCTATGAGGACAAATACATCCGATGGACCACGCATTGCGGGAACAAAGGATCGAATGTGCCACGGCCAGCCCGAATGCGATTTCCCGCACCTTGCTTCCTGAAGTTGGGTATTAAAGATTCAGAGAGACATTTGGTGCTCAAGTACCGTGGTTGTCTGCACAAACACATTCAGGAGGAAATGGAGTTCCTTGACATTAGATCGCTTGGCACGACATATCGCTATGCTGCCAAGATCGAGCAGAAATTTAAGCAGAGGAAGCGAGACTTTGGATCTGCGAATCCGAAAGGTGCCCTTGAATCGAAGAACAAAGGGCAAGTCCAAAGCAATGCGAATCAGAACAATACCACAAATCCAAAGAAGGTCACAGGGAAGTGGTGTGAATTTCATAACGGCCCCACTCACAACACAAACGAGTGTCGGGCCAAACAATCTTTAGTGGTTGAACTAAAGGCACTCGAATCAGATGCATTTTTTGATCCTGAGTTAGAACCAGACAAAGGCAATGACAAAGGGAAGCAGATCATTGATGCGGATCCCAATGCCATTATTTCCACCACCAAGATCCAGAGGCTGGGTCCAGAGGATCCAGAGGAGGGGGAGCGCCCCTTCCAGTCGCAGATGTGGGTGAAGGGTTCTCCGCTGCAATTTCTCGTCGATAGCGAAAGCCAAAAGACCCTAATTTCAGTAGAGGTTGTGAAGCGACTCGGCCTACCGACCATAGCACACCCGCAGTCTTATACCATCGGGTGGCTCCACCCAGGGAGAGATCTTCGCATCCGCCAGCAGCGCCGCCTTCCGTACAGTATCAAGCCATTCACGGATGAGGTATTGTGTGATGTTGCTCCTCTTGATGTAGCTAATGTATTATTTGGCCAACCATACTTGCGGAGGCGACATGCTGTGTATGAGTCTAGGCCTCGTGTTTTTATTATTACTTTGGGAAATAACTTGTACATGATACTGTTATAGCATCATTTTTCACCCTCAGGTGATTCATGATTGTCTTTATGGCTTTGGGCACCCATTCCTATAGACTTGAACAAAATTCACTAAAAAACAATGTTAAAATTCCCATACGCGGGTATGCCCAGACTTTTCCGCGTGTATACACGAGTCCATATGTACTTTTCCACATATGCCATTAAAATCATTAAAAAATATGTAAAAAATCCCTATTTTCGGGCTGGGTTGATGGTTATTCCAGTAGTTCAACCACCCCAGCACGTGGCCAACTGTTTCCAACTGATTGAAACTACTTTGAGGGAGTATAAAAGCCCCTCATGTGCATGGCCTAAGGGAGAGAAATTTTATAGACATTATACTCTGTTGGAATCCCAATTCAAGTTTGAATTCCCGTGCCTCCTGCACTTTCCCAGATTTATATAGGAAACCCTTGTTTCCTGGAGATGTTCATCCGTTTATATGCCATCTTGAGTGCACAAGTCTTGAAAGTATCTTAGTGAGGCAAGGGCGGGACGGATTCGGACGACGGTCTGCTCGAAGATCGTGGAAGGATTTAGGTAATCTCTCCACTCTTTACTTCTGTACATGCTGTTCGTAATAATGAAGAACCATCTTGTTCCTGAACTTCTGTGTTAGTATCTATTTGTATATGTGAAAAGATTGATTATTAAGCATTTATTATCGTTTATATCATATTTCACATGGATTACACTAACGTTTAGGAGAAATATATGTTGTACAACTAGGTTTTCGTGCATGTTCTTTCTTGTTTTCCAGGTTGAAGGAGGAAGAAGGGCTGTTGGGGGTTTGGACCCCGCGGGATCTACATCGAACGTAGGACTACGGGTGAGTTCTGCTATCGTTGTTATCTAGTTTTTTGAATTCAAGTATGGTTGTGTGTGAGTCCTTCTGAATAGCATGCCCTGCTCTGTGGAGGTTTTGACCCAAAAAACCTCTAGGGTGTTTTTCCCCGAACCAGAATTGGCGACTCCGCTAGGGACCGCATTTTTGTGATTCCCCTGTTGGGTGGTTTCAGCTGTTTGATAGGTTTCCAACAGTTTTAACTTTTATTTCCAGTCCAGTTAACTCTTTCTCAGTCAGACTGAAGTCCTGGTTCCTTATCCAGGCTTGATCTTTTTTATTTTTCATTATTTACCTTTGCATACGCGGGTTTGTCTACACACAGACGCGTATACACGCAGTTTTTGTTAAAGGGAGTCGCGTATACGCGTGTTTCCTTTAACACAGTCGCGTATGCACGCTTGTTTCAAAACTGTCAAGTCGCGTATATCTGGGTCAATTTTGAAATTTTAGGTTTCTTGGCTTTTTGGCCTTGTCTGCCTGTGGAGGCCTGTTCCTGCAGTGTCTTTATATCCTCTGGATTGTGTTGAAAGTGGCCTTGGGTCTTTTCTCTCTCTTGTTTGGTTGAAAACTAGCTTATTTGGCAAAGTTTGTTTCCTGTGCTTGCATTTCTGGTTCGAGTACCAGGATCTCTTCCTGGGGATTCTAGGTTGTTCTGCTTCATCAGAACAGAGAGCTTCTGCTCATTTACTCTTTCCTACCTTTGTGTCTTGCTTTGCACTACGATTTTTTCCCATTTCTTGGTTGGTTTTCTTGAGTTCAGTTGACTAGGTCTTGTTGCAATTTTTGAAGAGTCTTTCTTAGTTCTTTGAAGTTTTTGTTTGCTGCAAGGTTGTACTATTCTTCTAGGCTGAGTGATTGAGTTTCTTGTCTACTTTTGCTCATATAAATCTTGCTACTAGCTAGCCCTATAAGATTTGGAGCGTTTTTGAAGTTGTTGCTTGAAATTCAGAGTTGTTTGGCTTGGGATTTGATAGTTTTTCTTGGTCTTTTCGAACTTTTCTTTTTATAAAATTCAAAAGCTCAAAAAACATTTTGTTTTATTGTTTGCTTTTGTTTTGCATTTTTGTTTTCGTTTCGTTGCATCTTTTGAAGCTTTGTTGAGGTTTCTTGCCTTTGGTTTTTGACTTGATTTTGGAAAGGAATTGTCATTAGTTTCTTCCTCTTGTTTCAAGCGTTTTTGGTGTCTTTATATTAAGAGTTTCTGATATCAGGAACTAGCTTTCTGGACAACCAAAAAATTATAAAACTGAAGGATCTTTGGGAAATTTCTCTCTGCTTTAGTAGATTTTGCATCTTAGAATTTGCATGCTCTTAGTGATTTGCATCAGGTGCACTTAAGCATTTAGTCATTTTCATAGTTTTTGTGAGTGTGAAGTTTGTTATCTGAAAATAAAAATAAAATTTTTTAGTCTCGTAGAACCTGTGTAGAAGTTGCTTTTCATCGAAAGACAATTACTGCATTTGCATGTAGTTTGGTTTTTATTAATTTCTTTTCTGCGTCAAAACACCACAAGTTTCATTTCCGTATCCCTTTGACTTAACACAACAGCCAATTAAAATAAGCGATATAATTTAAAAGCAACTAGCAAGTTTATTAAGTGTCATACACCAACTAGCTAGGTTGCAGGGCCTTGGATTAGGTGAGTGGAGAGTTAACTCTCCAAGGCCGCTCAAACAAAACATAGAAGTTGATTAATTGAGCGAAATCCAACTCTGTTAGGTGGACCGGGAAAGCTCTCCTCCAGAGAGTCAAGCGTGAGGGGAAGTGAAGGCTGAGAAGAGAGATACCCCCTCTCTGATTTGCTGGATCTAACCTCAAGACCGTTCCGCCCGGCTTATGACACGGATTGGTGCCCATAGTTTCCACTCCTAGGTTCCACATAGGTGACTGCGGGGGGGAATACCTGTGGTACCTGAGGCAGACGTCGTATCACTTCCAGCAGTACTTCTGGGGGGTGCCCTTGCGAAGCTTGGGTACTTGTGTCGGCAAATGCTGTTGTTAGGAGGTCGGCGTAACTATTTATGTCACCTTCGCTAGTAGGCTTGGGCCGTAATTATCCTAGACTACTTTCGGGAGGTCCTATATTTCTCTTGCTTGTATTTTGGCGTTCGGTCCTAATCACCTGGAGCGGAAATACCTGAAGGCTGTTTGCTTGATTGTATCTCAGGGATTTATTTTTGTAGTGAGTGCTCTTTGCTCCTAGCTTGCCTAGCTTTATATTTTTTGAGTCTAATTAAAATTTGTTAAAGTGGCTGATTAAGCGCCTCGTTGATCGAGGAGAATCCGGGGGTTATCTCCCGAGAGTTCAGAGCCTTCTTCAAGAAGGCGTAGGAGTAGTTTAGTAGGTGAGTATCACCCTGTGGCGTCAGACGCAGTGGAGAGAGATCCTCCACAAGGGTCTGAAGGTTTTGGAATTGGTTCCGGTGTTGGTTCCGAGAGGAGTGCTCTGCTCACCTCACGAGTTTTATTTCTGCAGGAAGAAGAAGTTCAAATAGAGGAAGTACCTGAACCCTCTGTGTCACTTCCATCTCCTCTTCCTCTTGATTATCCGTTCGTTGTTGAATACATCGGACCTGAGTCAGAGAGACCGGAAGATCCTCCATATTATTCATACCTTTCGATGGCCACGACTGGGAACGCGACTTCTGCTGTGAGTGCTGCAGGCATTCAGACTCCTGCTTCTGTTGAAGGAGGAGGCACTATTGCTTTATCTTCGATTGCTTCTAGTGCTGCTGTGTTTGGCTCTGGTTTCACCCAAGCACATGCTTCTCATTCTGGTCCCTTCTGTTTCGGAATGCCCACTAGTGGGATTCCTTCTTTTTCCTTTTCCGCTGCTGCAGTTGGATCTACACCCATGTCTTCCATGGCTAGTGGATCAGCTTCTTTTCAAGGGTTCCCCTTCGGAACTGGACATATTCCTAGTTCGAATCCTTCTTTAGGGTCCTTTCCGTTTACTTCTCAGACTCAGAGTTTCAACCCTTGGTCTGGAGGTCAGAATTCGACTACTTTTACAGGTTGGAACTCTGTATTCACTACAACGGGGGCAGGGAATCAGTTTTATGCTGGTCACCAAGGGAATTCTTCTTTCCCTTCGTCGAGTGCTTATCAGACCTTCTCCCCTCTTTCTAATGCCTGGAACCCCTATCAGGGGCTTTCCTCTTCATTTCATACTTCAGTGGGGGGAACTGGTCCGGTCTTTGGTAACTCTGCGTTGGGAGGAGGTTCTTCTCCTTTTTCTACGAGTTCTTTCTGGCAACCTGGTGCCTCATCAAATCCAGGGTATTATTTTCAGAATGTTGGGAATTCATCCTATCAAGGATGGAATCCTCAGGCTCCGCCTCATTTACCTTTTCTGGCAACGTTAAACTTGCCAGATCTGTCGAAATTGACTAATGATCCGATCCGTTATAGTCCGGGGTGGCCTCCGGTTCCCACCAAACTTCCTTCAGACATTCCAAAGTTTGAAGGCAAGAATGGAGAAGATCCGGCTGACCACATCACCACCTTCCATTTATGGTGTTCTTCGAACTCCCTGATCGATGATTCGATTAGGTTGAGATTTTTTCAACGCACCCTAACTGGAAACGCTGCCAAATGGTATATTGAGCTAACTGGGGGTAGTTTTGCTACATTTGGAGAACTGGCTGTTACATTTCTAAACCATTTCCAGTTGCCTGTCCGATATGATGCCGGGACTGAACTCCTAGCTAATTTTAAACAGGATGACGCAACCCACATTTCTGACCATATTCAGGAATGGCGGAGAAGGAAGAGGCTTATTAAAGCTCATATTCCAGGAGAATTCCTTTTGGAATGGTTTCTGAAATCTCTGCAGTCAGACATTTCTAAAGATGTATCCCTGTCTGGGGTATTTTCTGAGGAACATGCCATTTTTAGGGCCCAGCAGCTTGAATTGATATATTCTCAGTCTGGGGTCCTTCATAAATATTTGCCCAATGCTCCTCGCTCCAAATTAGATTTATCCAAAACTAAGCCTGGTCCTCATGGTGATGGACTTATTGGGTCGATCAATAGTGGTGCAGCTAGCCTGCTTACTCAATTGCAACAGTTGTCTTTGCAATCTTCTCCTTCTGGTGAGGCTATGCCTGCTGAGTCATCACCTTCCCAATCTTTGTCGATAAATGCTGTCCAAACTTCTGATCCCAAAGGAAATCAACAATCCGAAGGGAAGAAGAAGAGACGAAATAATAAGAAAAAGGGCAAGAATGGGAAGGGTAATGCGAATAAAACCAACGAGCATGTTGGTGAGGGGCCAAAGGATAAAAAGAAAGTGAAGTTTCCATGCAAGTTATGTACTCGAGACCATCTTACACACCTTTGCCCTAAAATTCAGGATGCGCAGCGCTTGTTAGCTCAGCGGGGTTCTTCCAGTTCCCAGGCTGTGTTGACAAACCCTTTTCCCCAAGGGCAACAACTAGTTGTTGGCGCGAATCAAAATCCTGGGGCTTCCTCTGGGGGCACCCAGGAAGGGGAAATTCCATTGAACATATTCATGATGAGTGCTCACGTGGATGTCGCTACGAGATCCCGTGATTATGGCGGAGAAGAGTCTTCGAAAGCTAAGGATGCTCCTGATGCTACTGAGCCGCTTCATATTACGAGGCCTACTGTTGAGCCTATACCTCGGATGCCCAAAGCATCTACCAAGCGTTCGACGATTAATCCAAACGCTAGGGCTGCCCAGAACTACTCTATTGTGGAAGATCTGGCGTAGAGTCCTTGTGCCATGTCGACTTTAGAGGTGCTCCAGTCCTGTCCGGCTCAGCGCAGTGCTTTGCTCACTGCCATTGGGGCTATTGATCCGAAAAATTCTCTTCTGATTACATTTGATATGACTAATTTTAAGAAGAGACTCCCCCATCATATGGCTTTTCATATTAAATCATCGTACCGGAAGTGCAATATCTTTCGGACGGTTGTTGATGAGGGTGCTTCCACATGCGTGATGTCTCTCACATGTTGGAAGACAATTGGATCTCCCAAAGCTGTTCCATCTACCACTCTTCTGACTGCGTTTGATGGTCATTCTCACGGACCGCATGGTATTGTCCCATCTTTGCCTATCTGTGTTGGGGGAAAAACTGTGAATATAGAGGTTGAGGTAGTTGATGCAAGCTTGGACTACAACCTTCTGTTGGGGAGAAACTGGATTTACGAGATGGATGCCATTGCATCCTCATTATTTCGGATTATTTGTTTCCCTCACGAAGGGAGGATTGTTACAGTGGATCAACTGGACTGTCCTCCTGTAGACCTGAATGCTTCTACTGACTCATCTGTTCCAAAGTTGGATAATACTAAGGCGCCTGTTGAGAATTTAGGGGTTGGAATGTATTCTTCCTTGATGGGTACTTTCGATATTCCTCCTCCTACGGTTCATATAAATGCAATTTCATCCTCCAAGGCTCCTCTTTGAAGAGATTTCTTCAGAACTCATTATTTTTCAGACCCTTGGACCTTACCTTCCCCTACCGCCACATTAGCGGAAGGTCAAGTGGGTGGAATGGCATTTCCTATGTCTGCAGCTGAGATTGCTTATCAGTCTATTGTTGACTCTGGAGAGTCCATCCCAGCTCCTCTTTCACCGGAAGAGTTGGATGGCGATGTGGCTCCGGCTTGGGCACTTAGTTCTTCTTCTGCCCAGGATTGCCTTGATACCACTCTTCCATCTGAAGAGGCCATCCTGGAAGCTATGACTGGTATAGATAGACCATGGGATGATTTGCATCATCGGTCTTACTTTTTACCTGATTTGAGCAAAGTTGAAACGAGTTTTCCAAGTCCTCCGTCTCCTGGTCCTGTTCGCCCAGTCCTGAACCCTTTAGCACCAACACAGGTTTATGCTGAAGGGAACATGGCTGTGATTTCTCCTACTATCCCGGTGAACATTTCCAGGGATCCCAATATTATTGAGAATGTCTTCATCGAAGCTGAATGTTCCCGTGAAGAGATTCAGATTTACACCGAGCTCTTTAAAGAGTATAGGGATGTATTCGCTTGGTCTTATGAGGAAATGCCTGGTATAGATCCATCTATTGTCCAGCATGAGATCAAGACTTACGAAAATGCTAAGCCTGTGAGGCAAAAACTTCGTCCGGTCAATCCTAGGAAGGCAGTAGCTATCAAAGCTGAGGTGGAGAAGCTGCTTAAGGCGGGATTCATTTTCCCTGTTCCTTTGACTGAATGGGTTTCAAACCCTATTCCCGTAGATAAAAAACAAGGAACAATTTGAGTTTGCATTGATTTCAGAGACCTTAATAAAGCATGTCCTAAAGATAATTACCCCACACCATTTATAGATCAGATCATTGATGAGTGTGCCGGTGATGAGATTTTCTCCTTCATGGACGGTTTCTCCGGATATAATCAGATTACTATCCGTCCTGAAGATCAGCATAAGACTGCCTTTATTTGTCCCTGGGGTACATTTGCATACAAGAAGATGCCTTTTGGTCTTAAAAATGTCGGGGCTACCTTTCAGCGGGCCATGTCATATGCCTTCCACGACATCAAAAAGATTATTGAGGCGTATTTGGATGATTTAGCTGCTCATTCTCGAAAGAGGATGGATCATCCTGCTCACCTCCGTCAAATATTTGAACGATGTCGTTTCTATAAGATTAGGTTGAATCCGAACAAGTGCGTTTTCGCGGTTACATCCGGTCGGTTATTGGGATTCATTGTGTCTAGGGAATGGATTAGGGTAGATCCCTTCAAGGTTGAGGCAATACTTCGGTTGCCTCCCCCGTCCTCTATTCGTCAACTTCAAAGTCTACAAGGAAAGGCTAATTTTCTTCGGAGATTTATCGTAAATTATGTTGAAGTTACCAAGGGATTTATGAGATTGTTGAAGAAGGGAGTTCCATTTTTTTGGGATGACTTCGCTCAACGCTCATTCGATGCTTTGAAAAAAGCATTGACCTCTGCTCCTTTATTGAGTCCACTTGATTATAGCAGGGATTTCCTTTTGTATCTTGCAGCAGCAGAATCTACTATTGGTATGGTTCTGGTTCAGGAAGATGATGCTCTTGCAGAGCATGTTATATACTATCTTAGTCGAGGATTGGTAGGACCTGAACTCCGGTACACTCCGATAGAAAAGTTAGCTTTAGTAGCTGTTCATGCTGTGTAGTGACTCCGGCATTACATTATTCTACGAAAAACTTATGTTTTGGTAGCAACCAATCCATTTCAGTTTGTCCTCAGTAGGCGAGTGATTGGGGGAAAATACAATAGATGGATTGTGATTTTGCAGGAATTTGATCTTGAGTTTATGTCTGCCAAGTCCAAGAAATCATTAGTTTTCGCGGAATTGATCTCCGAGTTGCCCTGTGGGGAAGAAATGATTTATGATGAATCCTTCCCAGATGAACATTTGTTTCTTATCTCTCCACAGGATCCTTGGTATGGAGATATAATTGTGTATCTTCAGACTGCGAAGTTTCCCTCTACTTTTTCGAAAGATGAGCGCCGTAAGTTGCGTCACTTGGCTAAGAATTACTTGATTATTGGTGATGCTTTATACCGTCGAGGGGTTGATTCAATCCTGAGAGGTTGCTTAACTCTCGAAGAAGCTGAGGCTGTGCTGAATGATTGCCACAGTGGAGCTTGTGGTGGTCATTTATCTAGGCTTGCTACAACCCAAAAGATCTTGCGTGCTGGGTACTTTTGGCCTTCGATTTTCAAGGATTGTATGGAGTCGGTCAAAAAGTGTCATCCGTGTCAAGTTTATACTCGAAAAATGCGCGCTCATCCAGCTCCGCTTTTTCCAGTCATTACTGTCGGACCCTTTACAAAGTGGGGTATTGATTATACTACTTGTAACTCACCTTCGGCTAAAGGTCACAAGTACATTATTGTAGCAGTAGACTACTTTACGAAGTGGTTCGAGGCTATGCCTACTTTTTGGAATGATGGTGAGACTGCAGCTCTTTTTCTTTTCAACCAGGTTATTGCTCGTTTTGGTATTCCTAGAGAGATTGTCACTGATCATGGCAGTCATTTTCAGAATAGCATGATGGATGAGTTGGCTCTAAAATTAGGTTTCCGGCAGGAGCATTCATCTCCATATTATCCTCAAGCCAATGGGCAAGTGGAAGTCGTGAATAAATCCTTGAAGACAATTCTTCAAAGGACAATTGATAAGGCTAGATCCAACTGGCATATTATGCTATATCCTGCACTTTGGGCATACAGGACGTCAGTGAAAACTGCAACTGGCTTTACTCCGTTTCAGCTAGTGCACGGGTTGGAATCCGTATTTCCCATTGAATGTGAGATTCCTTCTCTTAAGTTAGCTGTTAAACTTCTTCCTGACACTTCTAGTCTTGAAGAACGGCTCCTTCATCTGGAACATCTCGATGAGCAGCGTCGGGATGCTGCCACGATGAATGAGGCGCATAAAAATCGAGTTAAAGCTCAGTATGATAAGGCGGTCAAACCTAGGGTTTTTTCGGAAGGTGACCTTGTTTTGGTCTATGCCCAAGAAAAAGATGCCCTGGGGGCAGGAAAATTTAAGTCTATGTGGTATGGCCCCTTCATCGTTAAAACAGTCCTTAAGAAAGGGGCATATACCTTGGTTGATTTTGAAGGGAACGAGTTGCCGGAGCCCAGAAATGGGCTCTATTTGAAAAAGTATTATGCCTAGGCTTTGGCCTGGCATGTTGCTTTTGTATATAGTAGTTTTGCTTTGTACATATCTGGTTGTTTTTCGATCTTTGATGGGTTGGTGATGTTTTTGATCTGCTTTGGCAGGTTGTGTCAGATGTTATGAGTCATTTTGGTTTCGCCGATGGTGCTAGTAGACACACCCGAAACTTAGCTTCCGCGGCTTGGGTGCTTCATTATCCATCCGGTCAGCTGTTAGTATCAAGAGGGGTCTGCATTGGTCCTGCTTCCAATAATATAGCAGAATACACTGTAGTTGTTTATCTACTCTCGGAAGCAATATCTTTGGGTGTTGATTCGTTGGTAGTTTTCTTGGACTCTCAGCTGGTGGTGTCGCAGTTGAACAATACTTATCGAGTTCGAGATCCATTTTTACTCCGGTTGTTCTTGAGGGTATGCTTGTTACAAAGATCATTTCAATTTTTAACTTTCATCCATATTCCTCGAGCTGACAATTGGATGGCAGACTCATTAGCTAATCAAGAAATTGATTGGCACATTAATCATTCCATACAATAAAATTTAATCATAAAAAACATCATACATTTTGATACATTTTTCACATCACATAAAACATCGCTGTATATATATCATCAGAGTGTTCAAAAAACTATACAAAATTTGGATCCATAAGTCATACAAAATATTGGGCTTATGCCCCCGATCATGTTCAATCTCAAAAATGTATAGTCATCTGATACATCATATCTATCTACTCTTGAGGTCCCTGCCCAGAAGTTGTGTTCCTATAGAACACGATCGCGGTGGCAACTCGGCGGAATAACCGTACCCAGTCTCGGGGCACTCCTACCACCCGTCTCTGGATGGCTTCAGGCAGATCTTCCACTGCAGCCATAGGTACTTGGCGAGTTAACCCCTCCAAGTTCCTCTGGACAACCTGGAGGGTCCTGTCTGAATCTACTGTATCCGCTTCGCCCCTGCAACTCTTATGTTGCGGGTAACCCTCAGGTCGCATTGGTCCAATATCTATTTCATGATCATTTTAAAATTGTAAGTCATTTGAATCCAATCAAAAAAACATGTTTGTTTTTCACATTTTTTCATACATATTGAAAAATTCAAAAAAAAAAAATATATAAGTCAAAAAATTGCAAACTTACCGACTGTGCCCCATGCTGCGCCTGGTGGAAGGACAAGATCTGGATCGCCACGAAAGTCCATCTCGGCATAGGGATAGTCATCCACAACGATGATTTGTTCTCTCCACCATTGGAAGAACTCATCATCCCAAGTGGTCCGGGGAACTTCACTTCCCCCCAATCTCTTCATCATGTCTTCCCAACGGGCAATTCTTGGGTCTCTCGGGCTGCTGATGGTAGAGATCACTCTAGGTCTCAGCGCTGGAATCTTCTCGAAGAAGAATGTCATCAAAATTGTACCGTATCAAAAATGTTTTGTCTTTGTTTTTCGGATAGAAGTCAATTGTTGCTTCATGTTCATCAGTAGAGCCGTGCACCAATCATATACATGAGTTAAGCATTCCACTGCTATACTCATTTGCGTCCTGGATGCCTGGTGTAGAGAAGCTGATCCTGCTACTCTCCCAATGGTAAAAAGGAGGATTTTCATGTGCAAGTCTCGTAGATCTTTGATAGCAATTTGAGTTCCAACTTTCTTGGAACCCTCTACGCAGTACACGTGGACGTAATCTTCCCCGGTTAGCCCTCCCAAAGGCTTACCGTGCAAGTCTACTGGCTCCCCCCTCCGGGAGAGTCCAGTAATAAAATATATATCTTCCACTTCGATGCGTATGGGCATCTGATCTATAATGAAACAGTCTTCTTCCGGTTCCCAATAGTTTACAAGCATTTCGAGCAACCGGACATTACTCTTCATATTTGGCATTTTAAAAAACTTGAGCAATCCACAATTCCGAAGAATATTCAGTGATACTTGGTCCTGCATGACTTCATTGTCTATAGCACTATGTTCACGCTCTCTCCATGATATGGTCATCCTGCAAAATTTCAATAATTCGTTCATTAGCTACGCATTTTACATTTTTGGGTTGCGCATACGCGACTTTATTTGTGCACAGTCGCATGTATACGCGACTTGGTCATTACCAACCCGCGTATGCGCAAACCCGTGATTTTTAGCAAGAGATTCTACGGTGAAAATTCCTAAATTTTAATTTATGAACGGACAAAATGAATAACAAGGACGGTTGATGAGCTTACCTGACAAATTCAGTGAAGATTTACGATCGGTTGCTCCTATTTTGATGAAAGAGGCTTTTTTCTCCAGAGCACTTTTTCCCAAATCAGCAATGTAATAATGAACCAAATATGAGGTAATTTGTCTATTTATGCCCAAAAAGTTGAAAATTTTCGCAAAAATTTGTTATGCTTATTTTTTCAATCTATCTTAAGCTGCATAACCCGGATGCTTGGAAGTGCCCAGATTGGTATATTTTCAAGTACATTTTGATGAACTCGAGATTTTTTCCGGTTTTTGATCCATGACTGCTGACCCGTCATGGCAGGTATACGATCTTCACTGGCATATAGGTTAGGGTATCCACTTTCCGTTGCATTTTGCATACTAGCCTCCATTCTGATCACTTGCCGTAGGGTCGATCCCATCAGGTCATGAGTGTTACACCCATTTCACTGGCCAATTATTTAATCATGACTTGGTGGTAGAGCCTTCCTTTACATGGGCTTCCTAGTTAGTTCCTCGCTATCACTTGTTGCCCATGCTGCGTTTTATGTAGGCTCGGGAGTCCTCTTTAGTCCTACCATGACTTATGTGTTGAAGCTTCATTCTTCTTCTTCTTCACTATCATTTTTCTGGCTATTACCCTAGAGGCTCCCTGGTGTTGTTGAGTTGTATTACTGCATTGCATATTGGCTACTTGTTTATCCTGGCCTTTAGCCGGCTTCATTCGGACTCGATGTTTAAGCCAACTTTTGACCTTGTCTATCTATACAAGTTAACCATTGCATGCATTTGGCTATCGCGACTTGACACCCTTTTTACCCATGGATGGAACATGCCTCTGAGTATCGCTTACCAGTTTCCGCCACCTTGCATTGCACATAGGATCGTTCCAATCCCAGGAACTAGTGCATTTGTTTCTTGATACTCGTTCTATCCATTGTACCATAGCATTCTTTTATTCTTTTTCAGGCTTATTATATGAAAAAGACAAAAAAATCAAATATAACAAAAAGAGCGGGAACGGGATGTAACTTCGTTATTTGATGGCAGTATAGTGTCAGTTTGTCGCCCTTGAACAAAGAATATACACTTATATATCTTTCCTCCATTTGGGATGGTTTTAGTTTCGACCTAGGTTCAACCTTTACCTTGTTTCACTTGTCAGTCCTCCCCCGGTTGGTTATCTCTTCCAATCATATGGAGAGTTTGTTCTGCCTCCTGCATAACAGACTTATACAGTGTCACTTTTTACTGCCATGGTCATCACGAGTCGTGCTTTTGTTCAAGGGAAGTCTAACCTGAGTCGGCCATTTTGCGGTGTCTCTTGACTCATTATTCAGTCGGCCTTCCCGGTCTTGTCAGTATCATGTTCTATCACATCAGATGTTTTGGTCTTCTGCTCGTGTTGGTTTGAGAAGGTCCCCATTGACTTCTTGCCGGCGGGTTTGTCTCTTATCGACTACGACACATTGCTCTGAGAGAAAACCTAGAGCCGCACCTTGGGCCTATTTTCATCATTGATAGGTGACCTCGTGCTCAGCATTTGATCATCATCATGGGTCTTTGACTGAGTGGTTTCCCCTGTGTTCGACGTCAGCATACATTATCACACTTGGGATTCGTGCAGTACCTTGATTTCCATTTGACCCTATTGGTGGATATCTCGCCTCTGTGTCAGCTTTCATTATTGGTTGGTTCAGAGGGTTTCTTATGTGCGCTAGCTTCATCTTGTGCATGTCGGAAATGTACTTCGGTTTGGTTCCGTCACTCTACTTCGTCCGATTCCTTCCAAATCTTGGCCTGCGGGTTACACTCGCGTTGGACTGATGTGGGATGCCTTAATGCCTTCCTTCCAGCAGATCTTTTCCCATCGACTCTGACTCATTGCTCTGGGAATAAGGTCTAGAGTCTTTTTGTCAGTACCTTAGGGTTTGTAGTCATCAGTGGCAGACTCTTCGCTATCGACAGTGGGGATTCATCATTACCTCCTGATTGGTAGATTCTTTCAAGTGTTCGACTTCAACTCATTCATTCACACTTGTTAGATTGTACTGGGGCACCTTGACGCTCATTTTCATTATTGGTGGGTTGTATCGCGTTGGTTAACGGTATACATTATTGACTGGTAATCCAACGATTTCTCACATGGTCGACTTCAGCTCATTTATTCCCATTGTGTAGAATTGTGTCATAGTGATCGGTGAAGACCTCGGGTTGCATCAGCATTTCTCGGTTCACTTCTGACAGTCCATCCAATTTCTGCCAGTGATGCCGTTCACCCTTATATGTTGCAGTGTCAGTACATCAGCCTCTTATATGTTGGCGCCCGAGTTGCGTGATTGTACCGTTTATTCCACCCCTTATGATTTGGTACTTGGAGATTCAGTTACTTATATGATCAGACATCCAGTTTCAGCATCATTGATCAACTTTCTATATGTGATACTTGGACATTGATTCAGACTTATACTTCCGGGCCATGCTCAGATGATTCATTGTGTACTTTCAGTTCAACTATACTTGTATACATTTTGGATCTATTCTATACTTTCCATATGATGTATTTTTGATTGAGCATGGGTATGCCCGCCTCAGCATGAGTTGACTCTCTGTTTTCTTTCATTGGTTTTTGGCAGGCTGAAATCTGGTGAAGTCCTCTCTTGTCCTTGCGAAGTTCTTTCTATGTGCATAATACATTTCGGCCATCATGTACCCCTTCTGACCTCATATATTAGGGGGAATATGTTATAGCATCATTTTTCACCCTCAGGTGATTCATGATTGTCTTTATGGCTTTGGGCACCCATTCCTACAGACTTGAACAAAATTCACTAAAAAACAGTGTTAAAATTCCCATACGCGGGTATGCCCAGACTTTTCCGTGTGTATACGCGAGTCCATATGTAATTTTCCGCGTATGCCATTAAAATCATTAAAAAATATATAAAAAATCCCTATTTTCGGGCTGGGTTGATGGTTACTCCAGTAGTTCAACCACCCCAGCACGTGGCCAACTGTTTCCAACTGATTGAAACTACTTTGAGGGAGTATAAAAGCCCCTCATGTGCATGGCCTAAGGGAGAGAAATTTTATAGACATTATACTCTGTTGGAATCCCAATTCAAGTCTGATTCCCCGTGCCTCCTGCACTTTCCCAGATTTATACAGGAAACCCTTGTTTCCTGGAGATGTTCATCCATTTATATGCCATCTCGAGTGCACAAGTCTCGAAAGTATCTTAGCGAGGCAAGGGCGGGACGGATCCAGACGACGGTCTGCTCGAAGATCGTGGAAGGATTCAGGTGATCTCTCCACTCTTTACTTCTGTACATGTTGTTCGTAATAATGAAGAACCATCTTGTTCCTGAACTTCTGTGTTAGTATCTATTTATATATGTGAAAAGATTGATTATTAAGCATTTATTATCGTTTATATCATATTTCACATGGATTACACTAACGTTCAGGAGAAGTATATGCTGTACAACTAGGTTTCCGTGCGTATTCTTTCTTGTTTTCCGGAGTTGAAGGAGGAATAAGGGCTGGCGGGGGTTTGGACCTCTGTTGGGATCTACATCGAGCATTAGGACTACGGGTGAGTTCTGCTATCGTTGTTATCTAGTTTTTTGCATTCAAGTATGGTTGTGTGTGAGTCCTTCTGAATAGCATGCCCTGCTCTGTGGAGGTTTTGACCCAACAAACCTCTAGGGTGTTTTTCCCCGAACCAGATACCGGAGGTAGTACTGCCTCCTGTCGTCTCTTTGACTACTACAAAACAACGCAGTAAGATTGTTTCCCAAACCAGGAAATTCATTTTCCTTAAAACTCACTCATATGGAAAGAAGAATATAGTGGCCACAACCTCGAAACAGGGATCCCTTGCACGGCTGCAGCAGATGGACAAAGTCATGGAGGAATACGAGGACATTTTCTCCTCACTCATAAAGGTTCCTCTACACTGTCAGGACAAGCATTCCATTGATATGACTCCCAATGCACCACCGTCTGATGTTGCCATACATCCTGCAACTACACATACAAAATCCAAACATGTATTGTCTGAGGCTGATAAAGAAACCAAATTTACTAAACACATCCAGCATGTCCACCCGCAGTTCCATGACATCTTCAAAACATCTAATACTCAGTTCAACATAATTTGCCTCATCTCATGGAGGATCTCAACGCAATGGGGACCATTGCTTCCTAAGGAGGGAGGAATGATCCAGGTGGATATCGGTGGCCACCCACCTATTCCATTTGGGCCAGCACCATCAATTCTTGTAGCTTTTCACATTCAGCACAACTTACTATTTTTAGCAGGTTTTCAAGTCCTCCACTCCAGGAGCCGTTTTGGGGCCTTAATGATCCAGGTGGATATTGGTGGCCACCCACCTATTCCATTTGAACCCCCACCATCAGTTCTTTCAGTTTTCAAGTTGCAACAAAACTTACTATTTTTAGCAGTTTTTCAGGTCCTGAACTTCCGGAGCCGTTTTGAGGCCCTAAACGACATTTTTGGGAAAACGGAGAGCAACATGGACCCATGGACCAATGTTTTTCATTTAAAGTTGTAGTCCTCGGATAGATATTTCTAACGAGCTATTGAGCGTGTCAAACGGAGATCGTATGCCAAAGTTACGTCCTTGGGAAGTTGAACCACCAACTTACCCAAATGGGGCCCATAGTTTTGGCACTTCATCTCCTAGGGTTTGGTTTTTGGACGTTTAGAATTCTCCATTGTTTCTCAATAATAAATAGGCCCTCGAGCCTCATTGTAATACAGTTCAGAGGTTTGTAGCCATCACATCTCTTCTCAGAGATTCGCTACCAGCACCCTAGCTATTTTATTTCCATTATGCCTGTAAGCATATTTCTGTTATTTGATATTAATGAAATGAAGCATTATTTCCGCTGCATATCTATGTTCATGGTTATTTATGTATTCTGTTGCGTTCCTGCATAAAATCCGGATCAATATGGCATGGGGGTGATTGGTTGAAAGAAATATTTGGTTCAACCCAATCTATGATAGGTGGTACGAGGAAGTCCCTTACTTGGTTAGCTTTTTCATATGATTGATAAGAGATCTTTCTCTTTTAATTAATAAATAATTATACTTGTTATTATGTGTCTTTAATGGTTATTCTATCATTGTTATTTATCTGGTTATATGTTGGTTATAAGCATGGTTTTATGACAGAATCAAGTTGTGGCTCTTATCATATTTTTACTTGTAAATGACTGGTTAATGAATGCATGACCTAATAGATGTTATTGTAGTGATAGTGAGAGGGAATTATACCTTCTTGATGATTCTTAGATAAGTTTCAGATATCTATGTTCATATATGCATTCATAACCTGTAGATTTCATGTTCACCATGTGTTTGACGAAATGATTGTCATGATTAGACCTATTTATATCAAGTCCTTGATTAATTTTTGTGTTAGAGGCTTTGTCCTTATGTCATTTATCATTTCGAAAATTTTTGTCAAGTTATGGGCATCGGTTGGGAGACTAGCCCAGAAAAAGTGGCTTAAATCCCGTAGTCGCTGGCACAAAACTGGGTGAAAAAGACTGCAATCGCTCCCTTGCAGGCTTATGTATATGACTAGAGGCTTTCAGTCACATGGATATAGGCTTGTGCATGAGATTGAGATTTTAGATTAGTGAAAAAGCAAGTTAACTCATGGGTTGGGCCCCTGAAAGGGTGGTTTAGATCTTGGGGGTCCTGTAGCACCTGAGGAGAGTTAGTAAGGTCTTGTTTTTTCAAATCCATTTTCTTAAGGTTATATAGGAAGTTGAGTCATCTTATAGTAGCCCTCAACTCATGTTTACCCCGACATGCTGGTGAAAGTGGGTAGATATGGGAGGTGGCATTACAGATTGGTATCAGAGCATGGTTTAATACTTGGATTGGATAGGCAGAATGTGATTGTTATGCATGCATGTCAGTCATGTGCATGCTTGATATTGGTTATGGTTGTCATGTATATAGATGGTCTCATATTTTTCCTTATCATGTCTGTTGTCGATGTGTTGGTTGATATAGAGCAGGATATGCAGATCATCAGAGCAAGGTTGTAGCACTAGACCTTTGGGTAAGAGCAGATCGTCATACAAGTTTGTATGTTGGGCATGGAGGCATGATAGTTAATGGTTTTTATATGCATTATGGTTTTATACATGACTGTCATTCTATCGCTATTGTGGTTACATAAATTCATAGGAGATGCTAGTTAATCAATTCAGTCCCATGCACATGTGTCAGCTAGTCATGCATGGTAGTTAACTTGTTGTTATATGCATTGCAGTCATACACATGATGATTATGGTCATTGCATTTAAGATCTTGATGTTATGTGTATCGTGCTAATTTGGATTGGCCTAGGTAGATGGTTATGGTTATGATATTCAAGTATGAGTTGATATATTTGTGATATTGTGTCATACTAATCTAGACTAACTTGTGCAGATGTGATAGCCTCCCCGAGATACATTGAGGTACGGGTTTGATTATGTCATATGTTTATCTACCCTGGTATGTTTACAAATTGTTTGAAAGTTTGATTAATTGCATGATGTGAGCATGTGTCTATAAGATTGCATGAAGTAATGATCTTGTTTTAAGATAATTGTAATAACACGATATGTTCAAAGACAACTGATGTGTACTTGAATGTAAGTGGGTGCTAGTTGTAGTAATATGACTAATGACTATGATTTGAATGTTGATTATGACACGGGTGTTAGTCTCGATAAAGTTTGATTTAAAATTAATAGACATGATGCCTTAATCTTTGGAACATGTGATTGACATGTGTGAACAATTGAACAATTGCAGGGCAACATGACTGGTATTAGCATAGCAAGGTAACATTTGATTTGTTTACATAACTAACAACTAAGTGATGTGACATGACATAATAAGACTAAATTGCAACAAGCTAAAAGGAAAAATAAAAGAATTGGGTGAGAAATCCTTGGGCTATGTTTGGAGACTGCAATTCCAAACGAATGAGTGTTTGCACGAATACATGAAGTCTTATTAACCCTGATTATGTATGACATTATGTAGATATGAGTTATATTCATGAAGATGTATTTGACACGTATAACAGTTGGCTTCCACTTATAGCTGGATTCGTTAAGGAATTGGAGTTCCTTGAGAGATGATATATGTACATGTTCAGTTACAAGGCAGCGTGCTTGGCATGGTAAGTTAAGGTAACTGATATATTGTTATGTTTATTTATACACTAACAATTATGTTTATGGCAAGATGATGCAGGGAGTTGCATGACAAAAGTGACTACCATGAAATCTTGAAGAAGGCTCAGGTTGAGCTTTCCCTTGGAAGCATTTGGAACCCATGGGGATTGAGTCATGATGTTTGTTTCTAGTTTTGTGCCTTCGGTCTTTTGTGATTTGCTTGTGCTTGATTTGCAGTTTCGTTTGTGTCTAGTGCATGGCCATGCCACTTTGCTTGTGGTTTCGTATTGTTATTGGTTTTTCATGGTTTTCTTCTTGTTTGTTTGTTTTTTATTATGGCATTTTATGTTTTGCGATTCTTGGGAATTGGTTGGGAAAGAGGAAATTTAATGAAGCTCGGGGAGAGCTGGATGAAACCCAACATGTAATGTACGAATTAGATGAATCTTGGTGCATGTATAAGGGAAATTGAAGGCAAGAGTATGACAGTCGGTTGAGTGGTTGGGTCCATTAGGATAAATGGATGGTGGCAAGACAATTATGAGAAAGGTAAAATTAAATGGATTTGAGGCGTTAGATGCCTTGAATAAGTTGGAAATTTTTGTTCTCAACGTTGTGGATTTTGTGCACGGATAAAGGGAGTCCTCTTAACCTTGACCTTATGATATCTGGTGATTATGTTGTGCTCATGATTATGCTAATGTTTACATATGTATATGTGTATGTATGTATGTCATTATCTGACAGGGTTGTCAGGGATCATGATTATTTTATGTTGATGATTATATATGTATATATGTATGTATGTTGTTTTTTGGAAGGGTCACCAGGGATCATTCTTATGGAGGAATGATTGCTTATGCAAGTGAATGGCATGAACAGGTTACTGGTTTCATGAGGAATCAAATGGGAAGAGTGGCCCTGACAAATATATGAGGTTAGTATCACGTGGATATGATTTGATATTATGTGCTTATGCTTATGTTCATGTGGATATGATTTGATATTATGTGCATGTTGGGATAAGCATGGATAGTGGAGAGACACTAGAAGCAAGGTTGCTTGGTAGAGACAATGTGGTCTTTGGATGTGCAGTACTAGTGTTGTGTACATGTTGTATACGAGGTGTTGTGTACATGTTGTATATGTGGTACTGTGTACATATGGTGTTATGTACATGTTTCACATGCAGTGTTGTGTGCATGTTGTACATGTGGTGTTGTGTACATATGGTGCCATGTGCATGTGGTGTTGTGTACACGTCGTGCATGTGATGTTGTGTACATGGTGCTATGTAAATGTTGTGAAAGTGGTGTTGTGTACATGCGATATTGTGCACATGTCATACATGTTGTGTTGTGTATATTTGGTATTGTTTTACAAGTATTGTGTAGTTTTTGAGTCGCGGCATGTGTATTCATTGTATTATACGGTGTGTACATATATGTATTGTGTTGTACACCAATTGTAGGTGTATGTGTTGCATTATATACTAGGTGTAGGTGTATGCATTTTTTTGTACACTAAGTGTAGGTGTATGTATTGTGTTGTACATCAGGTGTAGGTGTATGTGTGGTGTTGTACACTAGGTTTAGGTGTATGTGTTGTGTTTTACAATGCGATGGGAAATACATGTGTGGGGCTCTCTAGGCCCTTGTTGTTGCTATCAAGGGTTGAGGCGGTCCAGTCTCTAGATGCCCTTGTTGATATTGAGGTTTGAGGCGGTTTAGTCTCAGTATACCCTTGTTGCTATTGAGGGTTGAGGCAGTTTAGTCTTTGGATGCCCTTGTTATTGATATTAAGGGTTGAGGTGGTTTAGTCTCATGATACCCTTATTTCTATTGAGGGTTGAGGTAGTTTAGTCTCTGGATTCCATTGTTATTGATATTGAGGGTTGAGGCAGTTTAGTCTTGAGATATCTTGTTGTTAATATTGATGGAGGAGGTGTTTTAGCCTATGGATTACCTTGTTGCTTAAAAAGAAGAGAAGGCATTGGGCACTTATTGGTTTTGGCAACTGATTCAATATGTGTACAAAAAAGATAAAGAACAAAGGAAAAAGTAAAGAATCATTTGAAAGATAAATATCAATATTTTACTTCAGTTTTTAATTATGCATGTGATCTATGATTCTGATTTACGATGGTTTCTTTTTGAGCTATCTCGATGTTATATGTTTATACATGAGAATTGATCAAAGAGTTAGTTTAACTTGTTGTGATAGGAATTAAGCAAAATTGTAAGCATACCTTATTAACGGGCCACCAATGACGTATGATTTGAATTAATTTCAATTCCTTTTTATTCCAATTAAAATTATGTGCTTGGTACAAGAAAAATGAAAATGCCTGATTGGGTGGTTAGAACTGACTGAAAGAGTTAGCAGCAACAACAAAAGGAATTGGAACAGACAACAATATGCTGGTAAAGCACTTTAGGAGTAGGACCATTGTGGGACACTGGTACCCAATAGTGTTTATTGATTTCCATGAGCATGCTACGACTGGTATGATTTTTTTTAGGCAGGGATATTGCTTGTTTTTTGGACCTTATGATGCAAGGAAACCTTGCGAAAGGATGGATCGCCCGAGAAAAAGGATTCCAGGGAACTTGGAATCTTAGTGACTACATGGAAGGGGGTGACTGAATTTCCCAAGGGATTGTGTAGAAGAGAAGGGAAGGTCGAGGGATGGATTTTCTTTGGTCATTAACATTTCCATATGGAACCAAATGCACGTTGGAAGTGTGCCATGGAACAATGAGCCGGTGATTGTTCACTGAGGGAACAAGTAGTGCAAGGATCATAACGTTGGACATTGGAAGCAGGTTTGACTTTAGCAGTGGATTCTTGAATTCCTGGGAAGAAGGTGAATCTTGGTATTACTTTGAGGGTGGAGGTGTGAACCTCTGGATTCCCTTATTTCTGACGCAGGCATTGTATCCTTTTATTTATCGGTTGAGAAAATGTGCATATGTGTATATTATTGTAAATAATGTATCGAGTTGTGTTTATAAAGCTCCATAGAAAATATGATTATTTGCTGGTTGAAGAAAATGTGCATAAGTATATGTGGTTTTTGTTGTAAATATCATAATGATTTGTGTTATAAAGCTTTAGTAAGCGGTATGTTGTCATGGTTTTCAGCAGTGGTTATTGTAAATACTACAACAAGTTGTGTTATAAATCTCCATGGGCAGTATGTTTTGTTTTCAACGGTTTTCTAGTCATAGGTGCCATAGAACATCGAGGAAGGTGTTCCCTTAAGGGGGAGGGGTTTGTAAGAGCCCTAGGTTAAAAGTTCATGTAATAAAGCTAATAAAGGAAAATAAGACCAAGTTCATGGGACACATATTCCAAGCTAAATGTTTGGAAAAACATCCTAGTGGGCATCACTTGTTGTGTATTATGGCTAAGGGGAAATTGGAAAAGGCAATGACAAAGGATTTGAAAAGGAAAAGTGGGATTATTGGCATTTTATTTATGAAAATAAAGGAAATTAGGAGAAAAGGAAGGTGAAAGGTCACAAGTAGCATGTGAGGAGGAAATTGAAGAAAATAGAGGGAAAAGAAGAAATTAGAGGCATAAATAATAAAAAGGCATCAAAGCATCAATTTGGAACCTTTTGTTAGTTTTTCTTAGGAATTGGTTTCAGAGAGGAGAAGAGCACCAAGAGGAGAAGGCAAGCAAGCAAGCAAAGGAAAGAAAAGAAAGGACAAGGAAATCAAGGATCAAGCAAGGAGAGTTTGGATCAAGTGAATTCAACGACATTACTTGTAGGTAACAAGTTGCATGTATGCTTTCCTATTTGGTTTTTGCATGCATGGTATATGCATGTGTGTATTTATTTCATTTGTTGTCATTGGCATGGGTTTTCTCGTGTGTGACAGTGGTTTTAGCCTTGCCTTGCCATTTCCAGATAGCCATGGTCTAATGGGATTCATTCTTGGTTAAGCTTTGGATTATCATAATTTTTTTTGGATCTAGGTGAGGTGGTATCAGGAAAATCCCAATGGTTGGAGGTGGAGATGGTTTTCTCCTAGAAGCCCTCAACAAGTGGGTGGAGACAGGCAAATTCCTCGAGTGATGGTGAAGGAATTTTGAGGCATCCAAGCTAGGTTTGGTTTTTTTATCTCAGGACCAGTTTAGGTGAGATCACAGTAGTGTGAGGGTGGAGGCAGTTAACCTCTGGATTCCCTTGGTTTTTTATGTATTGGTTTATCCCATGAGATCCCACATTCATGCTTGGAATATGGCACGAGATTAATTGATTGAAAGAAAGATTTGGTTCAGCCTAATCTATGGTCGGGTGGTACATGGAAGTCCCTGACTTTGTTGGCTTTTTCATATGATTGAAAAGAGCTCTTTCCCTTGTGATTCATGATTAATTATACTTGTTATTATGTGGCTTTAATGGTTGTTTTCTCAATGTTATTTATTTGGTTATATGTTGGTTATAAGCATGGTTTTATGACATAATCAAGTTATGACTCTTATCATGTTTTTACTTGTAAATGAATGGTTAATGAAGGCATGACCTAAAAAGATATTATTGCAACTATGGTGAGAGGGAATTAGACCTTGGCGATTCCTAGATAAGTTTCATATCTCTATGTTCATATATGCATTCATGACCTGTAGATTTAATGTTCATGATGTGTTTGACAAAAGGACTGTCATGGTTAGACCTGGTTAGTTCAAGTCCTTGATTAATTTTTGTGTTAGAGGTGTTGTCCTTGTGTCATTTATCATTATGGAAAGTTTTTTCATATTTTGGGTAGTGGTTTGGAGACTAGATTTGAAAAAGTGGCTTAAATCATGTGGTCGTTGGCACAAAATTGGGTGAAAAAGACTACAGTTTCTCCCTTGTATGCTTATTTATGCGACTAGAGGCTTTCAGTCGCATGGATGTAGGCTTGCACATGTGACTAGGAGCTCATATCAGTGAAAAATATAGTTAACTCAGGGCTTGGGCACCTTGAAGGGTGGTTTAGCTCTTAAGGGTTCTATAGCACCTGAAGGATGTCAGTAAGGTATTGTTTTGTCGACTCCATTTCCTTAAGGTTAACTAGGAGGTTGAGTCATGTCATAGTAGCCCTCAACTCATGTTTATCCTGATAGGCCGATGAAAGTGGGTAGATATGGGAGGTAGTGTTACATAACTCAAGAAATCAAGAGATCAATTTTACAATTTTACTAATGGTATATTAGGAATAAAAAGGAAAATTTTAAAATGATAAAGCTAAACCTCTATCAAATTAATATCCACACTTGTAATTTGATTTGTAGTTATTGATTTTATAATTTGATAACTTAGCACAACTATATAATTCCCCTCAATTTTATTCACGCAAATATAAATAAGCATACCACAACTATAGAATGTGACTGAGTTTCCAAAATGAGAATGTAAAGAATCTAAACTCATGTCATGGTACTATTGGTGCAACTCAAAACCATGTGTTTCACTTTTATAATGAGCTTGGATTTCGGCAAGGTGATACTAATTACTCTTTTCGTAATACATGCGATTGCTTAAAGGCAATTAGTGGTTGTAATTGTCTGTGTGGTACTACCAATTGCAATGTATGTGTCTCCTCTGTCAATAATTGTAAGTAGTAATTTACATTCCTCAACAATACATTTGGTTACATTTAATTATAAGTAGAATAGAAGATTTTTTATAAGTTTAAAAGTTGGTGCAAAGGGTTACTATATATTTGGACTGTAATTTCTCTCAAACAATATGGTATAAATATTACTTTTCAAATAGTGTAGTATAACTCATAAATGATCCTTTTTTTGATATCTTGTTAATTTTGTTTAAAACTGGATAGAGATATTTAAGAATCAAAAGGTTGAGTTATGAAGTTATTTAATATGTAGAGTGAATCAAAAATTCATTTTATACAAAAGTTCAAGTTGTTTAATTTGTAGAGTGTTCAAGAAATATTCCAAAGTTCTGAATCTATTTATGTATTAAAAATAATCTTCATTGACAAAAAAATCACAATATTACTCCTAAATTATATAATTAAGTCGAAAAATACCATTTCATCCATTAGTTAGACTGCAACATTTCAAAGTTGTTTAACGGATCTGATTTTTATTTGTGTAGCAATTGATTGTCCAGGGACTCATCATTTGCACCAAAAGTGTAGAATACATGTGATTTTTTCTATCCTCGTTTAACATTCTCAACACACTTGTATGGGAAACCTATTATGTGGTCACAAGGGATATCTTCATTGCAGTGAGTTCTCTCTGCAATTAATCAAATTCTATTAATGATTTATGGCCATTATTCAAACTGGGTTTGCTTTTAATTATTATGATCTTCTTGCAGATACCCAAAGGAATTGGTTGTGTCTGTGGACTCATTCAACTCATTGTGTATTCTATATATAGAATTTGAAAGCAACTTCATCTATGAAGATAGAGGGCATTTCACAAACAAAACCCAATGAGATTGTACATGGTGTGTCCATTCAGAAGGTGCAGGAGGACTCAATGATTCCTACCAAAGTGTCAAGTCCAAGGTTCCTGTCACTTCAAATAGTTTCACGCCGGATTGATCCAATTACCGAGGACAAGGTGTCAGGGTACCCTGATTCTCTGCTAGACACTTTTTCAAACGGAGCATCATCCAGTCCTTAACAAACAAATGGCATTTCCATATATAGTATTTTCAATGGAAAATTTGTCAAATCATTTATCTATTGTTGATGGTTATTGTAAACCGACTATAGGATATTAAATGTATCTCTCTTTATTAATTAAGATATGAGACAGTCTAGTTTTAGTTGCAAATGCATGTTAGCACATACAAAAACTCTTAGCACACAGATGGAATATGCGAGTAGCTTGAACTTTTTACATGCAATGAGTTCCTTTGAAGATGATAATTTTTATTATGACAATGGACATGAAAATACCAGTGTATCTAGTTTTGAATTTCAAAAGGTATATCGAGCCCCTTCTAAGCAATTTCTAGGACCACATTCCAAGCCAACTCCTTCAAAATGGGATGATGCCGAGAAGTGGCTAGTAAACCTCTCTTGAAGAGACAATCATGCCATAAATAAATTTAAATCTGGTTTGGGTTATCCACAGGGTGTGGTTGTAAACCACGCAAAGAAATCAATCTTTCCTGGTCAAGGAGGATGTCATATAGGTAATTCTAATGTTCTCATGACAAAGACTGCATCAAATGCTCCAGGAGTCACTGAAATGGAATTTGTGGGTCAGAGTTTGAATGAGGAGGAGGTGGAGACTAAGAAGATCTATCATGATAAGTATGTATCCAATCAATATGACGAAGGTCCATATAAGTTTTCTTTTATGCCAACAGTGGGACATTCCACTATAAGAGCTAATTGTTCTTTAAATCGGTATTCCCTAGAGAATATTTCAAGCTGTGGTCCTAGTGGAAAAAATGTTGGCTTTTGGTTTTCAAATGTTTTAGTTTTACTTGAAAAAAATTAAACAATTGAAATTCCAATCAGAAATATAACAACAACACAACACTAAAAAAAAACTCGGGTGCAAAACAAACAAAAGCAGTGACATCACCCCCACATGGCTCTAGTTGTAAAAATATCAAAAAATTAGAGTCAAGATAATTAGATCCAAAAAGATCACGTATGATACTTTCATTTATGACAACAACTCCTTGGAGGAGGTTCTTGCATACAAATATCCTAGAATCAATAACCATCATAAGCTCAATTGGAATTATAACATTTAGAAAAGGATAAGTGGAAGTTGAAAAGCTTACTATGGGCTTGAAAACAATTGTAAGTTGGAAAATATTTAGATTTGGGATAAAAAATATCTTCTTTGAGACTCTCGTCACCCTTGTTATTTTATATGGATGTGAGGTTTAGGTTGCAATATACATGAAGAGACATGGAGGAATATTTAATAGATCGAAAAGCAGTTTATAGCCTACAACCTCAAAATTAAAGCAAATACTGCCTACCCTATCCTCTTGATTGAAGCAAATATGTTCCCCATTGAAAGCATGGTTATGACTAGGTATATTATGTATAAGAAGAAGTTATACAACATGGATGTGAAGAAGTTCATAAAATTGTTTCTAAATCTAGCCGAAACCCCCAACTTTAACTCAAGCAAGGGTGGCATATAAATGCTCAGTCTTGGTTGAATCATTGGGGGATAAAAAAAGAAAATATCTTGCACAATCTAGATAATATCGAAAATATTATTACTATAAAATTTAAGGATAAATTATGGGGAAATAAAGAGATGGAGGGAAAAATGAAAATATGATATTATAAGGAGGTGGTCAACCCCAATTTTGAAAACCAAAATTATCTCTATATCTTAACTAGTGTTAAGAATAAAATGAACATTGCAAAGATTAAAACTAAATCGCATGAGCTTCATAGTGAAACTAGTCATTGGTCAATTCCCATAACGCGATAGGATGAAAAAGTTTGTCACATGTGTAGTCCTAAGGGGGTTAACTATAAAAATAAATTTATCTTGGATTGTCCATCTTATACTCACTCATGATCTGATTTTCAAAATATTTGTCAGACTACCAACCTTCTTGACCTTTTAACTTAGCAAAATTATGGTGATCTGGGAACACTTCTCTCACTTATTTTTTAGCATATAAATAGAATGTTAAATAATTATGATAATATCTTACTTTCCCAAGGCCAAATAAACCATATAGGTCTTAGTGGACATTAATCATCATCATCATCATCAAATTAGATAAATAAAACTATAAATAATCACCTAGATGAAAAAATACTAGGTTGAAAATATTTACCATTCACTAAATGCATCATACAATAGTTATGGGTTGCAAATATTTACCATTTGTTGGATGTTAATCATACAATATCCATACTCTTACAACGTTAGATACGAATCTCAACCAATGGTGTTTCTCTATGTACATGGGCTATTATTGTGAAGACAAACCCCTCTACGGACAGAGGTGATCTCTCTAGCCCTAGAGTGGGTCTAGCAATGTATGAGACTATCTAATGGACACTTTCTTAGTAAATATTCAAAGTAGGATGAGAAAGGGAAAAGGTCCTACCTCTTCTTGATGATATACTCAATCTTTTGATGAAGGCCTTGATCCACAATCCTTCAGGCCCGATCCTCGCTACTTATGGCATTCAAATACCTGCATGAGATCAAGAGATAACAAAAAATGTGATCTAATACAAAGCATACATTGAACATCAACTACCTTTAACATATTAAGGAGCATTAGGCTACTTGTATGGACATCCAAACAAATATAGAAAGAGAAACACCAGATGTATTATTGATAATATAAAAGAGGAAGCTTACAACCGTGGCCTTGATGTTGGAGGCCTCCCTTTGGTGTAGTATGAGTCAAAATAGAGGCTCTTCAAGCGATCCTTCTCCTGAATGGAAATTTAGGCATTAACACAACATGGGGATGCAACAGATTAATGATCAGACCAATCCAACAATGACCAACAAGTAGTGGAGGGATGGATATCAATTTATAAGAAGGGAGAGGGAGTTAGGAGCCCATGAAAGAAGGAGGAATGCCCAATTCTCAAGGGATAATCCCCCATTGATAAGGTCAAGAGCTCCAAATGAGATAAATTGATCATATCTCCACTGAACAATATCTAGCTTGTCATCTTGGAAGCTTCCAGAGCTTGAAGCTTCTCCTCCATTTGAGGAAACACTGCCAGAAAGGGTTCAACATGGTTTTTCCAATTAGAAGAGTGTTGATAGTGCTAAGATAGATCATGCAACCTGCCATTAGCACGGGAAAATATCTGGAGAAAAGCACTGACCTATAAATTTAGGGTTTGAGCTAAGCTTCTTTAGAAATTCTTCAAGGCAACTTTCTTTTAGTCTTTAAAGGATATATTAATGTATTTTTCCAAGGTAGATATACTACAGAATACTCATCATAGGTCACTTCAGGATTGGGGATGTGAAGTGAACAGGGTGACAAATTACTGTGTAGCAGATGCCCCCTAAAGCATGAAGGTAGAAAATGGAGTGATGGGTGAAATGATTTAGGAACTAAGGCAAGGACTCGGAAAACCACCAGGAAACTTTCCAAATCAAACACAATACAATATATGACATATTTGATATTAATATGCCTAATAACATATCATTGAATAAGCATCAAATAACACATGAACCCACAACATGGTCACAACCATTCGTGTGAAGAAGATTATGGAAATGGATCCACGATATGGTTGTAACCATTCATATAGAAATGATCACGTGTACAATCATGAATACTCAATAACTCCACACAACCTTGATAAAAACAGATGGGATCTAGGGTATTTTTCACAATCACAATTTACCCATTGTACGAATCTAACCATGTGAATAGATGTGCTGATGTCGAACATGGTAGAAACCACCTGGTTATTGGTCAATGGTGAAAGTCGTTAACGGGGGCGAGAGAGACCACCAATAATGACAATTTCCCTCAAGGTGCAACAATACAATCCACATGCATGAATAAATGTGTTGGAGTCAAACACTTGTAGAATCATCCGATCGAAGGCCAATGAGGTGAACTTGTTGTCGAACGTGAAGAAATTTCCATTGAGGCATGCAAGCTCCAAGGTACTGAAAAGGAGTTTCTAAATCATATTACTGGATAATGAGCTAAAGTTGACATGAAGACATTTGTCGAAGGAGGGCCATAATGATTCCCACATCATCGACACGAAACAAAGGATTTATCAAGATGATAGGAGTGATTCAGGATTGTTGCAGAGAGGATCAGATAAGAAAAGGACGTTTGACTTTGACAAAAAAGACTTCTCTTGAACATATCGACGACACGACTCCGGAGCATGGCAACATTTGACCCAAAATGGGACAAAAGGTCACGATTACAAAAATGATGTTCAAATAAGAGGTAATTGGATTTCCCAAACCCACGAAGGTAAGTGATGAATGAAGAATATCCCAAACCTGACACAAGACGTAGATGAGTGTCATGTTCAAGAGCGACATGCTGCCTAATACATAGGACATTCCATTTTCAATTTTCCCTCGTTATTGCTAACTAGTACCTCTTTATTTTTTATAGCCAACATGAAGAGGATAACATATGTTAAGTGTGTAAGATCATTATTTGAATGGATCCATCTAAGTAATTTTAACGATCCCTAGGAAGGAGGAACTCGCTCTCGTCATGGTGACAAGTCTTTCACCGTTTTAATTTTTTACGAGTCCGATGGAATAACAACTCGACGTCTCTCTCATGTTTAGGGAGTTTGAAAAGAAACGAAAAAGAAAACTCCATCATGTCCCTTTTCATAAATCGTCCCTCGAATCCGAAAAGGTAGAAAAAATTATCCGAGAGAACCTCTTAACCATGTTTGATCAAGGTATTCCTTTTTTCGTAAATAGTTAATCTGAGCCCAAAAAATGGGTAAACGTGTACTGAGACCACGTCAATTCATTTACTTTAATGAGTTCGAAATGACAAGTAATTGACGATATTTTCATTTTTCAAGAGTTAGAAAAGAGCTTAAATTTGACTCGTCCCGGAGGAACAAGTGGTATAAAAGGTAGAAAATGGTTCCAGTAATGATGGAACTGCTCAAAACACGCAAAGGTCGAGAGGCTTGCTAATAAGACCACTCATTGCAACGGTTCCCCAGGCAAGGGTAAAAACCAAGTGAAAGCGTATGATCGGCCAAGCAGATGGTGATGATGGGATGAGAAAACCAAGGCTCATCTGGAAGAAGAGGTTGATAAAAGGGAAATCATGAGAGGTAAAATGAGGATGGTTTCATTTTTACACAAGATTTAAACAAGAAACTGTGCTTGAAATTGGTTTCATTTTTTCACAAGCTTGAAACAACAAAAAAAACTATGCTTCGAATAAGTTTGCATGCCCCCAGCATAATTACTCAATTCGAGGTACATGCCCCCTAAGCTTCATTTACTTCATCTAAGTAGACTACCGGTTACTAACAGGTGGATAGAATGAAGGTTCATTTACAATATCAAGTGAATGACTCAACTAGGAATTTACGAGATCAAATCAAGAACTCGAATTATAAGGGGATTTGTTTCAGTTTTTAATGAGCTTGAAATAGTAAAAGAACTATGCTCATGACACCTTGTTTCATTTTTTAACGAGCTTGACACAGGAAAAGGAACTTTTCTCCAAAGACCTTGTTTCATTTTTTAAGGATATTGACACAAGAAAAGGAACTTTGCTCCCAGTGGAGTCACCAATTTTGTTGTGAAGACAATCCCCTCTACGGACATAGGTAATCTCTCTAGCCCTAGAGTGGGTCTAGCAACGTACGAGATTGTCTAATGGACATTTTATTAGTAAATATTCAAAGAAGGACGAGAAAGGGAAAAGGACCTACCTCTTCCTGATGTCATGATCAACCTTTTGATGAAGGCCTTGATCCATAATCCCTCAGGCTCGATTCTCGCTCCTTGTGGTGTTCGAATACGTGTAAGGGATCAAGAGACAACAACAAACATGATCCAATAAAAATCATACATTGAACATCAACTACCTAAAAGATCAAGGAGCATTAGGCTACTTGTATGGATATCCAAACAAATATAGAAAGCGAAACACCAGATGTATTATTGATAATATAAAAGAGGAAGCTTATAGTCGTGGCCTTGATGTTGGAGGCCTCCCTTTGGCGTAGTCTGAGTCCAAACTGAGGCTCTTCAAGTGATACTTCTCTGGAATGAAAATTTAGGCATTAACACAACATGGGGATGCAAAGGATTAATGATCAGAGCAGCCCAACAATGACCAACCAGTAATGGAGGTATGTGGATCAATTTATAGGAAGGGAGAGGTATTTAGGAGCCCATGAAAGAAGGAGGAAGGCCCACTTCTCAAGGGATAATCCCCTATTGATAATATCAAGAGCTCCAAATGAGAGAGCTTGATCATATCTCCACCGAACAATATCCAACTCCCCGTCCTAGAAGCTTCTAGAGCTTGAAGCTTCTCCTCCATTTGAGGAAACACTGATAGAAAGGGTTCAATGCAATTTTTCCAATCAGAAGAGCGCTGACAGCGCTAGGCTAGATCGTGCAACCTGCCATAATCATGGGAAAATAAATAGAGAAAAGCGTTGACCCAGCAATTTAGGGTTATAGCTAAGATTCTTTAGAAATTCTTCAAGGCTGCTTTCTTTTAGTCTTTAAAGTATATCGTAATGTATTTTTCCAAGGTGGATGTACTGCACAGTACTCATCATAGGGCACTTCAAGATTGGGGACGGGAAGTGAACAAGGTGACAAATTACTATGTAACAACTATGTTGACAGAGTTATGAATGAAACTTATTTTTATGGGAAGTTAAGGAAAGCTAAAGTTTTGGTGGAAAAAGGTAAACAAAACATGTATTAAAATGGGTATTGTAATATAAAACATTTAAGTGTATGGAAATTATAATGTTTGTTTTGCATTATTTCACATGCCCCCTACATCTCCTATGATAAACCCTAGACATTTTTCTGCAACCTTTAATGGCCTCAGGTTCTAGAGGGCCTACAACCCTCCCCCTCCTCCTACACCTAACATTTCAACCTTGAATGTACTCGTAACTAGTAGTTCACGAGCTCCTCAAACTAGACCTTATAGGTTTGTCAAGAAGTTGGATGAAATTCCAAAGCTCTTGATCCATGTGACCCAATCCCGACCAATGGCTCTTAGGCTAGTAGAACGGGGTTTGGTAGGGAAATTTACAAGCATTTGGTGCTCCCCAAAATTGTTTTAACTCCTATATCAATAAAATCTGGAGATCACTCATATTTGTCCACTTTTCGACCTCTTTCTATGGTCGAAGTTTCTTCACCTTCCCTTTTGAAAACAAGGAGGATTGAGATCTAATTTTCCACACCGGTTGTTGCTTCATGGGTGCATAAGGCTTATACTTAGATCATTGGATTTCATATTTTAATCTAAGGAATGATGTTCCTTCAATATTTCCTATATGTCTTAAATTCCCATTCCTCCCTTTGCATTGTTGCTACGATGAAACCGTCATATCCATTGGGAAAACCCTAGGTAAATACATTGATCATGTTGGGCCTCTCAAGGGCATGCTTGCCTACACTCAAATATGTATTGAATTAAATTTGGACAAAGGTTTTCCCTCAACCATTATCTTATTGGTCCTTCATTCAAGAAATGGATTATAACTAGTTATTTTTCAAGTGCAAACTTTGTCATGAACATGGAAATTTGGTAAGGAATTGCAAAAAATCAAAATATAAATAGAATCAAGTAGTAGAAGAGGACCAATGGTAGCGATCGAAAAGGAAAGAGGAGCAGATCACCAAAAATCAAGGGCTAAGGCCAAAAAAAATCTCTGGGAAATCCTAAAAAATCTCGCTCCCCTTGCAGGAGCCCAAGCCTCCTCTTAAAGTAAAGATAGGATCCCTTCCTGCCTAGGGATATGTTCGAATCTCTAGAAGAATTTGAAGAGTAAGGAGAAATATATGAAGGCATAAACAAGGAAAACCCAAAATTTTTCCCACGGGATGGTCATGAGAAAGTAATGAGGAAATACCACTATTAGAGGACATCCCAACTATGGATCAAAATATGGAAGAGATGGAATTGAAGGAGGAGGAAGTGTTTTTATCCCTCAAAATGCAACATCAGAATCAACCCTTTTCTATTGGATATGTATATGTAAGGTCTAAATAGGAGCGTGAAAAAGAGCAAGGCCCATGTCATGGCACCAAGAAAATTGGAAGGAAAGAAAACAAGGATTTGATGAAGGAACAAGTGGATAAACACAAAGAACCATGCACAAACCAAAGAATAGGTATAACCTTAACCAAATGGGTTAGGAAAAATTAGAAAAGAGTTCGTAAATAATGAAGATTAAGATCTCAAGATCTTATTGATGGGGGATCAAGATATCAAAGTAAATAATGAAGATAATCTCTTAGAACTATAAGGCACTATGATCAGAAAAAAAAAAAAAAGGATTACTGAAGTAAAAAGCCTTATAAAATCTGAAAAGTCTTTTATCCTCCTACTTTAGGAGACAAAAATGGGGAACATGAGATGTTCCAAAAATATGGAGCATTTGAGAAAGGAAGTAATGCACAAGCTGTAAGCTCGAGAGATGTTTTTGGGGGGCTATGTATGATATGGTCGATCTTAGTTTTCCATCTCCTTTCGATGGATCACTCGCTCCATTGGTTAACAACTTGCCTTCTTCACATCCCTAGTCAGTAGGTATGCTCCATTTTCAACATATATGCCAATTGTGTATCATGAAAATGTTTCCTTTTGGTCCTCTCTCCTTAATATAAAAGACATGTAATTTAGTCACCATGTTATTTTTGGTGGATACTTTAACCTAACACTCCATCCTTAGGAGAAAAAAGGTAGACCACCAGGTTGCGACCCTTTTATGGAACATATGGATAATCTTGTTGTTGGCCCTCGTTTTTGATCAAATTTTACTTATTAAAATCCACTTTCCATTATTTTCCACTTTATACCATCCACATATAACCTATTTTGACCTTATTATGCATATTTATACAAATAAATTACGTTTTTCAATTTTTAGAAATTTTAGTAAAAATTGGGTTTTAAGTGCATTTTTGGACTAGATCAGAAATTCCCGTAATGGCCTTATGGTTTGCATATTTTCAGGACACTTGGGCTCGAGCTGGATACGTTTCTAGAAAGCTTGGGAACTAATATCGGATGTACACCTATTGGTTCGGTCAAACCAAGCTAAAACAAGCCCGGTCAACGCTGGTCAAACATGACATGTTTTTTAGGAATCCCTAGAAAATAGGGCAAAAATAGTAGATTTTGGGATTTTTCTAGATTTGGTGTAACTAATTGGATGAGTCTGACCTAGATGGATGGGATAAGGATAAGATAAGGTTGTTAGAGGCATAATAGCATAGGTTTTTTTATTATTTCTCTATTTATGCCAAGTTTGTGAACCATTGAAACATGTAGAATTTGTATGACTTAACATTATTATTTTCTGAGACTTTGGAGACGTAATTGAAGATCTGTTCTATCCTATTTTCTGTTGTTATATGTTGATTGATTGACTGAAGTTTTAAGTAACTGAAAACACCTTCAGTGTGCGAGGCAAGGGTGGAGGGCCCCCACACCGAGCTAAGTGCACTTCCTAGTTTATTTGTAGTTGCAATTTCTGAATTAGTTTGCTTATGCATAACTTGTTTATTTGATTTAAGCTGATGATTTATGAGTGTTGATGAATCTAATTATCATTCTTATTCTGCATATGAAAGGACAAACAAATGTTTAAGTTAAACATTCTTTCTATCTGATTGAGATCTTAAGCTAGAATTCATCCTTACATGCTTTTAATGCTTTTCAGAATCCCTGTTTCTAACAATAACGTTATTGATAAATGACTATGATGAAGGACAACCAGGACCTCTTCAGTGAAGAGCCTCTTCAATTATTGTTTCATGTATCTTAATCTATTGCTCAATCAGTAGTTTTTCATTTCTAATTCATAGTAATCTTGTTAGAGAAGGACAAACAAATCTCTTAAGTTAAGAGATTCTTTTGTTGCTGATTGCATACTTGAATTTAGAAATTATTTAGTTTAGATTTATATTTGTAAAATGAATTTCCTTAATCATTGACAAATCATCTTCTAACTTGATCATAGTTGAAACCCATATACCTTGGGGATGCTTCAAAGTCCTACTAACCCAGATTGATAATTAAATGTTTGTGTTTGTTTAGCCGTTAAACAACCCAACATTTTGGCGCCATTGCCGGGGAAGCATATTTCGAAGTGGTAAATATATATATATATATATATATATTTTTTTTTTTTTTAATTTTTTTTTATACTTATGTTTATTTATGCTTAACAAAAAAAAATAAAAAATAAAATAAAAATAATAATAATAATAATAATCATCATTCCATTTACCCAACAAGATCTCCAAAAGATGATGTTAAAGAAGTCATTTAGTGAAGGAGGGTATGCCACTACAAGGACCTTCTTAAATCCTTGTCCACAATTTAGAGTGATCATTAGGGATGAATCTTCATTTCAGAAATTTGAAGAGGAACAAAGCATCCATGAAGAGGATCCACAAGAAGAAAAATTATAATCTTGTTCTAGTTATCTTTGTAAGTAGGTGAATGAGTCATGGATCACATGCGATGAAGATCAAACATTAGAACCCGAAATTGAAGAAATTATAACATGTATATCCCAAAATCCCTTGTGCATTCAAGATTTTGAACAAGTGTTACACGAAGAACTTTTTGATATGATAACTAAAGAGATCCAAAAAAAAATAGATCATCTTAGAACTTGGTTTCAAATAATCATTAGGTCACAACACCACTCCATTATCCAACATCCTTTAGCATCAAATCTTTATGATCAACTAATTTTTCATGTCCAAGCATTCATTAAAGTATATTTTTCAAACTTGGATGTAATTTTACTTACGATCTTGTTACGCAAATGGATGCATTGGAAATTCTCTTATACTTGAGGGAATGAATTATTTTTATACAATAGAGTAGGATAGAATAGAATAAATAAATAAATGGGTGGAATGAGTTCATAATAACACTTTTTCTCATAAATAATTCTTCACATCATTGTTCAATACTCATTTGAAAGGATTTCATGACAAAATGCACTAAGGACAATCCTATTATGGGGAACCATATAGGATAATTTTTAAAAGTATATTTTTAAACAAGGTATCTCTTGAAATCTAGTTTTTAAATCCATTTTGAAAATTTCAATTTGGATCACAAATAAAAATGATCAAAATAAACACTAGATTTCAAGAAAATTTTTAAGGAAAGAGTTAGTGCAACATTGATTTTAGGGTTCTAATGGAAACATTTTTACATGATATTAATAGAGAAGATAGCCCTTGGAATCTAGTTTCCAAATAAATTTTAATCAGCTCAATCCGACATCATATGAAAAATCTATGCTCAAAATACTAACTACTTGTCGAAAAATATGCATGGTGACAATTCTAGGTCTTGATTGTTCATTGGCATATTTCACATATCAAATCATCTTTTTTTTAAAACATGTTTCTAATGGAGATATATATTGAAGTCTAGTTCAAGACAAAATTTTAATCATCCCATTTGGAGGCCAGGTGAAAAAGTTATTCCACATTTAGTGACTCCATGTCTTAAAATCAGCATAGTCAAACTCTGCCTCCTAGGTTTGTTCATCACCAATTTTGTGATATCAAACCTACTGATTTTAAAAACCTGTTTCTACTGGAAATAAAAAAATTAATATAATTTAATCTCCAAGTGGCATTCACTTCAATCCGATCTTTAACGAAAAATTTACACTCCAAATAGCGACTGTTGGTCTAGTAAAAAAATCACAAGAATGTCTATCAAACATGATACATCTCATCATTTTTAGCATATCATTTTAAACCATTTTGAAAACTTGTTTATACTAGAGATAGCCATATGAATTCACATTAAATTGGCTATGGAATCAATCTAATTTTACATAAAACGAATATTTTTTAAACAAAATACCGCTAGGAGGTCTAGGTTGGCCACCATTCCTCAAGGGGTAAACACATGCATTTTCTTTGTATATCATATTTGGACTTGTTTTCAAGCATTTATTGTAATTATTTTACATATTCCCTGGAAGAAAAGAAACTGTACACCTCTCTTCCTCCATCATCTAATATTGTATTGCAGGCAGATGTTATGTTTTTGTAGGTCACAAGAAGATTTAAGAGGATAACTCCATGAACAAAGGAGTTTTCAAAGTCAATTTAAAAATTTCATATTTCTAAATATGAAAGAAAATATTCAAGTCAAATCAAAGTGGAATTCATAAGATGTTGAGTTCATCTAATGAAACTCAAAATTCACAAAGCTTGCTTTCAGTGGCTGACCAACAACCCTACAAGAAGATCAAGATCGAGGCAAAAGACATGAAGCTAATAATCAGAAGAAGTCAAGTTTTACCATCACAAGCCACATCCATTGCCAAAGAAGCCTTCCATAAGTCATATTGTTCATGATGCCATTCATCTACCGTATTATATGTTAAGTTCCACAATCATACATGTTGAAGTCCAGACCTATTTTCTATCTATCTATCCATCTACTCTTAGATGATGACTTCAAATCATCTTACTTTCATAAGAATTCCATACTTTTTTACTCCATTATACCCCGCCTCCATCCAGATAAGAAAAGAAAAGAAAATAGAAAAAGATAAAAAAATAATAGAGGAGTTTGGTTGTGAAAATCCAGGAAACTAGCACAATACAAACTCGAATCTATATCGGAAAACCAACTTGTTTGGCCAATATGAATTCTCTATTTTGTTTTACTTCATTTTGATTTTGCAGAAATAATCCTCTAAGAAATGCAAGACTTGAGGACACGACTTAACATAAGCAAGGGAGAAGTTCGTAATAAAACTATGCAAATAGTTTTAGTAGTTGTATTTCATAAGGGACCTGAATAACATGTCAGAAGGGACCTGAAACATCGTTGAAAATATCATGCAGAAGGGACCTGAAACATCATTTAAAAATCATTGCAGAAGGGACCTGAAACAACATCAAATATTATTGTAGAAGGGGCCTGAACAATATTCATCAGAAGGGACTTGAATCAATAGCAGACGTCAAGAAGAACATGAAATAACATAATATCAAGAGGTTCAAGTAAGCAGTTACAATTGTCTATATTCCATAGGAATTCATCTTTTAAGAACCATTATCATCAAAATGAGTCAAATTTGGATGAAGTAGCAATAGTAATCATCAACAAAACGTTGACATTGGGTTAGAGCTATTATGCGAAAGGAGTACTATAAGTTAAAAAAAATAATGTTCTTAAAACCCTTGATTTTGAAAAAAATTCCTAGAATTGTTAAAACTGATTTAAACTTGAATATGCATCCTATCATTCTACTAATACCCTACCTATATCCTACATGATCACATAAAACATTATCTTCATTAGCCTAGCTATCATAATCATATTTCATTCATTATAACCCTATTATTTCCTACAAAATTCCTATTCATTATCCTTTCCTACACTAACCCTCCTACATTAACCCCATTCCTATTCATCATTCCATATACCATTACATTAATCTCAATTTTTTTTTTAAGCATTTGGATAAAAAATAAAGGACTCAATGTTTTTCCCCTTAGAGAATTTTGTTGACCTGCATAAACCATACAAAGGTTAATGTCATAGTAAAATTTTGATTTTAAATGACCTATCCTATGGTCATTTTAAAATAAATTAACGACATAAGAGATAAAATGACAAAGTCTAAAGTTTTTTTTTTTTTTGGTAAGTTGTGCTAATCTATTAATTCGAAAACATATAAGTACATAGTTTACAGGCATGGTTGGTAAGCTGTGCTTAACCAATCCCTGCCTTTGTTACACTGTTTCTGGGCTGCCGCGAAGGAGGGGGCTGGCCCAGACAAAACTTGTGAGAAAAAATTACTATGTGCACGGTGGCGCTGATACATTTAGGAGCATGAGAGGAGGACATGACAGTGTGGCCCTGCGGGCACAGATGACAAAAAACAAAATAGGACTGAACACCAACACAAACATTACACATCCTCATCATCACTACGGTGGGAAGCTTCCTCGAGGATGGCATAGGCAGGGGCTCGCGCGATAGCTGCTTCCTTTGCAACTTCCACTTCAGCAGCAGTGTGAATGGGGATATTTGATGGAGCGCAGAGGATGGGGGAGTCTGGATCTACTCCATCTGGAACCTTCGTCTAGACGCTGTCGGAATCCATTATCCAAATATCCGCGTCTTCATCTGCCTGTGCAAGGATATTCGGGGGTGCCATAATGCTCTGCAGAGAGGGATCCCTGGAGGTGGAGGTGGACCTCCTCGCACGACGTCTTCCTCATTGCGTCGGGCTCCTGGAGGAGTTTGTGCGCTGCTCAGGAACAAAAGGATGGTTAGCAGGGGAGTTTGACAAGGAGCCCTCAAGCCATTCAAGGAAATTGTCCTCGCCGCGATGGTAGCGGCCTGGGAGAGCCCCTTGTTGACCACCACGAATTGTGCGCTGGCACAGCCTGGGAGCCATTGCGCACTTGGGAGGGGTGGCGGGGGAAGCACAGGGGCAGAGGAAACTGCAGAGGCTAGGGGGCAGGTGCACAGGATGCAATGCACCAGGTAAAGGGGGGCTACACAACTTCACTTCAGGACTTGGACTTCGCAACTGATTGGTATCAGCGAGCATCCAAATCAGGAGAGAAAAATGCAGCGGAGAGCAGATGATGGAGGGAAGGGGATGAGAATGGGAGGATATATAAGATTGCGGATGAGGCATGTTAGAGAGGCTATGAGTGATCTGCGTGTGAGGCTCAAGCTGTTGGGCATACACAGAGGGATACGCGAGGCTACAATACTGATTATGCAGCATGGTCATTAATGGAGGTAAGGGTGAAGTGGTGGTCCGGGTCAGGTGACACCAGGCTTGTCCATTTTGCGTGATCGATGTTTCTGCGAGGATCGTACGAGGAAATAATTGTGATTGGATCTGCAGTAGGTGGGGAATTTCTTTGGAGATCTCCGCAGTCTGCGTGAGTTGGGCTTTGTTGTCCACTCGTGTCAAGCGTGTCATTGGAATCTCGGAAAAAAACTATGGAGTTTTGATGGGATCCAGTGCATTAATGTTGGTATGATCACACCCGACAAAGTCTAAAGTATGAGTGCTAAGCACGATTCTAAAATACCTAAGGTATATGCCTAAGATATGTGCAAAGAATTAAATCGAACATGCACAAGGAAAAGACGTAAACAAAGTGGGCATGAAGTATAATGAAGGGCATGTAATATAATGAAGCGGACATGATAAATGATACAATGTAGCAGTGACAAGATAGGCCTGTACACCGTAGAGCCATGGGGAGGATGCGACCATGGTTGGTACAGTATGTAGGTGAGTTGGAATAATGAAACGGTCAAACAACTTCAAAATGTTGTGCAAAGCCATTGCATTGCTCTAAATTGTGTTTTTTTTTTATAACAGAGACCTGCATTATGACTTCTTTCACCATCATAGCTCAAATTAAGCTTAGGAAAAGGACATTAATTCCCTGTAGTCAAATAACACCTTGAGAAAGAAGCCATAACTAAGAAAATGCAGAGAACAATGTTAAAAGAGAGAAACCAGAGTTAAGGAAGAGCAGTGTAGAAATAAGTGAGGAATTTGTGGAAAAAAAGGGAGGTTGAGCATCGGTTTTAATGCAAAGTTGAAGGCCGAGTTCCCTGTGCACCGAGTGGATTAAAATGCTTCAACAAATCCCAGGAATCACGCAGAAGAACTAGGTAAGGAGACTGATTCTCAATTACAGATTTTTCTGAGTCTTGAGCAAATTTTGTGGTTAAGTAAACTCGGGATTGTGTAAGAGGTGTCACATGAAATTCTAAGTTACAAACTGGGATTCTGTCACTATTTAAAAACGACATTTCCACCTTTAAAATATAAACTATGCCATCACTCAAATCGATTATTGCCAGCTACGAAGAAATGAATCCTCAGAGATATCAAAAGGAGAGTTTTAATTAAATTAACACTGTTCAACCACAAGAACATGAGTTAATAACTCAGAAACGTCTTCAAGTCGCTGCCAAATCAGGTAATAGAGCTAAAATCAGAGTTTTTCTTACATGCATGGTTGTGAAAAAAAAAAAAAACGCATTCCTATTTTTATACGCACATAAATCTTCATATACAGTGAGCCAAAACAGAACTAAGTTATATTGTTGCTGAGCGAAGTCGATGTTAAGGCTATGAAATGTTTTAGTGCTGGATTTAAACCGTTGGTAAAAAAATAAATCGAAATTTCCAAGAGCAGAGACAAAAAGTTGAGTTTGAATTGGAATGAAATACGAATTCTGAGAGTTATATGACTATCAGTGTAGGTGAAAGACTCCAGTTCACAATTAAAACTCCAGTTACATTGACAACGTGGAAAAATTTTGAGCTTTCAACTGCGCAGTGGCAATACAAGACTGCATGGAAGCTACATGTGTATAGAGTTTATAGTGACCGTTTTTGCATGATGGTATTCTCCCCTCCAGATTTTGATTTTTTTAAAAATATGCAGAGAGTGGTGGTGCTATTAAGAAGAAATGTCGAAATTGCAGAGACCTGTAGGATGGTTTTGCAGAAATCGATTTCCAATTGAATACATGCAGTGATTTTTTCGGAAATCAATTTCTAATTGAATGCATGCAATGGTTATTTTTCCAGAAATCGATTTCAAATTGAATGATAATGAAATTGTTTTCATTCCCAGAATTCGTTTTTTGTTAAGAGACATAGTTTTTCAAAGTTTGAAGGAACAAAAGAATTCATCAAATCGAGTTTTGAAAAGACACACTAGGTAATTCATTAAAAAAAAAAACCGATGTCAATTTTCGAAAAAGTGAGTGTGGTAAATTCAGAAAATCAATTTCAAGAAAAAGAGGAATATGAAGTTATGTCAGACACGTCGACAAGATCAACCCCAGAATAGGTAAATGAGATTAAAAAAAACAAAACGAGTTTCATCATGCATGATTTTGAACAGAGAACAATGTTTTTGCCTAAATTTTGTATACAGTGAGTGAAAAATTGCCCATCTTTAGACACAGTGAACGAAATTCTTCCATTATTTATACAAGTGGGTATATTTTATTTTCATTCTCATATACACAGTGGCAAATTCGTTCATTTCTCATATTTCCAGTGAGATTTTTATACATACAGAGAGCAGAACTATGCCTATTCTCATACATACGATGGCAAACTTGTCCATTTTACATATGCACAATGAGAATTTAAAAAAAAAAATAGAGAAGGGGTTTTTGAGAAAATGTTGCCAAAACAGAGATTGAAATATGAGTTATTGAGCAGTAAAAACATTGTTAAAGTGTTTTTATGGTCTTTGTACACAGAGAGAAAATTTATTTTATCAGTTTTGAAGAGCAGCAGACTCCTTTTTGAAGTAGAAGAGAGAAGACACATAAATTGAAGGTAGAGAAGGATGATTTTTATTTTTGAGGAGGATTATGTAGTTGAGCATAATTATGATTGCCTTGTAGGTTGATTTTCATTTTCCAAAAATCAATTTCTCAAAGGAAGTAAATGAATGGTTCTGTTGCATATGGGGTATTTCCAATTTCCATTTCTCTAGGACATAAATTGTTTTTCCAAAATCTATTTTTGAAGAGAAAAGATTCATTTTCTAAAAATGATTTTGAAGGATAGAGAGCAGTATCTTCAAAATTTATTTTTAGAGGATTGTTTATTTTAAAATTTGAGGATCTGTGAAGGCAGAATAAGATTCAATTTGCAAGTATGGTGTTCATAAAAGGCAGAAAAGGTTAAAAACAAACCTGAGGGTGTCGAGAACTCGGTTCTAAAAAGGAATTTTGACAAAGTATCTTCCAAAAAGGGTATTTTCAAATCCAAACTCAAAATATTTTTCCTTTCTCTCATCCAAAAGTATTCAAAAGTCCAGATCACATGTACAAAGAAGAGAGAAAAAGATATGAGGGTCTTGACATCCTTTTACAAGAAACTCATCAGGAAGCTTCAGCATCAGGAGCCAGAGTCGCAGGTACATTAGTAGGGCAGTCATCATACATAATCAAAAGTTCTAAGAGACAGAGGCAAGCATGGGGACATGCTTGAGAGTAAGCAAGGGGGAGATGTTGGCCCTCATTTTTTATCAAATTTTGCTTATTAAAATCCACCTAATTTCCATCATTTTCCACTTTATACCTTCCACATATGACTTATTTTGACCTTATTATGCATATTCAGACAAATAAATTATTTTTTTCATTTTTTAGAAATTTTAGTAAAAATTGGGTTTTAAGTGCATTTCTGGACTAGATTATAAATTCCTGTAATGACCTCATGGTTTGCATATTTGCAGGACACTTGGGCTCGATCTGGATACATTTCTAGAAAGATTAGGAACTAAGATTAGATTTACACCTATTGGTTTGGTCAAACTGAGCTAAAACATGCCCAGTCAACGCTGGTCAAACATGACCTGTTTTTCAGGAATCCCTAGAAAATAGGGCAAAAATAGTAGATTTTGGGATTTTTCCAGATTTGGTGTAACTAATTGGATGAGTTCAACCTAGGTGGATGGGATTTGGATAAGATAAGGTTGTTAGAGACATAATAGCATAGTTTTTTTATTATTTCTCTATTTATACCAAGTTTGTGAATCATTGAAACATGTAGAATTTGTATGACTTAACAATATTATTTTCTGAGACTTTGGAGACCTAATTGAAGATATGTTCTATTCTATTTGTTGTTGTTATATGCTGATTATTTTACTGAAGTTTTAAGTAACTGAAAACACCTTCAATGTGCGAGGCAAGGGTGGAGGGCCCCCACACCGAGCTAAGTGCACTTCCTAGTTTATTTGTAGTTGCAATTTCTGAATTAGTTTGCTTATGCGTCACTTGTTTATTTGATTTAAGCTGATGATTTATGAGTGTTGATGAATCTAATGATCATTCTTATTCTGCATATGAAAGGACAAACAAATGTTTAAGTTAAACATTCTTTCTATCTGATTGAGATCTTAAGCTAGAATTCATCTTTACATGCTTTTAATGCTTTTATGAATTCCTGTTTCTAAAAATAGCATTATTGATAAATGAATCTATGATGAAGGACAACCAAGACCTCTTCAGTGAAGAGCCTCTTCAATTATTGTTGCATGTATCTTAATCTATTGCTCAATTAATAGTTTTTGATTTCTAATTCATGAAGTAATCTTGTTAGAGAAGGACAAACAAATCTCTTAAGTTAAGAGATTCTTCTGCTGCTGATTGCATACTTGAATTTAGAAATTATTTAGTTTAGATTTATATTTGTAAAATGCATTTCCTTAATCATTGATAAATCATCTTCTAACTTGATCATAGCTGAAAACCATATACCTTTGGGATGCTTCTAAGTCCTACTAACACAGATTGATAATTAAATTCTTGTGTTTGTTTACCGTTAAACAACCCAACACTTGTACCCTCTTTGTAACTTGTAGATATCAAACCAGTCTTTAAAAAATATAGTTGGAGCAACAAAAGAATTGGACTATGGCATATTGCATCGAGACTTGATTAGTTCTGTTAGGTCCCTATATTACTAGTGTAGTCCATTATTGTTGTTAGTGTAGCTCCTTTATTGTTATTGTTGTACCCCCGTAGTCCCCATATTTTTATTATTGTGCCCCATAAAATCCCACTATTGTTATTGTTGTTCCCTTACATTATTATTGTTAGGTAGGCTAGGATTATATTATGACGCCATGGACTCCTATATATAGAAAGGAGGTTTTGTCATTTGTATCATCCAATAATTGTTCATTTATGTAATGTAAAGGAGATTTCCACCTCGAAGAGGCTGATTTATAAGGCGTTGATCTTTCTTTTATTTTATTTTGGGAGCTAGTTTCATAAAATTTGGTTTCAGAGATTTGGATTCTAGGGTTTCGCTGCTCCGAACAAGTCATAGTGGAATTTTCGCTATAAATTTTTTTCTACAAATGTTCAGAAGCTAAAAAAACCCATTTTCATAGAAATCCTGAGAAATTTCATGTAAAAATTTCAGATCTTGGTTCGCAATATTTTCAGAGATATGATCTATGGAAGTTAGGGTTTTTGCAGGCTCCCGAATTTCATCTCAAAAAGGCCACCTTGGGAAAATCGTCATAACTCTCCCTCTGAGAAACAAATTGGAATTCTGTAAAAGGTGGCCAAAAGTACACAGACTTTAGTTTCCTTTATATTGATTTCAGAGCCGAAGGAGGGAACTATGACACGTGACACGCCGTAAAAGTTCGCTCTACTGAACCAGTCCATAATTATGTTATTGTGGGATATTGGGAATAACTTTATCTTGAAGAATCCAAATCAGGTCGGACTTGTTGCATTGGAAATAAGATTCAGAGGGATAATAAAGGACCAAAGATAAAATATTGGGGATTAGAAATTATAGAGATACATTAGTTTCAATATCAAACTCCTCGAAAGCAAGAAAAAGGTGTGTATTTTTTTTTTTAAATTACATAATTCTTGTTCGAAAAATAAGTTTCAAGTGATTCCAAGGGAATATTGAAGCGTAGATATCACTATTTGGTTCTAAAATGCCCTGTAAAAATAATTCAACACCCATTAAGCCCTCAGAAGGCTCTACTATGACTCGTGAAGAGGAAGAAGTGCAACATGATATATCAAAATTACAAGACCAAGTGCAAAAAAATTTTCTCTCGCAAAGGGTAACAAAAAATGAAATGGAAGCTAAGATGGATGGTTTGAAGAAAGGCGTGGAAGCTAAGATGGATCGTTTGAAAAAAGTTGTGGAAGCTAAGATGGATGGTTTGAAGAATGGCATGGAAGCTAAGATGGATGGCATGGAAGCTAAGATGGATGACATGTAAACTAAGATCGATGAAAAAATGAATGGCAACATGGAAGACATGAAGAATGATCTAATAGCAGGCATGGAAGGTTTGAAAAAGTTGATACAAGAAATTATTCCTTATGGCAAAAAGGTAGTAGAGGAAGCTCATGGCGAGAACAAAATAAATGTTAATCGTGATTTCATAAACTCTAACGTTGGATTGAAGAACCACCATATTCCACAGATCGATATGAGGAAGTTTGATGGAAAGTATCCCATAACATGGATACTATAGATGGAGCATTATTTTGATCTCCATAATGTGTAAAACACACAAAAGTTATGCATTGCAACTTTATATTTAGAACAAAATACATTTGTATGGTATCGATGGCTTTGCTCTCGTAAAAAATTTGTCACTATGTCAATTTTTAAGGAGGAAATGATAGCACATTATGAGGATACAAAGAGAAACACCTTCTTTAGAAAATTGATAAATCTCAAATAAAAGGGTTCAATGGTGGAACACATTGAGGAATTCCAAAAATTGAATATAAGGGCAAACAATATTCCAGAGGAACACATGCTTGATGTCTTCATAAGGACTTTAAAGGATAACATCCAACATAAGGTTCGCCTTTGGGAACCTGATTCATTGGAGAAGACATTCAGGTTGGCAATAAAAATTGAAAGTAAAATTATGGCGACAAGGAAGCCTACCACTCACATCTATAAATATGGAAGTGTTGCCACTCCTAGAATTCCACAACCAATAAGGTTGACAACACAGCAATTGGAAGAAAAAAGAGCAAAAGGGCTTTGCTACAGTTGTGATAGAAAATACACTAAAGGTCATAAGTGTGTTGAGAAGAAATTATTTTACATAGATTATGAAGAGAAGGATGAATATGAACAAGAAACTTCAAAAGAAGAGGATATACACCAGGAACCAACCCCAGAGAAAGAAGAAATGAATCCGACCATATCTTGTAATGCATTGGCATGAATTACCACTCCTCAAACTCTCAAGATAGAAGGACATATCAAGAATAAAATTTTAATATTGTTGATTTATTCGGGTAGTACCCATAATTTTATTCATTTTAAGATAGCCAAGGAATTGAATTGCTTCCTATACCCAACACCATAGTGTCAAGTAATGTATGCAAATGGAGGAACTATAAACTGCTTTGGAAAGTGCCACAATATCAAGATAACCATGGGGGAATATGTATTGAATATTCCAATGCCTTCCATTCCAATGGAAGGTGATGTTGTTGTACTAGGAGTACAATGGTGACAATCTTTGGGGATGGTAGCTTTTAATTTTCAAGAAATTTCCTTGAATTTTTTTTCGGAAGGAAAGGAAGTTGAATTACAGGGTATTACAGGAAAGTCGGGAAGGATAATAAGCTCTAATGTCATGACAAAGCTTCCGAAGAAAGAACAATGAGGCGTAATTGCACAATTATGCTCACTAGAAGTTCCAACAACAAAATCATCTATTTCTCCAGATCTCCAAAAAGCCTTGAAAAATCATTCCAAGGTGTTTGAATCTCTCAAAGGACTCCCACCTATTCGTGATCATGATCATGCTATTCATTTGATTCCAGGAAGTGTTCCTCCAAACATCAGGCCTTGTAGATATCCTCATGTCCAAAACAACGAAATTGAGCGTATGATTGCATAAATGTTAGAGACTGGTATAATTCAACCTAGTCAAAATTCTTTCTTTGCTTCAGTACTATTGGTGCACAAGAAGGATGGATCATGGGGCATGTGTCCGGATTATAGGGAGCTCAATAAGATCACTATTAAATTTACCATTCCTGTGATTGATGAATTATTGGATGAATTACACGTAGCAATTTATTTTACCAAGTTGGATCTTCGTTCAAGATATCATCAAATTAGAATGAAGATTGAAGATATTCTGAAAACAACATTTCAAACTCATGAGGGTCATTATGAATTTTTGGTCATGCCTTTTGGCCTTACCAATGCACCTTATACATTTCAAGGGCCGATGAATTCCATTTTCAAACCCTTTCTTAGAAAATTTGTGTTAGTATTTTTTGATGATATACTAATCTACAACATGTCTTGGAAGGATCATGTTCAACATGTTGACAGGGTGCTCAAACTATTGGAGGAGAAAAAATTATATGCAAAAACCTCCAAATGTTTTTTGGAGTACAAGAGGTGGAATATATGGGTCATATTGTATCTCAGGAGAGTGTTAAGGTAGACCATAACAAAATTAAATCCATTTAGGAATGGAAAGTCCCCACAACCATAAATCAGTTGCGAGGATTTCTCGGGTAACATGGTATTATCGCAAGTTTGTTAAGAATTATGGGAGAATGGAAGCACCTATAACAACATTATTGAAGAAATATGCATTTTCATGGACTCCTGAAGCAACTAAGGCCTTTGAACATCTTAAAGAGGCAATGTGCCAAGCACCGGTCTTAGCTACGCCAGACTTCACAAAAACCTTTATTGTGGAATGTGGTGCCTCAAGAAATGGAATTGGTGTTGTTTTAATGCAAGAAGTTAGAACCATTGCTTTTGAAATTCGTCCAATCAAAGGAAAGTATTTACGGAAAACTAATTATGAGAAGGAAATTTGGAAATACTACATGCACTAAATAAATGGTGACCTTACCTAATGGGAAGACACTTCAAGGTAAAAACTGATCATGATAGTCTTAAATACTTTTTGGAACAAAGACTATCTTCAGAAGAGCAACAAAAAATGGGTGACAAAGATGTCGGGTTATGACTTTGAAATCATCTACAAAAAATGGAAGCTAAATGTTGTTGCAGATGCACTCTCAAGAAAGGATGAGGAGGTGGAAGCATTGCTTTGTGCCATTTATATTATCCAACCAGATTGGATAACCGAAGCAAGGTAGGAATGGAAGAATGACGAAGAAGTGTGGACACTTATTCAAAAGTTGCAGCAAGATCCCAGTACATCTGATACATTTAGTTGGAAAAATGATTCCTTATGGTACAAAGATCACTTATATCTTTGTAAGAATTCCCAACTAAAACAAAAGATTATTTTGGAATTTCACACCTCTCTCTTAGGAGGACACTCAGAATTTTTAAAAACTTACCACAGGGTGAGGAAAGAATTTTTTTGGGATGGCCTTAAAACTGATATTCAAAACTTTGTGGTGGAATGTTTGGTTTTCCAGCAAAATAAAGTTGAGTCAATTAAGACCCCAGGTCTGATAGAGCCTTTATCCATTCCAAGTCAACGTTGGGAAGAGGTTTCAATGGATTTTATCACAGGTTTACCTAAGTTTGAAGGAAAGAGTGTCATCAGGGTGGTAGTTGATAGAATTACCAAGTATGCACTCTTTTGTGCATTATCTCATCCATTTAAAGCAATTACAGTTGCTACTGCATTTATGGAACAATTCAAAAGCTACATGGAAACCCAAATATTATTGTAAGTGACAAAGATACCATTTTCACTGGAAATTTTTGGATGGAATTATTTTCTTGTTTGGGTACTCAACTAGCTCATAGCTCATCTTATCATCCTCAATTCGATGGGAAAAATGAGATAGTGAACAAATGTTTGGAATGATATATTCGTTGTTTTGTATCTGATAAACAAACATAATGGGTCAAGTGGTTACCTCTACCTGAATGGTGGTATAACACTTCCTTCCATACTGCAGCAAAAATGACCCCGTTTATTGAACTTTATTGATATCATCCACCGTCCATCACATCATCTTTAAGAGAAAATTCTAAGGTTCAAGCAGTGGAATATCACATCGAGCATCAACAACAAGTTCTCCAACTCTTAAAGGATAACCTAAATTTGACACAAAATCAAATGAAACAACAGGCAGATCAACATCGCAGCGAGAGAAGTTTTGATGTAGGAGACTGGGTATTTTTACAGCTACAACCATACAAACAAATGTCCCTCAAGAAAGCTAAGAAGGATAATAAATTATTTCCAAAGTACTATGGTCCTTACAAGGTGTTGCAAAAGATTGGTATTATGGAATACAAATTGGAGCTTCTTGCTTCTTCTTGAGTGCACCGAGTTTTCCATGTTTCATGCTTAAAAAAGGTTATAGGTGGAAAACTTCCAGTTCAAACAATATTGCCAAAACTTGACAAGGAAGGAAAAATCATATTGGAACCTGAAGCAGTCATAGAATCAAGAACTCGACAACTACGAAATCGATCAATTTCAGAGTAAAATCAAGTGGAAGAACTTACCCACTGAAGCTTCCATATGGGAGGATGAGAATTTTATACAAAAGCATCTAGAACTACTCAAGTTTTGAGGACAACACTTTTTTGAAGGAGAGGGGCATGTTAGGTCCTTATATTACTAGTGTAGTCCCTTATTGTTGTTAGTGTAGCCCAATTATTGTTATTATTGTGCCCCTGTAGTCCCCATATTTTTATTATTGTTCCCCATAAAAGCCCACTATTGTTATTGTTGTGCCCTTACATTATTATTGTTAGGTCGGCTAGGATTATATTGTGACCCCATGGAATCCTATATATATAAAGGAGGTTTTTTCATTTGTATCATCCAATAATCGTTCATTTATGTAATGTAAAGTAGGTTTCCCCCTCGAAGAGGCTAATTTTTAAGGCGTTGATCTCACTTTTCTTCTATTTTTGGAGTTGGTTTGATATCAAATTCAGTGGAAAATCATTTTTTGAGCCAAAATAATTCCTTCTCTTCTAAGATTCTTTTAAGGGGAGGAATAAAATCACATCCATGTCTCTCTCGTCATATCTTTATAAGTGTATTTTGGCCCCTTGCAATTTCGATTTAATCTTCTATGGTTTCAACAAAAAATAATTATGGAGTTAATTTCATTATCATGGAACATATGGATCCATGGCTCTCCCATTTTTATTCTGAAAATAAAAATAATAAATCTGAAGTTGGCTTTCAAGAAATGGACCAAAGAAAATCAAGAAAACTAGGGCAAAATAACCAACACACACAAATCCAACTTAGAAAGTATCTGACATAAAATGAAGAATCTCATTATTTTCCAAGAGATATTTCAAGAAGAAAGGAAGGAATTTGATTTATACCATCAAGCTATGATGAAAGAGGAAGAGAAATTGAGGCTTGAATCAAGAAGTTTATGGCTCAAAGCTGGAGACAAAAACAAAAAAAATTGTTCCACAATCAGGCCAAGCTGAGACAATGGAAGAATAATATCAATTCAATTTTAGCTAAAGGAGAGACTTTATCAAATTATCCAAAAATTAAAGAAGCCACCAAAACTCACTTTAACTCTCTCTATACCAAGTTTGGGATTACAAACTTTGCTGCAATAAACTATATGTTGGAACATATCCCTCTCTTGGTCTCTTAGGATAACATTGAAGCTCTTCCAATCTTTTAAGTAGAAATATGGAATATATTTGTTTCATTTGGCCCTGATAAATCTTGTGGACCAGATGGCTTCTCAAGAAATTTCTATTCAAAATGCTAGGGTATTATAAAATTTGATTTATGTAGTATGATTGATTGTTCTTTAAAGAATGAATACATATTAAGAGGAATTAATTCTTCTTTCTTAGCTTTAATCCCTAGGGAAAACAACCCCTCTTCATTCACTCGATTCCATCCTATTTCTCTTTGCAATGTTTCAAACAAATTGCTTTCAATCGTTATTATGCTTCCAATCAAGCTTCTGCTTCTTCTGCCGATATCAAAAAACCATGGAGGATTTTTAAGTGAATGATAACTTTGTAACATAAAATTTTGGGAAAGAATCTTGTTTTTTAATTTAGTTTGTCCAATGTTTTGGATGGACACTCCACCCATCATTAGGGACATAAAAGCTTTGAGATGATGTGAATAGTTACTGCAAAGAGAATAAATAGAATGGGGAGGAAATTCACCATTTTGGAGATATTGAATAAACTAGCCTATATTTTTCCTAACTCCGGATCTAACAAACACCAAGAGGGATCAAATTTATTTTCACCCTTAAAGAGGTTTTCAACTCAAGATATTCGATCCTGCTTAGCACTTGGCAGATGTAGAGTTAAGATGGATCTAGGTTGGTCTAATTATAAACTATTATTATTATGTAATTTGACTAAGTCAAAATGTTTTAAATGTGAAGACATTACAACATCTCTTCCATACTGGAGAGTGCCTCTCGATGCAATTATTAAAATTATTTTTCCAAGAGGTACTCTCCAACCCAGTATGGAAGAGATATCGTAATGTAAATTACAAAAATAATAAAATAAAATAAAATAAAATGGAGCTAAAATAGTCAATTTATCATTGGTTGTTTTTGGGCTCCATGTTTTCACAACCCATGGTTTTGCCAATTGTATTATATACATTCTACCAACCTAAATCCATCTTAACTTTGGACCTGCCAAGTGATGAGGGAGATCAAATCTCTTGAGGTGAAGACCTATTTTAGAGTGAAAAGAGATTTGATCCCTCTTGACGCTTGGTAGATCTAGAGTTAAGATGGATCTATTCTAGTGCCATGTTATGTTATGTAAACATTTTGTCTTAGCCAAATTACATTAAAAAGAAGCATAAAAAATAATTTCAATTTAATTTAATATTATAATTATTAATTAAAACATTTTGACTTAGTAAAATTACATAAATATAAAATAAAATAATAAAATTCATAATTATGATTATTAATTAGGGGTTATAGGAGGGGGAGGGGTTTTATTCGATCCCCACAGAACACTAGTAACTATATACCCTTGGGGACTAGGTCTAATGACTAGCAATCAAGCAAAGTTGTATGGTTTATGGCTAGGATTGATTTTGACTAAATATATGAATTTTCCAAATATCATGATCCCAAGGGACTCTCTCATTGCGATCCAACCATCTCAAGCTTTGTTCCAAATAATTTCAAGAATCTTGGACATTTTCCCTCAAAAATCCTTCTACCATGTTCTTGGGCACCAGAACTCAGAGGGAGATAGTCAAGCTAATCAATATTATCTTCTTAAATATTGGAAAACTAATATTTAATGGAACCCAGGGTGGAGAGGCCTCCCTTTATACCTCCCTCCCCCCTCATAAGCATAATCTCATGTTCTATCACCTATACTTACTATTTGTATCATTCATTGGCATTCAAATTAAAAAGGGTTAGTGCATTCAAATTGAATTCATGGCAATCCTTGATGAAAGGACACATGCATATGATGTAAATTTAACTCCCCACACACAAAGAATACAAATAACTAGTGATGGTAAACCTTCAACACATATCTCCCATCACGTTTGGTGTACGTTTCAATGGCATTCCAAAATTATGAGGAGCAATGGTGGTTTTCACATTGAAGCATGGGGAGGACTTCCTTTATTGCTTAATTTAATGGTCTCCAGTCATCACAACATTCATGAATTCCCCCCTTCAGATCAATTTTGGTCCCATATCCATTAGCGATGTATCAATTTTGTGCTCCTCTATAAGAGACCTATGAAGGTCATCTCATATACTTAAAGAAGCTCATTTTTGTTCCACAAGATTTTGTCACCATTCCTGAAATCCCCATCCCGAACATTAGAGGACCATTTCAGTGACTTCTGTATACTGTCACACATTGCCATAAATGTCACTGCATCCCTTGGCATGTCAAGATCATAATCTTTGTTGATCATTCCTCAAGTAGGCCTTCAAAAACATATGATTTTGGGTCGACGCTGGTAAGAAGTTATGGCATTGAGCCCATGGAGAAATTAACACTGGGCCCCGTGCCCTTTGGTGCTTTGTCTCAGAAGGGCAGCCACGCCGAGCTGCTTTTGGAAAGTTTTTTTAAAATAGAAACGAAGCTTCCATGCTTAACAACTTCATGAGCGGCGTCATCATGGTTTGTTCGACTGTATCACATCGGGTTCCTCCCTTTGGCTTGTTAGTTCCTACAATTATGCAATTACCCAAAGGAATAGACCTCTCCTCCACCTTATGTGGGATCTCAAACCACCTCCTCCTCTCCTATAAATTCTACCTCCTCACATTGATTCAGCTAGCTGAACAGTCATAGCCATAACTGTTGTAAAAGGAGCAGAGAAAAATCCATTGTTGAGAGAGAGAGTTTAATCCCATTGCCTTATCGAGTCAAATGCCGAACGAATGCTTGAGATGACATGACTAAACCTGTCGAAGGAGATCTGCAACGTCAAGGCATAAGGTTGTAAACTTATTTTTCTATCAATAATACATGACTGGTTTCTGGTTCCAACTTTGTTTCTATTTATATGCAAAGTGTTTAGTTCTCCTTGACTAGCGGAATAGCTGTAGATGAATGTATATTCTTGTATGTTGTCATAGTTTGTTTGATATTTGTGCAGATGCATAAACATTGTCACCAACACAGAGCGCAAAGTGTGCATACAAAGATTGAAGGATCGCTGTCGCGTGCCACGACAAAAGCATTGGACCGAGGTAGGATATCTGTTCCGATCCATATTTCATTTATAAGTTAGGAATTTAGGAGTCCAACATGTCCCCTTGTTGTTAGACCCACCGTAGGGCTAGAGGGATCTCCTCTGTCTGTAGAGGGGATTTTCCTGCTCAACAAGTTGGCGACCATACTGGGGATTAGTGTGTCTGTCATCTCTCGTTGATTCGTTTTGGAATTTTTCTTGACTGTCCGACTTTGGTCGTATTGCCATTTCTCTTCTTTGTTTTTCTTATCTGACTGTTTCAAGCCATCTCACCTATTCTCAGAGTGATAATCCTAGTCTTATCTCAGCTGGTTTTTCTCCTTTCTAGGGTTTCCTTACTCGACACTATTGTTTTCATTACAGTCGCGCCAATTGGCGCGGGTTGCCTGTTTTACAGGTGCAATTTCCCTTGTTCAGCGCGGATTACTGCTGAACATTCGCGTCAAATCCTGTAGGTTCGGATTTAGGCCTCTTTCTTGAGTTTTCTAGTGCATCTTACCCTCTGGTTTGGTTTTTCACTCCTAGATTAGTCCACTTGGATTGCTTTTTACTCTCCTGTCCCATTCTTTTCAGTTGATTGCGTCTCATCTGACCTGTGTGGCTTGTCATCCTAGGGTTTGTAGGTGTCTTCGATTGCTTGTTTTGCCCCATGTCCACTGAGCTTCTGAGTTGTGTATGAGTCAGTCTAGTCTTTCATCTTTTCAGCTTTTTGACTGATTTTTTGGTATTTTCTTTCGATTCTATGTGTTGTTGGGTCGTCGAACTGTCATCCTGGTGTCCGTTTGACCTTCCATCTGTCACCCTAAGCATAGATCACATTTTTCATTGAGTCGATTTGAAAGTCATATTTCTGCATGAAGGAATGCGTGTCTATTTTGAGTTTGTTTTACATTTGCGTTGGATTGGTCTCTTTGTGTTTGATCATTTCATCTGAGTTGTTCAAAACTAATGTTCGTTTTGTCCTTTTAGTGTAACAATGCATTATTGCTTCTCATTCATATAAAAGAACACAATTTTCATTCTTTCTCTCTATTTGAAAATGAAAAGTACTCTTTTGTATTAGTAGCTTTCTTGTTTAAAAAGTGAACAACAAAGAAAATCCTTTTGTTTTCTGCTTTGGCTATGTTAGTAGCATTCGGAAAAGTACTTCTTGCATTCAATTGATTGCTTCTTCGTTGTGAACTTCTATCCCTCTCTTAGCTATTTGTTCATCGAATTGGAATGATATTATTTCTCATGTAGTTGTGCATTAGAGATTTGGGATTACATTCAGTAAGGCCTTGAAATTGAAACTTAATTTCAAGATAAACTTTAAAATGAACTCAATCAACCTAAGGAAGCATTGAAACTTAACGCTCCATTTAAGAAGTCTAGGCTAGTGACGTGTTCCAACGTCGTTAAACATAGTAGCTGTCGTTTGACATCTGGAATTAGACATCACTAGCACGGACTTGTGCTCCATGTACCATTGAGTATATAAAGGGAGACCCTCGTAGGTTGCCATCCTTTATCCATAGGAAGCCGAGTCTGTTGCAGTGTAATCGTGATACACCGAACACAACATTCGGGGAGACTGCGTGCACGTACACTAAGTACTTGGTAATTTCTCTTTCATTTGATCACCAAGGTGTATATTGCAGTTCACGGGAGCTTGGTACACCCTCTTTCTTAGAGTTCTTGAGTAGTCATTTTGATCTTTCCGTGACTCTCTAAAAATTGAAAAGATCTTCGAGCACTTTTCCTTTCAAGCTCGTTCAAACTGAAAGTGACTAGAGTCACCTTTTGTCCTTTTCTTGACTCTTAAAATATGAAAAGGAAGAGTTTTGTTTCAGTCTCATAAAATTAATTACCTACGATCACATGCCCATTAAATTTATTTTCTTGGCTTTCTAATAAGTACTTCCTTAGTCATTGGTCTTAAACCCTCCAATTAGTCATCTCTTTTCTCTCCCATTTTTGAGACAAAGTCATGGTGGTGGAACCACCAGTTTCGTCGTCCCCTTCATTACCTCATAGTGAAGAATCTCCCCTCGAAGTTTCTTTAGAGACATCTCAGTCTGGTAGGACTCTAGGCTACTGGCATTCTATTATTCCGAGTATTCAACCTCTTTCCACTTGATCTCCTCTCGAGGAACCATTTGATATCAATTGGCAAGCTCTGAACATTTGGGCATTTTTGAGAGAAGATCCCTTGCAACCGCCTGAATCACCATTAACTCAAGCTTTACTTGTCACTACTTGTTGCCTTTTCGCCGACAGCATGTCTTCATCCGACATGGATGCCACGAGTCCTATTAGTAGTGAAGAGACTTATGTTTCTACAGGAGAATATCAATTCCCTCCAGAGAATTTTCCTCATGTCTCGGGTCATCCTTCCTCGTAGCCCTTATCTCTCTCGGTTGGTTATCGTTCTTTGAGTCAGGTGATTTCTAGTGCTACATCTTTGTATCATAATCTGATATGGTCGGGTACATCAACGCCATCGGAGGGGTCATTTGTATCAGGTCCATCCCCTTCGACTCCCATTGCGTCGACGATCGTTACGTCTGTCCCAACCCAGCCCACTGTTTGTGTGGCTTCATCCACACCTTCTGTTAGTGTGATTCTGTCATTGCCACTATCTTCTATTGTTCGTGGGACGCTTCCTATTGGTTTTGCAATACCTGTTGGACCCATTGTGAGTGGATCACAGCCTCATGTATCGGGATTCCATCAACCTACTGGTAGTGCACCTATCTCCTCTAATCCTATTCCTGGAGGTTTGACGTATGACCAGTATATGATGGCCATTCAACAACAAAATTACTTCCCCAAGGGTTCTCAACAGGTTCAAGCTCCCATCAATCCTCCGCATTAATACAATGAGCATGGAAATCACATCTATCACTATGGGCCTCTTCCACAGGGTCCATTGTATGTTCAAACACCACAGATGCTGGTTTACCCCAACCAGTTTACGTACCTACAGAGACAACCCTTTCAGGGAAAAACTTCGGTCGAACAGGGACAACCCTATGGTCCTACTGGTCAACCTTATGTTCAGTAGGGAGCATATTATGTTCCCCAGGGGAAAACCTATCCATATCAGGGACAACCTTTTGTGCAACAGAACCAACCTTACATTCAGCAAGGCCCAACTTTTGTACAACAAGGTCAACCCTCTACTAGTTAGCCGGGCCAACTTGGTCTTCAGGGGCAACCTGGCTCATCTCAACCATCAGGCCAAATTGTACCCCAGGGACAGCAAGGTGGATTTCAACATCCAGGCCAACCTGCACCCCAAGGGTAGCCTATCCAACCTTAACATCCAGGCCAACCTGCACCCCAGGGACAACCTATCCAACCTCAGCATCCGGGTCAACCTCCACCTGAGGGGCAACCCGTGCAACCTCAGGGCCCACCTTTCATTTCTCAATGTCAAACTTCGATGGTACAAGGACCGCCCAAGGCACTGCTTACATTCCACAACAAAATCCATACGTTGCTCAAACAAGATCTTAGTGGTTTGCTCAAAATCAATATCCCGGTCCTCAACCGGTGTATGGGTATAATTATCAAGATTATAACCCCTATGGACAAAATCCTCCGGGACAGAACATGTGGGGTCAAAATTTTTCCCAACTTGGTTAGAATCCCAATACTGGTCTCTATCAAAGGCCTGCAATGCCTTTTAATCCACAATTTCCCTTCCTTGCTATGTTGGAACTACCTGATTTGTCGAAGTTAACGAACGATCCCATTCTTTATAATCCATATTGGCTCCCAGTTCCTACCAAGATCCTTGGCGATTGCCCCAAATTTGAAGGTAAGTCCGGAGAAGACTCCCAAGTGCATGTTATGACATACCATCTTTGGTGCTCCTCTAACTCTTCGGTTGAATATTCAATTCAACTACGTCTTTTCCAAAGGACTCTCACTGGTGCCGCTGCCAAATGGTACATTGAACTCTCTCGTGACATCTTTCAAGATTTCAACTCTCTAGCCATGGAATTTCTCATGCACTTTCAGTTACCAGTTCGTTATGAAACTAGGACGCAGCTCCTAACATCCTTGAAACAAGATCGGGCTACTCATATCTCCGATTATATTCATGAATGGAGGCGGCATCATCATTTGATTAAGTTTGAGATTCCTGATCAACTTCTGACTGATTGGTTCACTACCTCTTTTATCGATCCGATTGCTAAGGACATTGCTATGGGGGCATGTGTCACTGAGGAACAAGCCATCGCTCATGCCCAATACCTCTATCTCGTGTACTCTCAATCTAGCATGCTTTAAAAACTCTTGCTTGATGCTTCGCGACATGGAACTACCAAAGCATCGACGACACCATTTGTCAACGATATCATTGGTTATGTGTCTCAGACTTCTCGTAAGTCTTCTCCAAATCCTGCGAAGCAAAAATAGACTTCTTCCACTGATACTGCTTCTCAGCCAGCTCCAAATCCTGGTAAAATCACAGAAGTGAATGCCATCTAATCCACCCCGATGGATAAAGCTTCCAAAAGTAAGAAAAAGGGTAAAGTTAAGGCCAAATCCGATACCCCAAAACATGATTCTCCTTAACCTAATGCTGATGATGGTTTCGAAATGTAAACCAAAGTATCCTTGTCTGATTTGTGATGACGAGCATTACACCAAGGACTATCTACGATGGGCCGAGGTGAGTTGACTGCTCAAAGGCACTCAAGGCACTCTGGTTGTTCTTAAAGAACCATTTCCATCACAGATTACTTAGATGGTGGAGCAACCTCAATCATCCGCCCCTTTTGGCTCTTAGGTTTTCATGATGAATGGTGCTACAGCCATATCTATTGCTACCAGATTGAAAGATTATACTGAACTGCGTCAGGAAATAGGGAAAGAGATCACAGATGGTCCTCCTCCCCTTCCTGCTTCTGGCCCTCTTCACATTGAAAGGCCCAGTCCTGAGCCCATTGTATAACCCCTTCTAAAGGCGTACTCTGTAAGTCTTCCTATAACCTGAATACCCATGCTACTCAGCATTATTGTATTGTTGAGGATTTGGCTTAGGCATCGCCTACTATATCTACATTGAAAGTACTTCAGAGCCGTCTATAAGAACTAAAGGCTTTGCTATCCGTTATCGGAGGGGTTGACCCCGCCGATTCTAGCCTTATCACTTTCGAATTGGAAAATTTCGTTCTGCGTCTCCCTCAATAGCTTGCACTGATTATCCAAGTTGGGATTAATGGAAAGAATATCCATCGAGTGGTCGTGGACAAAGGTGCATCTACTTGCATCATGTCTGTTGCATGTTGGAAGGCCATTGGTTATCCAACCCTTAATCATTCTCCAAACTCTTTAGAAGCTTTCGATTGAAGAGAATATCACCCTATGGGTGTTCTTTCAAGCTTACCTATAACATTGGAAGGAAAAACAATTAATGTTGAGGTTGAAGTCGTTGACTCCAAAATCAATTATAATCTTCTCCTCGATTGCAGTTGGACTCACGCCATGCTATGCATCTCGTCCACTTTCTTTCATGTTCTTCGATTTCTGCACAAAGGAAATTTCATCACTGTCAATCTGTTATCATTTTTCCCTTCCACCTGCTCCGAGAGAAACGTTCCATATGTAGATCGTATTCCTACACCTTATGAGAGCATATGAATAGGAATTTTCAAAGATCCCGCCCTTATGGGTCTTTTTTCACTTCCTTTGCCAAACACTGCTCAGGTTAACATGATCTCCATGTCTTCTGATATGCGGATCATCCCTTCGCTTGAGCAGGTTGATTCGTTTGGTGACGCGAAGCTGTTAAGCCCAATAGAAATTGATTATTGTGAAGTTATCTTGGCTTCCGCTCCTCCTCTCTCTGCTCATACTCCTTTGAGTGTGTATCTTGACACGTATTCTCAACCCCCTTGGCTTGGCGCTGTGGATTCTCCCGATCCCTTGAATGAGAAGTTTCCAATTGATGAGACCATCGTGGAAACCATGTCTCTCGAGGATCCTCCCTAGGACAATAGTCATCATCATTCCTCCTTTATGCCTGGTCTTGGGGCCATGTCTACTTGTCTTGAGAGACTCGCTTCCCAAGATCCTTCCCATCCACCTCAAACGCCCATCTTGACGCATGAATTTTTTGCGGAAGGTAATTTGGGAAACATTATGCAGACGATGCTTATTTACATCTCCGTTAAACCAAGGGTTGTTGAGAACATCCACATTGGGGTGACCTGTTCTCCTGATGAGATCGAAGTCTATACTAGTCTCTTCCGAAAGTTTCAAGATGTTTTCGCTTGGTCCTACGAAGAAATACCCGACATTGATCCGAATATAGTCATGCAGGAGATCCCTTCTTATCCTAACGCGAAGCTTGTTCGCCAACGTCTTCATCCCGTACACCCTAGAAAGGCAGCTGCCATCAAGGGAGAAGTTGAAAAACTTCTTAAATCTGACTTCATTTATCTGATCCCCTTGACATATTGGGTCTCTAACATCGTTCCTGTGGATAAAAATTAGGGTACTATTCGAGTCTGTGTGGATTACCGCGACATCAATCGCTCTTGTCCAAAGGATAACTATCCCACTCCTTTCATTGATCAGATCATTGACGACTGTGCTGGGAGTGAGATATTTTCCCTTATGGACGGGTTCTCTGGCTATAACCAAATCAGCATTCTATCAGCTGATCAACAGAAGACCGCCTTCATCTGTCCATGGGGCATCTTTGCATGCAAGAAGCTCCCTTTTGGCCTTAAGAATGCTGGTGCTACTTTCCAACGAGCATTGTCATACACTTTCCATGATATTAAGAACATTTTTTAACCTTACCTGGATGACCTTCCAGCTCATTCTGCTAAGCGTAAGGACCACCCATATCACCTCCGTCAAATATTTCTTCGCTGTAGATGCTACAATGTTTGGCTCAATCCGCATAAATACGTCTTCTGCGTCGATTCCGATAGACTCCTTGGGTTTATCATTTCTAAGACAAAATTCGTCTCGACCCTCTTAAGGTCGAAGCTATAGTTAATCTCCCCTCCCCTTCATCTTTACATCAGTTGTAGAGCTTGCAAGGGAAAGCTAATTTCCTACGCCGTTTTATACCAAACTATGTTGAAGTAGCCAAAGGATTCACACGATTGCTTAAGCAAGGCGTCCCTTTCCTCTGGGATAAGATTTCCCAAAAATATTTGATGCACTGAAGACATTACTTATCAATGCTCCTCTTTTGCGTCCACCCAATTATCATCACGATTATTCCCTCTATTTGGCTGCCGCATTTAGCAATATTGCCATGGTTCTGGTACAAGACGATGACGATGTTCATGAGCATGTCATTTATTACTTGAGCCATAATCTTCTCAATACCGAAACGTGTTACGCACATGTCGAGAAATGGACATTTGTAGTTGTTCAAGCCGTCCAAATTTTTCACCATTATATTTTACTTCACATAGTGACCATGATTTCTAATTGCAACCCCATGACCTATATATTGACTAGAAAATTGCCGGGGGGAAAATACTCAAAGTGGATAGTTATACTCCAAGAGTTCGATTTGGAGTTCAGTACTGCCAAATCAAAGAAACCATTGGTTTTTTCCGATTTGATATTCTCTTTACCTTCTGCCTCTACTCCCTTTGGTTCTGAGGAACGCATTCCAGATGACACTGTTTTTCTAATTAGCACCCTCGATCTATGGTATAATGATATCATCGTTTATCTCTAGACTTCCACCTTCAGGTCTGAGTTGATGAAAGATGCTCGTCGACGTATCCGTCATCATTCGCAACCTTATCGCATAGTCGGAGATACTCTATACTGCATTGAAGCTGATTCTGTCCTCTACCAGTGTTTTACCCTCGAGAAAGCAGAAAAATTCCTCAATGACTGCCATTCTGCCACATGTGGCGGTCACATGTTTGGGTATGCTACTGCTCAAAAAATCCTTCGTGCTGGAAATTTTTGGCCTACCATTTTCAAAGACTGTATTGTCGATGTCCGTAAATGTCACGACTGTCAGATTTACCAGCGCAAGATGGGCGCGCCACCTGCTCACCTCCATCCCGTCATTACTGTTGGTACCTTTGCAAAGCGGGGCATCGATTTTATGACATGTAACCCTCACTCGGCCGGGGGGCATGCTTATCTTATCGTAGCTGTGGAATACTTCACCAAATGGGCCGAAGTAATGCCTACGCTCGCAGCTGACGGTAAGCCGGTTGCATAATTTCTTTTCAATCATGTGATTACCAGGTTTTGTGTCCATCAAGCCATTGTTGCCGATCATGGCTCTCATTTCGCCATTATATAATGGCTGAGTTGACTTCTAAGTTGGGTCTGCCTCACGACAGCTCAACACCGTACTACCCTTAGGCTAATGGCCAGGTTGAAGCCATGAACAAGGTTTAGCCACTATGCTTCAATGTACGATTGGGATGCACAATTCCAACTGGAATCTCATGTTGTTTTCAGCTCTCTGGGCTTATCGAACTTCGGTGAAGGATGCAACCAGATTCAGTCCATTCTAGCTTGTTTATGGTCTGGAAGCTACCCTTCCGATTGAATGAAAAATCCCTTCTCTCAAGATAGCTCTTGAATTAACGCCTAATGCCTCGCCGGAGGAAGAATGTCTTCTATATTTGGAGAGGTTAGATGAAACTCGCTGCTTTGCTGCTCTAGTCATAGAGGCACAGAAAAAGCAGGTCAAATCTCACTTTGATCAAATAGTTTCCCCTCGTGCCTTTGTAGAAGGAGACCTAATCCTCTTGTATGACCAAGCTCATGATAAGTTGGGGGCAGGAAAATTCGAACCCATGTGGCATGGGCCCTATACTGTTAAGCGCGTTTTGTAGAATGGGGCCTATGATCTAATTAAATATGAAGTCTATCCTTTGAATCAACCCAGAAATGGGTTGTACCTCAAAAAATACTATGCATGAGTTTCTCATGCATGTCCTTTTTTACATAAGGGTGTTTTTCATTTTTGGCTTGCTGTGCTTTGCGAGCAGTTTTTCCTTCTTATTATGTCATTGCTTACTGTGCAGATGTCCGTCACTCCTTATGTTGGTTTCGCGAATGGTACCTCATAATCTGTCTTCTGCAGCCTCGGTGATTTATGATCATAATGGTGAGTTGATAGACCTTCAAGGTATTTGTCTAGGATGAACAACCAACAATGTCGTTGAATACAGTGCCGTCATTGAACTTTTAATCGAAGCCATTTCTCTTGACATTCATGAATTAATTGTGAACCTAAACTCTCAGCTTGTTGTTCTCCAGCTCAATGGGCATTACTCTATTAGAAATCCTCAAATTTTAAGGTTGTATTGTGTGTTCATTTATTAGAAAGGAATTTTGATTATATCATGTATTAGCATATTCCTAGAAGAATGAATGCGTTAACTGATGCAGTAGCCAATATTGTATTAGATAGACATTTGCAAAATTTGTAAAAGCATCATCATCACATAATAAGATATATATATATATATATATATATATATATCGATTATTTGCATCCATGTGCATCATAAGTTCAAAAAATATGTGTGTTTTGGTTACATCCTGAGACATAATGTCTCAAAAAATATGAAGAAATAAAACCTAGATGTCTAATCAACATGGTGCTCATGATAACATGTCATTGCATGCACAACCCACCTCAGTAAATGGTGGATGTAGTTAGACACCCTTGCAGTGTGCCTCTGATACACACGAGGAACATCCTCGAATCTCACATAATCTGGGATTCTGGTTGTGAGTCCCTCCAAGTTTCGTACAATCTCTTCTTCCTTGCTTCCCTCACGTGGGACCCTCCGTGCTATGGGGGACATCCCTGCAGGTCTCTCTGGGCCAACATATGCAATGCATGGATAAATATCAGAACATATATAGCTAAAAAAAATCATAATACTCATCAAAATAAAAAAATGAGTCTTTACCTAAAGCTTCATCCCAGTCCTCTCCTTCCAGGAGTGGAAGGTCTGGATCACCCATGAAATCGGTGCCGGTATATGGCCAATCCTCTAAAACGATGAGTTGCCAGTGGAGCCAGTTGAAGAATTCCGGTTTCCATGACATATGTTGACCACCTCCCGATCGAGGCATCACTCCGCCCAATGGACCATCCATGGCTCTCGTGCTGGTGGGGTAGGTACTATCACCTCCTGGCGTTGGAATATCAGCAACCGTTCTAGGATGAACGATTTTAAGATGGATCCATATCCAAATTGTTTTAGCTTGCCATTCTTGCACTTTGTTAGTTGACGCTTCAGTTTGTGTCTTTGTAGCTTCATGAGGGGCCTCAGATCCAGCGCCCCGAGTTATAGTGTGTGGCACTACCCATAGTGCCAAGTCAGGTATTATTTGAATATCCACCTTGCCGCTCTTTGATCCTTTCTTTGCTCCTGGGCAGACTCTGTCTGTTAGCATCCCATGCTCTCACCAAGGGGCTGAGTACCTATCAGGATCGTTTTCGCTCCCCTTCAATGCAATTCAATGATGAAATATATGTCAGAGACTTATATCTCCAACTCTTGGTCGTGAATCATAAACCTTTCTCGATCGGTGTCCCACACACAGATCAAATACTGTAAAACTTCCAGATGAGCTCGTAGACATGGTGTTAGGAATAATTTCAAGAGCCCACAATTTCTCAGGGCATCCATACATGATTAGTTTTCCATGGCTTGTTCATCTTCCTCCCCATGTTCTCGTTCTTTCCACTCTATGACCATTTTTGCTTTAATTTCCTGCAAAACCATAATTGAGGCTCATTAGCCACATGATTGTATTTTGAACCATTTAAATTGGGCGTTTTAGGATGATTTTTGTGTGTTTATTGGCCACGGCGATTGGTGCTGCTTTTTTACAAACAGTAGCGCCAATTGGCGCCTCCCCTTTAAAATTTTAGGCGGGTGCCCAGAACCCGTGCTGACCGCCGCGACCAACCCATGAAAAAATTCCCTCCAAAATGCATCAAAAATTAAAATTCAGGAAATGAAAAATAGTTTAAAATGTAGGAGAAGATGAGAGCTCTTACCTAGAGAAAGCGGTTTTGCAAATGGTCTCCTGGATTGCCTGTTGTCAACTCCACAAGATCACAGTTAAAAATAGTGAAATGTTCACAAGAAAATGAAAAGGTGAAAAGTAATTTATTTTTACTATTTCCATCATTTTATAACCTTTTCGAAACCCTAATTAGGTTTTTAAGCTTATTTTTCGATTATTTTATTGTTTTATCTCGAAAAATGGGTTTTATGTTTGTTTCTTGTGCAACAACAGGTCCTGAAAATGATGATGGTGAAGTGACGAGTTGTATTTTATTACTTTTTCGGACTCAATAAAAACACGAAAAGGTCACCCCATGGAGTCATCTTTCAACTCTTTTCTAACTCTCAAAAATTGAAAAGATTGCCGAGACTCTTATCGTTTTGAACTCGTTAAAGGATGTGAAACATCATCTGCCTAGTATATGTTTACCCCTTTTTTAGGTTGGGGAAAATTATTTACGAAAAAGGAATACCTTAGTCGAACATGGCTAAGAGGTTTTCTTATACATTATTTTCTACATTTTCGGATCTGTGAGACTACCTACGAAAGGGACCTACTGAAGTTTTCTTTTCTGCTTCTTTTCAAACTCTCTAAGCTATAAAAGACGTCGAGTTCTTCCTTTGTCAGAATCGTTAAAACCTAATGACATCGGAAATCGTCACCATGACGTTACCGAGTTCCTCCTTCCTAGGGCTCATAAAATGTAATAGGATGGATTTTTCCGAATGAAAAACTTATATGACAAGCATATGCTATCCCCTTCAAGCTTGTTTCCAAAAATAATTGAGGTACTTGCCATAAATGGTGGGGGAAAATGGAACCAGTTCTCAGTCATGTCGATAGTATGTTGCTCTTGAACATGAAACTTTTCTGCAATTCACGTCGGGTTGGGGACATCCTAGATTTGTCATTTTTCCTCCATGAGTTTGGGTTATCTGTTTTTACCTCTCATTTTCTCTTTGCCACATCGCTACGACCTTAGATCCCTTGATGTCAAATACTGCCAAATTCCAGAGTCATGTCGCCAATATGTTCAAGAGAGGTTCCTTCTGCAGCTTTCAACCCCTGATCCTCTGTTTAGTCCCGATTCACTTATTCCTCTATCTCGTGTCGATGATGTGGGAAACATTATGGCCCTCCTTTGACCGGTCACTTCGTGTTGACTTCAGCTCATTATTCAGGAAGCTGATCTAGAGACTCCCTTTTGGTACCTTAGAACTTGCATGCCTCAATGGCAAGTTCTTCGCACTAGACGATAGGTTCTAATCATTGGCCTTTTATCGAGTGATCCCGTGGGTGTTCGACTCCAACTCATTTTTCACATTCCGCGAATTGTACTAGTTGTACCTTGAGATTCATTGTCATTACTGGTGGTTTCTCTCGCGCCTATTACCAACTTTCATCATTGGTTGGTAATCAGGTGATTTGTCGCATATTCGACTTTAGTTCATTTATTCACATGCTTTAATTTGTACTTGTTCGAGTCGAGATGGAGCGCCAGACCCTGGGTTTTGTTTGATAAAATACAAGTTGCAGGATGATTTGGTTTATCATGACTATATGCATGACTCTTTTGATTGGATGGCTGCAACCATACTTGAGTCTATTTGCTGATCCTTTTCACTGGATGGCTGCACCCATACCACACATTCATGTATCAAAGATATCAGTTGTACTTATTCTTGCAGGTATTCCGACGACGGTGTTTTGGTTTGGGCATGTTCTCACAAAGAATTTCACCCCTCCCTCTCCCTCGGACCTCATGATTTAGGGGGAATTTGTTACACAGGATTTTGTCACCATCCCTAAAATCCCCATCCCGAACATTAGAGGGCCATTTCAGTGACTTCTGTGTACTGTCATACATTGCCATAAATGTCATTGCATCCCTTGGCATGTCAAGATCATAATCTATGTTGATCATTCCCTAAGAAGGCCTTCAAAAACATATGATTTTGGGTCGGCGCTGGTAAGAAGTTATGGCCTCATGCTCATGGAGAAATAAACATTGGGCTCTGCACCCTTTGGCGCTTTGTCTCAGAAGGGCACCTGCTCCGAGATGCTTTTGGAAAGTTTTTTAAAATAGAAATGAAGCTTCCATGCTTAACAGCTTCGTGAGCGGAGTCATCATGGTTTGTTCGACTGTATCATGTTGAGTTCCTCCCTTTGGCTTGTTAGTTCCTACAATTGTGCAATTACCCAAAGGGATAGACCTCTCCTCCACCTTATGTGGGATCTCAAACCACTTCCTCCTCTCCTATAAATTCATCCTCCTCACATTGATTCAGCTAGCTAAAAAGTCATAGCCATAGCTGGTGTGAAAGGAGCAGAGAAAAATCCATTGTTGAGAGGGAGTTTAAGCCCATTTCCTCATCGAGTCAAATGCCGAACGAATGCTTGAGACATGCCCGAGTGAACTCTTCGAAGGAGATCTGCAACGTTAAGGCATAAGGGTGTAAAATTCTTTTTCTCTATCAATAATACATGACTGGTTTCTGGTTCCAACTTTGTTTCTATTTATATGAAAAGTCTTTAGTTCTCCTTGACTAGATGAATAATTGTAGATGAACGTATATGCTTGTATGCTATCATTGTTTGTTTGATATTTGTGTAGACGTGTAAATATCGTCACCAACACGGAGCGCAAATCGTGAAGACAAAGATCAAAGGATCGCTATTGCGTGCCATGACAAAAGCATTGGACCGAGGTAGGATATCTGTTCCGGTTCATATTTCATTTATAAGTTAGGAATTCAGGAGTCAAACATGTCCCCTTGCTGCTAGACCCACCCTAGGGCTAGAGGGATCACCTCTGTCTGCGGAGGGGATTTGCCTTCTCTACAATTGTACAAGATTGGGAGCAAAAATTATAGTCACCGTGGGAACAATAGTAAAGTTTCGCGTTGTTGGCAATCAAGAATCCTTTCGCCGGATGTTTCGCGTCACACCCTGGCTTCCAGAATTCTTAGCTCAATCTCGTCAATTGAGCTCCATCCTTTGCAAGTAGTATTTTCTCTTCTACCCATAAGTCCTGGTTATTATATGCAATTTTTAGTTAATTTCCTACATGAGCGTCTATGTAATCCCCTCTACAATCTAAATTTCCTCTCTGTGTTTTGGCATTTGAGCTATTTCTTTCTAAAGGTTTATTCCTTTGGTTTAGAGACTAGTGGGCCACCTTAGCTTTCGGTGCTGGACACCCTTGAGGTTTTTCACAACTTACTGGGAGCTATTTCCATTAGAATTTAGTGGGTGTTCTTATCTTTCATCTGTGCTACCTGTCTCTAGGTGCTCTATCCTTATTCTATGCCACTCTCATCTTGGGGACAATTCCTATTTCCCCCCCTCTCTTTCAACATTAGTTTTATCAGATGGTGTTCATAATTTATCGACCTACTCCCCCCCATTGGATTGCAACATGGTCTTGCAGTGGAAAAACCTTGAGAGTAGGGGCACCCTTGGTGTATGAACTTCACTAAAAAGTCTAAGTCTCTGCAATTGGACATCATGGACATTAATTTGAAGCTACATAAACAAATATGAACTATTATTAGTATGATGGAGGAAATCCAAGATCTTAAACGTAAACTGGCACAACATGATGATGAAGTAGATGCTCTTTGTCAGCAAATTGAGTCTCTGCAAGCTCAACTCTCTACAAGGATAAGAAATAGCTCGGAATCAAGCTCCTCCAGTAGTCAAATAGGCATACCTCTCCCAGACCTCAACCACCCTTTAGAAGAGGCACCCCACTCTTTTCTTTGATGTATTCTCTATGTAAATGTGCTTTGTACTAGGCCAATTTTGTAAGCACTATTCATTTCATCACATAGTCTTAGTAACATTTTTAGTTAGTATTTTTGTGATACCAAGAATGTCCTCTCTAGAGGAACAGTTCCCAATGTAATTATGTACATAATTTCCTGAGTAACTATTGAATCTGGGCACAAATTTTAAAACAAATCTTACTCATTTCCGTAAAAATAATTATAATTATTAAACTAGCATAGCCCCAAGGGTTGCCTCAATTGGTCGAGTTCCCATTGTTAAATAACCTTGTTAATGGGAGGTCACAGGGTCAATTCTCCTTGATGCTCTTGGGGTTAGGCTTTTCTAATGAGTTGGCAAGAAGCGATCCGTTTGAGTGGATCTGCCTGAATAGTTTTAGTGGACGTAGCGGCCACCGATCTCCGGTGTCAGCGAACCACACATAATAATAATAATAATAAAACTAACCTAGATCCATCTTAACCGTGGATCTATTAAGTGACGAGAGAGATGAAATCTCTCGAGGTGCAAACCTTTCCTCATGTTTTGCACTAAAAAAGGAGGTTAGCACCTCGATAATTTTGATCTCTACCAACGCTTAATAGATCTAGAGTGAAGATGGATCTAGGCTAGTTAAAAATAAGTCAAATTTATTGAAAATAGGGAGAAAAAAATCAAAGGAAGGGGAGGAAGCGACTAGTCAAGAGTTATAGGAGAAAAAAGTATTAAAAATATGATAGGGCATGGTAAAAGGTCCTAAAATTAAGATATTAAACAATTAATATTTTAAAATTTAATTTAAAAAGAAAATTATACAAATTAAAAATTAAAATTTTAAATTAATTTAAAAAGAAGAATTAGAAAATAAAGTGAATTAAAAATCTTTAAATAAAGAATTGAAATTCATAAAAGCTTTGAGATGATGTGAATGGGTGCCATGAGGAGAATACAATGGGGGAGGAAATTAATTGTAATGAAGGAATTGAATTTATTATTAAACATTATTAAAAATGAGTCAAATTTCTTGAAAAAGGAAAATAAAATCAAAGAAAGAGAAGGAAGGAATAGATCAAGAGTTATAAGACAAGGAAATATTAAATATATGATATTTTGGGTATGCCTCAAAGAGAACATAGATGATACTGCCGATAATCACATATCTATGCTAGCCATTGTCAAGCACTCATTCAAACTCAACATCTTATATGTTTTGATCAAGCTAAGATCTTAACATATGTCCCTTATCATATTCCTTAAATCATTCGAGAAGCTCTCGAAATTGAAAAACATCTACACAATTTCAATAGGAAAGATGGTTATAGGCTAAGAACTTAAAACACTTATTCAGGTCAGCCAAGGATAAATCAAACCCCCTTCAATCCTATAATGTTTACAAGGTTCCCTATTCTTGTCGTAAATCCTACATCAGTCAAACTAGTCATTCTTTCTACACCTGCCTCAAAGAGGACATAGTTGATACCATCCATAATCGCATCTCTAAGTCAACCATTACCGAACACTCATTCAAAAATCAAAATTTTATATGTTTTGATCAAGCTAAAATCTTAAAATATGTTCCTTATCATATTCCTCGAATCATTTGGGAAGTTCTTGAAATAGAAAATCACCCTAGCAATTTCGATAGGGAATATGGTTATAGGCTAAGCCAATTTTGGATGCCTGTTGTCCATCACCTATCCAAATAATTCCCCTCTTTGGTTCATCACCTTTTTGTTTGCCCACTTTGTCCGCACCTAGTTAGCTTGTTCTTTAATTTCAATTGTTAATCATTCTTCTATTTCCTTTTAACTTAGGTATTTATTATCTTTCTTGTTTTTGTTTCCTTTTTTACATTATTGCTCTAAAATATACACACACACATGAATTCTAGATTCTAATTTTATTTGTCAATTTAAATAACTTTAAATCTTAAATTTCAATTTTATATTTAAATAATTTTAAATTCACTACGATTCTCTAATTCTTATTCTTCTTCTTTTAATTAAATTAAACTAAATATTTTTTTATTTATTCTTTTTTAATTTTATTTTAATTTTTTAATTTTATTTTTTTTTTAAAATTTTAATTATTATTATTATTATTATTATTTTTTCAGAGAGACCTTATTGCTACCTTTTTTATTTCTATATGTTTTCCTGACATCATTTAAACGGTAAAATTTCCAGAAAACACCACATAGCTTAATTATCCGACAAAACATGTAAACTGAAGCGTCAAACTACCAGCAGGTTCCAAGTTCTTTATCCTCCCGATCTACTTCAGAAGATTGGCCAAGTTCCACATTCCACACAACATCAAGCACTGGTCCTCGACTCTCTGGTTCTCCTCCCTCTTCAACCATTGGAGTGGGTGTGTCACATAAATGAAAGACCTCTTTCAACATGCCAACACTAGCCGATTCAACCTTGACTTCAATGTTATCCACCTTATATTTCAAGTTGATCATGCATGTTTTTAGATGTTCCATGGATTTTTGGAGTAGCTCCATATATTTTCTAATTCCAACTAGGTGGGTCAGCACTACAGTAATTTGGTCTTATATTTCCTTCACTATTTTCTTGCTTGAATTGTCAATCAACGCCTCCCCATTTCCACTGTTCATATTCCTGAGCTCCTCTGCTCCATTACCACTGCCATTATTTCTAGTTGAAGCCATTTTTCTCAAAATCCTTCGCTACACAAGGATAATTTTGTGCTTGAATTGCATCACCCAACTCCTATAAATAATCGCTTGCTCCTTGTCGAAAGAGACTCCAATCTTATCACAATTAAATACCTTCCCTGTCTGCAACTCAACCGAGGCACGATCCTCCATCCTTATCACTGTCGAATTGCATTTGAAATGAAACACAATGGTAATGTGAAGGCTTTCATCTGCCTTCCCAATTAATAGCCAACAGGAGGGAATCCACTTTTCTTGCATCATGGATATAAGGCTCCTACACACCCATATATTGATTAATGCCCAACTATAATTGATGCCTCCCGAGGAGTACCTTCCCATCCCTGAGGCAGTCTTGAATTTATTAATCTGATGATCCTTGATTATTCCCACGATCCAACTGTAAAGAATTAATGTTTTATTTAATGAGTCCATTAAGGGACGTGGCAAATGAAGCTAGAATGATCAATGTTTAAAACACCTTGCTCTAATGTCACACCCATGTTGGCTTGTTGGTCTGCCTCATCGTTATTTTCCCTCTTAACATGATAAAATTTGTATTCCTATAAGTTGCTGAGCAGATTCATTATCCTTATAGTCAGAGGAGAGGGATCAAAGTGAATAAGCTGCTCGTTCCTGAAGAGCCTTGAGCACATTTGAATTACCACCATAGATCCACTAATGATAATCAATTTCCTAATTCCTTTGGAGATACTAATCTTCAAGCCTTGCCATAATGATAATGATTCAACTTGATTGTGCGAGGCTTTCCTCAGTTTGCAGGCGAACCTTGTTTTAGTTCTTTCTTCGAGGTTATAAAGCACCCCTCCCGTTCCTGCCTCCTCGAAACTAAAAGGTTAATTTGTAATGTGTATAAGTTTTTAAATTAAATTAAAACTTAATTTTTAATATTTATAAGCCTGTTTAAAATCTTGATTTTTGGACCTTTTATCCTACCCGATCATATCTTTAATATTTTATTCTCCTATATATCTTGACTGATTTCTTCCTCCATTTCCTTTGATTTTTGTTTCATTTTTTCAAGAAATTTGACTCGTTTTTAATAAATTTTAATAATTAATTCAGTTTTTTCATAAGCTCTAATTTCCCCCCCCATTTTGGAGTGGCTTGAAGGGGAGGGATTCTCTTGAATCCCAAGGAAAACCAAGTAGTAAATCATTCTTGGGGTCTTGGCAAGGGGACAAATATACATGCTCATGTTTGGTCTTCAACTGGCTAAGGGTAGGGACCTATCCAAGATAGTAATTTTGGAAATCAAAATTTAACATTTACACGAGGGATCTCTTCCTAAGAATAACCATCTAAGCCTTCTTCTCCAATGAATTCTCAGTGTCTTGGATTCATTCCATAGCAAGGCCTTCTACCACATCTTATGAGGTCAAAACAAATATGTATATGAACAAGAAAATCATGGTTGTCTTTTGGAGGTAGGATAGATAGTCATAAATAATAGGACTAGATGGAAAACCATCCTACGATGAACATCAAGTAGGTCCCTAATCATTACTTCATATTTGATATTCATGAGCTTGGGATAATAGAGAATTATTTTTAAGTGGACCTTAAGGTCCTTTCCCATAAGTTCATTACCCCCTTCAAAAATTTGAATAATAGATTAGTAGTTATGTGGTGTGGGCTCACGACGAAAGATTAGGTGTTGGTCGCGGGAATGCATGCCATGTTCCTATCCATTCCTCACATATGGCAAGCTCAACAACATAAAAATTGTACATTTACTCTTATACCCTCATATAGCTCATTAAAGTCTACATAGGAGTGATTATTAATGAAATTCGTGGCTAATAAGAAGAGGTCCCAAAATTGTATTCGTGGAGGATAGTAATGAGGTGAATACAAAATATTTAGGCTTTTGGTGTTTGTATGGGATCTTGGTTTACCTTTGTGGACGTCGGGGTATCCTTCAAGTTTGCACAATATCTAGAGGTCGTGTGAAATTCATCATTGAAGAGGGACCCTTTCTCTGTGTCGTGAATGGTATCTAGCTCAACACTCATTTTCATAGTTTGGTGACCTCTCCTACACGCTTTTGCCAGTGACCCTTTATGATTTCTAGTGTGGAGTTAGGTATTGATTTTCTTTGGTTCGACGGAGGTTCCTCAGGTAGTTCTAACGACCAATAATAATATCCTTCTCATATGCTCTATATTTCTCTTAGTTGAATTTGAATCCCCTTAGTCATTATGTGCAATCCCAACCCTCGCTTTTCTGGTTAGAGATGGTTTTGTTGGATGGAAGTTGCCATATGTGAATTTTCATGCCAATTTGGGCACACTGATGTTAAGAAGGTACCCTATTATCACTTTAGCAGTTAATTTTACTATTTTTCTCTGGCTTGTCCTATTTTCGATACTCTATTGGATTTACTCCCACTCCTCTTCCTGCATGAGGAGTCCTTTGCTCCTCGCTAAGTCTAGTCCTCCGTCATCTCCTGTAGAAATTTGAATAACTGATATGTTATCCACCGAGATTCTCCTGATCACACACTATTTTATCTTCATGCACAATACAGAATCTCTTCTACCATTGATCATCACATGCGGAAATAAAATCAATTGCATGCACACATTAAAACCATAAAAATTCACACATATGAACACAGTATGTAATGGGAAAGCTTAAAGCTGAAAACCCCCAACTATCTGTATATTATATATGTCATATAGATCATGTAACAATCATCATACAAAGCTCCTCACAAGCTCTCAGTATAATCTCCACTTGCTACACACTAATCAAGCTAGATCTAGCAAAACACATGCTCCAATCTCTGCCACTTGATAGCCTGCCTCTACTGCGCAATCCCTGCTGAAGAATGCCTCTTGATGAGAATTGAATTACCCCAGCCTTGCTCACGCAGTATTTATAGGCATCTCTACTAAGTGTTGGATGCAAACCATGCATCACTTATAGTCACAATTGATAGTCACACTTGCCCTTTCACCTATCTCTGCACTGGTCTCCACTGAAACTGTCCATGCACTGAAGTTAACTGATGTATTCTTTAGTTGATTAATGAGTTTATAATTAGTGAATTAATTAATAATTAATTCACACCACTCTCACTAATTGTATCAATCAGTTAAACTAGATACAAATAGCTCAACTATTTTTAGATTAGTTAAACTGAACACAACTCCATTAACTTCCTCAATCAACTCCACCAAACTCTCTCACATGAGTTCTAACTGAAGTATCCATGCAATAGCTCCACATAACCCTCAAGAATAGCGTAATTCATTCTTTCAGCTCCTGTGCCACATCTGTGCACTTAACTGAAGTGCTCCAAGAGAATAAGATAATGTTTAGAGTCCAAATATTATTAAGAGTTAATAATATTCGACATATCTATTTTTAGACTGGAAATCTAAAAATAGATTCTACCCAATATGTCTAAAAATAGAAATCCATCTATTTTTCCAACTTGACCAACCATCCACAAATAGCATCCCGCAACTTATAGAATATGCTCCATATGTCTAAAAATAGACATAGTCTAAAAATATATATAGTCTAAAAATAGACTTTGCGACAAAAATCCCCTGTGTGGCCCCCACCTAGTTTAGGTGATCACTTTCCAACTAGGATCAGGAATGATGTTTCAGGATGCCTCCTTCACTGTTTCTTGTTGCAATCTTCAACATCTCCAATCGTCAAGTTTTTTGGTACTTGGGATTCCTTCTTCGGGCCCAATTGTTATTCAGGAACCAACACCTATTCCTTCCTTCTGGCTACTATGGAGAGCAAAGGGTGTAATCTTGAGAAATCAAGCTGTAATAGTGTATGCAACCTTTGTTTTCACCCCCTTGTCAATTTCCATGATGAAATCAGAGAGATCCAAAGATAGATTCTCCAACAATCCAACACTATTTTGTTCCTGGTTGAGGAAATGAAAAGACTTCAAACTCAAGTGAATTGTTGGGAGATTAGATCGATGCTCTTTGTAGATAATTGGCCAAGCTTAAAATTCAAAGGAATGAAGGAGATTGAAATAACACTGTGAGTAGCTCCCTTGGAAGCTAGTCCGGTAAAATGTCCATTGATCCCCCCTTGTCTCATGATATCATTCTACAAATTTGTGCTTTTTTCTGGTCAGTTTTTTCGTGTTTATAGTTGTCACAAAGTTGGTATAACGTATGTCAGTAATAGCCCACTTGTTGAAGAATTTTGTTCTTCTATTTTTTACTCCCGTGAAGAACCTACATCTTGGATTACAAAGCAAAATTTCTCAGGTATTTCGTTGTCACCAGGAACAGATTTAATATAAAAAAAACTCATTATTGTTAAAGAAAATACTCCACATTCTATTTATTGTCCTTGTGGAAACCATTCACATTATCTCAAAGCTTTTATGAATTACATACTATTATTTATAATTCTTCTTTTTATATTAATTTAAAAGTTTCATTTTTAGTTTATGTAAATTTGTTTGTGTGTGTGAAGTCTATTACTTAAAAAACTTGGCATTACATCATGAGGTACAAAATTCCTATGGGCTTCGCACTAGGAAGATCGAATCCTCTCCAAAAATAGTGTTTCCTTAAGGGGTAGAGTGATAACAAAAAACATAAGGAAACAACGAAAACCAAAACAAACATGTTGTATAAGATGAGCCAATACAAAGAAGGCTGGAAATACGATAACATAGACCATGATCAAGACACAATCAGGCTGATGGTTTTGAAACTGATCATGCCACCAAAGCAGACACATTTAGATCATCTAGTGCACCGCCTGAATATGTTGGAATGTCGATATGCTTCTCAATTCTCTCCATCCTCCCATCTAAGTCTTGCAAGTACTTATGCATGTGTTCAAGGAAATGAAGAATGTCCATGCGTGACTCATTCCTGTCCATAATAGTCCTCCCCAACATAAGCTTCATCTGCCAATATAAGTCTGCCTTCTACATGTATTGATTGAATCTGCCCTGCGTATGCCCATTGTTGAAGTTCTCGTCTGCCCACTCTATCAGAACCTCAATATCATAAAAGTGCTTTCTCTGATTGGAAACTTCCCCCTCAGCATGAGATATCTCTTCCTAAATATGACTAGGGGTGAGATCTGAGTATCGAGAAGTAAAATATGCAATTTGATGGTGCATACGGGAGTGCTCTCATTGTGCCCACTCATGATAATACACGACACCATGCATCACTCTAGCTTGCTGACACATCATGGCTAACCCAGTCACTAGAAATACACTTTGAGACCACAACCCATAAATTTGACTAACTGAGGAATTATAGACACCATGGAAGCAAAAAACAATAGATAAAAATAAATACACCCCAAGTAATTGGCTTGGGGAACAATCACTAATATGAATGAAACATCCAACCACTGTGGCAAGGTGGATTTAGGAGTACCCCATTTCTAGCCTTTATACTCCCACCATTCCACATTACAAATAACCAACTCCACCCTTATGTTTATCAAGGCTAGAAATTCACCACATAAAACAATAAGTAGGAAAATATTGCAACAAAAAGATACCTTACACGCAACAAGGTTGCAATCCTCTCGCTGCCATATTTCAGTGCATCTTCTTGCCCCAATTGGATGGGCATGCTCTTAGCCAAGCATCGAATTCTCAAATTGTGAATGAAATTGACCCAAATTCAACAATACTAAGAAGGATACATATGAACTGAAAAAGTTAGTCACCCTCTACCCCTAGAGTTGTGCCCTCCACCATCCAACAGGTGAACATACACCAACTTTGACCACCCAACCACCTCAATAATACTTCTAGGTTGGATAAACAACTCAAATCCACACTTAGGTGATAACAAAAACCTCCAGTGCAGGAACTAAAAACCCAATATTGGATCCAAGTTCCCCCCACCAAGAAATAGAGAAAATAGACCAGAGAGGGCTAAGTCTCACCCAATATAGAGAAAACCACCTATTCTAATGAAATACTCCATTACAATAATCCTTATTGAGCATGAACAGATCCTGAACCTGCTTTCCCGAATCACCTAGGTCAAGATAGGAAAAATCCAAGCGGGCTAATGAGAGGCCGAAAGTTGTAAGATTCTGACAACAACCTAGACCCAATTCCCCACCTAGAATTCCACCATATAATTGATTTAACTAAAAAATACCAAAATAAGAACGGTAAGCAACATTACCTTTTATCCAGATACGTTATGCAACCTTAGTTTCAGCCTGAGTGATAATGACTCGTAGAGATAGCCGGAGCTCAGACCCCGTGGCTCTATCCACCCATACAAAATTCCCCACGAGCTTCTAAAAACCCTTACTCCAATTCACTCTTCCATTCCGTTGTTCAAACAATGGCTGAATACTCTCCTTTTCAACCTTCTCCTCTATAAATGTTCGTCGATGTGCCTACATGGTCTTAAACCTTATTCACTCGCACTTCACATGTATTGTGTTGATCTAACTCCTTAAAGAAGGAAAATTCCTTTCCATCAGAGCTGGTAAGTGATAATAATCTCACACATGTCACATTAAACTCCCTAGGGGTGCATTGCCACAACCCTCGGGCCATTCACCAGATGGGGAAGTGGCAACCCTCCCCCCTTCTCTCCTTTGATATTCAACGTAGCCAAGGTGTATACGTTTATTTTTAAATTAAATAAAATATATATTAATTTTTAAAATCTTAATTTTAGGACCTTTTACCCCACCCTATCATTTTTTTAATATTTTCTTCTCCTACAACGCTTGATTGATTCCTTCCTCCCCTTCCTTTGATTTTGGTTATTTTTTTTTTCAAAAAAAAAATGTTGACTCATTTTTATTCAAAATCATTTTTAATCATTTATTCAAATATCTCATAATAGTTAATTTCCTCCCTATTCTATTTATTCTTCTCGTAGTAACTATTCACATCATCTCAAAGATTTTATTTCCTTGATGATGGGTGGTGCCCACCCGAAACATTGGACAAAATAAATTCGAAAACACGTCAATTATTTTCCAAAAAATCATCTTATGATATGAATAATTATGGAAATTTTCATAAGAAAGATAGATTGTTAAGAATATTGTTTTGATTTAGGGGATAATTAATTTCATTAAAACCCAAGAAGAAAAGGGGAAGTCCATAAAGTTAGACATAGAAAACACCTTTGACCGCATGGAACATCACTTTCTTTTTCAGGTCCTTCGAAAAAATTGGCTTTAACGACCATGTTCTCAACCAAATATCTACTTACATTTCAAGCCCTTAAATTATGTCGTTGGTCAATCGAAAGCCCATTGGCTTCTTTAAGAGGGCTACATCATTGCTACATATTTTATAATTATTAGACATCCTTATGGTTGACTACTCGAGTAGGAGGCTAGAAACTAAAAGAAGTATGGAAACACTCCTTGGAATCAAATTTGTAAGTAATATTACAAGTATAAACCACTCACGATTTGCTGACAATACATTGTTGTTGGGGGGCAGCAGTGACATTAATAACTAGAATATTCAAATAGTAATGTATAAATTTGTATTATCCTCCAGAGGTCTCATTAAGTCAGAGAAGAGCCAAATATACACCTGGAATATTGTCAAGGGAAGGTAAGGCCAATTACAAAAAAATTATGGGATTTAATGTGGTGAATAAATTGTATCATCTAAAATATTTGGGTATGCCTCTAAGTATATATTATTATTCATACCTATATTGGTATCCAATTCTTGTCAAAATAGGGAAACAAATTGAGGTGTTGGAAGCTATATTGCTTAATCCATCTATAAGGGTAGTTCTTGTCAAATCTATTGGCACAACTCTTCCTCTTTCAATTTGGAACTTTATTGGCCCCTGTTGGAATTATTTTAAGTATCTCCCAAGTAAATAGAAAATTCTTATGGCAAGGAGGTAAGTCTATTGCAAAACAAATTCACTTAGCTAAGTGAGTAAATGTTAAAACTTCAAATATCCATGGAGGACTGGGAATTAGAGATCCATCTCTAGTGAATATAGGTATTCAAACAAAGGTGGTGTGAAGGCTTATTTCTTTCAAATAAGAATAATGTAAAGTAGTGTTAAATCAAAAATACTTTTATGGCCATAGATTGTCATGTCTAGATTCTCCTCTCTCCACAAGAGATGTATCTTCGATTTGGAAACTCATATATGTAGCTTCTCATTTGATCAAGAATCAATCAACTTAGATTGTTGGTAATTAGCACTGGGTAGCCAATAAATCTCTAGAGTTGTTGTATCATGGGTCACCCTCCTCTTGGGAATATGACTCATCTACAACCCCTTTATGATTAACTGGCCATTTAAAACAAACTCACTTTAAAAAATGTCTCTTGTTGGGGATGAGGAAGGATAGTGGAAGAGATGGGATTTCCATGGTGTTCCTAATCACCTCCAGGCCTCAACTTGCAATCTCATGAACATGCTCTCACGATGTGCCCCTAACCATCTTGAGGAAGTTGATTCTCATGGTTGGAAAGAGTTAAAGTACTCGATCAAGTAGGGATATCTCTCTCTATTGTTTCCTCAAGGAGAACCTCCAAAAGCTCGAATGTGGATATATGGCACATGGATGACATTCCCAAAATCAACATCTTTTGTTGGACTTTGGTTCATCGAAAAATTCTTACTATAGAAAATATCTTAAAGCTGCGCATCAATGGCCCCTCCAGATGTCCATTATGTCGTTCTGTTGAGGAAAACATTTCTCATTGAATTATGGTATGCCTATTTACACAAGAAGTATTGAAATTTTCTATTCAATTAATTGTTGTTGGTATAAAATAACCATCTTATGGGAAAATACTTGTTGATTCATGGAAAAAAAGTTATATAATGCCCTTCCAAAGTAAAGCCCCCTTTAAATAGGTCTAGGTGGCCCTTGAAAAATTAATTTTTGGAAATCCTGCCTCCCTTGGAATAGGTTCATCTTTGAAGATAAAAATTCTCAGTCTTAATAAGTAGCTGTGTGGGCCTGATATGGCAAAACATTGAAAAAACATATTAGACCCCACACTCCTTTTTCAAGGTATGTATGCAAGTGAATCTGCTTGGATGTCTCATTTATTTAAACCTTCATCTTGCTTGCCTTATGGCACCTTTGTTGTTCATAATTGGAGTTTGAACAATGGCTTCAAGACAAATCTTGTCACATTATATGTTTTCATGGTGCTTCAAAAAATAAACTAGGGGTGGAAAAAGCAAGAGGGGTTGTTCTTCACCCTAGTGAAAAAAAAAATGAAATAATTTTTTTCTTGGGGTTTAGGAACTCAAATAACCAAGTTGAGGCTTATTCTCTCCTTTAAGGTGTATGGATATCCCAAGAACATAATATTTCTAGTCTATATATCATGGGAGATTCTAACATCATCATTCAACACTTGATCAAGAACACATGGCCTAAATACATGCTTTTAAAGGGTACGTTGAATAAAATTGTGAAAACATTAAAGAAATTTGAATATTTTGAGTTTGATCATATCTTGAGGAACCAAAACAAGTTATTTGACTCTCTGGTTAACTCAAGAACATTGTTAGTGCAAAATATAATTAGGATTAACGTTAACGAGTAATTTAAATTCATTGATTATTAATATCATCATAGAAAAGGATTTGGAAAATTGGTGCCAAATGGTACATCGGTCATGCAATGGTGGGTATTAAAGAGAGAAAAGACTTAAATCTTGCGAGGCTCCTCCCTCATATGTCAATTTGTTTGGCACACTGGAAGTACAGGCTTCCAGTGTGTGAGGATCATGCCATGTCCTCTCACACTAACTTGCAGAGGGATAACATGTCAATTTTTGCCTCTCTTGAAAATTGTGAAGTCATTCCTCTTTGGATATCAATCATGGGTGGAGATTTCAGAACAAGTTTGGCTCCTTGGTACAAATGTATGGTAATTATGAGTGAGAGATGGTGTTGAGAGGGTCAGAAACATAGAGAAAGACTGTCTAGGACAATGAAATGTAGTTTATATCATGACAATGTAATCCCGCTAGGGGTGGTGCACGTTATAACAAGCAGTGAGAATCAAAAATTTGAAGAGTTTGAAGGGGAAAATGGAAAATTAGTCTGCTTTATGTTGGGTAAGTGGTGTTTTGTAATTCTATTGTTTTGGGAAATTTCCCTTCTCTGTGTAATTAGACCAATATCTAAAGATTGATTCAATATAATAAAAGTTAGGTTGGTGGGAAATGGATGAGATTTCAAGGTTCCCTTGAGTCTTAGCTTGTTGGTGCACAAGGGTGACATAGGGTTTATAGTTAATACAACGAGACCCCTGCAAACATCGATATTTTTTAATACTTGCGAGTAGGTGAGTTATGACTCAAGTTAAGTTGATGTGTTTGTAAAAAGTTTTGAAGGTTATGCAAGGGAAAAGAGGAAACAAAGACGACTCTAGTTCCAAAATATCCACCTCAAACTATAATATTCTCTATATTTCATACATATATCCATTTGAAAAGAATTACAATCACAAACCTTCACAAAATATGTTGAAACATTCCCAATAAACCATGATGCATGCCAATCAAGTGTAACAACATTTCCTAACCAGCAAAGTAACTACTCGACAAGATTTCACTATAAAAGTGCAAAAATAACTTATATGACTTGGAACATGGTGACATAGATTCATTCATACACTAACATTATTATTGACATTATGCCTCAATTACAAACTATCATAGGAAATTTTCCAAAAGCTCTGCAAAGACTCCATAATTCATTCACTTATCCAACCATTTGTACAAAATGCATATACAATAGAACCATGAAAAACTAGCACATAAACTCAGAATAATTAATATTGATATCAAAGGTTGATAATACACATTACAAAGGGTTATCATACGCCCCAATGGGGAGAAATTGGACCATTGTTGCTCATGTTATATTATCCAACCAACCCTAGTGCAATTATTATAACGAATATTTAGAAAGGTCGCTAAGAGATAAAAACATTAAAAGAAACAATATTGAGCCAAATGAAATATCTAAAGAACAATAATTAACTAACATGAGAACCACCCAAAAGTAGCAATAGTTCTTTATTTAATTTTGGTCTCCAACATCACGTTCATGTGAATCTTCGACCAGTTCACCTTAATGAATTTTCCACTCTCGTGCTAAATCACAAGTGATTGCTTAACCATAATGGGTTGAATCAAAGCCATTTTCTCCCCCACAACTAACTGACCCATGTTGTTGTAGAGTGTGATGTCGAAAGTTGCATCTTTCTATTGCTCGTGGTATTCTCTACTTCCAACGCACATTTGCATGGTATACATTTCTAACTCTATATTGCACGCAGTGTACACCAACCTTTGTTGCACGCAATGTTCCCTTTCACCTCCTTACCACGTGGTTTCTCCATAAGCCAATTTTTAAAAAAAATCCCCTTTTTCCACCTTGTCTCCAACAATCCCCCAACACTATTAGTGGCTTTCCCCTGAGCCACTCTGGCTTGTTTGAGTGCAAAGAGAAGGGAGGACCTCTGTGGTTTTCTTCAAAAATTGCTCAAACATGTGATTGGTTGTCACCACTGTAGTTTTCACTTCCTCTACCCAATTGATAACAATTTCTACTACTTTGATAGGCATAAGAAGAGCCAAGACTAATGGTTGGTTGTCTACAATTACTTCATGTTTTGCAGTCTGCACAGCAGGATTATCATCAATGATTTGCTTTGCTTCATCCTGTAGTTGTGCAGTTTCTTAGGAACATTGTTGTTGTACTTCTCTTCATTGGTTAATTTTCCTGCCCAAAATCACACTTTCTACCATTCCAACTTGGTATTTTGGTACTAGTAGAGTGATCAAACTTCCATGTATAGAATCACTTTGTTACTTTGTAGTTTGAATTATGGTACTGATTTCCTTAAGCTCGATACTATTTCTTCAATATATTCCAAATATCTATGCTAGTTTCATATAACTTGGTGCATTCGTGCTTGAGATCCCATGCATTTTCAAAAGACTCATAGACTACTTGTACATTTTTCTCTTCTTTCTACTTCCTCCAATGAGGCAGTGGGATTTATTTGTAATTAAAATTCCTCAACTTTGGTCTTCATCCCCTATAGTGTTTTGAAATTTATTTATAACTTCTCCTATGCGTGAGTATCATTATCCATTGGTACCCCTGGAAGCCGGTTGTATACTTCCTCCACTACCTATCTTAGTGTTCCCGCTCACTCTCCAACCTACTGTTGTGCATCCATCAGTTGCATGTGTACAACTTGCAAGGCCTAATGCTTTCTAGTGAACTAAACTAGATCTATCGATATTGCTCGTGCGTGGAACTGCACTTCCTATGAAATAGATTGTTGTAGTTGATGTAAAATATTTAATTACAATTGCGAACAAATTAGGTCAACCTGAGGCAATGCCTAGGCTCATTGTTGAATGTTAGCATCCATAAAGTACACTTTGATTGGTGGAATAAACAAGGTGCGATGTTCTGTCGAGGTTGAAGATGATTGCAACTACTCTGGTTGATTCTTTGGTGTAGGAGGTGTAATTGTAACCCATATTATAGTAGCCATATCCATTGCACTTGGTGAAGGAGCAACCTTCCTTGATGATTTAATCAAGAGACACAATTGCTTCAATTTTTGTTGTTTTTGGTCCTGTAATTCATTTTGTTCTTGTGCTTCTTTTTGAATGGTAGTGATGAGAGGGGTGGTTCCCCGCTCAGTCACCTCTTTGATTTTCTCTACAATTCTCTGTAAATCCTCCTCTAACAAATAAGGTGTCTATGGGTTAGTCAACTTCCAAGCCTTATGTTTAATATATATATATACCATTGTGGTTGACCCTTTAGTGGTCTCTTTTCACCTATTGGAATTGCTTATTGTTCTACAGAGTCCCACTGCGGTGTGTCAGGATGCTCTTCTTCATGCTCCTACTGTGGTGGCTCGAGGCATTATTCCTATTGTGGGGGCAGATGGACATTCTGGTTGTGGATCTTAGTGCTCCTTGCCACTGTCAATGTTTTGGGGCTCTGGCTACTGTTTCAATGGCAATGTGTGCCATTCTTCTAACAACTCGTTAACAATTTGAGATAAAATTTGGTCGTCGATCTTGTTGGTGCACTTAACCATTATTCTCTGGGTCTACTCAGGCATGTATATACATTTGGTGTCGTGTGGCACAAAACTTTCCCACTTCCTTGTAGAATTTGATGACCTATACTGGAATGCATGATACATTCATAATAGAGTGATTGATTACTTCCTTCCAAATGTAAAATTTGACATTGTTATGTCTAACGCTTTTTATATGAAGTATGAAAGAGTGACCCAAACCTTGGTGTGAATAACTCTTGTTTTTACATTGGTGGAAAGTGGATATCCTTAGGAACTTTCCATGTGGTTAGAGCTATAGGGATCAATAACCATGCATAGTGGAACTCTCTATTTGTATCTTGGGGATCCAAGAAATCCTGCATAAACTGATTCAAGAGTAAGGTTTCCCATTTCATCTATATGCTTGTGACACACTGTTTTTGGAGCTGGTTTCATAACAAACTTTACTGCTACAACTACTACTCTTTTAGGGCACTAATACTTTATGCACTTTATGAATAATTTGCATGCCATGAGTTGCACGATGAACTACACATGTGGGTCATTTATGGAGGAGATTAAAACTCCCCGTTACCCATGAATGGTGTCATCTTCGCCATATACTTGGTGATCACCATCTCATTTTTCTTGTCAAAGAGAGGCTAATTTGGATCCTTTATAACCATGGGAAACCCCGTAATTCTAGATATGAGGTGTGGATTGATTTCTATAGGCTCATCGAGCCACAAAAACATGTCATTTATGCAACTTAATAGAATTTTGACACACATATTTATTTCAGGAGTGCAACCAAAATGAAAAATATCTAATAAATTTAAAATACATGATTTCTCCATCCCAGTGGCCCTTTTTTATGTTTCACAAACCTGTGGGTACACTGGTTTCACTGTAATGGTCAGGTATTTATTTTATGCAAACTATGAACTTGGTGTGGTATGTGACATCACATTCATTGCATTTCAAATAGTCCATTATGCCAATCATATCGCCTTCCTTAAGGACCCTTGGTGGAATTGGATTTGATAACAACTTATACTTCAATTTTATTTGTAGATGAGCCATAGGTTTGGTATCAGGTGCAGAGGGTGGTCCAATTCATGTGCCATTTTTCCCAAGTTTCTTTGGTGCTAAGGAAGATTCCATGGTGTCCATATTTGGTATCTAAATCTCCTCTCGTAATGCCTATTCTTCTATAGTATCTGATTTCTTTGGACCGCTCTGAAACTTAGGCTCAACAATTGTAATTATGACAGAAGTAATGCTGAACTAGGTGGAGTAATAACTATTTATGTGCCTTACGGATTTTTTTGATTGCAATAACTTTGGGGTTATTTTGCCATGTTCTCGTAATGATTTCGCTGATCTCACATGAGAGGGTTTTCTAGGTGGGACCTCTATTTTGTGGACTTGGCCACAATAGAGGTCATATCAGTGGCCTTTCATTCAGAACCATCGATTTGGAACATATTTCTCCTTTAATAACTTTAATGTTATTTTTTTTAATAAAGGCCCATGGTGTACAATCCACTTAAGTAGCACATGATTTTTTCTACATTTTTTTTGCATTGTTATGGTTCCAGTTTTCATTTCTATCTGTCAACTGTATTCACGTTTATCTTCATCTTTTTTTATGTGCACTCCATTTGGTTGCCTGTTCACACGACTATGTGGTGCTCTCAATGTGTGTTGTGTCATCTATATACTACAACATGAAAACTATATTCTTTCAAACCTAGCCTACTGTTCCTCACAGTCATGAAGTCTTCGTGGTTTCCTCATTCTCAGGTTCTACCTGCAAGCACAAATAAAGTATATTTAGTTTCACTACAAACAAATCAACTTTGAGAGGTGGGTCAAGTGTCTCTGTACAACTTTAATTAATTCCCATTAACAAGTCCCTTGAGGGGATCCCCACTTAGTTTCTCCAGCTAGAAAAACCTTTCATCTGCAACATACTTGATAATATATTGTCCCATCCAATGCATTTGAGATTTACCAGGGTGCTTCAAAAACTTACTGGTATATAGTATAACAATATCACCAATCTATAATTTCTTTTGCTTAATATGATGATCGTGTCACACCCTTTCCCTGGTGTTCTGCACATTCTAGTGGAACCCTACTATGAACCTATATTCTTCCTATTGTAGCAATTATTCCAGTCTATTTTCTACCCCACAAGGACTTGTTGAACTTGTCGCAGTGGTAATATGAAGACTAGGGACAATGAATTCCATGAGCATTATTACCTCCTTCCCATACACTAATTGAAGTAGTGTTTTTCCTATAAGTTTCTTTGACGTATTTTGGTGTGCCTAGAGTATTGTGAGAATTCTCAAGTCCGAGTTATCCATGTTCACACTACAAACCTTTGTCAATGAATTCTCCAAAATTTTGTATTGAAGGCCTCTATTATGCCATTTTCCTATGGATGGTATGGAGTGCTCTTCAGATATTGCACCTGGAACTCCTCTCTCAATGCTTCTATGGTTCTATCTAAAAAGTGTGTTCCTTGGTTACTCATAAAGATTTTGGGACATCCAAAATGAGTGACAACATTTTTAAATAAAAATTGTGTTGCAGTCTTTGACAACCGTTGCCTCATCCATCAAGTTAAATAAATCATTACGGTTATAATATAGTGTGTGCCACTTCTTTTCGTTGAAGGGTTAATCAACCCAATGAAAGATATTGCCCATTTGTCAAATGGTTGTAGCACTAATTATGGATGTAATGGCATTTCATCCCCACGTGAAGCCTTTCCCACTCTCTAACAAACATCACAACTTCAAAAAAACTCTTTCACGTTGTAGTGAATTGTCGACCACTATAGACCCGCGCATAAAAAATTCTGCATGGTACCTTCTCTGCATAATGGCCTCAACCATGCCTTCTTGTGTCTTTATTAAGATATATAGTCTTTATTGTTTCAAAACACAACGATGGAGCATACCATCTGCACCCAACTTATACAAGAAACTAGAAATCAACTGATAATTCACTCCCTCAACTAATAGTTGCTTCTTTTATGCGACCATATAGTCTTACGGTGTTGTTTCCGTGTTAAGTGAACAATATCTGCAAAGTGATCATCTACCATCTTGACACTGAATAGTTGTGTATCTAGTAATTTATCACCCATGTTCCTTGTATCTTCACCAGAAAGTAACCTAGATAAGTGGTTCAACCCTGCATTGAACCTTCCAAGCTTCACAATCACCTCAAAGTCATATTCGTGGAACAAAAAAATCCATCTACATATTCTCCCCCTCAACATTGACTTGTTTACGAGGTAGCATAATGCAAAATGGTCAGTGCATAACTTGAAATGTGACCCTAACAAATAGTGCCTAAACTTCTGCAAAGCATTCACCATTACTAGTCCTTTACGCTTTTTCATGGTGTAATTTCGCTACATTGATGATAATTTCCTAATGGTAAAAGCTATTGGATTATCCATCCCGACCTCTCCTAGTTGTGACAATACTACTCCTAATGCAATCGACAATGCATCCACGTATACATAGAATTCTTTGCTCCAATTAGGGAATACTAGGATTTCCCTAGTTACTAGATTCACTTGTAATGTGTTTAGCTTCTGCTGGCATTCTTCAATCCACTAGAATTTTGAGTCCTTATTCAACAATTTTTCCAGCAGCATGGTAATCTATGCACAGCCGCATAAACCTTACGTAGTACCCAGTGTAACCTAATGTAGCACGTAGTTGTCGAACTGAAGTAGGAGGTGAAAGATTTACAATCATTGCAATTTTTGTTGGATCCACCAACAATCCCTGCTTGCATAAGGCGTGTCTTAACAAAATCCCCATGGGGGACAAAATATGAATTTATTTAAATTTATGGAAATATAGAGCTACCTATACTTGGATAACATGAGTCACAACACCTCGATGTGTTTCTTTAACAGACTGAAGATGGTACAAACATCTAAATAAGCCTCCAAAAATTTATGTATGAATTCCTTAAATGTTGCAACAACCACTCAAGAGAATATTGTTAGTGCATTCTTCAATCTAAAAGACATGAAAATATATTTCCTCACTTAGTGGCAAATATTGTCTTATGGAAATCCTCCTTGGAAATTTTAATCTGGTGATATCATAAGAAATTGTCTATAAAAGAGTAAGCAACTTTTTTGCCAAAATTTTCCAAAACCTCGTATGTGAAAGGTGTGAGGAAAGGGTCATGAACACATGCATCATTCAACTTTATTCAAATATATGCAGATCTAAATCTCACATATTTTCTCCTATTATATGACCATTGAACTAATCAACTCGAATTCCTTGATAGATTCTATTATACCAACTTTCAACATTTTGTCAATCGCTTCCTTGACTTTCTACTTATGTATCAATTTTAGACGATATGGTCTCTATTGCACTAGTTTGACATCCGGTTTCAAGGGTATATTCATTTCCCCTAGCTCATAAACTATGCCTTTCATTTCTAAGAAAGTTATTATTATTATTATTATTATCTAATTTTAAGGTCACGACCAAGCCAACCACCAAATTGGTGTATGCGACCCCCTTGTTTATGGGACAAGGGACCCACTTCCGTGCAACGATTTTGACTGCTAAGTCTACGAAGGCATACCCACTCTACCCCCTTCTGGTTTTGAACCTGTGACCACTTAGGAGGAAACACATGCTCTTAACCATTAGGCCCACTCAAGCTGTTGGGTAATAGATCTCGATATTCTCGCAGTAAGGAAGATATCCTTCTGATAGTTTCCTCATTCGAATAATCACAAATTACTGCAAATTTTGGTTTGTCCTTTGTGCCAATGTTCACACACACATCTTAATTGGCTCAATATAATAAGGTGCAATGGATTCCAACTGTGGTCCATCTGCCTAGTGTTCTCCCTCAAATTCCAAAAATTGTAGATCCCTAGGATCCTCATCATCGTTAATCTCCTCTGCCACTGTATAACACTCCACTAGCTTATTTTTAGTTTAACAAGGATGGTGAAACATGCAAAATGGTACCTCCTTTTATGCAGTCCTGAGTCCAAGTGAAAATATATTTTTCTTTATGCTATGAAATCCTTCTTCTATTGATAGGTCATAAAACTCAAATTGAAAGGTTAATATGAAATTATTTGATATTGTTGTCCAATCTGTAGTACCCCATCATAGCTCTAGTGGTGTGCACCAAATTTGGGGTATAATACATAAAGTAGTTAAAAAATGGTGCACCCACTCAATATTTAGAATCTTCTCCTCTCCATATTGTAATGAAACTATCTAGATGAATGGTCAGATATTTGTTTCCAGTATACATTTTCCTGCAATATCCTACATATACTCCAAATCTAATCTGCAATATGTGCCTACACTACTGCCAAGAATCTATCTACTCCTTATGTATTACCCACCAGCATGCCAGAGTGGCTTTCAGAGTGATGTCTAGTGCTAGTAGCCTGAGATGGTCTTGAACCTATGTCTCAAACTCTGTAACAAAAGTATATACATCGGTCAATCTGTTAAATCGGGAAGACTCCCAAATCTATGTGCCAATCCAAGGTACTGTGTGGGTTACACGTGCACATATATGTGTGGAAACCTCATGAAGGCATCGTTACCAATTCTCTAATGCCTCCTCCTTGTTTGATGAACAATAACTGATATTACGCCAAGATAGCGACCCATCTATTGTAGAATTGATGTAATCATCATTCCAAATTGTTACATTGTATATATTATCGAGGTCTACATTGTTGAGGTCCCCTCTCATAGGATCGATATAAAATTCCCCTTCTTTAAGATCCAATGGTGTGACTACTTGAAAATCTCCATATTCAAATATAATTTGTCTTTTCTTAATTAATAATAGCTTGATTATCAAAGGCATAATCAATGCCAAGAAACATCAGGTAATGATCTGTAACATCTGCGATCTCAATTACTTTGAAGTCAGGAAATCTTTTGATTTCGTCAATATTGACTTTGACATTTTCTAGCCTATCGATAGGAAATATCCTGTACTGATTGGGAAATTGTAGTTGAATCAACAATAAAACTAGTTTTGGCTTACCCATAAATTCCCATGTTGTCTTCGACAATATATTCATATCATAGCCCAAATATATTATGATGTTATCCATGTTGTAGTTTGCAATATGTGCATTAAACTGAAACTCTTTGTTCATGTGCTTCTTGCGCAACACTTGCTTCACCATTATCTAAGGTACGTGTGTGGTAATGTCTTCCCTTTTCTATACGTAGTGATCAATCAATTTTGTCAGTTTTTATAGTGCGTGCTCATCATTTGTTAAGTATGAATAAATTTTAAGAAAATTTTGAATGGGGCTACGTCCCTTGGAGTTGCATATAGAAAAACCTTGTATTAGATAGGAGGAGGCTAATCATAACCTGATTCCCTTTATAGCTACTGTGTCGAGCTCGACGCACCCTATTTAGTTGCTAGAAAGTCCTCCCTTGCCTCCTGATATGTATGTATTTCCATGACAAGATCAAAATTTAGAGAATATTTCACGACCTTTCTAACCCATTGGTGAGGCTGCTTTGGTTGATTCATAACATCCGTACTTGTTACTGCCCACTATTGTGGGTGGTTGCATAGAACTTCATATGTGACCATCTAAATGTTTAGCCCTCGTTTTTGCATCTACTTCACTAAAAACTATGGGCAATACTTTGTGGCTTAGTCTAACTATTTGACATATATGCAATTAGTGTAGGGTTTGGATATTATCGGGCCATATGTCTCGTATATCCACAATTGTAACATATAATAGGTCCTCCACCACACCTATAACTGTCTCGTCCTCTTATAGGTGGGCCATATCCTTTTCCAAGTGGATCTTGTACTCAAAATGGTGCATGGTAGTCTCTGGTTTGATACGGTTGCGCGCCACCATCACCCCCTTATGTTTCATGCATGTAGAAGCGTTAGACATCCTTTCTCACATCAACTCCAGTGTGCTGCAAGAGAGAATATCATGCTCGACAGACTTACAAAAGTCGCAAAATGGGGTTCGCATCGAACTTCGATATTTCTACATCATGGGGCACATAGTAGGCACACTACAAAGAAAATACCTTCTATCGGAGGTTATAACGAAGGCTTTTGGTGTTATAAAATTGGAAAAGATTGTCAAAAAAGCATCCAATAAAAGTATATTTGTGGGAACAAATGTTTTAGTGGATCTTATAATGGAAGTTCATCACAATTGAAAAATTTTGGACAACCGAAGGTTTTAGCGGATGTTTTCTTTCATTGCGCTTTATGGACTAAGCTACACCTATTGATATTGCAACAAGATGATGAGCTTAGTCGAAAGAAATTGCCTTCACTAAGTGGGCCCGCAGGCTATTTTTGGCGCAAAGTCTATTTTTAGAAGATGTCTATTTTTAGACATATGGATCATGTTCTATGAGTTGCAAGATGCTATTTGTGGATGGTTGGTCAAGTTGGAAAAATAGATGGACTTCTATTTTTAGACATACTGGGCGGAATCTATTTTTAGATTGCCAGTATAAAAATATATATGTCGAATATTATTAGCTCTTAATAATATTTGGACTATAAACATTATCTTATTCTCTTGGAGCACTTCAGTTAAGTGCACAGATGTGGCACAGGAGCTGACAGAAGGAATTACGCTATTCCTGAGGGTTAAGTGGAGCTATTGCATGGATACTTCAGTTAGAACTCATGTGATAGAGTTTGGTGGAGTTGATTGAGTTAATGGAGTTGTGTTGAGTTTAACTAATCTAAACATAGTTGAGCTAGTTGTATTTAGTCTAATTGATTAATACACTAGTGAAGAGTGGTGTGAATTAATTATTAATTAATTCACTAATTATAAACTCATTAATAAACTAAAGAATACATCAATTAACTTCAGTGCATGGATAGTTTCATTGGAGACCAGTGCAGAGATAGGTGAAAGAGCAGGTTAACTATCAGTTGTGACTATACTGTTGCATATTTACAACAACCAGTGATTGGAGGATCCCATGAGGATTGCGCAGTACAAGACAGGTGGTTCAAGTTATTTAATGAGCCATCCTACAACATTGATTACGCAATAGAGGCTGGCTATCAGGTGGCAGAGATTGGAGCATGTGTTTTGCTAGGTCTAGCTTGATTAGTGTGTAGCAATTGGAGGTTGTGCTGAGAACTTGTGAGGAGCTTTGTACAATGATTTTTACATGATCTCTCTGACATATAATATATAGATATTTGGGGGTTTTCATCTTTAAGCTTTCCCATGAAATACTGTGTTCATATGTGTGATTGTTTATGGTTTTAATGTGCGCATGCAATTGATTTTATTTTTGCATGTAATGATCAATGGTAGAAGAGATTATGTATTGTGCATGAAGTTAAAATAGTGTGTGATCAGGAGAATCTCGATGAATAATATATCAGTTATTCAAATTTCTACATGGTATCAGAGCGATATTGATCATTGGAGCAATTGCAAAACATTGAAGCGGTTGAGTTTTGAGCTGGTGGACTTCGAATTTGTAGTAGTGTTTTCTTGGTGTCAAAGTCGAGATGTCTTTCAACGGATTGCGATTGGAGTATGCCCTCTTGAGGGTAGCTCAATTATATTTCATGGAATGACAAGGATGGAGGTGGTGGCTGGATGACAATGGGTTGAAGGAGTTCATAGATGCAGAAGTTCCAAAGCCTACTTCTAGTGATGCTACCGTACTTGATGCATGGCAAAAGAAGACAACAAAGTGTCGAAGGATTCTGTTGGAAGGTGTGAAGGATCACATAGTGTCCAGCCTTCATGGTAAGGCTTCTCCATTCTTTATGTGGAAAGCTTTGATAGATTTATTTCAAAGAAAGAGCGACCCGAGGAAGTTGGTGCTCAAGGATAAACTTAGAAACATAAAAATGGAGAAAGGCGACAGTATGCCCAAGTACCTCATGAGTTCATCCAATGCAGGGATGAGCTGGGAAGTGTGGGGGTTACTGTTGATGACGAGGACTTGGTGAGCTTGGATCTCTTAGGCTTCCAAAGAGTTGGCATTCCTATTAGGACTCTGTCAATGGTCGGGAGAAATTGCCAGGATGGGAGCGAATTTGGTCGGATCTTGTGCAAGAGGAGATAAGGCGAAGTACCAGGGACGGATCTTCATCAAATAACTCTGATGAATAAAATTGTGCTTTGGTTTCCAAAGGAAAGAAGGGGAAGAGCAAGAAGAATGCTTCTTAATCCGGTGCGAAAGGCAAGAAGCAGGAAATGTCCAAGGTGAAGTGCTTTCACTGTCACCAACACGGACATTATGCCACTAGTTGTCCACAGAAGAAGAAAAATAAGCAGGATGCTGGATCTGTAGCTGGAGAGGCCTTAGCCTCGCAATTTGAGCTGGATTTTTCACTGATCGCATGCTTGGTCTCAAATATGATGGGTTCAGTGTGGTTTCTTGACAGTGGTGCGTCTTTTCACATGACAGGAGATCAAGATTTGTTTACTGATCTGGATGAGAAAGATCTTGGAGTGCACATTGAGATGGGCGATGATGGTAGATACAGTGTGATCGGTATCGGTACCATTTCCTTTGAGAGGGAGTCTGGTAAACCCTTCGTATTGAAGGAAGTGATGCATGTTCTATGATTGAAGAAGAATCTGACCGTGGCCATGTTAGACAATCAAGGGATATGATGTTGTCTTTAGCGAGGGAAAGGCTTTCCTGCGTAGTAAGGCAACTGGTGAGACCTGGAGGATAGGGGTTCGAGTTAAGAACCTTTATCAATTGCAGGTAGATGGCTGCGCAGCAATGGCAGGCAAGGCAGAAGGAGTGGTGAGTCGGGATGATGGCGAGTTGTGTCACCGAAGATTGGGCCACCTTCACCATGGAGCTTTGAAGATACTGCAGCAGATTTCTACTGGGCTTCCTAAGGGTACTCTTACGCAGTCAAATCAGTGCAAGCGATGTACCTTGGGAAAATTTGTGAAAGCCACCTTTCATGAGAAGGCTAGTCGCGCCACGACGATCCTTGAGAGAATTCACACAGACGTGTGTGGACCTTTCTTAGTAGCTCCGACAGCAAAGCACAGGTACTATGTGATATTTGTTGATGATTTTTCTCGTAAGTGCTGGATCTTCTTCATGTAGAAGAAGAGCGAGACATACTCAAAGTTCTGTGAGTTCAAGGCACTGGTTGAGAAAGAATGAAGCAGGTGAAGGCTCTTAGGAGCGACAATGGTGGTGAATTCATCTCTGGAGAATTCAAGGAATTTTGCAGTGCAGAAGGAATTCGAAGAGAGCTCATAGCATCTCATAACCCACAGCAGAATGGAGTTGTTGAGCAAAAGAACAGAACGATCGTGGGTGCTGCATGGGTGATGTTGCATGATCATGGCCTTCCCATACACTTGTGGGCTGAGGCATGCAATACTGTAGTATATGTGCAGAACCGTTGTCCTCACATGATACTTGACATGAGTACACCCAAGGAGGCGTTTTTTGGTAAGAAGTCTGATATTTCCCATTTGAGGATTTTTGGTTCACTTGTTTACATTCATGTGACGAAGGATGCCAGCAAGAAGCTGGAGCCAACTACAGAGGTTGGGATATTTTTGGGGTACACTGATACACCCCACAACTATTGTGTGTATTTTCCAGACAGTCGCAAGACTGTTATTGGACAGGATATCAAATTTCAAGAGGAGAAAGCCATGAAGTGTTCGCTTGAGAGGGAGCCACACTTGCATGCAGATGAGGAGCTATTAGTTCCTAAGGATGAGTCTCAGGATGTGGATCAGCCACAAGAGGAGGTTCATGGAGTGGAAGAGACCACTCATGCAACACCAACCATCAGAGGGCGGAAGCGCACTACAGAAGCTGAGCGACTGGCTCAAGATGCAGAGAGGATTGTAGGAGCACCTACATCACAGCGCAGACAGAGACAGTCACCTGATCGGTACACTGGATACATGGCTCTCATGAGTCAATGTATCGTGACAGAGCCATCCTCTTTCGAGGAAGCTGTGGAGGATCCCGCATGGGTAGATGCCATGGTGGAAGAGTATGATTCGATTGTCAGAAACATTGCATGGGAGATTGTCCCAAGGCCGGAAGGGAAATCAGTGGTAGGTTCGAGATGGATCTACAAAGTGAAGCAAGCAGCTGACGGGAGTGTGGAGAAGTACAAGGCAAGATTTGTTGCCCGAGGCTTCTCATAGATTGAGGGGATCGATTATGAGGAAACCTTTGCACCTGTCGCAAGGTATTCTTCCATACGGACGATTCTTGCTCTCTCAGCGCAGATGGGGTGGCACATTCATCAGATGGATGTGAAGACTGCATTCCTCAATGGGGTGATTGAGGAGGAGGTGTACATAGAGCAGCCCGAAGGTTTTGAGATCTTCAGCAGCAAGTCGCATGTGTGCAGGCTCAAGAGAGCGTTGTATGGGTTGAAACAAGCACCTCGTGCTTGGTACACATGGATAGACAGTTATTTCACCGGACTTGGATTCTCCAAGAGTGAGGCGGATCCAAACCTATACTAGATTGTGGTGGAGGGTAAGTTGCTAATCATTTTACTTTACGTAGATGATTTGATTTTGATGTGTGATGAGTCGTTGATACTCTCATGCAAGGATGATCTTGGTAAAAAGAGTTTGAGATGAAGGACTTGGGCCTCCTTCACTATTTCCCCGGGATTGGAAATTGCAATGGCAGTTGATGGATCGTTTGTTTCCTCAAGGCAAGTATGCCTGGGAGATACTGGAGAAGTTCAACATGCATGGCTGCAAGCCTATTGATACTCCTCTTCCTGGAGGTTGGAGGAAGGAGGATGCTACTTGAGCGGAGGTAGTGGATGCCACTGTTTATCAACAGTTGGTGGGGTCACTTATGTATCTGGTCAATACATGGACCGACATATGCTATGCTGTGAACCAGCTTTCACAAGCTATGGCTAAGCCAACCAAGCTCTTCTGGAAGGCAGGCAAGCATGTAGTGAGATATCTCAGAGGCACATATCTCAGAGGCACATCGGGATATGGATCATGGTACAGACAGGAGGATGAGTTGAGGCGACATGGCTTCACGGATCGGTATCATCATATCAGAGATTGTGTGCAGTGGAAGATCATGTTACTTTCATATATTTCCACGGAGGATCGGGATGCTGATATCTTGACGAAGGCGCTCACTCAGGAGAAAATTCGAATACCATAGAGGCAGATAGGTGTGGGAAGATAACCCCATTGGTTGTTGAGAGGAAGTTGCTCAGACTGCACGCATGATGAGCTGCTGGAAAGAAGTCGCCTCACTACAAGGCTCCAGCCGCTTTTGGTGCAAAGTTTATTTAGACACATGATCATGTTCCTCATGAGTTGCAGGATGCTATTTGTGGATGGTTTGACAATTTGGAAAAAATAGATGGACTTCTATTTTTAGACATATTGGGTGGAATCTATTTTTAGATTGCCAGTCTAAAAATAGATATGTCGAATATTATTAGCTCTTAATAATATTTGGACTATAAACATGATCTTATTCTCTTGGAGCACTTCAGCATATGCACACATGCATGGGTTTGCATAAAAGAATTATGCAGACTATTCCAAGTGTTGCTGGATGTTTGTATTGGATACTCGGCTTAGAACTCATGTGACAGTTTGGTGGAGTTGGATTGAGTGAGCGAATGGGAGCTGTGTTCAGCTTTTAACTAATTCAAAATATAGCAGTTTAACTAGTCAGAGCTTAGTCTAACTGATTAATACACTAGTGAAGAGTGGTGTGAATTAATTATTAATTAATTCACTAATTATAAACTCATTAATCAACTAAAGAATACATCAGTTAACTTCAGTGCATAGACAATTTCGGTGGAGACCAGTGCAGAGATAGGTGAAAGAGCAGGTTAACTATCAGTTGTGACTATACTGTTGCATATTTTCAACAACCAGTGATTGGAGGATCCCATGAGGATTGCGCAGTACAAGCCAGGTGGTTCAAGTTATTTAATAAGCCATCCTACAACATTTATTACACAATAGAGGCTGGCTATCAGGTGGCAGAGATTGGAGCATGTGTTTTGCTAGATATAGCTTGATTAGTGTGTAGCAATTGGAGGTTGCGCTGAGAGCTTGTGAGGAGCTTTGTACAATGATTGGTACATGATATATATGAAATATAATATACAGATAGTTGGGGTTTTCAGCTTTAACCTTTCCCATGAAATACTGTGTTCATATGTGTGATTGTTTATGGTTTTAATGTGCGCATGCAATTGATTTTATTTCCGCATGTAATGATCAATGGTAGAAGAGATTCTGTATTGTGCATGAAGTTAAAATAGTGTGTGATTAGGAGAATCTCTTATGAATAATATATCGTGCTACTCACTGCATCAAGAGCAGTTGATCATTGAGTTAACGGTAAAACATTAGCGTTGAGTTTTGTAAATGTGAACTGGCTCTTGCAGAGGTTTTCTTGGTGTGGTTTAAGCGAGACGTCTTTCGAACTGACACACTGGAATATGCCCTCGAGGGCAGCTCGAATTATATTGCATGGAAGGACAGGATGGAGGCAGTGCTGGATGATAATGGGTTGAAGGAGTTCATAGATGCAGAAATTCCAAAACCTACTTCTAGTGATGTTGTCGTACTTGACGCATGGAAAAATAAGACAACAAAGTGTCGAAGGATTCTGTTGGAAGGTGTGAAGGATCACATATTGTCCAACCTTCATGGTAAGGCTTCTCCATTCTTGATGTAGAAAGCTTTGACAGATTTATTTCAATGCAAGAGTGACCAGAAGAAGTTGGCGCTCAAGGATAAACTCAGAAACATAAAAATGGAGAAAGGCGACAGTATGCCCAAGTACCTCACGAAGTTCATCCAATGCAGGGATGAGCTGGGAAGTGTGGGGGTTATTGCTGATGACGAGGACTTGGTGAGCTTGGCTCTCCTTGGGCTTCCGAAGAGTTGGAATTTCTATCAGGACTCTGTCAATGGTAGGGAGAAATTGCTAGGATGGGAGCGACTTTGGTCAGATCTTGTGCAAGAGGAGATAAGGCAAAGTACCAGGGACGGATCTTCATCAAAGAAATCTGATGAAGAAAATTGTGCTTTGGCTGCCAAAGCAAAGAAGGGGAAGAGCAAGAAGAATGCTTCTCAATCCGGTGCGAAAGGCAAGAAGCATGACATGTCCAAGGTGAAGTGCTTTCACTGTCACCAACACGGACATTGCGCCACAAGTTGTCAACAGAAGAAGAAAAATAAGCAGGCTGCTGGAGAGGCCTTATCCTCACAGTTTGAGCTGAATTTTTTGCTGATCGCATGCTTGGTCTCAAGTATGATGGGTTCAGTGTGGTTTCTTGACAGTGGTGCATCTTTTCACATGACAAGAGATCGATATTTGTTTACTGATCTGGATGAGAAAGATCTTGGAGTGCACATCAAGATGGGCGATGATGGTAGATACAGTGCGACAGATATCGGTACCATTTCCTTTGAGAGGGAGTCTGGTAAACCCTTCGTATTGAAGGAAGTGATGCATGTTCTAGGATCGAAGAAGAATCTGATCTCGGTGGCCATGTTAGAAGACAAGGGATATGATGTTGTCTTTAGCGACGGAAAGGCTTTCCTGCGCAGTAAGGAGTGGTGAGCTGGGATGATGGTGAGTTGTGGCACCGGAGATTGGGCCACCTTCACCATGGAGCTTTGAAGATACTGCAATAGATTTCTACTGGGCTTCCTAAGGGTACTCTTGCACATTCAGATCAGTGCAAGGGATGTACCTTGGGAAAATTTGTGAAATCCACCTTTCACGAGAAGGATAGTTGCGCCACGACGATCCTTGAGAGAATTCACACAGACGTGTGTGGACCTTTCTCTGTAGCTTCGACAACAAAGCACAGGTACTATGTGATATTTGTTGATGATTTTTCTCATAAGTGCTGGATATTCTTCATGCAGAAGAAGAGCGAGCCATACTCAAAGTTATGTGAGTTCAAGGCACTGGTTGAGAAAGAATCGGGGAAGCAGGTGAAGGCTCTTAGGAGCGACAATGGTGGTGAATTCATCTCTGGCGAGTTCAAGGACTTTTGCAGCGTAGAAGGAATTTGAAGAGAGCTCATAGCACCTCATAACCCATAGCAGAATGGGGTTGCGGAGCGAAAGAACAGAACGATCATGGGTGCTGCACAGGCGATGTTGCATTATCTGGGCCTTCCTATACGCTTGTGGGCTGAGGGATGCAATACTGCAGTATATGTGTAGAACCGTTGTCCTCACAGGATACTTGGCATGAGTACACTCGAGGAGGATTTTTCTAGTAAGAGGCCTGATATTTCCCATTTGAGGATTTTTGGGGTACACTGATACACCCCACAACTATCATGTGTATTTTCCAGACAGTCGCAAGACTGTTGTGCGACGGGATATCAAATTTCATGAGGAGAAAGCCATGAAGTGTTTGCTTGAGAGGGAGCCACACTTGCAGCAGTATATTATTAGTTCCAAGGATGATTTCTCAACATGTAGACGCCAAAGATAGTTCATGGATAAAGAGAACAGCAGCGCCAACCACGAGCGGAAGCGCACATGTAGCCGAGGACTGGATCAAGATGCAGTAGAAGGCTAGGAGCACCTACATCACGTCACAGTGCAGACAACACTCAATCGCATACTGGATACATGGCTCTTATGAGCAAGTGTATCGTGACAAAGCCATCCTCTTTCGAGGAAGCTGTGGAGGATCCCGCATGGGTAGATGCCATGGTGGAAGAGTATGATTCGATTGTCAGAAACAGTGCATGGGAGATTGTCCCAAGGCCGGAAGGGAAATTAGTGGTGGGTTCGAGATGGATCTACAAAGTGAAGCAAGTAGCTGACGAGAGTGTGGATAAGTACAAGGAAAGATTTGTTGCCCGAGGCTTCCCACAGATTAAGGGGATCGATTATGAGGAAACCTTTGCACCTGTCGCAAGGTATTCTTCTATACGGACGATTCTTACTCTCTCAGCACAGATGGGGTGGCACATTCATCAGATGGATGTGAAGACTGCGTTCCTCAACAGGGTGATTGAGGAGGAGGTGTACATAGAGCAGCCCGAAGGTTTCGAGATCTTCAGCAGCGAGTCGCATGTGTGCAGGCTCAAGAGAGCGCTATATGGGTTGAAACAAGCACCTTGTGCTTTGTACACATGGATAGACAGTTATTTTACTGCACTTGGATTCTCCAAGAGTGAGGCGGATCTGAACCTATACCAGATTGTGGTGGAGGGTAAGTTGTTGATTATTGTACTTTATGTAGATGATTTGATTTTGACAGGTGATGAGCTGTTGATACTCTCATGTAAGGATTATCTTGCAAAATAGTTTGAGATGAAGGACTTGGGCCTCCTTCATTATTTCCTGGGATTGGAAATTTGGCAGTGTAGTGATGGACTGTTTGTTTCTCAAGGCAAGTATGCCCGGGAGATGTTGGAGAAGTTCAACATGCATGGCTGCAAGCCTGTTGATACTCCTCTTCCTGGTGGATGGAGGAAGGAGGATGCTACTTCGACGGAGGTAGTGGATGCCACTGTTTATCGACAGTTGGTGGGTCACTTATGTATCTGGTCAATACACGACCCGATATATGCTATGCTGTGAACCAGCTTTCACAAGCTATGGTTAAGCCTACCAAGCTCTAATGGAAGGCAGACAAGCATGTATTGAGATATATCAGAGGCACATCGGGATATGGATCATGGTACAAACAGAAGGATGAGTTGAGGCGGCATGGCTTCACGGATCGGTATCATCATATTAGAGATTGTGTGCAGTGGAAGATCATGTTACTTTCATACATTCCCACGGAGGATCAGGATGCTGATATCTTGATGAAGGCACTCACTAGGAGCAAATTCGAATACCATAGAGGCAGGATAGGGGTGGAAGATAATCCTTATCTTGTTGAGAGGGAGTGTTGAGATTGCAACAAGATGATGAGCTTAGTGGAAAGAAGTCGCCTTCACTAAGTGGGCCTGCAGGCTATTTTTGGCGCAAAGTCTATTTTTAGACATATGGATCATGTTATATGAGTTGCAGGATGCTATTTGTGGATGGTTGGTCAAGTCGGGAAAAATAGATGGACTTCTATTTTTAGACATACTGGGCGGAATCTATTTTTAGATTGCCAGTCTAAAAATAGATATGTCGAATATTATTAGCTCTTAATAATATTTTGACTATAAACATTATCTTATTCTCTTGGAGCACTTCAGTTAAGTGCACAGATGTGGCACAGGAGCTGACAGAAGGAATTACGCTATTCCTGAGGGTTATGTGGAGCTATGGCATGGATACTTCAGTTAGAACTCATGTAACAGAGTTTGGTGGAGTTGATTGAGGAGTTAATGGAGTTGTGTTCAATTTAACTAATCTAAACATAGTTGAGCTATTTGTATCTAGTTTAACTGATTGATACAATTAGTGAGAGTGGTGTGAATTAATTATTAATTAATTCACTAATTATAAACTCATTAATCAACTAAATAATACATCGCTAACTTCAAATTCATGGACAAGCCAATATAACAAAGGCAGACAGGGAAAGAAAGGTGTTAACCATCAGTTGTGACTATACTGTTGCATATTTGCAACAACCAGTGATTGGAGGAGCCCATGAGGATTGCGCAGTACAAGCCAGGTGGTTCAATTTATTTAATGAGCCATCCTATAGCATTGATTACGCAATAGAGGCTGGCTATCAGGTGGCAGAGATTGGAGCATGTGTTTTGCTAGATATAGCTTGATTAGTGTGTAGCAATTGGAGGTTGTGCTAAGAGATTGTGAGGAGCTTTGTACAATGATTGTTACATGATCTCTATGACATATAATATATAGATAGTTGGGGTTTTCAGCTTTAAGCTTTCCCATGAAATACCGTGTTCGTATGTGTGATTGTTTATGGTTTTAATGTGCGCATGCAATTGATTTTATTTCCGCATGTAATGATCAATGGTAGAGGAGATTCTGTATTGTGCATGAAGTTAAAATAGTGTGTGTTCAGGAGAATCTCGGTGAATAATATATCAATTATTAAATTTTCTACAACACCGATGCACTACTTATATACACCCGCTGGGCTTCATACATAATTAAAGGAACCGATACATGTAAATGTAAGAGCACCAAAACTCTCAGTATATACAACCCTGATTCTTATAACAAAAAATTCTCGGTGCATTCCACTTAAAGTGCTCCAGACCTTGAAATGTATACCGCGTCGGTGCTTATATAAAAAATCCCTGCTCATTATTTGATGAAGGAACGACTCTGAGGCATGCAAAAAAACAATTGTGGTTCCAGTGCTTTATTGTAAATATGCAACATTGGATTGTCTTGTTTACATAAAAACCCCGGTGCATTTGTTATATAGAGGCTCTAGTGCCGTTAATTTTAATAGTGCACCGAGAATGGAAATAATACTTTGTAGAACTGAGGGGGTGTTAGTTCTATGAAAGCACTTGTAAGTTAAGATTTAGAAGGCAACATGGCATTAATTAACAACAATACCGATGCTTGCAGATTTGAAAGCCTCGGTGCTCTCGTGTACCGAAAAGGCACCAATTATGCTAAAAGATGATGTCATGGTGTTTTTGTTTAAAGTAAAGCACTCGTGCGTTTTTATTTTATAGTGTTTTTGTATGAGATTTCTCTTTTTGGACACATCAACCTGTGACAATGCAATTATTGTAATTTTTAAAATATGTTATTCATTGAGAAATCAACATATATATTGTAACAATATGCTTATAAATTAATATTTGCTTAGTGCATTTGTATATGATTTTTATATTATGAGATTTCACATCTCTTCATTATAATATTTAATCATCCATATATTTAATCAGTGTTGTAACATTTTACAACGACATTGGATAACACAATAAATTAAATTAAAATGTATATTATTATATATCAATAAGAAGCTCTTTGTCATACAAAATGGGATTGTTATTGGTAACCCATTTTCTTTCAATTGGAACACTATATCCATGACTACATGAAACAAAATATCTGATTTCATAGAGAATTATTTCAAAAAATACAACAAGATGCATTGATATCCGAATAGATCATCATTTTTCGTTGTAACTGTTTTCAATGCTTGAGCTACTTCCATGACTTGGGTTATTTGGAGGAATGTTTTGATCATTGCACCGATTTTTTTCCTCTTCTTGATCTTGTTCTATCTGCAAACATAAAAATAAAGTGTAATGATTGTATCTACATGGGTGAGAATAATGAAAATTGAAATAATTAATATACATCAATGTAAATCGAAAAACAATGTACCACAACAAGAAGTGACTTGTGAATTATACTCATTCTTTCAAAACCAAATCTAATGCCTTCTTTCAACAATTGTTTTGATGGTGTAGTTCCATGCTTTGTTTCATGCAAGTTTTATACCCCATAATAAATCATATATTTAATATAAATGATTTTTTTGTTCTATTAATTATAAACTCATAGAAGTAAAACAACATAGATACTTACAAATTCCACAATTAATTTTGATATGCCAACATATACTCATAATCGTTATTTAACCCAATTTCAATTAATTAATTCGATGGATATTCTTTGTATGTTAGCACCTATTAGAAGGCATTCAAGAATGGTTGTTGTAAAACAACTTAAAATATACAGAAATGAAATTTTGAGTTGTTATAAGGAAATCTTAACAATTACTCATAAACTTTGAAATCAACCCTTTTTTTCTTTGTCATCCTATTTTATGTGTTGAATGAGTTCCATCTTGTTTTATTATCTACAAGAAAATACTTGAAAATTAATATTTAATGCTAATTTTTTTTTATATGTCAAAATTCAATCATGATTACATACATTTGAAGCGCGTTATTGTTGAGATGACTCCTTCTGTAATGCAATTATGTCTATTTCTTTGACCATTTCCTTATACATTTTTTTGGACATTCCTACTGGCATGTTTCGTATATCAACATGTTGATCATTTGGGATTTTCATAATCTTCTTGAAAAAAGTAATAAACTATTTTTATAATGATATATGAAAACTAAATATAACAAAATTGATATGAATAAATTAATGGTTTGTAGTAATATATACATATAATTCTAGAAAATCATTTTATACTATTAGGAATATTACCTTTTGAATGATTCTTTTTTTGTTGTTGTGTGTTTTTTCTATTGCGAGTGTGACATGTCTCATTGTCCAATTTTCTTGAAATTTTTCCTGTAGTTTAGATATAATTTCATTCTTAGAATCATTGCACTGATTTTTGTATTGTAAGTGGAATGTACGACTATACCTTCACTCCATTAGATCCCTCATAGTTTTGTAAAAATCCCACCCCCTTTAATTAACCTCCATCACCACTCCAGATGAGTTAATGACCAATTCATTGTCATTTACATGTTCCATAGATTTTCTTTTCTTAAAACAACATTGATCTTTTCCTTCATTGTTTCTCCTTGTATAACATTAAACATATATGAATTAATAGATTGTTTGAAACATGCTATCTAAAAAAAAAAAAAAAAAAAAACAACAACAACAACAACAACAACACTCTTATTGAATAGTATTTTTTCATTCACCTGATTCATCATTCGACAATATTTCTATCAAGTTTTTACACTGTTCTACACTTAAATTAGAAATAATATTATCAAACTTCTTCATTTTGTGACTCTGTATGACACACACCAACTAATACATATTAGTTAAACTTACGTATAGTTTAAACATATTAATTTTGTAAAGAATTTACAAAAAACTTGCCTTCTCTGATTTTTTTGATATGTTGTCATTGTGTCGATCAATGTTTTTGTTACTTGAGACCTTATGAGACATTTTATATCCATATAAAATCCATACCATTCAATACAAAATCCATTAGATATATTTTATAAATAAATCAAATAATTTTAGGCAAAAAAAATCTTTGGTAACCGGTATGTTTATCTGAACAGATAAATGCAACGGTGCGTTTGTAAGATTAAACGAATTTCCCCAAGGGATAGCTCAAATGGTTGAATCCTCGTTGCTAAGTACCTTACCAATTTAGGAGGTCGTGGGGTCAAATCTCCTCGATGCCCTTAGCGTTAGGCCCGAACATATAAGCCAACAGGTAGATCCCTTCGAGTAGATCTTCCTGGATATTTCCTTGGAAAAAAAAGATTAAATGCATTGGGATTTTAATTGTTTAGCACCGTCACAAAAAATTAATTTTAAATTAGGACAATGCACTTTGTAAGAATAAAGGAACGACACTGGTCTAATAATGATATTAATAACATACGCATCGATGCATTATATTACATAAGGAGCAACGATGAACATACTTGACATAATCAAAAGTGTTATAATATATTGGTGCATTGAGGTAGTCAAGTAGCTCCAATGCATTATGTTACATATGGTGCACCAAAAAACATATAGTCGTTGTTTAAAAACCGAAAAGGGCTGACGGTGTGATTTGTAAGGCTCAATGCACAACAATGATTTAACAGTGCTATTAGGAATAGGTGCGTTGGTGCATTATATTACACCGAGAGCAACAATGAAATGACTAGACATAATCAGAAGTGTTATAATTTACCGGTGCGTTGTATTACTCAGGTAGCATCAGTGCGTTATGTTACAGATGGCGCACTGCGCAACATATAACTGTTTTTTTAAGAAAATAGAGAGGGTCAACAACATATGGATCTAATTAAATAAGTGATTCCCCTACTTTATATGTCAAACACCCTATATATAGTAAGTACACAAATCCATCAAATCTAAAATGTCTAAATTGAAAAAACCCTAATTGTGAAGTGGTAGAGGAAGTTAAACCCTAATCTGAAATTTTGCAGGAATAAGCAAGGGTTTAAGGTAAGTATTGAATTTTATTTTTTATTTTTTATTTTTCCTGAATTTTAATTAAATTTAAATAGAAACAAAGATCTTAAAATTTTTTACTAGTAAAATATATAATAATTTGTTCTATTATATATGTTTTTTTTTTTTTTTTGCTGAATAGTGAATAAATCTAACATAAATTGTAAAATATTTTAACAGTAAAATTTAAGATTCTTGCTATCCATGTTTTTTAGTGAATCACCATACCTTTCAACTTTTGATCTTTCGACATATCTGAACTATTTTGCAGCTCTGATCTGATCTTCTCTTACAAATGATCTCTCTTTTAATTAAACCCTAACAAAAAATGTAAATTTTTTTATTAGTAAAATAAATAATAAAATTTAAAACTTACTATCTAGGTTTTTTAGTGAATCACCATACCTTTTAGCTTCTAATATTTTGAATGGTTTTGCTACTCCAAAGTATTATGTTGTTGTTGCACAATGCTACTGGTATCTCTCTTGCAAATCACTCCCTTGAAATTTTGGGTAAAATAATGAAATGGTGAACAACTTTTTACTATTTAAAAGACTTTATGAAATTGGATTTTGAAAAATCAATTGCAACTCATTTTTTAAATTTAAAAAAGAAGAAAAATAAACAAGAATTTTTTTTATTTGATTTCTTTGTTGAGATTCAACAAGAAAATTTCAGCACCCACGCCTAGTGCAGTAAGCACCTGCACTAGGGTGGGGCCCACAAGGCTATTTTTGGTGCTTGTCTATTTTAGTTATCCCTTAATTAAGATGGACAATAAAATGTAATCTAGTCTCAAAATAACTTGTAATAGTTAAATAAGAGTGATAAACTCAGTTAACTCATGGATTTCTAGTTAGAGGTAGTTGGTGAGGCATGCCAAGTAATTCTAGTTGTAATAGAGTTCGAAGTGCAGTGGTGCTTTAGTTAATGTAGGTTGTAATAAGCTTAACTCAGTTAAGTGAATTAAACTCAGTTGTGCTAGTTGTAACTGCTTGATACACTAGTGAGAGATCAAGTGAATTAAATATTAATTAATTCACAATCAATGATCTCACATGCAACTGAGGATTTACTATTATTAGCCGCATGCATGTCAGATCCCTTAGACCCAGTTGATATCTAGGTGAAAGGGAATTTGACTATCAGTTGTAGGATTATTGGGTTCCACCCATGCAACAAAACACCCATTGGAGTGCCCATGATACTTGCACAAACAAGGAAGGCCGTAATTCCTATTCTTTAGGATTTCATTCATCAAGAATTACGCAAGCAAGGAAGGCTGTATGGAGGTAGCAAATTGCCTAAGTATTGGTCAGTTTTATGTATGACAGTGTGAGACAATTATGTAATGTTCCTAGTTTTTGCCTTCAATAAAGTGGAACATTAGATTTTGATAATTTCACTTATAAGTTAAATAATTGGGTGATAAGGCCCATTCATAATAAGAACATGGATAAAATCCCTCTAGTATGAAAGGGGATCAGCCTTGGAATTAGATTTCACACCCTCATGTGTGAAAGTGGACATTTTGCAAAGTGGCTTGGTTAAGTTTGACCAAGTCAAACAACGTTGGGTATGAGGTGGAAAGCACTACATGGGACAGAGCAGAGATAGAGGAGGGAATACTCCTTTATGGAAGAAACCCTAATGGATGGGGCCCATGGAGAGAGAGCCTTCACTTGCTATATATGGAGAGGAGGAGAGCCATTGTTATTCATGCTTGTATTATTCATTTCATGTCTATTCAGACATTGTGCATTCTTTGCTGTTTAGCAAGAATTGCAGCCAGGGGATTCCTGTTTAGGATTTCCTCACCTTCTTGAGAGGCCTCTTGAAGGTTGGTTCTTCATTCTCCACATCTCTTGGCTCAATGCCAAAGAATCCTCCTCCAGGACAACGTTATTACTGCAACATCATAACTCTGTGTTGTAGGGTGTTGCAGTGGAGACTCCACAACACCTCTTCCATCTCTTGTTTTTCAGAGAGAGAGTCTTTCCTTTCTTTGGGAGATTAGATTGGAAGCTTGGGAGCTAATTTGCAGATCTTGGCACTTGGCCATAGTTTTCTATTCCACTCACTGCGCAGTCCCTCTTAGTGACTGCGTTATTTTCATGGAGTATCTGTAGTGAGGGTTTGCAGATTTATTGGAGGGTGAGATCTCAAGTGTAAGGATCAGCCTTCCACTTTGGAGATCCATTAGAGAAGGTATACTTCAGATTTATCATCATCTTCAGCCTTCTCTATTGAGTTTCAGATTTGTGTTGCTGCAACTACCCAACAACTTCGACATTTTTTCCATTTTGTGTATTTCAGCCAATCCCTTGGAGGATTGTTGTATTGTTGCTTTCAGGGGTTAGAGATTTTCTCCCCCACTTTATTTGAGCCATATATTATCATATATTTCAGTTATTATGTAATATGGAGCAGTATCTCTTATAAACCGCGTCCTCATAGCCTAAGTTTATGCAGAAATATCAATGTTATCTATTTTCATGTACTTGTCTTGTTGAGGCTTGCATTGCCTTTCTTGAGTGGATGTTTCCTCAAGAAATTGTACGCTTTTGCTGATATAACATTATTTGATGGCTATTCAGATCTTCATATGCTCATGGTTGTAAAATAACTCTGTCTTTCATTTCTTGTTCAAGAATTGTTGCAGTCCCTCACCGGGCACTTTCTGAGGATATCTAGTAGTGGGAGATCTGTTTAACCACTCTAGAAGGATTTCTTTAGCCCCAAATCTTGGATTTTGGTCTTAGACACATTTTTCTAAGGGATCCAGGTCTTGGTATCAAATCCTTCTGCCTCCATTTCTGGAAAATGCATTTTCCAGCCATGGATTGCTAGCTGTTCTGATTTGGGAACATTACAAATTAGCTGAGTACTCGAGGGCTCTTGTGAGAAGAGTTTTGTATGTAATTGTTTCATGATCCATGCTGAATATACAATAGAATATAATGGGGTTTTGATCAGAAAGATTTCCTCTGGAAATTATTTGTGTTGTGTTTGTTTCAATTCTTCTTTACTTCATGTGATTGGCGATTGTGTTTTTAATTCCGCAAAATATTTGTAGAAGCGATTCAATATTTAATTTTAGTACGTTATTAGATCATGTGAATCCATGATATACGTGCTTGCTGTATAATTTCTACATGGTATCAGAGCACATGAAATCACAATTGTAAAGGAGGAGTTGAGTTTGTGACTGGATATAATTCGAATTTGCAAAAAGACTTTCTTGGCGCTACAACTGATTCAAGATCGAAATGGCTTTCAATGGCTTGAGGTTGGAGTATGCACTCGAGGAAAGCTCAAACTATATTTCTTGGAAGGATAATATGGAAGCAATAATTGAAGACAATGAATTGAAGGAATTCATTGACAACAATGTTCCTAAACCCGCTGTGACAGATGCTACAAATCTGGATGCATGGAAAAAGAAAGTGGCCAGGTGAGGAGGATCCTATTGGAGCGAGTATGAGACCAAATTATCTCAAGCCTCCATGGGAAAGCCACACCATATGCAATGTGGAAGGCTTTGATGGATGTATTCAAGGGCAACAGTAACCATAGGAAATTGGTGCTCAAAGATAAACTCAGGAAGATCAAGATGGAGAAGGGCGACTCCATACCAAAATATCTAACAAAGTTTTTCCAATGTCGGGATGAACTAGGTAGCGTTGGTATAACTATCGCTAATGATGATTTGGTGAGCTTGGATATCTTAGGACTTCCCAAGAGTTAGCATAGTTATCAAGACTATGTCAATAGAAGGGAAAAACTTCCAGATGGGGAACGACTATGGTTAGATTTGGTGCAGGAGGAGTTCAGACGGAACACTAGAGATGAATATTTATTTAAGAATGAAGATGAATAAGATTTTTCTTTGGCTGCCAAAGTGAAGAAGGGGAAGGGGAATAAATTCGATTCCAAATTCGAGTCCAAGAATGGAAAGAAGCAGGACATGTCTAGGGTGAAGTGTTTTCATTGTCATGAGCATGGGCATTTTTCTACTAACTGTCAAGAAAAGAAGAAGAACAAGAAGGCTGGAGGATCTGCAGCTGGTGAGGCTTTGGCCTCGCAATTTGAGCTTGACTTCTCATTGATTGCATGTATGGTGCCAAGTGCATTGGGATCTGTGTGGTATTTTGATAGTGGCACTTCCTTTCACATGACGGGAGACAAGGAACTTTTAAGTGACTTGGAGGAGAAGGATCTCAAGATGCATATTGAAATGGGCGATGACGAGTGGTACAATGCTACCGGGATTGGTACCATTACCTTCCAGAGGTAGTAAAGTAAACCCTTTAAATTAAAATATGTAATGCATGTACCAGGTTTGAATAAAAATTTAGTCTCAGTCGCAATGTTGGAGGATAGAGGCTATGATGTTGTTTTTAGTGAAGGAAAAGCTTTCCTGTGACATACAAAAACAGGACAAGCCAAAAGGATAGGGATTCAAGTTAAGAATCTCTACAAGCTAGAGGTAGATGGTTGCATATAAATTATGGGCAAGTCAGATCATGTGGTGAGCCGGGATGAGGGCGAATTATGGCACAGGAGATTGGGCCATCTTCACCATGGAGCCTTGAAAGTCATGCAACAAATTTCTACTAGTCTTCCTAGGGGTACACTTGCGCAATCCTTGAGAGAGTTCAAGGCCACCTTTCATGAGAAGGAGAACCGAGCTTCGGGGATCCTTGAGAGAGTTCACACAGATGTGTGTGGACCATTCTCTGTTGCTTTGACAACAAAAAATAAGTATTATGTAATATTTGTTGATGAGTTTTCTCGTAAGTGCTGGATCTTCTTCATGCATAAGAAAGATCATACATTATATAAGTTTCTTGAGTTTAAGGCACTGGTGGAGAAAGAGTCGGGGAAGCAAGTGAAGGCTCTTAGGAGCGATAATGGTGGAGAATACATCTCTAATGAATTCGATAACTTCTACAACAAATAATGAATTTGAAGAGAAATGATAGCACCTCATAACCCACAACAGAATGGGGTCACGGAAAGAAATAACATAACGATCGTGAGTGCATCAAGAGAGATGTTGCATGATCAAGGCCTATTGATGCATCTATGGGAGGAAGCATGAAACGCTACAACATTTGTGCAAAACTGTTGTCCTCATAGGATACTTGGCATGAGTACACCTGAAGAGGCTTTCACTGGTGAGAAACCTGATGTTTCACACTTTAAGATTTTTGGCTCATTGTTTATGTGCATGTGACCAAGGACACCATGAAGAAGCTAGAACCGACAACTGAGATCAAGATTTTTTTGGGGTACACTGAAACACCCCATAATTATCATGTGTATTTTCCAAACAACAGAATGATTGTTGCGCGACGGGATATAAAATTTGATGAGGAGAAATCCATACGGTTGTCCTTTGAGAGGGAGCTAGATTTGCATGCAAAGGAGGAACTGTTGGTTCCCAAGGATGAGCCTCAAGATGTGGATTAGCCACATCTGGAGGATCATGGAGTGGAGGAAAACACTCATGCAGAGCCATCCATCAGAAATGGGAGAAGGTGCACCACGGAAGCTGATAGATTGAGACTTGATGCTGCGGATAATGTAGCAGCCCCTACTTCACAGCGTAGATAGAGACAATCTCCTGACCAATTTACTGGATACATGGATCTTATGAGAAAATGTATTGTGACTGAACCATCTTCCTTTTAGGAAGTAGTGCAACAACTAACTTGGGTTGATGCAATGGTGGAGGAGTATGACTCCATTGTCAAGAACAATACATGGGAGATTGTCCCAAGATAGGTCGACAAATCAGTGGTTGGATCGAGATGGATCCACAAAGTAAAGCAAGATGCTAATGGGAGTGTGGAGAAATACAAGGCCAGATTTGTGGCTCGAGGATTCTCACATATTGAGTTGATAGATTATGATGAGACTTTCGCACCTATTGTAAGGTACTCTTCCATAATATCCATCCTTGCACTCTCGGCGCAGATGTGCTGGCACATTCATCAGATGGATGTAAAAACTGTGTTTCTCAATGGGATCATTGAGGAAGAGGTGTACATAGAGCAGCCTGAAGGTTTCAATATCTTCAATAATGATTTGCATGTGTGCCGACTCAAAAGAGCACTGTATGGGTTGAAGCAAGCACCCCGTGCTTGGTACACTCAAATAGACAACTATTTCACCAGACTGGGCTTTACCAAAAGTGAAGCAGATGCAAACCTGTACCAGATTGTGGTTGAGGGTAAGATATTGATTATTTTTCTTTATGTTGATGATCTAATTTTGACTGGTGATGAGTAGCTGATACACTCATGCGAGGAGGATCTTGGAAGGGAGTTCGAAATGAAAGACATGGGACTCCTCCATTATTTCCTTGGATTGGAAATATGGCAGCGGGATGGTGAACGTTTTGTGTCTCAAGGAAAGTATGCAAAGGAGATATTGGGTAAGTTTCACATGGAGAGCTGCAAACCCATGGATACTCCTCTTCCACGAAATTGGACGAAATAGGATGCTACTTCTAGAGAGGTAGTGGATGCTAATGTCTACAGGCAGTTAGTTGGTTCACTGATGTATCTAGTGAACACCAGACCAACCATTTGATACGCAGTTAACCATCTAAGTCAAGCTATGGTTAAGCCCACCAAGATCTTTTGGAAGGCAGGGAAGCATGTCTTGAGATACGTGAGAGGCACATCAGAGTATGGTCTATGGTACAGATGGACAGAGGGAGTGAAGCTTCAAGGCTTCACGGATGCAGATTAGGCAGGCAGTCCATCAAAAAGAAAGAGCACATCAGGAGGGATATTCAACATAGGATCGACAACAGTTTCCTGGTACAACAGGAGACAGTGATCTGTGGCACTTAGTTCAACGGAAGCAGAATACATGGAAATAAGTCAAGATTCACGTGAGGCTATCTGGATGAGAAAGATCTTAGTTGGTTTGTTTGGTTCTCAGATGGATCCGACAGTGATTCATTGTGATAATCAGAGTTGCATTAAATTCTCGATTAATCCTATGTTTCATGATAGGTCCAAACACATAGATATCTAGTACCATCATCTAAGAGATTGTGTGTAGAAAATAATAATGTTACTTCAGTACATTCCCAAGAAAGATCAGGATGCAGATATTCTGACGAAGGCGCTCACTAGGAGAAAATCCAAATACCATAGAGACAGGATCGAGGTGAAGGATAATCCCTTTCTTGTAGAGAGGGAGTGTTGAGATTCAACAATAAAATTTCAGCACCCACGCCTAGTGAATTAAGCACGTACACTAGGGTGGGGCCCACATGGCTATTTTTGGTGCATGTCTATTTTAGTTATCCCTTAATTAAGATGGACAATAAAATGTAATCTAGTCTCAAAATAACTTGTAATAGTTAACTAAGAGTGATAAACTCAGTTAGTTCATGGATTTCGAGTTAGAGGTAGTTGGTGAGGCATGCAAAGTAATTCTAGTTGTAACAGAGTTTGAAGTGCATTGGTGCAATATTTAATGCAGTTTGTAATCAATTTAACTCAGTTAAGTGAGTTAAACCTAGTTGTGATAGTTGTAACTACTTGATACACTAGTGAGAGATCAAGTGAATTAAATATTAATTAATTCACAATCAATGATCTCACATGCAACTTAGGATTTACTATTATTAGCTGCATGCATGTCAAATCCAGTGGATACCCAGTTGAGATCTAGGTGAAAGGGAAGTTGACTATCAATTGTAGGATTATAGGATTATTGGGTTGCACCCATGTAATCAAACACCAATTGGAGTGCCCATGGTACTTGCGCAGTCAAGGAAGGCCATAATTCCTATTCTTTAGGGATTGCATTCATTAGGGATTGCGCAAGGAAGGAAGGCTGTCTGGAGGCAGTAAATTGGCTAAGTATTGGTCAGTATTTGTATGACAGTATGAGACAATTAGCTGAGTACTGGAGGGCTTTTGTGAGAAGAGTTTTGTATGTAATTGTTTCATGATCCATGTTAAATATACAATAGAATATAGTGGGGTTTTTAGCAACAAGATTTCCCTGGGAAATTATCTGTGTTGTGTTTGATTTGATTCTTCTTTACTTCATGTGATTGGCGATTGTGTTTTTAATTCCGCAAAAGATTTGTAGAAGCGATTCAGTATTTAACTTTGGTACATTGCTAGAACGGGTGAATCCATGATATACATGCTTATTGTATAATTTCTACATTCTTTTCACATTAGTGTATTTGATAGTCAAGCACACCGATGCGTTTATATAAAAATACCACCTACATTTCCGAAGCATATTTTTTTTTTCAACACACTGACATGATTCATTTTTGAAATCCTGAACCGGTGCAATATTTTTTTTTTTTTAAATGCAACGATGCAATATATAGTGAAAAGAGCACTGAGACAATATAATTCATTTTATTTTATAAATTCAGGAAACATTTGCGTACCGGTGTTGTTTTTTATTTAAACGCGTTGATGCGTTTTATGTGAAAGAGCACTGATATGATAAATTATTTTCTATTTTTTTTTTTAATGTCGAAAACCAGTGCAGGTATTATTTAAACGCCCTAGTGCACCTATTATTTCAACCTACTTGTTTCGTTTATTCTTATTAGCGCACCTGTGGGGTTTAAAAGTTATCTGAAATTTTATTTTCACATAAAATGACATATTAATCTCAAATTATCCTTTATGACACATCCACATGAATTACAATAGTTCTTAGCATACATTTTCCACTTAAAGTCACCTTGTCTTTTACAAATGGTATCAAAACTATATTGAAATTCAGATTGTGGTTATATGGTTCTCGAGATTAATTTTAGATATTCACACAAAATTTAATTTTTGAATTTTCTCAAATACAGGGACAAAATCTCAATAATCTCAAATGGTCAATTCTTCAAATTCCAACTCATTCCATATTGTCGATCAAAGTTCTTTGAGGAGTTATCCCTTTCCATCTCGACTAAGTTCATATTTTATTTATATTTTGATTATCTAATTGATATATTTTTTTATCCATGTCAATTTGAATAAAAATGTATGTAATGTTTTTGCAGGATTCAGATTCATAATCGAGTTCAGATGCAAAAAATATTGCTCCATATTATTTTCAAAAATGTCTGAAGCTCTTATCGGGAGCAACATATCACAAACAGTTGGTATATGAAAATGGACAACCTCTTCACCCTGCCAATTGGAACATGACATTTTCTAGCCACAACAATGATGGTAATAATTGTTTGGTATACTGAAATTTCAAGAAACCAATTGCATTGTCATGCTTACTAATATCATTGATATTTTACTAATGGCATTGAATATGTTTTGAAATTAGGATTCTAGTGATGGTGAGTGACACACCTACCATCTTCCGGTGCACCCCACTACAACGTCAAATAGAGAGAAGGCTACATTAAGAGAAAGCCAGAGAGGAAGCATACAAAGAATGGTTGAATCAACCACCTATTCAATTCCCACTACCTCCAGATTGACCAATTAGGAATGACTACAAAAATAATAGTTCTTCATCACAAGATGGAAATGGAGCCAATCAAATGGAGGTTGGTATGGATGATTACTTATGGGATACGACTACCATGGAGATAATGTTGTTACATGCATTCTAGAACGATGATTTAGGATATGATGATCACATCGCTGATACCTTATTCGAAAGCCTGAAATCTGCTTCCACCAACCCTCTCTTTGGACCTGGCAGCAAGTCAAAGTCTACTTGGCTGGGGACCATGATGTTGTTGTACAACGTGAAAAAAAAGTTTGGCATGTCAAATGCATGTTTATCGGTAATATTTAGGTAATTGAATTGCATGATCGATCAAGTTCCTTATATTCTATCACAATCAAATTTAAAAATGGTAGATTTTATGAATGTTAAATATTTACATTGTATAATCATATTCCCACTAACTACACGATAGTAAAAGATACGGTTCTTCTGAGTGATAATTTCTCGTCGGTTAGCTGCAAAGAGAAAAATAATTGTTGAAAATGTTGGGTGTTTAGTGCACATAATATCATGCATGCTTGAATGATTGTATTCTATATAGAGGAGAATATTCAGACAAAGGGATACGTTTGAAATGTGGGCATGACAGGTACCACAATTAAAAAAAATGTGTAAATCACGTGGTCCTCCTCATAAGATATTGAAAGACATGCCTATAATCCCAATGATTCAAAGAATTTTTCATTGCAAAGAATTATCTATGTTGCAGGGATGTCATGCCTCAAACAAAAGTGATTCACGAATTATGAGAATCCCAACAGATTCAATAGCCATGAAGCATATAGAGTACACATGGCCTGAAAAATTCAAGGAGGAAGTACAAAGTCTACGGCTTAGCATAGTCATGAATGGAATCAACCCATATTCCCTCCAAAACACCAACTATTATGTTTGGATTGTAGTAGTAATCAATAACAATATCCCCCCATGGTTGTGTGTGAATAATGAACATCTTATGTTGGATCTCATAGTCGTTGGTAGAAGACAAGTGAAGAATATGGATGTCTACTTACAACCATTGGTAGATGAATTTAAGGAATTATGGGAAGGGATACATGTGTACAATGTATAAAGACCCATAGAAACAGAGAGTAGTTTTACATTGTATGGAATATGTGCTTACACCATACATGATTATCCAGGCTTAGGATTTTTCTTTCGTAAATTACATTTTTATTGATTTGTTTAGTAACATTATTAACGTTCACATATTAATTTAATTTATTGCAATTATTAAGATCTTCGTGGTTGCTAATGTGTCAGCCTGTATACAATAATTCCGCAGGTCTTGTAACAAAAGGGTATCATGGATGTAAATGTTGTGGACCTTCTTTAAAGGTTAGGTGGTTGGAACACCTACGAAAGCCAATGTATGACTATTATATGGTATTCCTCCCAGAATAACACCCTTATAGAATAGAAACATCTGATTTCAATGATAAAATAGAGAGAACCCAAAGGCTTGCAACAACGACACCAACTGGATGGCTTAGAGCATATGAGATAGAGAAGGAAAAGGAGTTTGTAGAAATATTTGATTCAAATGTGATCTATAATTGATCGAATAAAGTGCTTAAGCAGTTTGATTAGTTTGTCCTTTAGAATTGACTGTTAAATGAAGTATGATTTAATGAAAAATGACATAAACCCACAACATAAATGAATTAAATAACAACAATAATCAGAGAGAAGAAGAGACAAACAATTTGATGATGGAGTTCGTCCCTCCTGGACTACATCTTCGGGTCCGCTTTTTAAGTGGGCATCCGTTTTTATTAGGATTTATCTTGAAGAATATTGACACTGATATGGAAAAAAATTAATGTGCTTGCAAGCACTTCGGAACCCTGTAAACAAAAATTACTCTTCCTCGCCTTTCCGACGCCTGTCTCCGTGCTCAATTCCGACCACCGACGGCTGAGAAATGCTGCAAACAAATTCGCCTCTAACCTGCTGAAACTGATCTTCAAAAGCTCAATGTCTTCACATAAATCCAAGATGACTTCATGAGCAAATTCCATGGCTTAAATAAGCTGCATCGAACCTTGGATAACCAAAAATATCAATTGGTTGAGCAAAAGAGGGTCTCAAATCCCTATCTTTACACAAACTTAGGGATTAAGTTCCTAAACCTTAGGCGCTGAATTAAATTTAAAAACCCATATTTGGACCTTATAATATAATTTTAGCCTGGCGGCTAGCTAACCGGGTGGAGGATGAAAACTGCCGGCATGTGAGTAGGGATGTATTCCGACTGTTGCGATGGCTCCGGCGGTCATGGTTACATCCAGCGGTTCTGGTGTGACCTTATCACATGTTATCCCGATGTGGTCTCTACGGTTATGAAGCGCTGTGGTTTTATCAAACGCTGTCAACTAACAATTACACTGCAGTCTCATCAGTCACATGTTATAACTTCCGACGCGGTTAGGAGCTAACGGTTACAGTTTAATTGTTTTAACATTGTGGGTTTTAATTAAAGTTTTATTATATTGTTTCAAACAACATCACCTGAACCTTGTAACTAAGGTTTATGGTATAGTATTTATGGTTTTGTGCTAGGAATTTAAGTTTAGGTTTAATCAATAAAAACATTTTACTATAGTGTTTTCGGTCCTAGGTTTAATGCATATGATTTTTTTATAGGTTTAAAACTTAGGATAAGGATTTAATGTCTTAGACTTAGGCTTAATGTTTAGAACCTAGGCTATCAGTTAGGTCTTAGATGATGTGGATAGGGTTTTAGACTAAGGTATTAGGGTTTTAGATTAGGTATAAATTTTAACCTTAGACCTTTACAATGTCCTTTTAAACCTTAGTTTAGGATTAAAACCCTTACATCATATCACAAAATTCGATCCTTATGAAATATGGAGGACCTTTTCACAGGAAAAACTGGAAAAAATGCATGTATGAATACTAAACTAGTCATCGAACTGCTGGAGTTGACTTGGACCTTTTTGTTGAACTGTAATGATCAAGATCCTCCTGGATCATTCCTCTCCACTTAAAAAGCTTTTAGACCACAAAATCTTGATTTTAAACTGACAATAAGTGAGAATACAACTCTCTCACTTTCATCTTGACTTTGATGACATACAACCATACCTGCTCATTGACTTGAAATTGATGCTTATCATGGCGCAATTTGAACCTGACTTGACTTAATTCTTGTCGTGGTGCAGAAAAATGTAACGCTTGATTGTAAGCTTCCTGCACATAAGTTACAAATTCATCCCACATATTAGGATGTATACTGCAGTTTCCTCGAAGAATATGTATCTCAGTCATGTTCACCATTTCTGTCTGTCCTTGAACCAAATCCATGCTGCCCCATGGTTGCAAAGGAACTAGAAGTGGTATGTGCAAACCAATATTTCGATTGCATGGCCTGCTTGTCGAACACATTACACATCCCTTTATGTACTTCACAATTGTTTCATACATATGAGGCCAGTAACAATATTTTTGACTTTGTGTCGTAGTCTTGCTTACGCCTGCAATCCGAGAAAGATAAATTTCCTGAATAACCTGCACCTTTTCTATCTGAGCATTATGAGTTAGTGATTCAAAAGTATCTTCTAAATCATTATCAGTACTATACTGTTCTACATAAATTTCATAAACCATTGAAATTTTATGCAGTACTACTGAAACATTCAAAGACAACATATCAACTAATTTACTTTTTACACCTTCCCTGTCCTTAATTACTAAGTGAATTTGCTGAAGAAATCCCATCCAACTGTAGTGAGATTGTTGCATCTTATTATATGACTGAAAGTATTGAAGCAGCTGATAATATATGTGAATCAATGTTTTAATTTCATATCCTTTAACATCTATTTTAACTTCATATGGTTGTTGATGATTTATAAATGCAGTAAAATGTTTCTTCTTAATTGAATCAACTTTAACATCGAAACTTATTCCCCATGCCCTGTTTTGCTTATGAGACAATATTATGGGTGAACTGTATGGAGATGATCTATGTCACATGAATTCCATCCCTGAAATTTCTTGCTTTATTTCTTTACACTCTACAACTAACTTGTGACACATTCCATTATTAGAGGCATCAAACATCGACTGCATCTCATGTGATATTTTCTTTTTATGAAGTAGATGTTTTGGTTCTTTAATTAGATCCTGAAATGAATCTACCTTTTTAACCAAATTACCTTAATACTGAATTTCACAACCTGAACAAGTATCAATAAAATCCTTATGTTGCTCTTTTATCGACATGAGTATGTATCTCCTACCTGAACTTATTAAGCGCTTCATCTGATTAGCATTAATTAAATTCAAGTGATGTTTGTTTTTATGTTCCTGAACGATGTATTTAATCCCATCTTTTATGAGATGATACTTATGTTATTTTCTATAAAATATTGCATCACGGTCATAGAGATAAGGGCTACCTAAGACAATTCCACAAATGTCTAACGGTGTCACATCTAGCTCCACTTCATCGATATAGTTAGCTGTGATTGCAAATTTTAACTGACACTGTTTAGTAACATGAATTTGACTTTGTTCCTTTAACCACCCTAAAGGATAAGTCTTTGGATGATTATGTGTTTTCAAACCCAATTTTTTAACCAATGAATCAGAAATCAAATTTTCCTATGATCTCGTATCGAACAATGTATATATCTTAGTATGCTTTGAAGTTACCCTTATATGAAAAAACTCGATTCTTTTATCTTCATTCTGTTGTTTGATGTTTGAAGAAGCAGAAGTACTAGCATCAGAAATTTTACCTATTGTAACCATAGCAGTGATTTTACCTTCATCACCTGAATCGGATCCCAAGTCCAAGCCTTGCTGGACTGCTGTTTCAACCTTCTTTTCACCCTTCTTCGATTGAAACTTCTTCGGCTTCAGTTCCGGATGAAGTTTCCAACACCTAGCTTCATCATGGCCGATCCTTTGGCAGTGTGTACACGTAGGTCGATCTTCTTCCTTCTGAGCTGTGGTAGTCTTCTTTCCCTTTGACTTGCCCTTCTTTTTTTTGTCTTCAGTTTCCATCTGCTTGGATGTCTTTGGTGTAAACTTGAATGGGCTACCACCTGATTCGACATGAATTTCTTGAACACAAACTTCATCAAAATCATTATAATTTAACATTAATAATGTATTATGCAAATATGAATGCAAACTACCAATATACTTCAACAAAGTTTCTTTTGTGTCCAAATAAATACCGAGTGCTAATGCCTTCTTTTTGAATTCCTGTGTGAACTCTTGAACACTCTGTCCCTTACCTTGTCACAAGCGCTGCCAGTCAATTACAACTTGCTGTGTGCGACTCAATGGATAGAATTGTTTCTTTAGAGCTTTAATAAACTTATTCCATGAGGTGATAACTTTTCCCTTACGCTTTAAATCTATTTGTGTCCTACTCTCCCACCAAATCAAAGCAGTACCCCCCCATTCTAAGAGTAGCTAATTGGATCTTTGTCTTATCATCAATAATATATTGAATACGAAAATAGACTTCTAACTGTTTTACCCAATTCTCTAGTTTCTTAGGGTTTATTTCTCCATCATACACAGGTAATTCAAACTTAACATCAAGTTTCAAAAGTGGATTCTTATGTTTCTTTTCTTTTTCTGATTCAGAACTAGAAGTAGAAGAGGAAGAAGAAGATGATGGAGATGACGGAGGAGAAGGAGATTTATCTGCCTTGCCTTTAACCTTTTCCTTATTTGATGCCTTCGACGATGAGGCTGCATCCCTCGTCTTCTTGTCTTCATATAATTCTGCCAACATTTGCTGCATGTTTGGAAACATCTGCTAGATTTGATTCTCATCCATGGGTTTCTTTTCAGTAGCTTCAGGAGTCTCAACAGTCTCAGTCCTTATCATCGTTGATTGATGATTGAATTTCCGCCTTCCGATCTCTGGATCGAATTCCTCAAGCTTGTCTTTTCCACGTTGCAATCACAACCTAGTTAACATCCAATGACAAACAAACTATAAGCACAACCTTCTCTGATACCAAAAATGATCCTTAATTGATCGAATAAAGTGGTTAAGAAGTTTGATTAGTTTTTCCTTTAGAATTGACTGTTAATTAAAGTATTCTTTAATAAAAAATGACATAAACCAACAACATAAATGAATTAAATAACAACAATAATCAGAGAGAATAAGAGGTAAACAATTTGATGACGGAGTTCGTCCCTCCTGGACTACGGGTCCGCTTTTAAGTGGGGGTCCGTCTTTATTAGGATTGATATTGAAGAATATTTACACTAAAATGGAATAGAATGATTGTGCTCGCAGGAACTTCTGAACCCTGTAAACATAAATTACTCTTCCTCCCCTTTCTGACGCCTATCTCCGTGCTCAATTCCAACCACCGACAGCTGAGCAATGTTGCAAACAAATTCGCCTCTAACTTGCTGAAACTGATCTTAAAAAACTCAATGTCTTCACTTAAATCCAAGATGACTTCATGAGAAAATGCCATGGGTTAAATAAGCTGCATCAAACCTTGGCTAACTAAAAATATCAATTGTTTGAGAAAAATAGGGTCTCGAATCCGTATCTTTAAAAAAACCTAGGGATTAAGTTCCAAAACCTTAGGCGTTGAATTAAATTTAAAAACCCATATTTGGACCTTATAATATAATTTTAGCCTGGCGGCTAACTAACCGGGCAGAGGATGAAAACTGCTGGCATGTGAGTAGGGATGTATCTCGACTGTTGAGGTGGCTTCGGTGGTCACGGTTACATCCAGCGGTTCTAGCGTGACCTTATCACATGGTATCCCGACATGGTCTCTGCGGTTATGAAGCGCTGTGGTTTTATCAATCGCTGTCAACTAACAATTACGCCATGGTCTCATCAGTCACATGTACAACTTCCGACGCGGTTAGGAGCTAATGGTTACGGTTTAATTGTTTTAATACAATGGGTTTTAATTAAAGTTTTATTATATTGTTTCAAACCACATCACCCAAACCTTGTAACTAAGGTTTATGGTATAGTCTTTATGGTTTTGCGCTAGGAATTTAAGTTTAGGTTTAATCAATATAAACCTTTTACTATAGCGCTTTCAGTCCTAGGTTTAATGCATAGGATTTTTTTATAGGTTTAAAACTTAGGATAAGGATTTAATGTCTTAGAATTAGGCTTAATGTTTAGAACCTAGGCTATCACTTAGGTTTTTAAACCTTAGGTCTTAGATGATGTGCATAGGGTTTTAGACTAAGGTATTAGGGTTTTAGATCTAGGTATAAATTTTAACCTTAGACCTTTACAATGTCCTTTTAAACCTTAGTTTAGGATTAAAACCCTTTACATCAATTCAAAAAATTCGATCCTTATGAAATATGGAGGACCTTTTCACAGGCAAAGCTGGCAAAACTGCGTGTATGAAGACTGGACTGTCATCGAACTGCTGGAGTTGAATTGGACCTTTCTGCGGAACTGTAATGATCAAGATCCTCCTGGATCAAAATGGGGGAGCCTATGTTCGATGATACAAATTTCTTCGACCCCTATGTTGAGAAATTTAACTTGGGGATGAAAAGGAAAATTTTCTTTTATGAGCTCCCATATTGGGAGCATCTTAAGATTTCCCACTTACTAGATCCCATGCATATATTTAAAAATGTTTTATCTTCTTTATGGAGGAACATATCATTGAAAAAAGTGACACATCGGCTGTTAGGAGAGATTTTATTTCTTCAAAAACTAAAAAGAAACATTGGCTAAGACGAGAAACTAGAGGAGAGACTCGACTCTCTTGGTCTTTAAAATAAGGTGATGTCCCATGGATTTTAAAGAAATTATATGATATTTATTTGGCAAAGGAAGTTATAATGAATGTGAAGGTGACTTCTTTATATGGGTCTTCACTGCGGCATTGATTTTTTGTGGATGGCTGTTTGTCAGGGTTGAAATCGCGTGACTATTTGAACATTTTAAGAGTACATATGTCAAAAACATGATTTTATTATTATTTTTTAAATTTTCACGCATGTAATGAGATATTTTATAATTAATTTGTGTATAATGTACTATTTATTGTGGAATGTCAATATCCTTTGCTCGTGCGTGGGTGTGTGAACCATGACTTCCCCCAAGACCTACAAAGTGCCATATCTAAATTATCTGCATTTGTACGTTGGATCACATCAAAGGAGATTCATATGGATAACATTCCATAGTGGTGTCAAGAGATAACCGAGATTGTTTGTATGTTTGAGAAGGAAATGCCGACGAGTTTCATGGACTTGAAGGTTCATCTTCAAATTCACCTAGTAGATCAGGTTGAATTAGTTGGGGTCGTTTCTTATTGTTTGATGTTCTTCTTAGAGAGGTACATGAAGAAATTGAAAGGTTTTGTTTGACAAAGGGAAAAACCTGAGGGGTCTATGGCAAAGGGGTATATATCGTATGAGCCTTTCTATTATGCCAGTGAGTACATCAAGCAGATCGACAACACACCAAATGCGATGATTTGGGATGAAGAAAGGGGTGAATAAAAAAGAGAAGGGGAGATTCTTGAAATGAATGGAAATAGGTGCATCATAAAGAGTAAGTGCAGGTTTATCACTTGTCAAATTACTACACATTAACTATTCACTATGAAATTCCTATTAACGAATATTTTGATCTCATACGTACTAAATATATATATGTTGGTTTGATTTGATCACCAACGAATTCAGAAATTGAATCCATCAACAAATTCATTCTTTACAATATGGAAACAACATAACTGTGGCTTGCATTGTACAAAGAGAAGATGACGAAACGATAAAGTGACAGGAAACAATTCAAATGGTTTAACGGTAGAAGTGTGCCTTATCCTAATCATTTAGAAAAAAAACATGCAAATGATATGCCCTAACAGTTGGATTGTTGATCAAGTTAGAGAGAAATACAGTGCATATGGTTGTTACCTGTGTGCTAAAGAGGATGCGCTAAACATAGGGATTGGATGCAACAACTCGGTAATTATAATATCTTTCTGTACAATTTTAACTTCATATTGCACCTTTGAATTGTAATGTATATATATTTTATATTTTTAATTATGTTCTGGTTGTTAGACACATGACACTATGATTATTTCACTTTTTTTTATAGGTGCATTTGTTCCCATCTATGTGGGAATATGGACATCATTTTTTCACGAAGGATGTCGATGATGGATGCATGACACAAGACTGTGGAGTGGAAGTCGAGTTCGAACAATTTAGTCATGCTAGCCATCGCGATAAAAAATAGAGTAATGCACTGACTCCAGTGCGCTATCAAACACAATTGCATCATAGATGATGCGCACATACCTATAACGCATCGCTTGGTTCACAAATTCAAATTTCCGGAGCGGTGTGTCACACTTATACATCGGTGCGCATGTATAACATTTTGACATCAGGACAGAATGTTCATGTTATCTAATGTACCAATATATAGCTATATTTTTAAATTTTATTTAGGTGATGTGTTGGGTAAAGATGATATCACCGGTGCGATCAAAATATATCAACCACACTGCATTTGTGATGGTGATTAAGAGACATTTCTTTGAGTTTCAAATAGGCTTGGTGATACATTTTTTTCATGTTTAGATTATGTAAAATAAATATCTATTTTTTTATGTATTTGTAACTAAATTATTTAAAGTAGACATGTCTTTATCGCTGTGAACATGATGTAATATTAGCTAGGAGAAATTAGTAAAACATGAATTTATTGAATATCTCGTGATAATTTAATTTGTATTATTTAAACTATATTATTTAACTCATATTTATTATTAAAAAGAGTTAAATTTAAACCAGTATAATAACAAATAAAGAACCAAATTAATACCGTCAAAATGTTATATCTTTATTACTAAAAAATGTTCACTTGCCTCTTTAAGGGAGATATTCCAATAGAGCAAACCACCAACTACAAGTAACTTGATCACAAGCCTTATTTTACATTTCTTTATTCTCATATTTAGAGAGATAAAATTTAAATTTAAATTGGTAAGAGTTGCTATAAATAATAAATTGAAATTGCTTGAAAATCTCATAACTTTAGTAATAAAATAAATTTTTTAAGTTGTATTAAATCTAAATTAATTGTGCCAAGAGGTGCTCTACAACTTAGTATGGGAGAGATATAGTCACATAACGTTACATCTAAAAATAGTAAAATAATAATTGAAATTAACAAATTAAAGATAGTAATAACAAAAGAAACAAAAAAATAATTTAGTGACAACCATAAGTAAAATATTTCAATGTCTATATTAAATAACATAATTTTATAGATACTTTATATAGAGAAAAATAAAGTAATTTAAATTGAAAATTTTCTTATATTTTCACTTTTTTCTTTTGTAAGCTTGGCACGACTACATTTTCACCATGTCCAATATATCACCTTGATTAGGTGGGGAATTGAACTAGTGACTTCAAATCAAAGAGTGCCTTAAAAAAGCACCTGATTACCATCTATCCAAGACCGTGTGAACCTTATATTTTCACTTTAGTATGAGGGATATTATATGAAATTTTCAATGTTTAATATTGGTTTGATATGTAATATTAATTTAGAAAATATTAATAATAAAAATAATTAAATGTATACATACAAGAAAAAAATGTGAGGGGGTATAATTTAACATTTTAATAAAGATAACATGAATTATAAATAAAATATTTCAATGTCAACTACATACATATTAATATACCAGCTGCCTAGAGGGGTCAAATATCTTTTCGTTCAAAACAATGTTTACATCTAAAGATATTTTATCCCTCTCGATGCTTGGTCCAGAGTTAAAATGGATTTAGGCTGCACATTGTAAAAAAAATGACTTAAGTTTTTAAAATTTAACAATACATTGAATTTTATAAACCAATATTGAATTACTTAAATTATATTTTTGAATATTTTTTTTTTTTTTGTAAATTAGAAAGTTATATTAACATATGAAAAATTAATTACATCATAAGCAAGCTGGTGAGAGAAAAAGCTTCAAGACCAAGAATAGAGAATTGTGGGTAGAAGACCCTCTTGTGATGCGTTTTACATGGGAGTTAGCAGAGGGGGCGAGACAATTACAAAAAAGTGGAAACATAACCCCAAACAAAAATGGCCAACTTGGCCTCACAGAAGGAGAAGGCCCCGACGGGCTGAGAAACTATACAATGCGATAGTGCGAATAGAGCCGAAGAACACTAGACATAGGCAAAAAGAAACATGGGAACATCTTGGGACTGAGGGAGCATTTAAGCTGTGTATTTGCAGGGTGATCATCAAGACTGATGGGGCGCTCTGGGGTGTTGCCTTCATTTGTAGTGTGCCGAGATTTCTCGATCGTGGAAGGGCCTGCTGCCTCCCCTTTGATCTCCGAGATACCTTGTTGACCGACAATTATTCTCCTGAGCATAGTATAGTGAGGATAGTTTTTATCAACAAACTTTGGTGGTGGACCTCCCCCACATAGATAAGGAATTTCTCCGTGAGGGCATCTATTTTCTTTTCCACAACATTATTACTTTCTCGTTGCTCCTGCAGAGCTAAAGCCAACATGGTTTTGGTTTGCCAATGGAGCTCAATAAGTCTACTAAATATGTTTTCCCTTGCCCTTGTCAACCCAGGATTTGGGATCTAGTTGATAGAAGCGTCGACCTCTTCCACAGAGACCCTTTAGCAGAAATTCCTGGCCTTGTCCTCTAGCTTGAGGATGTGATCCTTGGAGTCTTGAGTTATGGTGTTCTCATAGATGATAGTAGCATTTCTCGCAGCGGTCACCGCTCTTGTAGTTGGAGGTTTGTTAGAGGAATACCAATGCGATCTGACCCTCCCTTGGGCCGGAGTATCAAAGCGGCGAGGAGCCATGCTGATGGAAGGCTTGGAGTGGTGGTGAAGCACATATATAGGCTTAACGAGAATGGAGAAAGGAAGGTTGCAGGGCAGAGTGACAGGCCATAACTTTAGCATGTAGGGGGTGGGGGAGTGCTTAGGAGAAGACTCACAAAGGAATGAGATAATAATCCTGGAGGCCAGGTATACATAGGTAGTGGGTGAGGTGGAATGATGGGAATTCGAGGAGAGGGAAATGATGAGAAGGCATGCGTAATGCATGTTATCACTCTGCCAGATCGCCAAGGCTAAAGAAGAGATCCTACTAGAGGTAACCACATGCCAATATTTTGGCTTGGTATCTAGCCCTACCAAACCAGAGAGGGCTCTATCCACAAGGTCACAACCAAGAGGGCTAGATAGATTAGGGTTTTGGCTAGGTATAAAATTTAAAAGGGTTTGTTTGTTTTGGTTTTGATTGGGTTGCTGGATGAGGATATCAATTCAAATAAGATAGGTCATGGCAAATAGGATTAGGGTTGCAGAGATTCAATGGGGCAAGGTAGGTAATAAGGCTAGCACACTAGGGTTCTTGGGATGGAATGATTCAGATAGGTGAGGAGCTATGAAGAACATGAAAGATCAATTATTCCTAAACTGAAAGAAAGATGAATAGATTATGACTACTTTCCCAAAACAAAGCACGTGAGATGAATTCCGTTTCTCTAACTTGAAAGTGATCATACAATAGAAGTGCAATGAATTATGAAGACAATACAATCAAACATAACGATACATAAGAAGAAACAATGCTAGACAAGCATACCACAGGTATCCCAAAGAAATAGCCACAACACTTTTATTAAACTCCTGCCAAAATGATTACAATAGAGTCTCTGATAAATATGCCAACATCCAACTGATTCCAAGCTTGGAAATGACTGAAAAATTACATGATATAGGCCTAAAAAAAAATCTTCCCAGCGTCAGGAGTCAAATCCATGAGAGGAGGAGCGGTTCCTACCAAAAACTGAGCTGAAGAATCAAGTGTAGGGAGGTCCAAGTGACTCATCCCTAACTTTTGTGAACTGATTCATTACACCTCATTGAGTTCATTCACCTAATGTATTTACCCTAGATAACAGTAAAAAAACCATAATTACATTTACATGATTTATTTACATAGGTAAAAACATGATTCCCCAAGATAAAAGTTAATTTGCAGAAGAACTCAGAAAAATCAGAAAACTACTAAACCTGCCATCCCTTTGTCAAATGAGCCATCCATGTTGCAACCTGATTTTCAGTGCCTTCTCGGTGTCCAAATTGGGCTCAGGATGGCATGTTGGAAAGCCTATCCTGTCTAATTTCAAAATTTAACTTTAGTTTCCTGATTGGAGTTGATTTTCATTGTCAAAAATTGATTCTCCCAAGACTTATAAACACGCAGCGCATAGGCAAAAAAAATGGGGAAAACATTGATTTTTTGAGTGTTTTTCCACCTTTTCAACTACCATTTTTCCAGAACAAGGCTTGAAAAGTGGTTTTATTGCATGTATTAATCATTATACATATGTTGGTGGTCTTATTTTGGCCAAAACATGCCTCAAAAAGAGCGTAGCGACTAGGTTTCTGCGTGTTTGACAGTCTAGCTGTCACAAAACTGTTCAGGTTTGCAAAAAATCACAAAAAAATAAAAATTTTACCCACAAAATTCTCAAAATTTGATAATTTGATGCTGATGATGTGGCTAGGCATGAAGTGAGGCTTCAACCAATATGTCAAGCCTCCTTTCCTCTTCTTGCATGGTCAAAGCCTCAATTTTTGCATTGGCTCTTTTGAGCTTGGTCTTTGTAGTTTTGTCTCTTTGGGCATAATGCTTGAGCTTCTTCCTCGGTACCTCATTTTCTCTGTTTGACTTCTATAGAAGCTTCTCCAAGTGTTGGTTGGCTCTGTCAAGCCATGGATCCTGATTCTCATTGATTACCACTGCAAGTTTTTCATTCAGAGTGAGATGATTAGCAAGCTCAGCCTCTTTTTTCCTTTCTAGTGCTAGAGCTATTTTTAGGCCTCTAGTCCTAGGATTTCTCCTTGGCACTTGTTCTACTGCCTCATCTATCACACCATATGTTGCAAGTGTCTCTTCAAGCAAAACTTTGGATTTTTCTACCTCTCTTTGAGCTTTGATGAATTTGATCTCATAAATGACATGTTTTGTTTCCAACTGCTGGTTCTCCTGCTCAAGAAAGTCAATCACAAATTTAGACCTGTAAAGCTTAGTTTGAGGCTCTCTAATCTTGGTCTCTTTCTCCTTGATGAATATGCTAGTGATATCATCATCATCATGCTCATCTAAGTCAACAAGATCAAAATCCTGTTCTATCTCATGGAGGTCCTCCTCCTCATTTTTGATCTTTACCTGTATCTCTTCCTCTGTCATATTTTGACTCCCTTTGTCTACCTGCATTGTTGATGTAGAAGGCAAGGCCCCTCCCACAATACGTGGGGAAAACACTTGTCTGTGACATCTCTGGTATGTTTTTTCCAATGGCTCTATCTCAGCCTTCTTTGTCTTTTGAGGCTCACCGATTTCCGCTCTGTTAGGTGATCCAGTCTCAATGTGGGATGGAGATGATGGTGGTGAAATAGATGAAGGAGACTGATTTGATGATGATGCATGAACTGTGGGCTGAGATGGATGAATGGATGTGGAAGGATGAGATGATGAAGGTACATCTTGGGCACACTGAATAGGTGGAGCAATGAATATGTCATTAGCTATGAATGAACTCCATGGAATGTTCAATTGTTTCAGGTGATGGAGGACTATGATTTTGATGAGGGAATGGTGAAAAAGACTTTGCATTTGGTGGTCATAATCTCTCTTTTGGGCATTAAATGCAATCTTTTCAATGCTCCGGAGGAGAAAATAAGGTATGTTAAGAATCTTTACCCTTGTGAAGTGCATAAGTAACCGAATGTGATAAGTATAAAGTCTAGAGAACCTACCTTCACAAGAAAATTTTTTCATGATGATTTTCATCATGGTAGCATATCTCTCCAGGAGGTAAGAGAAATGAAGAATTATCTTTCTTCATTCTTGTATCTAGGTTTAATGTATGGCTCATAGTATTTCTCCTCCAAGCCTGTTTTCTTGAACCATTTTTAACCAACATTCAGGATTCCAATGGAATCTAATATATGGAAGTGGACAAAGTGAAATGATACCAGCAAGGGTTACCTGGTTGTCATAAAGATTGGAGATGAATAGTCTGGTCAACATAGGATGACATTGGGCTCTTTGTAATTTCTCACAAAATTTAAAACAACCTACATTCTTAAAACATGCCACAGTTATGGGAGATGCCATGAGTTCCCTGGTATTTGTTGGCTCAAGTCTAAGGATTCTCCCTCCTCTACTTGACTTCTTCTCCTTTCTTCTTCTCCCTCATTGCAGTTTCTGTTCATTTCTTCTTCCATAGGTGTCTTAGTATGAAACCCTAGGGAGATGTGATGATAGTGGAATGTAGGTAAAGGGAGTGGGGAATAGTGTGAGTAAATTTAGGGAGAGGGGGAAGGGATTTTTGATTTGAGGGAGGTGAAATGGAGTGGGAATGATGAGGGAATTAGAATAGGGAATTTAATTACAATTTAGAGATTTTGGAAGCTTAGGCAAGTGAGTAGCCTAGGGTTTAGGGTTTGGGGATGAAAGGTTTAGGGAAAGGGGATTATGTGATATAGGGAGTAAGGATAGGGTAATTATGATGTTGGAAGGGAATGAAAGTGCTAGGGAGTGAAATTAGATATGAAATTGGGATTTTAGGGAATGATACTAGGGTTTCAAACTTAAAAATAGACACCAAATCTTTAAACAAATTCAAACACCAACAAATTTACTTGATGAGGAGAGGAATGGTGCTAATGGTAACTTACTTGATTGTCCGAGGCCGTGGAGTGCTTTGGCTGCAAATTTGAAGGTGATAGCACAAGTTTTGGAGTTTGCTATAGAAATCAGGAAATGCAAAATGCAAAGAGGAAACATGCAGCGCAATGAACAAACACACAACGCAAAGAGAAAACATGCAACACACTGAACAAACGCGCAACGCATAGAGAAAACATGCATCACACACTCTGTTTTGTAAAATTTCGCCCTCAAACTTGAAAATTATGATTTTTTTGAGGTTTATCAAGGATGGAGGAGACAAATGAAGTTTTTTTTGATGTCATGAGGGTTTATATATTTGAGCGAATTTGATTTTAATCCTTTGAAGCCCACTTTGCTAATCTTTCAAATTTCACTTTTAAACTTTGTAGAATACCCTTACACTTCTAAACTTTTCTTTTTGATATTTGAACAGTGGATGAATTGAGAAATCTTTCACTTTGACATGTGGAAATGAGTTGACAGCTTGGGAAGTAGGTACTTATTACATATAATGAACATAAAATTACATAAATGAAAAATAAAATTACATCTTTGTTTTTGAAATAAAATTACATTTTAGAATGAAACTCACACTTGAAATCATAATTACAACTTGAAAAACTATTTTTGCATGCTTGCAAATCCTTTTTAGATGGTAAAGGGATATTATTTGGATCACTCTCATACTTTTGCTGACTTTATGCAATGAAATGATGCTTTATTTGGACCTTGAAAAATGAAACCTAGAGACCTAATGAAGACCTTGAGTGACCAGACTTCATGGTGTCCTGACTGACATATTGACATAATGAAATGGACTTTCATGACTGAAGTATGCTTAGCAAGACATGAATGTGGGCTAGAAAACATAATTTTTTGAGGAGGAGTGATGTTTCTGGACTAAGACTACAATCAATGAGTAAATTTTTGCATGACTTAATGGAATGATAAAAAAATTATGAGGGAGACTCCTAAAATGATATGAAAATAGTATTTTTGATCACTGAGGGTAGTATGCAAATGCTAACACTAACATTGGCCTTATTGAGGATGATACCTCTGAAAGAGGTGTAAAGAACCACTGAACTCTGGATTTTGTAGATCAGTGCCTCTTCCATTGGGCCAATACGGTCAAAACTCAAACAATAACATGACTGAAAACTAATAACTCAGAAAAATAGACTAACTCAATGCAAACTCAAATGAATGAAATTTGACTAAATACTGACTTAATTGACTGAAAACTGAACTTTTTGAAAATGGTAGAAAATCAGTGAAGCTCCATGGCCTTCACTTTGGGCTCCGAACTCCAGAGATTCTCTACTTCACACTTGTAGAAAATGTAACTAATATTTACAATGAAAATGGAAAACTGATCGAGAAATTTGTTTCAGAAAAGGTAGTGTTTCAGGAGCCTACCATTAACTGGTCCTCCTAAATAATCCTATCCATTCATCTCTTCAAGAAAATAAGCATTCTGTCCCCGACAAGCTGAAACCTAATATGGCCCTTTCCACAAATTCTCAAATTTTCCATGCTTACCCTTCTCTTCATTTTTTGCATCCCAGTGGAGTGCTACATCTCCTATCTTGAAGTTTTCTTCCTTTGTTTTCAGATCATAGATCTTCTTTATCTTGTCATGAAGTTTTGAAGTATTCTGAAATACTTCATCCCTTGTCTGCTGAAGGTGTATCATTTGATTAATACGACGCTGTATGTTATTTCCCCTCAGTCCCTGATTCTTGTAGAAATTTCATTACCGGGACTGCTAATGATGAAGAAGACACAATATTGATACCATATACAACTTGAAAAGGAGACATAGCAATATAATTTTTTATTACTCACCCGATCTGCCCGCAATGCATTGATCAACTTCTTATGCCAATTATTTTTATTCGCCTCTAACATCTTCTTAATGATATTGATCAAGGGTTTATTAGAGGACTCCGCCAATCCATTACCTTGCGGGTAGTAGGCTGTATAGTTTCCCAACTTAATGCTATATCTGTCACAAAACTCAATCATATTCTTATACTTGAATGCTGCCGCATTATCTATGATAATCTTAGTAGGACAACCAAAACGAGACAAAATATTAGTTTCTAAAAACTGAATGATGACAGAATCTATTGCTTGCATGGTCAGGATTTCTTTAATCCACTTTGTAAAGTAATTTGTGGTTGTAAATATCCACTTATGCTGTGCGAATTATGCTAGGTGAATCTCGCCTATGAAATCTAGGCCCCACTACTGAAATGGTGCATGTACTGAAATAGGTTGAAGAGGTAACGGGAGAAGCTTTCTCTTACCCTGAAAAAATTGACATTCATGGAAGCTCATTACTGCTTTGTAAACATCTGCAAAAAGTTTCAGCCAATAATATCCCGCTCTCACTATTTTATTGGCCGTGGTCTTCCAATATAGGTGCCCCCCACAATCTCCTTTATGGAAGTCATTCATCACTTCCTTAGATTCTTTTTCGACCAAACATTTCAACAACACACCTTCGGGATCCTTCCAGTAAAGTGCATTGTCCAGTATGAAATACTTTGAAGCTTTGATTTTCAAATATCTGCCTTGACTCTTAGTAATGCCTACAGGAGGGTTTAGGTGTTGCAAAACATAAACAATATCAGAATATCGTGGAGATGACAAAAGGATATCAGATATCTAAATGAGATTCACTTCTTCTTCATTTTCGGACAAGGCTGAAATCAAGTTGATATCAAGAGCATGAAGATTTGACTTAGCCATGAGATTGGCTAAGCCCTGGCCTTTGATCAGCTTGGTGGGCTTGATTTCAAGGTCATACTCCAGCAAATCCGCTATCCATCTTCCTCTCCTACCTTCTGGGTCTGTCTGCATGAGAACTTCTTTCACAATTTCATTAGGTACATATGCAAGAGTGTGTGAATGTAATATGTAAAATCTGAAATCTTTCAGCACTTTAACCAAAGCCAGAGCCTGTTTATCTATGATGTTGTAGCGAAGGGTTGCATCTCTAATATTGCGACTGAAAAATGCAATTGGTAGCTCTGTTTTATCCCTTTTCTGCATCAAGACTGTTGCCATACTATGCTCAGAAGAAAATGGAAATATTATGAAATCACCAATATAATAAGGACTTATCAAAACTAGGGCAGTAGTCAAGGCAAACTTAACCGAATCGAAATATTTCCGGGCATCTTTAGACCACTTCACATCGCTATATTTATTAAACATATTTTCTAATTCTCTAAGATGCTCCGCTAAATTAGGACTGAACCTACGTAATAAATTCATCTTACCGTTGAATGCTTGTACTTCCTTTTTTCTATGAGGGAAATCAATCTGCTGAATTGCTTGAACACGAGAAGGGTCAATCCAGATCCCATCCTTGGAGATGATGTGACCAAAGATTTTTCCCTCCTCCATGGAAAAAAGTATTTTCCTTGGGTTGAGAGATATTCCGAACTTCCTGCATCTCTCAAAAACAATTCTCAAATGGTGCAAATGTTCATCATCAGAATGTGAAAACACTGTCAAATCATTTAAGTAAAAAACTAAGAAAACATCTTTTTCATTGGCGAATGCTATGTACATGGCCCGCTGGAATGTGGCCCCTACATTTTTCAAACCAAGTGGCTTTTTGGCATATTTGAAGGTGCCCCACAGTGTAGTAAAAGTTGTCTTTTCCTGATCATCTTCGTGCACAAAATTTTGGTTGTAGCTTGAATAACTATCCAACAATGACATTCGGGAAGAACGTACAACTCTTTGAATTATATGGTCCATCTTCGGAAGTGGATAGTTTTCCTTGAGGGACACTTTGTTCAAGTTTCTGAAATCTATGCAGAGCTGGATTTCTCTAGTCTTTTTTCTCACTGGGACTAAATTTGAAACCAAATCAAAGAATCTGATCGGGACAATGACACCAGACTTGAAAAGTATATTTACCTCTTTTTCAATTGATGAAAACAATATGGGATTTATCCTTATCAAATTTTTCCGAAAGGGATTTTGATCAGACTTGATCGGAATAGTGTGTTGAATGATGTTCTTTTCATACACCTTTAAATCTGCATATTCCCATGCGAAAAATCAGAAAAATATGAAAGTAATTTAACATATTCAGCCTTTACCTCGGGAGATAAGGACTTGGATAGTTTCACCATCTTTGGTTTGTTGGCTATCCCAATATTTACATCTTCAACACCCTTTTCCATAGGCATCAATGCATGCTTCCTTGATACGTCATCTTGGTCAAACAATTCTTCCAAAGGTATGAGACCTTTTGGAATATTGTTGTATTTCAACTGTAGTATATCCATATGAGTTGCTTCTATATCTTGGTCATATTTATCAGAATTTTGATCTATAGAACAATTCTCAAATTCTTCTTCACCTTGGAGAAATTTGTTTATCTACTTATCATCCCAGAAAACTTGCCAATATCGCAAGTTATTGGGAACAACGGGCCAATGCTTCACATGAATCTCAATTTTTTTGTTTGAAAAGATGGGGATTTTGAAATTGCTTGCAGCTTTAGCCAATGAATATGCTGTGAGATTTTGATTCCTTGGCACCACTATAAGTATACATTCTTGAAACGTTTTCAAAATATTAAGTACAACATTCCTATATTGTCTCATTCTAGGATGGTTAGCTTGATATTCACCTTTACCTTGCTTGATCACAAGTTCTGAATCACCATACACTACAATCCTTCTTGCACATAGTTTCTTCAAGATCTTTAAGCCAGTAATCAGTGCTTCATACTCAGCTTCATTGTTAGTGCAATCTGAAGCTAATTTATAAGAGAACAATCTAACATTTGTAGGGAGCTTATTCTGCTGATCAAGAGGGATGCGGACCCAGATTCCAATGCCTGACCCATATTTCCCCAGGGAACATTCAAATTCCATGGACCATAAACCATTCTCATCCTCCAAATATTAAAACTCTGATTTGGCTCAATTTTATGAATTGTCTCGTCATGCTTTTCCAGACTTTCTTCCACTTTATCCAATGGTTGTTCTGGATATTTCACTACTTCATATGATTGTTGTTATGAATTTTTCAATGCTTCTTCTGATTACTATTCTGAAAAGCTAGGAAGATTCATCCTTTCTTTAGCTATCACTTATCTAATACAATTATGGATATTTGGAACATCTTCTACATCTACTAGTTGGCTATCTACATCATTTAAACCGCTATCATTAAAAAAAATGAATGACTCTAAATCTGTATGTACATTGTTTATTAGATGATTGTTAGGCTTTTCTTTGCTTGTGATCATATATTTCATCTTAGTTTCACGGTACAATTTTCTCAATTTCCCGAAAACAGGGATAGTTGCATAGGAAAATTCTAATTGCAATGTGCCTCGTAATTTCTCCCCCCAGGATCTTAACAGCAACATGCCAAATCATGGTGGTATGTCAGCTACAAACACGTTCATTAGAACATTCTTTGTCGGAATCTGCTCTAGGGAGAGTGTTAGGGTCCCGTGATTTGGCTGATTGGCAAGCCAAATGGAAGTGTAACATCAAACCAATCTTTGGAGCCCAAGGACCTAGCCTTCCTGGACTTAGAGAGGGCTCTCTCTATATGTGTAAGGGATATCTGTGTGTTTCGCTTATTGTGTTCTGATTTTAGGCTAGTTATGAAGTAGGTTTTTTGGTTTTGGTTTTTAGGTTGTGAGGGATGAAATTGATCAAAGATATAATATAGGTAAAAATATGTCAGATCAACTGGGCTATGGGGTCGAAAAGGTTTAGAAAGATATCAGACGGTGATACAAGGCTGTTGAAGGGCCGATTTGATTCGAGGTAGAAAGGATCTTTGGGCAAAATGGAATAAAATGAACATCAAGTTTGGGAACAACAAAGGATTTCAAGCATAACTAGTTTAATAGCTGACATAAACATGGTAGGGAAAACCATTAATCATGAGAAATGTAACTATAAGCTAATCAATACATAGAAATAAACATTCAAGCAATGCATAGAGATATATAACTCTCTAACTTTGGGAAATGACTATCAGACTTTGGGAAATACACTTAAGAGAGACAAAAAACTCAAATCACTATGTCGGAATGTATAAACACAATACTTCAAGTTATTGGGCACTTTGAAAACAAGATTGCATAGTCTTAGGCAAAGGGCAAGATCGAAACAAGACCTCCTTGGTTCAACAAATGACAATATAATCAGTCAAAGAGAAATTTCATGGATGGAGCTATGGCTAGCCATGAGTAAGCATGGCGTACTGTAAATCATACTTAGCATGCATAAAACCATGAATGAAATAAGCAACAATATCCTTAAGTTATTAAAGAGCAATCAAGAATTCTTTAATATGACTAAGGAAGAAGAAAACATGGAAGCTATGAAGAAACAGGAAATTTGAGGTGCCTCCAAGGGCATGTATCAAATTTTTTCTCTACTGATCTATAGTAAGCAAGAAACATGGATTCATGAATGAAAACTAGAAAACAAAACAAAGAAAGAGACACTATACCATTCTACCAAGTCATGGAATCCAACAACAATCCTCTTTCATCATCCAAGAACATCCAAGAGACTATCCAAGAGCATGAGACAAGTATTTCTTTCAAAGCTTATATGAACATATATTACTTCTATCATCAAGTTCAGCCTTGTTTACATTGAAAGCCCTTGGAATATATAGGCTCAAGTGAGGAAAACCTCTTAGTTCAATTTGCACTCTCATTGGCCTATTCAAAATATCTAAACTTGTCCTTGGGGCTTTGCAAAGCCCAAGGCACAAAATATCTCATAAAATATCTAAAAAATGCTAAAAGAGGGAATTAAATTGACTTTTCATAACTTCTCATGTGCAAAAATAGCTAAATGCACATGAGGAAAAAGCAGTTTTTAAAGGTTCAAATTTTAAAAAAATACTCAAAAATTATATCAGCAAAAGGTCCCCTGACTTGCCAGCAACTTTTGGCAGCCTTCCCGATGTCGAAACGAGGCTTATGATATCTCGTTGCAAAGATACGTGTGTCTAATTTATGGAGAAACTATAATTTTCCCAATCTGATGCCTGGAAGTCCTCCAAAAACAGGCCTGTGTGTAAAAAACCAGAAAATAAGGTTTGCTGATAGACCGGGCAGAGTGTAGAAAAAGCGGGCATGTTTTGCCATTTCGGGGGAGAAAATGATCTTCAAATGTCCTGAAAATTGCTGAGTGTGTGCTCCTGAAATTATGGCATCCAATGATACCATCCTCCTCCCTTGATGACCCCCCAAACTGAAATGGCGAAGCCCATGAGTTTTGGCCAAAAACCCAAAAATGCCAAAAAACCAAAATATGTCGAAAATCGCCCAAAATTGGTGAGCATGACCCTCAAGGGTTCTCAGCAACATGTTGTGAAGCAGAGGCCAAAATCTGAAGTCCTGATGTGTCTTTCCTCACTTTCCGCGCCGGGCGCTTCCCTTAGGCCTCCTTGAGCTTGTCTTGAGAAGCTTTCAACTTGCACCGGGCAAACTGATTTAGCCTTTTATAATGCTGTGTCATTCTCCTTTGAAGGTCTAAGTCTCTGTTTGCCCTCTCCAAATTCTTCTCCAAATGGTCATTGACTCTCTCAAGCCACGCCTCCTTATTTTTCTCTATCTCCTGTTCAAACAATGTAGTGAGAGTGGTAGATTGGAGAAGGGCATTTTCCTCTTCTTTTTGATTTTCAAGGGCCTTTTTAAGCCCCATGGTTCTAGGCCTCTTTCGCTTAGGCTGATCTTCACCTTCACTTTCATCAAACTCGCCCATTAGTTCTTCCAACCTTACTTGGGCTTTGGAGGCCTCCTTCTTGTACTTAGTCGCCCGTGTCTCATAAACAGCCATATGGACACTCATTTGCCTATTTTGGATTTGCAGAAATTGATTGAAATTCCTTGCCCTATGAAGATCATCCTTCAATGCATCAATTTGGCCTTCCCTATGGATCAAAAGGTTTTCTAAAATCCGGGCCTCATTATCACTATCATCGCTTTGGATAGGGATGATATCGAATGCACTTTCCTGTTCATGACTTCCTTCTACCTTGCCCTTCCCTTTGCTTTGGGTGGCTATTCTAGTGCTCTTCCTCCTAGGCAAATCAATGATAGGCTTCTTTGGCAATTTTCCTTTACTTCGGAGAGCCCTTGTCACATCTGGAGTGACCACTCTAGGCACTCTCTTCTTTGCTATCCGGGGCTTGGCCTTTTTAGGAGAAGAGGGCATGACCCCTTTACCTTTGTCATCTTGCTTGTCATCCTTTTGAGTTTGCTGTTCTTCTTGAGGAGGCTGCTGTTCTTCTTGAGGAGGCTTCTATTCTTCTTGAGGCTACTGTTCTTCTTGAGGCTGCCCTTGCTCATCATTGTCATGCTGCCCTTGCTGCTCTGTCTCACAAGGCTGCCCTTCATCATCTTTATGCTGTTGTTCGGTTTCACCCTCACTGTCATGCTGCTTTTCACCCTCATCTTCCTCCTTCCCTTGCTGCTGTTCATCACCACTGTGATGTTGCTATTCATGCTGCTGCCCTTCACCATAAGGCTGCTCACCCTCATCACTGTCATGCTGCTGTTCACCTTCATCACTGTCATGCTGCTGCTCAGCACTTTCTTCCTCTTGCTCATGTCCTTCCTCCTCTTGCTGGTCACTTCCTTCTCCTTCTCCATGTTCCTTTGTTTGTTCTGTAGTAAAATTGAGCCTTTTAGGAGTAGGTATGCTATAAGAAGGCGAGGGGCGATGAGTAGGAGATGTAGGGGATGTATGGACTGGAGGGACAGTGGAGAAATCTGGATGAGTGATGAAAACATCCCAAGAAACCTCTCTCTTTTCAAGTTGATGGAGAATGATGATTTTGATGAGAGAGTGATGGAAGAGACAGGCTATTTGCTGTGAAGGAGGCATCTTCTGGACAGTGGAGGCCATTTTCTCAATGCTCTTGTGCAAGAAGAAAGGAAGATTTAGCTGCTTGGTCCTTGTGAAATGCATCAGCAGTCAAATGTGATAAGCATAGATTCGGGAGAATCTTCCCTCACAAGTGAAGTACTTCATGATAATATTCATGAGGGGGGCGTAGCTAGCTAAAAGATATGAGAAAGGGAAAATAGAAGGACAAGCATATCTGTGTTCAGGCTTTAGAAAGGGCTTGTAATCATCTAAGTCCAAATGGCTTTGTTTAAACCATTTCTCGCCAATATAGGGGATTTTAGTGGCCTTGGAGATGGATCTTGGGAGAACTTGAAGTCAAGGCCCGCCAACTGAAAATGCTTGTCTCTGAACCTCAAAGCGCAAAGGTGTGTCAGAGGAGAAAAATTCTTCACCTCTTGCACCTTTTGACAGAAATCTAAACACCCGACCTCATGAAAAATGAACAAGACTGATGGGTGTGCATTCACTTCTTCGGTGGAAATGGGCTCATACCTCTTGTGCAATCCACTCCTACTATATTTCCTGGGAGGCATCTTGTTATAGATGTTCTCTGCAAAACCAAATAGCCTCTAAAAGGATTTCTTGAAATGTGTTCTCAAACAAAACTCTGCCTTCTTTGTAAATCACTGTTTTGGTCAAGGCAAGTTTGGTTTCAAATGCTGTGCAAAATGTTTTCTTTGGTATTAGGTCCCTGCTCCTTCAAAACACTATCTTTTCTTCCCTTTGTATGCCAATCAAAAAGTAAATTCAATAACAATCACACAGTCAACTAAAAATGCATACACACAGTTAAAGGGTCACTGTGTTTAGGTGAAGTCATCAAGCTCCTTGTGTTTTGGTGTGAGCACAAACAACCCTGTAGCAGATAAACAACAAAAAATCCTCTTAACCAAAACACTGCCCTTGTATTCACTATTCCTCACACAGAGTTTGAAAATACCTCCAAATGGCGAGTTACAACTTCATACACTAATTCTGCGTTATGGAACAAAAGAGAAACACTATTTTTGCCTTTTACCACACTGAGGAAAACGTTTTGAAATGAGAAAACACTTAACAATAATCACTGTTATCCAAAAATAGGCCCACTGTTTTCACTTTTCAAACTCTCTTTTTTCTTCCTTTAAAACTGCTTCCACCTTTCAACTTGTTTTGAGGGAAGTTTATAGGTTTTTAAACATCAATAGGATCCCACCATTCTTACTGTTTCACCTCTAGCAAACATAACCACATCAAGTCTTGAGTTTTAAACAAAAACACTTCTCTCTTAAAACAACTCAGAACTGTGATTCACACCGTGAGTTTCATCCCTTGTCCATCACTTAATAGTTTCGAGAAAAGCACGGAGGCACTTGGAATACCTTTGAAAAAAGATGATGGCGCTTTTTGAGGAGTTTGATCTGCTTCAGGATTGATTTGGAGGCACTTTGAACGTTGAACACATGCGCGGCACGTTTGAATGAGAGAGCACCGCGCAAACAATCGGTCGGGTCACTTTGTCGGGCCGACATGACCAACGCCTACAGGCACGCCGCGTGACAATGTATTCCTTTGTAAAAAATTCTCCCGAACGTACCGCGCAATCCTACAAGCGCGCCGCGCAGTCTTCAAGCCCTGAAACTTGGTGGATTTGCTCAAAAACTCTTTCTTCGACTCGATTGACCAGCAAAGGGGAGTTTGCTTTGTTGTATGGAGAAAATTAAAAGAGCTTGCAATGGTCAAACTACCCTTGTATTTGAAAAGAGAATCAAAAACCCTATGAAGGTTTTGAAAATGTTTGAAAAGGTCTTTGGGTTAAAACCAAAACCCGAAGCTCGTATCTTTTCCAAAATACAAATGAGACTCTCTTTTGTTCAAACAAACTTATAGTGGCAAATGATCATTCTTTTTATAAGCCTGACCTCCCTTTTTGAAACGAAACAACCCTTTTGAGAAATTTAAACTTTGACTGTTTCTCATTTAAGGAATGAAAAAATGTCCTCCTTTTTGATATCTGCACTGTGGAAGGAAAAACTGCTCAGAGTCATGTGAAGGATTGTAGAGGTGCTTTTGAGTGCAACTACCTTTTTGCTAGGGGAAAAAGCTTTAACTGTAATTTCAAAATCCCTTTCCACCTCTTGTCTTTGTATAGCTCCTCTGCTGTTACTCTTGATCAGTTGAAAGAGGTTTTTTATGAAAAAGGAAAGAGAAAACACCTCTGAATATCATCATCATCCATTTGTTTTTGTCATTTAAAGAGAGGGCACCCGAAGAAAACACTTTGTGTTATATGAGGTTTTCTTTGACTGTGGGTAAAAACTTGTTGGAGACTGTAAGTGAAAATCCTGTTTACAAAAGGCCTCCAACCCCAAAAACACCAACTTATCCTCCTATTTACAAAATGATCCAGTTTTCATTTTTGAGGAGATAAGACAGGGGATGATGTTCTAGATTTGAAAATTGAACAAGGGAGAACTGCCCTTTAGTTCTTCTGTGTAGGAGGTCTGCAAGAAACCTGGGTTTTCATTTATTTTACCTCTTTTTGAGGGCAGTTCCTTTAGAATATGTGGAATATGCCATGATTTCTTTTCATCTTCAAACCATGATGAGCTCCTTTACTTTGCTTATGAAGGAGGCCTTCTTTGACAAATTCATGTTTTCCTGTTTGAACATGATGGTAGAGGTTACTTTGAGACCAAGACTATTTGACCCTTTTGGCCATCTGTTTAACAATCTTTTCTTCAATGATGATGAACCTGTTAGCTTCACATTGTAACTGAAATAATAGTGAAAACATGCAAATAATTTTTAAAGCCCACTGCTTTGCCTCTGCCTTTAATCATCATTTTCATGTCGAGACCCTCAGTTGCTGTCTTACTGTACCTCAAAGTTTGTCTTCACAGTTAGTGAAAACTTAAAAACAGTCTTTACCTTTGGCCCTCTGCTTATAGATGAAGGAGGCGCTCCAAACCCTCTGCTTATAGATGAAGGAGGTTTTTCAGTCTTAAAACCCACTGCTTATAGATGAAGGAGGTTTTTAGTCATGTCAAATCATCAATCTTTTGACAGTGTTATTTTTCCTTTCATTGTCCTTTGAGGCTTTGACTGTGATCGCAAAAGCTTGATGAAAAACTCTCTGTTCTGTGGCTACATCCCAGGCTCAAGATCACATTTAGAAGCAGTTGTCTTCTCATGTGGAGCCAAATATTGTCTTCTGGGATGCTGGTATGCCTCTGTCCTTGAAAGGTCCATTAAAACACTGTAAAAAAAACACTTAGAATCAATTTGACTTACGGTACATGAATTGCTGAGACTTGAGGGTGTATTAGTAGTGCGACCTAGGGCTGTAACCAACTTTATTTGTAGAATGGGAAGGTCTGTTATGACTGGTCTATAGTAGATGGAGGTTTTTTGGCTTCAGGATAATTTGCCAAAGGAGAAATGCCTAAAGCGCCACTTCCTAACTTAGGGGAGGCTTTTTGGACAGATTTGGATTGTTTCTTTAGAGCCTATGGGTAGACTAGTATGGCTGAGGCTAGGTAGGATTTGATAATGAGGTTTCATCTCATCATGGGTGGACTGAAAGGTGAGAAGGCAAGAAAATTTTATGGGTGTTTTCCAGCTGGAAAATTTGACAAATTTTTAGATCAGCTGCTAGAAAACTTGGTTGTTAAAACTAGTCATCACCAACAAGTGAAAAATACTGATGACTAACAGAGAGTACCAAATATTTAATCAAGCCAATACAACGAAATCTACCTAAATCGAAGGAGTATAAGTCATGGTAGGACGAGTGATGTCAAGGTCCAACTTCTCCATTATGGATTTTGGCATTAGATTGTGTGAGGCTCTGGAGTCTAACATGGAATTATGTAAAATTCACTAATGGATTCTTAAACTCAAGTAAAAAGGAGGAACCTTGCTATCTTCTAATTGAGTGTCAATATCAGGACCAAAAATGAGTTCGGGCTGATCATCTTCGACATTTACCATGTTGGATAAAGGATATAATTTAAGCATCTTGGAAACATGGGACTTGTACTGGTTATTCTTGACAAGCTCGGTTAAGGGAATAGACACTTTTAACTTTGAAATTTCTGTATCTAAACTAAAGGGAGTAGTTTTGTCTACCTCTTTAATGATGATGTCTCGCTATCCAACATGGTCCTTTGATGTAACTTATTTCTTCTGATTTTACTTTTCCTTATTTTCTAAACTTGTGGATGTATGATTTTCTTTGCTCTGATTTATGATCATAGGCTCTTTTCCCTTACTCTGATTGCTCGGAGGATTGTGTCTTGTTTGAGTGTATTTCTGATGATATGCTCTCTTCTAAATGGGATTAACTGGCACATCTATGATCCTCAATGACATCTGCCTATTTTGTGAACTAAGTGCATTCAAGTACCCTCGCTAATAATCATCTGATTCAATCTCTAATTCATGATCATTAGCAAAAATAAAATCTTCATCTTTAGGCTCATCTTTCTTCTCAAAATAATCCTCATTTTCGGTCAAAAACATAGGCGGATCATTAGCTTTGAAAATGATGTTTTCCTCAATAATTATGTCTTCATCTTCTTCTTCTCCTTGAGAATAATTCTTCTGTAAGGGTGTCCAGATTATTGTTTCTGTTGTGGTGGTTGTTAAGGAGCCCGCTATTCTCTCTGCTTCATCCTTAACTGAGGCTGTTGCTGACCTCTATAGATAGGATTTTTGACCTCATGCTATCTCTCAGTGATGGACATCTTGTCAACCATCTGTTAAATAGTTCTTATCACAGTATCCATCTTAGCATCAGAAGATGAGGTGGATGGTTCATCTTTAATAGTAACTCTCCTCTCATTTATAGCTATAGCTCTCTTCATCAACATATTTGCTTCAACGTTGATCACGTTCTTTTACATATCTTCCAATGTAGCTGGATTTCTTTCCCTTAATTGGTAAGCCATGTCAGCAACAAATGCATCTAGATAACGCATCAGAGCTAAGCATGGAGGAGGTTTGATCTCAACGGGAATTTCATTGTAAATCCTATTAAAGCGAGTATTGAAATCTTGGACTGATGCATTAAGATTTCTTTTAATGTTCTCATACTCAGCAAGAAACTGTAAGTGATTTTTCTTTACCTCTCACCGGGCTATAAACAAATCAATGAGCTGGTTTGGAGTGTCAATAGAATTATCATTTAGAGACCTAAACCAAAATTTGACATCTCCATAGAAGCTCTGGGCTATAATCCTCATTTTTTCATTATCAGCATCAACTTCCTCCAAATCTATGAAGTCAGTGACCTTAACAATATGTTGTCTTGCAGATATGGTGGAATTTTCATCAAACAAGGGGAGTATTTGGCCATAACCCTGTGGTAAGTCATTCAATTGGGCTGGTAAGATAAGTGGGGCAAATCTTTCCTTGATTCCTACTGAGTGAAATGTTGGATTGACAATAGGAGGGATTGGCTGAATAGGTAAAGGAACATAAGTTGTAGGTACTGAAGTAGTAGGTATGAATGATGAGGTCAAAGGTGTGGATGAAAAAACTACAATTGATTGAGTTTGAGGTTTAGTTGAGATATAAAATTCTTCTTGATGGTAGAATTTAATCCAATATTTGATGTCAAGGTCAAATTCAGGCTTAATCTCTTCGAAAAACCAATATTTTAGATTACTAAGGTCTAATTCAAACAATGACTTGACCTCGTATAGTCTTAAAGGATCAAATACTATGTCAGATAAAGAGGTTTTAGACTTGGATTTAAATAATGAGAATTCAAATTTCATATCATACAATATATCTTCAAGAGAAAGAAGCTTAGCAGGTAGAGAAACCGATATTACCAATGGAACTGGTCCTGAATGAATGTTTGTAGTTTGATATCTATGCCTTCAAAAGATCTTCTCTGGATCATCTATTGGATCAGGATAGGGATTTGCTCTAGTATACCTTCTAGAAGCAAGCTCTACAACCTTAGCACTGCAATTATCAAATTAGCCTTTCTGAAACTTAACCCTATCATCTAAAGGATCAAATTCCAAAATTTATTGTGGTACACCGAGGGAAACTAAATCTTTCATTCCCCGAAAATGAAGCCTGTATGTTATCACTTCTCTATATCTCCAAGGATGAAGAAGAGATCCCAACAGAGGTAACCACAAACCAATATTTTGGCTTGGTATCTAGCCCTACCAAACCGGAGAGGGCTCTCTCCACAAGGTCACAGCCAAGAGGGTTGGATAGATTAGGGTTTTAGGCTAGGTATGAAATGCATAAGGGTTTGGTTGTTTTGGTTTTGATTGGGTTGCTATATGAGGATATTAGGTCAAATAAGCTAGGTTAAGGAAAATAGGATTAGGGTTGTAGAGATTTAATGGGGAAAGGTAGGTAAGAAGGCTAGAACACTAGGGTTCTTGGGATGGAATGATTTAGATAGGTGAGGAGCTAGGAAGAGCATGAAATATGAATTCTTCCTAAACTGAAAGAAAGATGAACATACTATGAATATTTTTCCAAAACAGAGCATGTGAGACGAATTCTGTTTCTCTAACTTGAAAGTGATCATAAAATAGAAGTGCAATGAATTATGAAGAAAATGCATTCAAACATAATGAGACATAATAAGAAACAATTCTAGACAACCATCCCATAGGTATCCCAAAGAAATAGTTGCAAAATTTTTATTAAGCTCCTGCCAAAATGATTACAATAGAGTCTTTACTCAATATGCCAACATCCAACTGATTCCAACTTGTGAAATGATTGAAAAATTACATGATATAGGCCTCAAAAAAATTCCTCCCAGCTTCGGGGGTCAAATCCATGAGAAGAGGAGAAATTCCACCAAAACCTGAGCTGAAAGCTGAAGTGTAGGGAGGTCCAAGTGACTCATCCCTAAATTTTGTGAACTGATTCATTACACTTCATTGAGTTCATTTACCTAGTGTATTTATCCTAGGTAACAGTAAAAACACCATAATTAAATTTACATGATTGATTTACAGAGGTAAAAACATGATTCCCCAAGGTAAAAGTCAATTTGCAGAAGAACTAAAAAAAAATCAGAAAACTGCCAAACGCACCATTCCTTTGTCAAACACGCCATCCCTTTGTCAAACACGCCATACATGTTGCAACCTAATTTTGAGTGCCTTCCTGGTGTCCAAATTAGGCTCATGATGGCTTTTTGGAAATACTATCTTGTCTACTTTCCAAATATACCTTTGGATTCTTGATTGGAATTTATTTTCTTTATCAAAAATTGATTCTCCCAAGACTGCTAAATGTGCAGTGCATAGGCAAAAAAAATGGGCAGAACATTGATTTTTTGAGTGTTTTTCCACATTTTCAACTGCCATTTGTCCAGAAAAAGGCTAGAAAAATTGGTTTTCCTACATGTATTCATCATTATACATTTTTTGATGGTCTTATTTTGGCCAAAAAGTGCCTCAACAAAGAGTGCAACGCCTAGGGTGCTGCGCGTTTGACAGTCTAGCTGTCACAAAATTGTTCAGGTTTGCAAAAAACCACAAAAAAATCAAAATTTTACCCAAAAACTTCTCAAAATTTGATAATTTGATACTGATGATGTGGCTAGGCATGAAGTGAAGCTTCAACCAATATTTCAAGCCTCGTTTCCTCTTCTTGCATGGTCAAAGCCTCAATTTTTGCATTGGCTCTTTTGAGCTTGGCCTTTTCAATTTTGTCTCTTTGGGCATAATGCTTGATCTTCTTCCTCAGTACATCATTATCTATGTTTTCCTTCTCTAGAAGCTTCTCAAAGTGGTGGTTGGCTCTGTCAAGCCATGGCTCCCGGTTCTCATTGATTACCACTGCAATTTGTTCATTCAGAGTGAGCTGATTAGCAAGCTCAGCTTCTTTTTTCCTTTCTAGTGCTAGAGCTCTTTTCAGCTCTTTAGTCCTAGGATTTATCCTTGGCACATGTTCTACTGCCTCATATGTCACATCATATATTTAAAGTGTCTCTTCAAGCAAAAATTTGGCTTTTTCTTCCTCTCTTTGAGATTTGACGAATTTGACCTCATCAATGACATGTTTTGTTTTCAGCCACTGGTTCTCCTACTCAAGAAATTCAATGAAAAATTTAGACCTGTCAAGATTAGTTTGAAGCTATCTAGTCTTGGCTTCTTTATCCTTGATTTTTATTCTAGTGATCTCGTCATCATCATGCTCATCTAAGTCAACAAGATCAAAATCCTGATCTGTCTCATGGAGGTCCTCCTCCTCATGTCTGATCTCTGCCTGTATCTCTACCACTGTCATCTTTTGCTTCCCTTTGTCTACCTTCTTTGTTGATGTATAAGGAAAGGCCCCTCCTACAATATGTGGGGAAAACACTTGCATGTGACCTCTCTGATATGATTTTTCCAATGGCTATATCTCAGCTTGATTAGTATTTTGAGGCTCACTGATTTCAACTCTGTTAGGTGATTGGAGATGATGGTGGTGAAATAGATGAAGGAGACTGATCTAATGATGATGCCTGAACTATGGGCTGAGATGGATGAATGGACGTGGAAGGATGATATGATGGAGGTACATCTTGGGCGTGCTGAATAGGCTAAGCAATGAATATGTCATTAGCTATGAATAAACTCCATGGAATGTTCAATTGTTTGAGGTGATGGAGGACTATGATTTTGATGAGGGAGTGGTGAAAAATACTTTGCATTTGGTGGTCATAATCTCTATTTTGGGCAATAAATGCCATCTTGTCAATGCTCCGGAGGAGAAAATAAGGTATGTTAAGCATCTTGACCCTTGTGAAGTGCATAAATAACTGGATGTGATAGGTATAAAGTCTAGATAACCTACCTTCACAAGAAAATTATTTCATGATGATTTTCATCATGGGAGAATATTTCTCCAGGAGGTAAGAGAGGAAAAATTCTCTCTCTTTAATTTTTGTATCTATGTTTAATGTATGGCTCATAGTATTTCTCCTCCAATTCTATTTTCTTGAACCATTTTCCCCCAACATTCGGGATTCCAGTGGCATCTGATATAATGCCAGTGGACAAAGTGAAAGTGACACCAGTAAGGGTTACATGGTTGTCATGGAGATTGGAGATGAATAGTATGGTCAACATAGGATGATGTTGGGCTCTTTGTACTTTCTCATAGAATTCAAAACAGCCTACATGATTAAAACATGTCACAGTTATGGGAGATGCCATGAGTTCCCTGGTATTTGTTGGCTCAAGTCTAAGGATTCTCCCTCCCCTTCTTGACTTCTTCTCCTTTCTTTCTTCTCCCTCACTGTAGTTTCTGTTATGTTCTTCTTCCATAGGTGTCTTAGTATGAAACCCTAGGGAGATGTGATGATAGTGGAATGTAGGTAAAGGGAGTGGGAAATAGTGTGAGGAAATTTAGGGAGACGGGGGAAGGGATTTTTTATTTGAGGGAGGTGACAGGGAGTAGGAATGATGAGGGAATTATAATAGGGAATTTAATTACAGTTTATGGATTTTGAAAGCTTAGGCAAGTGAGTAGCCTATGGTTTATGGTTTGGGGATGAAAGGTTTAGGGAAAGGGGATTATGTGATATAGGGAGTAAGAATAGGCTAATGATGATGTAGCAAGGGAATGAAAGTGCTAGGGAGTGAAATTTTATGTGTAATTAGGATTTTAGGGAATGATACTAGGGTTTCAAACTTAAAAATAGACACCAACTCTTTAAACAAGTTCAAACACAAACAAATTGAATTGATGAGGAGAGGAATGATGCTAATGGTAACTTACTTGATTGTTGGAGGCTGTGGAGTGCTTTGGCTAAAAATTTGAAGGTGATAGAAATTTTTTTTGCAGTTTGCTGTATAAATCAGGAAAATGCACAGCGCAAAGAGGAAAAATGCAGCACATTGAACAAACACGCAACACAAAGAGCAAACGTGCAGTGCACTGAACAAACGTGCAACATACAGAACAAACGTGCAACAGACACCCTGTTTTGTAAAATTTCGCCCTTAAACTTGAAAATTATGATTTTGCTGAGGTTGCTCAAGGATGGAGGAGACAAATGAAGTTTGTTTTGATGTCATGAGGGTTTATATATTTGAGTGAATTTGATTTTAATCCTTTGAAACCCACTTTGCTAATGTTTCAAATTTCACTTTTAAACTTTGTAGAATACCCTTACACTTTTGAACTTTTCTTTTTGACATTTGAAAAATGGATGAATTGAGAACTCTTGCACTTTGACATGTGCTTGTTTGGCATGTGGAAATGAGTTGACAGCTTGGGAAGTAGGTACTTATTACATATAATGAACATAAAATTACATAAATGAAAAATAAAATTACATCTCTGTTTTTGAAATAAAATTACATTTTAGAATGAAACTCACACTTTGAAAGCATAATTACAACTTGGAAAACTATTTTTACATGCTTGTAAATCCTTTTTAGATGGTAAAGGGATATTATTTGGATCACTCTCATACTTTTGATGACATTATGCAATGAAATGATGTTTTATTTGGACCTTGAAAAATGAAACCTAGAGACCTAATGAAGACCTTGAGTGACCAGACTTTATGGTGACTTGACTGACATATTGACATAATGAAATGGACTTTCATGACTGAAGTATGCTCAACAAGACATGAAGGTGGGCCAAAAAATATAAATTTTTGAGGAGGAGTGATGTTTTTGGGATCAGACTACCATTAGTGAGTAAATTTTTGCATGATCTAATGGAATGATAAAAAATTTCTTAGTGAGACTCTTAAAATGATATGAAAAGAGTATTTTTGATCACTGAGGGCAATATGCAAATACTAACACTAACAGTGCAATGCGGCAGGTTCACATGAATCTAGATAGGCCCAAAGGGTGACAGACAATAGAGTACGTGGAGGTGTTTGAACCTTTGCTAATGCGAAAGAGGTTATGGGGGATCCAGATCATGATGCAATCGAAGGAGGATCAACAACCCAACTAATCCGATTTGTACATGTTCAACCTTTCATTTTTCATAATGGTGGCACAATATTCCTTTACATTAGATTGCGCGAGATCATCCCACATTTGTGAGAGGAGGAAAATATTACCTTCCACACCATCATTGGCCAATCTGTTTACCAGCTGGTTCGCTTTGCGCTTGACAGCGTGGAAGGAGACACCCTTGGCATGGTTAATGTGAATCTTGATCCGTTGAAGAATCTTGCTAAGCCTCCAACTATCCGAAACCTGCGAAGCATTCCAACCTTGTTGGAGTTTCCGACAAACTTGGGTAGCGACTATATTTTTGAATAATTAATCGTTAATAATATTTATATTAAAAATTGAATGAGTTACACATTTTTGACTTTTTAAGAAATAACTAAATGATTTTACCTTCAACATTGAAATATTTTACTAATTAAGTTAGATTGAATACCAATGAAGTCTCTAAGAAATACAAAAATATATATTTTAATTTTACAATCATAGTTCCAACCATATTAACCTTGTAATTTATAAAAATATCTTTGCATTTTTTTTTAAAGTAAGTCATTTTACATGCAATTTCATATATAAAATTTTGATATAAATTCACTAATACATAATATATAATAAACATTATTTCATAAAAATAATTATCATGACGATAATCATCTAATAAACATAAACATAAACATCATCTAAGATACACATTCGAATTCAATACCATCATCTAATTATATACACTTTTAGTAGCACATATAAATGTCATTAACTAGCACACAAATCTAATAATATAACAAGGCATCATCATCATGATCACATCTAACAAAACACAAAGATTGTAATCTAACATCATCACCACACACATCCTCAAAGTAATATGAATCTCATGTAAAATAATTGCTATCACATACACATCTATCTGCAAACACATTAAATGAACATATCTAACATGTCCTAACAATATACACATTAACACAAACATATAAATTAAGTACAAAAACATGAACAAAAAAATGTACCATATATATTTATATATAATGAAGTCAAATAAGTGCAATCAAATATCTAATACAACAGACGTAGTAGGGCCTACAGCTTCGTCTGCAGTAGAAGACGATGGATGGTCAACTACTGCATGATCAAGTATGTTTGTCGAACTCAACTAAGGTGGATGACTAATAGGTGGAAACTGGTCTTTCCTAGAAGGACGTGGTTGGTCTGCATGAGGAGAAGGTGGTCAGTGTGCTCTGTTAGGAGGAACATACAATACATCCTCTACCTCTAGCATATGATCGACATAATTAGGCGACTAACGAGCAGGTGTACTACCAGAAGGATCACCGACACCATGACGACCATGATCTGATGTGGTGCCACCACTAGAAACATCATCATCACCATCATCATCATGATCATGGTCATCACCCTCATCATAAGCATGAAAACCCTCATCATCAGATGTATGTTTTGTTGCATGATTCCCTGCATCCTCCATCGCCGCAAGTAAAGTACTAGCTTCGATGACATGTTGCATAAGAGCCATCATATCCTGTGGACAAATCATGTAGAGATCCATGAAAATCAAATAACCACTGATATCTTGAGGCCTCGTAGGGCGACCTCCCTGCTAAACCAAAACTTTGGCCAATCTATCACAATAGTCCATCCGACATTGTATAAAAGGCCTCCTCCTTTGGATTTGCATTCTCCCCTAAGGATGTGCCTTACCCTCACCCACTTGGGCCTCACCCATCTCCTCATCTCCTCCATCCATTGGTGGGGGACGAGGCATGCCCCCATCATATGATACAATGTATACAAAATATATAGTACACAAAAATAATTAGATAATTTATGTTAAACAATTTAATAAAAAAAGTTAAAGAATGTGTTAGAATAAATTTTATTATAATTCATTAAAACAAGAAAATGAAACAAGATTAATTTAAATAAAACACTAATATTACCTTTATCATTTGGAGGCTCATCCGTTGTGAAGAAGATGTTGGGACACCCTCTCCAATCAATCCCCGCATACGAATACCTCAACATGGTAAACACATGGTCATTTAGACTGGCCCGTAGCTCCAGTGCCTAATCCGAAATCTAGGCTGGAAACTCCGGCATGCCCCTCTTGGGCATCATCTACCCCCACATGCACATATGGGCCTCAGTGGTCTTCCTTAAAGGGCGATGATCAAATGTAGGCCTTGTCTCCAGAAACCTCTCAAAAAATAAACAAAAAACTCGGAAACAAAATGGAATATCTCCCTCCCTTATCTCGACAATGCACGACATCTATCTAAAGCTATGAAAAATTGACTCAAAAAATTGGAAAACCATCTGATGCAACATGGCCCCTGAATAAAAGAATCAAAATAATACAAAAGAGGTAAAATAATGCGTTTCCGATCACCATAAGAATGTGAAATGGTGTTGACTAATAATGAGAGGCACATAGTCTCCTCTGTAGCAAAAGAAGAAATTTGTAGTTTTCCACGACGGACCTGAAAATATGATGGATGAACTACATGACGCCCGACATATCTCAAAGTGTATGCAAGCTGACTATCAGCGAAAACACCATGGGGGACACAGGTAACTGGGGAAAATCCTCCCCTCCCTTGGATAGGCCAGTAATAAAGTAAATGTCCTCCTTAATGGGCCTATACCACAAATGAGGATCAACACAGAAAGCATGTTGTTGGACATTCCATCGGTGGTTGAAATGAGCCAACATGAAAAATTTCGCCTTAAAGGAGGTACCCTCCTCATAGTACTTGAGGAGGCCTACATTCCTCAAGATTTCTCGGGTCGGTATAGTAATAGGGTGAGGGTATAAATCCCTCTCCCTCTCTCTCACCTGCCATGGTTGGACCATATTGTATGGGTCCACTTGCTACTCTTTTTCCTGATCTTACTCCCTCTGCTACATATTTGACATATAAAATACATGAGCTTCATACATAAAATACATTTTTTAAATTAAATGAAACATGTATTTATAACTATCAGAACATAAATTTCAATCTAAAATAAATAAATAAATATCGGTGCGCTCAAAACACAGTCATGCACCGACGTTGGTATGCTTTCAAATATAACTGCATTGGTAATGGTGCACACATAAGTATGTCGCACCACAAGAGTTTTAAAAATTTAACTTTCCATAGCGGTGCAACATACTTGTGCATCGGTGCACATGTATAATTTGTTGGCAGCAGAACAATACGTCTAGGTTATTGAACACATTGAACTATAGGAATATTTTAAAATATTTATTTACGATGCATTTGGTAAATATAAATGCACTGCGAGTGACGCATCGTTACACAATCTGTCGCATCTTTCCCGATGCGTTTAAATTTACAAACACATCACCACAAAATGCATCACCCTATAAATTTACAAGGCACAACGCACTTGGTGCTAGCCGAAAATATCGAACACATCGCACGTCAAATTTTTTGAAAAAAATGACAAATTCAACCTAACTTCAAATATAATCTGCTAAGAACTTAGATTAGTAAGAAACATAGAGATTACCTGGGCATTTGGTTGTTGCTGAGGCATTGTGGACATGTAATGGAGAAAAACAAATTTTTTCTACCGTTTACAAAAATTTGAACTTCAAACAGTGAGCATAGTACTGAAAGTTGGTTAGCAAGAGAAAAACCAACGTAGGGCGCTTGCACGTGGCAAGAGTGGCAACAGTGCTTCAGAGCTTAGTTTCACTGTAGATGAATCTTTCGTGATCTTTCATCATATTTCATCATTTTAAAGGATTTTTTCATCATTCGTGATATTTCATGGCCTTTCGTGATTTTTCAATATCTTTCACGATATTTTAGGATGTTTTGTGGCCTTTCATAATATTTCGCAGTTTTTTGCAATCTTCCGTGATCTTTGAGAATGTTTCACAAACGTTCACAATGTTTTTCAATATTTAATCATATTTCACGATCTTTCATCATCTTTCGCAATATTTTAAGGTGTTTTGCGATCTTTCACAAATTTTCGTCATCTTTCATTATCTTTTGTGATATTTCATCATATTTTAGGATGTTTTGCACTGTTTCGTGGCCTGTTATCATTTTTCATCATCTTTCATGACAATTTAGGATGTTTTGTGATATTTTGTTATCTTAAGTGATATTTCGTCATCTTTCACGATCTTTCATGATTTTTTTTCATCTTTTGCGGTTTTTCAAGTTTTTTCATCATCTTCTGTCATCTTTCATGGTATTTCATGGTCCTTCATGATATTTTGTGACCTTTTTTGATCTTTCATGATCTTTTGTGATCTTCCGTGACCTTTCATGATTTTTCATCATCTTTCATCATCTTTTGCGATATTTCATGATTTTCTGTCATCTTTTATGATATTTTGCAATATTTCGTGGTCTTTCGTCATCTTTTAGGATGTTTTGTAGTCTTTCGTGAAAAATTTTCAACTTTCATAATCTTTCGTTATCTTTTAGATTGTTTATTAGAATTTTGCAATCTTTTATCATATTTCACAATTTTCATCATCTTTTGAGATCTTTTCGGATGGTTCGGTGTCATTCACAAATTTTCATGATTTTTTGTCATATTTCACCATATTTTAGGATTTTTTGTGGTCTTTCATGACCTTTTGTCACCTTTCGTGATATTTTTCATCTTTCATCATATTTTATCATCATTCGTGATAATTTAGGATTTTTTGCGATCTTCATGATATTTCATCATCTTTCGCGATCTTTCATGATGTTTTGCAATCTCTCTCGATCTTTTATTATGTTTCATCATATTTCACAATATTTTTTCATCTTTTGCGATTTTTTAGGATTTCTCATGGTATTTCTTGATATTTCATCATCTTTCAAGATCTTTTTGTATCTTTTACAATATTTCATATTCTTTCGTCATCTTTTGTGATATTACGCGGTTTTTCAAACACTTTTGTGATCTTTCACGATTTTTCGTGGTGTTTTGTGATCTTTCTTCATCTTTTGGGGTTTTCATTGATATTACGTGATTTTTATTTATCATGTTTCATAATCTTTTGAGCTATTTCATGATTTTCTGTCATCTTTCGTCATCTTTTAGGATGTTGTGCGATCTTTCGTAATTTTTTGCGATCTTTCTTGATTTTTCATCATCTTTCAGATCGTTTCATCATCTTTCAAGATCTTTCATCATCTTTTAGGATGTTTTGCTGACTTCCTTGTTGTTTCATCATCTTTCACAATATTTCATCGTATTTCATCATTTTTTACGATCTTTCTCGATCTTTCATGGTCTTTTATGATTTTTCGTCATATTTCACATTGCTTCGTCATCTTTCGTGATGTTTTAGGATGTTATGCGATCTTTTGTTATATTTTTCCGACCGTTGTTATATTTATGATGTTTTGTGGTCTTTTTTATATTTTCGTCACCTTTCATGATCTTTTGCAATTTTTTGTGATCGTTTTTCATATTTCATGATTTTTTGCGGTCTTTTGTGAATTTTCATAATCGTTCATCATATTGCATCATCTTTTAGGATTTTGTACGATCTTTCATAATCTTTCGCGATATTTCGTGGTATTTCGTGATCCTTCGTGATTTTTCATTATCTTTCATGACATTTCATCATTTTGCAAGATCTTTCATCATATTTTACAATGTTCTGCGATATTTCAAGGTCTTTTGTAGTCCTTTGTCATCTTTCATGATATTTCAACATATTTCATCATTTTTTGTGAATTTTTTTTTTCTTCATATTTTATGATTTTTCATGTAATTTCTTAATATTTCATCATCTTTCTCAATCTTTCGTCATATTTCATCTTTTTTTTTGTGATCTTTCGCGACCTTTCGCCATCTTTCCCAATGTTTCATCATGATCCAGGTGGATATTGGTGGCCACTCGCCTATTCCACTTAGACCCCCATCGTTGTTTATTTTCAGTCTCCTTAATTGTAGCAAAATTATTATTTTTGGCAGTTTTTGGGTCCTAAACTTCTGGAGCCGTTTTGAGGCACTAAAAGATATTTTTGGGAAAACATAGAGAATGAAAAACTAGTTTAATTGTTTTTGTTTTGGCTTCCTCTTCGACATATTAGAAACTAGGTATTATGATAGCCAAACGAAGATCGTATGCCAAAGTTACGATCCCGAGAAGCTGACTTTCCAACTTACGCTAACAGGCAGGGAAAATTTTAAGGATGGAAGTTTATTTGTAATTTTAGAAGCCTTAGCGAACCTTATGTAAATAGTAAAAATTTTGATGATATTTTTGTAAAAATATTTAGGTTTCTAATTATTTTCGGTACTATATATGAAATTTTGGTAATTTTTAGGGTAAAATAATTTTATTCTATAAAATTTGGGCGAATCAGCTTTCAAAAAAATAGAAATCTTTGTTTTTGATAAAAACATGGAAAATTAGCCCATTTACGAATATCAGCCCCTAAAATTTTCTCTGCCAACGGGGCCCACAAGCTTTTGGCACTTCATCTCCTGGGGTTAGGTTTTTGGATGTTTGGGGTTTATTGTTGTTACTCAATGATAAAAAATCCACCAAGCCTCATTGTAACATAGTTCAGAGGCATGTAGTCGCCACATCTCTTCTTAGAGAAAAGAGACCATCGCCCGAGCTAGTTTATTTCCGTTATGTATGTAAGCATATTTCAGTTCCTTGACATTAATGAAATGAAAGGTTATTTCTGCTCCATCTCTTTATTTGTGGTTATATTTGTATAATGTTGCGTTCCTGTTTAAGTTCAGATCACATCATATTTCGGGATATTTTAGGATGTTTTGCGATATTTCATCATCTTTCGTAGTCTATTGCGATATTTCATGACGATTTAGGATATCTGTATACTTTTGCAATCTTTCATCATCTTTCACAATATTTCATCATATTTTGCGATGTTTTAGGATGTTTTGCATTCTTTCACGATATTTCATCATTTTTTGTCATCTTTCATGATATTGTAATATTTTATGCGACATTTTGTCATATTTCATGATATTTCGTAATATTTCGCATCTTTCATCATTTTCATCTGATTCTGAAGAGGCATTCTCTTTTGGTTTTTGAGTCAGTATGGGCTGGCCTTCAAAACTACCAGATGCGATAACAATGGTCGGACAACCAAGGAATTCTTCATGGGCTAGTAGTTTGCCTGCTAACCCCAAGCCAAGCTACTCGAAGCCAAAATCCCCTTCGCTATCACCTCCTAGACCTCCAGAACAATCTACATGCACTAAACCCTTGGTCGGGTTAAACGAAACTTGTTGTTGGTTCCATAGGTGCGATGTTGATGGGGATGGGATAGAAAAAACCAGAGAAACCGGGATGTTAGGGTTGAGACCCGAAAACTGTTTTGTTAAGCTCGAGTTAGGAACCCTAAAATCTGTAAAACTTATGGTTTACACAGTAATATCCATGTCTGTTTTTCGGGCCTCCATCTGTTTGATACCTTCCACTAAAACACCCGCATGAGCCCCAGCTGGCTACTAAGGTGGGTAGTTTGACCATATTGGTCTGGTGCCAAAAATTCAGATGAGTAATCCAACTGTTCCTCCTCCATAACAACGTTTCTCACAAGTTTGGTTGGTTCCATGAAGAAAAATGCAAAAAATGGCTCCTTCCTCTCTCCATGGTCATTCCAAGACGGGGAGACTGTAACCGTCAGTAACAACACTAGGGTCCAAAACAGTGCAGGGAAATAATTGTTTCCCGTATGTCAGGCTGACTATTTCCTCAGTCTACCAAAACCGCTAAGGTCAACCTGATACCTCCAAGCCCGTGACAAGGAAAGCAATGATTTATGTTGTATCCTCGAGATGGTGGAAGCATAACAAGTAGTATGATAGTAAGATCATGTGCACCTCGTTGATATCCGTGACATGCATAGTGAAATGAAAATGAAACCTAAACAAGCGTGAGGGTCGAACCAATGCAAAAAACCAGGGCCACAATAGCTAGGGTTTTTCTAGGGTTTTGGGTTTCTATGGCACTCCATCTCCCTTTTCATGCTCCCTACATCAACTGGTGATGTGATTACTTATAGATGTATTTCTTAGGATTCATGGCAACTATTGAAATTTGATCCTCCTTCATTCCTTAAGTTCTTGCATTTACGTGTTAGATTTTTGGAAAGGAATTTTGATTTTGTCACATATCAACACATTCCACGACATTCAAATACTTTAAAAGATTCATTAGCAAACCATGTATTAGATAGAAATTTGTGCAATATGTAAATCAAGACATCATCATGATACACAAAGTAGTTGTAGAAACATGTATATATATATATATATATATATATATCGGTCTGTAAGTGTGTTACATTCAAAAGCTCAAAAAAATATGTGTTCTGTCACAAAAATGGCTATTTGAGCCTACATTAGTACAAAATGTATAAATAGGGCTTGTATCCGCCCACATGGTGCTCATGGTAGCATGTGACTGCTTGAATTACTCGCCAGAGTAATCAACGCAGTCTGCCCAGAACTCCAACAATGTGTCTTTGAAAACGCAGTGGTATCTCATCAAATGTGATTTACTCTGGGATGCCTCGCGTGAGGCCAACCAGGTTCTACTCCAGCTCAGCTAATGTGTCTGCTCCCTCCTCATAAGGAGCATCCTCTGCTGGACGTGGTACCCATTGTGAAATCGGGGTCATGTCGGGAGGTTTGTGTGGACCCATATCTGTAAACAAATCATAAGTTTATGTGTCAGAACATATAACCAAAAACATTAAAAAAGTAAAAAATGTCTAAAAAACACTTTTTACTGGCATCGGTCCACTGTGTGTCTAGTGGAATTGGAAGATCTAGATCTCCTCTGAAGTCGATGCCATCATAAGCATTATCCTCGACTACGATTAGCTGTTGCTGCAACCAAATGAATAAGGTTGTTGGGAAATTCATCTCTTTCCATCCTCCTTGTCCGGGCATTATGTCGCACCATCACATCAGCCTCGGATCCCTCGGGGCTGGATCATGGATCTCCAACCACTGATAATGGAACAGTGGTACTCTATCTAGAAATAATGTCACCAAAATTTACCCATACCCGAACTGTTTCAGTATTTTGGTCTTTCACTTGGTTAGATGGCTCTTCATGTTAGCCAAAAACCACTCACACTAGTTGAACATCATTGGTGCAAAGCAATCCACTGCATACTGGAACTGTGATTTCATTGCCTCATGCAATGCCTGGGCTCTTTCCACTCTGGTGATACAATGCAGTATCATGCGTAGGGGGGTCACTCTGATGGAAGATATGTATACCTTCCCACTTTCTGTCTTTTGTGCCCCAGGATAGTGTCTCTGGATGAGCATGCTCGTGCTCTCACCCCCTGAGCGAGCCCCATAGAGTTGGATTTTCTCTCCTTGCCTAGATAATCTAGTGATAAAGTAGATGTCCATGACATCTAGCTCAGTTTCTTGGTCCCAAATGATGAAAAATTGTTGGTCCACATCCCATATACTAATCAAGTACTGGAGAAGCTACATTCAGGCAAGCCAGATTTTTGAAATAATTTCAACAATCCGCAATTGTGCAAAGCATTGACCCAATCTTGGTCCTGTAAGGCTTGGTGGTGTTTCACCTCATGGCCTTTTTCTTTCCATTCGACTGACATATTCTCTAAAATCACCCGCATAACATGTCCAAATGGTCTATTAGGATCATTCATGGAAGAATTTTTAGAAGTTAATGGTGGAGTTGGGATATTTTTCCAATTTAAAATCTTCCCAGCAGCTAGCGTGACTGTCCAAAATAACTCGACGATGGTGGCGTGCTGCTCTAATGTGCTGAGCGCGACTATCGCGACCCTGATAGCTCGAAATCGCGCTAGTTGCAGGAAATTTTAAACTTTTAAAGAACCTCCCTAAACTCCCTAATTCCTAAAAATAAATTCTAAATTAATTGGATAAAAATGCAAAGGAGGTTTAGAGCTCTTCCCTGGCGAAAACAGATCGACGAATGGTGTCCAGATCGGCCGCACCGCTGATTTGAAATTCGGAGGGAAAATGGACAAAATGGTCTTCTAAATATGGAAAGGTGGAAATAATTTTTTTTTTTGGTCTATTATAGGTTTTTGAAAAAAAATTCCAATATTTTATATTTTTCCTCGATATTCGTGATGATTGTTTTTTATGTGCAGAACAGGACTTTCACACTACTGATGATTGTTTCCAATATAAATGAGTTGAGTTTTATGTATTTTTCGGGCTCGTTAAACGTTTACGAAAAAATAACCCCCCTAAAGTCAACTTTCAGCTCTTTTCTGACTCTCGAAAAATGAAAAGATTGTCGAGTACTTGTCATTTCGAACTCGTTAAAGTGAATGAATTGAAGTAATATCAGTATACATTTACCCCTTTTTCAGGATGAGATTCATTATTTATGAAAAAGGAATAAATTGATCAAACATGGTCAAGAGGTTCTCTCAGACATAGTTTTTTACCTTTTCAGATTCGAGAGACAACTTACGAAAAGGGACATAATGTAGTTTGCTTTTTGCTTTTTTTTTTTCAAACTCCCTAAACATGAAAATTTACCGAGTTTACCTTTCATTGGACTCGTTAAATATTAAATGACGAAAGACTTGTCATCCTAGAAATACCGAGTTCCTCCTTCCTAGGGCTCGTTAAAATTACTAGGATGGATTCATTCGAAGAATGACCTTGCATGCTCATCATATGTTATCCTCTTCACGTTGGATATAAAAACTAAAGAGGCACTCGTTATCTATAACAGGGGAAAATTGAAAGTGAACATCTTATGTGTATTTTGGGTAGCTTGTCACTCTTGAACATGACACTCATCTGCAGTTTGTGTCGAGTTGGGGACATCCTACATTCGTCCCTTTGGCTCCATAGGTTTGGGAAATCCATTTGCCTCCTATTTGATTACCAATTTTTTCAACATGACCTCTGATCCTATTTGAGTCAAATGTTGCCACCCTCTGGATTCGTGTCACCAATATGTTCAAGAGATGTCCTTTTTTTCAAACACCTTCTGCATATTTTACCTCCTCTGATTCAATCCCGAATCACTCCTATCATCGTAAAATATATGTTGTTTCATGTCGATGATGTGGGAATCCTTATAGCCCTCCTTCGACGAATCACTTCCTGTCGACTTCAGCTCATTATCCGGGAAAGTGGTTTAGACACTTCTTTCAGTACCTTGGAGCTTGCCTGCCTCAATGGAAAGTTCGTCGTATTTGACGATTGTTTCACATCATTGGCCTTCAATCAAATCATTCTGCAAGTGTTCGACATCAAAATATATTTTAAAACTTATATATTGTGTTGTTGTACGTTGAGGTCCATCGTCATTATTGGTGGTCTCCCTTGCGCCTGTTAACGGTTTCCATCATTGAATGGTAATCATGTGGTTTCTACCATTGACACCAACACATTTACTCACATGCATATGTTCGTACATTTGGTTGATTGAGATCACGGTGAAGACCTTGGGTCACCTCTAATTTTTGGTCCAGGCTGCGTAGAGTTATTGAGTATTCATGATTGTATACATGATCCTATCTATATGGATGGTTGCATCCATATCGTGGGCTCATGTGTCATTTTATGCCTAGTGAAACATCTTCTGGTTAGGAATATTTATACCAGATATGTCATATATTGTAATTATTTGATTTGGCAGGTTCTCTGAAGGTGGTATGTGTTCTTTTCCTTGGTTCATAAAGTGTTTCAACCATCACTCCCTATTCTGCCTTCATGCTTTAGGGGGCATTTGTTACACAATAATTTGTCACTGTGCTCATTTTCCCATCCTTGATCCTGAAATTACCCCTTATGAATCATGTGTAGTGTTTCCATCATTAATAAATATCATAACATATCCCCTTGAATATCCAAATAAGACTTCCTTGAAATATTATTGAAGAAACTTGGTCAAATTCCTAGTTTCTTGGGCCAGCGCCCTTCCTGGTGCCATGACCGCGCTAATGTCCTTATCCCAGTTCTGGCCCAGCCCTGTTAGCGCCCGAAATTATTTGAAAACCATGTTGATCCCCCTTTTGGCAGTGCTTCCTCAAATGGAGGAGAATATTCGACCTCTAGAAGCTCAAGGGTGGCGAGTTGGTTGTTTAATTGGAACTTTGATCTCATCCATGGGGGATCATCCCTTAGAAAGTGGGCTTTCCTCCTCCTTTATTGGGTTCCCAACCTCCTTCTCCTTGCTATAAATTCACATCCCTTATTCCCCTAATTTTAGAGCTTGGTTGATCATTGTCAGACTCATTTGAACTCTCATCCCTTTGCATGCTTGCATCATGATTAAGCCTAAGTGCATGGGAGAAGGAATTCTTTTGAGCTGGGTGAAGGACTCAGATTTTCACCTAATTATGCCTCCAACATCAAGGCCTGTTTGTAAGCTCTTCTTTTGTAATTTATCAATAATAACATCTAATGTTTTCTTTCTATATTGGTCTACATGATTATGCAAATTTTATGGTACACCTTGATATGCTATATAGCTAGTGTGTACGTTTATTAAATATTGTATCACATTTTTTGTTGTCCCCCAATCATCCACAGGTATTCGCGTGCCATCAGTAGCAAGAAGCAGGCCTACAAGTATTGTGGATTAAGGTCACCCTCAACGGATCCAAGGACAACGATTGGAAAAATGCATTTATGTCTCTTTCCTCTTTGCGTTGTAAGCATTAGTTAAGAAAGATTATGTTAGAAAGAATATCGTGTTTCTAGAACCACTTTAGGGCTAGAGAGATATCTTATGTCCATAGAGGGGATTTATCTTAACAATAGAACTGGTGACTCCATTGGGGAGATTTAGCCTTTTAAGTCCTCCTTCCCCGAACTGATCTTGGATCATTTTCTTTGATTTATGAAATTTAAATCTACTTAGGTATCTGTCAGCTTGTGTAAAGGTTTTTTGTCACTTCATTGTATCAAGTCTGGTGTGTTTGTGAGACTCTTTTTATTTTTTCCTTGTTTTTAGCGACCAACGCCTTTTCTGTCCTCACAATAGTGTTGGCAGATTTTTTTCGTATAATACATTCACGCCAATTGGCCTTTCAACGCCCTTCTTCTCAATACAGAAGCATTGATCTCAAGCCTTGGGAAAATTTGAGTTTCCTTCCTGATTATCCAGTGCATCTTGGCCCTTGAAGGAGTCTATGAGATCTCAGTGAACTCCTTGTTTTGTGTTTGACTTACCTTTCTCCTTTGAGCGACTATGGTTTATCTCTTTGAGTTGTTGTAAGTTTTGGAACTTTGTTCCATTTCCAACACTCTTTGTCACATTTTTCTTGTCTTGTTTTGAAAAGATTTGGTGTATGCTTTGGTCATCTTTGTATTTCTGACTATTTCCCTTCGGTTCAGTGTCAAACACGAGATTAAAGTTGGTTTGATGCACAAATCTAGAAGAGTGTGTTTTGTCTAAATTCAAAAGAAATTGGAAGTGATTTTCTTTTACTTTTTTTCATGAAAGATGATGAAAAAACACAGAATATCACCGAAATACTTAAAATATGAAGAAAGACTGCAAAATACCACGAAAGATCACAAAAGACTTTGGAAGACAGTGAAAGATCACGAAATATGAAAAAATATTATCAAAGAACATGGAAGGAAGTAAAAGATAGTGAAATATCATGAAAGATGACGAAATATCAAAAAGTACCATGAAAAATACTAAAAGATCGCAAAAGATGAAAACATATTGCGAAAGATGATGAAACAAGATGAAATATCGCGAAAGATGATGAAAGATGACAAAATATCGCGAAAGATGAATAAATATCACAAAGACCGCAAAAAATCCTAAAATGTCATGAATGGTGATGAAATATCACGAAAGATGACAAAAAGTCATGAAAGACCGCAAAACATCCTAAAAGATGACGAAAGATGAAAAAATATCATGAAAGAGTGTGAAATATGCCTAACCATCCTAAAAAATCACGAAAGATGACAAAAAATCATGAAAGATCGTAAATGATGACGGAAAAATTAAGAAACATCACGAAAGAATGCAAGAAATCCTAAAATATTGAAAAAGATGAAAATAGATCACGAAAAGTGATGAAATATGATGAATCATGGTGAAAAACGATGCAATATCGTGAAAGATTACGGAATATGACAAAAGGTCGCATAAAATCTTACAATATCACGAAAGATGACAAAAAATGATGAAAGATTGCGAAAGACCACGAAACATCCTAAAACATTGCGAAAGATGATGAAATATTGTGAAAGATGATGAGAGATTGCAAAAGTATACAAACATTCTAAATCATCATGAAATATCGCAATAGACCGTGAAAGATGACGAAAGTTCGCAAAACATCCTAAAATATCATGAAATATGATATGATCCGAACTTAAATAGGAATGAAACATAATACAGATATAACCATAAATACACAGATGGAGAAGAAATTACCTTTCATTTCATTAATATCAAAGAATTGAATTATTTTTACATACAGAATGGAAATAACATAGCTCGTGCGATGATAGCTTTTATCTGAGAAGAGATGTGGCAACTATATGCCTTGGAACTGTGTTACAATGAGGCTTGGTAAAACCTAATCTTAGGAGACGACGCGCCAAAATATTATGGCCCCTGTTGGGGTAAGTTTGAATTTCAAATTCTAGAGGTCGTAACTTTCTCATACGATCTCCATTTGGCTCTCATAATACCTCATTTCAAAGATTTTAAAGAGGAGGCTGAAAACAAATAGGCAAACCTATTTAGGAGTTTTTTGATATCTTAGTTTTCCTTTAAGATGTATTTTAGTCCCTCAAAATGGCTCCAGAAGTTTAAGACTCAAAAATTTGCCAAAAATAATAAGTTGTGCTATAATTAAGGAGACTGGAAACAATCAACAGTGGGGGTCCAAGTGGAATAGACGGGTAGGCACCAATATCCACTTGGATCATGATGAAACATTTAGAAAAATGTTGAAAGGTTGCGAAAGATCACAAAAAATGATGAAAGATGACGATAGATTGAGAAAGATGATGAAACATTAAGAAATTCCATGAAAAATCATAAAATATGAAAAAATCTCACGAAAGATGATGAAATATGACGAAAGACTACAAAAGATCGTGAAATATCGCAAAACCTCTTAAAAGATGGTGAAATATCTTGAAAAATGATGAAATGTCACGAAAGATAACGAAAAATCACGAAGAATCATGAAATACCATAAAAGATCATGAAATAGCACAACATCCTAAAATATGATGAAAGATGACGAAATATGATGCAAAATCACAAAAGATGATGAAAAATCATAAAAGGCCACAAAAAATCATGAAATATGAAGAAATATCAAAAAAAATTGCAAAAGATCATGAAAGATGATGAAACAATAACAAAGACTATAAAACATCATAAAATATAACAAAAGACAACGAAATATAACAAAAGACTTCAAAAGATCCTAAAATATCACGAAATATGACGAAGCAATGCAAAATATGACAAAAAATCATAAAAGATCACGAAAGATCGAGAAAGATCGTAAAAAATGATGAAAGATGACGAAAGATTGCGAAACATGATGAAACATCAAGAAATTCAGTGAAACATCCCAGAAGATGATGAAAGATCTTGAAAGATGATGAAACATCGCGAAAGATGATGAAAAATCACAAAAGATCATGAAAGGCCATGAAAGATCGCGGAAAATCACGAAAGATTGAAAAAATCCTAAAAGATGATGAAAGATGACAAAAAATCATGAAAGATCTCAAAATATGATGAAATATGATAAAAACCATGAAATATCACTGAAAACCCTAAAATATGAAGAAATATCACAAATACCATGAAACATCATGAAATATCAGAAAAGACTACGAAAGACCGCATAATATCACGAAAGATGACAAAAGGTGATGAAAGATTCTAAAAGATAGCGAAATATCGTGAAAGATGATGAAATATCAAGAAATACCATGAGAAATCCTAAAAGATCGCAAAAGATGAAAAAATATTGCGAAAGATGATGAAACATGATGAAAAATCGCGAAAGATGACAAAATATCATGAAAGATTGTGAAAGATGATGAAATATCGCCAAGACCGCAAATAAGCCTAAAATATCATGAATGATGATGATTATGAAAGCTGCAAAACATCCTAAAAAATGATGAAAGATGATGAAATATCACGAAATATTATGAAACATCAATAAATTCCACGAAAAATCCAATAAGTTTGTGAAAGGCTAAAAAAGATTGCAAAAGATGATGAAATATAGTGAAAGATGAGAAAGATCGCAAAAGACCGCAAAACGTCTTAAAATATTATGAAAAATCTTGAAAGATGATGAAACATCATGCAAGATGATGGAAAATCATAAAAAATCACAAAAGATGACGAAAGATGGTGACAATTTACCAAAGATTACAAAAGACAACAATAGATCACAAAATATGAAGGTCACAAAAGATCACAAAGGACCATCAAAGATAATCAAAGATTGTGGAAAATGATAAAATATGAGAAAAGACCATGAGCACTACAAGGAAAAGACCTTCTAGCGGATGTTTTTGAGGAACCCCTTATAAAAATACCCCAAATATTCGTTTGTAGCGGAGGTTACAAGAGGAGGTTGGCGGGTGGAGGTTTTTGCAGATGTTTTTCGTCCGGTGCGCTTATCATCCTAACCCGCACCGGTGCGTTCAACCAAAAAAAGCACCGGTGCGAAAAAAAAATTGGCACACTGAACACCTTGCACTCCGTACAAACCCGCCCCAGTGCATCTTATTATTTTAGTGCATCGCTGCTTTACAAAGATTCTACACCGGTGCGTCCTAAAACCTCGTGCCAAAACTGAAACCGCTCGGTGCAGTCTTTAGAAACCGAAACCGGGCGCTTGTAAAGCCTCGCACACCGAAACAGGGTAAATAAAAAAAATTATGGCCAAAAAACCGCATTTCTCACTTTTCGGTGCTTGTGAGCTCTCAAGCACCGGTGCAAGTTATCCTTGTATGAGCCGCCCTGACATCGGTGCTCCCATTGCACCCATTGCACGCACTGCTGCTCTGCATTGTCCACCAATCTACATTTTGAATTTTGCAAAATGGTGGGCAAATTTACTTTTTCAAATTATACAGCCAATATGCCTCCTTGACGGTCAAATGTACAAGTATTTTTCTTTTTTTTTTCCATAATTAAGCCTTTTAGTGGATTAGAATTATAAATTAACTTAAAATTAACCGTTAAAAAAAAAAAAATCTCACGCGGTGCGCTTGAGCCATTCGGCTCGCACCGGTTCGCAGTGCTGCCTGTAAATTTATAGGCCACACCACAAATGGTGCTTACGCTATCCGCACCAGGGCGGTACCGAAAGGTGCACCGTTATATTTTAAAATTTTAAAAAGGTTTGGTGCAGTCGGTTACCCAGCCGCACCATTGACCTTGTGGAATAATGGAAATGCGGTGCGTTGACTTAAATATCCACCTCGGGGCGGGTATTTTTGTCAGCACAGCACATTCTAGCATTTCGACACAGTCAACAGTGCAGCCTGGTAAAAAACCGCACCATTGACTAAGTAATGATGTCAATTTTGAAGATTGCAACAAGAAACAGTGAAGGAGGCATCCTGAAACATCATTCCTGATCCTAGTTGGAAAAGTGATCACCTAAACTAGGTGGGGGCCACACAGGTGATTTTTGTCGCAAAGTCTATTTTTAGACTATGTCTATTTTTAGACATATGGATCATGTTACATAAGTTGCGGGATGCTATTTGTGGTTGGTTGGTCGGAAGTTGGAAATAAATATGGTTCTATTTTTAGACATATTGAGCGGAATCTATTTTTAGACTGCCGGTCTAAAAAATAGATCGGTCGAATATTATTAGCTCTTAATAATATTTGGACTATAAACATTATCTTATCCTCTTGGAGCACTTCATTTGAGCTACGGATGTGGCATTTGAAGCGACGGAAAAGATTACGCTATTTACGAGGATTAGTTGACTATTGCATGGTTGACTTTAGTTAGGACTTCAGTGGCAGAAGTTTGGTGGAGTTGATGAGACAGTTGGTGGAGTTGTGTTCGGTTTAACTTAGTTGAACTAGTTATGATTAGTTTAACTAGCTAATCAACTAGTAATGAGTGGAGTGAATTAAATATTATTTAATTCACTAATTATTAACTCATTATTCAACTCAAGAACACATCAGTTCACTACAGTGCATGGACAGTTCAGTGGAGACCGGTGGAAGAGGTGGGTGAAAGGGTGAGTCTACTATCAGTTGTGACTATAGTTGTGCATGAGATTTGCACACACATTGATTGAGATTGCCAATGAGGATTGCGCAGTACAAGCCAAGGGGATTTGAACTTGGATCCATTCATTCTTCATCTTGGATTGCGCAGTAGAGGCAGGCAGACATGTGGAGCAGATTGGAGCATGGGATGTGCATGATTTGAGCTTGTTTTGTGTGTAGCATGTGAGATAGTGCTGAGAGCTTGTGAGGAGTTTGTGCTATGTATTGTTACATGTTCTCTATCATTATAATATACAGATAGTTGGGGGTTTTCAGCTGTAAGCTTTCCCCATTACATACTGTGTTATATGTGTGCTTGATTATGTTTTAATGCGCGCATGCGACTGCTTCTAATTCCGCAAATTGATGATCAATGGTAGAAGAGGTTATGTATTATGCATGAAGCTCAAATAGTGTGTAATCAGGATAATCTTGGTGAATAAGTGATCTATTATTCAAATTTCTACAGTCAAGAGGGCGGTGCGTTGACCAAACCATATGCCTCGGGGTGTATAGTTTGGTCAACGCATCGCCCTCCGACACTGGTCCATAGTCAACGGCGCGGTTTGTTATACCACCACACCGTTGACTTATAGACAATGCCAGGAGGGCAGTGCACTGAAAATTTTCATGTGCACCGCCTCTAGTGCACTGGAAATTTATTGGTGCACCGCCTCTGGTGCGCAACAAAAAAAGATGCGCCGTTACCAGTGCATGCCTGTTTTTTGTGGTGCACCGACTATTATTTTTTTCAAAAAAAATTATATATGTATATTCCTAAATACACGTCTCATTTAATTAAAAAATTGTATTTAATATGTCAATAATTCAGAGACGTGAAAGGAGAGAACAGAGGGAACAACAGCAACAACAGGCGGACCGGTATAACATGGTTCACGAGTGGGAGGCACGAGAGAGGGAGAGAAATGTGTTCCCTCGCCCTATTACAACAGCTACCCAGGGGATACTAAGACAGGTAGGCCTCCTCAAGTTCTATGAGGAGGCTACTTCTCTAAAGGGCCATGGTGTGTTTTTGCGACATCTTACCCGCAGGTGGAATGCCCACCTACAGGATTTTCGGGTTGGTCCTAACCAGTGGTACGCGCCCACTGAGGAGGAAATCTATTTCATTAATGGGCTATCGAGGAGAGGGGTGGATTTTCCCTCATTCCCAGATTTTCTATTTGGCTATGCAGCAGGGAGTCAGTTGGCGTACTCCTAGAGATACATTAGCGCGGATATACTGTCTCCTCCAGATTTTCAGGTTTCTAGAGGGCAGTTACGTATCGCTGCATTTGGTAGTGAGGTGGTGAGGTTCCTCTCACTTCTGATTTCGACCATTTCACACAATACCAGCAACGGGAAACAAATTAGTTTCCCGCTTCTATATTATGTTGATTCTTTAGTACATGAGCCACAATTTTTCAGGTGGTCTGCCATTTTTTTCAACAGTTCTGTACAGCCTTAGATAGATGTCGTGCTCAGGCACAAGGGAATGTCAACTTCCCTTTATCTTCAGAGATATTTTGTTTATTTTTTGAGAGGTTTCCAGAGATGAGCCCTACTCTTGTTCGACAACCTCGTAGGTTGATGTTTCATGCACATATGCACATGTTGGGAAAGATGATGCCCAAGAGGGGCGAAACTGAGTTTTCCGCAAGGATATCACATGATGTACTGGAATTGCTATCCAGTGTTGAATATCATCCCTTTGTTATGGTCCTTGTCCTTATGATGGTTTGGATTGGTGAGGGTGTGCCAACATCCTCGTCATAGATGATGAGCCGCCAGATGATAGAGGTAATATTACTGTTTTATTTAAATTTATTTTAACATGTTCTTTAACTTATTTTTATTAAATTGTGTAATGAAATTGTCTAACTATTGTTGTGTACTTGTATATATTTTATAGAAATTGGATATTTTGATGGCGAGGACATGCCAGTGCCACCAAATGATCCATGTGTGGATCCTGATGACGATCAGGATATGCCAGTTGTCGATGATCATGAGGTCGGTGCAGAGAGACCTGCTCCTGTTGGTGCACTAATACCTCCTTTTTCTAGGCGCGGTAGGCTTGATAGTAGATTCAAGTTGGAGATGGGCGACCAACTTTGTGCATTGATTGTTGAGGCGGGAGTCAGGCCCGCCACTATGAGAGACATACAGGCTGATGATAGGTTTTACATATGTGGAGAGGCATGTCGCATGACATGTATAACCTGATGCGTCATGTCGTAGGAGCTACGACCTTAGTTACGTAGCTTAGGAGGACCATTGCACGTTATAAGCATGGTCGAGACGCAGCACATGATTGAACGTCTGCGAGAAGTGACGCATCATCTGATGATCGTTCACCTCGTGCCACGCCAGATGAGCAGCCTCCAATAGCATCGAGCAGAAGTCATCATGGAGAACAGACTAGACCATCGACTATGTCCAGTCATCACGATGAGAAGCTGACAATTGATCCTGATCAGCATGAGGCACCAATACCAGATCAAAAAGAACGTGATGATCAACATGTATCGACTGAGCTTGTCGAGGCTGCACCATTGACTGAGCAGGCCTCCATTATTACTGCTATTGATGATGTACCACCAGCTGATATATGAAATTTATATTACATTTATATATTTTTTACATTATTCAGTTATATATATATATATATATATCTATATATATATATATATATATATATATATATATATATATATATATGGTCCATGTATTTTATGTTCATGTTGCAGTTGTACTTAATTTAGATGTTGGTGATCATCATGATGTGTATATTGTTAAGTCATGTTAGATATGTTCATTTAACGTGCAACTTGCAGATAGATGTGTATGTGATAGCAGTTATTTCACATGAGATGTATATTTGATGTTTATGTTGTGACGATGTTATATAATGCTAATTGTGTTTTGTTAGATGATCATGATCACGATGATGTTAGCGAATTTAAATGTGTTTTTAAGTCAAATATGATGTTTGTAAGATGGTTATCATGATTGTGATGTTTATTAATTAATTTAATATTAAATGATCATGATATTGTAAAATTGTAATATTTGTAATTCTAATTGTATGTAAAATTCTAAAATTGTAATTGTATTTGTATTAATTGTAATTGTTATATGTAAAATATTTGTAAAATTTTAATTTTAATTGTAATATTTAATTTATTGTGAGATGATTGTAATTGTATATAGGTAAAATTATATTGTAATTCTAATTCTAATTGTATGTAAAATTATAAAATTGTAATTGTAATTGTAATTATAATTGTACGTGAAATTGTAAAATTGTAATTGTAATTGTAATTGTAATTCTATGTAAAATATTTGTAAAATTTTAATTGTATTGCTGTGAAATGATTGTAATTGTAATTGTAATTGTATGTAAAATTCTAAAATTGTAATTGTAATTGTATGTGAAATTGTAAAATTGCAATTGTAATTCTAATTCTAATTGTATGTAAAATATTTGTAAAATTTTAATTGTATTAATGTGAAAATTTTAATTTTATTAATGTGAAATGATTTTATTAAAATTTTTAAATTTGTAAATTTGTAAAATTTTAAATAATTGTAAAATAATAAATCTAGAATAATATGAATTATTGTAACATGATAAAGTTTAGAAAATAACACAAATAAATTCATGTGCTTTAGAATTATCATGATTTTATTATGATCTTACATACAAACAAAAGAAGAACTTCATACAATATGCCATTGTTTTTTAGATCAACATAATTGCAAATTATCAAGTGAAATATTGATTTTAACATTAACACAATGCAAATTACCAATTAATTCAAAATATGTATTATAATGTTTCGAAAAACCCATCTTAAAAAGTATAAATATTGATGAATTAACGCATGTACCATATCACTCTCGATTCTCATGATCATCCTCATTATCTTCCAGCTCCCATGGCATGATAGCACTATTGTTCTCAAAAATATGTTTTGATCTAGAGTCATGTCTCAATACGATCCACCAATCCCTATCCAACACATCTGGGTAAAAAAACACATGGTTGCAGTGTTTGGGAAAACATAGGGCTCCTTACCTTCATCCCACATCTTTATAGAGTTGATACATATCAGCTTACTATCGCGATCTTCCTTTACATTATTCCGATCAAAGGTGTCCCACCACTTGCACCTAAAAATAACACATTGGAAAGAAGAGAAATCCACTTCAATGATCTCGTATCTTTTCGATGTAACCTAACGTCCCTCGTACTAGGTTTTGATCATGGTGGCTAGATCGACTAGATTGATTGAACTCGGCTTCCACTCCACAGTCTTGTGTGATGTTTCCAACATCGACATTTTCTGTGCGAAAATGGTGTCCATATGCCCACATAGATGGGAACAAATGCACCTATTATAAAAAAGTTAAAAAAATCATAGTGTCATGTGTCTTATAATAACCCAATAGTTAAAATATGAAATATAGATGTCTTATAAGTCTCAAATATACATATAAATTAAATAGATTATTACGGAGTTGCTGCACCCAATCCCTACATTTAGCGCATCCTCTTCAGCGTAAGGGGTAACGACCGGTTGCACCGTATTTCTCTCTGACTTGGTCATAAACCCAACTGTTGGGGCATATTTTTGGCATATTTTCTTTTAAATGATTGGGATAAGACACACTTCTACCATTCATCTGTCTCAATTCTTTCCTGTCACTATCCCATTTCATCCTCTTTTGTTCGTAGAATGCAACCTACGGTTGTGTCGCTTCATAATGGTAAAGAACAAATTTATTGACTGCTTCAATTTCTGCATTTTTTGATGAAATCAAACCGACATTATATAGTACATATAGATCAAAATATACATTATATCGAATTTCAACATGAATATTTACTTTGTGTAAATTTGAAAAATTATAAGTCACTTACTCTTTATCAAGCATTTTTTTCCACTCGTTTGGAGCAACTCCTCTTCTCTTTTGTCTTCATCCCTTTCATTGTCCCAAATCACCGCACCTGGTCTGTTGTCGATCTGCTTGATGTACTCACTAGAATAATAGAAAGAATCATATGATATGTACCCCTCTGCCATATACCCCTCGGGTTTTTCTCTTTATCGAACAAAACCTTTCAATTTCTTCATGTACCTCTCTAAGAAGAACATCCAACAGAAAGAAACCACCCCAACTAATTCAACCTCATCTACTAGGTGGATTAGAAGATGAACCTGCAAGTCCATGAAGCTCGTCGGCAATTCCTTCTCAAACATACAAACAATCTTAACTATCTCTTGAAGCCACCATGGAATGCTAGCCACATGAATCTCTGACGTGATCCAAATTACAAATGCATATAATTTAGATATGGCATGTCCTAGGTCTTGAGGGAATTCATGTTTCACACGCCCACGCATGAAAAAAGGATAATGACACTGAAAAGTTATAAACACGTGCAATAATATAAAAAATTAGCTATGTTTTATGATCCCTGCATGGGATAAATTTTATTAATATAACAAATAATAAAATCATGCTTTTGAAATTATATGTACTCTTAGAAGATTCAAATGGTCATGCAATTTCAACCCCAAAAAATGGTCATCCATGGTGAAGCAGTGCTGAAGTGAAGACCGGTATGAAGATGGCACCCTCACACCCATTATAACTTCCTTTGCCAAAGAAATATCATAATTTTTTAAAATCCATGGGACATCACCTTCTTTGAAATACCATGAATTAGAGGGACCAGCGCCTGCCTCTGATCATGTACTTTCTAATCATCTTGGCCAATGTTTCTTTTTAGGTTTTGAAGTAATAAGATATTTCCTAATAGCCAATGTGTCACTTTATTTCGATGATTTGTTCCTCCATAAAGAAGATGAAACATTTTTAAATATATGCATGGGATCTAATAAGTGGGTAATCTTAAGATGCTCCCAATATGGGAGGTTATAAAAGATAGATTTCCTTTTCATCCCAATGGGAAATTTCTCAACATAGGTGTCGAAAAATTTTGGATCATCAAACATAGGCTCCCCATTTGAATCGAACATTTCTATGAACTCCTCCTTCTCTCTCTCATATGCTCTAAGCCATTCAACTAGTGTCGTTATTGGAGGTTCTCTCTCATTTACCTTTGAAAGCAGATGCTACTCTTCTGTAAGGGTGTTCTTCTGGGAGGAATACCCTGGAGAAATCATACACTGGCTTTCGTAGGTCCTTGGACCATCTAGCTTTCAGAGAACGTCCACAACATTTACATCCAAAATACCCTTTTGTTACAAGACCTACGAGATTATTGTATACAATTAATATGCATGGCACGTTAAAGAATATCATGAAGATCAGAACAATTACAATGAATCAAATAACTAATATGTGAAAGAATATTTTTACATATATAGACAAATCAATAAATTAAACATGTAATTTACCAGATCAAACTCCTAAGCCTGGATAATCATGTGTCATGTAAGCAAATATGCCATACAATGTAAAACTCCTCTCTGTTGCGATGGGTCTTGATACATCGTATACATTTATCCCATCCCATAATTTCTTCAATTCATCTACTAGTGGTTGTAAGTAGACATCCATATTCTTCAGTTGTCTTCTACCAGGGACTATGAGAGCCAACATAAGATGTAAATTCTTCACGTACAACCATGGGGGGATAATGTTATTGATCACTACTATAGGCCAAACCGAATAGTTGGTGTTTTGGAGGGAATATGGGTTGACGCCATCTATGGCTATGCTGAGTCATAGACTTCGTACTTCATCCTTGAATTTTTCAAGCCATGTACCCTCTATATGCTTCATGGCTATTGAATCAATTGGGATTCACATAACTCCCAACTCACTTCTATGTGAGGCATGCCATCCCTGCAACATAGCTAATTCTTTGCAACGAAAGAGCCTTTGAATCCTTGGGATTATAGGCATGTGCCTCAATATCTTAACAGGAGGATCAGTACGTGATTTACCCTTATTTTTTATTTATCATACCTGTCTGCCCACATTTTGGACATATCTCTTTGTCTGCATATTCTCCTCTATATAGAATACAATCATTTGGACATGCATGATATGATATGTACTCAACACCCAAAATTTTCAACAATTTCTTTGCCTCTTCGCAGCTACTGAGCAAGACATTATCACTCAGAAGAACCTTATCTTTGAATAGCTTGTAGTTGGTGATCATGGAAAAAAATATATTAATAAATGTACATTAATGCCGATATAATTATTAATGTTCATAAAATTTACCATTTCTAATGTTCATTGTGTACTTATTATATTTCTCAAATTTATATAAGGGAGGACTTTATGGTAACTTACCTCAAAATTTTCGAGAAACATGAATTCGACAAGCCAAACTTTTCTTTCAAGTTGTACAGTAACATCGTTGTCCCCAGGTCCAAAGAGAGGGGTGGTGGAAGAAAATTTAAGGCTTTTGAAAAAGGTGTCAGAGATATGAGCATCAAAACCTAGCTGATCATCGTTTTGGAATGCATCTAACAACATTGTCTCCATGGCAGTCGTATCCCTTAAGTAATCATCCATACCAACCTCTATTTGATTGCCTCCATTGCCAACTTATGAAGAACTACTATTGTTGTAGTCATTCCTAATTGGTGAATCTGGACGTAGCGGGAATTGAATCGGTGGTTGATTCAACCATTCTTGGTATCGTTCCTCTTCGATTTTTTCTCTTAATTCAGTATTCTCTCAATTTGAAATTGTCGTGGGGTGCAACAGAAGATGGTAGGTAGGTCGCTCATCATCACTAGTATCCTAATAATTAAAAAAAAAAATTGAACATGATTAGTACAAAATATATGATATCAATTAGTAACCACATTGACAATATTGCATGATTAATTGGTTTGACGTTGAAATAATTACATTAATCAATATACCAAACAATTATAATTATTACCATCATTGTCCCAAGATTGTGGCTAGAAGATGCAATATTGTTACAATTGGCAGGGTGAAGCAGTTGTCCATTTTCATCTACCAAATGCGTCTTGCGGTATGTTGCTCCTGATAAGAGCTTTCGACGTTTTGGAGCTGTTTGAATATTTTGTGCATCTGAACTCGATTCTGAATCTGCATGAACTTGCAATTTTGTATACATTATAAATTTAAATAAGATGTGCATGATTGACATGGATAAAAAACATAAATTCAATTGGATAATGAACATATAAATAACATCTAAAGTAAATATTACGTCTCGAGATGGATAGGGAGAACTCTGCGATGGAATTTGAGAAATATTATGGAACGAATTGGATTTTGAAGAATTGTCCATTCGATATCATTATGATATTTTCTCCCTGCATTTGAGCAAAATCAACAATAAATTTTGGTGCACACACCTAAAAGTAATTTCGGTTCCTTAAAAATGGACTTCTTGTTATCGGTGCTAATGTACAGATCACTGCACCGGTGTGTTTTCGTTATTGTGCATTGGTGTCGTGTTATAAACGGACGCACCAGTGCGGTGCTATTAAGTGATGCATCGGTGACGAATAACCGCAAATAAAAAAAGTGCAACTCTATTTTCTTTAAGTGAAAAAAATGATAAATTGAAAAATGGGTGGAAAAATATTTTCGAAAATATAATTTCATAAAACAATTCTTTAAATACTAAACACTTTTCATTATTTCACTATTTTTGCAAAAAAATTCAGCCAGAGATTTGCAGGAGACATACCTGGAGCAACATAACGCAGGAGCACTGTGGAGCAGCGAAATACGTTCGAAAAGAAGTATTCAGATAATCATAATTCCAAACCTCTGGTGATTCAAACCTTGTAGCATAGAATTTCAAACGATCTCGTGATTAAATTTTATTGTTTTTTTTACATTTTCTACAGTTTTTTTTTACGCAGTAAGAAAAAAGTTTCAATTTATTTTTCATTTTCAGAAACAAAATAAACAAAAAAATTCATTTTTACCCTAAACCCTACATTCTTTTTGTTCTACCCTTTCTTCTCCCTATTTCTATGATTTCAGAATTAGGGCTTTTCATTTTAGATTTATAGGGTTTTTATTGCTATATATAGGCCTAAGACATCCAACCCACGGGATGATTTGCATAGTCGGATCCCAATCCATGTCGGCCCTTGCGTGAATTTAAAAAAAAAACAAATTCTTTTTTATCGTTGCGCCCGATGTAACCTAGCACACTGGTGCACTGGATTATCCCAGTGCATCGTGGAAGTACTATGTGATAAAAAAATTAAAAACATTTTTTTTTTTTTTTTTTTTTTTTTAACTGAAACGGGTATGGATTTTATTAGTAGGGAACTCCGAATGGCCGTTGCCTTACATCTTTCAGTGCAATTCTTTTACATTTTCTATTTCCAGCAATTTTCGAATTTCATGGTATACAGATTGTTTCTGGATCTCCACCATTTGTGCTTAGATCTCCTTGGGCCAAGAGGCAGCCTTTGTTGGCATAGAAGTCTGCCTCTTTATTTGATTCTCTGAGAATGTGATAGCATTTGAAGGAAGTGAAGTCTTGGAGGAGGTATATCAGCCTTTGCAGATTCTTGTTTAAACCAGCTTCATTGAATTGGCCTTGCGTATGTATTATTTTGATTAGGATTTCTGAGTCTCCGAATGCTTGCAGCTTCCGATTTCCTCTTTATTTGGCTATTTGGAAAACTTTTAACAGGCTAAGGATTTCTGCTTGATTGTTAGTTCGCTATCCTAGACCCCAACTGAAGGTTTCTATGATGCCTCCATCAGAAGAGTATATGAGTCCTCCAGCACTTGCTGTCCGAGGGTTGCCTTTAGAGGCACCATAAAAAAAAGCTGTTTTTATTCCTTGCTTCCTCCACCAATTTTGAAAAGCTTCATCCTTTTCTCTTAGCCTCCACTCAGGATTTCTGAGGGGTTTTTTGTGCTGTGTATCCGTTGGATGAAAGCTTGAATGCCAAGTCAATTCTTTTCTTCTTGCTGCATCGAATTGCCCTCTTTGATTTTCTGAGAATTGAAAATTTCTAGGAGTCCTTTTGCTTTTGCTGCTACCATGTTGGGGGTCCAAGTTACATTGTTAAATATCTGCTCATTTCTAGCTAGCCATAGCTTCCAACACACTAGCTTGGGGAGAGTGATCCAGATTCTAGCCCATGATGAGTTTAGGGAGAGCGACGGGTATCGCTCTTTCCATGAGAGGAATAGGTCCACAACTGAAGTTTTAGTGGGGATAACAGCCTTTAAACCTTGAAGAGTATGGGTCAAAACTCTATTTTCATATGGACATTCAACAAATAAATGACCCATGGTTTCCATGGCTTCTTTTCAAAGTGTGCACCTATGCGGACCTGCAATGTTTCTTTTCATAAGGTTTTCACTGGTCAGGATCTTTCTATGCATTAGAGTCCAGAAGAAGAAGTTTACCTTGGGAAACGCCATTGGATCCCATACCTCTTTCCAAAATTTTGCTGGTTTAATTCGGTCTTTGTGTGTTTGCATCAATTCATATCCTTTGGCTAAGGTGTATGCTCCTGTAGGTCCCCATCCCCATTTATCCTTTTCTGATTTATGCACTGGGGAAGCCTCACGAATTTCATATTCGAGCATTTCTGATTGCTGCAATAGGTGAGCTGGGATATCTCTGAATTCCCAATCAATCCAAAGCCCAGACTCGTTCCACTTTGAGATATCGTAGAGCGTCTTGTCCCCTCTGTTTTCTAAATACTCACATATCTCATGCAGGCTGTCTTGTGTGGCTAATGGCGAATGTCCCATTATACTATCAGTCAGCAGCTTGACGCGTTTCCCATTCCCTGGGATATGATATAAATTCCGGGTGAAAAAACTCTGCCCTTTAGTACATAACTGCCATAACAACGAGCTCTTTTTTCTGTTTGCGATCTGCAAGTTTCTTAGATTTGCATTTGGGAGGTATTTATGCCTCAGAGCTGTGCTGACGGGATGATTGGGTTCTCTGTGGAGTTTCCAGAGTATTTTGCATCCCAGAGATACGTTGGCAGAGTCCGGATCTCGAATTTAAAGGCCCCCTTCCTTCAAATTTTGCTTTGCTATCTCCCATTTCACCAGATGAAATTTTCTCTGATTTCCTTTGCCTCCTTGCCACAGAAAATCCCTAATGATTTTATTAATCTGTCCTGAAATCGACTTGGGAGCCATCAGGTATGACGCTTGATAAATTTGCATAGATGACAACATTGATTTTATAAGGGTTAATTTGCCTCCATGAGTTAGCCATTGACCACCCCATGCAGTGATTTTACCTCTAATTTTTGTAATTAATCCTTCCCACATATTGACTTTGTTTGTGCCCAGTGTTAATGACAGTCCAAGATAGTTGATTTTTTCCCATTTTGCGTATCCATTAAACCCCAAGATGTTTGCTATGTTTTGAGTTTCTCCCTCCTCTGTATTCCAGCTATAAAATGCACTTTTCCTTTCACTGATTAGAGCTCCAGATGCTTTACAATATGCTTGAAGAGTGTTTTTGAATGCAGATCCTATTCTAGATGAAGCTCCACCCAGCATGAGGGAGTCATCCACTAACAGTGCATGGTTTATTGCTTTAAGGTCCTTTGTTATTTTTAAACCTGGGGCTATTCCTGTTATCATATCAAGCTCCAGCTTTCTGCTCAACGTGTCCGCCATTAAGATGTAGAGGAAAGGAGAAAGGGGAAATCCTTGTCTCAACCCCCTCGTGGCTTGGAAGAAATCGACTGGCCTCCCATTTACCAAAGGTGCAATCCATGGACTACTGGTGTATGCTTGGTTCAGATTAACAAACTCTTGATCAAATCCAAAGGATATTAGAACTTGATATAGATAGGATAACTTGACTCTGTCGAAGGCATTAGCCATGTCTAACTTGATCAACATACCTTTCTCCTTTCTGAGATTGCTGGAAAGCATGACTTCCTAGACTTGGATTACGTTGTCCAGGATATGTCTCCCATTGACGAAACCCCCTTGCGAATATGATATGAGTTTTCTTAGCAATGGATTTATTCTATTCGTAAGAAGTTTTGCAATAATTTTATATGAGGCGTTGCACAAAGAGATTGGTCTGAACCTATCAAAGGAGGAGGTGTTTTTCTCTTTCGGGATTAAAACGAGGAAGGTTGAGTTGGTGCTACCCCCCCTTTTTGCTTTCTTTAAGAATCCTTTTAAAATTCTAATTAGATCTGTTTTTATTATATCCCAGCATATCCTGTAGAAGTGAATAGTGAACCCATCTGGCCCAGGGGCTTTGTTTGGATTCATGGACCAAATTATATTGCTGATTTCTTCTTCATTTGTTTGCTTCAATAATGCTGTATTATCCTCTATGGAGACCAATGCCGGAATGTTCTTCACGAATTATTTTTTATCTTCTTCACAATCCTCTTTCTCTTTGCTGTAAAGATGATGGAAATGTAATACTACAACAGATTTAATCTGTTCTATTCCTTTGCAAAGTCTCCCATCAGAGGAAGTGATCTCTGAGATGTGATTCCTGGAGAGTCTAGCTCTACATTATCGATGAAAGTATGATGTGTTCCTATCTCCAGCTTCCAGCCAAAGACTCTGGGACTTTAGTCTCCAATACTCTTCTTCATTTTTGAAGGAGAGGAATGTTTTGTATTGGGCAGCTTGCTCCTTTTCTAATTCTGTTTGGTTTATATCAATTGTGTCCATTGCACTTTGCAGTATTTCCAAATGTTGCACTGCCTCGATTCTTTGGACTTTGGGTGTATTTGTTGGAAGTTTACTCCATTCCTTGATTGCCTTTTTTGTTAATTTTAATTTTTGTTCCCATACATAATTGGGAGATCCATTAACTGAGGTGTTCCATGCCATTCAGACTGTCTCTTCAAAGCCGCTCTTTCCATTCCACAGTGGGCTAAATCTGAAAGGGATTGGCCCCAAATTCACTTCCTCCTCAAGCAATAGCCGGATGGGCTTATGATCCGAGGTGAGCTTTGGAAGGATGGCTGATGAGATGAGCTTCCGTTCCAACAACATTGTGCTTTGGACCAAGAACCTGTCTAGTCTGGCGGATATATGGTCTTCCCCTGTCCTGTTATTTGTCCAGGTATAGAGCCCTTTTCTTGGTTTAAAGTCCAATAGATCCCATTGTTGTATCATGTCTTCTACTACCTGGATCATTTGATCCTTGCTATTACTGCCCCCTCTCTTTTCTTTTTCATTCATTACTAAATTTAGATCTCCAGCTATGATTATATTGTTTGGAGAATTCAGTTGCAAAAACTCATTTAATGTTTTCCAACAGTCTTTCTTTTCAGAATACAATACCGGAACATATAAATTGAATAGTGCAATGGTTAACTTACTTGATATATGCTTAAGATCAGTGAAACACCAGTGTTGTGTGTTGTGTGAATTGACAAGACTGAAGTGATCTTTTTTCCACAGGGTTGCTATTCCACCCGAGGAGCCTCTTGCGCTTATTGCTTTTCTTGTGTTCTTTTGCCATTTCTTTTTTCCGATCTCAAGAAGGGCTTCCCCTTCAATTTTTGTCTCTTGGAGCATTAGGATGTCTGCAGGTTCCGCTTTCATAAGATCTTTGACCACTTCTATTTTCATAGAATTCCCGAGTCCTCTGCAATTCCAAGAGACTATTCTCATTACTTACTGTTCGGGGAAGTTGGGCCTCCTCCTTTTGGCAGCCTTGTCCTTGTGTTTCTACTAATTGACATTTATATAGTGGGTTGGCTTCCTTGAGTCTTTTGTCTTTCCGCTTCTTCCTCCCTCACTTCTCTGCGAGACTTTCTTCCTGCTCTTTTGGCAGGCCTTTCTATGATCTCATCCTCCGAGGAGCTTGGTGATTCATACACTTTATTTCTTGCTGCATCAGCGTATGAGGGAGAGGGAGCTACTTCGGGGATTTTCCCTTGACCCTCTCCTCCTTTCCCGATAGGGGAGGATCTTGATTGATTGCTGCTGTTCGTGTTTTCTTCTGGAGTTTCTATGGCCTTGCTGGACTCTTCATTTTGATCTCCTGATTTTGAGGTGGGGATGCTGTTCCTGTTTGCTTCCGAAGTTTCTATGGCCTTGCTGGACTCTGCATTTTGATCTCCTGATTTCAAGGTGGGGATGGAGGTCCCATATTTTTGTTCTTGTCCCTTTGGTTCGGGGTTATTTCCTTTTGGAATTATTTTGGTTTTGGGTTTCGTTGTCCCTTCTTTCTGCACTGTGGTCCATTGTTCTGCTTTCACGTTCTCACTCTTCTCTCCTTCCTTTTTTTTTCAGTGTCTTGCGAAGTGACCATAGCCGTGACAATGCCGACATTTGAAGGGTAACTGCTCATAATCTAGCTCCTGGATGTGTGACCATTCAGCTGCTGTAAGTTTGATTTCCTCTGGTAACCCTTCCTCCAGATCAACCTCCACACAGATCCGTGCGCAGGAGTATTGGTCTTTTCGAACAACTTGATCGATATACCTTCCAAGTGAGTTGCCGATAGCCTGTAGAGATTTTTGATTCCAGCAATGTAGTGGGAGATGAGGTAGATGGACCCAGACTGGAACAACAGACAAAACGTCCTGGGCTGGGTCAAAGTCAGGGGTCCATTTGTTCAAGTATAAACCCTGAGGCCCCATGAAGTAAGGACCGTTTCTGAAAATGAGGTTTTTGTCATCCGAGCTTTCAAACACGAACACATAGAATCCTTTTCCAACAAAATGGCTCTTGATTCCTTTAGAAACAAGCGGCGTCCAGTTTCTCTGCACCCATGCTTCAACGGATTTGGGAGAGGGCCAGAGCACGGTAAATTGTCCAATGAGCCCTCTGTCTGCTAGATTGACTGCAGATCTGCAAGTCTCTGCTATTGGCAGTTCAACAATTGGGATGTAGTCCAGCTTTTTAACGAACTTCTGTTGTGCCTCAGATATTGGTCTTTTGTGAGAACCAACGATGAGCTTCTTGAATGCTATCAGATCGGGCAAGGGAGGGGCAGGTTCGGCATCCCCAACGGCCTCCATTAGAGCTGAACCCAAAGAGAAAAGAGTGATGGTGGTGCAGCTAGGTCATGATCGCAGCGCAGTGCAAGTAAAGAACTCACTCAAACTTAAAAACAATTTTTTTTTAAATCAGTGCACCATATGTAAAATAGGGCACCGGTGAGCTATTTCGTTATGGCACACCGCACTGGTGTTTTTTCGAAAAAAAGAATTTATTGTGTTGATCGGTTCACCATGTAACATATAACGCACCGCGTGCACCGAGTCTCCTAGTTGACAGAGAGCACCGTATGGTGGTCCCTTGTTTGAGCGGGGCGTTTATGCTACAAAAACTAACACTAGACGATTTTTATTATTTTGTCTGTGTAAATCAGTGCGATGGTTAACATGTAACGCACCGGTGCTCCTTGTTGACAGAGAGCACCATATAATGTGTTATATTGTTTTGACGAGGCGCTTATAAGACCACTACGCACTGACGTCGGTGCGTACACTATGAATGGTGCACCAGTTTCTTGAGATTTTTTTTTTACCTGAAAAGTTGACAATTTATTTATAAAATATATTAATGAATGATATGGTACAAGTTTCATATTGATAAAGAAATGGCTAACAAGAGATCAAGTAAAAAAAAATGCTGATAACACATCAAGAAAAGAAAAAAAGGTAAGCTCTTTGTAAATTCTTTACAAAAAATATTATTTTTGAACTATATGTAAGTTTAACTAATATGTATTGTTTACTGTGTATCATGCAGAGCCACAAAATGATGAAGCTCAATAAGATTATTTTTTATCTAGGACCAGAAGAGCGTAAAAGCTTGATGGAAAAATTGCAAAAGGATAAATCAGGTGAATAAAAAGATACTATCAATCCAATATGAGTTTCTTTTTTTAATTTTCATTAATAATATACTTAGAATTATTAGACAACATGTGTCAAACAATATATTAATTCACATATGTTTAATGTTCTATAGGGACCAACAACTAAGAAAATGAATGTTGTTCTAAGAAAAGAAAAAAAATAGAACATGCAAATGAAAATGAATTGCTCCTTAGCTCATTTGGAGTGGTGCTGGAGGTTAACGAAACGGGGAAAAACTTTTACAAAAGTTTGAGGGATCTAGTTGAATGAATGTATAGACGTTATTTCCACTTACAATACAAAAATCAATCCAATGATTCCAAGAACCAAATTTTATCTAAACTATAGGAAGAGTCTCCAGAGAATTGGTCAATGAGACATGTCAGACTTTTAATAGCAAAAACGTACAAAAAAAAAAGAAGGAATGAAAAAGTAATATTCTTTTAAATGTTTGTCTAGAATTATTTATAAATATCACTTTTGTTATATTTACTTTGCATATATCAATATAAAAATTAAATAGTTTATTGTCATGTTACATTTTCAGGAAGATTATGAAAATCTCAAAAGATGAACGAGCTAATATCAGAAATATGCCAAGTAGGAATGTCCAAAAAGGTGTACAAGGAGATGGTCAAAGAAATGGACAAAATTACATCGCAAGAGGAGTCATCTCAACAACAACGTGCTTCAAATGTAATATGTAATCATTGAATTTTTCGATCATTAGGTACAATAAATAAACAATTTAGCATTAAATATTAATTTTCAAGTATTTTCTTGCAGAAAAGAAAATAAAATGGAACCCATTCAGCACTTAAAATAGGACGACAAGGAAGAAAAGGGTTGATATCTAAGTTTGCGAGTAATTGTTACTTCCTTATAACAACTTAACTAGATTTCATTTTTTTTTTAAAGTTGTTTTACAAAAATCATCATTGAATGTCTTCAAACATGTGTTAACATACAAAGAAGAAGCATAAGACGAATTGATTGACATTGGGTTAAATATGGGTTGTGAGTATATGTTGGCATATCAGAAATTAATTGTGGAATTTGTAAGCATCTATCGATCTTGTTTTACTTAGCTCCGTCTATAATTAATAGGAAAAAAAATTCTTTTATATTAAATATATGATTTGTTATGGGGTATAAAACTTGCAGGAAACAAAGTATGGAGTTGTGCCAACAGATGAAATCTTGAAATATGGCATACTACATGGTTTTGAAAGAATGTGTATAGTTTATGAGTCAATTGTTGCTATGGTACGTCATTTCTTTTCGATTTACATTGATGGATATTATTTAATATTGCAATTTTCATTATTCACACCAATGTATATATAGTCATTATAGTTTATTTTTATGTTTGTAGATGGAAGGTGAAGAAGAAGAAAAAAATCAACACCGTGAACAAAACATTCTTGAAAATAACCCAAGTCATGGAAGTAGCTCTAGCAGTGACAGCAGTTCAAGCGAAGAATGATGATCACTATGTTTGGATATCAAAGAAAGGCGTTGTATTTTTAAAAATATTTGTCTATGAAATCAGACATTTTGTTTAATGTAATGGACATAATGTCCATTTTTTTTTCTCTCGCTTGAGACCGCGTTGCAGCGCTCTCTGAGCCCGCATTGTTGCGCTCTCTGTGCTCGCGCTGCTGCGCTCCCCCCCTCGACTCTTCAGCTGATCTTTGCTCTAGGCCAAGAATGGCCCCTTCGGATTCTTCCTTGGAGGTGGCCGCGGCCCAGATCCAGGCTCTCGCTTTTTCTGCCCTTGTCAGCTCCTTTCCCCCTCCACGCCCTAGGCCGACGATCTCCAAATTTTTGAAAAAGCTTGATGGTCTTTAGGAGGTTGTCCTTCCGCCTTCTCTTCCTCATATGGATGCGCTCTCTCCTGTTGAAAATGGACTTATTGGTCAGTTCACTGGGCTCTAGCCCTCACCAAAAATTGTGCAAAGTTGGGTTGAGAGAAATTGGTTTGATAAGATCAATGGGAAAATCTCTATTCAGTTCTGCGGGAAAGGGTATTTCACCTTCCACTTTGAAACAAAAGAAGATAAAGATCTGAGATTCATAAATGGACCCTACTTTATGGACACCAGAGGCTTGTATCTCAATAAATGGACGCAGGACTTTGATCCATAGCTGGATATCCCAAGCGTAGTTCCTGTTTGGGTGCGCCTTCCCCACCTCCCTTTACACTGTTAGGGAGATGATTCAGTTAGAGCCATCGGGAACGCAGTTGAAAAATTCATAGATCGAAGTGAACCAAAGGATAACATGCAAGCCTATGCCAGGATCTGTGTCAAGGTAGATCTGGGCAAAGGCCTTCCCGAATATATCAAGCTCAAAGTGGATGAATGGACGCATATTCAACAGCTCGACTACGAGAAGATCCCATTTAAATGCAAGGTACGTCATGAGTATGGTCACTTTGCTAATCGTTGCTAAAAAATTATTGATTTGGAAAGCCCTGAATCTGATCCTCAACGGGAAACTATTAAAAGGAATAAAACCACCTCTAACCGTAAGAATACCTCCCCTACTGCTCCCCCCCCCCCCCAAGACTAATCCCCTGACTCCATCTTCCCTCAAGATTCCGGATCCTTCCCATCAACCTTCTGCTTCTTCTTCTCCCCCCCACCCCAAAGACTCACTGGAATCATCCAACACCTTCTCATCCATCTCCCCCCTGATGAGGATCCCCCCCTTCTAAACCCTCTCTCCCACTCTGACTCACCTCGAATCTCTCCCTCCATCCTTGATCCTCCCTCCTCCTCCCAAGACCCCTCTTTTGTCTGGATCACTAGAAACTCAGCGAAGGAGCATGGAGCTACTCTCGAAACTCATAAAAAACATGGCCTCAGAAGGAAAACAACAAAGCAACATTGTGATGAAAACATGCAGAAGGATATAGTAATGGGTACCCATAATCCCACAGAAACCTACATCCTAGGACAGAATAGCAAGGAAACTGAGAAAAAGGACCAAGGAGGGAAAGCAACTCTTCGAACAACCTTTCTCCAATGTTGAAAATCCTTTCGTGGAACAACAGGGGTCTAGGGAACCCCTCTAAAATAGCAACCCTAAGAGATCTAATAAACCAAGAGAAAACTAAATCATTCTTCTTCAGGAAACAAAGCAAGGAGAATCAGAAATGAAAGAAATAATTAGAAAAACAAAGCATTATGTTGGCTCCCTCTCTAAATCAAGGGGAGCCTCCGGTGGACTAACCACCCTCTGGAATCCCAGTATATGGGATGAAAAAGACACTACAGTAAGTCAGAACTGGATCAAAGTGACATTAGAGAACTGTAGAGAGAAAAAAAAAATCATAGTTTACAATGTTTATGGGCCTAATCATTACAGAGATAAAGAGCAGTGCTAGAGCTCCATCAAAGAATATATAGGCAACGAGAACAACAATAATATCATAATGGGAGGGGACCTCAACCTTATCTTGCATGCAAACGAGAAAAGAGGAGGCAACTTCAGCCATGATCCTTCTAGAAGCCAGCTCGAAGACAAAATGCAAGATCACGATTTGGTGGACATTGCATCAAAGAACCATAAATACACTTGGAGCAATAGAAGAATAGGAAGAGGCAACATCATGGAAAGAATTGATAGAATCCTAGTAAATGTCACTCTGCTCTCTTACTACTCCACAACCATTGCCAGTATTCTTCCCTTTCCTGCCTCAGATCATTATCCCATCACCCTTAATTTTGGAGATCGCCACACTCTTGGCCCCATCCCTTTCAAATAAAATCCACTCTGGAATGATATACCAGAAGAAACTCAATTGATCCAAAATACTTGGATTCAACATGTTGAATGCTCGCCATCCTTTATATGGGAGACCAAGTTAAAAAAAACTAAGATGGCCTTGAAGGAATGGGAAAAAACTCAATACAAAGAGTTAGATCAAGCTAAGATTGAAATCAAACATAAATTGGAGGATGTCCACAGTAGCATTGAAGCTCACGACATCAACCAAGAATGCCACAATCAAGAAAAATACCTCCATTGGCAGCTCTATCGCGTCAATAGGAAGGAGGAGGAGAAATGGCACATCAAGTCAAGAAGTTTATGGCTCCAAGCCGGTGATAGAAACACCTCCTATTTTCATAAGCAGACTACTGTTATAAAAGTAAAAGACAACATTGCTTCCATCGTTGACCTCATTGGCCATCTTCAAGCTGATCAAGAAGCAATTAAAAGTGCTGCTTTCAAGCACTTCAAAGAACTTCTAACAAAGACAAGGGAGCCTAAAGATTACTCTGATCTTCTTCAGCATCTTCCTACCACGATCACAGCAGAAATAAACAGTTCTCTCAATATAGAAATTGAAGAAGAAGAGATCAAAAGTGCAGTTTGGGCCTTGTATCCAGACAAAGCTTCGGGGCCAGATGGATTTACTATCAGTTTTTACAGAGTTTACTGGAATTTAATTAAAAAGGATCTTGTGAAAATGATACAATGGACTCAACGGAAAAAACAAATTGGGGGGTACACCAAATCTACATTCCTGGCCCTAATCCCCAAATAAAACTGCCCTTCCTCCTTTGCTAGATTCAGGCCCATCTCTCTTTGCAACTCATCTTATAAGCTTATCACTAATATTCTCACCACTCACCTCAAACCCCACCTCCATAGCCTCATCTCTGAAAACCAAGGAGGCTTCATATTTCAAAGACAAATTACCGACTCCATTCTCCTTGTTCAAGAACCATTCACTCCAACATCTCCCACAAAGAACAAGGATTCATACTAAATCTTGACCTCGCCAATGCCTTTGACAAGGTCAGGCATTCCTTCCTTCTTGCCGTTCTTAAAAAAATGGTCTTTGATCCAAATTTTCTTGCTTTAATCAACTCCTGCATCTCGGGACCCTGGATAACTCCTCTCATTAATGGCAGACCAGTCCCCTCCTTTCAATCCTCTCGAGGATTAAGGCAAGGATTTCCTATCTCTCTCTACCTCTTCATCCTCATGGCAGAGTCCTTTAGCAAGGTTTTAGATCATATGAGACGAGCAGGTCTCATCAAAGGCATCAAATTTGGCAGCGGGGTTAAAAATATGAACCACTCTCGATTTGCAGATGATACTCTTCTGATGGGAGGAGCCTCTAGTATCATTGCCCAACGCTTCAAAACTGTCTTGGAAAAATTCATGCTTTACTCTGGAGGTATGATTAATCACCAGAAGAGTTGAATTTATGTATGGAATGCAACTAACCAAACTATTCACAGCATTGCCAACATCTTTGGTGTTCCTTGCAATCTGAATTGGGGACATTTCACTTATTTGGGTATGCCTGTGAGTGTTGGGCCACTAAAGGTTGAAGTTTGGAATGTCACTATTGACAAAATGAAAAGAAAATTCCAGCAATGGGGTTCAGCGTGGCTCAATCCAGCAGGCTGCCTCATCCTCCTCAAATCAGCTCTCTCATCCCTGCCTTTATACCACTTCACTCTTCTTCAAGCCCCTGCTATCATTCACCACAAAATTGAAGCCATCATTAGACACTTTCTTTGGCAAGGCGGAAATAATGACAAAAGGAAATATAACCTGGTCAAATGGAAGCATGGAATACAAGACCAAGAACATGGAGGCATTAGAGTTCGCTCCCCCAAACTCCTGAACATAGCCTTTGGAGGAAAGATTGTATGGAGGCTCATTAATGGGAATCAAGCTTGATGGAAAAACGTCCTGGAAGTCAAGTATCTCAACACCACCCGACATCATCTTCTCGACCAAGAAATACCTAATAGACCATGCTCAAAAATCTGGGCTCTTTGCAAAAAATCCATCCCCCTCTTAGTGCAAAATCTTTCCAAAATTCCCATGGGAGGCAACACCATCAATGTTGGAAAAGATCGAATTATGGGACAGATCCCCATCATTGACAATCCTGGCACTCAGTCCATTCTCTCCTTCTTCAATAATATGGGCCTACATATTTTAAGCCAATTCTTCAACTGGGATGCACAAACCAAAATTTGGATTGGTTGGCACTTCCCAAAAATTCCAGCCCATCTTGAAGCAGAACTTGAAAATCTTAAATCTCACCTTTATGGTTTGGCACCTCTAAAAAAAGACAACATCGATGAATTTCGATCGGACCCCACTGGCTCAGCGTACACCATCAAATCAAATTATCAACATCTCTATAGAAAATATCATCCTGCACCTATCTGGTCTAATTGGAAGGTTGTTTGGAGATCGGAAGCTCTTCCAAAGATCAAGTTATTCATATGGAATCTTCTGAAAGATAAAATCTTGACCTCTAAAAACCTCAAGGAAAGAGGTGTGCTTGGACCATACAGATGCCCAAACTGTCAAACATCTGAAGAGACTGCCCAACATCTCTTCATTGGGTGTCCCTTTGCAACCCGCTGCTGGAATGAGCTCAATCCTTATCTTCAGCCCAGCTGGACGCAACATAGCTCCATTGTAGAGGTCCTACACTCTTGGAAAAGCAGCTACCCCTGGGGCAAAAAGAAGAATAAAATTTTGAAGAGAGTTTGGGAAACCCTTCCCTATGTGACTCTGTGGAACATTTGGCTCACTCAGAATAGAAATATCTTCAGGAATAAAGAGCCCTCTCTCAGGAAAGTCTGCAACAAATCTTGGAGCCTCACGCTTGAAACGATCTCTGCTAAGAGCAGTAGCAAACTCGACTACAGGGATCTTTGCATGGAGGAAAGGACCTTCCTTGGTGATCTTTTGGATAGAAACAACAACATTAATCCCCCTCCTAAACAACCTTACAAAGCAGACACAAGATGGAAGATTCAACTCAAAGAAGAGGACTTTGTCGAATGGATAAAGAGCAGCGTCCAACCCTCCCTATTTTTTGATGGAGCATCCAAATTAAATCTGAGCATTGTAGGGGCTGGTAGCATCATAAGGAACAAAAATGGTAGCTCTCTGGCTTCCTTTGAATGGGGTCTAGGCACCCTTTCAAACAACAAAGTGGAGGCCTTAGCCCTTTACCAAGGTCTATATCAGTTAAAAAAGCTCCATATTACAAACGCTACGGTCTTTGGAGACTCCTCAATAATCATCAACCTGATGAATCATTATCGTCCATCTACAAACATAGCTCTTCGTCAAATCATCAGCAGATGTCGCGCACTCTTGGAAGACATGAAGGACACATCCTTCTTTCACATTCTTCGCAGATTCAATAAGGACGCCGACCTCCTTGCCAACAACGCTTTCACGCGAACCTCGGGGCATCTTATATGCAATGGCGTTCTAATTCTTGATCCCCTGCCATGATCCTGCCCCCATTTGCTTTGAGATCCACCTTGATCCTGCACTCAGAGCTCGCAGCACCTCAAAGCATCTTTCGTACTTCATCTCACACCTTTCTCATGACCTCTTGGTCTCGTTACTCCCCCCGAGCATTCTTCTCCCGCTCTCCCCGTCCTATTTATCTTCACTCTCCCTACATTTCTCATCACTCCTCTTCTCCCTCTTTGTGTTTTTCTTGCCCCCCTCTGCATTTTTCTTGCCCTCCTCTGCTATTTCCCCCTCGACTGCACATCCCCACCCCCTGTTCCAGGCCCCTTCTATCTATAGCGCTTCCGACGCCTTTCATTCCTAGCCCTCTGCCTTTTCCCCCTGCCCATTCATCCCTCCGTTTTTTTATCTAATCTAGCCTCCTCGTAGTGACAAAGCTCCTCTGCCCAACGAGACTGCCTTTCCTCATTTTGCACCCATTCTATATAGTCCTTCACAACATAAGTTTGCCTTATCTCTTTGTAGAGATCGTATCAATATTTATCTCCTCCTTTTCTCAGCATGGCACACAGTGAATATTGCCTCCATTGTGCGGATCTTCAAGCTGAGCTAGATCAGATTAGAGTTCACCAAAATATTCTGGATGCAAAGCTGCAAAATGAGGTAAAAATTCTAGATGAAAAACATGAAGCAAATGTTAATGTCTTTATACACAGGGTCACCTCTCTTCAGAATCAGTTCAATACTCTCTCCAACCATTGCACACATGTTGAAGAATCGGTGAAAATTCTCAAATACATGTTGGAGAAGTGCACTGCTCCAAGATCCAACTCCAACAATTTGAGGAATGTTGGTAATGAAGACAACCCCGAGGACTCTACTGCCCATCATATCAGCCACATTACTATTGATTAAGCATGTCTTTCAAATTTATCCTTCTTCTGTCACATTTTTTCCACATATATGCTTTATTTGTATTTCAGTTCCTTACGAAAGTTAGAAAAAAAGGAAATGTAGCATTTTTTTGTAGCTACTTCCTTCACTGCTCTGCAAGCAGTCTAGTATGTAACCTTGGAGTTTTTCCTCCTCTTTTTTGAAAACAAAATAGCAACTGATTATTTAAAAAAAAAAAAAATGGACATAGTGTCCCATTTGAAAGACAAAGGGATACCATAACTGTCCCATTTTGTATGACAAAGACTGTCTTATTCATATATATATAATAAAATATGTTTTAATTTATTCTATTGTGTTCTCCATTGTCGCTGTGAAATGTAACACCACTAATTAAATTTATGGATAATTAAATATTATAATGAAGAGATGTGAAATTTGATGATATGATATAACAAATTAATCCAAACATCACATTCAAATGCACTAATAAAAATTTAATTCATATGAATACTGTTGTAAGATATGTGTCGTCTTTTGATGAATAATGAGTTTTAAAAAATCATAATAATTATGATATGATATAAAAAATTAATCCAAACATCACATTCAAATGCATTAATAAAAATTTACTTAATATGAATACTGTTATAAGATGTGTCGACTTTTGATGAATAATGAATTTTAAAAAATCACAATAATTGCACTGTCATAGGTCGATGTTTCTAAAAAATACAAAATGAACACTGGTATGTGTTAGTTACTGTACATCGGTGAATTTGTATGATATAGCGCATTGGTGCATTTATACGACCTATATGCACTGCACAAATACCAATACCAATTATAAATCTCAGTGCGTTTGTGCGATACTGCGCACCGGTGCATTTATGTGTGTCTACGCACCACGGCATTTGTACGACCTATGGGCACTGCACAATACCAATACGAATTAGAACAAATGGTGCATTTGTCTTATACTGCACACCGGTGCATTTCTATAACTCAATGTACTGGTGCATTGAGATGACCTATGGGCATCGCACAAATTCCAATACCAATTAGAACGGCCTCGTGCATTGTATCACCAACACTGCGCCTCGGTGCGGTTTTATACCTTGACGGCCTGGTGCATGCACCTTCGACAGCCCTGGGACACCTTCTAGATGACACGCACTAGTGCGTTGACAACTTAGTAGTGCACTGATGAAAAAAACATCTGTAATACCCTCCCACCACCCAGTTTTTTTAGTTGTGTTGAAATTTCGTTAAAAGCTCTGCCAAAACCTCCGTAACCGTAAACGAATGTTGTAGAAAATGTGTTTTTGAAAATTTTGGCCAATTTTATAACACTAAAAACCTCCTTTATAACCTCTAATAGAGGGTCTTTTCCTTATAGTGGAAAGAGGATGAAAGATCAAGAAATACCACAAAAATTACTAAAATATTACAAAATATGAAAAAAGGTCGTGAAAATTGAAGAAAGATCGTGAAATATAACGAAATACTGCAAAAAATCGTAAAATATCACTAAATATGATGAAATATCCCGAAAGATGACAAAAGATCATGAAAGATGACAAAATGTTATGAAATACCGCAAAACATCCTAAAATATCATGAAAGATGACAAAAGATATTGAAATATTACAAAATATCACGAGAGATGACAAAAGGTCACGAAAGACCACAAAACATAATAAAAGATGAATAAAGATAAGGAAAGACGATGAAAAATCACAAAACATTGCAAAATATCATGAAACATCCTAAAAGATCATGAAAGATTATGAAAGATTGCAAAAGTCCATGAAACACCCTAATAGATCACGAAAGATCGTAAAACACCACAAAATATCCTGAAATATCATGAAAGATGATGAAACACTGCGAAAGATGAAAAAAATTCATGAAATATCACAAAGATCACGAAAGATGATGAAATATCGCGAAATATCACAAAACATCCTAAAAGATGACGAAAGATGACGGAAATCACGAAAGATCACAAAAGATGACGGAACATAATGAAAAGTCACGAAAGATCATGGAAGATTACAAAGGATCATGAAAGATGAAGAAATATCACAAAATATAGCGAAAGATTGTGAAATATCACAAAAGATAAAAAAAGAGGACGAAAGAGCATGAAAGACATTGAATGACCAAGAAAGACTGCGAGAAATCATAAAATATCCCAAAAGATGAAAAACGATCATGAATGATGATGAAACATGATGAATTATAGTGAAAGATGGCGAAAGATCACAAAAGATGACAATAGATCGTAAACAATCCTAAAGTACCACGAAAGATGACAAAAGGTCACATAAGACCGCAAAACATCTTAAAAGATGACGAAATATGGTGAAAAATCACGAAATATCGTGAGACATCCTAAAGATCATGAAAGATGATGAAAGATAGTGAAATATCATGAAAGGTTGTGAAAGCCCATGAAACAGCCTTAAAGATTGCAAAAGACTGCGAAATATAACGAAATACTGCAGAACATCCTAAAATATCACAAAATGTGACGAAACAATGTGAAATATGACAAAAAATCACAAAAGATCATGAAAGATCGTGAAATATCGTAGAAAATTATGAAAGATGACGAAATATCGCAAAAGATGATGAAACATCAAGAAAGTTAGTGAAACATCCTAAAATATGATGATAGATCTTGAAAGATGATGAAACGTCGTGAAAGATGATGAAAAATCTTGAAATATCATGAACTACCATGAAAAATCACGAAAGATCATAAAAGATCATAAAACACCCTAAAATATGACAAATGATGACATAAAATCATGAAAGATCACAAACGATGATGAAAGATGATGAAAAATCATGAAATATCATTGAAATCCATAAAAGATGAAGAAAGATCACAAAAGATCGTGAAATATCACAAAAGACTACGAAAGACCGCGAAAGACCACGAAAGATGACAAAATATGATGAAAGAACATGAAAGGATGTAAAAGATGGTAAAATATTCTAAAAGATGATGAAATATCAAGAAAGACCCTGAGAAATCCTAAAATATCACAAAAGATGAAAAATATTGTGAAACATGATGAAACACGATGAAAGACTGTGACATATCACGAAATATCACAAAACATCGCGAAAGATGAATAAAGATCACGAAGACCACAAAAAATCCTAAAAGATCACGGAAGATGACAAAAAGTCATGAAAGACTACAAAATATCCTAAAAGATGACGAAAGATGAAAAAATCATGAAATACCATGAAAGACATCTAACCATCCTAAAAGATCACGAAGACGACGAAAGATCACGAATGTCACATAAGACTACAAAACATCTTAAAAGATGACGAAAGATTGCGAAAAATCACGAAATACCGTGACACATCGTAAAGATCATGAAAGATGATGAAAGATCGTGAAAGATGATGAAAGGTTTTGAAATCCTGCGAAACCTCCTAAAAGCTCGCAAAACACTGTGAAATATATCAAAAGACTGCAAAACATCCTAAAATATCATGAAAGATGACGAAACAATGTGAAATATGAATAAAAATCACAAAATATGACGAAATATCGTATATATCATAGAAAATGATGAAAGATGACGAAAGATCGCAAAATATGATGAAACATCAAGAAAGTCAGCTAAACATCCTAAAAGATGATGACAGAGCTTGAAAATATCATGAAAGATGATGAAAAATCATGAAAGATCGTGAAAGATCACGAAATATGCAAAACATCCTAAAAAATGATGAAAGGTCATGAAAGATGATGAAACATCAAGAAATTCCGCGAAAAATCCTAAAAGATCGCGAAATATGAAAAAATATTGCGAAAGATGATGAAATATCGTGAAAAACCGCAAAACATCTTAAAAGATTATGAAATATCTTAAAAGATGACGAAACATCACACAATATGAAGGAAAATCACAAAAAATCACAAAAGATGACGAAATATGATAAGAATTTACCAGAGATCATAGATGACCACAATAGATCGTGAAATATTAAGAAAGGTAAAAAAAGATCGCGAAGAACCATGAAATATCATCAAAGATCACAGAAAATGAAAAAATATGACAAAATACCACGAAAAATGTTGAAAGATCAAGAAATACTGCGAAAAATACTAAAAGATCACAAAATATTGAAAGATGATGAAGGATCGTGAAATATGGAGAAATACTGCAAAACATCCTAAAATATCACTAAAGATGATGAAAGATCCCAAAAGATAATAAAAAAAATAAAAAATATCACGAAAGATGACAAAATATCCTGAAATATTACAAAACATCACGAGATGAAAAAAGGTCATGAAAGACTGCAAAACATCCTAAAATATGACGAAAGATAAGGAAAGATAATGAAAAATCACAAAAGATCAGGAAATTTCGTGAAATATCCTAAAAGATCGCGAAAGATGATGAAAGATTGCAAAAGTCCATGAAACACTCTAAAAGATCACAAAAGATTGTAAAAGACCACGAATATGACGAAAGACCACAAAACATCATTAAATATCATGAAAGATGATGAAACATTGTGAAAGATGACGAAAAATCACGAATGATCACGAAAGATCACAAATATCACAAAATATCACAAAGATCATGAAAGATGATGAAAGGTCACGAAATGTCACAAAACATTCTAAAACATAACGGAAATCACGAAAGATCACAAAATATGACGAAAGATAATGAAAAGTCACGAAAGACCATGGAAGACCACAAAAGATCATGAAAGATGAAGAAAGATCACAAAAGATCGCGAAATATTGTGAAAGGTCATGAAAGATCACAAAATATAACAAAAGAGGATGAAAGGGCACTAAATATGTTGAATGATCAAGAAAGACTAAGATAAATGCTAAAAGATTGCAAAATATGAAAAACGATCATGAATGATGATGAAACATGATAAATGATCGTGAAAGATGGCGAAAGATTAGAAAAGATGGAAATAGATCGCAAAACATCCTAAAATACCACGAAAGATGACAAAATGTCACATAAGACCACAAAAAATCTTAAAAGATGACGAAAGATGGTGAAAAATCACGAAATATCGTGAGACATCATAAAGATCGCGAAAGATGATGAATTATCGTGAAATATGATGAAAGGTTGTGAAATCTTTTGAAAATTCCTAAATGATTGCAAAAGATAGTGAAATATAATGAAAGGCCGCAAAACATCCTAAAATATCATGAAAGATGACGAAACAGTGTGAAATATGACGAAAAATCATAAAAGATCACGAAAGATCGTGAAATATCATAGAAAATGAAGAAATATGACGAAATATCATGCAAGATGATGAAACGTCAAGAAAGTCAGCGAAACATCCTAACATATGATGTTAGATCTTGAAAGATGACGAAACATCGTGAAAGAATATTAAAAATCACGAAATATCATGAAAGAACACGAAAGTTCACGAAATATCATGAAAGATCGCAAAACATCCTAAAAGATGACGAAAGATGACACAAAATCATGAAAGATCACAAAATATGATGAAAGATGATGAAAAATCACGATATTTCACTGAAATCCCTAAAATGTGAAGAAAGATCACAAAAGACCACAAAAGAACACAAAAGACTATAGAAGACCACGAAAGACCACGAAAAATGACAAAAGATGATGAAAGAACATGAAAAGATGTAAAAGATAGTGAAAGATCGTGAAAAATGATGAAATATCAAGAAAGACAGTGAGAAATCATAAAATGTCACAAAAGATGAAAACATATTGAGAAAGATGATCAAAGATGATGAAATATCACAAAAGATGACGAAATATCACAAAAGATTGCGAAAAATGAATAAAGATCATGAAGACTGCGAGAAATCTTAAAATATCTCGAACGGTGATGAAATATCGCAAAAGATGACAAAAAGTCATGAAAGACCACAAAACATCCTAAAAGATGATGAAAGATGAAAAAAATCACGAAAGACGTTGAACCATCCTAAAAGATCGCGAAAGATAACAAAAAATCATGAAAGATCACAAATGATGACGGAAAAATTAAGAAATATAACAAAAAAGCGTAAGAAAACCTAAAAGATTGAAAAAGATGAAAATAGATCGCGAAAGGTGATGAAACATGATGAATCATTGTGAAAATTTACTAAATATGACAAAAGGTCGCATAAAATCTTACAATATCACGAAAGATGACTACAAATTATGAAAGATCGTGAAAGACCGCGAAACATTCTAAAACATCGCGAAAGATGATGAAATATTGTGAATGATGATGAAAGATTGCAAACGTCTACAAACTTCCTAAATCATCATGAAATATAGCAATAGATCGTGAAAGATAACAAAAGATCGCAAAACATCATAAATATCATGAAATATGATGTGATCTGAACTTAAACAGGAACGCAAAATAATACAGATACAACCTTAAATACAGAGAAGGAGCAGAAAAATAACCCTTCATTTCATTAATATCAAATAACTGAAATATGCTTACATACCGAATAGAAATAAACTAGCTTGGGCAATGGTAGTTTTTCTATGAGAAGAGATGTGGCGACTACATGCCTCTGAACTGTGTTACAATGAGGCTTGGTGGCCTTTTTATCATTAAGAAACAACAAGAAACCCTAAACATCCAAAAAACTAACCCTGGGAGATGAAGCGCCAAAAGCTTGTGGGCCCCGTTGGGGTAAGTTGGAAAGTTAACTTTGCGAGGTCGTAACTTTGACATACGATCTTCATTTGGCTATCATAATACCTTGTTAAGAAGATCTCGAAGAAGAGGTCGAAAACAAATAGGTAAACTAGTTTGGGACTTTTACTGTCTCTCAAATTTCCCTAAAAACATCTTTTAGTCCCTTAAAACAGCTCCAGAAGTTTAGGACCCAAAAAACAACAAAAAATAATAAGTTGTGCTATAATTAAGGAGACTGAAAAGAAATAACGGTGGGGGTCCAAGTGGAATAGGCGGGTGGCCACCAATATCTACCTGGATCATGATGAAACATTGAGAAAGATAACAAAAGGTCATTAAAGATCGCAAAAAATGATGAAAGACGACAAAATATTGAGAAAGATGATGAAACATTAAGAAAGTCCATAAAAAATCATAAAATATGAAAAAATATGGCGAAAGATGATGAAATAAGATGAAATATCACGAAAGATGATGAAAGACTGCAAAAGATCATGAAAGATCGCAAAACATCCTAAAAGATGATGAAAGATCCTGAAAAATGATGAAATGTCACGAAAGATAACGAAAAATCACGAAGGATCACGAAATACCATAAAATATCGTGAAAGATCATGAAAATTGCACAACATCCTAAAATATGACAAAAGATGATGGAAAATCACTAAAGATGATGAAAAATCATAAAAGACCGCAAAAATCATGAAAGATGAAGAAAGATCTCAAAAAATTGCGAACGATCAAGAAACATCATGAAAGATGATGAAACAATAACAAAGACTGCAAAACATCCTAAATATAAAAAAAACTGTGAAATATAACAAAATATCACAAAACATCATAAAATATCACGAAATATCACGAAACAATGTGAAATATGATGAAAAATCACAAAAGATCTCGAAAGAACAAGAAATATTGTAAAAAATGATGAAAATGACGAAAGATTCCAAAAGATGATGAAACATCAATAAAGTCAATGAAATGTGCTAAAAGATGATGAAAGATCTTGAAAGATGATGAAACATCGCAAAAGATGATGAAAAATCACAAAAGATCATGAAAGACCACGAAAGATCGTGAAAAATCATGAAAGATCGCAAAACATCATAAAAGATGACGAAATATGGTAGAAAATCATGAAATATCTCAAAATATTATGGAAGATGATAAAAAAATCACGAAATATCACCGAAAATACCAAAATATGAAGAAACATCACAAAACACCACGAAAAGCCATGAAAGATCACAAAAAACAGCGGAAGACCGCATAATATAACGAAATATGACAAAAGATGATGAAAGAATATGGAAGATTGTAAAAGATAGTGAAAGATCATGAAAGATGATGAAATGTCAAGAAATACCATGAGAAATCCTAAAAGATCGCAAAAGATGAAAAAATATTGTGAAAGATGATGAAACATGATGAAAGATCACAAAATATGACAAAAGATCATGAAAGAACGAGAAAGATGATGAAATATTACAAAGACCGCAACAAAATCCTAAAATATCATGAATGATGATGAAATATCACAAAAGACAAAAAAATATCAAGAGAGATGACAAATGGCCATGAAAGACTGCAAAACATCCTAAAATAAGGCGAAAGATGACAGAAAATCACGAAAATTTGTGAATAACACCAAACCATCCCAAAAGATCACGAAAGATGATGAAAAATCGCAAAATAAGATGAAAGATTACAAAAGTCTGTGAAACATCCTAAAAGATAACGAAATATGAAGAAAGATGAAAAATGTTCACGAAAGACTGTAAAACATCCTAAAAGATGATGAACGAGCACGAAAGATCGCAAAAACTCATAAAGATGACCGAAAATCACGAAAGATCGCAAAAGATGACAAAAAATGATGAAAAATCAAGAAAGGTCACGAAAGACCACAAAAGATCACGAAAGTTGAAAAAATATCACAAAAGATCGTGAAGGACCATGAAAGATGATAAAAGATGATGAAAAAACTTGAAAAACTGAAAAAAAGATCGCAAAAGATGAAAAAAGATCGTGAAATATTATGAAAGATCGCGAAAAATGACGAAATATCTCTTAAGATGATGAAATATCGTAGAACATATTAAAATATCATGAAAGATGACAAAAGGCCACGAAACAGTGCAAAACATCTTAAAAGATGATGAAATATCACAAAAGATAATGAGAGATGACGAAAAATCATGAAATATCGCAAAACACCCTAAAGTATTGCGAAAGATGATGAAAGATCACAAAATATGATTAAATATTGCAAATTATTCTTAAAGTTTATGAAAAATCCTCAAAGAGCACAAAAGATTTCAAAATACCGCGAACGATGATGAAAGGCCAAAAAACATCCTAAAATATCGTGAAAGATGGTGAAAAATCATGAAAGGTCATGAAAGATAAAAAAATATGCAAAACATCCTAAAATATGATGAAATATGACGGAATATTACGAAAGATTATGAAACATCAACAAATTCCATGAAAAATCCTAAAAGATTGCGAAAGATGAAAAAATATTGCGAAAGATGATGAAATACCAGGAAGGACCGCAAAACATCTTAAAAGATTATGAAAGATTATGAAAGATGACGAAACATCACGCAAGATGACATAGAATCACAAAAAATCACGAAATATGGTGAAAATTTACCAGAGATCATAGAAGATCGCAATAGATCACGAAATATGAAGAAATATCACAAAATATCACGAAGGATTGTGAAATATCATCAAAGATCATGGAAAATGAAAAAAGATGACAAAATACCACGAAAGATAATGAAATATCAAGAAAGACCATGAAAAATACTAAAAGATTGCAAAAGATGAAAAAATGTCGTGAAAATGATGAAATATCGCGAAATATGACGAAATACCGCAAATCATCCTAAAATATCACTAAAGATGATGAAGGATCCCAAAAGATGACAAAGGTTATGAAATATCACAAGACATCCTCAACTATCACGAAAGATGACAAAATATCTTGAAAGATTACAAAATATCACGAGATGACAAAAGGTCATGAACGACCGCAAAACATCCTAAAAGATGACGAAATATAAGGAAAGACAATGAAAAATCACAAAAGATCGTGAAATACCACGAAACATCCTAAAATATTGCGAAAGATGATGAAAGATCACGAAAGATCACGAAAGATCACGAAATATCTTGCAATCTTTCATCATCTTTCGCAATATCACGAAAGATCTTGCAATCTTTCATCATCTTTCGTGATCTTTCGTGATCTTTCATGATCTTTCATCATCTTTTGTGACCTTTTATGATTTATGTCATCTTTCGTCATCTTTTAGGATGTTTTGTGATATTTCGTGATCTTTCATCGTAAAAGGTCATGAAAGATCACAAAATTGTAAAAGGTCATGAAAGATCACAAAATATCGCGAAAGATTGTAAAAGGTCATGAAAGATCACAAAAGATAACAAAGTATGACGAAAGAGCACGAAAGGTGTTGAATGATCAAGAAAGACTGCGAGAAATCCTAAAAGATCGCAAAAGATGAAGAATGATCATGAATGATGATGAAACATGATGAATGATCGTGAGATATGGAAAAAGATCACAAAAGATGTCAATAGATCACAAAAAATCCTAAAATACCATGAAAGATGACAAAATGTCACATAAGACCACAAAACATCTTAAAAGATGACGAAAGATGGTGAAAAATCACAAAATATCGTGACATATCATAAAGATCGCGAAAGATGATGAAAGGTTGTGAAAGCCTACGAAACATCCTAAAAGATCGCAGAAGACTTCGAAATATAACAAAAGACCCCAAAATATCCTAAAATATCACGAAAGATGACGAAGCAATGTGAAATATGACGGAAAATAACAAAAGATCGTGAAAGATCGCGAAAGATCGTAGAAAACCATGAAAGATGATGAAAGATCACAAAAGATGATGAAACGTCAAGAAAGTCAGCAAAACATCCAAAAATATTATGATAGATATTGAAAGATGACAAAACGTCATGAAAGATGATGAAAAATCAGGAAATATCACCGAAATCCCTAAAAGATGAAGAAAGATCGCAAAAGATCACAAAAGACTACGAAAGACCGAGAGAGATCACGAAAGATGACAAAATATGATGAAATAACATGAAAGGATGTAAAAGATAGTGAAAAATCTTGAAAGATGATGAAATTTCAAGAAAGACAACGAGCAATCATAAAAGATCGCAAAAGATGAAAAAATATTGCGAAAGATGATGAAACACGATGAAAGATCACGAAAGATTGTGAAATATTAATAAAGATCACGAAGACCGCAAAAAATCCAAAAATATCACGAATGGTGATGAAATATGACAAAATATTACAAAAAGTCATGAAATACTGCAAAACATCCTAAAAGATGACGAAAGATGAAAAAAATCATGGAAGACTGTGAAAGGTGTTGAACCATCCTAAAATATCATGAAAGATGACAAAAATTCATGAAATATCACAAATGATAACGAAAAAATTAAGAGAGATCACGAAAGAGCGTGAGAAATCCTAAAAGATTGAAAAATATGAAAATAGATCGTGAAAGGTGATGAAACATGATGAATTATCGTGATAATTGATGAAAGATCGCGAAAGATTACGAAATATGACAAAAGGTCGCATAAAATATTATAATATCATAAAAGAAGACAAAAAATGATGAAAGATCGCGAAAGACTGCGAATGATCCTAAAACTTCATGAAAGATAATGACAAATTGTGAAAGATGATGAAAGAGTGCAAAAGTCCACAAACATCCTAAATCATCATGAAATATCACAATAGATCGCGAAAGATGAAGAAAGATCGCAAAACATCCTAAAATATCACGAAATATGATGTGATCTGAACTTAAACAGGAACGCAACATAATACAGATATAACCATAAATATAGAGATGGAGAAAAAATATCCCTTCATTTCATTAATATCAAAGAACTTAAATTTTCTTGAATACAGAATGGAAATAAATTAGCTCAGGCGATGGTAGTTTTTCTCTGAGAAGAGATGTGGCAACTACATGCCTATGAACTATGTTACAATGAGGATCAATAGCCTTTTTATCATTGAGAAACAATGAGAAACCCTAAACATCCAAAAACCTAACCCTAGAAGATGAAGCACCAAAAGCTTGTGGGTCCATTGGGGAAGTTGGAACGTCAACTTCTCGACGTCGTAACTTTGGCATACGATCTTTGTTTGGTTATCGTAATACCTCGTTTCAAAAATCTCGAAGAGGAGGCCGAAACAAATGGGTAACCTCGTTTATGACTTTTGTGATCTCTTATTTTTCCCTAAAAAACATATGTTAGTCCCTCAAAATGACTTAAAAAATTTAGGACCGAAAAATTGCAAAAACTAATAAGTTGTGCTACAATTAAGGAGATTGGAAAGAAACAACGGTGGGGGTCCAAGTGGAATAGGCGGGTGACCACCAATATCCACCTGGATCATGATGAAACATTGGGAAAGATGACGAAAGGTCACGAAATATCGCAAAAATGATGAAAGATGATGAAAGATTGAGAAATATGATGAAACATTAAGAAAGTTAATAAAAAATCATAAAATATGAAAAAAATGAAAAAAAATCATGAAAGATGATGAAAGACTGCAAAAGATCGTGAAAACCACAAAACATCCTAAAACATGATGAAATATCTTGAAAAATGATGAAATGTAATGAAATATAACAAAATATCACGAAGGAACATGAAATACCATGAAAGATCGCAAAAAATCCTAAAAGATGATGAAATATGACAAAATATGATGGAAAACTACGAAAGATGTTGGAAAAAAAGACTATAAAAAATCATGAAAGATGAAGAAAGATCACAAAAAATTGTGAACGATTAAGAAAGATCGTGAAAGATGACAAAACAATAACAAAGAATGTAAAATATCCTAAAATATAACAAAAGACCGCGAAATATAACAAAAGGCCGCAAAAGATCATGACTAAACAATGTGAAATATGATGAAAAATCACAAAATATCACGAGAGATCGAGAAAGATCGTAAAAAATGATGAAAGTTGATGAAAGATTGCAAAAGATGATGAAACATCAAGAAAGTCAATGAAACATGCTAAAACATGATGAAAGATCTTGAAAGATGACGAAACGTCGCGAAAGATGATGAAAAATCATGAAAGATCAAGAAAGACAACAAAAGATCGCGAAAAAACAAGAAAGATCGCAAAACATCCTAAAAGATGACAAAAGATGACAAAAAATCATGAAAGATCTCAAAAGATGATGAAAGATGATAAAAATCATGAAATATCACCAAAAACCAAAAAATATAAAGAAAGATCACAAAACACAACGAAAAATCGTGACTCATCACAAAATACTACGAAAGATCGCGTAAAATCAAGAAAGATGACAAAATATGATGAGAGAATATGAAATATTGTAAAAGATAGCGAAAGATCGTGAAAGAGGATAAAATATCAAGAAAGACCATGAGAAATCCTAAAAGATCACAAAAGATGAAAAAATATTGCGAAAGACAATGAAACATGATGAAAGATCGCGAAATATGATGAAAGATCATGAAGTATCGTGAAAGATTATGAATATCACAAAGACCGCAAAAAAACCTAAAATATCACGAAAGACAAAAAAAATATCACAAAATATGAAAAAAGGTCATGAAAGGCTGCAAAACATCCTAAAATATGGCAAAAGATGACAAAAAATCATGGAAATTTGTGAATGACACCGAACCATCCCAAAAGATCACGAAAGATGATGAAACATCGCAAAATATGATGAAAGATGAAAAAATACGGGAAACATCCTAACAGATAAGAAAAGGTGACGAAAGATTAAAAATGCTCATGAAAGACTGGAAACATCCTAAAAGATGACGAAACATCACAAAATATCGCAAAACATCATAAAAGATGACGAAAAATCATGAAAGATCACAAAAAATGACGAAATATGATGAAAAATCATGAAAGGTCACGAAAGACCACAAAATATGATGACGAAGAAATATGATGGAAAAGATGAAAAAATATGAAAGATGACAAAATATGATGAAAAAAGTTGAAAAATCACAAGATCACTTATGATTACGAAATATCGCAAAACATCCTAAAATATCATGAAAGATTATTAAAGATAGTGAAAGATGACAAAAGGCCACGAAACAGTGCAAAACATCCTAAAAGATGACGAAATATCACAAAAGATAACGAAATATGAAAAAAAATCATGAAATATCCCAAAACACCCTAAAATATTGCGAAAGATGATGAAATATCGTGAAAGATGATTAAATATTGCAAGAGATTGTGAAAGTTTGTGAAAATCCTCAAAAATCACAAAAGATTGTAAAAGGTTGTGAAAGATGTTGAAAGGCCACAAAACACTCTAAAATATCATGAAAAATGGCGAAAAATCACAAAAGGTCATGAAAGATCACGAAAGATGCAAAAAATCCTAAAAAATTATGAAATATGGTGAAAGATTACAAAATATTATGAAACATCAAGAAAATCCGTGAAAAATCCTAAAAGATCGTGAAAGATGAAAAGAGATTGTGAAAGATGATGAAATATCACAAAAGATGATGAAAGATCGTGAAAGACTGCAAAACATCTTAAAAGATGATGAAAGATCTTGAAAGATGACGAAACATCATGCAAGATGACGAAAAATCACAAAAAATCACAAAAGATGATGAAAGATGGTGAAGTTTTACCAGAGATCACATAAGACCGTAATAGATCACGAAATATGAAGAAATATCACAACAAATCGTGAAGAACCGTGAAATATCATCAAAGATCATGAAAGATGAAAAAATATGACAAAATACAATGAAAGATTATTAAAGATCAAGAAAGAGTGTGAAAAATACTGAAAGATCACAAAAGATGAAAAAAGGTCATGAAAATTGATGAAAGATCACGAAATATGACGAAATACCACAAAACATCCTAAAATATTATGAAAGATAACAAAATATACTGAAATATTACAAAAGATCACGAGAGATGACAAAAGGTCACAAAAGACTGCAAAACATCCTAAAAGATGACAAAAGATAAGGAAAGATGATGAAATATCACAAAATATCGCGAAATACCGCTTAACATCCTAAAAGATCTTGAAAGATGATGAAAGATTGCAAAAGTCCATGAAACACCCTAAAAGATCACGAAATATTGTAAAAGACCACGAAAGATGATGAACGACCACAATACAGCCTAAAATATCATGAAAGATAATGAAACATTGCGAAACATGACGAAAATCACGAAAGATGACGAAATATCACAAAGATCACGAAAGACGATGAAAGATCGTGAAAATCACAAAACATCCTAAAAGATGATGAAAGATGACGGAAATCACAAAAGATCACAAAAGATTATGAAAGATGATGAAAAATCACGAAAGATAATGGAAGACCAAAAAAGATCGTGAAAGATGAAGAAAGATCACAAAATATCGTGAAAGATTGTGAAAGGTCATGAAATACCAAAAAAGATAATGAAAGAGGATGAAAGAGCACGAAAGGTGTTGAATGATCAAGAAAGACTGTGATAAATCCTAAAAGATCGCAATTGATGAAAAACGATCATGAATGATGATAAAACATGATGAATGATCATGAAAGATGGTGAAAGATCACAAAAGATGAAAATAGATTGTAAAACATCCTAAAATACCACAAAAGATGACAAAAGATCACATAATATAACCACAAAACATCTTAAAAGATGACGAAAGATGGCGAAAAATTACAAAATATCGTGAGACATCCTAAAGATCCCGAAAGATGATGAAAGGTTGCAAAAGTCTGTGAAACATCCTAAAAGATCACATAATATAACCACAAAACATCTTAAAAGATGACGAAAGATGGCGAAAAATTACAAAATATCGTGAGACATCCTAAAGATCCCGAAAGATGATGAAAGGTTGCAAAAGTATGTGAAACATCCTAAAAGATCACAAAAGATCACGAAATATAAAGAAAGACGGCATAACATCCTAAAATGTCACGAAAGATGACGAAACAATGTGAAATATGACGAAAAATCACAAAAGATCACGAAAGATCGTCAAATATCATAGAAAATGATGAAACATGACGAAATATCGTAGAATATGATGAAACGTCAAGAAATTCAACAAAACATCCTAAAAGATGATGATAGATCCTTAAAGATGTCGAAACGTCATGAAAGTTGATGAAAGAACACGAAATATCATGAAAGACCACGAAAGATCGCGAAAGATCATGAAATATTACAAAACATCCTAAAAGATGGCGAAAGATCATAGAAAATCATGAAAGATCACAAAGGATTATGAAAATGAAAAAATACAAAATATCGTCAAAATCCCTAAAAGATGAAGAAAGATCACAAAAGACCGCGAAAGATCACAAAAGACTATGGAAGACGGCGAAACATCGCGAAAGATGACAAAAGATGATGAAAGAACATGGAATGACGTAAAATATAGTGAAATATCATGAAAGATGATGAAATATCAAGAAATACCGTGAGAAATCCTAAAATATCAAAAAATATGAAAACATATTGCGAAAGATGATGAAACACGATGAAATATCACGAAAGATGATGAAATATCGCGAAAGAAGAATAAAGATCATGAAGGTCGCAAAAAATCCTAAAATATCACGAAAGATGACAAAAAGTCATGAAAGACTGCAAAACATCCTAAAAGATCACAAAAGATGAAAAAATATCATGAAAGACCATGAAAGACGCTGAACCATCCTAAAAGATCACAAAAAATGACAAAAAATCATGAAAGATCGCAAATGATGACAGAAAAATTAAGAAAGATCACGAAAGAGCGCGAGAAATCCTAAAAGATTGAAAAACATGAAAATAGATCGCGAAAAGTGATGAAACATGATGAATCATCGTGAAAAATGATGAAATATAACGAAAGATTACGAAATATCATGAAATATGACAAAAGGTTGCATAAAATCTTACAATATCATGAAAGATGACAAAAATGATGAAAGATAGTGAAGGACTGCGAAACATCCTAAATCATCATGAAATATCGAAATAGATTGTGAAAGATGATGAAAGATCGCAAAACATCCTAAAATATCATGAAATATGATGTGATTCAAACTTAAACAGGAACGCAACATAGTACAGATATAACCATAAATATAGAGATGGAGCATAAATAACCTTACATTTCATTAATATCAAAGAACTAAATTATGCTTACATACATGATGGAAATAAACTAGCTCGGGCGATGGCAACTTTTCTCTAAGAAGAGATGTGGTGACTACATGCCTCTGAACTATGTTTCAATGAGGCCTTGTAAAACCTAATCCTAGGAGATGAAGCGCCAAAAGCATGTGGGCCTTGTTGGGGTAAGTTGGAACGTCAAATTAACGGGGTCATATATTTGGCATATGATCTCCGTTTGGATCTCATAATACCTCGTTTCAAATATCTCGAAGAGAAGGCCAAAAACAACTAGAGAATATGATTTGAGACTTTTTTGGTCTCTCAGTTTTCCCTTAAAACATTTTTTAGTCCCTCAAAATGGCTCTGGAAATTTAGGTTCCAAAAATCTGCAAAAATAAAAAGTTGTGCTACAATTAAGGAGACTGGAAAGAAACAACAGTGGTTGTCCAAGTGGAATAGGCGGGTGGCCATCAATATCCACCTAGATCGTGATTAAACACTGAGAAAAATGACGAAAGGTCGCGAAAGATCGCAAAAAAGGATGAAAGATGACGATAGATTGAGAAAGATGATGAAACATTAACAAATTCCATGAAAATTCATAAAATATGAAAAAATATCACTAAAGATGATGAAATACAATGAAATATCAAGAAAGATGACGAAAGACTGCAAAAGATAGTGAAATACCGCAAAAAATCTTAAAATATGATGAAAGAACTTGAAAAATGATGAAATGTCACGAAAGATGATGAAAAATCACGAAATAACATGAAATACCATGAAATATCATGAAAGATCGCACAACATCCTAAAATATGATGAAATATGACGAAAGATGATGGAAAATCACGAAAGATGATGAAAAATCATAAAAGACCACCAAAAATCATGAAAGATGAAGAAAGATCACAAAAAATTGCGAAAGATCATGAAAGATGATGAAACAATAAAAGAGACTGCAAAACATCCTAAAATATAACAAAAGGCTGCAAAACATCCTAAAATATCACGAAAGATGACCAAACAATGCGAAAAATGATGAAATAATGCGAAATGTGACGAAAAATCACAAAAGATCACGAAAGATCGAGAAATATCGTAAAAAAATATGAAAGATGACGAAAGATTGTGAAATATGATGAAACATCAAGAAAGTCAGCGAAACATCCTAAAATATGATGAAAGATCTTGAAATATTACGAAATGTCTCGAAAGATTATAAAAAATCATAAAGATCATGAAAGACCATGAAAGATCGTGAAAAACACGTCTAAAGATCGCAAAAAATCCTAAAAGATGACGAAAGATGACATAAAATCATGAAAGATCTCAAAATATGATGAAATGTGATAAAAAATCACGAAATATCACTGAAAACCCCAAAAGATGAAGAAATGTCACAAATCATCATGAAAAATCATGAAAGATCACAAAAGACAGTGAAAGACCGCGTAATATCATGAAAGATGACAAAAGGTGATGAAATAATATGATGGATTGTAAAACATAGCAAAATATCATGAAAGATGATGAAATATCAAGGAAGACCATGAGAAATGCTAGAAGATCGCAAAAGATGAAAACATATTGCAAAAGATGATGATACATGATGAAAGATCACGAAAGATGACGAAAGATCATGAAAGATTGCGAAAGATGATGAAATATCACGAAGAGCACAAAAAATCCTAAAATATCACAAATGATGGTGATCACGAAATTATATGAAAAACATCCTAAAAAATGGTGAAAGATGATGAAAGATCACGAAATACTATGAAACATTAAGAAATTCCACGAAAAATCCTAAAATATTGTGAAAGTTGAAAAAAAGATTGCGAAAGATGATGAAAGATTGCAAAAAACCACAAAACATCTTAAAATATGATGAAAGATCTTGAAAGATGATGAAACATTATGCAAGATTTGGAAAATCATAAAAAATCACAAAAGATAATGAAAGATGACAAAAGATCCTGAAACATTACAAAAGATCACGAGAGATGAAAAAAGGTCACGAAAGAACACAAAACATTCTAAAAGATGACAAAATATAAGGAAAGATGATGAAAAATAAAAAAAGATTGTGAAATACCACGAAACATCCTAAAAGATCATGAAAGATGATGAAAGATTGAAAAATTCCATGAAATGCCCTAAAAGATCACAAAAGATCGTAAAAGACAACGAAAGACGACGAACGACCACAAAAGATCCTAAAATATCATGAAGGATGATGAAACATTGCGAAATATGACAAAAATTCATGAAATATCACAAAGATCATGAAAGACGATGAAAGATCACGAAATATCACAAAACATCCTTAAAGATGATGAAAGATGACAGAAATCATGAAAGATCACAAAGAATGATGAAAGATGATGAAAAATCACGAAAGATCATGGAAGACCGCAAAATTTCATGAAGGTTGAAGAAAGATCACAAAATTTCTTGAAATATTATGAAAGGTCATGAAAGATCACAAAAGATAACAAAAGATGACGAAAGAGCACTAAAGATGTTGAATGATCAAGAAAGACTGCGAGAAATCCTAAAATAACCCAAAAGATGAAAAACGATCATGAATGATGATGAAACATGATGAATGATTGTGAAAGATGGAAAAAGATCACAAAAGATGACAATAGATCGCAAAACATCCTAAAATACCACAAAAGATGACAAAAGGTTACATAAGACCACAAAACATCTTAAAAGATGACGAAAGATGGCAAAAAATCACAAAATATCGTGAGACATCTTAATGATCGCGAAAGATCATGAAAGGTTGCACAAGCCTGCGAAACATCCTAAAATATTGCAAAAGACTGCGAAATATAACGAAATACCGAAGAACATCCTAAAAGATCGCAAAAGACTGTGAAATATAACGAAATACCGTAGAAGATCCTAAAAGATCGCAAAAGACTGCGAAATATAACAAAATATCGCAGAACATCCTAAAATATCATGAAAGATAACGAAACAATGTGAAATATGATGAAAATTTACAAAAGATCATGAAATATCATAGAAAATGATGAAAGATGACGAAATATCGCAAAAGATTACAAAGAAAGTTAGCGAAACATCCTAAAAGATGATGATATATCTTGAAAGATGATGAAACATCGTGAAAGATGATAAAAAATCACGAAATATCATGAAAGACCACGAAAAATCGCAAAAGATCATGAAATATCGTAAAACATCCTAAAAGATGACGAAAGATGACAGAAAATCATGAAAGATCACAAAAGATGATGAAATATGATGAAAAATCTTGAAATATCATCGAAATCCATAAAAGATGAAGAAAGATCATAAAAGACCATGAAATATCATGAAAGACTATGAAAGATCACGAGATATCACTACAAGAATAAAGGACATTGGTGAGGGTCGAAAAATGTCACCATAAGCTCATTGGTGATAGTCAAAAGAGTCTCTGTCACCAAAGGTGGTGTCGCCAAAAGTATAGGTGTTGTGGTGACATTCAATGTCCGTCACTAATAATGATTTATAATGACGGATAGTGACCGTCACCATTTCATGTGAGCAATGGTGATGGACATTAGCCTCCATCACCAAAAATTTGAACGTCACCAAAGGTGGCATCGCCAAAAATATAAGTGTTGTAGTGACATTCAAGTTTCATCACGAATAATGATTATAATAACGGATAGTGACCGTCACCATTGCATATTAATAACAACGATTTATTTTGATGGAACTTTTATGACCGTCACTTTTGATGCATATATATGTGGCGACGTTCATTGACCATCACCATTTCTTATGACCAACAATAATTTATGGTGATGGACCTTTCATGACCGTCACTATTGATGCATATATATATGGTTGTGATTGTTAAGCGTCACCATTTTATATTTTGGTGAGGGTCGAAAAATATCACTATAATTTCATCGGTGATGGTCAGAAGAGCCTATGTCACCAAAAATTCATCGTCACCATTCTATATGAATATTAGGGCACAATGGAATTGAACCACCAACCTCTTTCTTGTAAATCAGGTGCCCTTCCATTGAGCTAGCGCCCTTTAAAATATTAATATTTAAAATATTATACCTTGAAACTCTATAAATTGTAAATTCTATAACTTTCAATCAATTATAAAACTTTGTAAAGTCTTGGCAAATATTTTACTAAAGAAGAAAAATAACATCGAAGCTGCAAGTCCCTACCTAATGGTTATGGAAGTTATGAAAAGTAGGTCGAGGAAAAATTAGTTACGTGTCAGATACTCTACGTTAAGTTGAATACTCAATTATAAGTGAAACTTTGAAGACATTTATAGCCTATAAATGACCTATAATTATCAAACCTACAATCTGCAATTATACCAAAGATTGATTTCTCACCTTGTGAATCATGTAAATATGTTGTAACAACATAAATATCTTCCTCTAAAACACTTATTTGCATGCCAAAAAGTAAAAAACAGTGAGTACATATGATGAAATTATGAATATATGAACTACTTGCTTGAGTTCAACTGGTTATGGAGTGTAGAAAACTAATTGGGGGTGTTTCACATTATCAATTTAATTCAAGATGTCAAAATACAATGATCAATAACAATGATTTTGAAATGTAACAAATAAACAGATGTTAAAATTGTAAGAACAAAGTTTGGCTAATATTCGTCACAACAACAAAATATCCAAGGGACTTTCAGACACTTCCAAATCCACACCAAGCATGAATATCAAAAGATGCAATTGCATTGATACAAGGAAAGCACTCTTTACCTCTCAATGATACCTATATCCTCCCACAAGTACTTCAACTATAAAAAGGGTGTGAAGACAAGAACCTCAAAGCAAAAAGAACTACATAATACAAAAATACACTTCAAGAGTTTTGAACCTAGGTATCCATGTAAATACAAAGCCCAATCACCTCACTGCTTGCCTCTAGACCACACTCTGATGGGCTCAAAGCTTTTAGTTTTAAATGGAATCATCTTAAATTTCATTTGATTCTCTACCTTAACATTGGTGGATATTATGAGTAAACAGTGAAGTTTAAATAAGACAAATATTATATATTAAAACAACCAACAACATACAAAATGGCACTAAGCTTATGACTCACTCTCTGACCAAACATAATTGTGCATGTTGTTTCTTCTTGATGTCGCGGTTTGGTTCAACCATTATAACTAAGTCCTTGCAAAACCTATTCATCATGGGGAAATATTTAGCACCAATAAATAGGCTTATTATTATGTTTGCCTCAAAGTCTAAAAGGATATGAAACTCCATATCCAGAGTATTCAATTGGTGAGTCCTACATTTAAATGTGAAGAATTTTTTATTTTTCTGTTTAATTTATACATTACATATTTATAGTCTAAAAAGACATATTAACAAGTTTTTGAATATATGACCATCACCATAATCTCATTGGTGATGGAGGAGTCACCAATGAGCTTATGGTGACTCCTACCATAAGAGTTCTCAAATTTGTTTATAAATGTTTGATTTTTTTGAGTTTGGGCCAAACCTAGTCAAATCTTGCTAAGTTCGACCAAGATGCAATGAGCTTAATTATGTTTGCCTAAGCTAGTCAACAAGCTTGACCCGGGATTTTGACAAGGAAGTTTGATAGAGATGATTTCTCTAACATATTTTGACAAATTTTCCCTTTTTTTATGTCTCGAAGAGAGAATTTGAACTAGCCTCCTCTTACCACAATGTGGTAGATAAGCGAGACAAATCAGAACCAATGGTATCCACTAAGAGTTGCGAGTGAGGGGCATTCATTTTGCCAAAAGATGCTCAAAACTTGCATCTGACTTCAGCAATTGTTTTTTGTGTTGTTGCATCCATAAGCACAAACACAATTTTTTCATCAAAGAGGCTTGAACACTAACATGGGAAATTTTAGCACCTCACTTTTACCAACTAGGCAAGCCACTGTTTTTCGGAATTTATTTTAATTATGGATGTTAGTATGAATCCTTTGTCGAAGCGTATGAAAAAAGACCACTTTACTACGCATAACTAATAGCCCTAACATCAAAAGTGGCTGCCAATATCTTCAAATCTGCAGTTAGTTGATCAAGACAAGAGCTGCAAAAAACCAGATCTATGCATAGAAAGACATTAAGCAGTAAAAATAAGGGTTTGCTCCATATATCCAATAGAAAAGACAAGAACAATTTTTGAAAGAATTTTTTGTATTAAGGGCACCTGGGAGGAAAACAAGAAGATGTTTCCAATTCTCCTCAATGGGATGGGTTCTTGGAAGTCCTCAGCACTTCAGATCTAGAATATCTCTCTCTTGTTGGTGTAGAAAACCCAGACAAAGATAGAACTCAAAGGGAGCTCACACAGCAAAATAATGTAGAAAAATGTGACCAAGTGTATAGATCCGCAGTGATCTAATAGGCAACAAAAGGTGAAGAATGGTAGGAAAAACCCTCCTATTTATAACAAAATATTGGGTCATTCTAGATCTTGGTGCATGATTAAAATAATGTTAACCAAATCTAGATCCACCTTTTATGGAATATTTTATTATATTTGTTGGAGGGAAAAAGTATTTGACCTGGGTCAAATCCCTTTATTTGTTAATAATAAATAAATAAATGATTTATTTATCTTTTTAAGGAAGTGGTTGAAGGATAATTAAATAAATAATGATTTATTTAATTATTTGTGGGGGATTTGGTCATATTTAACAAGGAATATTATCTAAATAAGATTTAAATAATTATTCCTAGAAAATAATAAGATAAATAAAGGTTTATCTAATTAATTTCTTTGTTTTTGGGTTAAACATGACTGGGAATAATAATTAAATTATGGTTTAATTAATTATTCCATGAGGAAAATCAAACAAATATAGGTTTGTTTAATATTTTCTTTTGGGGTTTCCTGTTTAGACCATAAACAACCTAATAAATGTGGTTTATTAAGTTATTTTACATAGTGAAAGCAATTTTACTTAGGGTAAAATTGGTCTTACATGGTGTACTTGGGTCCATCTAATGATAATAGGTTAGATGACCAAAAAATGGTGTAACAATGGATTTTTATGCCAATTTTCTATTGGGTAAATCCAAATCAGTATTTTTTATTATACTTTGCCCAATGTTTCCTAGGTCCATGTCTTGTGACTGTGCTCTCCACTAGGATATAAAATTTTGAAAACTAATATCTTTGAATCGAAAACTTGTACCATGATATAAATAGGCAACTCATGTCCTCCAATTTAGAGGTTACCCTAACTGAAGATCCGTCTCCACATTTTGGCCCAGATATGAAGTTGTACATGTTAACGAGGATTGGTCGTATATTTTACAATAGTTGAGCAGCCTTTTAAAGGGTGGTCCCAATTTGAATTCATAGGGAAGATATTTTAGTTCATTCAACACTGAAAGCTAACAAATTTGGCATGTCAATCAAGCAATGCTAAATCAATTTTTAAAATTTGGCATATGTTCAAGAAAGTAGTAGATTTTGTAAATACTAAATATCAAGTATTGTGGGTTAATGACCAAAACAAAGATACATGAATGAAATAAAAGGAAATAATAACAACAATGATCCTGTTTGACAAAGTCGGCGTTCACATGGGGTAAGCGGTAACTTAAAATAAATAGGAAGAAAGCAAGCGGCATAGCATTGGAAATATGGTAGAAGAAGATATGGCCTAGTCCAAACCGCCTGAATATCCTCAAAACCTAGATTTCTCCACCATTCTCATAAGCTTCAAAGTTTTATTCTAGCGTAAGGAGCCACATGGTACCTAGGGTATTAATTACTCGTTGGTTGATGGTTTGATTCCCAAACGAAATACATACCCCCCGCCACTGGATTTTGGAGGGTTTCGTTGAAAAATTATCATGTAGGCGCCTTATCAAAGGCTACAAGTCTAATCACTACTCCTGTAGGTGATATCAGTTTATTTCGTCCCAATATTAGGATGGAGCACAAGTTGCCTTATACCAATGGCTACCATCTGAATAAAAATAATTGTTCATATTCAGAACTCTTTAACCTAGATTCTAAATGGAATTATCAACTACCACAAGATTATTATGATGACACAAATAATTACACTAGCAATAGTCAAGTTGACATTAATGGAATTAAAGGTTGTGACACAGTGCTTGCACAAATAAATGGTGATTGGGCTAGGAGGCCATCAAATTTACCATCAGAGATGGCTTTAAAAAGAAAATCGTATCATGTTGAACCAGAGGCTAGTTATAACTCATTTGCACGGAAATATGCAGATAGAAATGATGAATATGATGATGACTTTGAGAAACACATATCAGAGAAATATTATCGAAACATGCTGCTGCCCGCATAGGTTCCTCCACGACAAAGCATACTTCAAATGGGAAGAGTTGGAAATTAAGTCATGGTTCTCAAATGGTTCTAAAATATTAGAGGAATCCACATGGATTAGATGTTCCTACTTTGTCAGGTCCTCACATAGATGATGCGGTCCAAAATATGGGGAATTACAACCATCTTGACATTGCTCTTGAACATGGTCCTCATGCATCAACATATGGTTTATTGGAGATAGAAGAGGGAGTTGTTTATAAAATTCCACCAGTTTATGAAAAATTAGCACCATCACTTAACTTGCCAAAACTTATAGATGTTCAAATAGAGGAGAATTTTTCGAAGGGTAGGCTAGATTTGAGATCTTTGTCTTCCATAATGGATGTTAATAAAAGCATAAGAAATGAAAATTGCGTTGGAATGGGAGAACCTTCCACAAAGTATGATACTCTTCAGGGTGGATATAAAGTGTTATCATCATCATGTGACTCAAGCCAAAAGTTTTGTCTGCAAGTATTTGATTCTGATTTGGAAGCATTGCCAGCATAACAAGAATCATTAGACATTCAAAGGATGATTATGTCTGAAACAGGAAAATTACAAGTTTGTTATGTGAAGGTCTTGGAGAAAGGGGGTAGCTATGATATTATTAAACACAAACTATCCAAGAAGCATCCCATACAAAAAGATCTATTTATGGTTGAAAGGGAGGATGCTGAGAATATTGCAAAGAACTGGGCCAACATTGTCAGAAGGAACTTGCCAATACTCCATTAAATTTCTCATTATATCACAGAAAACAATCAAATGATGCTAATTTTTTTGCAGAATATTTCCAAAAGGAGGTTAAGGCTAGATTTTCATGGACCTTGAAGTTGATGAAGGTTGCATCAATGTGCACCAAAAAATTGGCTCGAGATATACTGATATTATGGAAAAAAGTAGACGAAGAACAGGCTGAAATATGGAAAAATATGCAACAAAAGCTTTGAAGTGTGAGGAAGATCTTAGAGAATTTAAAGGGTAACAACAAAGGCTAAACTTTTTACTTTCATAGACAAAGCTTTACAGTTATTTCATGTAGAATAAAACAACTTCTCAACCTACTGAACCTTCAATGCTAGTTGTTGGAGCCTCTACTGTTGAAGTAGATGTGGGTCAAAACATAAATGATGTGAAACCAATTGAGGAAGAAGATCCAAAAGAAACTAAATTTAAAGAAGAATCCATTAGAGTTTCAAAGAATGCAGTCTCTGAACAGATAAAGTTCATTTGATGATGAGTGTTTAAAATTTCGTGGAACTGATAGTCTGACACTTGAAGGTGTGGCTAGAGGTTCTAGCAACATGGATTTTCTCAACCCTTCCTCAATGCCTCTTACCTCATCAGTGCAAACACCAAAAATGTTCATCGGTAATCTGAAACAGTACCAACTCAAGGGTCTTCAATGGTTTGTAAATTGTTATGAACAGGGATTGAAGCATCATAGCTGATGAAATGGGTTTAGGCAAGACCATTCGAGCAATGGAATTCTTAACTCAATTAGTTGAGGAAAAGAACATATGGGGACCATTTCTTGTGGTTGCACCTGACTGATGAAATTGGAAGGTTCTGTCTTGATTTGATATCTCTCCCTTACTGGGGTAATGAATGGATTGTAATTCGAAAAAATATAAATCCTAAATGACTTTATTGAAGAGAAGCAATTTTTCGTATACTTGTCACAAGTTACCAGTTCCTTGTAAGTTGTAACTGATGAGAAGTACTTAACTCGAGTTAAATGGCAGTATATGGTTTTAGATGAAGCTCAAGTGATTAAGAGTTCAAATAGTAAACAGTGGAAAATTCTCTTGGGTTTCAACTATCGAAATCGCCTTTTTCTTACTGAAATTGTCATTCAAAATAACATGCCAGAACTTTGGGCACTGCTTCATTTTCTCATGCCAACATAGTTTGATAGCCATGAGCAATTCAATGAATGGTTTTCCAAAGGCATAGAAACCCACGCAGAGCATGGAGGCATTTTGAATGAACGCCAACTTAATCAACTACATGTTGACTTAAAGCCTTTTATGTTGCGTCGAGTAAAGAAAGATGTGATCACCGAAATGACCAATAAAAAGGAAGCAACTATGAACTATACATTGAGCTCTTGCCAGCAATCCTTTTATTAGGTTGTCAATAACAAGATTTTTGTAGCCAAATTACTTGAAAGTTGATAGTGCCTGAGGTCATATAAACTACAAAAAGGTTGAAAACCTCATGAACATTTTTATCTAGTTGTGGAAGGTATGCAATCATCCAGGGTTATTTGAAAGGAATCAAGGGCACATGTTTATGAACTTCGGGCAAATTGAGAATTATCTTTTACCACCACCTTTTGGTGAACTGGAATATATACACTATGTTGGAAGTCAAAATATCATCTCATATAAGACTCCCAAGCTAGTCTACAGAGAGGGTACTCAGAGTCTACCCATGTTCTTCTCTGGATCAGTTCAGGGTTTTTGGCAGAAATGTTTGAACAACTTTTTTAATGTCTACTCGCCTAAAAATATTCATTCGTAAATTTTTCCATGGCTAGTAGAAGGGGAATATGCTTTTCCTGCTAAAAGTGGGACATTAGGCTTTTCTCGGATGATTGACCTCTTGCCAGTTGAGGGTGATTTTCTTGCTACAGGTTCAGTTGTGGATCAGTTTCTTTATTCTTTTGTGAAATTGAATCGTCAATTTTTAGATGAAATTATTGAAGCCTTCCTGGAAAGTGAGAAGGATATCTTGGAGTATGATAAGATTGAAGAAGACAAAGTGAGAGTTGTCAATAGATCTCTGATGTTTCCAACACGTGCAGAGTCAATCTTTTGGAGAAGATAGTGTGCTACTGGTCCTCTAAATGTAAAATATGAAGAATTATTCGTCTCCCATCAAGATGGTTTTCTTAATAATATTGGACTATTAAAATCCGTTTATTTATTCATTATGCCAATTCAAGCTCCTCTGATTGATGTCATCTACTTAGACAGGGTTTTTTCATATTAGAATTCAGAATTTCATCATCCATTGATGAAAAAGCTTCTTGTTGGTTTTGCTCGTACATCCAAGTTCAATGGTCCTACAAAACCTCGGGATCCTCGCTATTTGATTAAATAAATAGGCTCATATTTACTCTCTGAATAGCCATTTTTTCAGCTTACAAATAGAATATTCGGATCTTCACCTCCTTTGCAAAGCTTTGATCTTGCAAAAATTCTTACGGATTCTGGGAAGCTATAGACATTAGATGTTTTGCTAAAACGCCTCCGTGCTAAAAACCATTGAATTCTCTTGTTTGCTCAAATGACTAAAATGCTCAATATTATTACGCACCCCATTAATTACATGAAGTACAAATATATTCATTTGGATGGTTCTTCAACCATAATGGATTGTCGTGACATGGTCAGGAACTTCCAAAACAAGAAATATATATTTGTCTTTTTGTTGAGGACAAGATTCGAGCGCTTGGGAATCAATCTCACAGTTGTTAATACTGTTATGTTTTATGAAACTGATTGGAATCCAACTTTGGACTTACAGGCCATGGACAGGGCACATAGGTTGGTCAAATGAACAAGGTCACAGTATACAAATTGATTTGCAAGGAGACTATTGTAAAGAAAATTTTTCACAGAGCTAGTAAAAAAAATATTGTTCGACAACTTTTTGTGACAGGGGTCATGCACAAGATAATTTACTGCATGCTGAAGAAGTTGTTTCCTTGTTATTGGATGATGCTTAGCTAGAGCAAAAGATAAAGGAGCAAGGACCTATGCAGGGTAAGGATAGGTAGAGAAAGAGAAAGGGCATGTCCAGTACAACAAAATTTATTCAGATCAATGCTGAAAGTGATGCTTATTTAGAGGAATCTGCAGTAGCACAAGAGAATGCTATTGAACTATATACTGGAAAGGCAGGAACTAGAAAGAGAAAATTTAATTTGGAGAGGAAGCCATCTTCAAAACCTAAAAATGCATAGAAAAATATGAAGGATTCAAAGGTACCTATAGAACAAATTGATCTTAAACATTTGAGAATAGATGCTGATTATGAATAGAAAGGTTGACCTGGGAAGAGAATGAAGAAGAGTGCAAATTATGTCTCACAACCAGGCAGACCTTTTGAGAAAGTTAGAGAGGCTACAGAATCCACTTATTTTGTTAATACAAGTAATATTGATGCCAATGAAGACATTGAAGAAGAAAATTATTCTCGCAGCTGGTCTTCTCCAAGATAGAAGCCCATTTGCTGGGTTTATCTTCAACCAACATTGCAATGCTATTGGTACTAGATGATCACATTGGCCTTGGTCTTATCAAATAAGAAGCATCTAATGGAAAGAATTTGTACAGGTACGATCAACAGTAGAAAGTGGTGGACTTCTATGATTCATATTCATTCTACCTTTTGGTCCTTTGAAACTACTATGTAGTGATACACATATGCCTTATTCTCAAGGTGCTTAAGCTAACATAACTCCCATGCTATCAGACTCAAAGTATGCACAGAAAACTTGAAGCAGGAAAATTTTTGGCATATGAGAGGTTTGAGAGCTATCTTAGGCCCTGGTTCAATGTATTTTATGCTCTAAGATGAATGAAATCTTCCTACCATGCATCAAATATCAAGTACTGCATTCTATCAAGTTTCATGCATGTTACATCAAGCAATGTAAACTAGAGGAAATGTACTCAAGAAATCTAATTTAGCATAAGAGTGATCAGATAGGTACCATGGAAAATTAGGTGGCTACTTCACAAATTCAAATGGGAATTTTTAAGACCAGATAATTAGTCGAATATGATGCTCTTCTCTGCCGTGCATGTTAATATAAAGTTACCAAATCCCCTTCATAGACAACACTATATGGTTGGAAATGGCAGTTCATAAGGAAGGGGACTGCATTACAAGGGATGCCAGGTTGCATTCTCGACTGTAATGGATTTTTGAAGAGGATGAGGATCCAAATTCCAAAGTCTACTTTGACTACTTGAAAAGAAAAGTGGTAGTTACAAGATTCTTGGTTTGCATCAAGGGGATGGATCTCTTGCAGAGAATCAAACAAAGGTCAAAGGTATGTTCCGCCTACATTTTCAAAATATTTTCTCTTTATGCTTTGATGGATCATGTGGTGGATATCAGGAACACTCATTGTAGAGTCATTCCATGCAAGGTTTCTATCTATTGGTGTAGTTATTGAGTCAAATTGGATAGTGACTTCTCAAAAGAGAGGGGTTTTTTAGCTCTCATTTCTATGAATAATATTAAGTCATCAGGAATGGATGTTTTGAGTTTTTCATCAAGAATGGATGTTGTGAGTTTTCCATCAGGAATGGATGGCCTTTGTTGTGATTTTTTCATCAAGAATGGATGTCCTTCATTGTGATTTCTACAAGGACATGTTGGACGCAATACAAGATTATTTCTATTGTTTGACAGTTGAAGAATTATCTTCTAAAGGCTATCTAAATCTCTCAATCAAGGCCTTAATAAACTCATTACCAAGAATGTAGCTAGGGGCACCATTGGACAATGGAGGTTGCAGGCTCATTACATTCCTCGGTGTTTCATACAATATCATTTCTAAAGAAATGGCTTTGCAAATACACTCAATTGCATGGAAGGTAGTTCAACAAGAGTAGACAAGTTTTTGGATATTCTAGACACGTAATCTACACTTGAGAGACTTTGGAATGGGCTCTAGACAGTGGCTAGCAGCCTTGTTTTCTTCAAATTGGAGCTTCATCACAGACATGTTGGTTTTGCTTGGCCTTTGGACCACGATATGTGGCCATGGTGAACACACTATTCTCTAATGCATTAGCATTTCTCCTTGTTAATAACTCATTATACCCTCAATTTTGTTGAATCGATCTATTTGTCAAGAGTGCTCCTTTGCCCCAGATTTGTATGTTTGACAGTGGATGTCTTGGATCACATATTTGAAGTTGTTGGCATTCAGGGGCAAGTGAAGGACATCCTACATCCTGATGGGCCCAGACATTCTCAGCAATCATTTTGCTCATGGATCCTTTATTTCAATGAGTGTTAAGTAGAGCTTTTTTGATGGTGCTCATACATGTGTGGACATATTTGTCTCTACATTAGAAGTTGTGATTAGTGACCACGAGACAAATTTCTAGTTTTTAGAATTAGACTCTCAGCTTACTAAATTCCCACAACTTGGACTTATGTTCGACCCAGGGTAATTGTGAGGTATCTAGGCATTGAATTTGAAGTGGGGCTTTCACCACTGGCTATCCAGAATTGTTGTACATTGTCTTCAACAATATCAGAGTAAGCCTTGGTTTTCGCATCATAAGGACCTCTCAATAGATGGGAAGTTGAAAAGGGTTGGACAAATCTTCTATGCCTCGCACATTTATTATGTATCTTGTTGGTTGCCTAGTAATACTAAATTTCAGCATCTAGAGCAGATCATGCAATCATACATGTGGTCAAAGTATGGTGGGAAGAACAATATTCCACAAGGATAAGGGGGCTCATCCCTCGCCCGACATGTTGAAAAATAACATTGTTACATCGAGGCTATTTTGCAGGGATGCGAGGTGGAGCTTTGGTCATTCCTTGCAGTAGTATCAACCAAAAATGCTTTAACCTTTGTTGATTTAGCATAATTTATTAGCTCCAATTTTCAATGCAAGATGCAATGTTGGTTGGTCTAGAAGAGAGATGAGAACACAAATTACAAAGTTTCTAATCTGCTTTGGAAGGACAATCAGGACCAATATTTAGTTCTCCTTCAGTGCAGCGCTACCAGTGTGTTGCGTTGTTTGGCAATTGTAGTTATCTTGTCCACTCTTCCTTCATTGGATTTGGCAGTGATTAAGTTTATTTTTGAGAAAGAAGTTAGTAATTGTCCACTTTTTATTCCATGTGGTGTGATGAGGTACATCACTAGCTTTTAACTGAGGGTGCATTATTGACAAGAGATGCTCAAACTTTAGATTCAGTAACCTATAGATACTTTATTTCTGCATTGCTAGTTTTACAAAAGAGGTTACTGATATAAGATCCATTGTATATATGCTTCCACCTTTTGATTTTTTGTTTGTAAGTAATTTTATGTAAATATAAGACATATTTTGACCAAAAAAAAAAAAAAATGGGTGAACTACACTAAAATTTGTTGCTTTTCTTGCATTCTTCAACCGTGTTGGAGCAGAAAAAGAATGAAAGTCACTAGAAAATATGCATACCATCAAGATTAGAGATTTTCTAAGCCAATGCAAACAAAGTCAGTGCCATAGAGCACATGGTTTTGTATTGGAATAATAAGGTATATGCATATAATAATTTGAAAGGAGTACCATGTCTGCTTAGATTGCATAACTTCTGATCTAGTTTATCTTAGCTTGAAAAACTTGTTAGATGGGACTATGACAAGCAACTATCAACCAACACAAAAAAATATTAATGGGATTTCAACTTTCAGGGGCTTTTTTAGAAGTTGGTCCATTCAATCATGATAGCTAAAGGGATTATCGAGTAGTAAATACATAACATGATGCATATAAAAATGTATGATGACAAGAAAGAGTCACTACTGCCTCCTACAGGGGGTTCAATAGGATGTCTAGTGTGGGCTGGAGAAAGCTAGCTAATAGCCCAGCCAACAAAGTTCTTTCCTAAGCCAACATATTTATTACCGAAGACACTAGAATAGAAAACTTTGGATGGTCCAACTAATGCTCCTTCACTCAACCGGTGGTGTGGGAAACATCCTAACCAATATTGATATGTTACTATAAGGCAGGGGTGAAACTCTACTTACTCAGTGGTTTCAACTCATCATTGACTGATTTCCATGCCTAGGGATGGTATAAACCACCTAGAAAAACTCTCCATACCAAAGCTAATATACAAGCAAGCAACTTGAACTTCTTACCTACTGATTGAATGGATTTAAATCCATGAATAATCTAGCTCAATCGTTGGAACCCTAACCCCATCCATGTTCCACCGCCCTGCCACCATTTGATTGAACTAAAAAATTCTATGTCAAAACTAATGCATCTAAATCCACTCTATGCGAAGCATGGATTTCGCGGCATAGTACCCTCAAGATACGCATTCGTACCATCTTCATATTCGGTCTCAACATCATATGAATAATACTTCCTTTTCCTTGAATAATTCCTCTTCTTGTGAAGATTCATTCCAAATATTTGCACATCAATCAAATTTGTCTCTCATTAGGAATTATATTTAGTCCTTATACTCCTTATTTTGGGGGTCATCAAGGGGGTGCTTAGCTGTGATACAAGGTTGCTTTGTGCTCACTCTTTGGTGGAATTTAACTTTGTCTTATAGTCCTAAGGATGGGTGGTATTGGCAAGATTTACTACCGCTATGCCTGCTTCACCAATAACATTTGCCTTGTCCATGATATCTGTTTATAAGAAGGTACGATGCTTCATATCTTTATGGTGAACGGTGTTGGTAGAGGTGATTTGACGACCCCCTGATGATTTTAGAATAGTCATGTTGTTGTTGGCCAGACTGCATGGAGAACAGGATGGCACCATGTTTCATGAATCATGGGTGCCTATGGTGAATGAAATTCACACTCATGGGTTGGCATTCAATTGGAGTGAAATCATGTCCCCTTCATTATATAAAGCTTTTAGGGAAGTGAAGAATGCCATTCCTACTAGTTTCTTTATGTCCAGCTACCTTTTGGACGACATTTGTTCAGAAAATGAATTTCCAGAACTAGAATTGAGATGGTCCAAGTATTTTCCTCCAGTACACGTTTAATGCAAGCTCTTATGGGATTACAAGCATAAATTAGAGATGACAAGAATATGCAACCATTTTATTGCTCCAGTGTACTCTTTTTTATTTGAGAAAGAGTGTCCATGCCTCTCGGAACAAGCACAGGCAGTCATAGGAGGCATTGGAGATTGGTATTTTCATGAACAGGGAATATACATCAGAGTGTATGCCATATGGTGCATCAAGAGCTCCTCATTTGCTACATTATATTTTTCGAACAGAGTGGTTATGTTGGAAATATTATATCAGACATTTTTTTATCGGGCGACAGGTACTCTTAATAGGGAAAAGAGGTCAATATGGCCTAAGTTTCCTATGAGGATCGGGTACTATGGAGTTGATGGCACCAGCCAAGCCATGAAAGGGTCTAATGAAATTGAATAATATCATTTTGGAGAGATAATATTCAGGAGACATGATCCTAAAGCTATGATTATTAGTCATTGTGTTGTTGTCAACTAGATGTGGTCTTATACTCATGAGAGGGATATTGATGAGGAAATATTCAAGACACTTATTTATCCATCAGAGGTTAAATAAAATCTAAGTCAAGGACCTCAGAAGAAGTTCGAACATACCCATGCTTCACCTATTGTCAACCTCCAGGAAGAAGTTGAAAATCTCGACCAGAGGGCGTTGGAACAAGTGAAGGAGATGAAGGAATAATTGGAGAAAGAAGCAGACATACTCAAGAAGAGGATTGAGGAAGAGCAAGCAGCGAAGGAGGCAAAAGAATAGAGAAGGAAAGCAGAACAAGATGACCTAGTGAAAAAATTGGCTTTGGAAACTGAACAAAGAATCAAGAAGAAGGGAAAACAAAGGAAAATAGATGAATAGCTTCAGAGGAAAAGAGATGAGGAACTCCAAAAGAAGAAGGAATAAGCTATGTGGAAAGAGAAAAGGATTGAACACCTTGAAATTCCATCATCTCCGAAGATAAACCCCACTCCTCAGTCTTTAGTGGAACCATGTCAGATTGAAGAAATGGAGAAGGAGAAATTTTTCCCCATGACCATGGCTGACTCGGTAGTGGTATTGAAAAAATTCAATTATGAATACACATAGAACAAAGATATAAGGAGAGTTTAAAAAAAGGATAAGGTTAGGAGAGAGATAGTCACTGAGGAGGTTCTCATTCATGAAGCAACAACTGATCTAGAGATGACTGCAGCTGCCAGTATTACCATGGCCCGAGCAACAAGTGATAATGTTGCCAAGCTGAAGAGAAAGGTCTATGATGCACAGTTGGAACTCAGTGTTGCTAAGAAAATAATTACAGAGCTATAATTCCAGCAGCAAGATGAACTAGACTCAATTTAAGAGTTCAAAGAGAAATCACTTGAGATCCAAGAGGAACTGATTATGGTTCAGAAATAATTCTACAGGAGCATTCAGGGCATCAAAGATAAAACTCCTAAGTTTTATTATTATATAAAGAGGGTGGGCCCTGTTAAGGAATAATTGTAGAATATTCTAAATATGCTAGATGACATAATTAAATGGAAAATACAGTATCCTGATGAGGGGGTAGACATTCCTCAGCTCAACGACTTGGAGAAAATAATATGTTTTTCTGAAGCTTGGAAATGTCTCGATAGGGCTAAAGCCTTATAGGAAAAGGCTTGGGACACTTTCAAAATTTGCTTCAAGTTTGAAAGAGAGGTTGATGCAGTCTTAAATAACTTCACGTTGTCAATTTTCCAGTCAACCTTTGGTCCTGTACCTGTGGAGCAATGCATAGAATAAAAGGAAAGAGTGATAGAAAGCTGCAAGCAGGAGATGCAGGAATTAAAATTTATCACCAGGGACAACACAATTTATATGAATATTTGCAGAATACAATGCTAATGCAAATTAAAAGGAAGGTGTGTCTATTTATAACAAGGTTTGCATAGGTATGAGGCTATAACAATGAGTGAAATACAACTACTGGGTATATAAGAAGAATGTTGAGTAGTTAATTTAGGAGCTGGGTCAATCTAACATTTTTTTTACCCCTTAATCTCATATAATTTTATAAAAAAATTGGCCAGATGAGAAGTTTCTATTTGACTCAAAGCCTTAAAGATATTAAATTTTTGGCATTATGCTCCAATGGGTTTAAAATTCTTAAGGTCACAACTCCACTAACATTTACAAGCAACCTCGTAACATAAATAAGCAGAGAGAGACGGAATCAAAGAAAACCATCATATATATAATTAAGTGTCTTGTCCTGGCTTCCAGTTGCAAGCAATTTCATTGCTGGAATCCATGCAATTTCCTTAATAGGTGCTTCATGCATAGCCACAATCACTAGTTAACACAATTAGCAGTGGCCACATTTTAGCTTGTTTATCACAGCTAGCAGAGAAAACATAAGTGTCATCGTCCTTCCATGTCGAGCAGAGAACCTGCGTATGAAGCGTTACATAATATAAAAACTTAGAAGCACACTCTGAGAATTTAGTAATGGTTCTTTCCATAAGTAAGCTACACAAGTACTAGAATTCCAACCACAATCTGAAGCACCTCACCAGTTGGTCATGTAACATTGCTTCTTTTGGCATGCCATCCCCAGTTTGGTCCCAGTTTGAAGGACCTTCCAGCATCTAACCTGCCAATCTACATTCCAAGATATAATAGAAGATAAAAAAAAAAACAAAACACCAGTCCAAAATTATTACAATAATATCATTATCACCAAAATCTCACATGAACGAGTCCACATTTCAGTAAATGGAGAACATGAGGAAGCGCAACAAAATGCCTAAAGTCTCACTTACCATGACCTTGAATCCCTCAATTTTTCCCGTTTAAATGTCCCCGGAAACCATCACTGCACAAAATTGTTTTAGCAAACAAATTTAATGGCCAAAAATGCTCAACCCTCAAATATCTAGGAAGGAACCACATGTTGCGTTGTTTTTCATGTATGCGTCTCCTTGCACTCGTCTCCTTGCGCTCATGCCTCCACTTTCCCTCCAATTGATAAGCCACAAAATTTCAAATGTTTAACACACCCGACAAAGTTCAAATGTTTCACATACTTTTTTGACATATATTTTGTCATATTAAAAATAAATAAAACAAGTTGTAAAATTTTATTACTTAAAAATGTTGAACATTACTCTAGATTTTTCAAGCATATTTTATTTTTTCATTAGAAAAATAGTTATTGAGGTTAATCTAGGTTAAATAGAGCTCATATTTGTAATATAGTAGTAATAATTTATTTTTAAGTTCATGGATAAGCTTTATTGTGATCTCATTGTTTGTAGTTCAAAGTACGCGAGTCCGCTAAACTCTACAAAGGTGTACATAATCTACCTCTTTAGTTTTTAACCTATGACCTTTTAAGAGGAATCACATGTTGTTAACCATTGTAAAGATATAAAAAATTTGGCAATTTTCTCCAATATTCAAATATTAGTACCCATGGCCATCCAAAGGTAGAAGATTCTACTAAAAAAAAATCCCTAGATAGATGTGAGGTTTGAAGGAGATTTTATTATGCAAAAACATAAATGGAAACATAGAAAAGATATTGCAAAGAGTACAGTAGTAGAACAAAATCCAAATTCTATTAATGAATGGAATAGGAAAAAAAAAACTATAAATTGCAAAGTGATACAAACTAATTGGAATGGTGGTAGCTTCTCTATGAAGAGAGATGTGTCAACTACTCTTAATCACAAGAAAACATTACAAGATGTCAAAAATACCTTTGAACATAAAGTATGATGTCCTAAGATGAAAAAACCCTAAAATCCAAAACCCTAGCCCTAGGAAATGATGTGCCAAAAAGAATGTGGGCCCAAAGAGGCTAATTGATATATCAACTTCCCGAGGCTACAAATTTTGCATGAAAAATCCATTTAGGACATTTCTTGGACCATTACAATCCGTATTATGTGCCTTTAGCCTATGAAAAATGCCAAAAATGCAAGGGAAATGCCCAAAAAATGCACCAGAAGTTTCAGACCTAAAATACCATAATATAACTACCAAGACATGGAATAATGTTGAATCAATGGACAATAGGGTGGTGCTCAGTATTCTATTGAATCAATTTCCCCCCCTTATGAATAAGTGGTCCATTTTGTGTCGATTTCCTTCGTCAAGTGGGGAAACTTTTGTTGAATATGGATCCTAGTGAGACACGTGCGCCAAAGTAGGAACATGAGGTGCCTATGAGAGGTGGAAAGTATGGTTGAAGTAGGTCCACCTTAAATATAAGGTTCAAGCCAAAGAAAATGGAATATTTGATTTAGAAGCATCTTCAGCTACAACCTTTGTGTTGGTGTAAGGCCTATATCAAAATGGAGAGTCAGGGGGGCATTTCCAATGGGATATTAAGAGGTGTTCTTTATAAAAATGCAACCATACCTTATCTCCCACTCTAAACTTATGTGGCACTCTAATCTAGGTGGATATTGGTGGCCACCCACATCTTCCACCAACTCAATGGTTCTTTATATTCTTATCAAATTTTCTATGGTTTTTTCCGTCCTAAACTTCTAGGGTCATTTGTAGGCCCTAAATGATGTTTTTTTGGCCATTTAGGGTGGGCTATATCTTACACAATCTTTCTAGTGGCCCTGTGGTTCCATGACACATACGTACAACACGTCATCCATAGAGGACTCAAAGTAAATGGTTTAGTCCCTCTCATAGTACATCAACAACTCATCCAGTAACTCAGCACACCATAGACCAACATCCCTTCCCTCGATGTGCAAGTTTGCCTCTATTTTGAGAAGATTAGGAGTTGGAAGGTAAGCATGAAGAGGGTGTCATTTTCTCAAGAAAAACCTCTCATAAGGATAAGAAATTTAACGAGAAAGAAAATCACAATATTGACCACTCACTTATTACCATTCCCACACCATAAAAAAACCCCTAAAAACGTCATTCTTAAAATATCTTGTGTAGTTTCCTAATGCCATTCAAGTAGAATCTCACAATTACTTATGTCATTAATGGTGCGATCATTTTTTTATTATCTTAAAGGAAATATTTCTAGACATCACCCCATAAAACATAAATCATCAAATCAAAATGAATGAAAATGAATGAATATGAGGTTGTGTCGGGGAGTGTTAGTGAGTGTTAGGCGTGCCAAGGGGGGAGTGACAAGGAATTCTAGGGAATTATAGGGCATGTTAAGAAGTGTCAGGGTGTGGTAACATGTGCCATAGAGTGCCAAGGCATGCCAATGCATGCCAGGCATGCCAAGACATGCCAGGTGTTAAGGCATGACAAGATGTGCCAGGTGTTAACGCGTGTCAAGGAATGTTAGGTGACAAAAGGGAACACCAAGTTAAAATGAAAATAAATGAACACATATGAGGGTTAATAATTCAGGACCTTACCTTTTCAAGAGGGGCATTCTAGGTATACCAACACTAGTTTCAATACATGTCAAGGGATAAGTGCTAGCATGTCTTAAGTGCCATATCATCCTCTATTACTTCTCTCTTAATTATGAATAATTGATCTCAAATAAATTTTATCTTCAACCATTACAAGTCATTCTAGGGCATCCAAACGCATGCCAAGAATTGTTTAGTGCCACCAAGTGCCAAGAGCCAATATGTGCCAAGGAGTTATAGGGCATGTTATGGAGTTCCACGTTTTTTAAGGAGGGAGTGACAAGATATGATAGATAGTTCCAAGGCATGCTAGAGTGTTAGGGAAGCATACCAAGATGTGCCAAGTGCCAATGTGTGTTGAGTGTTAGTGAGTTCCAGGGAAACATAAGGGAGCACTATGTCAAAATGCATGGTAATGAATGAATAAGAGTGTGTGGCAGGGAGTGTCAGCGAGTTCTAGGTGTGCTAAAGAGGGAGTGACATGGTATGCTAGGCAGCGCTAAGTCATGCTAGTGTGCCAGAGTGGCATGCGGCCAAGATGTGTCAGGTGTCAGGGTGTGACAACACATGCTAGGAAGTGTTAGGGAGTCTTAGGGACACACAAGGGAGAACTGGGTGAAAATAATGCATGCAAATGAATGATTAAGAGATTGTGACAAGAAGTGTCAGTGAGTTATAGGTGTGCTATTGAGGGAGTGACAAGGCATGCTAGGCAGTGCTAAGGCATGCTAGAGGCCAAGGAAACATGCCAAGATGTGCTAGGATATAGGGTGTGCCAATTCATGTCAGGGAGTGTTATGGAGTGCCAGGGAAAAATAAAGGAGCACTAGTTTCACATGCATGGAAATTAATGAATAAGAGTGTGTGACAGGGATTGTTAGCGAGTTATAGGTGTGCTAAGGAGGGAGTGACAAGGCATGTTAGGTAGTTCCAAGGAATGCTAGAGTGCCAGGGCGACATGCCAAGATGTGCCAAGTGTCAGGGTGTGCCAATGTGTGCTAGGGAGTGTTAGGGAGTGTCATGAAAACAAAAGGGAGAACTATTTCAAAATGCATGGAAATGAATGGCTAAGAGTGTGTGATAGGGAGTGTTAGCGAGTTCCAAGTGTGATAAGGAGGGAGTGACAATTTTATATGCTAGGCAATGCCAAGACATGCTAGAGTGTCAGGGAATGTCAGGTAATGGTAGGGTGTGTTAGGTAGTTCCAAATCATGCCAAGGAATGAAGGGGATGCTAACATGTGCCACATAGTTCCAAGGGATTGTTAGAAGTTTCAGGTGTTAATGTATGTCAAGATGTAAACTACGTTGCTTAGTTGTTTTATGGCCATGGTTGCACATGAGCCTTGACTTGGTAACTTGTTAAGTGGGATGAGTTAAGATTGGATGGGAGTAGGCTAAGATGAGTTATAAAAATTCCTAGTTGAACAATGCATAGTCTAGTTGTAGTAGATGAAACTTGGTCAAGTTTTTGTAGTCAAGGTAGGACTTGGTTAGGTTCCCAAGTCTTAAAAAAATATGGGTAGTTATGAGGACATGATAGTTAAATAGTGGCAGTGCATGCCAATGAATGAAAAGGTGTGATAACACATGCCAGATAGTGTCAATACATGCTGAGAAGTGTTGGGGAGTGTCAGGGCATCACAAGGGAGAACTAGTTCAAAGTGCATGGAAACAAATGAATAAGAGTGTCTTCCAGGGAGTATTAGTGAATTCCAGGTGTCCCATGGATGAAGTGTGTTAGGATAATTTAATAATAGGACTTGTAGGAGGTAAGCCTGTAATTGTGATAAGGGTATGGACAAATAATTTTCAGACAAAGGGAGACTTTGGGCGAGACACAAATTTGTTTTTTCATTGACTTGGTTGGGTTCCCAAGTCGCAAAAAAAGTAAGGCTATCTATGATGGCATGAAAACTAGGGAGTGCAAAGGTGTGCAGGGAATCTCGGGAAGTGCTAACACATGCCAGAAAGTTACAAGTCATGTTAGGAATTCAAAGATGTGCTAGGTGCTAGAGTGTGGCACCAATGCATGCTAGGGAATGTCAGGGAAATAGATGGGAGGTATAGTTTAAATTACATGGAAATGAATGAATAAGAGTGTGTGATAGGGAATGTTAGAAAGTTTTAGGTGTGCTAAGGAGGGAGTGACAAGGTATGCTAGGCAGTGCCAAGGCATGATAGAGTGCTAGGAAAGCATGCCAAGATGTGCGAAGTTTCAGGGTGTGCCAATGTGTGACAAGGAGTGGTAGGGAGTGCTAGAGAAACACAAGGGAGAATTATGTCATAATGCATGGAAATGAATTAATAAGAGTGAGTGACAGGGAGTGTCAATGAGTTCCAAGTGTGCTAAGGAGGAGTGACAAGGCATGCTTGGCAGTGTTGAGGAATGCTATATTTTTAGGGGGACATGCGGCCAAGATGTGCAAGGAAGTGTTAACTGGGAGTTCCTGTGAAACACAAGGGAGCACTACTTCAAAATGCATGGAAATGAAAAAATAAGAGTTTGTGATTAGAAGTGTCAGTGATTTCTAGGTGTGCTAAGGAGGGAGTGACAAGGTATGTTAGACATTGTTAAGGCATGCTAGAGGCCAAGGTGACATGCCAATATGTCCTAGGTGCTAGGGTGTACCAACATGTGCCAAAGAGTGTTAAGGAATGCTATGGAAACACAAGGGAGCACTAGGTAAAAATGATTGGAAATGAATGAATAAAAATTTGTGACTGGGAGTGTCAATGAGCTCTGGGTGTGCTAAGGAGAGAGTGAAATCGTATGCTAGGTAGTTCTAAGGAATCCTATAGTGCAAGGGTGACATGCCAAGATGTGATAGGTGTTAGGGTGTGCCAATTAGTGCTAGGGAGTGTTAGGGAGTGATATGGAAACACAAGGAAGCACTAGATCAAAATGCATGGAAATGAATGAATAAGAGTTTGTGACAAGGAGTGTTAATGAGTAGTAGGTGTGTTAAGGAGGGAGTGACAAGGTTATATGCTACGCAATGCTAAGGTATGGTAAAATACCAAGGCATGTCAGGAAGTGCTAGGGTGTGTTAGGGAGTATAAAAGCATGCCAAGTAATTTAGGGGATGCTAAAGCATGCCACATAGGGCCAAGGAATTTAAGACATGCCACATAGTGCCAAGGCATTTCAAACATGCCACGTGTTATGGCATGTCAGGATGTAAACTGTGTTTCTTAGTTGTTTTACGACCACAATGTATGTGATGATCCTTTTCTTGGTAACTTGTTAACTAGGATGAGTTGAGATTGGAAATGAGTAACCTAATATGAGTTACAGGTAGTTCTTAAGTGAGCAAGGCATATGTTGAATTTCCATGACACATGAGAATCTGGGTTTGGTATTCGAATCTTTGATGCAAACACACTCAAGTACCAAAACACACCTACTTTTCACAACTAAATCTCCACACATCAGGGAATCAACTAGTGCACATGACAATTTTTAGTTTTTTCAAACCGTTATTTGTTAAATTACAAACTATAATAGAATAGGATAGAGCTCTCATACCACGGATCATGTCCCTTTACAATCACACTGATACGAGGAATACAACCAATCTATCTTAGGGGATGCTAAAGCATGCCACATAGGGCCAAGGAATTTAAGACATGCCACATAGTGCCAAGGCATTTCAAACATGCTACGTGTTATGGCATGTCAGGATGTAAATTGTGTTTCTTAGTTGTTTTACGACCACAGTGTATGTGATGATCCTTGTCTTGGTAACTTGTTAACTAGGATGAGTTGAGATTGGATATGAGTAACCTAATATGAGTTACAGGTAGTTATTAAGTGAGTAAGGCATATGTTGAATTTCCACAACACATAAGAATCTGGGTTTGGTATTCGAATATTTGATGCAAACACACTCAAGTACCACAACACACCTACTTTTCACAACTAAATCTCCACACATCAGGGAATCAACTAGTGCACATGACAATTTTTAGTTTTTTCAAACCGTTATTTGTTAAATTATAAACTATAATAGAATAGTATAGAGCTCTCGTACCACGAATCATGCCCCTTTACAATCACACTAATACGAGGGCTTGGTGTTAGTACTTTGACAACCAATCTACCTTGAAAAATACAACACTTGACCCACTTTTTTATGGTGGCCATGCAAAGCCCTTTCATTCCACATGTCTTGAACACATCTGGTAGGTCCTCTTGCCTCCCATTATGCAACTCCTCGATATGCCTCTATAAATGAACTCAACTACTTTAGGTTACTATACTCAACTCAAAAATTTTCCCTCTATCTACCTATTTTTTCCTTTAGGGTATGCAACACTTAGGTTTTTCTATCAATTGTTCACAAATCCATTTGTGAACATCTCTTTGGCCTACCCACTTTTTCCATACTCTTGCTCCAAGATGACAAGTCTATGGCTATGGAGGTTTCCCTTCTTCTCACTAAATCAATTCTCTACAATATAGTGAACTAGGGCTAGTTGGCTAGCCCACTTGACTACTACCTTATTCCTTCAAATTATGCACGTCCTTAGGCCCAACATACCTACCCTTCTACCAGTCTTGTTTTCCTTTACAAGTACAGGACCTAGGGCTCTTCTTTGAAAATCACCTAAAAAACCTCCAACTGTACTTGGAACACCATCAATTTTCCCAACCACGGTCATTTATTTTACTAATCTAGTGCCCATAACACTACTCTCATTTAGGGCTCTTCAAATTTTCCACCTAATAGTGATTTGAGTCCTCTCAAAATCACTATTCTTGTGTACAAATTTCTTTGTTGTCCAATATTCTATTAAAAAATCTGAACTACTCCTCTTATCCTTCTAACAATTTTTAGATCACTGAACTAGGGTCACAAATCATCCACTAACAATCCATTGAATAACTGTTTATAGGATGCTTCAAATCTCTGTCCAAAAATCTATGGACACTCCATCAAAATCAACTCCTCTTCATGTCAATCCATTCCTCATATGGCAAATTTATCTTGCTCAATATTCTACTCAAGTTCCACCTTCCTTTGGATTTTCTATCTCTGCACATACTTCTTCAAACCATATTCAAAATATGTGGTATATATTGGAGAGATAAACCTCTCTCTAAGGTTCATGACCCATCTTCTTCTATGAAGATTTGTTACAGTATTAAGGGCATACCTTATGGAATGAACATGCTAGGAAACCTCCCTAAATAGGGAATTATACTTCTATTCTAACTTTTTTAGAACAAACCCTATTCACCCATAGAAAAAACAACAACTCTTTCCTCCATAAGGGACTCGGCCTAGCTCATATGGATCCATAGATTCTATGTGTTTCTTTGACTGAGTCTTGACCTGAACTTTAGATATCTATGAACCTCAAACTACTGTTACCTCAGTCAATATTACAAATGCAACTACTTTTTTTCTTGACCTAAATTCTAGTGTAGGCCCTCCTTCATTTTTGTTGGTCTTTATCACAAACATTGCAACCTACTAACCATCACAAGATAGGGTCTCAACCCTCTCTACTATTTCAAAATTTGATGTGGCCTTCACACAGAAACACCATTGAAATCACATGCCCAAATTCTCATGAGTCACCTCTCTTGAGCTCGATCTGCCATAAGAGAACCCATAGTATGTCATCCTAATTCCTATCTCGAACCCGTTAAGGTATGTGGCATACTTTTGAACCCTCACATGATGATCTTGCTCTTGGTGGATGATCATGGCCTCCCTTTAGCAACATTTTCTCAGCCCTCTAACTCAACCTACTTTAGGACTACATCTCTCCTGGCCTCCTTGATAAAATGAGCTCCTTCTCACTTGATGTTCTCGCCTTCATACTAAGGCCTCCTTAAATATATTTTTCTAGATAGGACTTTTAAGAACACTCTAGAACTTACAGGCTTATCCACTTAGACCTTAGGAAATATTATTTTTCCTTTTAAATTTACTTTTATATTTTAAACCCCATCTTGGGTCCAAAACCCCTTCACTTGGGTTCTTTTCCAACAAATAATTTTGTGACCAAACTCACATAAACCCATATCACTAGGCTTTTGGAGTACCTTCCAAGCTACATAATTCAACAACATAATATAGTTGTATTAATCATATCTTGGTCAAGCTCTTGTAGTCAAGCAAGGACTTGGTTGGGTTCCCATGTTGAAAAATAAGTAAGGGTAGTTGTGACGACATGATAGCTAGGGAGGGTCAGGGCATGCCAAGGAATGAAAAGAAATGCTAAGACATGCTAGAAAATATTAAAGCATGCTAAGGAGTGTTAAGGACTATCGAGGAATCACACGGGAGAACTAGGTCAAAATGCATGGAAATGAATAAATAAGAGTGCGTGTCAGGGAGTGTCAGTGAATTCAAGTGTGCCAAGGGCGAAGTGTGTTATAAGAAGTCCATAATAGGTTTTGAAAAAGGCAAGCCTACGATTAAGATAAGGGGCTCGACAAAACATTTTTAGAAAAAGGGATACTTTATGCTGGGCACAACACCATTTTTCCTTTATCTATTAATTTTATATGACATTTGGCACACTTTGGCCGAATGCTCATGTTTTAAACTATTTTAAACAATTGCATATTGTACATTGTTGAGTATAAGTTTTGGGACACTCAGATTATGCCAACTTATATCTTGTGTGTCTTATGTATCTTGTAGTTCTTTCAAACTCTCAGTTAATGCTCTATTGTTTATATGAACTGGACATACATGTGAAATATTTCCTATGTAAGCTATGTTTCTTAGTTGTTTTATGGCCATGGCTAGATGTGATCCTTGTCTTGGTAAGTTCTTAAGTGAGACAAGTTCAGGTTGGACATGAGTGGCCTAAGATGAGGTATAGGTAGTTCTTAAGTGAACAAGGCACAGTCCACTTGTAGTAGGTGCAATTGGTAAAGTTGTTGCAGCTGAAGCAGATCAACGTCACATGAACTGCAGTAGATAAGGACTTGATTCAGTTCCCAAGTTGTGAAAAAATGTAAGGCTAGTTGTGAGGGCATGAGTGCCATGGCTTGCTAGGGAATGCTAACATGTGCTAAATAGTTCGAAGGCATGTCAAATATTCCAAGATGTGTCAAGTGCTAAGGCATGCCAAGATGTGCAAGGGTGTGACAATACGTGTCAGGGACTATTAAGGAAACAAAAAGGAGAAGCAAGTTAAACTACAAGGAAATGAACACATAAGAGGTTTAATAAGTCATCAATTTACCTTTTACAGGAGGGGCATGCTAGGCACACCAACACTAGGTGGCAATAGGTGCCAAGTGCCAAGTGTTAGTGAATTTTAAGTACCAAATCATCCTTTGTTACTTCTGATCTATTTTCATATAATTGATCTCAAATAACTTTGATATTAAACCATTCTAAGGCATACCAAGGCATCTTAATGAATGCTAGAGGTGCTAATACTTGCCAAGCGCCAACATGTGCCAAGTTCCAATGTGTGTTAGGGAGTGATACACATGTTATGAAGTGGAAGGGCATGTCGAAGAGTGCTAAGGAGTGACACAATGTGCTAATGCATGTTGAGGAGTGTTATGGAGTAATAGGGCAACACAAGGGAGCACTAGGTCAAAATGCATGGAAGTGAATGAATATGAGGGTGTGTCAGGGAGCATAAATGAGTGCTAGCAAGAATTCCAAGGAGGGAGTGACAAGGTATGTTAAGCACTAGTAAGGCATGATAGGGAATATCAGGGCATGTCAAGAAGTGCCAAAGTGTGCTAGGGAGTTTGAGTGTATGTTAACATATGCCAAATAGTGACAAGAAATGCAAGATGCTAAGGAATGCTAGGATGTGTAGGGTTCCAGGGTAAGCCAATATGTGTCAAGGAGTATCAAGGAAAAAAAAAGAAGAGCCAAGATAAAATGCAAGGAAATGAACAAATAATAGGGTTAATAAGTCAGGACTTTATCTTTTCAAAAGGGGCATGCTAGGCACACTAATAATAGGTTCCAATACATTCCAAGTTCCAATGTGTGCCAAGTGCTCATGTATGTTAGTGCATGCCAAAGTGTTCCAGGGCATGCTAGGGACTACAAGGCATTCCAACACATGCTAGGAGGCTGTTATGCTATGTTAGGGACTGCCAACTTGTGCTTGGGTGTCCTAGTCATGGCAAGATGTTCTAGGCACAAAGATATTATAAGGCATGCGAGGTTCCAATGAATGTTTGTGTGTGCCAAAGCATGTTAAGATGTGCCAAGAGTGTTTAGAAGTGTTATATCTCTCTTATTAATAGAATTGACAAAGCTTGATTATGTATTAAATAATACAGTTTCTACACACACTAGTGGAACTTTATCTAAAGGGAATTTGTTAGATAATAAACCTAATAGAGATGAATCATGTATTGACTCATAGGAAAACTATATTCTCATTACTTAAGGGAAATACTACACACTAATTACTTCTTAACAAATTGACTGACTCTAACCATTATATGGACTTAGACACATGAAATAGACTCCGCAACAATGGTATTAAATCGTTATATTTTGACAAAAAATATAGTAACATGCACATAGCGTCATCAAAATCCCATTAGAATGATCAATGATGACGGACATTTTTTTACCATCACCAAAAGTAACAAAAAAGAGAATTGGTGAGGGTCAATAAAAGATCGTCACTAGAAGTGTCACCAAAAAGAGAATTAGTGACGGGCCTTTAATAACCCTCACCAAAAGTGTCATTGAAAATGGCTTCAGTGACAAGACTTAAAGGACCGTCACTATATGCACTTACAACAATGATTTTTTAAGGGTCGTCGCCATATGTGACATTGGTGACAGACCTTAAATGTCCATCACAAGCATGACCCTCATCAATGTCCTTTTTTCTTGTAGTGTATCATGAAAGATGAAAAAATATGATGAAAGACCATGAAAGGACATAAAATATAGTGAAAGATCATGAAAGATGATGAAATATCAATAAATACCATCATAAATCCTAAAAGATCACAAAAGTTGAAAAAATATAGCGAAAGATGATGATACATGATGAAATATTGCGAAAGATGACAAAAGATCACGAAAAATAGCGAAAGATGAATACAGATCACGAAGACCGCAAAAAATCCTAAAATATCACGAACGGTGATGAAATATCACGAAAGAAGACAAAAGGTCTGGGTGCAAAAAATCATGAAAGATCGCAAATGTTGACGGAAAAATTAAGAAAGATCATGAAAGAGCGCGAGAAATCCTAAAAGATTGAAAAAGATGAAAATAGATCGTGAAAGTGATGAAACATGATGAATCATTGTGAAAAATGATGAAAGATCGTGAAACATTACTAAATATCACAAAATATGACAAAAGGTCGCATACAATCTTACAATATCACGAATGATAACAAAAAGTGATGAAAGATCACGAAAGAACACTAAATATCCTAAAACATCGTGAAATATTATGAAATATTGTGAAAGATGATGAAAGATTGCAAAAGTATACAATCATCCTGAAATATCGTAATAGACCACGAAAGATGACGAAATATCGGAAAAAATCCTAAAATATCACGAGATATGATGTGATCCAAACTTAAAGAGGAGCGAAACATAATATGGATATAACCATAAATACAAATATGGAGTAGAAATAACTCTTTATTTCATTAATATCAAAGAACTGAAATATGGTTACATACAGAATGGAAAGAAACTAGCTCGGGCGATGGTATCTTTTCTCTGAGAAGATATGTGACTACTACATGCCTCTTGTTACACCATTTTTTGGTCATATAACCTGTTACTATTAGATGGACCTAAGTACACCATGTAAGACCAATTTTACCCTAAGTAAAATTGCTTTCACTATGAAAAATAACTTAGTAAACCTCATTTATTGAGTTGTTTATGGTCTAAACAGGAAACCCCATGTGGAAATATTAAATAAATCCACATTTGTTTGTTTTTCCTCAAGGAATAATTAGTTAAACAACAGTTTAATTAATATTCCTGGTCATATTTAACCCAAAACAGGAAAATTAATTAGATAAATCATTATTTATCTTATTATTTTCTAGGATTAATTATTTAAACCTTATTTAAATAATATTCCTTGTTAAATTTGACTAAATCATTTATAAATAATTAAATAAATCATTATTTATTTGATTATTCCTCAACCACATCCTTAAAATAATAAATAAATCATTTATTTATTTATGATTTACAAATAAAGGGATTTGACCCAAGTCAAATTCTTTTTCCCTCCAACAAATATAATAAAATATTCCATAAAAATTGGATCTTGATTTGGTTAATAATATTTTAATTATGCACCAATATCTAGACTAACTCAATATTTTGTTATAAACAGAAGGGTTTTTCCATTCACTCACTACCTTTTGTTGCCTAAATATCACTCTGGATCTATACTTTTGGTCTGACTTTGATCCACCATCATTGTCATATTTGCTACCATTTTTCTTGTGAGCTCCCTTTGAGTTCCATTTTTGTCTGGGTTTTCTACACCATCAAGAGAGAGGGAATTTAGATATGAAGTGATGAGGACTTACAAGAACCCATCCCATTGAGGGGGATTGGTAACATATTTCTATGTTCCCTTCCCAGGTGTCAATAAATACAAAAATTCTTTAAAACAATCTTGTCTTGTCTATTGGATGCATGGAGCAACTCTTACTTTTATTTATTGCTTAATGTCTTTTAATGCATAGATCTAGATTTTGTAGCATTTATATTGGTCAACTAATTGCAGATCTAAAGATATTGGTAGCCATCTTTGTTGTTAGGGTTGTTTGTTATGCACTGCTGAAGTGATCCTTTTTTGTATGCTTGCAATTAAGATTCATACTAACAACTGGCGACTCCATAAGGGTTTACGATTACAACCTCTATCGTTTTTCAGATCCCTACATATCCTACTTCAAACCCTAGGATTTCACTTCAGCTTCTTGTTTTGATTTTATTGATGTTGTTTTTAACCTATAAAACCCTAAAACATTGAAAATTATAACTTTTGTGTGTTTTCGGACCTATTGCGCAGGTGATAGGCATCAATGGCAGCTGAGACGACAAAATTTTCTGAAACCTGCTCCCGAGAGTGCTGGAAGTGCAGGTCATACTTTTTGGGCCAAAACCTGCGACCTGAACCTGCAGGGTGCAGAAAACAGGGCAAAACCTGCGACCTCTGCAAAAAACAGGTCAGAAATTGTGACCTGGACTTTTTGCGGGATTTTTTCTGAGATTTTTCTGGGTTTGTTTGGGCCTCTGTTCAAGGTTGTCTGACCTCTGTCTTCGACCATTTTGGACCTGTATTTGTTATGTTTTACTCAACAAAGTGGTAACCTAGCCCCCTAGAACTTCAATACCCTCCACCTTTCGTGGAAGAGTTTTCACTACTGCAAGTTGTCTGAAATTTCAGCGTGTTCAGCCCATTTTCGGATCTGATCCCTTGCCTTCAGATCCACTTCAGATTGGTTATTTATCCATCTGAAACACCTCCTTTTAGTTTTGTTTGGGTTTTCCTCTAGGGTCCTCTTCGTTTGCCTCAAGGTTACAGCCTTTCGCCACCTCATTTACATCAATTTTTCCTCTGATTTTTTGTTGTTTTTCTGCACCTATTTCCAGCAAATCTGACCTCTAGATCATTGTCCCTCCCGAATTTAGATATATTGGCTATTTTGGTGTGTTTTGAATATATTTTTTTCCCACCTATAGACTGCTTGTTGAGAGGCTCACCTCCTTGGGTTTAGATTAATGCATAATTAGCTGTTTATTTTCTGTTATTTCATTTTCATGTACTGTTATCTGCAGGTTTATTTACAGTTATACAACACACATTTTATTTTTCTCTACAAATGTCTGGGTTTAAAAATTAAAATTTACACACTTAACACACACACCCTAAGTGAAGAAGAGCTTGGTTAACACTGCCAAGCAAAGACTTTAAACATTTTAATCAATTGATCCTGCACCTCTCTGCCCTTATTTCGACATTGTAATCAGTTGATCTTGCACCTCTTCGCCCTTGTTGGTCTCTCTTCCATTTGTGCCTTCATAATTGTGCCACTAAGGCGTTTATCCTCGAGACTTATTGGCCTTCATCCTCATTTTCTGGTAGGAAGACTTACTCCTCCGCGTAGGATTCGAGTTAGTCCTCTACCGAGTTCGCAGTCCGACTCCTCTTCTGGTTCATTGGGTTACAGCCCCGGTTCTCCCCCTGTCACCTTCACCATGTCTGGTTCAGGACCTAACGCTGGTGGTAGCCCCGGCTCTAATGTTGGGAATACTACTAGTGGGACCACAACAGGAACTACCCCGGCTTCTCCCTTTCTCCCTTATATGGCAGGCCTCAGTCTTCCTGATTTTAACCAGTTGATCAATGGCCCTATACGCCATGATGCTGGTTGGCCTTCTATGCCAACCAAGCTCCCTTCCAACATCCCCAAGTTTGAAGGTCTTGCTGGTGAATATCCTACAAATCATGTTTGATCTTTCCACATGTGGTGTTTGTCTAACTCCATTAATGATGACTTTGTCTATCTTCGGTTGTTCCAACGTACGCTTACTGGCGATGCTTCTAAGTGGTATGTTGATCAGGTGTCATCCTCTCATACCACCTTTGCGACTCTTGCCCGGGCTTTTATATCTTATTTCCAGCTTCCCCTTCGTTATGACACTAGTACCGAACTTTTGATTTATTTTTGTCAATCGTCTGTGACCCACCTATCCGATCATGCCCAGGAATGGCGGAGAATAAAGAGTCTATGTCAAGCCCCTACCTTCAAAGACCGTGTCTACATGGACTGGTTCCTTAGATTCCTTTTTCCTGCTATTGGCAAAGATGTTGCATCGCATTTCCCTCAAACCGAAGAAGTCGCTCTCCAGATTGCGTTAAAATATGACTTGATCTACGCTCAGTCTGGTTATGTTTATACCGTTCTACCTGACTTCCCAGACCCGGTGGTGCCAACGCACCGGGGGAATCTCATGCCACCGACGGTATCATTAGAGCTCTTTCTCATCCATCTGCTCAGCCTCCCATGGGCTATGGTCTCCCTTAAGGAGGGGCCAGCACCTCCAACACTTTTCCCCCTCCTAGTAGCATGTATCCAAGATATGACATGTCTCCTCCATTTTCCCAGCCTGTTTACCACAATGTTACTCAACCTCCTTATTATCTGTATTCATAGCCTGGTGTTCCAGCTCTTCAAGCATTAGCACCTCTGCCTCCCTTTCCTTCTCAACCCCCACAACAGCAGCCACCACCCCCTCAGGGGAAGATATATGCACAACAAGGCGCGACTAATACTCCTCCTTCCAAAAAGAAGAGGAAAGGCACTCAAAATCAATCTGCCCCCGGTAATCCTGGACCTAATCCTCAAAATAATGCACCTAACGCTGCTAACCAACAATAGGGCACTCAGCCCAAGCAGGACAGGCATGTTCGCACGAATAAGATTTGTTCTTATTGTGGTGTTTATGGTCATTACACGTACGATTGTACTCTTTTACCACAAATGTGGTAGATGTGGGAGACTCAAGCAACATCGCGAGGACATCAAGCCTCCCCTTCCGTCCCTCCCAATGCTGCACCTAGTGAGCCAGCTATGTATACTAATCCTTTCCCTCAACAAGGATTTGTGGCTACCCAACCACCTGAAGGTCAGGCGGCCACTAAACCTCCTCCATATGGTACCTTCGATTACTAGATTATCATGATGAACTATGACCAACCTATTACCGTTGACCTAGACCTTCAGACTTGGTCCTGTCAGTACAACAAGCCTCCCGCTACGTCTTCCCCCAAGCTCCCTTCTTTAGGTTCTACAGAGCCTCTTTCGACAACTAATGGTCCTTTGCAGATCCCTCAGCCTAAGGCAAAGGTTCATACCAAGATCCCTAAGGGATCACTATGCCGAAATGTTGCTTCTGGAAAAGCTGCCCATTCCTATAGTATGGTAGATGATTTGGCGCAATCTCCTGCTGCCATCTCAACGCTAGAACTCCTCTAGTCATGCCCTTCACAACGAAAAGCTCTACTATCTGCCATAGGTGCTGTAGATCCTTCAGATGGTTGATTTATTGTCTTCGATGTTGACCGATTAGAACATCCTCCTCTTCCTGCTTCCGTCCCTTTGCAAATCCCAGTCAAGATCCGGAACGCCAAAATTTCTCGTTGTATCATTGATGAGGGGGCATCCACCTGTGTGATGTCTGCTCGGTTTGGAAGCAACTTGGATCACCTGAGTTGGATCCTTCCACGATCACTCTCTAAGCGTGGGATGTCCACTCCTCCAAGCCCATTGGCATGTTCCGCAATTGTCCTATTACTCTTACAGGCAAGACTATTTTCGTTGACGTAGAAGTCATTGACGCCCCCTTATATTACAACATTCTATTGGGTTGTAGCTACACCTATGCGATGTTTGTTGTACCATCTGCGGTCGCAATATGTCCTTTCCCCATAATGGAAATATAGTCACCATTGACCAGTTGACATATTACGAGCCGAAGTCTCAGAACTCCCCTGAGTCCATCATATCTTCGGTGGCCAATAAGAAAACTATCGACCCCTTGACCAGTGTCTCACCCGAAGTCTACAAAGACTCCTCTCTTCTTGGTACTTTCGCTGGTCTTCCTCCTCCTATCTCTGATCCCAGCTTATCAAATGTTTGCATGATGCAATCATCTCGGGCTTCCCTCAAGCGGCTCGCTTCGGCTAGTCAACAGCCCCTCCCTCTGCAACCTGATCCTAGCCCTTCGATTCAGCCTTTTGGACCTCCTCCTCCTGGCCCTTCACCTGTAGCTGGTATCCATGAGCCTCTCTACCCTCCTGGAATAGTTCCTCCAAGCCATAACAATCTCGGATCCATCTCGCCTGGCCATTACCCCTCCGGTCAGATATCATTCCTAGTTCCCCATCCTTGAGTGTTCTCGGTACCTGTCATGGCTACCTTATCTCTTCCTAACCTAACCCTGGGGATTCCCGTGTAGTACATCGATCCCATAGCCGCTACCCTGCCTGGTCAACCCAAACGTTATCTTGCTTTGACCCTGGTTCAACTGGTCCCCATGACTCCTCCTACTGCTACCGTGCCTCAGCCACATCAACAGGAACCTCCTCCTGTTGCGACAGCTTCAGGTAAAAAGGGAAAAGCTTGCAAGAAGGAACCAAAATAAAAATCTGCCTTGACTGAACCTATTCCTCCTCAGCCTCCAAATCCTTGTGCTTTGTGTGATGTCGTTGGTCATGCCACCCATACTTGTCTTGAGTTGCCTTGTATTAAGCCCATGGTTAGTGTTGCATTCCCTGAGTCTACAGTCCCTGAAGCTTCTATTTCTTCCTCGGCTGCAGCCAAGAACCCTAATAATATTCACACCAACAAACCTTGTGCTTTGTGTGATCTCCATGGCCATTATTCCCACCATTGTCCCTGCCTTACGCATTATCGCGCATCTTTGGAGGTAGTTCGGGAGTACGAGATTGAACATAACCAATTTGCCTCTCCCGTCCTTGCACAATATGCTTCAGACTAGTTTGAGGATTTACCCACTCCCATTGAAATTCCCCCTCCCAATGTCGAGATGATGGAGCCTGTGGCCACCATCCTCTACCTATCATCATCCATGAGACCCTAGGTGGAAACTCCCTTTGAGACTTCCCCTTCTGTTTCGCTTGACCTCCCTTCAGCAATCACCCTGGGCTTAACATCAGTGGATCCCTTATCTGCTTGTTCTTTCGTCATCCCCCATGATGATGCACATGTGAACCTTTCTTCTCATGATGGTGAGTCAAGTAGCTTCGCCGCGTCATGTGGTCTCCCTTCCTCTAGTCACTCCATCTTCTATTGTGATGATGACATCATGGAAGCCTTGTCCACCCCTGACCTCATCTTTCTAGCCCATAAGTGGAATGGCACCATCCGTGTCTATGGTGACTTTCGCGGCCTGAGCGTAAGCTGCCCACGAGGTAGCTCCCACACACCACCTCCCCGACGGTGTGCGAGTGGTAGACATCCTACCTGGATCACTCCCTCTCGCAGTGTTTGTTCGATTTCTACTTTGCGCTCAGATTGCCAGCATTGTTCATCATCCTCCCATTTTTTGTCTTGTGACACCTTTCAGATGGACCTCCCTTCCACACCTTATATCGGTTATGCTGATGGTGCAAGTCGCTACTCCCAGAATCTAGCCTCGGCAGGTTGGGCCATTTTCACCCCCTTTCATTTGCTTATTCTCTTGAACAGTGTATGCATTGGTACTGCCACCAATTATTAGGTCGAATATGATGCAGTGTGAGGTTTATTAATCGATGCCCTTTCCCATCGTATCCTCCACCTTCATGTTCATTTATATTCCCTGCTTCTTGTCATGCAATTGAATGGTGTATATCGTGTGCATAATCCTATCCTTTTTAGAAGATATTTACAAGTGATGCTTTTGATGTGTGAATTTGAAATCATTACATTCAGTCATGTACCTAGAACAAAAAATCACTATGTAGATAGCATTGCAAACAATATTCTCGATTGGAATTTAGCACATGCATTTAACACAAGACAATAACATAAAATCATCAAAGCGATGCATAACCATAATATGTGTCGTATAAAATGTTTTAGAGTCCATTAACTCTGATACATATGACATGCCCATATCATGTTACAAAAACTCAAAACTGGGGGCACCACTTGCCCCTACGCCTAATCACTATTTGGAGGATCCCGAGCCAATGGATCTGCTCCTGCAGCTCGTAGATTGCGCATCCCCTATCCGGCCATCGCCATGCGCCACATGACCCCTCACCACTCCGAGGGTATACCAATACATGGATCTATGTATTGGTCATATAATTCTTCCCATCTGCGCTCTAAAACACTGGTTAGAAGCCTCTCACATCTATGACGGATGTCCTCCAGGAGGGTTGCTGCATCCTCATTTTGTGGCGCTCTCAATCCACTAGGTTTGGCAGTTTATGATACTGCAGGTCGTCCCATATACCCAGTGATGTATATTCATACCAAAAGTGAAAGAATCAGTACCATTTACAATATTCTGAAACTCTACAATGCACATAAAATATTAAAAAAATTTCACTTACCATCGGGCCCCCATACTTGACCAGGCGACAGTGGCAAATCCGGGTCCCCACAATAACTCATCTCAGTATACGGATAGTTGTCTATGTACAATGGAATCTGATTAAATGAGCAAATAACTTGAGTCGGAACACCCGTCTGACCGCCCCACCTCCTCCTATGCATAGTAGTTGCCCCCACCGGCGCATCCTGGGCTCCCTCGGGCCCCCATCCTGGAGCTGTATGCGAGGTTGAAGTGTTGGGATATTCTCAAAGAAGAGCGAGCACAACACTGTACAATATGCACAGTCATGGTTTAGTTACCTCTTGCATAGCAATAACTATCATTTCAATGATGACAACATCATCTGGGCCCACCCATAGTAGGTCCCACTCAACACACTCTCCACAAGCATCATCTACCCTCCAGTGATGTAGTGGAGTGCCTGGCTGCTTAGGATCCGCAGCACCGTTGCGGCCACAACATGGGTCTAACCTCTCTAGATCCCTGATGGGTATCCGTGTCCCCTTGACATGGAGACCTGGTCAACAAAGGCGCTCTACAAACTCCATGATTTTATGCCCTTGCGGTAACACTGGCTGAGTATTCCCGACCATCGCAAGTGGTGGGAGACTAGTCAGAAAATATATATCCTGGACCATCAAATCGATCCGATGCCCCTGCACTATAAAGACCTCATGGTGTGGATCCTAATAACTGATAATATGGGCCAACAAGGGCTCTCCATCTCTCATCAATGGGTTCTCCACAAACTTCAGAACCCCAAACCTGGCTAATTCACTGTGGAAACAATGATCCTCTCGGATCTCTGACTGTAATATGTCTAGGTCTCTCTCTCTCTCTAGTTGATCCATAATTCTGCCATATTTGCACAAAACCATCATATTTGTTAGTGTACATAAGGAAAGACTACATTTAACCACAAAAACCCAGCTCTTAGCCAAAAAAAATAGCACAGAAAAACCCCTCTCTTCCATGTCGCACTTTTCAGGGAAAAACCTGGTACAGGCCACACTTTTCTACCCAAAACCTGCTACCCAGGTCATAGATATTTCCCCACAAGGTGTGACCCGGATGCGAAGAGGAGCAGGGGTCTGTTCTTGAGCTCTGGGCACCTAAACTGAACTTTCAATCCATTGAAATAAAATAGTAGGGTAAGGCCTCTTACCTGCAACTGACGGATCTCGATTCCAATGGTTGGTTTGTCTGCTACGCTCACCACAAGATTTAGGGCCTTCTCTCCTCTCTACATTCACCACAGCTACACTTGCAAATGAGTGAATTTGGAGAGAAAATGCCTTATTAAAAGAGAAATTCCTAATTTTTCTTTCACCTACTACGGCCAAACTGTAGCTTAGTTTGACAAACCGTATGTACCGTTGGAAAGCTCTCACCGAACTCTCAAATGGGTATCTGTTAGTTTTTCATGATTTGATACTTCACCAGGACACATTTTGTCTAAGAAGCGTCACTTCACCACTCCTCAAAATCTAATTTCCTCACTTGCAACACTTGTACTTGGGGCACCACTTTTCCTCCATAGTTGTCAATGCTTGTGTTGATTTTCTTCATGAGTAACCATTATGTACTCATGTCTTTATGGTCCCCATTGGACCTTTTCTATGTGGCAGAATCATCGAGTCACCCTTGTTTAGAGCATCCAAGTTGTGTCATCATCGCATCCATGGAGTCTATCCTGAGTCTCTTTGTATCCCCCCATAGTCCTCCATCCTTCATTTCTTGGGTCCTCTCTCATGTCACACATTATGGCCTTCAGTCCTAATGTCCCTTATCCCCTTTGATATTATGTCAGTTGCTGCCAGATCATCCATGCCCTTTATGCTCTAACAAGGGAAGTCGTCCGTCCGCTACTCAGTACCCCCATCTCATCATCATCCCTGGTGTTAGTCTGTCAGTCGCTCTACTATTTTCTCTCGTGCATTAGTTGAGGATCCATTATTTCCTCACCTATGGCAGACCTCCTTCTGTCAACATCAGATCATTCATTCCAGAAGACAGGTCTAGAGGGCGGTGTACCTTGGTTCCAGCTTCCACTCTTGTTCGGTGCCTCGGAATAGGAAAAGGGAATCCTTATTTCCCTTTGACTTGATTGTTTCTCAGCTCCAGCTCCTTACAACATGATCAAGATCTGTATACTTGATGGTTTCGTGATGCAGAAAATTGTACCGGTGATTCCCGGGTGTGTGAGAGATGTTTCAGACCTCATGAGGGAGTGGCCCTTTAGGTAGCCCCCCACATGCCCGGATGCCCTCTTCATCACAGAATTTGATGCAGCTCCATAGATTTGATGATGTCGGCCTCAACCGCTTGCAACTCCTTTTAGTTTGCATGTATCAGTTAGATTTTGAGAGCCCTTTGTTGTTTGTAGGGGCACGTTGGTTGTATTTATATCTCATGTATTCAGATATTATTGTATAAGTCCTGGATGTTATCCTAGGAACAGTATGTATGTGGGATTCATTATCATGATTTTATCTGGCTCATGTTTATGCTAGCATGTACTAAATAGTTTAGTCCCTTGTTTACTGGATGCACTATTCTTTGTACTTTGTCTCGGCGAGCATAGGCATGCCTCCCCTGCCGCCTATAGCACAGGTACTCACTCATAAAAGAGACTTGTCACACTTGTAAGTCTTTCCTCCTTAGGGTATAGTCCTCTAGCGCTTTGGTCTACCTTATATTTCTCTCTCTAACTTCCCCTTCGATGTCTAGTGATTGAGTTCTTATAACGTACTTTGGTCATACGATTAGCTCCTAACGCTCGCACGCTGGGGGGAAATCTGTTACACCATTTTTTGGTCATCTAACCTATTACAATTAGATGGACCTAAGTACACCTTGTAAGAAACCACAAAAGATGACCAATTACACCTAAGTACACCTTGTAAGTTGCTTATGGTCTAAATAGGAAACCCCATGACGAAATATTAAATAAATCCACATTTGTTTATTTCTCCTCAAGGAATAATTAGTTAAACAACAGTTTAATTAATATTCCTGGTCATATTTAACACAAAACAGGAAAATTAATTAGATAAATCATTATTTATCTTATTATTTTCTAGGAATAATTATTTAAACCTTATTTAAATAATATTCCTTGTTAAATTTGACTAAATCATTTATAAATAATTAAATAAATCATTATTTATTTGATTATTACTCAGCCACATCTTAAATAATAAATAAATCATTTATTTATTTATTTATTATTTACAAATAAAGGGATTTGACCCAAGTCAACTTATTTTTCCCTCCAACAAATATAATAAAATATTCCATAAAATTTAGATCTAGAATTGGTTAATAATATTTTAATTATACACCAATATCTAGACTAACTCAATATTTTTTTATAAATAGAAGGGTTTTTCCACTCACTCACTACCTTTGTTCCCTAAAGATCACTCTGGATCTATACTTTTGGTCTGACTTTGATCCACCATCATTGTAATATTTTGCTACCATTTTCTTGTGAGCTCCCTTTGAGTTCCATTTTTGTCTGGGTTTTCTACACCATCAAGAGAGAGGGATTTTAGATCTGAAGTGCTGAGGACTTACAAGAACCCATCCCATTGAGGGGGATTGGTAACATCTTTCTATGTTCCCTTCCCAGGTGTCAATAAATACAAAAATTCTTTAAAACAATCTTGTCTTGTCTATTGGATGCATGGAGCAACTCTTGCTTTTATTTACTGCTTAATGGATTTTAATGCATAGATCTAGATTTTGCAGCATTTATCTTGGTCAACTAATTGCATATCTAAAGATATTGGCATCCATATTTGTTGTTAGGGTTGTTTGTTATGCATGACTAAAGTGAGCCTTTTTCATATGCTTGCGATTAAGATTCATACTAACACCTCTGAATTGTGTTACAATGAGGCTTGGTGGCCTTTTTATCTTGAAAAACAACGATAAACCCTAAATATCTAAAAACCTAACCCTAGCAGATGAGCGCCAAAAGCTTGTGCGCCTCGTTACGGTAAGTTGGAAGGTCAATTTCTCGAGATCGTAACCTTTGCATACGATCTCAGTTTGGCTATCATAATACCTCGTTTTAAGATCTTGAGTAGGATGCTAAAAGCAAACAGATAAATTATTTTGGGACTTTTTTAGTCTCTCCGTTCTCACTAAAAACGTTTTTTAGTCCCTCAAAACAACTCCAGAAGTTTAAAACCTGAAAAATTGCCAAAAATTATAAGTTTTTCTACAATTAAGGAGACTGAAAAGAAAAAAAGGTGGGGGTCCAAGTGGAATAGGTAGGTGGCCACCAATATCCACTTGTATCATGATGAAACAATGAGAAGATGATGAAATCTCACGAAAGATGGAAAACAATTATCAAAGATGACGAAATATTGAGAAAGATAATGAAACATTAATAAATTCCATATAAAATCATAAAATATGAAAAAATATCATGAAATATGATGAAATACGACGAAATATCATGAAAGATTACGAAAGACTTCCAAATATCGTGAAAGACCACAAAACAAGATAATGAAAGATCTTGAAAAATGATGAAATGTCACGAAAGATAATGAAAAATCACGAATGATCACGAAATACCATGAAATATCGTGAAAGATCATGAAATATTGCACAACATCCTAAAATATGATGAAATATGACAAAAGATGGTGAAAAATCATAAAAGACCTAAAAAAATAAAAAAGATGAAGAAAGAACACAAAAAAAAGTGACAGGTCACGAAAGATCATGAAAAATGACGAAAAAAAAACAAAGACCGCAAAACATCCTAAAATATAGCAAAATACCATTAAATATAACAAAAGATCGCAAAACATCCTAAAATATCACGAAAGATGACGAAACAATGCGAAATATGACGAAAAATCACAAAAGATCACGAAAGATCGAGAAATATCGTAAAAAATGATGAAAGGTGACCTAAGATTGTGAAAGATGATGAACCATCAAGAAATTCAGCGAAATATCCTAAAATATGATGAAAGATCTTGAAAGATAACGAAAGGTCGCGAAAGATGATGAAAAATCACGAAACATCATGAAAGACCACGAAATATAGTGAAAAATCACGAAAGATCGCAAAACATCCTAAAAGATGACAAAAAATCATGAAATATATCAAAAGTCGATGAAATATGATAAAAAATCATGAAATGTCACTGAAAACCACAAAAGATGAAGAAATATCACAAAAACCCATGAAATTTCGTGAAATATCACAAAAGACTGTGAAAGGCCGCATAATATCATGAAAGAATATGAAAGATTATAAAATATAGCAAAAGATCGTGAAAGATGGTGAAATATCAAGAAATACCATGAGAAATCCTAAAAGATCACAAAAGATGAAAAAATATTGCGAAAAATTATGAAACATGATGAAAGCTCGTGAAAGATGACAAAAGATCATGAAATATTGCGAAAGATGATGAAATATCATGAAGACCGCAAAAAAATCCTAAAATATCACGAATGATGATGAAATATCACGAAATATGAAACAATATCATGAAATATGACAAAAGGTCATGAAAGACCGCAAAAAATCCTAAAATATGGTGAAAGATGACATAAAATCATGAAAATTTGTGAATGACATTGAACCATCCCAAAAGGTCACAAAAGATGATGAATTTTTTTGAAATATGATGAAATATTGCAAAATTCCGCGAAAATTCCTAAAAGATTGCAAAAGTCCACAAAACATCCTAAAATATTGTGAAATATGGCAAAAAGTCACGAAAGGTCGTGAAAGATCACGAAAGATGCAAAACATCCTAAAAAATGATGAAATACGATGAAAGATTGCGAAAGATTATGAAACATCAAGAAATTCCGCGAAAAATCCTAAAAGATCGCGAAAGTTGAAAAAATATTGCGAAAGATGAAGAAATATCGTGATAAACTGCAAAACATATTGAAATATGATGAAAGATCTTGAAAGATGAGGAAACTCCATGCAAGATGACGAAAAATCACAAAAATTCACAAAAGATGTCAAAAGATGGTGAAAATTTACAGGAGATCACAAAAGTCTGCGATATATCATGAAATATGAAAAAAGATCACAAAAGATCGCGAAGGACCGTGAATGATCATCAAAGATCATGGAAGATGACAAAAAATGACAAAAGACCACAAAATATGATGACAAATAAAGAAAGACCGCAAAAAATACTAAAAGCTCGCAAAAGATGAAAAAAGGTCGTGAAAACTGACGAAAGATCGTAAAATGTGATGAAATGTCACAAAACATCCTAAAATATCACTAAAGATGACGAAAGATCCCAAAAGATAACAAAAGTCACAAAAGATGACAAAATGTTACGAAATACCGCAAAACATCCTAAAATATCACTAAAGATGATGAAAGATCCCGAAAGATCACAAAAGATCACGAAAGATGACAAAAGGTTACGAAATACCGCAAAACATCCTAAAATATCACGAAAGATGACAAAAGATTCTGAAAGATTACAAAATATCACAAGAGTTGACAAAAGGTCAAGCAAGACTACAAAAATTCCTAAAAGATGACGAAAGGTAGGGAAAGATGATGAAAAATCACAAAAGATCGTGAAATACCGCGAAACGTCCTAAAAGATCACGAAAGATGATGAAAGATAGAAAATTCTATGAAACACCCTAAAAGATCACGAAATATCGTAAAAGACGATGAAAGACTACAAAATGTCCTAAAATATCATGAAATATGTTGAAACACAGCGAAATATGACGAAAAATCACGAAAGAACACGAAATATCACAAAGATCACGAAAGACAATAAAATATCGTGAAATATCATAGAACATCCTGAAAGATGACGAAAATCATGAAAAAACACAAAAGATGATGAAAGATGATGAAAAATCACAAAAGATAATGGAAGACCACAAAATATCATGAAAGATGAAGAAAGATCACAAAATATCACGAAAGATTGTGGAAGGTCATGAAAGATCAGAAAATATAACAAAAGAGGACGAAAGAGCATGAAATATCATGAAAGAGCGCAAAACATCCTTAAAGATGACGAAAGATGACAAAAAAACATGAAAGATCATAAAAGATGATGAAAGATGATGAAAAATCACGAAATATCACCGAAATCCCTAAAAGATGAAGAAAGATCACAAAAGATCGTGAAAGATCACAAAATCCTATGGAAGACTGTGAAATATCACAAAATATGACAAAAGATGATGAAAGAACATGAAAAGATGTAAAATATAGTGAAAGATCGTGAAAGATGATGAAATATAAAGAAAGACCATAATAAATCCTAAAAGATCACAAAAGATGAAAAAATATTGTGAAAGAGGATGAAACACGATGAAAGATCACGAAGGATGACGAAAGATCGCGAAATATTAATAAAGATCACGAAGACCATAAAAAATCCCAAAATATCACGAATGGTGATGAAATATTACGAAAGATGATAAAAATTCATGAAAGACCACAAAACATCCTAAAAGATGACAAAATATGAAAAAAAATCATGAAATACCGTGAAAGATGCGAAGCCATCCTAAAAGATCACGAAAGATGACAAAAATTCATGAAAGATCACAAATGATGACTGAAAAATTAAGTAATATCACAAAAGAGCGTGATAAATCCTGAAAGATTGAAAAACATGAAAATAGATCACGAAAGGTGATGAAATATGCGATACCCTACCAAAGGAAGAGGGACCCCTTAGCAAGATTTCATCACACAGGAATGGAAAGAATAAGAGCGGTGCATGAGGAGCCATGAGAAATCTAGGGAGATGGTATTTGGTGAGGGTGTTTCCATGCAACAAGCCAAGGAAACCGAACAAACAGTCCTGGTCGGTAGGGGTTGAGGGTGGAAATACACCTCGGCAAGGCTTAAGCGATGGACTTTCGAAATCTGGGGAAACCATCCTCGAACAACTCCAGTCTGTCCTAAGAATAAACAAAGGTTGGTTTGCTTGGATTTTTCCGCACCCTAATATGGCTAGTTGGGTTTTAACAAAATATTGGCACATTGAAATGATGCTAATTCTCCTTAAATGTTGGACTCCCCTTTTCGAACCTGAAAAGGAGAAGATGGGTGGTGGACCTATTTGGGTTAGGCTACCAGGTCTGCCCCTACAATTTTGGATGGAAGATGTCCTCAGATGCATAGGTGAGGACTTGGGCATATATTTAGACCATGTCAGATCCTACATGGAAACAAGAAATATATCAATGGCGCAGATTCTAGTGCACTTGGATACTCGAGAAGGTCTGGTCGAAAGTTACGTCTTGAAATATAGGAACATCTCCAGGTGCCAAATAATAGATTACAAAGGGGTCCCCTTTAGGTGCAGGAGGTTCCATGAGGTGGGGAATTTGTATAAGGATTTCCCTCTCATTGTGGCAGCAAATGCAGCTCTGTCCAAAACACTGGTTCATGTAGGGACCCAAACCACAGAGTGTTTCGGCTTGCTCACATAGCGACACAAGCAAAGTTTGGATATGCAGCAGTAGATTAAACCTCGACAACCTACTCCAATGACATTGCCCAAATTAGTTCCGCAAGTGACCAATCCAGAGGTTCCACAATAGCAAGAGGAGGATCTCAGCCCCATCACGGGTATTGTTTCCTCTACCTCCTCACCTTTTATTTTGAATGTCCTACTTTCGTCTACTTCATATACGACTTCTCTTATTACTAGTCCTCTTATTATGAAGAATAAGTTGGCCCTTGTTGGCATGTGTTGTCCTTGATGGCAACCTACTTGATGAAATGAGATTGTTGGCTATATGATGCAAAGTGTTGTCCTTGATGGCAACCTACTTGATAACGATGATGACAACCTACTTGATGAGTTAAGGGGGAGATTGTTGGCAATGTGATACAATGTATTGACTTTGATGGAACTTGTTTGATGAAGTTGTTCGTGATGGAAACTGACTTGATGAGTTGCCTATGATAAGCAACCTATGTGTAAGGATGATGTATCTGTATGTTAAACGGAAGGATGATGTATCTACAGATCAGCTCAGAAGTATCAGAAGAAAGGAATTCCAGTAAGTGCCAGAAAAATGATAAATATGATGTGTCACAAAGCATACGCAGGTTCGTTAAGGCGAAGTAGCATATGCACGCGGAAAAGTTCGTGCCAAGTCGCGTATGCCCTTTTGGGCTCCAAATTTAGAATACCAAGGGGTGTTACCATGGTATTGACCCATTGTATTGAGCACTGGATTATCTATTTGATCCTGTCCAGGAATACCATCGGACGTGGTGTGGTTTTGGCTCATGGTATTGAAAAAGGCTAAACCTATAAAAGGAGAAGAAGATCATTGTGCAAGAGTGCATGAGTAAGGGTGGTGAATGAATAAATCTCTCTAAGGAATATCTGCATGGATGAACTTTGTTCTTGATTGATAGATCTGAATCTATGATGCACCTATAAAGAAAATGATGAAGAGGGATCTCTAGATAGGAAATGTATATGTATTTACTAGATCTGTTTATGGAATGTTTAGATCTGAGATGAGGCGAAATACTTTCTAAAGTAAAGGATGAAATCTGAGTTGTTTATCTGATCTGAAGAGCTGCACAGTCCTGGAAAGTTACAGATGTATACGTAGGTTCGCTTCAGCAAAAGCATGTGTATACGCGGGTCTGCTTAAGGAAAAGCGCGTATGGGCAGAAAGGGTTTTTTGAAGAATGCACTGAAGTATATGCGGGTTGGTCTGCATGAAAGAGCGTACATACGCAGGTTCGGTGAAGTAAAAGCGCGTATGGAATCTAGGTTTTGCTAAAGTAAGTGGAATGAAATGTCTGATCTGGTTTGTTGTTTTACTGTTATCTGTCAATGATGTATTCATACAGAACTGGGTCGTTTGAATGATGAATATGCTGCTGATTATGTTAATTGAAGATCAAGTTGTTGGTTGATTGGTTGATGATTCAATGAATGAATTGATGGGGTTATAAGTTTCAGTTTGATGAATGTTGATGTGTGAAGTGGGTCAAGTATGAAAATTGATGAAATGTGGTCCGCAGAGGTGCTGAAGGTCAAAGCCTTCAGTGAGGGGGTTGTAGCTCCCTTCCAGTGGTAACTGGTAAATGAGTGCAGGGGGTAGTGGCTCCCTTTCAGTGGTAGCTGGTAAATGAGAGCAGGGGGTAGTGGCTCCCTTCCAGGAGAGGCTGGTAAACGAGAGCAGGGGGTTGTAGCTCCCTTCTAGGAGAGGCTGGTAAACGAGAGAAGGTCGTAGCCTTCTGCAGGTGGGTGCCTGTGTGCTGGTATGAGTGTGCGCCAGTAAATAGTTGTAAGATGTTTTCTCTATAATAAATATTGAAGACTGAGACGACGGCAACGGTGGTTTTCTCCCGACTTGGGTTTCCACCTTAAATCCTGGTGTTCATGTGTGTTGCTTATGTGTGATGGTTTATTCTGTTATTACTGCACATGCTACTGCTAACTAAACATCTGATGGATAAATGATGCAAAGATCCAAGTAAAGAATTAAATTCATAATAAGATCTCTGTGTATATGCTAGTTTTATAAAGGATATCCGCGTGTATACGCGAGTTGGCTTCACTAAAGTAGCGTATGGGTTTTAGAGTATGAAAAAAGTAAAAAGTTTTGAGTATGCCCTAAATACTGATTCACCCCCCCCCTTCTCAGTATTTTTCCCAACAGCCCCTGTATGTTGTCCTGTTGCATCTACCCCCCCAACCCTCCATACCTATTCCGTCTATCCCCTCTGATAACCTGGGCAATGTAGATTGCTTCGACAACTCTGGCTCGAGCTCAACTTGTCGATACAATATTCTATCCTCTTTCAAGGCCCTTATCTATAATTAATATGGGTTAGGAGATGATCCCGCCCAGAAAGCCCTGAAAGTCACTAGAGGCAGACCATACTCTCTCTCCAAAGCCATCCATCAGACCAGGGTAGAAGTGGCCTTGGGGAAACAAATCTCTGATTTTCCATCATCTTTTATGATGTTTTGCGATCTTTCATGATCTTTCGTCATCTTTTAGTATGTTTTGAAGTCTTTCGTGAAAATTTTTCATCTTTCGTCATATTTCATTAAATTTTAGGATGTTTTGCGGACTTTTGCAATCTTTCATCATATTTCACGATTTTTCATCATCTTTCGTGATCTTTTGGGATGGTTTGGTGTCATTCACAAATTTTCGTGATTTTTTGTCATCTTTCGCCATTTTTTGGGTGTTTTGCACTCTCTCATGGCCTTTTGTCATCTTTTGTGATATTTTTTCTTCTTTCGTGATATTTCATCCTCATTCATGATATTTTAGGATTTTTAGTGGTCTTCATTATATTTCATCATCTTTTGCAATCTTTAAGGATCTTTTGTCTTATTTTGTGATCTTTCATCACGTTTCATCATGTTTCACAATATTTTTTCATATTTTGTGATATTTTAGGATTTATCATAGTATTTCTTGATATTTCATCATCTTTCATGATCTTTCACTATTTTTTACATTCTTTCACTTTCTTTCATCGTCTTTTGTAATCTTTCCTGATATTATGCCGTCTTTCCTAGTCTTTTGTGATCTTTCACGATTTGTCATGGCGTTTTGTGATTTTATTCATCTTTTGGGGTTTTGGGTGACATTTAATGATTTTTTATCATCTTTCATCATATTTTGAGATCTTTCATGATTTTTTGTCATCTTTCGTCATCTTTTAGGATTTTTTGCAATATTTCATGATTTTTTGCGATCTTTCGTGGTCTTTCATGATCTTTTGGTGATTTTTCATCATCTTTTGAGATGTTTCGTCATCTTTCAAGATCCTTCATCATCTTTTGGGATCTTTCTCTGACTTTCTTGACGTTTCATCCTCTTTTGCAATATTTCGTCATCTTTCATTAATTTTTGCGATCTTTCTCAATATTTCGTGATCTTTTTTGTTTTTTGGTCATATTTCGCATTGTTTCGTCATATTTTGTGATATTTTAGGATGTTTTGCGGTTTTTTGTTATATTTTGCGGTATTTTGTTATATTTTAGGATGTTTTGTGGTCTTTATTATTATTTCGTAAACTTTCATGATCTTTCACATTTTTTTGTTATATTTCTTCATCTTTCATGTTTTTTTGTGATATTTTATGATTTTTCACCATCTTTCATGATTTTCGATAATATTTCATCATATTTCATCATCTTTTAGAATGTTGTGCGATCTTTCATGATCTTTCGCGATATTTCGTGGTATTTCGTGATACTTCATGATTTTTTGTTATCTTTCTTGACATTTCATCATTTTTCAAGATCTTTCATCATCTTTTAGGATGTTTTGCGGTCTTTCATAATATTTTGCAATATTTCGTCATCTTTCGTCATCTTTCATCATCTTTCTCAATGTTTCATCATGATCCAAGTGGATATTGGTGGGCACCCGCCTATTCCACTTGGACCCCCACCGTTGTTTCTTTTCAATCTCCTTAATTATAACACAACTTGCTATTTTCTAGTATTTTTTTAGTTCCTAAGCTTTAGGAGCTGTTTTGAGGGACTAAAATATGTTTATAGGGAAAATAGAGAGACCAAAAAAGTCCCAAACAAGCCTAACTATTTTCTTTCAGACTCTCTTCGAGATATTTGAAACGAGGTATTATGATATTGAATCGGAGAGTGTATGCCAAAGTTATGACCCCGAGAAATTGACGTTCCAACTTACCCCAACGAGGCCCACAAGCTTTTGGCGCTTCATCTCCTAGGGTTAGGTTTTTGGATTTTTAGGTTTTCTCGTTGTTTCTAAATGATAAAAAGGCCACCAAGCCTCATTGTAACACAATTAAGAGACATGTAGTCGCCACATCTCTTCTTAGAGAAAATCTACCATCGCCCAAGCTAGTTTATTTCCATTATGTATGTAAGCATATTTCAGTGCTTTGATATTAATGAAATGAAGTGTTATTTCTGCTCTCTCTCTGTATTTATGGTTATATTTGTATTATGTTGGGTTCCTGTTTAAGTTTGGATCACATCATATTTCGTGATATTTTAGGATGTTTTGCGATCTTTCGTCATCTTTCGCGGTCTATTGTGATATTTCATGATGATTCAGGATGTTTGTAGAATTTTGCAATCTTTTACCATCTTTCACAAATTTTCGTCATCTATCGCGATGCTTTAGGATGTTTCACAGTATTTCACGATCTTTCATCATTTTTGTGAAATTTTTTGATATTGTAATATTTTATGTGACCTTTGGTCATATTTCGTAATCTTTCACGATCTTTCATCAATTTTCACGATGATTCATCATGTTTCATCACCTTTCGCGATCTATTTTCATCTTTTTCAATCTTTTAGGATTTCTCGTGCTCTTTCATGATCTTTCTTAATTTTTCCGTCATCATTTGTGATATTTCATGATTTTTTTTTCATATTTCGTGATCTTTTAGGACGGTTCAGCGTCTTTCATGGTCGTACATGATTTTTTTCATCTTTCATCATCTTTTAGGATGTTTCGCGGTCTTTCATGAATTTTTGTCATCTTTTGTGATATTTTAGGATTTTTTTTGGTCTTCATGATCTTTATTCATATTTTTTGATCTTTCGTCATCTTTCGTCATCTTTCACGATCTTTCATCGTGTTTGATCATATTTCACAACATTTTTACATATTTCGCGATATTTTAGGATTTCTAACGATCTTTCTTGATATTTCATCATCTTTCACAATATTTCACTATCTTTTACGTCATTTCATATTATTTCGTGTTCTTCCGTAGTCTTCTGTGATCTTTCGCAATATTTTGTGACCTTTCTTCATCTTCTAGGGATTTCGGTGATATTTCGTGATTTTTCATCATCTTTCATCATCTTTTGGGATCTTTCATGATTTTCTATCATCTTTTAGGATGTCTAGCGATCTTTCATGATCTTTCGCAATACTTCGTGGTCTTTCATGATATTTCATGATTTTTCATCATCTTTCGTCATCTTTCAAAATCTATCATCATATTTTAGGATGTTTCGCTGACTTTCTTGGTAATTCATCATCTTTCGCGATCTTTTGTCATCTTTCATCATTTTCTACGATATTTCACAATCTTTCGTGATCTTTTGTTATTTTTTTTCATATTTCACATTATTTCATCTTTCGTATCTTTTTTGATTTTCCGTCTTATTTCACATTGTTTCGTCATCTTTCATGACCTTTCACAATTTTTTGCAATCTTTTGTGATCTTCCTTCATCTTTCATGATATTTTGTGGTCTTCAATGATTTTTTGTGTTTTTTCATCATATTTCGTCATCTTTTGTGATCTATCATGATTTTCGTCATATTTCATCATATTTTAGGATGTTTTGTGATATTTCACAATCTTTCATCGTCTTTCATGATCTTTGTGATATTCCCTCATCTTTCGCAATGTTTCATCATCTTTCATGATATTTTGTAATATTTCAGGATCTTTTTTCATCTTTCATGATATTTTAGGACGTTTTGCAGTATTTCGTAACCTTTTGTCATATTTCGTGCTCTTTTGTAATCTTTCAGGAACTTTTGTCATATTTCATGATATTTTAGGATGTTTTGCGTTATTTCATAACCTTTAGTCATCTTTCATGATATTTTTTCATTTTTTGGGATCTTTCGGGAACTTTTCATATTTCATGATATTTTAGGATGTTTTCTGATTATTTCATAACCTTTAGTCATCTTTCATGATATTTTTTCATTGCATGACCTTTTTTCATATTTTGAGATCTTTTAGTATTTTTAGCGGTCTTTCTTGATCTTTCATCATCTTTCGTGGTCTTTTGTAATATTTTTTCGTCTTCCATGATCTTTGATTATCTTTCACGGTCCTTCATGATCTTTTGTGATCTTTCTTCATATTTCATGATCTATTGCGGTCTTCTGTGATCTTTGGTAAATTTTCACTATCTTTCGTCATCTTTTGTCATTTTTTTTGTGATTTTCAGTCATCTGGCATGATGTTTCGTCATATTTCAAGATATTTCATCATATTTTAAGATTTTTTGCGGTCTTTTGCGATCTTTCATCATCTTTTGCGATATTTCATCATTTTTCGTAATATTTTTTTAACTTTCACGGTTTTTTAGGATTTTTCACAAAATTTCTTGATGTTTCATAATATTTGGTGATTTTTCATCATATTTCATCATTTTTTAGGATGTTTTGCATCTTTCGTGATCTTTCACGACCTTTCATGATTTTTCGTCATCTTTCATGGTACTTTAGGATGTTTTGTGGTGTTTCATCATCTTTCGCAGTGGTTTGCAATCTTCTGTGATATTTGAGGATGTTTCCCAAACTTTTACATTATTTAATCATCTTTCATCATCTTTCACAATATTTTAAGGTGTTTTGCGATCTTTCGCGATTTTTTGTCATATTTCATTATCTTTTGTGATATTTCATCATATTTTATGATGTTTTGCACTATTTCGTTGCCTTTTGTCATCTTTCATCACCTTTTTTTTTTATAAATATTTTAGGATGTTTTACGAGATTTCGTCATCTTAAGTGATCTTTCGTCATCTTTCGCGATCTTTTTCATGTTTTGCGATCTTTTGTCATATTTTGCAGTTTTTCAAGTTTTTTCATCATCTTTTGCCATATTACATGGTATTTCATGGTCCTTCATGATCTTTAGTGATATTTTTTCATCTTTCGTGATCTTTTGTGGTCTTCCGTGACCTTTCATGGTTTTTTATTATCTTTTTTTTTGTCTCTTGCGATCTTTCATGATTTTCCGTCATCTTTTATGATGTTTTGCGGTATTTTGTGATCTTTTGTGATCTTTTAGGATGTTTTGCAGTATTTCGTGAACATTTTTCATCTTTCATAAATTTTCTTTATATTTTATAATGTTTTGCATACTTTTTCTGTTGGGAAAAATACTGAGAGGGGGGGTGAATCAGTATTTAGAGTTGACTAAAAACTTTTTACTTTTTCTTTCTCTTAAAACCATACGCTACTTTACTGAACCCAACTCGCGTATACATGCGGATATCCTTAAGAAAACTTGCGTATGTCCAGAGATCTTACTATGCATTTAATTCTTTACTTAGATCATTACATCATTCATTCATCATATGTTTAGTAAGCAGTAAGCATGTGCAGTAATAACAGAATAAACCATCACACATAAGCAACACACATGAACACCGGTATTTAAGGTGGAAACCCAATTCGGAAGAAAACCACCACTGTTGTCGTCTCTGTCTTCAATATTTATTATAAAGAAAACTTCTTACAATTTTGTACTGGTGCAGACTCATACCAGCACACAGGCACCCACCTGCAGAGGGCTGCAACCTTCTCTCGTTCTCCAGCCACTACTGGAAGGGAGCTCCAACCCCCTCACTGAAGGCTTCGACCATCAGCACCACCATGGACCGCGTTTCATCAATTTTCAGACTGGATCCAACAGCTTCCACACAACATACCTTGTAGGCCACTCTTCATCAGATTTTCAGACTGGACCCACTCCATACATCAAACTGAAACTTATAACTCCATCGATTCATTCATTGAATCATCAACCAATCAACCAACAACTTGATCTTCAATCAACATAATCAGCAACATATTCAACATTCAACCAACCCAGATCTGTATGAATACATCATTGACAGATGGAAGTAAAACAACAAAACAGATTAGACATTTCATTCCACACACTTTAGCAAAACCCTAGATTCCATACGCACTTTTACTTCACTGAACCTGCGTATATACGTGCTTTCACAGAGACAAACCTACGTATACGCGCTTTTGCTGAAACTAACCTGCGTATATACGCGCTTTCGCTGAGATGAACATGCGTATAGATCTGTAACTTTTCAGAACTATTCAACTCTTCAGAACAGATAACTCAGATTTCACCCTTTACTTCAGCAAAGATTCATCAGATCACAGAACTAAACATTCCATAAATAGATCTAGAAAATACATAGTCATTTCAGATCTAGTGATCCCTCTTCATCATTTTCTTCATAGTTACATTATTAATTCAGATCAATCAATAAATTGTTACCCATTCCATGCAGAAATACTTCAGAGTGAAGTATTCATTAAAACCCAGACTTCATAATAGATATGCAGATACAAAATCAACCCTGAAGAAACATTGATTCAAATAGCATACACTACTTTGCTTTACTGAAGCCACGTACATACGCGCTTTCCTGCACATCAACCCGCGTATACTTCTGTGTATTTTATTTTTTCAAAAACCCTAACTGCCATACGCTCTTTTCATGAAGCGAACTCGCGTGTATACATGCTTTTGTTGAAACCAACTAGCGTATAGATCTGAAAAAGATAAAATTTGCAGAACAGACCATATCTATAAACTTACCAAGATTTCTTCAAGTTCTTCATCAGACTTGCTCCAGGTCTTCATCATTTCTTTTGCAGATCATCCTAGAGATTCATCATTTCTAGATCTAGAGATCTTGAACCTTCATCATATCCATAGGTGCATCATAGATTCAGATCTATCAATTAAGAACAGAGTTCAACCATGCAGATATCTCTTAAAGAGATTTATTTATTAACAACCCTTACACATGCACACCCTTGCACTATGATCTTCTTCTCCTTATATAGATTTAGCCTTTGTCAATACCATGAGTCAAAACCACTCAACCGCTGATGGTATTTCTAGACGAGATCAAATATATAATCCAGTGCTCAATACAGTGGGCCAATGCCATGGTAATGTCCCCTAGTTTTATAAATTCAGAGCGCAAATAGGCATACACTATTTGGTACGTACTTTTCCGCGTACATATGCTACTTTGCCTTTACAAACCCGCGTATGCTTTGTGACATATCTTATTCATCATTACTATGGAACTTACTGGAATTTCTTTCTTTGTTACTTCTGAACTGCTTTGTAGATACATCAGATTTACATTATTAACAAATAGGTTGCTATCCAAAATCAACTCATCAAGTAGGTTTCCATCAAGGACAACTTCATCAAGTAGGTTGCCATCAAGGACAACACATTGCATCATATTGTCAACATTTGCAATCTTTCATCATATTTCGCGATTTTTCATCATCTTTCTTGATATTTTGGAATGGTTCAGTGTCATTCACAAATTTTCATGATTTTTTGTCATCTTTCGCTATATTTTAGGATGTTTTGTGGTATTTCATGATCTTTTGTCATATTTCCTGGTATTTTTTCGACTTTCATGATATTTCATCATCATTCGTGATATTTTAGGATTTTTTGCGGTCTTTGTCATATTTCATCATTTTTCGCGATCTTTAAAGATATTTTTTCATCTTTTGCGATCTTTTAGGATTTCTCATGGTCTTTCTTGAAGTTTCATCATCTTTCATGATCTTTAACTATCTTTTACAATCTTTCATATTCTTTCAACATCTTTTTCATCTTTCGTGATATTACGCGGTCTTTCGTAGTCTTTTGTGATATTTCACGATTTTTCGTGGCATTTTATGATATTTCTTCATATTTTGGGGTTTTCGGTGATATTTCGTTATTTTTATCATCTTTCATCATCTTTTATATCTTTCATGATATATTGTCATCATTTAGGATGTTTTGCGATCTTTCGTGATTTTTCACTATCTTTCGTGGACTTTCATGATCTTTCCTGATTTTTCATCATCTTTTGCGACGTTTCGTCATCTTTCAAGATCCTTCATCATCTTTTGGGATGTTTCACTTACTTTCTTGACGTTTCCTCATATTTCACAATATTTTGTCATCTTTCATCATTTTTTACGATCTTTCTCAATCTTTCATGATCTTTTGTGATTTTTCATCATATTTCGCATTGTTTCATCATCTTTCATGATATTTTAGGATGTTTTGCAGTCTTTTGTTATATTTCACGGTCTTTTGTTATATTTTAGGATGTTTTTCTCTCTTTGTTATTGTTTTGTCATCTTTCATGATATTTCACATTTTTTTGTGATCTTTCTTCATCTTTCATGATTTTTTGCAGTCTTTTATGATTTATCATCATCTTTCATGATTTTCCATCATCTTTCGTCATATTTCATCATCTTTCATATTTTTCCAGCATCTTTTGTCATATTTCATCATCTTTCAGGATGTTTTGCAGTCCTTCATGATATTTTGCGATCTTTCGTAGTATTTCGTGATCCTTTGTGATTTTTTGTTAGCTTTCGTGACATTTCATCATTTTTAAGATCTTTCATCATCTTTTAGGATGTTTTGCGGTCTTTCATGATCTTTTGCAATCTTTTGTCATCTTTCATGATATTTCGTTGTATTTCATTATCTTTCATGATCGTTTTCCATATTTTAAGAATTTTCATGGACTTTCTTAATGTTTCATCATCTTTCTCAATATTTCGTCATCTTTCATCATTTTTTGTGATCTTTCGTGACCTTTATTCATCTTTCTCAATGTTTCATCATGATTTAGGTGGATATTGGTGGCCACCCGCCTATTCCACTTGGACCCCCACCATTGTTTCTTTTCATTCTCCTTAATTGTAGCACAACTTATTATTTTTGGCAGTTTTTCGGGTCCTAAACTCTCAGATTCGTTTTGTGGGAATAAAATACATTTTTAGGGAAAACGGAGAGACTGAAAAATTCCCGAACTAGTTTTCCTGTTTTTTTTCGGCCTCCTCTTCTAGTTTTCCTGTAATCGCCACATCTCTTCTCAAAGAAAAGATACCATCACCTGAGCTAGTTTATTTCCATTCTGTATGTAAGAATATTTCAGTTCTTTGATATTAATGAAATGAAGGGTTATTTATGCTCCATCTCTGTAATTATGGTTATATCTTTATTATGTTGCGTTCCTTTTTAAGGTCAGATCATATCATATTTTGTGATATTTTAGGATTTTTTGCGAACTTTCGTCATCTTTCGTGCTCTACTGCGATATTTCATGATGATTTAGGACGTTTGTAGACTTCTTCAATCTTTCATCATCTTTCAAAAATTTTCATCCTTTCGCAATGTTTTAGGATAATTCACGGTCTTTCGCGATATTTCATCATTTTTGTCATTTTTTGTGATACTGTATGATTTTATGTGACCTTTTGTCATATTTCGTGATATTTTGTAATCTTTCACAATATTTCACAATCTTTCATCAATTTTCACGATGATTCATCATGTTTCATCATCTTTCATTATCTATTTTCCTTTATTTCAATCTTTTAGGATTTCTCGCGCTCTTTCGTGATATTTCTTAATTTTTCTATCATCATTTGTTATCTTTCATTATTTTTTTTCATATTTCGTGATCTTTCAGGATGGTTCGTTGTCTTTCACGGTCTTGCGTGATTTGTTTTCATCTTTCAAAATCTTTTAGGATGTTTTCCGTCTTTCATGACTTTTTGACATCTTTTGTGATATTTCATCACCATTCGTGATATTTTAGGATTTTTTGCGGTCTCCGTGATTTTTATTCATCTTTCGTGATCTTTCATCGTGTTTCATCATCTTTCACAATATTTTTTCATCTTTTGCGATCTTTTAGGATTTCTCACGATCTTTCTTGATATTTCATCATCTTTCATGAACTTTCACTATCTTTTACGTTCTTTCATGTTCTTTCATCATCTTTTGTCATCCTTCGTGATATTTTGTGATCTTCTGTAGTCTTTTATGATCTTTCACGGTCTTTTGTGATCTTTCTTCATATTTTAGGAATTTCAGTGATATGTGGAGATTTTTCGTAATATTTCATCAACTTTTGTGATCTTTCACGATTTTTTATTATCTTTCGTCATATTTTAGGTATTTTGTGATCTTTCGCAATCTTTCGTGGTATTTCATGATATTTTGTGATTTTCATTATCTTTCATGAAGTTTTGTCATCTTTCAAGGTCTATCATCATCTTTTCGAATGTTTCGCTGACTTTTTTGATGTTTCATCATCTTTCATGATGTTTCGTCATCTTTCATCATTTTCTACGATATTTGATGATCTTTCGTGATCTTTTGTGATATTTCATCACATTTCACATTGTTTTGTTATCTTGTGTCATATTTTAGGATGTTTTGCGATCTTTCGTTATATTTCGTGGTCTTTTGCGATCTTTTAGGATGTTTCGCATGCTCTCTCAACCTTTTATCAAATTTCACAATATTTCTTCATCTTTCGTGATCTTTAGGATGTCTCATGATATTTCGTGGTTTTTTGCCATATTTCGTCATCTTTTAAGATGTTTTGTGGTCTTATGTGACATGTTGTCATCTTTTGTGGTATTTTAGGATGTTTCGTGATCTATTGTCATCTTTGGTGATCTTTCACCATATTTCATTATCATTCATCATGTTTCATCATCATTCATGATCGTTTTTCATCTTTCGCAATCTTTTAGGATTTCTCACAATCTTTCTTGATCATTCAACATCTTTCGTGCTCTTTCGTTCTCTTTTGTTATCTTTTGTGATCTTTCATGACATTTCACAATATTTCACGACATTTTGTGATATTTCTTCATCTTTCATGATCTTTTGTGGTATTCCATGATCTTTTGTGTTTTTTCATCATCTTTTGTCATCTTTCTTTTGTCATTTCCGTCATATTTCGTCATCTTTTAGGATGTTTTGTGATATTTTGTGATCTTTCATCATCTTTCGTAATCTTTGTGATATTTCGTGATTTTTCATCATCTTGCATGATATTTTTGGATGTTTTTTGGTCTTTCATCATATTTCATGTTCTTTTACGATATTTCATGATATTTTAGGGTGTTTCATGGAATTTTGCAATATTTCATCATCTTTTGCGATCTTTTAAGATTTTTTGCGGTATTTCAAGATCTTTTGTGATTTTTTATCGTCTTTCATTATCTTTCATCATCTTTTAGGATGTTTTGTGGTCTTTCGTGACATTTTTTCATCTCTCATGATCTTTTGTAATGTTTCAGGATCTTTTGTCATATTTTATGATATTTTAGGATGTTTTTCAATATTTCCTAACCTTTTTTAATCTTTTGTGATATTTTGTAATCTTTCGAGATCTTTTGTCATTTGTCGTGATATTTTAGCATGTTTTACGATATTTTGTAACATTTATTCATGTTTCGTGATATTTTTTCATCTTTCGGGATCTTTCATCATCTTTAGTCATATTTTAGGATGTTTTGCGGTGTTTCGTCATATTTCTTGATCTTTCGTCTGTTTTCATGACATTTTTTCATCTTTTGCGATCTTTTAGGACTTTTTGTTGTCTTTCTTGATATTTCGTCATATTTCATGGTCTTTTGCCATCTTTTTTTATCTTCCATGATCTCTGATGACCTTTCATGGTCCTTCCCGATATTTTGTGATCTTTCTTCATATTTCGTGATCTATTGCAGTCTTCGGTGATCTCTAGTAAATTTTCACCATCTTTCATCATCTTTTGTGTTTTTTTGTGATTTTCTGTCATAATGTGTGATGTTTCATAATCTTTGATCATCATTTGATCAGAGGCTCAGTTTATAAGCTCAAAAATGAAACTGCTCAGAATTTATTGGAAACTGAATGACCATGATTGTCCCATCACCATGAATCCAACGCACTTCATTTCGTTGAAAACCGACTCCGGATGAAGAATTTATAGCTTGCTAACTGCCGTTTAGAACAAGCAAATTAAAAAAAAAATTGCAGATTAGTGACAGTTGATGACATGGCAGCCTAGTCACCATGAAATAATTATCATTTAGTTTTTTCCCAGTGGCACTATGACAAGTGTCACAAGAGGATTCACCATTTTTGGTTTTAGAAGGTGAAATTGCCCAATGTCCTCCAAGGTTGATTTTGGGTTCATGATTAATTATTATGTGTTGGAATTATTTTTTAATTATTAAGGTTAGATATATATATATCATTTCTTATATGGTTTAATATCATATATTATGTTATATTTTTATATACATATTCATATTAATTATTTAAATCCAAACCTTATATTATAAATTCTGCACATTATATTATATCCAATTTTCAACGCATTAATGTTTATATTGGTGGCACATATTTTATATATGCCAAAGTCTACAAAGGTTTTGATTAAACATATATGGAGCACATATTACATGTGATAAAGTACGACTATGGTTATAACCATAGCAAAATATATATGTAGGATAGGTGGAGGGCGGGTCGAACCCGTAACCTCCCCCTCCTAATCCAAGGTCTTTACCATTACACCGACGAGTGGGACATGTTAAACGTTGGCGAAGATTTTATATTTCAACCAACATGAAACTCCGTTGGCGGAAATGGAGGGGGCCAGCCCCCTCCCATGCGACCATGCCATATGTCTTATTCCATAGAGCCATAACAAACGCGCTTAGTGCACATTTAAAACCATGCTTATCCCCTTAATCCACCATTAAATTAATTAAACTCCTAGATTAAAACGACGAAGCTTTAGGAGGTGCCCCCATTTTTGGTGGACATGCTATTTTGGTGGGGTTATCTGGAGTCTTCTCCATATTTGGAGGAGGATTATAGGGAAAAATTGAATGAACCATATCTTGAGCAATTTTCAACCAATTTTGGCTCAGGAAGTGTCATTCCTAGTAGATTGGCATGCTCTTAACACATTGTTACAGGTTGCAGAGGTAAAGGAGAAATTATACATGTGTTTTTGTCACTTTGAAGAAAATTGAAGCCCAGGGCCACCAAGAAGGAAGGCCATGCCTAGATTAGCTGAAGGCTAAATTGAGAGAATGAATAGTAATTTCTAATAGATTTTGACAATCTAGACTCATTGCAGTATGTTTTAGGAGCATTTGATACTTTTCACTATTAAGCTAATACAGAGGCCCAAGCCATGGAAGTTGGACTAAGGAGATGTAGCCTAGGAGGGGTGAACTCCTTCATCAAAAATTTGTGTTGATGGATCAATTGTGATGGTTTGTTGTTATTCAACATTTTAATTTCATACTTTATGCTCTTGAATTCACTCATAAAACTCAGTTAAATTACCTGTTTGACACACATAAGAAACTAGGAAACCTATGTACAACAAGCTTAAGATCAACAAATAAATTATAAATTTGAAAATGAAATTAACACAACAAAACTAACATTCATACTCAGATCATATTTTAAGATGTTTTGCAGTCTTTCACGATCTTTCATCATATTTTGCAATATTTCATCATCTTTCACAATCTTTTTTCAACTTTTGCAATCTTTTAGGATTTTTTGTTGAATTTATTGATGTTTCATAATATTTCATGATCTTTCATCATATTTCATCATTTTTTATGATATTTTGCATCTTTTGTAATCTTTCATGACCTTTCGTGATTTTTTGCCATCTTTCACCATATTTTAGGATTTTTTTTGGCCTTTCATCATCTTTCACAACCTTTTGCAATCCTACGTGATCTTTATGGATGTTTCACAAAATTTCACAATCTTTTGCAATATTTAATCATCTTTCGTGATCTTTCATCATCTTTCACAATATTTTAGGGTGTTTTGCGATCTTTCACGATTTTTTGTCATCTTTCGTTATCTTTTGTGATATTTCATCATCTTTTAGGATGTTTTGCACTGTTTCATGGCCTTTTGTCATATTTCATGATCTTTCATAATCTTTCATCATATTTAAGGATGGTTTGCGATATTTCGTCATCTTAAGTGATCTTTTGCCATCTTTTGCAATCTTTCATCATATTCCATGACATTTTTTCATATTTTTTAATATTTTGTCATATTTTGCGGTTTTTCAAGTTTTTTCATCATCTTTTGTCATCTTTCATGGTCCTCCAAGATATTTTGTGATATTTTTTCATCTTTCGTGATCTTTTGTGGTGTTCCGTGACCTTTCATGATTTTCATCATCTTATGTCGTCTTTTGCGATCTTTCGTGATTTTCCGTCATCTTTTATGATGTTTTGTGATCTTTCGTGATCTTTCGTCCTCTTTTAGGATGTTTTGCAATGTTTCATGAAAAATTTTCATCTTTCGTCGTCTTTCGTTATCTTTGAGGATATTTTGTCATCTTTCACGGTATTTCATCATCTTTCGCGATCTTTAAGGATATTTTGTCATCTTTCACAATATTTCATCACGTTTCCTAATCTTTCGCAATATTTTCATCTTTTGCGATCTTTTAGGATTTCTCATGGTATTTCTTGACATTTCATCATCTTTCAAGATATTTCACTATCTTTTATAATCTTTCATATTCTTTCATCACCTTTTGTCATCTTTCGTGAGATTACGTAGTCTTCTGTAGTCTTTTGTGATCTTTCATATTTTTTCGTGGCATTTTGTGATCTTTCTTCATCTTTTGTTGTTTTCAATGATATTTCGTTCTTTTTCTATCATCTTTCATCATATTTTGAGATCTTTCATGATTTTTTGTCATATTTCATCATCTTTTAGGATGTTTTGCAATCTTTCATTATTTTTCGTGATCTTTCATGGTCTTTCATGATCTTTCGTGATTTTTCATCATCTTTCACGACGTTTCATCATATTTCAAGATCATTCATCATATTTTGGGATGTTTCACTAACTTTCTTGATGTTTTATCATCTTTCACAATCTTTCACCATCTTTCACCATCTTTCATGATTTTTTGCGATTTTTCTCGATCTTTGGTGGTATTTTGTGATTTTTCATCATATTTTGCATTGTTTTGTCATATTTCGTGATATTTTAGGATGTTTTGCAGTATTTTGTTATAGTTCATGGTCTTTTGTTATATTTTAGGATGTTTTGCGTTCTTTGTTATTGTTTCGTCATCTTTCATGATCTTTCGTGATCTTTTGAAATTTTTTGTTATATTTCTTCATCTTTCATGATTTTTTGCGGTATTTTATGATTTTGCATCATATTTCATGATTTTCCATCGTATTTTGTCATATTTTATCATATTTTAAGATGTTGTGTGATCTTTCATGATATTTTGCAATCTTTCATGGTATTTCGTGATCCTTCGTGATTTTTTGTTTTCTTTTGTGACATTTCATTATTTTTCAAGATCTTTCATCATCTTTTAGGATGTTTTGCAGTGCTTCACAATATTTTGTAGTCTTTCGTCATATTTCGTGATCTTTGTCGTAATTCATCATCTTTCATGATCGTTTTTCATATTTTATGTATTTTCATGGACTTTCTTAATGTTTCATCATCTTTCTCAATATTTTGTCATCTTTCATTATTTTTTGCGATATTTCACGACCTTTCATCATCTTTCTCAATGTTTCATCATGATCTAGGTGGATATTGGTGGCCACCCGCCTATTCCACTTGGACCCCCACTATTGTTTCTTTTCATTCTCCTTAATTGTAGCACAACTTATTATTTTTGGCAGTTTTTCAAGTCCTAAACTTCTGAATCTGTTTTGAAGGACTAAAATACGTTTTTAGGCAAAACGGAGAGACCAAAAAAGTCCCAAAATAGGTTACTTTATGCAGGGGCATTAGACGCTAACCAGCAATGTAGGAGTTTTGTCCACATGTTGTGGCTAGGAGGGTTCAAAATCATTTGAATTTGTAACAGCAAGGTGTCAATACCTTAGCTGTCTGTTGCATTTAGATCAGTTAGAGTCAATAGAATTAAAATAGTTTTGGTTCAGTCCATCTGTCCTGTTCAGTTATTCGAATAATGTAATTAGGTTTTGTTAGAATAGAAACGGTCCTCACAGAGGAGCCGAAGAGACACATAATAATAATTATAAATTGGAACCCCCGGATGTATTGAGGGAGGAGATTTCTGGAGTAAAATCTGAGTGTTAAGCAACTGCTTCCTGTTGAATAAATTTCAGTGCTTGTTGATTATCAATTTGTCTTTGAATTGATTTTTGTGAGGGAATTTGTTTAATTTCGAGATGGTTGAACACTACTCTGTGTATAATTGTTGAATAGGACTGCTGTGTAATCTCCGCATGCCTCTCTATCTATTTTTAGTCGTAGATTTCCCTTGAACTGTCAGAACGAGCTCTGTTGAAATAAATTCTTGTAATAGAACATAATCGAATGTATTCCACCTTGTAACAGACTTACATTGTGAGTTTCGTAAAGGCATCTGTCGAAGGCTTTGTTGAAAATCCCCACTCGTAGAAGAGGTTTGTGTATGATTGTGGTCGTCGAACTCTATTCCGAGGTAGTGAAAACTCTGCTTACAAAGAAATAGTTCGGTTGGTTGTGAACTGAGAATGTTATCCCGAGAGTCGAACCTAAGTTAGGGAACCAGAGTGAATAGGAAGAAGGGAGTTAACCCCGGTTTAACCTACGGTCACTACTGTTCAAAAACAGGAAGAAGTTTGATCGCATCGCCTTTGTGGGATAAGCTGTATCTCCCATTTGATCGCGATCTATGCCACAGGTTGACACGTGGCCTTAAGCGGTTTGGAGATACCGCCCTCATCGCACGTTAACGATCGACTGTGGACTCAGCGCGATATTGACGTATGCCATCCGATCTGAGGTCGGCTCATCGAGCAGTGATCGCTCTCAAAAGAGCTCGGAGGATAAGCCAAGGTATGGACGTTGAATTACATTGAATTTCGTCGACTATATAGGTGGGCCCGACGCCTAAGTTGTTATAAGTGTTATTTATAATGCGCCGGGTTATTAAAATAAGACTCTGAAGGGTGATAACCTTAGTTCTAAGGTTCGGCGATAGAATTAAAGTTAGGGGATACATTTAAATTTTCCCAAGTTTTCTGAATGTATTTATTTGTCAATTTCTCTGAAATTGATAAATAAAATTATAGAGGAGTTGAGGAGGACTACGTGGAATGAACTGAGTTAATTCGAGGTAAAATGCTGACAGAGCTACAAGAGAGACCAACTCTCCTTGGGGGGGCTCGAATTCAATTTTTTTGCTGTCAAATGTGGTATCAGAGCTATTTTTGAGTTATTTTTGTAGAGAATTAACATGACAATCTGAGTTGGTAGAGGTGCTGGAAAAAGGAGACCCGTTGCCAATGCAGAAGTGTTGGAGACCTTGCAGAGGTTCGAAGCTAGAATGGATGCCATAGAGCAAAGACAACCCAGAGATCCTGAAGACATCAGTGAACCTAAGATAGAAGAAGCTGGAGAAATTGTTGATATTCCTCCTGACATGAGGCTCCTCAGAATTGTTCTGGGGTCTGCAGTTAAGCCCAAGATTGAAGTATCAAGTTTTGCAGGAGGACTAAATCCAGAGGAGCTGGTGGACTGGATTAATAAAATGAACAAGTGCTTTGACTATGAAGAAATGAGCGAAGATAAGAAGGTCAAGTTTACAGTAACAAAGCTGAAGGGACATGCTGCACTTTGGTGGGATGGAGTGCAAGCAGAAAGAAGGAGAGCTGGCAAGTAGCCTATCAAAAGCTGGGCCAGAATGATGGCTAAGTTGAAAGGTAAATTCTTGCCTAGTGATTATCAGCTAACATTTTTTAGGCAAATGCAAAACCTGAGACAGAGGTTGCTGACAGTAAAGGAATACACAGAAGAATTCTATAGAGTAAGTATAAGAGCTGAGCAATTTAGTACCCGGAAGAAAGGCGCCGGATATGAATGGTGTAGGCGGAACACAAGATGAAATTGGTCTTCTGTCTCCTAAGACAGTTGAAGAGGCCTACTAGATGGCCTTGAAAGAAAATGAGAAACTCCTGAGAAAGCAGTTTGCCAAAGGGAGAGGTACTTTCTGTGGAAAGGGAAGTTAGGGTGGTAGAGGAAAGCCTGCTACACCTAGATATGGAGCTAGCAATATCTCACCTCAGAAAGCATCTACAGAGGGTGATGCAAGAGGCATAAGGGGTTATTACAGAGGAATATGAGGCAGAGGCAGAGATAGAGAATTGAGGTGCTATAGCTGTCATCAAGTGGGACAAAAGCACTATGAGTGCCCAGAGAATGTGGGTCTTCCGAGGTCGAAATCTTGTTGTTGTGACGGTGGAGAAGAGCGAGGGGTGAAGAAAATTCTACCGGAGAGGGAGAGTCCTTGGTGGTTAATAAGGTCCTGTTGAAACAAACCAAAGAGGTCACTGAGCCTGCACAAAGGAAGACTTTGTTTAGGAGCATATGCAAAGTCCAGGGGAAATGCTGCCAGCTAGTCATTGATAGTGGAAGCACAGACAATCTGGTTTCCACTGAGGTGATAGAGAAGTTGAAGTTGAAGACAAGGGAGCATCCAACTCCCTACAGGGTGTCCTGGCTGCATAAAGGGCACCAGCTGATTGTAAAATAACAGTGTGAGATAGAGTTGCAAATGGGCAACTACAAAGACAAAGTCCTGTGTGATGTAATGCCCATGGATGTGTTTCACATACTGCTGGGTAGACCTTGGCAGTTTGACAGAGCAGCAGTGCATGATGGCAAGAAGAACACTTACAAGTTCTTCAAAGATGGGGTACATCATACATTGATACCCATGGAAGAAGGAGAACCATCAAGTAGAGTGGCTGATCCAAAGACCTTGTTGCTGAGCGGGAAGGAATATCTACAACAGATTGAAGAAGAAGAGGTAAGCTTTTCTTTAGTTTGCAAGCCTAAAGTAGTTCTTACTTCTACAAGGATTTCTGATTTGCCAATATAAATCCAAGAGATGTTAGACAGTTATTGTGACATTTTTATGGATGATTTACCTGATGAGCTGCCACCTGTGAGGAAGATCAGCCATCAGATAGATTTTATCCCTGGTTCAAATTTTCCAAATAAGGCAGCCTACATAATGACTCCCACAGAAAATGAGGAAATCACAGAAAATGAGGAAATCAGGAAACAAGTACAGGAATTGGTGGACAAGGGGTTGATCAGAGAAAGTTTGAGTCCATGTGCAGTACTAGCAGTATTGAGCCCAAAGAAAGATGGAGGCTGGAGGATGTGTACTGATTCCAGAGCAATCAATAAGATAACAATCAGGTACAGATTACCCTTGCCCAAAGTTGAGGATTTAATGGATTGTTTGAGTGGTGCTAAATATTTTTCAAAGATATATTTAAAAAGTGGATATCATCAGATTAGAATAAAAGAGGGTGATGAGTGGAAAACTGCCTTTAAAATGAATGAAGGACTGTATGAATGGATGGTAATGCCTTTTGGGTTGTCAAATGCACCTAGCACTTTCATGAGACTTATGAATGAAGTGTTGAAAGAATTCATTGGTAAATTTGTGATAGTGTATCTGGATGATATATTAGTTTTCAACAAAACCAAAGAAGAACATCTAAGGCATCTTAATTGTGTCTTGAAGAAGCTGCACCAAGAGAAACTACTGATAAACTTAAATAAATGCTCATTCATGAAGGAAGAGTTGGTGTATTTTGGCTTTGTTGTCTCTGCAGAAGGATTGAAGATGGACCCAAAAAAGGTTAAGGCAATTGTGGAGTGGCCTTCACCCAGAAATGTTTTTGAGGTAAGAAGTTTCCATGGACTTGCCAGTTTTTATAGGAAATTTATAAGAAACTTCAGTAAGATTAATGCACCCATCATTGAGACAATAAAAAAGAGAAAACAACCATTTAAATGGTCTGCTGAAGCAGAAAGAAACTTTAAACTTTTGAAGCAAAATATAACTGAAAAGCCTGTTTTGATTCTGCCTGATTTTGCTAAACCATTTCAAGTGAAGTATGATGCTAGTGGAGAAGCCATTGGAACTGTGCTAAGTCAGGATGATAGGCCTGTAGCTTATTTCAGTGAAAATATGAATGACACCAGAAGGAAGTATTCCTCTTATGAGAAGGAATTCTATGCAGTTGTTCAGGCATTGAAAAAATGGAGGCATTACTTAATGTCCAAAGAATTTGTATTATACTCTGACAATCATGCTTTGCAGTACATTGTACAGCAGCCCAAGTTAAATCATAAGCATGCCAAATGGGTTGAGTATCTCCAAAGTTTTAACTTTGTTTTGAAACATATAAGTGGCCAAGCAAATAAAGTAGCTGATGCTTTGAGTAGGAGGCACATGCTTGTTCAAGAAACCAATTTTGAAGTTGTAGGATTTGATTTTCTCAAGGAATTGTATAAAACAGATTCAGATTTTAAGGAAGCATTTGAGGCATGTTGTAACCCTGTTCTAACAGATAGAAGCCAATGGCTGGATTATTTCTTGCAGGAGGACTTACTATTCAGAAGAAACCAACTGTGTGTACCAAAATGTTCCATGAGAGAAAATTTGATTAAGGAGAAGCATAGTGGTGGACTTGCTAGACACTTTGGTACTGATAAAACTTATGAGCAGCTGAGTCACTTCTATTTTTGGCCCAAGATGAGAGCAGAAGTGGACAAGTTTGTGAAAAATTGCAAAATTTGTCAATATGCCAAAGGAAGGAGCCAGAATGCAGGATTGTACACTCCCTTGCCTATTCCAGACAGACCTTGGGACATGGTGAGTATGGATTTTGTTCTAGGATTGCCCAAGACTCAGAGAGGGAATGATACAGTCTTTGTTGTAGTGGACAGATTTTCCAAAATGGCACATTTTATTCCATGTTATAAAAATAGTGATGCCACCCATGTTGCTAACTTGTTTTTCAAAGAAGTTGTTAGGTTGCATGGGTTTCCCAAGAGTATTGTTCAGACAGCGACACCAGATTTGTGGGCCATTTTTGGAGGACATTGTGGAAGAAACTTGGTACCAAACTGAGTTTCATCTCAGCTTATCATCCTCAGACTGATGGACAGACTGAGGTAGTGAATAGGAGTCTGGGAAATTTGTTGAGAAGTCTTGCAGGAGAGCATCCCAAGCAGTGGGACCATATTTTTCCCTAGGAAGAATATGCATATAATGACTCACCAAACAGAAGCACAGGGCACAGTCCATTCCATATTGTTTATGGAAAGCACCCCAGAGGAATACCAGAGTTAAGAAATATGGGAAAGGCAAAGCTGAGAAGTGTTGATGGTGAGGAATTTGCTTCAGAAATCCAAGTCATACATGAACAAGTGAAACAACAGCTACAAGGCAGCACCATCAAATAAAAAGGAAGAGTAGACTTGAGCAGAAAAGAAGTCTATTTTGAAGTAGGAGATCTGGTTTTGGTGCACTTGAGAAAGGAGATATTCCCAAAGAAGCAGTATAACAAACTGAAGTTCAAAAAGATTGGGCCATGCAAGATACTTAGAAAGTGTTCTGCTAATGCTTATGAGATTGAATTTCCTCCTGATGTTGGAATATCTCCCATTTTTAATGTTGCGGATTTGTACAAGTATGAATATGATGGTGCAGAAGAGGGACCAGTAGACAAGGAACATATTGAGTGGGAAAAGCAGCTATCTCCAGCACAACCACTGCAGCCAGAGAAGATATTGGACAAAAGAGTGTTCAAGAAGACCAGAGGACAAGAGTAATTTCAGTACTTAATCAAATGGAAAGGCATGCTAGAGGAAGATGCCACTTGGATGACTGAAGGAATGTTGCAGAAGATAGGCAGATCAGTGGAGGAGCCAATGGGCAGGATTCCATGAAGAAAATTTCCCTCGGGAGTCTGATGCAGGGGCATTAGATGCTAGCCATCAATGTAGGAGTTTTTTCCACATGTTGTGGCTAGGAGGGTTCAAAATCATTTGAATTTGTAACAATAAGGTGTCAATACCTTAGCTGTCTGTTGCATTTAGATTAGTTAGAGTCAATAGAAGTCGAATAGTTTTGGTTCAGTCCATCTGTCATGTTCAGTTATTCAAATAATGTAATTAGGTTTTGTTAGAATAGAAACGGTCCTCACAGAGGAGCCGAAGAGACACATAATAATACATATAAATTGAAACCCCCGGATGTATTGAGGGGAGGATATTTCTGCAGTAAAATCTGAGTGTTAAGCAACTGCTTCCTGTTGAATAAATTTCAGTGCTTGTTGATTATCAATTTGTCTTTGAATTGATTTTTGTGAGGGAATTTATTTAATTTCGAGATGGTTGAACACTACTCTGTGTATAATTGTTGAATAGGACTGCTATGTAATCTCTGCACGCCTCTCTATCTATTGTTGGTCGTAGATTTCCCTTGAACTGTCGGAACGAGCTCTGTTGAAATAAATTCTTGTAATAGACCATAACCGAATGTATTCCACCTTGTAACAGACTTAAATTGTGAGTTTCGTAAAGGTATCTGCCGAAGGCTTTGTTGAAAATCCACACTCGTAGAAGAGGTCTGTGTATGATTGTGGTCGTCGAACTCTGTTTTGAGGTAGTGAAAACTCCGCTTACAAAGAAATAGTTCGGTTGGTTGTGAACTGAGAGTGTTATCCCAAGAGTCGAACCTGAGTTAGGGAGTTGGAGTGAATAGGAAGAAGGGAGTTAACCCCGGTTTAACCTACGGTCACTACTGTTAAAAAACCGGAAGCAGTTTGATTGCACCGCCTTTGTGGGATAAGTTGTATTTCCCATTTGATCACGATCTATGCCACAGGCTGACATGTGGCCTTAAGCGGTTTGGAGATACCTCCCTCATCGTGTGTTAACGGTCGACTGTGGACTCAGCGCGATATTGACGTATGCAGTCCGATATGAGGCCGGCTCATCGAACGGTGATCGCTCTCAAAAGAGCTCAGAGGATAAGCTAAGGTATGGACATTGAATTACATTGAATTCCGTCGACTGGATAGGCGGGCCTGAGGCCTAAGTTGTTATAAGTGTTATTTATAATGCGCCGGGTTATTAAAATAAGACTCTGAAGGGTGATAACCTTAGTTCTAAGGTTCGGCGATAGAATTAAAGTTCGGGGATACATTTAAATTTTCCCAAGTTTTCTTAATGTATTTATTTTCCAATTTCTCCGAAATTGATAAATAAATTTATAGAGGAATTGAGGAAGACTATGTGGAATGAACTGAGTTAATTCGAGGGAAAATGCTGACAGAGCTACAAGAGAGACCAACTCTCCTTGGGGGGGCTCGAATTCAATTTTGTTGCTATCATTACTTGTTTTTGTTCAACCTCCTCTTCAATTTCTTTGAAACGATTTATTATGATATCCAAACAGAGTTCGTATGCCAAAGTTACGACCTCGAGAAGTTGACGTTCCAACTTACCCCAATGGGGCCCACAAGCTTTTGGTGCTTCATCTCCTAGGGTTAGGTTTTTGGATGTTTAGGGTTTCTCGTTGTTTCTCAATGATAAAAAGGTAACCAAGCCTCATTGTAACACAATTCAGAGGCATGTAGTCGCCACATCTCTTCTCAGAGAAAAGGTACCATAGCCCGAGAAAGTTTATTTTCATTATGTATATAAGCATATTTAAGTTCTTTGATATTAATGAAATGAAGGGTTATTTCTACTCCATCTCTGTATTTATGGTTATATTTGTATTATGTTGCGTTCCTATTTAAGTTCAGATCATATCATATTTCATGATATTTTAGGATTTTTTGTGATCTTTCATCATCTTCCGCGGTCTATTGCAATATTTCACGATGATTTAGGATGTTTGTAGACTTTTGCAATCTTTCATCATCTTTCATAAATTTTCATCATCTTTCGCGATGTTTTAGGATGTTTCATGGTCTTTCGCAATGTACCATCATGTTTTGTCATGTTTCATGATATTGTAAGATTTTATGCGACCTTTTGTCATATTTCGTGATATTTCATAATCTTTCGCGATATTTCATCAAATTTCGTGATGATTCATCATTTTTCATCACCTTTCACGATCTATTTTCATATTTTTTAATATTTTAGGATTTACCGCGCTCTTTTGATGATATATCTTAATATTTTCGTCATCATTTGTGATATTTCATGTTTTTTTCATCTTTCATCATATTTTATGATGTTTTGCAGTCTTTCATGGCTTTTTGTCACCTTTCGTGATATTTCATCACCAATCGTGATATTTTACGATTTTTGCGGTCTTCGTTATCTTTATTCATCTTTCACGATCTTTCATTGTGTTTCATCATGTTTCGCAATATTTTTTCATCTTTTTCGATCTTTTAGGATTTCTCACTATTGTCAATACAATCCCCTCTGCGGACAGAGGCAATCTCTTTGGACCTATAGTGGGTCTAGAAACTTACGAGACTATCTAATGAATGATTTCTTAATTAACGTTCAAGGGAGGATGAGAAAGGGAAAAGGTCCTACCTCTTTTTGATGCTATGCTTAACTCTTTGGTGAAGGCCTTAATCCACAATCCTTCAGGCTTGATCTTCGCTCCTAGTGGCATTCGAATACCTGAAGGTGATCAAGATTATGGAGCATTAGGATACTTATATGAATATTCAAATAAATATAGAAAGCGAAACACCAGATGTATTATTAATAATTTAAAAGAGGAAGCTTATAACCATGGCCTTGATGGTGGAGGCCTCCCTTTGGTGTAATCCACTTACAAACTGAGGATCTTAAGCATTCCTTCTCTCGAATGGTTGATAAGGCATTGACATAGCATAGGGATGTAAAGGATGAATGATTAGACCAACCCAACAATGACCAAACATTAGTGGAGGTATGGGGATAAATTTATAGGAATGGAGAGGGAGTTAGGAGCCCATGAAAGAAGGAGGAAGGTCCACATTTCAAGGAATAATCCCTTTTTGATAAGATCAAGAGCTCCAAATAAGAGAGATCGACCCTATCTCCATCGAACAAGATCCAAATCATCATCCTGGAAACTTCTATAAGTCAAAGCTTCTGCTAAATTTGAGGAAACACTGCTAGAAAGGGTTCATCATGGTTTTTCTATTCAGAAGAGTGTTGACAGTGCTAGGCTAGAATGGGCAGTCTGCCATCAGCACAGGCAGATAATTGGAGAAAAGCGCTAACATAGAAATTTAGGGTTTGAGCTAAGCTTCTTCAGGAATTATTCAAGGAAAATTTCTTTTAGTATTTAAATGATATCTCGATGTATTTTCCAAGGTGGATATACTGCAAATCATTCATCAAAAGGTACTTCATGATTGTGGATGAGAAGTGAACAGGGTGAAAAATTACTATGTAACATATGCCACCTAAAGCATGAAGGAAGAACAAAGAGTGATGGGTGAAATGCTTTATGAACCAAGGTAAGGGCTCAGAAAACCACCAGGAAACCTGCCAAATCAAAAATAATACAATATCTGAAATATTTGATATGAATATGCCTAATAACATATATTTGAATAGGAATAAAAAAACACATGAACACATGGCATGGCCACATCCATCCATCTAAAGGAAATTGATCCACGGTATGGTCACAACCATTAGTATAGAAAGGATCATGTGTACAATCATGAATGTTGAATAACTCCATGCAACTCGGATAATAACAGATGTGGTCCAGGGTATTCTTCGCAATCTTGATCTACTCAATGTACAAATATAACCATGTGAATATATTTGATGATGTCGAACATGGTATAAACCACATGATTACCAGTCAATGATGAAAACCGTTAATAGGCATGAGAGAGACTACCAATAATGACAATGGACCTCAAGGTACAACAAAAAAATCTACAAGTATGAATAAATGTGTTGAGGCCGAATACTTGCATAATCATCTGATCAGAGGCCAATGAGGTGAACTTGTCGTCAAACGCAAAGAAATTTCCATTGAGGAATGCAAGCTCCAAGGTACTGAAAATAAGTTTCTAAATCATCTTCCTGGAAAATGAGCTAAAGTCGATAGGAAGTGATCCATCGAAGGAGGGCCATAATGATTCCAACATCATTGACACGAAACAAATGATTCTCAAGATAATATGAGTGATTCAGGATTTTTGCAGAGAGGATCAGATAAGTAGAGGATGTTTTAATTTGATAGAAAGGACTTCCCTTGAACATATCGGTGATGTGACTCCGAAGTGTGCATCATTCGACTCAAATGGGATCAGAGGTCATGATGACAAAAATGGTGATCGAAAGAGAGGAAAATGGAATTCCCAAACCTAGGAAGGCAAGTGACGAATGAAGAATTTTCCCAACCCGACATGAATTGCAGATGAGTGTCATGTTCAAGAGTGACAAGCTGCCCAAAACACATAAGATGTTCGACTTTCAATTTTCCCCTGTTATTGCTAACAAGTACCTCTTTATTTTTTATAGCCAAAGTGAAGAGGATAAAATATGTTGAGCGTGTAAGTTCATTCTTTGAATGAATCCATCCCAATAATTTTAACAAGCCCTAAGAAGGAGGAACTTGGTCTCATCATGGTGACAAGTATTTCGTCGTTTAATTTTTAATGAGTCTGATGGAAGGGGAACTCGGTATCTTTTTCATATTTAGGGAGTTTGAAAAAAAAATAGAAAATAAAAACTCTATGATGTACCTTTTCGTAAATCTTCCCTTGAATCCGAAAAGGTAGAAAAAAATATCCAAGAGAACCTCTGGACCATGTTCGACCAAGGTATTCATTTTTCGTAAATAGTTAATATCAGCCTGAAAAAGGGGTAAACATATACAGATACCACATCAATTAATTTAATTTAACGAGTTCAAAATGAAAAGTACTCGGTGATCTTTTCATTTTTTGACAGTCAAAAAAGAGCTTAAAGATGACTCCTCCTAGAGGAGCGAGTGGTATAAAGGGTAGCATCTAGTTCCGGTGATGATGGAATTTCTCAAGACAAGAAATGGTCAAGAGGTTGGCTAATAAGACCACTCATCAGAGTGGTTCCCTAGGAAAAGGTAAAAACCAAGTGAAAGCGTATGATTGGCAAATTAGATGGTGACGATGGAATGAGAAAAACAATGTTCATATAGAAAAATAGGCAGATAAAAGGGCAAGCATGAGAGGTAAAATGAGGATGGTTTCATTTTTACGCAAGCTTGAAACAAGAAACTATGCTTTAATTTGGTTTCCTTTTTACACAAGATTGAAACAAAGACAAACTATGCTTGAAATAATTTTACATGCCCCTAACATAATGACGCATTTCGAGATACATGCCCCCTAAAATTCATTTCATTCATCTAAGTAAACTACGGGATACTAACAGGTGGATGGAATGAAGGTTCATTTACGAAAAAAGACTCAACTAGGAATTTACGAGATTTAATCAAAACTCGAAATGAAAGGGGATCTTTTTCATTTTTTAATGAGGTTGGAATAGTAAAAGAACTATCTTCATGACACATTGTTTGATTGATTTAGGGATGATGGTTGATTGGGAGACAAATTGGGACCAATGAATTAAATTTGATCAATAGTAACAATTATTCCTTCATGTGGGAAACACATCATACGAAAGGGAGAAGAGACAAGAGCTCCCATGACATAAGTATAGTCACGCCCAAGGAGAAAATTAAAATCTAAGGGGCCTTGAACAACCATTACATCTATATAGACAATTTTTCCTCCCAAATTAATAGGAAACTTAGGAAGGATCCATAACGTTTGACTGGTTCCTCTGTTAAATGCTAACAGATTCTGGGTAATAGGTACAAGCTGTGGAGAACCTAAATCTTGCCAAGTATTTGAAGACATAATACTATTAGATGCGCTTTAATCTATAATCGTGCAAGGTACGACCACATTATAGGCATGAATTTTGATCTCAAAGGGCACGTAAGAAGGAAGAAGAAATCCTGCCAGTCGAATCTAATCAAAGGAAGCGGCCAAACTACTTGGAGGGGGTGCCGTGGGAATGAGAGAACTGCCCCCTCGTGTTACGGGAACGGGAGGGTCGTCCTCCTGTACCATGGGAACAGGAGGGTTCCCTCCAATTCATGGGAATCTAAAGAAATAAAAAGTACTTGAGTGGTATGAGGTTCACTCTCTACAAGAAAGACTTGATCAATTGAAGGTGGAATCAGGTCAACCGTTTTCTCAACCAATGGTTGGTCAAGAACAGACTCATGGGATTCACTTTCAGAGAGAGTGGGATTGAAAAAATATGAATTCTGATCAATCACTTGATCAACTAGCGAAGGATTATAGGAAATATCCTGGTAGCGAGCAGGAAGACAAGGCTAAGAAGCTGTAAGGTTTTCCAATACTTTGGAGGCTTCATCCATATAAGGACAAATGTGAATGGGATGAATCCCTTCACATAACTTATAGGGAAATTTGACTTTACAATTTTTCCCATGGAACTTATTACTACTATTTGAAGGTTTGTCACCAGAATGATCTCTAGAGGCTGATAACAAAGGTTGATTTAGGTCGATGGACCACACTTATAATGCCCTAGGAATTCCAGTACAATCTCTAAGAAGGTGATCACCCTTGCATAACTTGCAAGGGAATTTGACTTTGCAGGACTAAATGGAATATTTTTCAACATAAATTTCATTCGTAGCAATGGTTACTGGGTTTCCCCCTTTCTTATTTTTCTTCTTCCTCTTCATCCTCTTCTTCTTCTTCTTATCTTCCTGGTTACTAGAATCCAGACTTTCACCAGGAGAAGAGGAAGAATGGGGGAGGAAATAGGCGAAGAAGGCGAAGGGTCAACCTTAATATCAACATGAGGTTGACACTGTTTAGGTGGAGGTGAACTTGGTTGAGAAGTAGCTTGGAAATTTGGAACCATGGGGGTTGAAAATAATCAAATTCGCAAATGAATGATTAATCTCGGGAGGGACAACGTTTCCATATAGGGAGCACAAATATTTCCAAAAGAAGGAAAAGGAACAAGATTCCCATCTGAGGGGATTCCTTAATTGGTAAAATTAGGAACTGTTGCCATCATTCCCAACCTAAGATCTGCTAAGAAGTTGTGCATGGGTAAAATGTTATTCCGTGAGCAATAAATTTTAGAAATTAAACACAAAATAAATCAAAAAGGGTGAAATAGGCATAAAGTATTATCAGGTATATGTGAATTGCAATATACACCTTAGAAAATAATTTTACCAAGGAATTAACGTACGATAGCCAATCTCCCTGAATGTTGTGTTCAGTGTATTACGTCTACAAGGCAGCCAACTGGGTTACCTGTGGCAGGTTTGCAACCTAGTGGGGTCCCCAAATATATACTCGACGGTACGTGGGAGTCTATTCTGTAGTAGCATTGTCTAATATGTAACTATATGATGAGAGTGTCCCCTTATACTTTTCATACATGGAGCATAGTTCTATATATTTCCATATGTGGGACGAGATATCACCCATGGAATGTAACATAGACCGTTAGCAATAACTTCTACGCTTAACGATGCCGAAACACGTCTCTAGCCTAGACCTCTAGATTTTTTCATTAATTTCAAATGATCCTTAAGGTTAATTGAATAAATTTCAAGGTTGATCTTGATTAAAGTTTCAATTTCAAGGCTCAAAAAAATGTCACCTGAATACCTATAATGCAACTAGCATGAGAAAAGGATCATGTCAATTCAATGAATGCTATCTAGTTTAGGGAAAAGTTTCAAATAGTGATGCAACAAACAAAAAAGTAGCAAAAAAATTTCTTCTTAACCAGATCACTTTCACTATCCCAATTCAAGTCAAAAAAATTCAAATATGCAAATTATGAAATGTAATCTATGCAAAATTTCTTTTTTGAAAACTATGCAATGGTAATCTATGCACAATTTCCTTTTTTTTCTTTTTGATGAATGAGAATGCATTCAATGCACTTTTCGGTGGAATGAGAATCCACTTAATGCACTTTAAAATGAATGCACTTAATGAAAATTTTATATTTTAAATCACCAAACAATGCAATCAATGTCTAATGATAATCACAAAAATAGCTTTTCAAATACAATATGATCTAATGCACTTGTTACGAAAAGTAAAATTTTGAGATAAAAAACTAAACGAATGCAAAACCTCAATTTTTTTCATGGAATGCAAATGATGCTTAATGATAAACAAAACAATAAATTTTCCAAACATACAAGAAGCAAACAACGACTTAATGGACTCAAAGAATCAAATATTAAACCAAAATTTCACTTTTACCATTTCAAGTATGGGATGTACTTTTCACCCCACACAAGACCAAACAAACAAAGTTTGATATACATTGAGCAAGAGGATGGCCTTAGAGATCAGGACACACTAGGATTTTTAGTAAAAACCCCAAAAATTCTCAAATTTGAGGACCATCGCTACTTTACATAGAAAAAATCATGTTGACAGGGTCTTTAGCACTACTTTAGACCCCCAAACCCGTGTTGGCAGCGCTATTTTGCATACAAAAAATAGTGTTGGAACAAGAAACTATACCAACGCGAGGAGACAATGGAAGATAGGGTTTTCAATGCGACTGTACTTATATATATCTACGCTTGCAGTGTAGTTGTGTCTGGAAAAATATCCGTTGGTTGAGGAATTGTTAGGAAAATCAATCCAAACTGAAGCAAGAACCTAGACCTGATACTCTAAAGAAAAATTTAAACACTATGCATACCTATAGAGACCTAAACAAACTCAGATCTCAATGATCGGTCGAACTGGTCAAAAAACCAAACCGGAAAAGGGAAGTCAAAGAGGCTATAGCTTACCAACGAAGTCGCTAATTTTGTTGTGAAGACAATCCCCTCTACGGAAAGAGGTGATCTCTCTAGTCCTAGAGTGGGTCTAGCAACTTATGAGACTATCTAATGAACACTTTCTTAATAAACATTCAAATCAGGATGAGAAAGGGGAAAGGTCTTACATCTTCCTGATGCTATGCTCAACTCTTTGGTGAAGGCCTTAATCCATAATCCTTAAAGCTCTATCTTTGCTCCTAGTGGCATTCAAATACCTACAAGTGATCAAGAGACAAAAACAAATGCCATCCAACACAAATAATACATTGAACATCAATTACGTAACAAATCAAGGAGCATTAGGCTACTTATATGAATATTCAAACAAATATAGAAAGTGAAACACTAGATGTATTATTAATAATGTAAAAGAGGAAGATTACAACCATGGCCTTGATGTTGGAGGCCTCCCTTTGGTGTAATCTGAGTCCAAACTAAGGCACTTAAGTGATCCTTCTCCCGAATGGAAGATAAGGCATTGACACATCTTAGGGATGCAAAGGATGAATGATCAAACACACCCAACAATGACCAACCAATAGTGGAGGGATGTGGATCAATTTAAAGGAAGGGAGAGGGAGTTAGGATCCCATGAAAGAAGGAGGAAGGTCCACATTTCAAGGGATAATCCCCTATTGATAATATCAAGAGATCCAAATGAGAGAGCTCGACCCTATCTCCACCGAACAAAATCCAACTCGTTGTCCTGGAAACTTCTAGAGGTTGAAGCTTCTCCTCCATTTGAGGAAACACTGCCAGAAAGGGTTCAGTGCGTTTTTTCCAGTTAGAAGAGCATTGACAGTTCTAGGCTAGAGTGGGCAGCCTGCCATCAGCACATGCAGATAACTGGAGAAAAGCGTTTATTGAGCTAAGCTTCTTGAGGAATTCTTCAAGGAAACTTTCTTTTACTATTTAAAGGACATCTCGATGTATTTTCCAAGGTGGATATACTACAGAGTATTCATCATAGGGAACTTCAGGATCGGGAATGGGAAGTGAACATGGTGACAAATTACTGTGTAACGCTCATGGTATTTCTTGCTATTTCATCATCTTTCATGATCTTTCACTATCTTTTACGCCCTTTCATGTTCTTTCATCATCTTTTGTCATCTTTCGTGGTTTTTTGCGGTCTTCTGTACACTTTTGTGATCTTTTGCAGTCTTTTGCGATCTTTCTTCATATTTTATGGATTTTGGTAATATTTCATGATTTTTCATTTTATTTCATCATCTTTTGTGATCTTTCATGATTTTTCTGTCATCTTTTGTCATCTTTTAGGATGTTTTGCGATCTTTCATGGTCTTCCACGATTCGTGATTTTTCATCATATTTCACGACGTTTTTTCATCTTTCAAGATATTTCATCATATTTTAGGATGTTTCATTGACTTTCTTGATGTTTCATCATCTTTCACAATCTTTCGTCACCTTTCATCATTTTCTACAATATTTCATGATATTTCGTGATCTTTTGTGATTTTCGTCATATTTCACATTGTTTCGTCATCTTTCGCGATATTTAAGGATGTTTTGCGGTCTTTCAGTATATTCATGATCTTTTGCGATCTTTTAGTATGTTTTTCATGCTCTCGCAACCTTTCATCATCTTTCGTGATCTTTAGGATGTCTCACGGTATTTCGTGGTTTTTTGCCATATTTATTCATCTTTTAAGATGTTTTGTGGTCTTATGTGACATGTTGTCATATTTCATTGTGTTTTATGATGTTTTGTGATATATTGTCATCTTTTGTGATCTTTCTCCATCTTTCACGATCATTCATGATTGTTTCTCATCTTTTGTGATCTTTCGCCATCTTTCACGATCATTCATGATCGTTTTTCATCTTTTGTGATCTTTCGCCATTTTTCACAATCATTCATGAACGTTTTTCATCTTTTACAATCTTTTAGGATTTCTCGCAATCTTTCTTGATCATTCAACATCTTTCATGCTCTTTCGTCCTCTTTTGTTATCTTTTGTGATCTTTCATGATCTTTCTTCATCTTTCATGATCTTTTGTGGTCTTCCATGATCTTTCGTGTTTTTCATCATATTTCGTCATCTTTTGTGATATTTTGTGATTTACGTCATAATTCATCATCATTTAGGATGTTTTCTGATATTTCGCGATCTTTCAATGTCTTTCAGGATCCTTGTGATATTTCGTCATTTTTCATCATATTTTGCAATGTTTCATCATCTTTCATGATATTTTAGGATTTTATGTGGTATTTAATCATCTTTCGTGGTCTTTTATGATCTTTCGTGATATTTTAGGGCGTTTCATGGAATTTTACAATATTTCATCATGTTTCGCGGTCTTTCATGACATTTTGTCATCTCTCGTGATCTTTTGTAATCTTTCAGTATCTTTTGTCATATTTCATGATATTTTAGGATGTTTTGCAGTATTTCGTAACCTTTTGTCATCTTTCATGACATTTTAGGATGTTTTGCGGTATTTCCTAACCTTTTGTCATCTTTCATGATCTTTTGTAATCCTTCAGGATCTTTTGTCATCTTTTGTGATATTTTAGGATGTTTTGCGGTATTTCATAACCTTTAGTCATATTTCATGATCTTTTGTCATCTTTAAGGATCTTTCATCATCTTTAGTGATATTTTAGGATGTTTGCAGTGTTTTGTCACATTTCACGATCTTTCGTGGTCTTTCTTGATTTTTCATCATCTTTCGTGATCTTTTGTCATCTTTTTTCATTTTCCATGATCTTTGATGATCTTTCATGGTCCTTCACAATCTTTTGTGATCTTTCTTCATATTTCGTGATCTATCGTGGTCTTCTGTGATCTATGTTAAATTTTCACCATCTTTCGTCATCTTTTGTGAATTTTTGTGATTTTACGTCATCTTGTGCGATGTTTCGTCATCTTTCAAGATATTTCATCATATTTTAAGATGTTTTGCGGTCTTTCATCATCTTTCGCAATTTTTTTCAACTTTCACAATCTTTTAGGATTTTTTGCTGGAATTTCTTGATGTTTCATAATCTTTCATGATATTTCATCATTTTTTAGGATGTTTTTCATCTTTGGTGATATTTCAGGACCTTTCATCATTTTTCATCATCTTTCACGTCATTTTAGGTTGTTTTGTGGCCTTTCATCATCTTTCGCTGTCTTTTGCAATCTTCTGTGTTCTTTGAGGATGTTTCAAAAACTTTCACAATATTTTGCAATATTTAATCATCTTTCGTGATCTTTCATCATCTTTCGCAATGTATTAGGGTGTTTTGCGATCTTTCACGATTTTTCGTCACCTTTCGCTATCTTTTTGATATTTCATCATCTTTTAGGATGTTTTTCACTCTTTCATGGCCTTTTGTCATATTTCATAATATTTCGTCATCTTTCATGATATTTTAGGATGTTTTTCAATATTTCGTCATCTCAAGTGGTCTTTCGTCATCTTTTGCGATGTTTCATCATCTTTCACGACCGTTTTTCACCTTTTGCGATATTTCATCATTTTTTCCGGTTTTTCATGTTTTTTCATCATCTTTTATCATATTTGATGGTCTTTCATGGTCCTTCATGATCTTTCATGATCTTTTTTCATCTTTAGTGATATTTTGTGGTCTTCCGTGTCCTTTCATGATTTTTCATTATCTTTTGTCGTCTTTTGCGATCTTTCATGATTTTTCGTCATCTTTAATGATGTTTTGTGATCTTTCATGATCTTTTGTCATCTTTTAGGATGTTTTGCAGTCTTTCATTAACATTTTTCATCTTTCTTCGTCTTCTGTTATCTTTTAGTATGTTTTGCGGACTTTTGCAATCTTTCATCATATTTCGCGATTTTTCATCATCTCTCGTGATCTTTTGGGATGGTTCAGAGTCATTCACAAATTTTCATGATTTTTTGTCATCTTTTGCCATATTTTAGGATGTTTTGCGGTCTTTCTTGACCTTTTGTCATCTTTTGTGATATTTCATCATCATTTGTGATATTTTAGGATTTTTTGCAGTGTTCGTGATATTTCATCATCTTTCATGATCTTTAAGGATCTTTTGTCATCTTTCGTGATCTTTCATCATGTTTCATCATCTTTTGAAATAATTTTTCATCTTTTGCAATCTTTTAGGATTTCTCATGCTCTTTCTTGATATTTCATCATATTTCATGATATTTCACTATCTTTTACAATCTTTCATATTCTTTCATCATCTTTTGTCATCTTTCGTGATATTATGCGGTCTTTCGCAGTCTTTTGTGATCTTTCATGATTTTTCATGGCGTTTTGTGATATTTCTTCATATTTTGTGTTTTTCGGTGATATTTCATGATATTTTATCATATTTAATCATCTTTTGAGATATTTTACGATTTTATATCATCTTTCGTCATCTTTTAGGATGTTTTGCGATCTTTCATGATTTTTCGCGATCTTTCATGGTCTTTCATGATCTTTTGTGATTCTTCATCATCTTTCGTGACGTTTCGTCATCTTTAAGATCCTTCATCATATTTTGGGATGTTTCGCCGACTTTCCTGATGTGCATCATCTTTCGCAATATTTCATCATCTTTCATCATTTTTACGATATTTCTCAATATTTCGCGATATTTTGTGATATTTTGTGATATTTTAAGATGTTTTGTGGTATTTTGTTATATTTCACAGTCTCTTGTTATATTTTAGGATGTTTTGTGATCTTTCGTCATCTTTCGCAGTCTATTGCAATATTTCATGATGATTTAGGATGTTTGTAGACTTTTTCAATCTTTCATCATCTTTCACAATTTTTCATCATCTTTCGCGATGTTTTAGGATGTTTCGCAATATTTCATCATTTTTTTCATATTTCGTGATATTGTAATATTTTATGGGACCTTTTGTCATATTTCATGATGTTTCGTAAACTTTCCCGATCTTTCGTCAATTTTCATGATTATTCATCATGTTTCATCACCTTTTGAGATCTATTTTCATCTTTTTCAATCTATTAGGATTTATCGCGCTCTTTAGTGATATTTCTTAATTTTTCCGTCATCATTTGCGATCTTTCATGATTTTTTGTCATCTTTCATGATCTTTCAGGATGGTTCAACATCTTCCACGATCTTTCGTGATTTGTTTTCATCTTTTGTCATTTGTTAAGATGTTTTGTTGTCTTTCATGAATTTTTGTCATCTTTCATGATATTTCATCACCATTCGTGATATTATAGGATTTTTTATGGTCTTCCTGATCTTTATTCAACTTTTGCGATCTTTCGTCATCCTTCGCGATCTTTCATTGTGTTTAATCATATTTCACAACATTTATTTCATGATCGTTCGTAATTTTTCATCATCTTTCACGATGTTTCGTCTTCTTTCATCATCTTTTAGGATGTTTCGCTAATTTTCTTGATGTTTCATCATCTTTCATGATCTTTTGTGATTTTTCATCATATTTCACATTGTTTCATCATCTTTCGAGATATTTTAGGATGTTTTCTGGTGTTTTGTTATATTTCACGGTCTTTTGTGATATTTTAGGATGTTTCGCATGTTCTCACAACATTTTATCTTCTTTCACGATCATTCATCATATTTCACAATCTTTAGGATATCTCGCAATATTTCGTGGTTTTTCGCCATCTTTCGTCATGTTTTGAGATGTTTTGTGGTCTCATGTGACATGTTGTCATCTTTCATGGTATTTTATGATGTTTTGTGATCTAATGTCATCTTTTGTGATATTTCGCCATCTTTCACGATCATTCATCATGTTTCATCATCGTTCATGATTGTTTTCAATCTTTTAGGATTTCTCGCAATCTTTCTGGATCTTTTATCATCTTTCGTGATATTTTAGGATGTTTTGCGGTATTTCATAACCTTTAGTCATATTTCTTGATCTCTTGTAATATTTCGAGATATTTCATCATCTTTAGTGATATTTTAGGATGTTTTGCGATGTTTCATCATATTTCGTGATCTTTCGTCATTTTTCATGACCTTTTTTCATATTTTGCGATCTTTTAGTAATTTTTGCGGTCTTTCTTTATCTTTCATCATATTTCGTGGTATTTTGTCATATTTTTTCATCTTCCATGATATTTCACGGTCCTTTGCAATCTTTTGTGATATGTCTTCATATTTTGTTATCTATTGCGGTCTTATTTAATCTCTGGTAAATTTTCACCATCTTTTGTCATGTTTTGTGATTTTTTTGTCATCTTGTGTGATGTTTCCTCATCTTTCAAGATATTTCATCATATTTTAATATGTTTTGTGGTATTTCACTATATTTCATCACCTTTCGCGATATTTCATCATCTTTCGCAATCTTTTTTCAACTTTCGCGATCTTTTAGGATTTTTCGCAAATTTTTTTTGATGTTTCATAATCATTTGTGATCTTTAGTCATATTTCATAATTTTTTAGGATGTTTTGCATATTTCATGATATTTCACAACCTTTCCTGATTTTTCTTCATATTTCACGATATTTTAGGATGTTTTGTGGCCTTTCATCATCTTTTGCAATATTTTGTTATATTTGAGCATGTTTCACAAACTTTCACAATTTTTGAAATATTTAATCATCTTTCACGACCTTTCATCATCTTTCGCAATATTTTAGGGTGTTTTGCGATATTTCGCGATTTTTTGTCATTTTTTGTTATATTTTGTGATATTTTATCATCTTTTAGGATGTTTTGCACTATTTCGTGGTCTTTTGTCAGCTTTCATTATCTTTCATCATATTTCATGATATTTTAGGATGTCTTGTGATATTTCTTCGTCTCAAGTGATATTTCATCATCTTTCGCGATCTTTCATCATATTTTGCAATATTTTTTAATATTTTGCAATCTTTCGTCATATTTTGCAAATTTTCAAGTTTTTTCATAATCTGTTGTCATCTTTCACGGAATGTGTAGAAATTATACAATATGCATGTATATCTTAGATTCACTCGATCTAACAATGTACTGAAGTTAAATACTGAATCACTTCTACAAATATTTTGCGGAATTAAAAACACAATCGCTAATCACATGAACATGAAGAAGAATCAAATCAACCACAACACAAATAATTTCCCAGGGAAAGCTTACAGCTAAAAACCCCACTATCTTCTGTTGTATATTAAGCATGGATCATGAAACAATTACATACAAAAATATTCTCATAAGAGCCCTTTAGTACTCAGCTAATTGTCTCACACTGTCATGAAAAAAACTAACCCACACATAGCCAATTCTCATCCTCTAGACAACCTGCCTTTCTTGTGCAATCCCTTATGAATGCAATCCCTAAAAGATAGGATTTTTGGCCTTCTTTGACTGCGCAAGTATCATGGGAACTCTAATTGGTGTTTGGTTACATGTGTGCAAGAAAATAATCTTACAACTAATAGTCAACTTCCCTTTCACCTAGAACTCAACTATGTTTCCACTGGATCTGACATGCATGTAGCTAATAATAGTAAATCCTCAGTTGCATGTGAGATCACTAATTGTGAATTAATTAATATTTAATTCACTTGATCTCTCACTAGTGTATCTTCAGCTATAACTAGCACAACTAAGTTTAACTCACTTAATTGATTTAAATTTATTACAACCTGCATTAACTAATGCACCACTGCACTTCAAAACTGCATGCCTCACCAACTACCTCTAGCTCGAAATCCACTAGCTAACTAATTTTATCACTCTCAGTTAACTATTTCAAGTCTACATTGAGAATATATTATAGTTTATTGTCCATCTTAATTAAGGGATAACCAAAATAGACATGCACCCAAAAATAACACTATGGGCCCCACTCTAGTCTGGGTGCTTAATGAAACTAGGCGTGGGTGCTGAAATTTTCTTGTTGAATCTTAACACTCCCTCTCAAAAAGAAAGGGATTATCCTTCACCCCGATCCTATCTCTATGGTATTCAAATTTTCTCCTGGTGAGTGCCTTCGTCAGAATATCTGCATCTCGATCTTTTGTGAGAATGTACTGAAGCAACATTATCCTTCTCTACACACTATTGGACCTATCATGAAACACATGATTAATCGAGAGTTTAATGCAACTCTGATTATCACAATGAAACAATGTCGGATCCATTTGAGAACCAAAAAACCAACCAAGATCTTTCTCATCTAGATAGCCTCACATGTCGCTTGACTTGCTGCCATGTATTTCGATTCCGATGAACTAAGTGCCACAGATCATTGTTTCTTGCTGTACCAGGAAACTGTTGTCGATCCTATGTTAAAGATCCCTCTTGATGTGATCTAACTATCTGATGGATTTCCCGCCCAATCTGCATCCGTGAAGCTTTGAAGCTTAACTCCCTCTGTCCATTTGTACCATAGACCATACTCTGATGTGCCCCTCAGGTATCTCAGGACATACTCTACCACCTTCCAAAAGAGCTTGGTAGGCTCAACCATATCTTGAATCAGTTGGTTAACTACGTAGAAAATTTCTGGTCTCACATTCACCAAATACATTAGTGAACCCACTAACTGTCTGTAGACAATAGCATCCACTACCTGTCCAGAAGTAGCATCCTATTTCCTCCAATTTCCTGGAAGAGGAGTATCCATGGGTTTGCATCTCTCCATGTTAAACTTACCCAGTATCTCCTTTGAATACTTGCCTCGAGACACAAAAATTTCACCATCCCACTGCCATATTTCCAATCCAAGGAAATAATGAAGGAGTCCCATGTCCTTCATTTCGAACTCCCTTGAAATATCCTCCTTGCATGAATGTATCAGCTGCTCATCACCAGTCAAAATTAAATCATCAACATAAATAACAATGATCAATAGCTTACCCTCAACCATAGTCTGGTACAAGTTTGCATCTGCTTCACTTTTGGTGAAGCCCAGTCTGGTGAAATAGCTGTCTATCCAAGTGTACCAAGCATGGGGTGCTTGCTTTAGCCCATACAATTCTCTTTTGAGTCTGCACACATGTGACTCCCTGTTGAAGATTTTGAAACCTTAAGGTTGCTCTATATACACCTCTTCCTCAATGATCCCATTTAGAAATGCAGTTTTCACATCCATCTGATGAATGTGCCAACCCATCCGCGCTGAGAGTGCAAGGACGGATCTTATGGAAGAGTACCTTACAATAGGTTCAAAAGTATCATCATAATCTATCCCCTCGATCTATGAGAATCCCTAGGCCAAAATTCTGGCCTTGTATTTCTCCACACTCCCATCAGCAGCTTGCTTTACCTTGTAGATCCATCTCGATCCAACCATTGATTTGTCGACCGACCTTGGGACTATCTCCCATGCACTGTTCTTGACAATGGAGTCATACTCCTCCACCATTGCATCAACCCAAGTTGGTTGCTGCACTGCTTCCTGAAAGGAAGATGGTTAAGTCACAATACATTTGCTCATGAGAGCCATGTATCCAGTAAATTGGTTAGGAGACTGTCTTTGTCTGTGTTGTAAAGTAGGGCCTCCTACATTCTCTGCAACATCAAGTCTCAATCTATCAGCTTCCATGGTGCACCTTCTTACATTTCTGATGGATGGCTTTGCATGAGTTTTTTCCTCCACTCCATGAACCTCCTCATGTGGCTAATCCACATCTTGAGACTCATCCTTGGGAACCAATAGTTCCTCCTCTGCATGCAAGTCCAACTCCCTCTCAAGGGACAACCACATGGATTTCTCCTCATCAAATTTTATATCCCGTCGCACAATATTCATTCTTCTATTTGGAAAATACACACGATAATTTTGGGGTGTTTCAGTGTACCCCACAAAAATCCCAACCTTAGCTATTGGTTCCAGCTTCTTCCTGGTGTCCTTGGTCACATGCACATAAATAGATGAGCCAAAAATCTTAAAGTGTGAAACATCAGGTTTCTTACCAGTGAAAGCCTCTTTAGGTGTACTCATGCCAAGCACTCTACGGGGACAACGGTTTTGCACATGTACCGCTGTGTTGCATGCTTGCACCGACAGATGCATCGGTAGGCCTTGATCATGCAACATCACTCGTGCTGTACCCACAATAGTTCTGTTCTTCCTCTTTGTGACCCCATTATGATGTGGGTTATGAGGTGCTATGAGTTCTCTTCCAATTACTTCTTTGTTGCAGAAGTTCCTGAATTCATTAGAGATGTATTCTCCACCATTATTTCTCCTGAGAGCCTTCACTTGCTTCCCCGAATCTTTCTCCACCAATGCCTTAAACTCACAGAACTTAGAGAATGTTTGATCTTTCTTCTGCATGAAGAAGATCCAACACTTACGAGAGAATTCATCAAAAAAAATTACATAATATTTATGTTTTTTTGTCTAAGCAACAGAGAAAGGACCACACACATCTATCTGAACTCTCTTAAGGATCCCCGAAGCTCAGTTTTCCTTCTCATGAAAGGTGGCCTTTACATATTTTCCCATAGTACATCCCTTGCATGTGTCTGACTGTGCAAGTGTACCCCTGGGAAGACTAGTAGAAATCTGCTACCTGACTTTGAAGGCTCCATGGTGAAGATGGCCCAATCTCTTGTTCCATAATTCGCCCTCATCTCGGCTCACCACTTGATATGAATTGCCCATCATTGTTGCGCAACCATCTATCTCCAACTTGTAGATATTCTTAACTCAAATCCCTATCCTCTTGGCTTGTCCTATTTTTTATGTCGCAAGAAAGATTTTCCTTCACTAAAAACAACATCATAGCCTCTATCCTCCAACATTACGACTAAGACCAATTTTTTTTTTCAGACCTGATACATGCATTACATATTTTAATTGAAAGCGTTCACCTGACTGCCTCGAAAGGTAATGATACCAATCCCGGTAGCACTGTACCGCTTGTCATCACCCATTTCAATATGCATCTGGAGATCCTTCTCCTCCAAGTCACCGAAAAGTTCATTGTCTCCTGTCATGTGAAAGGAAGCGCCACTATCCAAATACCACACAGATCCCAATGCACTAGACACCACACATGTGATCAATGAGAATTCAAGAATAAATTTCGAGGCAAGGGCCTCACCAGCTGCAAATCCTCCAACCTTCTTGTTCTTCTTCATTTGTAGACAATTAGTGGCAAAATTACCATGCTCATGACAGTGAAAACACTTCACCTTGGAAATGTCCTGCTTCTTGCATTATTGGAATCACATTTAGAATGGAATTTCTTCCCCTTCCCCTTCCTCGCCTTGGAAGCCAAAGAAAAATCCTCTTCATCCTCATTCTTAGATGAAGATCCATCTCTGGTGTTCCATCTAAACTCCTCTTGGACCAAATCCGACCACAGTCGTTCCCAATTTGGCAATTTTTCCCTTCCATTGACAGAGTCTTGAAAACTGTGCCAACTCTTGGGAAGTCCTAGGAGAGCCAAGATCACCAAATCATCATTAGTGACTGTTATTCCAATGCTCCCCAGTTCATCCTGACATTGGACAAAATTTGTTAGATATTTTGGAATGGTTTATCTTTGAGCACCAATTTCCTATGGTCGCTATTGCTTTGGAGTAGATATGTCAAAGCCTTCCACATTGCATATGGTGTGGCTTTTCCATGGAGGCTTGAGACAATGTGGTCTCGTACTCCCTCCAATAGGATCCTCCTCACCTTTTCCACTTTCTTTTCCCATGCATCAAGATTTGCAGCATCTTCCATAGTGGGTTTAAGAACATCATTGTCAATGTATTCCTTCAAGCCATTGTCTTCGAGTACTGCCTCCATCCTATCCTTCCAAGAAATGTAGTTAGAGTTGCCCTCGTGTGCATACTCCAACCTCAAGCCATTGAAAGCCATTTCAATCTTGAATCAGTCGTAGCACCAAGAAAGTATTTCTACAAATTCGAATTCTATCCAGTTACAAACTCAGCTCCTACTTCACTTCTGCAATTTCTTGTGCTTTGATACCATGTAGAAATTATACAACATGCATGTATATCTTGGATTCACCTGATCTAACAATGTAATAAAGTTAAATACTGAATCACTTCCACAAATTTTTTTCAGATTTAAAAGCACAATCACATGAACATGAACATGAAGAAGAATCAAATCAACCACAACACAGATAATTTCCCAGGGAAAGCTTACAGCTAAAAACCCCACTATCTTCTATTGTATATTAAGCATGGATCATGAAACAATTACATACAAAACTATTCTCACAAGAGCCCTCCAATACTTAGCTAATTGTCTCACACTGTCATGAACAAAACTGACCAGCACATAGCCAATTCTCAGCCTCTAGACAACCTGCCTTGCTTGCGCAATCCTTGATGAATGCAATCCCTAAAAGATAGGAATTGTGGCATTCCTTGACTGTGCAAGTATCATGGGCACTTTAATGGGTGTTTGGTTTCATGTTTGCAAGCCAATAATCCTACAACTGATAGTCAACTTCCCTTTCACCTAGAACTCAACTGGGTCTCCACTGGATCTGACATGCATGCAGCTAATAATAGTAAATCCTCAGTTGCATGTGAAATCATTGATTGTGAATTAATTAATATTTAATTCACTTAATCTCTCACTAGTGTATCTTCAGTTACAACTAGCACAACTTAGTTAAACTGATTACAACCTGCATTAACTAATGCATCACTGCACTTCGAATTCTGTTACAACTAGAATTACTCTGCATGCCTCACCAACTACCTCTAACTCAAAATCCACTAGCTAACTGAGTTTATCACTCTTAGTTAACTATTTCAAGTCTACATTGAGAATATATTACAATTTATTGTCCATCTTAATTAAGGGATAACCAAAATAGACATGCACACAAAAATAGCACTGTGGGCCCCACCCAAGTATGGGTGCTTAATGCAACTAGGCGTGGGTGCTGAAGTTTTCTTGTTGAATCTCAACATAATGGTCCTTCACAATATTTTGTGTTTTTTTTCATCTTTCGTGATATTTTGTTGTATTCTGTGACCTTTCTTGATTTTTCATCATCTTTTGTCTTCTTTTGCGATCTTTTTCCATCTTTTAGGATGTTTTGCAGTCTTTCATGAGCATTTTTCATCTTTTGACATATTTCTTTATCTTTTAGGATGTTTCGCGGACTTTTGCAATCTTTCTTCATATTTTGCGATTTTTCATCATCTTTCGTTTTCTTTTGGGATGGTTCAATGTCATTCACAAATTTTCATGATTTTTTGTCATCTTTCACCATATTTTAGGATGTTTTGCGGTCTTTCATGACCTTTTATCATCTTTCGTGATATTTTTTTTTGTCCTTCATGATATTTCATCCTCATTCGTGATATTTATGATTTTTTTTTGGTCTTCATGATATTTCATCATATTTCGTGATCTTTAAGGATATTTTGTCTTCTTTCGCGATATTTCATCATCTTTCATCACCTTTCACAATATTTTTTCATTTTTTGTGACCTTTTAAGATTTCTCATGTTATTTCTTGATATTTCATCATCTTTCACGATCTTTCACTATCTTTTACAATCGTTCATATTCTTTCATCATCTTTCGTGATATTATGTTGTCTTTCACAATCTTTTGTGATCTTTCACGGTTTTTCGTGGCATTTTGTGATATTTCTTCATCTTTTAGGTTTTTTGGTGATATTTCGTGATTGTTTATCATCTTTCATCATATTTTGAGATCTTTCATGATTTTTTGTCATCTTTCGTAATCTTTTAGGATGTTTTGTGATCTTACATGATTTTTCATGATCTTCTATGGTATTTCATGATCTTTCATGAGTTTTCATCACCTTCTACGACATTTCGTCATATTTAAATATCCTTCATCATCTTTTGGGATGTTTCGCTGACTTTCATGATGTTTCATCATATTTCGCAATATTTCATCATCTTTTACGATCTCTCAATATTTCGTGATCTTTTGTGATTTTTCGTCATATTTCGCATTGTTTCATCATCTTTCATGATATTTTTGGATGTTTTGCGGTATATTGTTATATTTCATGGTATTTTGTTATATTTTAGGATGTTTTGTGGTATTTTTTATTGTTTTGTTATCTTTCATGATCTTTCGCAATTTTCTGTGATCTTTCTTCATCTTTCATGATTGTTTGTGGTCTTTTATGATTTTCATCATCTTTCAATATTTTCCATCATCTTCCATCATATTTCATCATCGTTTAGGATGTTGTGCGATATTTCTTGATCTTTCACGATCTTTCGTGGTACTTCACGATCCTTCGTGATTTTTTGTTATCTTTCATGACATTTCGTCATTTTTCAATATCTTTCATCATCTTTTAGGATGTTTTGTGGTCTTTCATGACCTTTTGCAGTATTTCCTCCTCTTTCCTGATCTTTCGTCGTATTTCATCATCTTTCGTGATCATTTTTCATATTTTATGATTTTTCATGGACTTTGTTAATATTTCATCATCTTTCTCAATATTTCGTCATCTTTCATCATTTTTTGATATCTTTCGCGACCTTTCATCATCTTTTTCAATGTTTCATCGTGATCGAGGTGGATATTGGTGCCCACCCACCTATTCCACTTGGACCCCCACTGTTTTTTCTTTTAAGTCTCCTTAATTGTAGCACAACTTATTATTTTTGGAAGTTTTCAGGTCCTAAACTTCTGGATCCATTTTGAGGGACTAAAAGACTTTTTTAGGGAAAACAAAGAGACTGAAAAGTCCCAAATCAAGTTACAAGTTTATTTTCAGCCTCCTCTTTGAATTCTTCGAAATGAGTTATTATGATAGCCAAACGGAGATCATATGCCAAATTTACGACCCCGAGAAGTTGAACTTCCAACTTACCCCAACAGGGCCCGCAAGCTTTTGGCGCTTCATCTCCTAGGGTTAGGTTTTTGAATGTTTAGGGTTTCTCATTATTTCTCAATGATAAAAGGGCCACCAAGCCTCCTTGTAACATAGTTCAGAGGCATGTAGTCACCACATCTCTCCTCAGAGAAAAGCTACCATCTCCCAAGCTAGTTTATTTCCATTATGTATATAAGAATATTTCAATTCTTTCATATTAATGAAATGAAGGGTTATTTCTGCTCCATATCTCTATTTATGGTTATATTTGTATTATGTTGCATTCATGTTTAAGTTCGGATCACATCATATTTCGTGATATTTTAGGATGTTTTGCGAGCTTTCGTCATCTTTCACTGTCTATTATGATATTTCATGATGATTTCGAATGATTGTATACTTTTGCATTCTTTCATCATCTTTCATAATTTTTCATCACCTTTTGCGATTTTTTAGGATGTTTCGCGTATTTCATCAATTTTCGTCATATTTCATGATAATGTAAGATTTTATGAGACCTTTTGTCATATTTCGTGATATTTCGTAAACTTTCGCGATCTTTCGTCAATTTTCATGATGATTCATCATGTTTCATCACCTTTTGCGATCTATTTTCATATTTTTTGACCTTTTAGGACTTCTCCCACTCCTTTGTGATCTTTCTTAATTTTTCTGTCATCATTTGTGATCTTTCGTGATCTTTTAGGATGGTTCGACATCTTTCATAGCCTTTGGTAATTGTTTTTAATCTTTCGTCATCATTTAGGATGTTTTGTGGACTTTCATGACTTTTTGTCATCTTTCATGATATTTCATCACCATTCGTGATGTTTTAGGATTTTTTTCAGTCTTCGTGATATTTATTCATCTTTCTTGATCTTTCATGATCTTTCGTCATCTTTCGCGATCTTTCATAGTGTTTCATCATCTTTCACAATATTTTTTCATCTTTTGAGATCTTCTAGGATTTCTCATGGTCTTTCTTGATATTTCATCATCTTTCATGATCTTTCACTATCTTTTACGTCCTTTCATGTTCTTTCATCATCATTTTTCATCTTCCGTGATCTTTCGCAGTCTTCCATAGTATTTTGTGATCTTTCGTTGTCTTTTGTGATCTTTCTTCCTATTTTAGGGATTTCGGTGATATTTCGTGATTTTTCATCATCTTTCATCATATTTTGTGACCTTTCATGATTTTATGTCATCTTTTAGGATGTTTTGTGATCTTTCATGATCTTTCATGATCTTTCATGGTATTTCATGATATTTCATGATTTTTCATCATCTTTCATGATGTTTCGTCGTCTTTCAAGATCTTGTAGGTTTTTACCCTGTACAGAAATTATCTGCAGACGAATTCTTATAAACAGAAAATAAATAATAGCAAAATCATAAAATATAAAACAAATATACACAGATATTTTCCCCTGGGTCCCAAACTGGGACTAACGGCTTGATTTTTCATTATATTTTTTTAGTGTTACAACACATATATATACATGTTGAAGCATTCATAAACCCCAATCCATTAACCCTGGATTATAACATAACCATAGTTCCTTTGGTCAGATCTGCAAAATACTAGGAGTAGAAAACCATCATGCCCAAAACCATGTGCAAACCCATGCACAAAATCATATGTGGGTCCCCCCACCTAATATAGTGATCTGAAATGATTGTATTAGTTTTTATTTTCTAAGTGTCTTTTCAGTTTATAAACATGTGCATACTTGTCACATTATTTTGCTTAAGGATTGAGAATTTTAACCATGAATTGTAGATCATTTTAGTGAATTAAAAGCATGAAATAAGCACAAATAACACTGAACAACAGTGTAAAACAGAGAAATAAGTCACCACATAACATTTACACAGTAGGCATGATGAATCAATTCACCCCTCCTAGGCTACATTTGCTGGTCTAGCTCCCAATGGCATGTCTATATTTCATTATGCTCAAAATTTTGTAAATACATGTAGTTACAGCCTTATAATGATTTTTTTGTCTACACCAATGGCTCTAGAATGCTCTAATTAGTAAAAAATGACTCTTCATTCACTCTGAATGGGAGAAAATTGAGTTTCCTACTCTTTTCCCTAGTTACACCTACAAAAACTCCACTAAAAGTGGAGAACTCCGCTTAACTGGAGTTAAAATAGCCAACTCTGCCCAAATGGCGCACTGGCCAAACCTTCACCAGATTTAACTGTAACATAAATTGTTATGGTTGGGGTGGCCACATTTGCACCCCAAACCCTGGCCTGACCGTAACGGTCGGCGGAACTACAGGCATAAACCACGGGTTGAACAGAGGTTTAAACACTGTGTTAACTTAACCGCGCAGAGATAACAGTAACATAACCGTTGCATGTGACATGACGCAGAAATTCCGACGGAAATATGGTTGGAGGTTAGCTTTTATATTGGAGTTTATTGTTTTAATGTGAACACCACGGGGACCGCTGGCGGGTTGGGACCGTCGGCGGTCCCCAACCCCAAATCTCCAATACATGAAACTTGAAATAGAACCCGTGAACCATAAATGTTAAGAATAATGTGTAGCTGAAGCGTTTGTGTCATGTGTGTGCTTTGCCAGAGGTTGCGAGGTAGAGCCCTGCAGACCTTCACCCAAAATTTTAAAACACCATTAAGGGGACATGTGGCAGACTCAGGGCTAGCCATGTGGCACCCTTTAATTGGTCCTCCAAACCAACGTACAAACTCATTCAACCAATAGAAGGTTTCCACTTGTCATCCTGCGGTTGGCTATATGGAAGGAATATTCCTCAAAATATTCCTTTTGTTGATTGTACCTCCACCCTACTGACTCTGCATCCCAGTCAAACCTGTCGTAAAATTTACTTGTTTGGCTTTTCGATCAGAATGCGATATCTCCCTCATACAACATCAGTTTTTCGAATCGTTTGGGATGCCAGAATAAGGAAGACGAGATCTACGCAACCATCCTGGTTTTAACCCAATTATGTAAATGTGAATTTTGAGCAAAATTTATGAACTCCTGATCACTCCTCCCTATTGGGAAGCTTTTGGACCCCAAAATACTTGATTACCTGTTCAGTAGATGAGGGTACAAATCCCTCACCTTTCCAACCTCCATCCATCTTGCCTTGTTTGGTTTAGTTCCTTTGAGCCCAACTCGAAGGTAGTTAACACTTTTGAGATTTCTTATGTTAAATTTAGAGAAAATCTCATGAATATGACAACAATAGGATTTGTTGCTAAATTGACTCCATCTAATCCTGATGTGGAGTTATTGCATCCTATTTTTTTGAAATTAAATTTACTGATTTAGTTTCTATTCCTAGCTATAAAATGTAAGTCCGTAAAGGCAAATGAGCATGAGGGATGTGAGGTGAGTGGAAGAGAAGTGCAGATGAGAAACTCTGCTGTTGTAATTATTTTGTTGATAAATGAGATTTTCGATGCCTCTGTTTGGTGGACGTAGCCCAGATTGGTTGGGTGAACCACGTTAAATCTATGTCTCTTTATGTTTTTTATGCTGTGTGGATTTTCTTGTTTATTTAAGTTTTTGCTGTGTTTTTCTCACACAATTGGTATTGGAGCTTGAAGCACTCTCAGTGTGGAAAAGATTGGACAACGTGGATTTCATAACGAAGATCTGTGGATGTGTTAGCATTAAAACAGAACAGAGAAAACTGTGAGATCGTGAGAGGTGACCGAATCGTGGGCTGGCTGTGTTAGCACTGTATAAGAAGCTTTGGTAGCGTTAATACATGCTATTTGCATAGAGATCCAATTCGTTGAGCTGTGAGCTGCAGATCTAACGTGGACCATGAGCTACCGTGAGACTGTGAGGGCCAAGTAGGTCAAGACCGATTGCAGAAGCCGTGTTGCTTAGTTGCAGGTCCGTGAGATGTTTGAAAGCCAAGTTGACAAGCACGGTAAGCCGTGAGCTGGAAGGCGTGGAGAATTCCATGGACCGTCGATCAAATCTATAATGAATGTTGTGGACAACTTATGAATCCGTGGGTTGGTCGGATTAATTCATGGCAATTGTCGTGTGAGACCGACTGTTTACTTTGTCAACGTCAAAGCAAGATGCGATGGTTGTTAACCGTTGAGCCAGGTCTGTGAGCTGGTATGTGCGTTGAACGCTGGCTTGTTGAATGGTGAATCCAATTTTAAATCAATTTTTTTTTTTTTATATGCCATTTTTAAAATTGATTTATGAAATTCCTTTAAAAAAAAAAAATTTCGATTTTCATTGAATTACATTGATGCAATGTTTTAAAAATCGATTTGAAGTTTTTTAAAAATCGATTATATTGAAAATGGTGGCATGTTTTTTAAAAATCGATTATTGTAATATGTCATGGTGGCATGTTTGAAAGAGCTGTAAATTTGCCAAAAAAGTTTCGGTTTGTAGGCGAAATTAATTGCAAGTTTGAAAAAGAGAATTTTTTTATCAAATTGTTAATTTTATTAAAAACGGAAATTAAGGATCCATAGAAGATAAACATGGCAAAAACACAAAGTTCTTGATTTGAGATCAAGAAGTTCAATGGGAAAAACAACTTCTAGATCTGGAAAGTGAAGATGCACGATCTACTCGTACAACAAGGTGTGGCGAAGGCACTTTTGGGCAAAGCCAAACAACCTCTCGCCATGATAGATGAAAAATGGAGTGACATGGATGACAGAGCACTGAGTGGAATATGGTTGTGTTTGGCATATGATGTTTTGTTTAACATCGTGTCAGAGAAAACTGCTGCTGGTTTGTGGACAAGGCTTGAAAAGTTGTACATGAAAAAATCCTTAACCAATAGGATTCTTCTGAAGAGACAGTTGTACAACTTGTGCATGAAGGAAGGTACATCAATTACTGATCATTTGAATACCTTTAATACTCTCCTGGTGCAGTTAGAAAGTATAGAAGTAAAATTTGAATCAGAAGATAAAGCTGTAACTTTATTATGCTCGTTTCCCGAGACATGGGATCATTTTGTTACTTCTAAAAGTCTTAGTTCATCAGAAACCCTTGAATTTGATGATGTTTTTGGAGCTTTGCTATATGAAGAAACAAGGAAAAGGTCAAATTCAGAAACCTCTACATCAAAAGTAATAATGGTTAGAGGTCGTTCTAAAGAAGGAAGCTTCAGTAAGCAGAACAACTCACGGTCAAAATCAAAAGGGAAGAAGAGTAAGGTAAAATGTTGGTTTTGTGGAAAATCAGGACATTTGAAGAAGGACTGTTGGAAGAGACATCAAACATCCAAAGGAGACTCTTCGACAGAAAAGAAAGAAGCAAACGTGACAGATACAGGTTCGACATCCGGTTCAGCTATGAGTGATAAAGTGTTATCAGTTAGTTTGTCTAATCATGATCAACATTGGTTGTTAGATTATGGTGCGTCAAATCACATGTGCATTCATAGAGAGTGGTTTAAATATTATAAATCAATCAATGATGGAGTGGTTTACATGGGAAATGATGTCTCATGTAATATTGTGGGAATTGGAAGCATCCAGATTAAAATGTTTGATGTGACAAATAAAAATATTAATTGATGTAAGACACATGCCTGAACTCAGAAAAAACCTCATTTCTCTAGGAGTGCTAGACAAAAATGGATATAAAACCTTTATTCAAGGTGGATTAATGAAAGTTTATAAAATGAATTTTACTAGTAATGAAAGCAAAGAAGGTTGGAAATATTTTTCAGTTAGAAGGAAGAACAGAGTCAGATCGTGCTTCTACTGTGTCTGAAAATGACAGTGATTCTATTCAACTATGGCATCAATGGTTGGGCCATATAAGCGAAAGAGGATTAAAATTTTTATCTAATCGTAAGTTACTTCCTAGTTTAAAATCTTCTAAGTTAGATTTCTGCAAACATTGTCTATATGGGAAACAAAAAAAGCAGAAGTTTAAAACTGTAAAACATACTAGTAAGGGAATCCTTGATTATATCCATTCTAATGTTTGGGGTCCATCTCCTACAACCTCATATGGAGGATTGTCATATTTTGTATCTTTTATTGATGATTTCTCTAGAAAAGTGTGGGTCTATATGTTAAAGAAAAAGTCTGATGTATTCACAGTTTTCAAACAGTTTAGAGCATTAGTAGAAAACATCACTGGAAGAACCATTAAATGTTTAAGAACTGACAATGGTGGTGAGTTTACTTCAAAGGAATTTGATAATTATTGCAAGGAATCTGGGATCGAAAGACATAGAACTACTGCTTATACTCCTCAAAAAAATGGAGTTGCTGAACGCATGAACATGACTCTTTTAGAGAGAGCAATAAGTATGCTTAGTAACGCAAATTTGCAGAAGGAATTGTGGACAGAAGCGGTTTCTACGGCTTGTTACTTGATAAATCGATCACCATCAATTGCAATAGGATGCAAAATTCCTCAAGAGGTATGGAAAGGTCATCCTTGTGATTATTCTAAACTGAAATTTTTTGGTTGTGATGCATATGCTCTAATTCTGAAACATCAGCGTTCTAAATTAGATCCTAAATAAAAAAGATATATCTTTGTTGGATATGGTGATGGGACTAAGGGATACAGGTTGTGGGATCCTACTACTCACAAGATCATCATTAACAGAGATGTTAAATTCAATGAATCTTCACTCGATAATCCAGATGTAGATGATAAATTGAAATAGGATAATGTACCTAAGTTTCAACATATTCAGTTTGAAACCAGTTCAAATACTGATGATAGTCCAGATGAACAAGTTTCAGATGCAGATCATGAACAAGTTTCAGATGTAGATCATGAACATGTTTCAGATGCAGATCATGAAGAAGTTCCTACAGATAATAATCAACAAATTGTGGAAGTACCATAAATATCTTTAAGGAGGCCCATGAGAATCAGACGTCCTCCTAAAAGGTATGATGATTATGTTACTTTAGTTGCTTTAACCACTAATGATGATGAACCTTTGTGCTATCAGGAAGCTGTAGAAGGTCCTAACAGTGATAAGTGGAAAGAAGCCATGAAGGACGAGATGAAGGCATTAGACAAGAATGCCACATGGGATTTGGTGGAAATTCCTAAAGACAGAAAAATTGTGGGATGTAAATGGGTTTACAAATTGAAAAAGGGTGTTGATGATACAAAGGACAGGTACAAAGCAAGGCTGGTCACGAAAGGTTTTTCTCATAAAGCAAGAATTGACTTTCATGAGATATTTTCACCAGTTGTAAAAATTGTTTCAATTCGGATTTTGTTAGCATTAGTTGCTTTACTTGATTTAGAATTACAACAACTAGATGTTAAAACTGCATTTTTACATGGAGATTTAGATGAGGAGATTTACATGGAACAACCGGAAGGGTTTGTTCAAAATCGCAACAAGAAATTTGTCTGCAGGCTCAAGAAATCATTGTATGGTCTGAAGCAGTCGCCTCGACAATGGTACAATAAATTTGATTCTTTCATGATGAGTCAAAATTATATAAGAAGTGAATATGATCATTGTGTTTACTTTAAGAAATTAAGTAATGGAATGTTCATTATCTTAGTGTTATATGTTGACGATATGCTTTTAGAAAGAAAAAGAATAACAGAGATCAACAAGTTAAAGGCTTAGATGGCTAGGACGTTTGATATGAAAGATCTAGGAGTAGCAAGACAGATTTTGGGCATGGAGATTTTCAGAGACAGGAGCAATGGTAAGTTGTGGTTATCACAAAAGAAGTATATTGAGAAAATACTCTTGAGGTTTGGTATGAACAATGTGAAGTCTGTCTCAGTCCCTTTAGCTTCTCATTTTAAGCTTTCTTCAAGTTTATGTCCTAACACAAATGAAGAAAATGAATATATGTCTCGAATTCCATATGCCAATGTAGTAGGTTGTTTGATGTATGCGATGGTTTATACTCACCCAGATATTTCACATGCAGTGGGGGTTGTCAACAGGTATATGGCAAATCCAGGAAAAGAACACTGGTCAACAGTGAAATGGGTGCTTCGGTATCTGAGAGGCACAAGTGATTATTGTATCACTTATAACAGAAGTAGTGAATTTGTTTGCGGATATGTTGATTCTGATTTTGCAGGTGATTTGGATAAGAGAAGGTCAAATTCAGGATATGTATTTACTCTTGCAGGTGGAGCTATAAGCTGGATGTCAAAGCTACAAAACATTGTTGCTTTATCCACTACTGAAGCAGAATACATAGCTGCTTCACATGTTTGCAAAGAAGCGGTTTGGTTGAAAGGTTTGTTTGGTGAGTTTGGTAGGCTGCAAGACAACATTAGGTTATTTTGTGATAGTCAAAGTGAAATTCACTTGGCTAAAAATCCGGCCTATCATAGTAAATCAAAGTATATACCTATCAAATACCATTTTGTAAGACAGGTGATCAATGAATGGGGAGTCTCTCTTGAAAAAGTGCATACAAAGGAAAAATGTCCAGACATGTTCACGAAACCAGTTTTATTAGAGAAGCTAAAATGGTGTCTGGCTTCTCTTGGCTTGTAGAAAAGATAAAAATAATAATGGAACAGGGTATCAGGCTAATTGTTGTCAAGGTGGAGATTGTTGAGATTTCTTATGTTAAATTTGGATAAAATATCATGAATATGACAACAATAGGATTTATTGCTAAATTGACTCCATCTAATCCTGATGTGGAGTTATTGCATCCTATTTTGTTGTAATTGAATTTAATGATTCAGTTTCTACTCCTAGCTATAAAATGTAAGCCAGTAGAGGAAAATGAGCATGAGGGATGTGAGGTGAGTGGAAGAGAAGTGCAGATGAGAAACTCTGCTGTTGTAATTATTCTATTGATGAATTAGATTTCCGATGCCTCTTTTTGGTGGACGTAGCCCAGATTGGTTGGGTGAACCACGTTAAATCTCTGTCTCTTTATGTTTTTTATGCTGTGTGGATTTGCTTGTTTATTTATGTTTTCGTTGTGTTTTGCTCGTACAAACACTTCCCATCTTTTATGCTCTTGTCCTCCTGTCAAGAATTGTATCTTCCTTGAGCTCATCTAGAAATTATGGCGAGAAATATTCAATAAAATTTAGTTGAAAATCACTTCCTTGATCATCAATCAAAGATGGCTCATACAAACGTAAGTTTTAAACGTTAACAACTGAATACATTTGCATATATGAAGGCAAGTCAAGTTGAAATGCATTATTACCATCTTGGTTTATGATCTTGAATGGACCATCACGAATGGGTTTGAACTTTTTACCTTCCCCTTGCATCCTTTCATTGCTAATGTGCAACCATACCTCATCTCCCTCTTGAAACTTGTGATCAACTCTATGTTTGTCATACCTCTCTTTGTATTTGATTTGACTTTTCTCAAGCTGTTCTTGAACGTGTTGATGTATAATCTGAATTTTCTCAATGAACTTTCAAGCCTTATCAATGTCACTATGGCCATCTTTTGCAACATCCTTTCCAAAGATGAAGTCTAATGGCGATTTTGGAATATACCCAAAGCATACTTCAAAAGGTGATGTTTGAGTTGAAGAGTGCTCTACCTGATTGTAAGCGTGCTGAATGTAATCTAGTTGCTCATCCCACAACTTAGGATGTTTTCTGCATATCCTCTCAATAGATGCACAACGGTTATGTTCACCACCTTGGTTTGTCCATCGGTTTGTGGATGAAAAGCAATACTCTTTTTCAACTTTGTGTCCATCATCTTTTATAGATTGGACCAAAAATTCCCAATGAACCTGGAATACCTATCACTAACAATAGAAGTTGGAAATCCAAAATGAACCCAAACATGTTGAAAATAAAGTTCAACAGTTTGTTCAGCAGTAGTGGTTTTCTTACATGGCATAAGTATACGCATTTTACTGAATCTATCCATAACTACATAAATATAATCATGTTGTTTTCTTGACATAGGTATACCTCCAACAAAGTCCATGGAGACACTCTCCCATGGCCTTGATGGTACCAGTAGTGGCGTGCACAACACAAGCTTCCTATTACTAAGCTTACTTGTTGCACACATAGAAAAACCTCTTATAAAACACGACACACTATCTATCATGCGAGGCCAATAGCAATACCTCTGTAGATGTGCCACTGTTTTTCTTACCCCAAAGTGTCCAACAGTAATAGATGAATGAGCTTCTCATATGACACTTAGCCTCTCTCCTTGTGGTATACACAACTTTCCCAAATGAAACAACAAATTGTTATGCATGTGATAATATTTTTCTTCAACTTGATTCCCTTCACTCAAACTAGCATACACATCTTGAAAATCAATGTCATGTGCATATTGTTCTATGTAACTCTCATGTACAATAGAATCATTTTTTAGTAAAGTAGATGCACTAATGATCGGTATTGAAAGCATATAAGAAACATTATTGAAAATACCTTTCTTGTACCTTATAACCAAGTGAAATTGTTGAAGAAATCCCATCCACCTGAAATGTCTTGATTGCTGCAATTTTGTTTGTGACTACAAGTACTGTAATGGTTGGTTATCGGTATGCACAATAGTCTCTTTAACCATCAAGTGTTGTTTCCACTTCTTGACACTTTGTACCAATAGATATATTTCTTTTTCATATGTAGTATAATTAGTCACAACACCATTAAATGTTTTAGAATGAAAAGCGATAGGCTTACCATGCTGCAAAAGAATTGTGCCCATGGCATAATCACTAGCATCAATTTGAATCTCAAATGGCTGTCTCAAATTTGGTAATGCAAGGACTGGAGCTGAACTGATCTTGTCTTTTAAATCTCCGAAATATTTCTTTTGTTTTCCTCCCCATTGGAAGCCTTTCTTCACACTTTTCACTGCATGCATAGGAGTTGCGATGGAAGAAAATTTAGCAATAAACTTTCTCCAATATTGAGCTACACCTAAGAAACTTCTTACCTCAGTAACTGTTTTGAGTGTGGGCCAATTCACAATGACTTCCACTTTATAAGGATCAATTCTCAACTATCCTCCTCCTACAATATGTCCCAAATAGAAAAAATAAGTCTTTCCAAACTCACACTTTGACATCTTAAGAAACAATTTCTCTTTCTTCAAAACATCAAGCACTCTATTCACATGCAAGACATGATCTTCTCTTGTTTTGCTGAAAATCAATATGTCATCTAAGTACACAATCACAAAGTCATCAAGGAATGGATGCAAAACACTATCCATAACACACATGAAAGTTGTCCGTGCAGTACACAATGGCATAACTAACCACTTAAAGAGTCCTTGTTTGGTTATGCATGCAGTTTTCCATATATCACTTTCTGCAATTCTTACTTGATGATGTCTACTTCGTAAATCTAACTTAGTGAAAAAAAATTCTTCTTTCAGCCGATCAAGCAAATCATCTATCCTTGGTATTGGGTAACGATTCTTTACCATAATCTTGTTCAAAGCTCTAAAATCTACACACATGCGCCAAGTCCCATATTTCTTTGGTATCAAGACTATGGGTGAACCGCATGGCGTTAGCCTTATGATTCCTTTGTCCAACATCTCTTTGATTTGCCTCTTTATTTCAGCATTCTCCATTATCAACATGTGATACATACCGATGTTTGGAAGAGGAAAATCTTGTTGCAACTGAATCTCATGTTGAATCTCTCTTTTTGGAGGCAATCCTGTTGGCTGCTGAAACATCTCATGATGTGCATTAACTAAATCATATAAATCTGATTTCAACTTAGGATCACATCCCTCAAATGATTCATTATTAACATCATCTTTAGGCTTAATCATAAGAAGAATTTTTTTTTTACTTGAATTTACCAGCCTCTTTACCTATCCAGCATTTACCATAGCAATATTTGTCTTTTTGCAATGTGCTCTAACAATTAACTCCTTGCCATATTTGAATAAATGATATTTGTTCTCATGGAGATGGAATATCACTTTCATGTCATACAAGTAAGGACTCCCCAACACAATACCTGTTATTTCAAGTAGAACCACATCTAATTCAACTGTGTCAACAAAATTTGCAGTGATTGCAAACTGCAATATGCATTTTTTTGAATCCTGTAAATTTTCATCCTTACAAATCCAACCTAATGGATATGGTTTTGGATGTGGTATGGTATCAAGGTTAAGTTTCTTGAACAAGTCTTCAGAGATTAATTTTTCTTGTGACCCACATTCAAACAATGTGTCAATCTTGGTATGCTTGGATACGACCCTCACATGAAACAGTTCAATTCTTTCTTCTTCATCTGAAGTGTTTATGTGACAGTTTGATGCACTAGTACTGGGTTTAGTTTCAATTTATTTTCCCTTCATGTTATTCTTTCCCATGTCTGTAATCTTAGATTCATCACCTAAATCATCTCCTAAATCAGGTTGAGCTGTAGCAGCAGTTTTTTGTTTCCCTTTGTTATTGGGTTTCTTTTGCCTCATTTCAGGATGTAATTTCTACCAATGAGTTCATCATGGCCTTCTTTTGAACAATTTTTACAAACCGATTTTTCTCCCTCTTTCTTAAAAGATGTATTCTTTTTGCTTTTACCTTTTGTGGTCTTCTCTTTGTTTTTACCCTTAAAAGGTTTTTTTCTACCCGCTTCAGAAATTTTCTTCCCTCTAGCTTCTAGATGTGTGGCCTGAACACATACTTCGTCTAGATTGGTGGGGTTAAAAATGAGAATAGTATTTTTTAGGTAGCTATGTAAGCCTCCTATGTACTTGAGCAAAGTATCTTGGCTCTACAAATATAACCCTAATAAGAGAGCTCTCCTCCTAAATTCTTGGGTGTTTTCTTGCACATTTTGTCCCTTCAATTCCCTAAAGTTTTTCCAGTTCATTATGGCTTTCTACATATGAGCCAATGGATAAAATTGTTGTTTTATAGAAGTAATAAAATCTTACCATGTTTCTTGATTTCCTCCTTTGTCTTGGCTTCCCACCAAACAAGTGCTACACCTTCATTCTCAATGAAGCTAATTGGATTTTGGTATCATCATCTTGAAGGTTATGGATTCTCAAATAGACCTCCAATTGCCTAATAAAATTATCAAGCTTTTCTGCATTGACTTCACCATTAAACATTGGAAATTCAAACTTAACATCAAGTTTTAAAAAAGGACTTTTACCAGTGTTATTTGACTTGTGTGGCTGATGTACTGAAGAAGAAGTAGAGGATGATGAAAATGAGGGTGAGGATGATGGCTCTCCATTGCCTCCATTTCCTCCATTTACCTTCTTTGAATTATATTCATCATTGTGACCTCCTGAAGATCCATGTCCTTCCTTGTGAAGTTTGGATCCTTCTCCTTCTAGTCTCTCATTCCTTTCTTGATAAAGGACTCTAACCATCTCAGTCATTTCAAGGAATGATTTCCTGAATACTCTTTCTTCCTCTTTGGGATCAACTTATTCATGGATTTCTCCTTCTCTATGAGACATGCTTAATGTAGCTTCTTCTTCTTTAGGAGGTGAACTAGGTGGTGGAGATTGTGGCAATATTTCTCTCATTTTCTTTGGCTCTTCTTGAGACCCTTCTACTCCCACCAATTTGCCTTCACCTCTCTTGAGCTTGAGTCTTGCAAGCATCTAGAACTTGAAAACAGTTAAACAATTATTTGCACAAAACGACACCAGAGAATAAACTCTAGCTCTTATACCTATCTGATTTGAAACATCTGTATTAGTTTTGTTGTGCTAAGTGTCTTTTCAATTTATAAACATGTGCATACTTGTCTCATTAGTTTGCTTAAGGATTGAGGATTTTAACCATGAATTGTAGATGATTTTGTGAATTAGAAGCATGAAATAAGCACAAATAACACTGAACAATAGTGTAAAACATAGAAATAAGTCACCACATAAAATTTACACAGCAGACATGATGAAGAATTTCACCCCTCCTGGGCTACATCTGCTGGTCCAGCTGCCATTGACATGTCCATCTTTCATTATGCTCAAAATTTTGCAAATACATGTATCTACAAGCCTCTAATGGTTGTTTCTCTTCACCAATGGCTCCAGAATGCTCCAATTAGTAAAAAATGGCTCTTCATTCACTCTGAATGGGCGAAAATTGAGTCTCCTACTCTTTTTCCCAGTTACACCTATAAAATATCCACTAAAAGTGGAGAACTCCACTTAACTGGAGTTAAAATAGCCAACTATGCCCAAAATGGCACGCTAGCCAAAACTCCACTAGATTTAACTGTAACATAAAGTGTAATGGTTGGGGTGGCCACATGCGCACCCCAAACCCTAGCCTGACCATAACGGTTGGCGGAACTACAGGCATAAACCAGAGGTTGAATGGAGTTTTAAACGTTGTGCTAACTTAACCGCGTGGAGATAACGATAACATAACCGTTGCATCTGACATGCCGCAGAACTGCCTGCGGAAATTTTTTTGGAGGTTAGCTTTTATGTTGGAGTTTGTTGTTGTAATTTGAACACCAAGGGGACCGTTGGCGGGTTGGGACCGTCAGCGGTCCCCAATCGCCAATCTCTAATACATGAAACTTGAAATAGAACTAGTGAACCATATATGTTAAGAATCATGTGTAGCTCGAGAGGTTGTGTCGTCTGCGTGCTCTGTTGGAGGTCGTGGGGTCAAGCCCTGCGGACCTTCACCCAAAATTTTAAGAAACCATTAAGGGGACACATGGCAACCTCAAGGCTAACCACGTGGCACCCTTGAATTGGTCCTCCAAACCAATGTACAAACTCATTCAACCAATAGAAGGCCGCCAGTTGTCATCCTGCAGTTGGTTCTGAGAAAGGAATATTCCTCAAAATATTCCTTTTACTGATTGTACCTCCACCCTACTGACTGTGCATCCCAGTCAAACCTATCGCAAAATTTACCTATTTGGCTTTTCAATCAGAACTTGATATATCCCTCATACGACATTAGTTTTTCGAACCGTTCGCAGCACCGCAATCGGGAAGACGAGATCTATGCAACCATCCTAGTTTCAACCCAATCCTGTAACTTTGAATTTTGAGAAAAATTTCTGAACTCCTAATCATATAGGGTCCAAAAAAAAAAATTTGGGGCACTACCCTAGACCGTGCAGGGGGGTTACTTCCCCCCCCCCCCCCCCTTGTGGCCCCCTGCACCTAATTCTAATTGTGGAAATAATATAACACACACCCATTGTTTCTCTACACCAAGAGAACTTCTTAGAGCTCACAAACTTGGTCAATGTATCTGCAACATTCTTCAAAGTGTCCACCTTCACGAGCAACACCTTTTTATCCTCAACCATATCTCTCACAAAGTGATACTGAACATCAATTTGCTTTATCTTTTAATGATAAGCAAGGTTCTTAGCCAAGAAAATTGCACTTTTGCTATCACAGTCTATCCTTATAGCTCACTGCACTAACCACATACTTGAACACAATATCTGCAACCAAATTTCTTCCTTTATTGCATGAGTGTTTGCCATGTATTCTACCTCTATAGTTGAAAGAGCTACTACAGACCGTCTTTTACTCATCCAACTGACTGCACCTCCAAATACACTAAACACATACCCACTTGTAGATCTTCTTTGATCCAGATCTCCATCCCAGTCAGCATCAAAAAAGCCACGAATTTCCAAAACTTTGTCCAATCCTGGTCTTCCTTGGTAGCACAGACCATAATCACTAGTGCCACGCAAATATATGAAAATATGCTTCAGTGTTGTGCAATGCTCCTTCCTTCGTTTTGACATAAAATTGCTCAATAATCCCATTGCATGTGCAATGTCTGGTATTGTATAAACCATTTCATACATCAGGCTATCCACTGCACTTGGATATGGAACACGATAAATGTCCTCTTCTTCTTCTTGTGTCTTGGGACACTGTTAAGCATACAACTTCACACTTGTAGGAATAGGAACCTTCACCAGTCTACTATCCTGCATACTGAACCTCTGCAATATTGTCTTGACATATTTCCTCTGGTTTAACCAGAGCTTCCTCTTTGCCTGATATCTCTTAATTTCCATGCCCAAAATATAGTTTTCAGCACCAAGATCCTTCATGTTGAATTTGGAGAACAATTGGGTCTTCAAATCCTAGATAATTTATTTGTCAATTCAAACTAGAAACATATCATCCACATGCAAGACCAAACAAATAACATTGTCACTAATTAATTTAAAATACACACAGTGATCCTCTTTTCTTCTGGTGAAGCCAAGTCCCCATATATAGGTATCAACTTTATGACACCACATCCTTGGTGATTGTTTTATCCTATACATAGACTTTTTAACCTGCATACCAGTTATTTCTTACGCTTCACCACAAATCATTCAGGTTGCTTCATGTGATATCCTCTTCTAGATCCTCATTAAGAAATGATGTCTTCACATCCATTTTTTCTACCTCAAAATCAAATGCAGCAGCAACAGATAAAAGGAATCTAATAGAAGTAACCTTGGCAACCTGAGAAAAAATATCACCAAAATCAATTCCCGGCACCTGGGAATAACCTTTTGCTACCAACTGAGCTTTGTATTTCTCTGCCTTGCCTTCTACATTATTTTTCTTCTTAAACACCCATTTTCTCCCAATGGGCCTCCTTCAATCCGACAACTCCACCAGATCCCATGCCTCCTTTTTGTGCAAGGATGCCATTTCATCAACCATGGCCTCCTTCCAGAGTTTTCCATCCTCTGAATCCACTGCTTCCCTGATAGTTCTGGGATCATCATTAGTGATATTTAAAGAAAAATTTGAACATAAAGTAGATGGACTATACCTTTCTGGTTGCCTTCTTTCTCGAACTGATCTTCTCATAGCTGGAGTTTGTGGCTCTTCCTCTTCTGAATATTGTTCTATTGTAGAGTATGATTCTTCCTCCTTTAGCTCAAACTCTATCTTCTCAGGTTCCTTTGGTAGGAATTCATGTTTAACAACATCTTTCACCTCTCTAAACACCAAATCTCAGTTGTACACAACCTTCCTTATTTTTGGGTTCCAAAGCTTGTAACCTTTTAAACCATCCTTATACCCAGTAAAGATGCACTTTTCAGATTTATTATCCAACTTGGTCCTTTTCTCCTTTGGAACATGTACATATGCATCATATCCAAATACCCTCATATGTGAAAGAGAGGGTTTCTTACCAGTCCATACCTCATGTGGAGTCTTATCCTTCAACGTTGATGAAGGTGATCTATTAACTAGGTAACATGAAATCTCCATTGCCTCTTCCTAGAATTCCTATCCTGGTACCACTAAGCATGCTTCTTGCCTTTTCCATCAGCGTTACGTTCATTCTTTCTGCAACTCTATTTTTCTGAGGTATGCATGGAGTATTCTTCTACCATGCTATACCACACTTCTTAAAGAACTCTTCAAATTCCTTCTTGAAGAACTCTCCACCATTATCTATCCTCGACACCTTTATCTTCTTCTCTGTCTGGTTTTTCACTAGAGCCTTATATTCTTTAAATATGTCAAAGACTTCAGATTTCTTCCTCAAGAAATATATCCATGTATTCCTTAGAAGTCATCTATGAATGAAACATAGTACACAGACTTACCCAGTGATGGAACTGACATAGGTCCAAACACATCATTGTGCACAAGCTCTAATATATTGTTTGCCCTCTTATCACCATAAGGAAAACTCACCTGATTCTTCTTCCCATATACAGAATGTTCACAAAAATCAAAATCTAAAGAGAAATTAGACATATATTCTACCATACCATTACCATGCAGTATCAAAAGGCCCTTCTCTCCAATATTTCCAAGCCTTTAATGCCATAGCATGGTCTTTTCTCTAGAGACCACTAGGCTTTCTGCTCCACTTTCAGGAACCACAAAACTGTTGCACCCATCAATAGCAGTGCTACCCAAAAGCTTGTATAGAGTTTCAATCCAAAATCCCTGCATCAATACAAGTGTTCCCTGGACCATCTTTTAGGTATCTTTCTCGAACATTGTTTTTACACTTGCATCATCCATCTTGCTTATAGAGATTAGATTTATGGCCAATGCAGGAATATGCAGAACAATAGGAAGTGTTCTAATCCTTCCACCTTGCAGCTTCAACTTGAATTTTCCGCGTCCAACAATTCTGGCCTTCTTATCATCCCCTAAGAAGACATCACCACCATCATACTTCTCATACTTGCAGAACCACTCCCTATGGGGAGTGAAGTGGAAGGATGCACTTGAGTCAATCAATCATTCCTCATGATCTACATGTGTATTTTAAGAAGAAGCAAAATACACATCCCCACCTTCATCTGAGGTGGTTTTCACCTCTACAAAAGGAGTATTATCAGATCCCTTTCCTTTCTCAGGAGATTTAGATCTTTAGTCCTTTTTGAAGTGCCCTTCCTTTCCGCATTTGCAGCACACCATTACAGGCTTTCCTAGAGATTTAGATCTCCCTCTAGATTTAGATCCCCCACTCGAAAAATTATTTTTGTTTATGTTCTGGGACCTTCCTCGTACAGATAAGGCATCTCCATTCTGGCCCTCCATATTTTCAGTCTCATTTACTCTGACAGCAAGGCTAAGATAATTTCATCAAAATTCAAGGTAGTTGTATTGCTACCTATTTCAATAACCAAACTATCCCACGAATCTACTAGAGAACACAACAAACTGATGCACTTATATTCATATGAGATTTTAATATCAACATATGACAACTGACTTACCACATTATTTAAGGTGTTCAAATGCTCTGTCACCGAGTCTTCATCCTTCATTCTCAGGTTATAATTTTTTTTCCAAAGGAACAATTTATTAACCAGAGACTTAGATTGGTACAAAGTCCGTAACTTGACCCACAAAGTCTTCACCATAGCTTCCCCAGATACATTCAAAAATACTTAATCTGAGATACACAACCGTATTGTGCTCTTTTCCTTCCGATCCAACTTCGCCCAATCTTCATCTTACATTGTCATTGGTTTAGCACCCAGATCTACCGCGATCCACTAATCTTTATCCACCAGCAGATCCTCCATATTGGGATTCCACAACTCAAAGATTTGACCATTAAATTTCTTGATCTCCATCTTTCCATTGCTCACCATCTTCTTTCACCGCAAGGATCGATCCCGCAGATCTCCCACTGAACAGGGTCTACCACAGGCCTGAGCAAAAAACCCCTCAGCAGCAAAGGTGTCCCCTTGAAGCCGAAATAGTTCTAATAACAAATGTAGGTTCTAACCCTGTACATAAATTATCTGCAAACATATTATTAAAAACAGAAAATAAACAATAGCGAAAGCATAAAACATAAAACAAATATACATAGATATTTTCCCCTGGATCCCAAACAGGGACTACTAGCTTGATTTTTCATTATATTCCTTTTAGAGTTACACCACATATATATACATGTCGAAGCATTCATAAACCCCAACCCATTAACCCTGAATTATAACATAACCGTAGTTCCCTTGACTGGATCTACAAAATACTAGGAGTAGAAAACCATCATGCCCAAAACCATATGCAAACCCATGCACAAAACCATAAGCGGGTCTGCCCACCTAATATAGGATCTAATCGTGGAAAGAATATAATACACACCCAAAAGATCTATCATCATATTTTAAGATGTTTCATCATATTTCACGATCTTTCGTCGTCTTTCGTCATTTTCTACGATATTTCACAATTTTTCATGATATTTTGAGATTTTTTTTCATATTTGACATTGTTTCGTCATCTTTCATGATATTTTAGGATGTTTTGTAGTCTTTCATTATATTTCGTGGTCTTTTGCGATATTTTAGGATGTTTCACATGCTCTCACAACCTTTCATCATATTTCATGATCTTTCATCATCTTTCATGATATTTAGGATGTCTCACAATATTTCGTGGTTTTTTGCCATATTTCTTCATCTTTTAAGATGTTTTGTGATCTTATATGACCTGTTGTCATATTTCATGGTATTTTAGGATGTTTTGTGATCTATTGTCATCTTTTGCGATATTTCGCCATCTTTCACTATTGTACATCAAGTTTCATCATCATTCATGATCATTTTTCATATTTTACGATCTTTTAGGATTTCTCCCAATCTTTCTTGATCGTTCAAAATCTTTTGTGTTGTTTCATCCTCTTTTGTTATCTTTTGTGATCTTTCATGAACTTTCACAATCTTTCACGATCGTTTGTGAACTTTCTTCATATTTCATGATATTTTGTGGTCTTCCATGATCTTTCGTGTTTTTTCATCATCTTTCGTCATCTTTTGTGATCTTTCGTAATTTTCGTCATCTTTCGTCATATTTTAGGATGTTTTGTGATATTTCACAACCTTTCATTGTATTTCATGATATTTGTGATATTTTGTGATCTTTAATGATTTTCATCATCCTTCACAATGTTTTATCATCTTTCACGATATTTTAGGATGTTTTTTGGTCTTTCGTTATCTTTCATGGTCTTTTACGATCTTTTGTGATATTTTTGGGTGTTTCATAGACTTTTACAATCTTTCATCTTCTTTCGCGATCTTTTAGGATGTTTCGTGATCTTTTATGATTTTTCATTGTCTTTCCTGATTTTTCGTCATATTTTAGGATGTTTTGTGGTCTTTCGTTACATTTTTTTCATATCTTGTGATATTTTGTAATCTTTCAGTGTCTTTTGTCATCTTTCATGATATTTTAAGATGTTTTGCGGTATTTCGTAACCTTTTTCATCTTTCGTGATCTTTTGTAATCTTGCAGGGTCTTTTGTCATCTTTCATGATATTTTAGGATGTTTTGCGGTATTTCGTAGCCTTTAGTCATATTTCGTGATCTTTTGTCATCATTCAGGATCTTTCATCATCTTAAGTGATATTTTAGGATGTTTTACGATGTTTCTTCATATTTCGAGATCTTTCGTCATTTTTCATGACATTTTTTTTAATCTTTTGCGATCTTTTAGTATTTTTCGTAGTTTTTCTTGATCTTTCATCATCTTTCGTGGTCTTTTGTCAATTTTTTTAATCTTCCATGATATTTGATGATCTTTCATGGTCCTTCGCGATATTTTGTTATCTTTCTTCATATTTCGTGATCTATTCAATCTTTTTTTGATCTCTAGTAAATTTCCACCATCTTTCGTCATCTCTTTGTGATTTTTTGTGATTTTCCATCATATTGCATGATGTTTTCTCATCTTTCAAGATCTTTCATCATCGTTTAAGATGTTTTGCTATCTTTCGCAATCTTTCATCACCTTTTGCGATATTTCATCATCTTTCACAATATTTTTTCAACTTTCGCGATCTTTTAGGCTTTTTATTGATGTTTCATAACATTTCGTGATCTTTCATCATACTTCATCATTTTTAAGGATGTTTTGCATCTTTCGTGATCTTTCATGACCTTTCATGATTTTTCGCCATTTTTCACGATATTTAGGATGTTTTGTGGCCTTTCATCATCTTTTGCAGTCTTTTGCAATCTTTTGTGATCTTTGAGGATGTTTCACATACTTTCACAATATTTTGCAATATTTAATCATCTTCGCAATCTTTCATCATCTTTCGCAATATTTTAAGGTGTTTTGCAATCTTTCACAATTTTTTGTCATCTTTCGTTATCTTTTATGATATTTCATCACCTTTTAGAATGTTTTGCACTGTTTCGTGACCATTTTCCATCTTTCATCATCTTTCAAGATATTTTAGGATGTTTTGCGATATTTCGTCATCTTAAATGATCTTTCATCATCTTTCGCGATCTTTTTTCATCTTTTGCGATATTTCGTCATATTTTGCGGTTTTTAAAATTTTTTCATCATCTTTTGTCATATTTCATGGTATTTCATGGTCCTTCGCAATCTTTTGTGATATTTTTTCATCTTTCATGATATTTTTTCATCTTTCGTGATATTTTTTGGTCTTTTGTGACCTTTCATGATTTTTCATCATCTTTTGTCGTCTTTTGCAATATTTCATAATTTTCGTCATCTTTTATGATGTTTTGCGATCTTTCATGATATTTCGTCATATTTTAGGATGTTTTGCAGTTTTTCGTGAACATTTTTTAATCTTTCGTCGTCTTTCGTTATCTTTTAGGATGTTTCACGGACTTTTGTAATATTTCATCATATTTCGTGACTTTTCATCATCTTTCGTGATCTTTTGGGATGGTTCGGCGTCATTCACAAGTTATTGTGATTTTTTGGCATCTTTCGCCATATTTTAGGATGTTTTGCGCTCTTTCGTGACCTTTTGTCATATTTCATGATATTTTTTCATCTTTCATGATATTTCATCATCATTCATGAAATTTTAGGATTTTTTGTGGTCTTCATGATATTTCATCATCTTTCGCAATCTTTAAGGATCTTTTGTCATGTTTCACGATCTTTCATCATGTTTTATCATCTTTCGCAACATTTTTTCATCTTTTTTTTTTATCTTTTAGGATGCCTCATGGTATTTCTTGATATTTCATCTTTCACAATCTTACACTATATTTACAATCTTTCATATTTTTTCATCATCTTTTGACATCTTTCATGATATTACACGGTCTTTCGCAAACATTTGCGATCTTTCATGGTTTTTCATGGTGTTTGTGATATTTCTTCATCTTTTGGGGGTTTTCAGTGATATTTTGTGATTTTTTTATCATCTTTCATCATCTTTTGAGATATTTCATGATTTTCTGTCATCTTTCATCGTCTTTTAGGATGTTTTGCAATATTTTATGATTCTTCACAATATTTGGTGGTATTTCACGTTATTTCATGATTTTTCATCATCTTTCGCGACGTTTCGTGATCTTTTAAGACCCTTCATCATCTTTTGGAATGCTTCACTGACTTTTTTGATGTTTCATCATCTTTCGCAATCTTTCATCATCCTTCATCATTTTTTTATGATCTTTCTCGATCTTTCATGATCTTTTGTGATTTTTCGTCATATTTTGCATTATTTTGTCATCTTTCATGATATTTTAGGATGTTTGGGGTCTTTTGTTATATTTCATAGCCTTTTATTATATTTAGGATGATTTGTGGTCTCTGTTATGGTTTCATCTTCTTTCATGTTCTTTCGGGATCTTTCCAAAAAATTTGTGATATTTATTCATATTTCATGATTTTTTGCGGTCTTTTATGATTGTTTGCAGTCTTTTATGATTTTTCATCATCTTTCATCATATTTCACATTTTTAGGATGTTGTGCGATCTTTCATGGTATTTTGTGATCCTTCGTGATTTTTTAATCTTTCGTGAAATTTCATCATTTTTCAAGATCTTTCATCATCTTTTAAGACGTTTTGCGATCTTTCACAATATTTTGTAGTCTTTCATCATCTTTCGTGATATTTCATCGTATTTCATCATATTTCATTATCATTTTTCATATTTTATGATTTTTCATGGACTTTCTTAAGGTTTCATCATCTTTCATCATTTTTAGTGATCTTTCGCGACCTTTCGTTATATTTCTCAATATTTCTTCATGATATAGGTGTATACTGGTGGCCACTCGCCTATTCCACTTGGACCCCCTACATTGTTTCTTTTCAGTCTCCTTAATTGTAACACAAATTATTATTTTTGGAAATTTTTCGAGTCCTAAACTTCTGGGTCCGTTTTGAGGGACTAAAAGACGTTTTTAAGGAAAACAGAGACCCAAAAAGTCCCAAATTAGATAAATTGTTTTTTTCGACCTCCTCTTTGAGTTCTTAGAAATGAGGTATTATGATAGCCAAACAGAGAGCGTTTGACAAAGTTATGACCCCGAGCAATTGACGTTCCAACTTACCACGACGGGGCCCACAAGATTTTGGCACTTCATCTCCTAGGGTTAGGTTTTTGGATATTTAGGGTTTCTCATTGTTTATCAATGATAAAAAGCTCACCAACCCTCATTGTAACATAGTTCAGAGGCATGTAGTTGCCACATCTATTCTCAGAGAAGAGCTACCATCGCTCAAGCTAGTTTATTTCCATTATGTATGTAAGCATATTTTGATTATTTGTATTAATGAAATGAAGGGTTATTTCTGCTCCATTTCTATATTTATGGTTATATTTGTATTACGTTGCATTCATAGTTAAGTTTGAATCATATCATATTTCATGATATTTTAGGATGTTTTTCAATCTTTCGTCATCTATCGTGATCTATTGCAATATTTCATGATGATTTAGGATGTTTGTAGAATTTTTCAATCGTTCATCATCTTTCACAATTTTTCATCATCTTTCGCGATGTTCTAGGATGTTTCATGGTCTTTCGCGATATTCCATCATTTTTGTTATCTTTCATGGTATTGTAATATTTTATGCGGCCTTTTGTCCTATTTCGTGATATTTCGTAATGTTTCACGATCTTTCATCAATTTTCATGATGATTCATCATGTTTCAACACCTTTCGCAATCTATTACATCTATTTCAATATTTTAGGATTTCTCGCGCTCTTTCATGATATTTCTTAGTATTTTTGTCATCATTTGTGATCTTTCATGATTTTTTGTCATCTTTTGTGATATTTAATTATGATTCGGCGTCTTTCACGTTCTTTCATCTTTCGTCATATTTTAGGATGTTTTGCGATCTTTCATGAATTTTTTTCATCTTTCATGATATTTCATCACCATTTGTGATATTTTAGGATTTTTTGCGGCCTTCATGATCTTTATTCATCTTTCGCGATATTTCGTCGTCTTTTGTAATATTTTTTCATCTCTTGCAATATTTTATGATTTCTCACAGTCTTTCTTGATATTTCATTATCTTTCATGATCTTTCACTATATTTTACGTCCTTTCACGTTCTTTCATCATCTTTTGTCATCTTTCATGATATTTCGCGTCTTCCATAGTGTTTTGTGATCTTTTGCGGTATTTTTTAATTAGTCTTCATCTTTTAGGGATTTCAATGATATTTCATGATTTTTGCATCATATTTCATCATCTTTTGTGACATTTCATGATTTTATGTCATCTTTCGTCATCTTTTAGGATGTTTTGTGATCGTTCATGATCTTTCGCGATCTTTCATGGTCTTTCATGATATTTCGTGACTTCTCATCATATTTCACGACGTTTCTTCATATTTCAAGATCTATCATAATATTTTAGGATGTTTCGCTGACATTCTTGATGTTTCATCATATTTCATCATTTTCTATGACATTTCACGATCTTTCGTGATCTTTTGTGATTTTTCGTCATATTTCACATTGTTTCATCATATTTTGTGATATTTTAGGATGTTTTTCAGTCTTTCGTTATATTTCATAGTCTTTTGTGATATTTTATGATGTTTCACATGCTCTCTCAACCTTTCATCATCTTTCATGATCTTTCTGTTGGCATTTCTGGTATCCTAGTATATTGAATTGATTGTCCTTGATGGAAACTCTCTGACAAAGGATGCAGACTGTATAAAGAACTCAGAAAACCATTAGAAGTTCTATACAAGCAGAATATACGAATGAATGTGAATTGAACGAAGCTCTGTATTTAATGGGAAATTCGATGTAAATAAGGGTCTAAATTCTCTGTGAATTATATGTATACTCTTGATAGAATTCAGTAGGAAGGATAGTTGAGTCCCTGTGGACAATTATGAATCATTGTGAAAGCATGGTCTGTAAACATCATAAGCTCTGCGGAAGGAGTAGATTCGTGAACCTGTATAAGGTAATTTTGAGGAGTATTGATTGGACAAATCATTATCGATTACATGAATTATTTTTCATTGATACTAGTATCTCTCTCCGAGTAATGCATTGCCGAACATTTGATTGCTAAGGTCATGATACAATGAGCAATGGGAATGTATAACCTGATGAAGCAGCGTGTTATAGTATGCGGAGGAGTATTACTACGAAACTCCCTACCGCATGATTGGACCGAACTCTATTGAAATAAACCCAAGTTGTGAACCTCAGTTAAGGGACCAAAAGGAATAGTGTAACCCGACTTAAATATGGTTTGGTCACTGTTCCAAAACCACGAGCGGGTTTACGAAGCCGGATTGCCCATATTGCACCGCCTTTCGGAGATAAGTGGTTTCTTCGAGTTGGGGAGCGACTCCATAGAACGGGCGACACGCATCCCTGTATGAATCCACAAAACCGCTTGTCACTGCGCGCCATCGCACATTATTGTTCGACCCAGGATGCCCAGCGATATTGTTGAGCACTGTAGATCTGGAGGGAAGCCATTGGACGATGGTCGTATGAGGAAGATGCGTGAAGGTTAACCAAAGTATGGCAGCCATCGCGCATTATTGTTCGCGCGTCTTCACTGAGCGATATCCGTTCGATCAAATGAGGCGGCGCGACGCGATAACAACCGTCGATTGGAGACGACCGTTAACGTTGGGGCCCATACCCGCGGACACAACTAGCGCACCGGATATCGAGATGAATGGCAGAGATTGAGTGTGGGGGCACAACTAGCGCACCGGATATCGAGACAAGTGCCTCCGAAGTTGACCGAGTTGACTGCGGGGACAACAAGTGCGGGGGCACCAGCCAAAAATTCTCATCTGTATCTTGAGAGCCCCCGCAGTGACGAAATACGCTGAGTTGGTCACAACTGTCTTCCACATCGAATGGAGACGACCGATTGGGGCGCATACGCATGTATTGAGGTTTGCAGGTTTAACCAAGGTTGTTTAAATTAAATATAAATTATGATGAAAAGCGATTGGGCCATAATTTTGTATGTTATTCCAAAGTTGGTGGAATGAATAAACCTGGGGGTCGACATATGAAGGTCATTACTAAAGGAAGTTGATTATGAGAAGTTTTTTGGGGTTTGGGTAGACCCCGCTGGATTATCTAATTGATCCCGTCCAGGAATACCATCAGCGGTTTGGTGGTTTTGACTCGTGGTTTTAATAAAGGCAAAAACTATATAAGGAGAGGAGGATTATAGTAAAGGGCGTGCATGTGGAAGGGTTGTTAATAAATAAATATATTTAAGAGATATCTGGATATATGATGCACCTATGGATATGATCTAGAAATGATGAATCTCTATGATGACCGGCAAAAAGAAATGATGAAGACCTGATGGAAATCTTGATGAAGAAATTGAAGAAATCTGGTGGATCTGAGGGTTGAAGCCTTCTGTATGAAAGTAGCATCCCCGCCGCAGAAGCAGGTGTTAAAATCAGGGGGTTGGAGCTCCCTTCCAGCAGTAGCTGGAAAACGAGAGAAGGTTATAGCCTTCTGCAGGTGGGTGCCTGCGTGCTGGTATGAGTCTGCGCCAGTACATGGTTGTAAGATGTTTTCTTTATAATAAAATATTGAAGGCTGAGACAACGGCAGCGGTGGTTTTCTCCCGACTTGGGTTTCCACCTTAAATCCTGGTGTTCATGTGTATTGCTTATGTGTGATGGTTTATTCTGTTATTACTGCACATGCTTACTACTAACTAAACATCTGATGAATGAATTTTGCAATGATCTAAGTAAAGAATTAAATGTATAATAAGATCTCTGGACATATGCAAGTTTTCTTAAAGATATCCACATTTATATGCGAGTTGGGTTCAATAAAGTAACGTATGGGTTTAAGAGAAACAAAAAGTTAAAATTTTTCAGTCAGATCTAAATATTGATTCACCCCCCCTCTCAGTATTTTTCCCAACACTTTCATCATCTTTCATGATCTTTATGATATCTCACGATATTTTGTGGGTTTTCACCATCCTTTGTCATCTTTTAAGATGTTTTGTGGTCTTATGTGAATGTTTTGTAGGTAAATCCCCACTGCGGACAGAGGCGATCCCTCTAACCCTAGGGTGGGTCTAGCAGCAAGAGGACATGCTAATGCGTCGATTCCCAGTTAATGAATGTAATTGATTCGGGATAGATGTCCTACCTTTGTTCCAACACAGTTTTCGTAGCTATGGCAGCAGTCTCTTGATCTTCATTCCGACACGTCACGGTCCTTCAGCAGTGGTAATTAAGTGCTTGCAAAAGGATCATAGAACAAAAGCATCATACGAAACAATATTTGCATTCATAACTATCTAATTGGTCAAGGATAATTAAACGTATTGCACATATTTAACCATATCAACACAAGAAGAGAACCAAACATCAGTCATGTATTAAGTAAGAGAAAGAAAGAGATTACAACCAAATGAGCCTTGACGTCACAGCCTCCTTCAATGGGTCCATTCAAAATGCGTCTCAAGCATTTGTCAGGGAATTGGAACTGGAGAGGCAATCAGCCTAGACTCTCTCTCGACAAAGGGTCTCTCTCTAATCTATCTCACACCAGCTATATCAGACTGTTTCAGGTATTCTCCAAAATGTTCAGCTTTCCAAACCATTCAGCTAGCTGCATCTATGTGAGAGAGATGTATTTATATAAGGGGAGGAGGAGGTTGGGATCCCTCATATGGTGGAAGGGAGGCCTTATCCTTTGGGAGGTTGCCCCAAATTTAGGAAACAAGAAGCCAAAGGAAGGTGCTCGACGTTATTCAGTCAAACAACCCATGCTGACTCGCTCACGAAGTGGTTGGAAATGAAAAATTTGCTTATATATTTAAGAAAATTTCCAAAAACAGCTTGGCACAGGCAGTCCACTGAGACAGAGTGCCAATGGGCATGGGGCCCAGTGCTAATTTCACTTATTGGCGCAAGGCCGTAACTGCCTGCCAGTGCTGACCCAAAATCATGTGTTTTTTATGGTCTGTTCCAGAAATAGTCAATGGAGGAAATGTTATCCTCATGGAAAGGGATGCAATGACACTTTTTTCAAGGCATGACACTACATATAAGTCACAAAAATGGTCCTCTAATGTGCGGGATTTGGATTGCAGGGATGGTGACAAAATGTTGTATAACATATGCCCCCTAAAGCATGAGGTCTGAGAGAGAGGGAGGAGTGAAATTCTTTACGAGAACAAGTTCAAACCAAACACCACTGTCAGAATACCTGGAAGTACAAATACAACTGATATCTCTGATACATGAACATGTGGCATGGGCACAACCATCCATAATAGAGTACATATAAACTGATATCTGAGGTATGGACACAGCCATCCAGCAGTAAGGATAAATAAATAGACTCAGGTATGGTCATAGCCATCCAATCAAAAGATTCATGCATATATCATGATAAACCAAAATATCCTGTAGCCTAGATCTTATCAGACAAAATCCAAGGTCTTGCGCTCCATCTTGACCTGAACAAGTACATATTCAAGCATGCGAATGTGTGAGCTGAAGTCGAACATGCAAGAAAGTCACCTAATTACCATCCAATGATGAAAGTTGTTAACAAGAACGAGAGAAACCACCAATAATGACAATGGATCTCAAGGTACAACTAGTACAATCCACAGAATGCGAATAGTGATCTGGCATAAAACACTTGCAAAATCACTCGATCGAAGGCCAATAATGAGGACCTGTCATCAAATCCGAAGAAATTTCCATTAAGGCATGCAAGATCCAAGGTATTTGAAGGGAGTCTCTAGATCAACTTCCTAGATAATGAGCTGAAGTCGACAGGAAGTGACCTGGTCGAAGGTGGGCAATAATTTTTCCCACATCATCGACACGAGACAGAGGAATGTGATAATAGTGAATCAGGACCAAAAAGAGGATCAAAGGAAGGTTGAAAAATTCAAACATAAACTTCTCTTGAACATATCAGCGACACGACTCCGGATTTGGCAGTATTTGACATCAAGGGATCTGAGTTCATGATGACGTGGTAAAGAGCAGATGAGCGGTCAAAGCAGATTACCCAAACCCACGGAGGCACAAATGACGAAATGAGATGTCCCCAACCCGATATGAATGCAGATGAGTGTCATGTTCAAGAGCAACATAATGCCAATACAACTGAGAACTGGTTCCATTTCCCCCCACCATTGCTGACGAGTACCCCAATTATTTTTTGAAAACAAGCTTGAAGGGGATAACACATGCTTATCATGTAATTTTTCCCTTCGGACAAATCCATCTTAGTACATTTTATGAGCCCTGAGAAGGAGGAACTCGGTTACATCATGGTGATGGTTTCTGATGTCATTTAGGTTTTAATGAGTCTGACAAAGGAAGAACTCAACATATTTTCATGTTTAGAGAGTTTGAAAAGAAGTGGAAAAGAAAAATCCAAAAATCCCTTTTCGTAGATAGTCTCACAGATCCGAAAAGGTAGAAAACTATATTTGAGAGAACCTCTTAGTCGTGATAGGCTAAGGTATTCCTTTTTCATAAATAATCTATCCCAGCCCAAAAAATGGGTAAACATATACTGGGTAGATATCGTTTTGCGGTTAAACGAGTTCAAAATGACAAGAGTCTCGACAATATTTTCAATTTTAGAGAGTTAGAAAAGAGCTAAAAAATGACTCCAACAGTGACTTTTTCATGTTTTTACCGAGTCCGAAAAAGTATAAAATACAGCTCGTAACTTCATCATCGTCATGTCGAGGACCTATCGCTGCACAAGAGACACACGTAAAACCCATTTTTCGAATAAAATAGAAATATAATTGAAAATAATGCCTCAAAACCTAATTAGGGTTCTAAAAAGTTATAAAATTCCAAATATGGTAAAAAATAAATTACTTTTCACTTTTACCTCTTGTGAGCAATTTTTTACCCCTTTCCACTGTGATTTTGTGGCACTGATAGCGGGCAATTCGGAAGGGCAATCATGAATCCGTTTGTTCCAGGTAAGAACTCTCATCTTTCCCTGCATTTTGATTATTTTTGATTACCTGCAGCCCCAATTTTGTATACCTATGGGGGGATTTTGCAAAATCTAGGGTGTGGTGGTTGGCGTGAGTATCGGGCACGGACTCGCGCCAACCGGCCAAAAAATTGAACGGAGCCGCGCCAACTGCGGAATCTAATTTTAGCATGTAAATTACAACAAGAAAGCCCAATTTGACCATTCAAAAGCATTGGATTTAGCTAATGACAACCATATGGATGTTTTTCCAGGTGTGAAAAGACAAAATGGTGATTGAATGGAAATAATGAGAACACAGTGAAGAAGACTAGGAAGCCATGGGTAATGTGAGATGCATGGAAGCTCTCAAAGATTGCGGTCTTAAAAAATTATTTATGGCACCATGTCTCAGAGCTCAACCGGAGCTGTTGTAGTACTTGATCAGTGTCTAGGACATTGATCAGGAAAAATTCATTATTCACGACTAGGAACTTGAGATTGAAGTCTTAGATATCTATTTCATAATCAGATTGTCACGGAGGGGGGAAATACCAATAGTGACCGGTACTCGGCCCACAATGGAAAACATGGCTATGGTAATGGATAGAGTGTGCCAAGGAGAACGGAAAGGATCTAAAAGTAGGAAGGTGTATATCCAAACCATTCCCAATCTGGCACTTAGAGTAGTGCTACACACCATCACGCGAGCTGTAGGAGTTCAAGCTCCACATGAGGCTACAAAAACACAATTACTTCTTGAAGTGGATTGCATGGCACTGACACTCTACAAATGGGCAGAGGTAGTAACCATCAACATCAAACTCCAGTTGAAAAAATGCAAGGATGGGAAGCTAAATAAGTTTGGCTACAGGTCCATATTGGTACCATTCATCTTGGAATGATTACCAATATTCTAGCATCAGGAGGCAATAGTTCCAACACCACCAGCCCAGGAGCCACGGATGGTCCGTTGGGCAGCTTTGATGCCAAGTTCAGGGGGTGGTCAACATATATCCTGGAGACCAAAGTTCTTTGAGTGGCTCCACTGATAGCTGATCGTCGTGGAGGACTGACCCTACTCTGGCACGGATTTCACTAGTGATGTAAACCTCCCACTCCTAGAAGGAGAGGATTGGGATGAATTATTAGGTAAGACTCATTTTTTGTTTTGATGAGTATTATGATTTTTTTGTTATGCATGCTCTGACATTAATCCATGTAATTGCAGATGTTCGCCCAGAGAGACCTGTAGGTATGTATCTGATAGCGTGGAGGATTCCTCACGACTTTGATGTGGCCCCTCATGGTGAGGGAGGCGAGGAGGAGGAAATCATACACAACTTGGAGGGAATCTCTCGTGGGATCTCGGACTATGTGTGATTCAATGATTTTCCTCGCACGTACCAGAAACACACTATAGAGGTGTCAATCTATGTTCACCGCTTGCTAAGGTGGCTTGTATGGGCAGTGACGTGCTATCATGAGCGTCACACCGATTAGACACCTAGGTTTTATTTCCGCATATTTTTTGAGAGACATAATGTCTCAGGATGTAACCGAAACATACATATTTTTTGAACTTATGATGCACATGGATGAAAACACTCGACATATATATATATACATATATTTTCCTGTATGGATCTTGTCATGTGATGATGATTTTTTACAAATTACGCAAATTTCTATCTAATACAATGTTAGCTATTGTATCAGTTAATGCATTCATTTGTCTAGGAATATGTTGATATGTAATTTAATTGAAATTTCTTTCCAATAAACCAACACGAAAATACAACCTTAAGATGTGAGGGTTTCTAACAGAATAATTTCCACTGAGTTGAAGAACAACAAGTTGTGAGTCTAGGTTAACAATTAATGCACAAATGTCGAGAGAAATGGCCTCAGTTAATAGTTCAATAATAGCACTATATTCAGCGACATTGTTTGTGGTTCCTCCTAAACAAATACCTTGAAGGCCTATCAACTCACCAACACGATCCTAAAACACCCACGCTGCTGAAGACAGGTTTCAGGTACTGCGAGAAGCACCATCCGTGAAACCGACATAAGGGGTAATGGACATCTGCACAATAAGCAACGATCCAATAAGAAATAAAATGCTTTCAAAGCACACCAATCCAAAAATGTACAAAACTAAAAATAACATGTATGTACAAAAAACAAAACATGCACGAATGACTCATGAATAGTACTTTTTAATATACAACCCATTTCTGGGATGATCCAGAGGATGACCTTCATAATCAACAAGCTCAGAGGCCCCATTCTGTAAAAAATTCTTAACAATGTAGGGCCCATGCCACATGGGTTGAAATTTTCCTTCCCCCAGCTTATCATGAGCTTGGTCGTACATGAGGACGAGGTCTCCTTCTATGAAGGAATGAGGGGAAAACGACTGGTCAAAATGAGCTTTGACCCGATTTTTCCGTGCTTCTATGGCAAGAGGAGCAAAGGGGAAAGTTTCATCAATCCTCTATAAATAGAGAAGACACTCTTCTTCTGGTGAAGTATTTAGCAGCAATTCAACAGCTAGTTTGAGTGAAGGTATTTCACATTCAATCGGAAGGGTAGATTCTAGAACATAGACAAGCTAGAATGGAGTGAATCCGGTTGCATCCTTCACTGAGGTTCGGTAAGCCCAAAGAGACAAAAACAACATGAGATGCCATATTTGTGCATCCCAATCATTTGTTTAAGCATAGTGATGAGAACTTTGTTCACGACTTCAACCTGGCCATTGGCCTAAGGGTAGTATGGTGTTGAGCTGTCATGATGTAGACCCAACTTGGAAGTCAACTCTGCCACCATGTAATGCCAAAAATCGGAACCATGATCGGTAACAGTGGCTTGAGGGACACCAAACCTAGAAATGACTTGATTGAATAGAAACTGTGTTGTTGTCTTACTGTCAGCCGTAAGTGTAGGCATTGCTTCAGCCCATTTGGTGAAGTAGTCCACGACTATGATGATATAAGCATGCCTCCGAGCTAAATGAGCGTTACACATCATAAAATTGATGCCCCACTTCACAAAGGGACCAACGGGAATGACAGGGTGAATATGGGAAGGCAGTGTGTGTATCTTGCGCTGATAGATCTAGCAATCATGGCACTTACGGGCACCAATGATGCAGTCTTTAAATATGGTGGGCCAGAAATACCCAACACGAAGAATATTTTGTGCAGTAGCATATCCAGACATGTGACCGCCACAGGTGCCACTGTGACAATCATTCAGGGCCTTTTCAACCTCCTCGAGAGTCAAACACCAGCAGAGAATGGAATCAACTGCGACGCGGTAGAGTGTATCTCCGACTATGCGATAGGGTTGTGATTGATGATAGATGCGTCGACGAGCATCCTTCGTCAACTCAGATCGGAAGGTGGAATTTTGGAGATATACGATGATATCACCATACCAAGGATCAAGGGTGCTAATCAAAAAAATCATGTCGTCTAGAATGTGTTCCTCAGAACCAGATGGAGTGGAATCGGAAGGGAGAGAGCAGATCAAATTAGCGAAGACTAATGACTTCTTCGACTTGGTGGTAGTGAATTCCAAATATAACTCTTGGAGGATGACAATCCACTTCGAGTACTTTCCCCCCATCAATTTACAAGTCAATATGTAAGCCATAGGGTTGCAATCAGAAATCACAGTCACTGTGCGCAACAGAATATAGTGACGAAAACGTTGGACAGCTTGAACAGTAGCCAACGCCAAATTCTTGACATGGGCATATCACGTTTCAGTATCGGGAAGGTTATGATACATATAGTAAATGACATGCTCATCACCATCATCATCGTCTTGTACCAAAACCATGGCATTCGTGCTAAACGTGGCAGCCAAATAGAGGGAGTAATCACGATGATAATTCAGAGGATGCAACAGAGGATAATTGATGAGCAACATCTTTACTGCATCAAAAGAGTTTTGGGCGATCTCATCCCAGAGGAATGGGATGCCTTGCTTCTGTAATCGCGAAAATCCTTTGGCCACTTTGGCATAGTTAGGTATAAAAGGGCGTAGGAAGTTAGCTTTCCCCTGCAGGCTCTGCAGCTGATGTAAGGAGGAAGGAGAGGGGAGATGAACGATAGCTTCAACTTTAAGTGGATCGAGACGAATCCCATATTTTGAAACGATAAACCCTAAGAGTCTACCGGAGCCAACGCAGAAGATGTGTTGAAGATTGCAACAAGAAACAGTGAATGAGGCATCCTGAAACATCATCCTTGATCCTAGTTGGAAAGTGATCACCTAAACTAGGTGGGGCCCACACAGGTGATTTTTGTCGCAGAGTCTATTTTTAGACTATGTCTATTTTTAGACATGTCAATCATATTCTATGAGTTGCAGTATGCTATTTGTGGATGGTTGGTCAAGTTGGAAAAATAGATGGACTTCTATTTTTGTATTATGGAAGTTCATTTTTAGACCTGCCACTTGGGTATTTAGATATGTCAAAATATTATTAGCTCTTAATAATAATCAGACTCTAAACAACAACTTATTCTCTTGGAGCACTTCAGTTCAGTGCACAGATGTGACACAAAAGCTGATAGAAGGAATTACGTTATTCCTAAGGGTTTACTGGAGCTAATGCATGGAGGACTCAGTTAGAACTCAAGTGGCAGAGAGTTTGGTGGAGTTGATTGAGGAAGTTAATGGAGTTGTGTTCAAGAACCGGAAGCAATGATATTGAGCTAGTTGTATCTAGTCTAACTGATTGATACACTAGTGAGAGTGGTGTGAATTAATTATTAATTAATTCACTAAATATTAACTCATTAATCAATTGAAGAATACATCAGTTAACTACAGTGCATGGACAGTTTCAGTGGAGACCAGTGGAGAGGTAGGTGAAAGAGCAGGTTGACTATCAGTTGTGACTATAGTGTTGCATGAGTTTGCACCACACATTGATGGAGATGCCAATGAGGATTGCGTGGTCAATATAGGATGAATTCGAACTCATCCAGAACTATTCTTCAGCAGGGATTGCGCAGTAGAGGCAGGCTAAGGGCTGGCAAAGATCAGTGCATGGATTTGCAAGATCGGGCCTGATTAGTGTGTAGCGATTAAGAGATACTAAGAGCTTGTGATAAGCTTTGTATTATGATTGTTACAAGATCTCTATGACATATATAATATAAAGATAGTTGGCGGTTTTCAGCTTTAAGCTTTCCCATAAATTACTGTGTTCATATGTGTGAATTTTCATGGTTTTAATGTGTGCATGAAATTGATTTTATTTCCGCATGTGATGATCAATGGTAGAAGAGATTCTGTATTGTGCATGGAGTCAAATAGTGTGTGATCGGGAGAATCTCGGATGTATAACATATCAGTTATATAATTTCTACAAGATGCACTTATGCAGATTGAGTCGGATGTTATAGCGTCGAAAGTGAATAAAAATCTGACGAAGATGATCAGGATGGTCTTTACACTTAGCCAAATAAGCCCGAAGGTCATCTAGATAAGGCTGAACAATGCGCTTGATATCGTGAAAAGCATTTGACATTGCTCACTGAAATGTAGCCCCAACATTTTTCAAACCAAAAGGGAGCTTTTTATAAGCGAAAGTACCCCAAGGACAAATAAAGGTGGTCTTATGTTGATGGGCTGGAAGAATATTAATCTGGTTGTACCCATAAAACCCTTCCATAAGGAAAAAAATCTCACTCCCAGCACAGTAATCAATGATTTGATCAATAAAAGGAGTGGGATAATTATCCTTAGGGAAAGCACGGTTAATGTCACGGTAATAAACACAGACATGAATGGTACCCTGTTTCTTATCTACAGGAACAATTTTGGAAACCCATTCTATCAAGGGAATCAGATAGATAAAACCAACTTTAAGAAGTTTTTCAACTTCTCCCTTAATAACGAAAACCTTTCTATGGTGCACAGGATGAAGATGCTAGCAAACAGTCTTCGCACCAGGATAGGTGGGAATCTCATTCACCACTATACTTGGATTGATGCCGGGCATCTCTTCGTAAGACCATGCGAAAACATCGTGAAACTCGCAGAAGAGACTAGTATAGACCTGAACCTCATCAGGAGAATAGGTCACCCCAATATGGATATTCTCGATAACCCCCAGTTTAACGAAGATGTCGATAGGCATCGTCTGTGTAATGTTGCTCAAGTTACCTTACGCAAAGACTTCATGTGTCAGGATAGGCATTTGAAGCGGAGGAGAAGGAACTTGAGAAGCGAACCTCTCGAGACACGTAAACATGGCCCCAAGGCCGGGCATGAATGAGGAATGATGATGACTATCATCCCAAGGAGGATCCCCAAGAGACATAGTTTCCAAAAATTCCTCATTGGAAGGAAATATCTCTCTCAAGGGATCGAGTGAATCTGAATCACCGAGCCAAGGGAATTGGGAATAAGTATCAAGAGACATGCCCAAAGGAGCAAGATCAGGAGGCAGAGGATCTGAAGTTGAAATAAGTTCACTGTAATCAATATCGATCGGACTTAATGACATCTAATATCCAAATGAATCAATCTGCTCAGGCGAAGGGAGGATCCATGGATCAGAAGACCTAGAGATCATATTAACCTGAACAATGTTGGGTGGAGGAAGAGGAAATATACCCATGAGGGTGGGATCTTTGAAGAAACCTGGCCCTACGCTCTCGTAAGGCATAGGAATTTGATCAAAGTACAGAACGTTGCTCTCTAAAGATGAAGAAGTGAAGAAATACAACTAATCGACAGTTACGATATTTCCTTTGTGCAGAAATCGCAAAACACGAAAGATAGTAGACGGAATGCACAATATGGCGTGAGTCCAACTGCAAATGAGGAGAAGATTGTAATTGAGCTTGGCATCAACTACTTCACCTCGAAGTTGACTGTTTTCCCTTCTAAAGTGATTAGTAAATGAGCAAGAACACCAAGAGGTTTAGATTCCCTTCCATCAAATGCTTCTAGAGCATTTGGAGATGAATTCAGAGCTGGAGAACCGATGGCTTTCCAGTAGGTACATGACATGATGCATGTAGACGCACCCTTGTCCACGACTGCTCGATGTACAGTCATCCCGTTAATCCAAACTTGGATGATCAGTGCAAGCTGGTGAGGGAGACGTGGGATGAATTTCTCCAAGTCGAAAGTGATAAGGCTTGAATCAGCAAGATCAACCCCACTGATGGTAGGTAGCAAAGCCTTCCGTTGAGACGTAGACCTTTGAAGTACTTCTAATGCAGACATAGCATATGGCGCCTGAGCCAAATCCTCAAAAATACTATAATGGAGTCGCCAACTTGTTGTGTAGGTAAATCCCCTCTGCGAACAGAGGTGATCCCTCTAGCCCTAGCGTGGGTCTAGCAGCAAGAGGACATGCTAATGAGTTGATTCTTAGTTAATGAATGAAACTGAGTCGGGATAGATGTCCTACCTTTGTTCCAATGCAGTTGTCGTAGCTGTGGCAATAGCCTCCTGATCTCTGTCCCGACACATCGTGGTCCTTCAGCAGTGGTACTCATGTTCCTGCACAAGGATCAGAGAACGAAAGCAACATATGAAACAATATTTTCATTCATAACTATCTAATTGGTTAAGGAGAATTCAACATACTGTGCAAGATTTAAATCTATCAACACAATAAGGGAACCAAAATATCAGTCATGTATTAAGTAAGAGAAAGAAGGATATTACAACGAAATGAGCCTTGACGTCACAACCTCCTTCAGTGGGTCCAGTCAAAACACGTCTCGAGTATTCGTCGGGGAATTGGACTTGGCGAGGCAATCAACCCAGACTCTCTCTCGATAAGGGGTCTTCGACTCTGCTCTATCTCACACCAACTATATCAGACTGTTTCAGGTATTCTCCAAAATGTTCAGCTATCCAAACCATTCAGCTAGTTGCATCTATGTGAGAGAGATGTATTTATAGAAGGGGATGAGGAGGTTTGGATCCCTCATATGGTGGAAGGGAGGCCTTATCCTTTGGGAGATTGCCCCAAATGTAGGAAATAAGAAGCCAAAGGAAGGTGCTCGATGTTATTCAGTCGAACAACCCATGCTGACTCGCTCACGAAGTGGTTGGCAATGGAAACTTCATTTATATATTTAAAAAACTTTCCAAAAACATCTCGGCGTGGGTAGTCCATTGAGATAGAGCACCAATGGGTGGGGGCCCAGTGCTAATTTCTCTTATTGGCGCAAGGCCATTACTGCCTGCCAACGCCGACCCAAAATCATGTGTTTTTGATGGTATGTTCCAGGAATAATCAACAGAGGAAATGTTCTCCTCATGGAAAGGGATGCAATGAAACTTTTTGCAAGGCATGACACTACATATAAGTCACAGAAATGGTCCTGCAATGTGTGGGATGGGGATTGCAGGGACGGTGACAAAATGTTGTGTAACAGTGACATCTTGTCATCTTTCGTGGTATTTTAGAATGTTTTGTGGTCTTATGTGACATGTTTTCATCTTTCGTGGTATTTTAGGATGTTTTGTGATCTATTGTCAACTTTTGTGACCTTTCGCCATCTTTCATGATTATTCATCACGTTTCATCATCATTCATGATTGTTTTTCATCTTTTGTGATCTTTTAGGATTTCTCGCAATCTTTCTTGATCATTCAACATCTTTATGATCTTTCATCCTCTTTTGTTATCTTTTGTTATCTTTCATGAACTTTCACAATCTTTCGCAATATTTTGTGATCTTTCTTCATCTTTCATTATCTTTTGTGGTCTAGCATGATCTTTCGTGTTTTTTCATCATCTTTCATCATCTTTCTTGATCTTTGTTATAATTGGTGATCTTTGTGATATTTCATGATATTTTGTGATTTTTCGTCATATTTCACAATGTTTCATCATCTTTCACGATATTTTAGGTTGTTTTGTGGTCTTTCTTCATCTTTCGTGGTCTTTTACAATCTTTCGTGATCTTTTAGGGCGTTTCATGGAATTTTGAAATATTTCATCATATTTCGCGATCTTTCAGGATGTTTTGCGGTATTTGGCGATCTTTTGTGAATTTTCATTGTCTTTCCTTATATTTCTTCATCCTTTAGGATGTTTTGCAGTCTTTTGTGACATTTTTTCATCTCTCGTGATCTTTTGTAATCTTTCAGGATCTTTTGTCATCTTTCGTGATCTTTTGTAATCTTTTAGGATATTTTCTCATCTTTCGTGATATTTTAGGATGTTTTGTGGTATTTTGTAACCTTTAGTCATCTTTCGTTATATTTTGTCATCTTTCGGGATATTTCATCATCTTAAGTGATATTTTAGGATGTTTTGCAGTGTTTCGTCATATTTTGCGATCTTCGGTCATTTTTCATGACATTTTTTCATATTTTGTGATATTTTAGTATTTTTCATAGTCTTTCTTGACCTTTCATCATCTTTCGTGGAATTTTTCCATCTTTTTTCATCTTCCATGATCTTTGATGATCTTTCACGGTCCTTCGGATATTTTGTGATCTTTCTTCATATTTCGTGATCTATTGCGGTATTTTGTGATCTCTTGTAAATTTTCACCATCTTTCATCATCTTTTGTGATTTTTTGTCATCTTGCATGATGTTTCGTTATCTTTCATCATATTTTAAGATATTTTGTGGTCTTTCGCGATCTTTCATCACCTTTCACAATATTTCATCATCTTTCATAATCTTTTTTCAACTTTCGTGATATTTTATGATTTTTCGAGGAATTTCTTGATGTTTCATAATCTTTCATGATATTTCATCATATTTCATCATTTTTTAGGATGTTTTGCATCTTTCATGATCTTTCACGACCTTTCGTGATTTTTCGCCATCTTTCATGATATTTTAGGATGTTTTGTGGCCTTTCATCATCTTTCGTAGTCTTTTGGAATCTTCTGTGAACTTTGAGTATGTTTCACAAAATTTCACAATATTTTGCAATCTTTAATCATCTTTCATCATCTTTCATCATCTTTTGCAATATTTTAGGGTGTTTTGCGATCTTTCATGATTTTTCGTGATCTTTTGTTATCTTTTGTGATATTTCATCATCTTTTAGGATGTTTTGCATTGTTTCATGGAATTTTTTCATCTTTCATAATCTTTCATCATCTTTCATGATATTTTAGGATGTTTTGCGATATTTCGTCATCTTAAGTGATTAGTCATCTTTCATGATTTTTTTTCATCTTTTGCGATCTTTCGTCATCCGTGACCTTTCTTGATTTTTCATCATCTTTTGTCGCCTTTTGCGATCTTTCATGATTTTCTGTCATCTTTTATGATGTTTTGTGATATTTAATCATCTTTCATCATCTTTTAGGATGTTTTGCAGTCTTTCATGAACATTTTTCATCTTTCTTCGTCTTTTGTTATCTTTTAGGATGTTTCATGGAATTTCACAATCTTTCATCATATTTCGCGATTTTTCATCGTGTTTCGGGATCTTTTGGGATGGTTCAGTGTCATTCACAAATTTTCATGATTTTTTGTCATCTTTCAGCATATTTTAGGATGTTTTGCAGTCTTTCGTGACCTTTTGTCATCTTTCGTGATATATTTTTGTCTTTTGTGATATTTCATCATCATTCGTGATATTTTAGGATTTTTTGTAGTCTTCGTGATATTTCATCATCTTTTTCAATCTTTAAGGTTCTTTTGTCATCTTTCACAATCTTTCATCATGTTTCAACATCTTTTACAATATTTTTTCATCTTTTGCGATCTTTTAGGATTTGTCATGGTCTTTCTTGGTATTTCATCATCTTTCACGATCTTTCACTATCTATTACAATCTTTCATATTCTTTCATGATCTTTTGTCATCTTTTGTGATACTACGCGGTATTTCACAGTCTTTTGTGATATTTCATGGTTTTTCGTGGTGTTTTGTGATCTTTCTTCATCTTTTGTGGTTTTCGGTGATATTTCATGATTTTTTATCATCGTTGATCATCTTTTGAGATATTTCATGATTTTATGTCATCTTTCGTCGTCTTTTAGGATGTTTTGCGTTCTTTCATGATTTTTCATGATCTTCCGTGGTCTTTCATGATCTTTCGTGATTTTCATCATCTTTTGCATCGTTTCATCATCTTTCAAGATCCTTCATCATATTTTGGTATATTTTGCTGACTTTATTGATGTTTCATCATATTTCGCAATCTTTCGTGATCTTTTGTGATTTTTCATTGTATTTCGCATTGTTTCGACATCTTTCGTGACATTTTAGGATGTTTTGCAGTCTTTTGTTATATTACACAGTATTTTATTATATTTTAGGATATTTTGTGGTCTTCGTTATTAGTTCGTCATCTTTCATGATCTTTCATGATATTTCACAATTTCTTGTGATATTTGTTTATCTTTCATTATTTTTTGCGGGTTTTTATGATTTTTCATCATCTTTCGTGATTTCCATCATATTTGATCACCTTTTGCAGCATTTCGTGATCTTTTGTGATCAGGACACACTAGGATTTTTAGCAGAAATCCAAAACATTCTCAAATTTAAGGACCAACACTACTTTACATTAAAAAAACCGTGCTGACAAGTTCTTCAACACTACTTTAGACCCCCAAACCCGTGCTGGCAGCGTTACTTTTCATAGAAAAAATGGTGTTGGTCCAAGAAACTGTACCAGTGCGAGGAGACAGTGGAAGACTAAGTTTTTAGTGCGACTGTACTTATAAATATCTACACTGGAAGCGCGAATGTGTCTAGAAAAAGACACGATGGTCAAGGAATGCTTAGGAAAATAAATCCAAACCGAAGCAGGAACCCACTCTAAAGAAAAAATCAAACACTATGCATATCTATAGAGACCTAAATAGACTTAGATCTCAATGATCGGTCAAACTGATTAAAAAAAAAAAACTAGAAAAGGGAAGCAAAGAGGTTATAGCCCCCCAGCAGAGTCACCAATTTTATTGTGAAGACAATCCCCTCTGTGAACAAAGGCGATCTCTCTATCCCTAGAGTGGGTCTAGCAACTTACAAGACTATCTAATGAATGCTTTCTTGATTAACGTTCAAAGAAAGATGAGAAATGGAAAACGTCTTACGTCTTCCTGATGTTATGCTCAACTCTTTGGTGAAGGCCTTAATCCACAATCCTTCAGGCTCGATCTTCCCTCCTAGCGGCATTCAAATACCTACAGGTGATCAAGATACAACAACAAATGTCATCCAATGTAAAGCATAGATTGAAAATCAATTACATAACAAATCAAGGAGCATTAGGCTACTTATATGAATATTCAAACAAATATAGAAAGTGAAACACTAGATGTATTATTAATAATGTGAAAGAGGAAGCTTACAACCATGGCCTTGATGTTGGAGGCCTCCCTTTGGTGTATTCTGAGTCCAAACTAAGGCTCTTAAGTGATCCTTCTCCCGAATGGAATATAAGGCATTAAGATAACATAGGGATGCAAAGGATGAATGACCAAACACACCCAACAATGACCAACCAGTAGTGGAGGGATGTGGATCAATTTATAGGAAGGGATAGGGAGTTATGAGCTCGTGAAAGAATGAGGAAGTTCCACATTTCAAGGGATAATCCCCTATTGATAAGATCTAGAGATCCAAATGAGAGAGCTCGAACCTATATCCATCGACAAGATCCAAATCACCGTCCTGGAAACTTCTAGAGGTCGAAGCTTCTCCTCCATTTGAGGAGCACTGCCAGAAAGGATTCAGAACGGTTTTTCCAGTCAGAAAAGCGCTGACAACCCTAAGATAGGGCAGCCTGCCATTAGCACGAGAATGATAACTGGAGAAAAACACTGACCCATAAATTTAGGATTTCAACTAAGCTTCTTCAGGAATTCTTCAAGGTAGCTTTATTTTAGTCTTTAAAGGATATCTCGATGTATTTTCCGAGGTGGATATACTACACAGTGTTCATCACAGGGCACTTCAAGATCGGGGACGGGAAGTGAACAGGGTGACAAATTACTATGTAACACTCACTGTCTTTCTTGATATGTCATCATCTTTCACTATCTTTTACATCCTTTCATGTTCTTTTGTCATCTTTCGTGATCTTTTGCGGTCTTCCGTAGAATTTTGTGATCTTTCGTGGTCTTTTGTCATATTTGTTCATCTTTTAGGGATTTTGTTGATATTTCATGATTTTTCATCATATTTCATCATCTTTTGTCATATTTTGTGATCTTTCGCGGTATTTTTTGATCTTTCATGATTTTCTGTCATCTTTTGTCATCTTTTAGGATGTTTTGCGATCTTTCATGATCTTTCGTGGTCTTTCATGATATTTTGTGATTTTTCATCATCTTTCACGACGTTTCGTCATCTTTCAAGATCTATCATCATATTTTATGATGTTTCACTGAATTTCGTAATTTTTCATCATCTTTCGCGATCTTTCGTCATATTTCATCATTTTTTACGATATTTCATAATCTTTTGTGATTTTTTGTCATATTTCACATTGGTTCGTCATCTTTCATGATATTTTAGGATGTTTTGTCGTCTTTCATTATATTTCATTATCGTTTGCGATCTTTTAGGATGTTTCGCATGCTCACGCAACCTTTCATCATCTTTAATGATCTTTCAACATATTTTGCGATCTTTAGGATGTCTCACGATATTTCGTGGTTTTTCGTCATCTTTTAAGATGTTTTGTGGTCTTATGTGACATGTTGTCATCTTTCATGGTATTTTATGATGTTTGTGATCTATTGTCACCTTTTGTGATCTTTCGCCATCTTTTACGTCATTCATCATGTTTCATCATCATTCATGATCATTTTTCATCTTTTGCAATCTTTTAGGATTTCTCGCAATCTTTCTTAATAATTCAACATCTTTCGTGCTCTTTCATCCTCTTTTTGTTATCTTTTGTGATCTTTCATGACCTTTCACAATCTTTCGTGATATTTTGTGATCTTTCTTCATATTTCATGATCTTTTGTGGTCTTCCATGATCTATTGTGTTTTTTCATCAGCTTTCATCATCTTTTATGATCCTTCATGATTTCCATCATATTTCGTCATCTTTTAGGGTGTTTTGTGATATTTTGCGATCTTTCATTGTCTTTTGTGATCTTTGTGATATTTCATGATATTTTGTCATCTTTCACAATGTTTCATCAACTTTCATGATATTTTTATAATTTTTGTGGTATTTCATCATCTTTCGTGATCTTTTACGATCTTTTGTGATATTTTAGGGAGCTTCATGGACTTTTGCAATATTTCATCATCTTTCGCGATCTTTTAGGATGTTTCGCGATCTTTTGTGATTTTTCATTGTCTTTCCTTATCTTTCGTCATCTTTTAGGATGTTTTGTGGTCTTTCGTGACATTTTATCATCTCTCGTTATCTTTTGTAATCTTTAAGGATCTTTGTCATCTTTCGTGATATTTTAGGATTTTTTGTGGTATTTCGTAACCTTTTGTCATCTTTCGTGATCTTTTGTAATATTTCAAGATCTTTTTTCATCTTTCATGATATTTTAGGATGTTTTGCGGTATTTTGTAACCTTTAGTCATCTTTCGTGATCTTTTGTCATCTTTTGGGATCTTTCATCATCTTTAGTGATATTTTAGGATTTTTTGCGATGTTTCTTCATATTTCGCGCTCTTTCGTCATTTTTCATGATTTTTTTCATCTTTTGTGATCTTTTAGTATTTTTCGTTGTCTTTCTTCATTTTTCATCATCTTTCGTGATCTTTTGACATATTTTCTCATTTTCCATGATCTTTGATTATCTTTCATGGTCCTTTGTGATATTTTGTGATCTTTCTTCCATTTCGTGATCTATTGCGTTCTTCTGTGATCTCTGGTAAATTTTCACCATCTTTCGTCATCTTTTGTGATTTTCCGTCACCTTGTGTGATTTTTCGTCATCTTTCAATATATTTCATCATCTTTTAAGATGTTTTGCGGTGTTTCATTATCTTTCATCATCTTTCACAATATTTCATCATCTTTCGCAATCTTTTTTCAACGTTCGCAATATTTTAGGATTTTTTGCGAAATTTTTCGATGTTTCATAATCTTTCATGATCTTTCATCATATTTCATCATTGTTTAGGATTTTTTGCATCTTTTTTCATCTTTCATGACCTTTCGTGATTTTTCACCATCTTTCACGATATTTTAGGATGTTTTGTGGCCTTTCATCATCTTTCGCAGTCTTTTGCAATATTATGTGATCTTTGAGGATTTTTCACAAACTTTCACAATCTTTTGCAATATTTAATCATCTTTTACGATCTTTCATCATCTTTCACAATATTTTAGGGTGTTTTGCGATCTTTCATGATTTTTCATCATCTTTCATTATCTTTTGTGATATTTCATCATCTTTTAGGATGTTTTGCACTGATTCATGGCCTTTTGTCATCTTTCATAATCTCTCATGATATTTTAGGATATTTTTGATATTTAGTCATCTTAAGTGATATTTCAACATCATTCGCGATCGTTTTTCATCTTTTGCGATATTTCATCATTTTTCATGGCTTTTCATGTTTTTTCATCATCTTTTGTCATCTTTCATGGTCTTTTATGGTCCTTCATGATTTTTTGTGATCTTTTTTAATCTTTCATGATCTTTTGTGGTCTTCAGTGACCTTTCACGATTTTTCATCATCTTTTGTGGTCTTTGTGATCTTTAGTGATTTTTCGTAATATTCTATGATGTTTTGCGTTCTTTTGTGATCTTTTGTCATCTTTTAGGATGTTTTGCAGTCTTTCGTGAACATTTTTCATCTTTCTTCGCCTTTCGTTATCTTTTAGGATGTTTTGCGGACTTTTGCAACCTTTCATCATATTTCGTGATTTTTCATCATCTTTTGTGATCTTTTGGGATGGTTCGATGTCATTCACAAATTTCATGATTTTTTGTCATCTTTCTCCATATTTTAGGATTTTTTGTTGTCTTTCATGACCTTTTGTCATCTTTCATGATATTTTTTTGTCTTTCATGATATTTCATCATTATTTGTGATATTTTATATTTTTTTGCGATCTTCATGATATTTCATCATATTTCGTGATCTTTAAGGATATTTTTCCATCTTTCACGATCTTTCGGCGTCTTTCGAAATATTTTTCATATTGTGTGATCTTGTAGGATTTCTCATGGTATTTCTTGAAATTTAATCATCTTTCACGATCTTTCACTATATTTTACGTCATTTCATGTTCTTTCATCATCTTTTGTCATCTCTCGTGATCTTTCGCGGTCTTCCGTAGTCTTTTGTAATCTTTCATGGTCTTTTGTGATCTTTCTTCATCTTTTAGGGATTTCGGTGGTATTTCATGAATTTTCATCATATTTCATCATATTTTGTGATATTTCATGATTTTTTGTCATCTTTCATCATCTTTTAGGATGTTTTAAGATCTTTCATGATCTTTCACAATCTTTTGTGGTCTTTCATGATATTTCGTTATTTTTCATCATCTTTCACGATGTTTCATCATTTTTCAAGAACTATCATCATATTTTAGGATGTTTCGCTGACTTTCTTGATATTTCTACAATATTTCTTGATCTTTTGTGATTTTTCGTCATATTTCACATTAGTTTGTTATCTTTTGTGATATTTGTGGATTTTTTGTGGTCTTTCATTATATTTCACGGTCTTTTGTGATCTTTTAGGATGTTTTGCATTCTCTCGCAACCTTTCATCATCTTTCAGGATATTTTGACATCTTTCGTGATCTTTAGGATGTCTCACGATATTTCATGGTTTTTCGCCATCTTTTGTAATATTTTAAGATGCTTTGTGGTCTTATGTGATGCGTTGTCATATTTCATGGTATTTTAGAATGTTTTGTGATCTATTGTCATCTTTTGTGATCTTTTTCCATCTTTCATGATCATTCATCATGTTTCATCATCATTCATGATCATTTTTCATATTTTACGATATTTTAGGATTTCTCGCAATCTTTCTTGATCATTCAACATCTTTCGTGCTCTTTCGTCCTCTTTTGTTATCTGTTGTGATCTTTCATGACCTTTCATAATCTTTCGCAATCTTTTGTGATCTTTCTTCATCTTTCATGATATTTTGTGGTATTCCATGATCTTTCGTGTTTTTTCATCATCTTTTGTCATCTTTTGTGATCTTTCGCGATTTTTGTCATCTTTCATTATCTTTTAGGATGTTTTGTGATATTTCGCGATCTTTTATCGTCTTTCGTGATCTTTGTGATATTTTGTGATCTTCGTTATATTTCATGATCTTTCGTGATTTTTCGTCATCTTTCGCAATGTTTCATAATCTTTCATGATATTTTAGGATGTTTTTTTGTTTTTCATCATCTTTCGTGGTCTTTTACGATCTTTTGTGATCTTTTAGGGAATTCCATAGATTTTTGCAATCTTTCATCATCTTTTGCGATCTTTTAGGATGTTTCGTGGTATTTTGTCATCTTTTGTGATTTTTGTGATTTTCCATCATCTTGTGTGATGTTTCATCATCTTTCAATATATTTCATCATCTTTTGAGATGTTTTGTGGTCTTTCGCGATCTTTCTTCATCTTTCGCAATCTTTTTTCAACTTTTGCGATCTTTTAGGATTCTTCACAGAATTTCTTGATGTTTCATAATCTTTCGTGATATTTCATCTTATTTCATCATTTTTTAGGATGCTTTTCATATTTCATGATCTTTCACGACCTTTATTGATTTTTCGCCATAATTCACGATATTTTAGGATGTTTTGTGGCCTTTCATCATCTTTCATAGTCTTTTGAAATCTATATAAATGTCTTTCAGATTAATCACATCATTAGGATTTGGTCGAAGTTTCGAACCATCTAATGTGGTTCATCCTCAGGACAAGGTGAACAAGGAAATCGATCTCAAAGAATAAATAGTAAGGATGCATCATTTCCCGGTGATAGCTGTTAAAACTAGTCGTTATTTGACTAGGTTAGTTAATTAAAAGTTTTTTAATTTTTTTTTAAAAAGGTCAATGAATACTATAATAATATAATAATTTTAAAAAAAAGTTTAAATTATAAAATTACTATAATAAGGGAGAAGGGGTAAATAATAGCATAATAATCTTAAAATATTAAGAGATATTAAAAATATAGAATAATTTTAAAAAAGGGAGAGATTAAATTTAAATTATTGTAATAAGCGGAGAGGGGGAAAAATATTTGTAACTATATATATATATATATATATATATATATATATATATATATATATATATATATATATATATATATATATATATATATATATATATATATATATATATATATATAAAGTTTAGAATCAATATTATAATATAATTCAAGGGATAATATATACCATAAGAAAAAATGCCTAAAAACATAAACGAGAGAAAAAGAAAATAAGGACAAAAATAGAAAAGGAAAATTAAAATCAAAGGGATGGGACAAAACCAAAGAGAGGAGAGAGAAATAAATACACAAGGCGGAAGGAAATCAATGCATGGGGGAGAAATCACCTGGAGAGGGTCGTAGTCCAACTCTTACTTAATTTCCACCCATAATCTCTATTGAGATTCTTAGGATGTATCTCAATTTCAATAGCCTCCCTCAGCTTTATATGATGGAAGTGATCCACCCTAGCAATGACTTTGGATTATTCAATGCACACATGCTGACATAATTTCCCAGCATGCTCTGCAAGAGAAAAAGTGTGAGATCGACTATGTCTAATGTTTGTAGCATGCTCATGAATTCTTTGTCTAATGGATCATCCAGTTTCCCTAATATAGGGTCAATAGGATCCTTAGGAGAAATCATGTCTCCTCTTCGTTCAAATCTCTCTGTACTATCAAGAATTCTCTTGGGTCTGTCAAGGAAATGAAAGTTTTTTATTTACTACCTTGTTCCTGTGGTACTCCCTATATTGGGGAAACTGGTCGATCAATTAGACAGAGAATTCATGAGCATGTTGCAGACATTAGACACAGTCGATCCCGCACTTCTAATATTGCAGAGCATGTTGGGAAATCGTGTCACCATGTGTGCATTGAAGACTCCAAAGTCATTGCTAGGGTGGATCACTTCCATCATAGAAAGTTGAGGGAGGCTATTGAAATTGAGAGACATCCTAAGAATCTTAACAGAGATGATGCGTGGAAATTAAGTAAGAGCTGGACTCCAGCCCTCTCCAGGTGATTTCTCCCTCGTGAGTTGAGTTCCTTCCTCCTTGTGTCTTTGTTTCTCTCTCCTCTCTTTGGTTTTTTCCCATCCATTTGATTTTAATTTTCCTTTTCTATTTTTGTCCTTATTTTCCTTTTCTCTCATTTATGTTTTTAGGCATTTTTTCTTGTGGTATATATTATCCCTTGAATTATATTATAATATTGATTATTAACTTTATATATATATATATATATATATATATATATATATTACCCCCCTCTCCGCTTATTATAATAATTAAAATTTAATCTCTCCATTTTTTTTAAATTATTCTATATTTTTAATATCTCTTAATATTTTAAGATTATTATACTATTATTTATCCCTTCTCCCTTATTATATTAATTTTATAATTTAAACTTTTTTTTTTAATTAATATATTATTATATTATTCATTGACCTTTTAAAAAAAAATAAAAAATAAAAACTTTTAATTAATTAACCTAGTCAAATAACGGTTAGTTTTAGTAGCTATTACCGGGAAATGATGCATCCTTTCTATTTATTCTTTGAGATTGATTTCCTTCTTCACCTTGTCCTGGAGATGAACCACGTTAGATGGTTCGAAACGTCGACCAAATCCTAATGATGTGATTAATCCGAAAGACATTTATCTACAATATGGATCGAAAAAGTCTTAGATCTAACTTTCGAAATCTTTTGTGATATTTGAGGATGTTTCAAAAACTTTCACAATATTTTGTAGTATTTAATCATATTTCACAATCTTTCATCATATTTCACAATATTTTAGGGTGTTTTGCAAGCTTTCAGGGATTTTCGTCATCTTTCATTAGTTTTTGTGATATTTCATCATCTTTTACGATGTTTTGCACTGTTTCGTGGCCTTTTGTCATCTTTCATCATCTTTCGTGATATTTTAGGATGTTTTGCGAGATTTTGTCATCTTAAGTAATCTTTCGACATCTATCATGATCTTTCATCATCTTTCACAAAAAATTTCATCTTTTGCGATTTTTCATTATATTTTGGGGTTTTTCAAGTTTTTTCATCATCTTTTGTCACTTTCATGGTCTTTCATGATCTTTCATGATCTTTCGTGATATTTCGTGATTTTTAGTCATATTTCGCATTATTCCATCACCTTTCGTGATATTTTAGGATGTTTGTGGTCTTTTGTTATATTTTAGGAATTTTGTGGTCTTTGTTATTGTTTCATCATATTTAATGATCTTTCGAAATTTTTTGTGATCTTTAATCATATTTCATGATTTTTTGTAGTCTTTTATGATTTTTCATCATCTTTCATGACTTTCCATCATCTTTCATCATATTTCATTATCTTTTAGGATGTTTTGCTATCTTTCATAATATTTCGTGATCTTTCATGGCATTTCGTGATGCTTCGTGATTTTTTGTTATCTTTTGTGACATTTCATCATTTTTCAAGATCTTTCGTCATCTTTTAGGATGTTTTGCGGTCTTTCATGATATTTTTGAATCTTTCGTCATCTTTCATGATCCTTCATCATATTTAATCATCCTTCATGATGATTTTTCATATTTATTATTTTTTATGGACTTTATTAATGTTTCATCATATTTCTCAATATTTCGTCATCTTTCATCATTTTTTACAATCTTTCTTGACCTTTCATCATATTTCTCAATGTTTCATCATTATCTAGGTGGATATTAGTGGCCACCCGCCTCTTCGGGTCCTAAACTTCCAGATTCGTTTTAAGGGACTAAAAGAAGTTTTTTAGGGAAAACAACGAGGCCAAAAAAGTCCCTAACCAATCTAGCTATTTATTTTAGCCTCCTCTTTGCGTTATTTAAAACGAGGTATTATGTTTAATATTCCAAAATGGAAAAGACAGGAATATAGAACATATGCACAATTCCAACTACGGTAAAATAAGAATTAAACATGTAGAACTGGAAAAATGCCGGAATACATCAAAACATCATAAATATGGGTAGAAAACAGCTGATCCATATCATTATATATCAACATCATATGAAATTACATAGTGTTCCAAAGGGAATGCACTCAAGCCACAAGATGGCTGAAATACACCAAAGAAACCAAGCACTCGAAATGTGTGTTGTTGTTGCTGCTACTGCTGGAAATTATTGTTATTATGAAGAAGAACCATGTGTGGAAGGCTATTAGAGTGCTAAAAATGATCCACACTTTTCACCATATATTCTACTCACAAAACCCAAAAAAACCCAGAAATGGTTTGGCCAGATTTTAAGTTTGGATTTTCAGCCTTTTTTTAGTTGTCCACTGCATTTCTGCTACCTGACTTACGCACTCCCTGGGAACGGATACTGATATGGGGCTGAAAGAATGATCTATCAGCTACAACAACACCCAATCAAATCAATATATGAAGGGTTGGTCCCCTCACTATAAAATGAGCTCAAAAATTGGAGATTTCTCTCCTCCACTGCTGCACCCTGCAACACAACAAAATAACCTACAGAAACGGCATTGATGAAGAAAGTTGTAGCTTGGTCTGGAAACTTGAATGTGGAAGTGAATGCAATTCTCTTCCAAGAGGCCTCTCAAGGAAAGAGGTGGGATTCCCGCTCGGGAACACCTAGTGCTAAACAACACAGCAACCCTGCTAAACAGACCAATATCAAATGATAATCTAAAACATGAATCACAATGGTTGTCATCCCCTCCATATATAGTGTGTGAGTCTTCTCACATTAGTTCCCATCCATACTTTCCATTAAGCTCATGCAAGTTTTCCTCCACTAAAACTGCGTTGTCTCATCATGAATGCCACTCCTCCATGACATCGTTGTCTATTCAACATGTATTCCCTCCAATTCACACCCAAAGGTGCTTAATATAGCTGATTATTCTTCCTCATTTCACATTAGGAGTGTTATTATTCCTCCTAAAGAGCTTTATGGCCTCCCCACCTATTTATTCACCTACCTAGTGACAAACATTTAGCTTAAGGCTAAATTTTCAGAATATTACAGTCCTCCCCTCCAAAATGTTGCTTGTCCTCAAGAAACTATAAAGGTGGAGCAAAATTCCTCCCTTCCTCTTCTTGTGGTCTCCTCATCAATAGTTCCCACCACTGCTCAAAATAATCTGCAATAAATCTGCTCTCCAAAGGTTCCTCCCAAGTATGCAAACCCAAATGGCTCACATCATGAAAAAGTGGGAAGTGTAAGTGGAAACCTCCTTGCTGTTCAATGGCCTCCTCAAGGTAGGAGTGATAACTAACATAGGGGATCTCATTCCCAATGAGAGACTCCCACACCCATGCTTTCATCCAAATGAAATGAGCCATTCTAGGTAGCTCATCAAAGAGATCCTCAACCCATGGTTCATGCAATGTATTGGGGTGCATGGAGAGTTTAAATTTTTCCACCCAAGTTGTTTCTCTCTCCATTTATGGTATGTATGGGGCTGCTGCTAACCTTGGGCTGAAATTTCATGGCCTCCAAAAATGGCCCAAGTCACCCCACCAAACAAAACATCATGAAGTGCCTCCTCCAAGAACTCAAGTTCTCCAAATGGCTCCTCCCACATGAAGACAAGAGATGTAGTGTGGAAATCATGGTTTTCCCATGGTTTCTCCTGAAACATGCAATATATAAAGTATGGAGAATCATACTCCCAATGGGAACCTCTAAATCTTGTGCCACTCTCCCAACAAAGCCTCCCATAAACATAAGAACATCATCGCTATATGGGAGCAAAAACAAATAGGAACAAGTTTCCATATGACAACCGGGAGGTGGATCATAGTTCCACATATGGAACCAGCGCAGTGCATCTTTTGACTGCCTCCAAACAAAAAATAACAAGTGTCCTTTCAGCCACTTGTTTGCTTCCACAATCATCCTACAACACAGGATCATAAAAATAACATGTGGTGCCAATGATGCACACCAATAATCATGTGGCCTCCCCCACAAACCACCAATAGCATGGCCAACATCAATGCTAAAAATGGCCTCAACTACATCAAAATAAAATATACAAGAAGGGATAATCCTCCTTGGTACAACATGCTGCTCATATAAACTAAAGGAGTACAAATTATAATGCAAAAATGTACCTTCTCTACTATGTACTTTGGTCATTGAGCTGAAATGGCTCAACTGTAAGTTCTCCCTCACTTCCAATGAGTAGGGAAGTGGTTGTGACAACCTCTCCATCATCATTCGGGCTATGCATCTCCCCATATGCTGATATATATCCTATTGGATGCCCTCCCAAGTGAACTCCTCCATCAAAGGATGAAGTGCATCAAAGTGCATGGAAAGAAAGTCCACATGTGTTGCATGTAACAGCTTCCCCTTGAGCTCAGATGCTCTAGTTAAGAAGACTTTTCCATAAGAATATATGACCTAATCATCCACCATGTATCTGTCATCTCCCTCTGGGTCAACAAGAATCATGCAAGGACCAAGATCCTTGGAGTACTCTACCAAAAGTTGAGACCTCCAATATGGATCAACCCTCCTAAGAGACAACGTTGAAGATCTGAAATGTGAAGCTCCCCACATGTTGTTGTCTTCTCCTTTGACATTCCCCATGCTAAAGACATCCTCCAAAATGCTGCCATGCCCATCATGCATCTGCTCATGCTCGAATAGAAGTGGTGACCTTTGGAAGTTTGCCTCCCATGAGAAGATACCATCCAAAAATAACCTCCTGATCTTGGCCAATGTAAGCATGAGTGGCCTCCATCTACTCCAATGTATGGAGGATTCCTTCCTCAAATGAAGTACCCTCTGTTTCTCCAAATCCATGGAGCAACTCCCTTGCACCATGGTGGTGCCATCCTCTATCACTGCAGCAACTTCTGTCAGCGTAGAATATGAAGTGAGAGTGGGTAATGCTGAAAATAGGAGAATGTCTCCTTCCTCCTTGAGTCTATCCCAGACTCTCTACGTTGTACTAGACCCCTCCAAGGTCTTCACCCCTCTGGGATCTAAGAGTGGTGAACCAAATGATAAGGTGTCGCTCACCCACTCTTGATCTGGTGGCCTCCCAGGTGGAATTCCCCCATGTAGTGAGACATCAAGTCCTAAAGCAGACTGTATATATGAGTGGACTGATTTGTCCCTCCTTTCACTATGCAATACAATCTCCTTCTTCTGTGCAGAAACCTCCTGAAATAGATAAGGGTGAATGCTCATCATCCCTTGATGTTGATCCTTCTTTTCTTCCATCTCACAATTCACAAAAATTGATACATGTTGCTCTGGAATTGTGCTTTGGTTCCCACATGTTAACCATTTGGAACTCCTTGCAAAGACACAAGGGCTCCTCTAACGGAAGCAATGGCTCCCTTTCCACCTCCATGTGGTGATGGATCTTTTCGTAATGGTACAACTTGTTAGCTCTTCTTTGTTCATCCTCTCCACCAATGTTTGAGAATGTCTCATCATCAATGAGAGACCCTAGATCTTGATCTTCCTTTAAAGGAGGGATCTCCATGTCTTCATCTATAGAAGAGGGATCTTGAAGAAGTGGGGATCTTGCCTTTGGCAAGGTGCTATGCATGATTTTATCCCCTTCAACAGAAATATGGGGTGGAGTTGGTAAAATATATCTCTCCAACTCATGCAAAGTTTTTGAAATTTTGGTTTCAACAAAATATGTTTTACAATGTTTAACATCAAATCTTTCCATTATCTTCTTAATGAAACCTGAATAAGTATTTACATTTGCATGATAACATGAAGCAGAACTATAAAACCACCAATCGTGGGCAATACCTTTAAGGTTTAGCGCTGCTACTCTAATGGCCTCCTTTTCTGAAACTTGGTGTAGCTGAAAATAGGAATCGAGCTCATTCACCCAAGCCTTGGCTGTGCACTTTGTAGATCCATCAAATTTAGATAGAAAGATACTACCTCTCTTGCTTCTATTATAATTGTCAGATCTTCTATCTTCCTTGAGTCAGCAAAACCCTTGGAAGTCCAAGTGCTCTTTGAATCTCCATGATTGAGACTCATACTCCTGAAGATAGTCACTCAAGGTCTCCTCCCTTGGTGCATCTTCTTCCTTCATCCTTCTTACAGTGAATGTGGGCAATAAACTGTGTTGTGGATCTGCATGTGTGGCTGAATGCTCACACCCATCATGTGAATACCTAGGGCTTGCTCCACCTACAAACCCTCTTTGAAATTATCTACACCTCTCCCCTTTCATCTCCTTGAGATCTTCCTTGATACTTTTCACAGTTTGGAAAAGAAGCTGGGAGATCCTCTCTTCCTTCATTTCTCCAAATAATGGAGTCATGCCTTTGTTTCTTCTGTATAGCTTCTCCTTTCTGTGGGAAGCTTCTCCTCCTAATGAAATAATATCTTGAATGCACAGGCTGAGCCAATATTATGCTCTGATACCACTGTAATATTCCAAAATGGAAAAGACATGAATATAGAACATATGCACAATTCCAACTACGGTAAAATAAGAATTAAACATGTAGAACTGGAAAAATGCCGGAATACATCAAAAAATCATAAATATGGGCAGAAAATAGTTGAGCCATATCATTATATATCAACATTAAATGAAAGTAAATAGTGCTCCAAAAGGAATGCACTCAAGCCACAAGATGGCTAAAATACACCAAAGAAACCAAGGACTCGAAATGTGTGTTATTGCTGCTGCTGCTACTGGAAAATATTTTTATTATGAATAAGAACCATGTGTGGAAGGTTTTTAGAGTGCTCAAAATGATCTGATCTTTTAACCATGGATTCTACTCACAAAACCCTGAAAAACCTAGAAATGGTTTGGCTAGATTTTAAGTTTGGATTTTTGGCCTTTTTGAGTTGTCCACTGCATTTTTGTTGCCTGACTTACGCACTCCCTGGGAATGATTGCTAATATGGGGCTGAAGGAATGATATATCAGCTGCAAAAATGCCCAATCAACTCAATATATGAAGGGTTGGTCCCCTCACTAGAAAATGAGCTCAAAAATTGGACTAAAAGAAGTTTTTTAGGGAAAACAACGAGGCCAAAAAAGTCCCTAACCAATCTAGCTATTTATTTATAGCCTCCTCTTTGCATTATTCAAAATGAGGTATTATGTGTAATATTCCAAAATGGAAAAGACAGGAATATAGAACATATGCACAATTCCAACTACGGTAAAATAAGAATTAAACATGTAGAACTAGAAAAATGTCGAAATACATTAAAACATCATAAATATGGGCAGAAAACAGTTGAGCCATATCATTATATATCAACATCGAATGAAAGTACATAGTTCTCCAAAGGGAATACACTCAAGCCACAAGATCGCTTAAATACACCAAAGAAACAAGCACTCGAAACGTGTGTTGTTGTTGTTGCTGCTGATGCTGGAAATGATTGTTATTATGAATAAGAACCATGTGCGGAAGGCTGTTAGAGTGCTCCAAATGATCCACGCTTTTAACCACGGATTCTACTCACAAAACCCAGAAAAACCCAAAAATGGTTTGGCCATATTTTAAGTTTAGATTTTTAGCCTTTTTTTAGTTGTCCACTGCATTTCTGCTACCTGACTTACGCACTCCATGGGAATGACTGCTGATATGGGGCTGAAGGAATGATCTATCAGCTGCAACAACACCCAATCAACTCAATATATGAAGGGTTGGTCCCCTCACTAGTAAATGAGCTCAAAAATTGGAGATTTCTCTCCTCCACTGCTGCACCCTACAACACAACACAATAACCTACAGAAACTGCGCTGATGAAGAAAGTTGTAGCTTGGTCTGGAAACCTGAATGTGGAAGTGAATGCAATGCTCTTCCAAGATACCTCTCAAGGAAAGAGGTGGGATTCCCACTTGGGAACACCCAGTTCTAAACAGCACAGCAACCCTACTAAACAGCAAAGGAATGCAAAGTCTAAATAGACCAATATCAAATGATAATCTAAAACATGAATCACAATGACTGCCATCCCCTTCATATATAGTGTGGAGTCTTCTCACATTAGGTCCCATCCATACTTTCCACTAAGCTCATGCAAGTTTTCCTCCACTAAAACTGCGTTGTCTCATCATGAATGCCACTCCTCCATGACAACACTGTTGACTTGGTCAAATTTGACCTATCCAACATGTATTCCCTTCAATTCACACCCAAAGGTGCTTAATACAGCTGCTTATTCTTCCTCCTTTCACATTAGGAGTGTTATTATTCCTCCTAAAGAGCTTTATGGGCCTCCCCACCTAGTTATTCACCTACCTAGTGACAAATAAACTATAATATTCCATTTAGCTGAAGGCTAAATTTTCGGAATATTACATTATGATAGCCAAATGGAGATTGTATGTCAAAATTACGACCCCGAGAAGTTGATGTTCCAACTTACCCCAATGGGGCCCACAAGATTTTTGCACTTCATCTCCTAGGGTTAGGAATTTGGATGTTTATGGTTTTTCATTGTTACTTAGTGATAAAAAGGCCACCAAGCCTCATTGTAACATAGTTCAGAGGCATGTAGTCGCCACATCTCTTCTTAGAGAAAAGATATCATCGCCCGAGCTAGTTTATTTCCATTCTGTATGTAAGCATATTTCAGTTCTTTGATATTAATGAAATGAAGGGTTATTTATGCTCACTATATGTATTTATGATTATATCTGTACTATGCTACGTTCCTGTTTAAGTTCGGATCACATCATATTACGTGATGTTTTAGGATGTTTTGCGATCTTCCATCATCTTTTGCTGTCTATTGTGATATTTCATGATGATTTAGGATGTTTGTAGACTTTTGCAATCTTTCATTATCTTTCACAAATTTTCACCATATTTCGTAATATTTCATCACCATTCGTGATATTTTAGGATTTTATGTGGTCTTCGTGATCTTTATTCATCTTTCATCATCTTTCACGATCTTTCATAGTATTTCATCATCTTTCGCAATATTTTTTCATATCTTGTGATCTCTTAGGATTTCTCACAGTCTTTCTTGATATGTCATCATATTTCACAATCTTTCACTATCTTTTATGTCCTTTCATGTTCTTTCATCATATTTTGTCATCTTTCGTGATCTTTCACAGTCTTTCATAGTCTTTTGTGATCTTGCGTGGTATTTTGTGATATTTCTTCATCTTTTAGGGATTTTGGTGATATTTCATGATTTTTCATCATCTTTCATCATATTTTGTGATCTTTCTTGATTTTTTGTCATCTTTCGTCTTCTTTTAGGATGTTTTCCGATCTTTCATGATCTTTCGTGGTCTTTCATCATATTTCGTGATTTTTAATCATCTTTCACGATGTTTCGTCATCTTTCAAGATATATCATCATCTTTTAGGACGTTTCACTGAATTTCTTGATTTTTCATCATATTTCACAATATTTCGTCATCTTTCATAATTTTCTACGATATTTCACGATCTTTCGTGATATTTTGTGATTTTTTGTCATATTTCACATTGTTTCGTCATCTTTCATAATATTTTAGAATTTTTTGCATTCTTTCGTTATATTTCGTGGTCTTTTGCGATATTTTTGGATGTTTCGCATGCTTTCGCAACCTTTCATCATCTTTCACGATATTTAGGATGTATCATGATATTTCGTGGTTTTTCTCCATCTTTCTTCATCTTTTAAGATGTTTTGTGATTTATTGTTATCTTTTGTGATCTTTTTCCATCTTTCACGATCATTCATCATGTTTCATCATCATTCATGATCGTTTTTCATCTTTTTTTTCAATCTTTTAGTATTTCTCGCAATATTTCTTGATCATTCAACATCTTTCATTCTCTTTCATCCTCTTTTGTTATATTTTGTGATATTTCATTACTATTACACAATAATTTGTCACCATGCTCACTTCTCATCCTTAATCCTGAATTACCCCATGACAGGCCCTATGCAATGTTTCCACTATGAAGAAATATGTAAAGACATCGCTTGAAGACTCAAAGAAAACTTCCTTGGAATATTACTAAAGGAACTTGGTCAAAACCCTAGTTTTCTGGGTAAGCTCATTTCTGAGTTTCATGCTTGCGCTGATTTCAGATTGATAGTTATGGCTTACCACTGCCAGTGCCCTTATTTCTTGGAAAATCGTGCTGATCCCTTTCTGGTAGTGTTTCCTCAAATGGAGGAGAAGCTTTGACCTCTAGAAATTCTAGGGCGGCGATTTGGTTGTTAAACAGTGGTGATAGAGTCAAGCTCCCTAATTTTATAGCTTTGATCTCATCCATGGGGGTTTATCCCTTAGAAAGTGGACATTCCTCCTCCTTTCATGGGCTCCTAACCTCTTCTCCCTTCCTATAAATTGGCCCCCATCCTTCCACTACTGGTTGGTAATTTTTGGGCTAGTCTGAACTTGCATTCCCTTTAAATTCTTGCACTATGATAACGCCTAAGTTTTTCGGGAGAAGGAATGCTTTAGAGCTTTGTTGAAGGACTTGGATTTTCACCAAAGGGAGGCCTCCAACATCAAGGCCTAGTTTGTAATATCTTCCTTTCATATTTATTAATAAAAAATTTAAATTTCTATATTTGTATAATATTTTATGAAAATATTCTAGTAATCCTTGGTCTTCTAGATAGCTAATGTTTAACGATTATTGTGTATTGGATTACATTTTATGTTACCTCTTGATCATCCATAGGTATTTGTGTGCCACAAGTAGCATGGAGCGAGCCTAAAAGGATCCTGGATCAAGGTCATCACCAACGGATTCGAACATAGCATCAAGAAAAAGGTACTTCTATCTCTTTTCTTGTCACATTTTGAATATTAGCTAAGAAATATTTTCATTAGAAAGTACCTCAAGTTGTTAGACCTACTCTAGGGCTAGAGAGATCGCTTATGTCTACAAAGGGGATTTATCTTAACAACAAAAATAGTGACTCCACTGGAGAGCTTAGCCTCTTAGCCTTCCTTTCCTGGACTAATCTTGGATTAGTTTGACCGATCACTGAAATCTAAGCTTGCTTAGGTCTCTGTTAGTGTTGTACAGGTAAATCCTCTCTGCGGACAAAGACTATCCCTCTATCCTTAGAGTGGGTATAGCAACAAGGGAAACAACCTAACACCCACTTTCTAGATTATAAATGAAACATAGATCAATCTGATGTTGCAATGTTTCTCTTCATTGAAGCTACTTGATCCTTTACTTTTCCAAAGCTTGATCTTCGCTGCTACCAGCGTCCAATTACTGGCACAAGTGACCAAGAAACAACAAGAATCATACAAGTGAAACATGCATATCCAAATATAAACTATCTAACTGATCAAGATATGCTAGAATTCTTAATCACAAACATGAACAAGAATGGAAAATAAATATCAGGTGTATCCTATTATAAATAGAATAGGAGTTACAACCTGCGCCATGATGTCAAAGCTTTCCTTCAGCAAGTCTGAATCTGAGCACGTCTTGAAAGCACTCATTTCAACTTGGTGTGAGAAGGCTAAGGGCTCAACTCTCTCCTTCAAATCTTATGGCAATATTCAAACCTCTCTCTGCTATGCTCTATTATGTTCTAACTAGCAAAGGCATTGGAGGATGATGAATTTATAGAGATGGAGGAGGGGACATGGATCCACATATGATGGGAAAATGGCTTATCTCTTTGGGAGGCTTCTCTTTTGTAGGAACAAGAGGCCCAAGGGAGGAATCTCGACCATATGCTAACCAACAAACATCCAAATCTCTGCCCTTTAAGCTTCTAGGCCATGAAGTTTTGTTTCCTTATTTAAAAAATCTTCCAAAAGTGGATCGACGTGGGTGTGATGTCCATACTAGCACCGATCAACACTGCTCACAAGCTTAGGATGGGTCATCAGTGCTGGTGAGACATATAAGAATCGCGCTGCTCCAAATAAGTATATTTTTAGGGAGCTACTGCAGGAATGATCAACAAAGAGTTTTATCTTCATATTGTAAGCAATGCAATGGCATATTTTCATGATGGAAAAGGGACACAGGGATCACTGTCATTAGGGGAATTTTGAGGTATAAAATGGGCCTCCTAAGGAAATTATATAATAATAGTGGAAATAATAAAATAAGATTACATTACATCATCAAAATTTAGAGGGAAAAGAAAAAAACTACTTTTTCAACTTGTATTTTCAACTTATCTCCCTATGGGTTTACTCAAATTTCAAGCAGGAACACTTGTTGGATGCATAATTTGATTCCTCATCCAAGGAGTACCCATGTTGCGTACTTTATATGGACTCTACTACATGAAAAATGATAAATTCATGAAAAATGTGATTGAAATAATGTTTTTTCATGTATTTCTCATTTTTTGTGTAGCAGGGTCCATAGGAAGTATGCAACATGTGTAATTATTGGTTGAAGAATTAAATTTTGCATCTAACAAGTACTCCCACTCGAAATTTGAGCAAAAACCTTAGGGAGATAAGTTGAAAATACAAGTTGAAAAAGTAGTTTTATTATTTTATTATTTTTTAATATTTTTAATTTTTACCCCAAAAATGGTGAATCATCCCCCATGGTTGACATCATCATGCCCCCTAAAGCATGAAGGCAGAACGAGAGTGAGGGGTGAAATGCTTTATGAGAACGAGCCAATACCAAGACATCGTTGTCAGAAAACCTGTGAATCAAGTACATATATACAAATGAAATATCTGATATAAAACATGAGTATAAGGCATGGATGCAACCATCCGTCAAAAAAATCATGTAAATAGGACCCATGGTATGGACATAGTCATCCAGTAATAAGAAGGATCACAAGTATGGACTCAGGTATGGTTGCAACCATCTAGTTAGAAGAGTCATGTATACAGCCATGAATAACTCATATCACATCGCAGCCTGGACTTTATTAGAAAAAAACTCAGGGTCTTGTGCTCTATCATGACCTGATCAAGTACAAATTTAGGCATGTGAATGAGTGAGCTGAATTCGAACATGAAAAAAAACGCCTAATTACTGGTCAATGATGTAAACTATTAACAGGCACGAGAGAGACCACCAATAATGATGATGGCCTTCAAGGTACTAGCACTACAATGCATGAGATGTGAATAAGGAACGGAAGTCAAACACTTTTGAAATCATATGATCAAAGACCAATGAGGTGAACCTATCATCGAATGTGAAAATCCTGCCATTAAGGCATGCAAGCTCTAAGGTACTGAAACGAATCTCTAGATCATGATAATGAGTTTAATTCGACATGAAGTGATTCGTTGAAGGAGGGCCATTATGTATCCCACATCATCGACACGAGACAGAGGAACAATATGGTTGTGAATCAAGACTGAACAGAGAATCAAGTAATGAAAAACTGCAGAAGGAACTGCTCTAGAACATATTGACGACACGACTCCTGAATTTGGCAGTATTTGACTCAAATGGAATCAGAGGTCATGTTGACAAAATTGGTAATTGAATGGGAGGCAAATATATTTCCCAAACCCATGGAACCAAAGTGACGAATGTATGATGTCCCCAACCCGACACAAACTACAGACAAGTGTCACGTTCAAGAGTGACCTACTACCGACACAACAGATAAATACTTCCATTTCCCCCCCACCATTTTTGGCAAGTACCCCAATTATTTTTTAAAACAAGCTTGAAGGGGATAGCATATGTTTGTCGTATAAATGTGTCCTCCGGAAAAATCCATCCTAGTACATTTTACGAGCCTTAGGAAGGAGGAACTCGGTAGCATCATGACGAGCCCAATGTCGTTTAAATTTTAACGAGTCCAACAAAGTTGAAACTCGATGCCTTTTCATGTTTAGTGAGTTTGAAAGAAGTTGAAAATAAAACTCTATAGTGCCCTTTCCATAGATAGTCCCTCAAATCCGAAAAGGTAGAAAAAAAAGTTTGAGAGAACCTCCTAGTCATGATTGACTAAGGTATTCCTTTTTCGTAAATAGTTTATCACAGCCTGAAAAAGAGGTAAACATATACTGGGTAAACGAAATTTTGTTTACGTTAATGACTTCAAAATGACAAATACTCGGCAATATTTTTAGTTTTCGAGAGTCAGAAAATATCTTAAACATGACTCCAAGAGGGTGACTTTTTCATTTATGTTTACCGAGTCTAAAAAAGTAATAAACTAGAACTCATTTTCATATTGTCTGTCAAAAATTTAACCCCGTTGTTGCACAATAGTGAACACATTATCTTCTCTCAAAGAAAAAATAATTAAATATTGAAAAAACCCTAAAAAATGACTTGAACATTTATAAAAATAAAAAAAGTAAAAACATTTTCACTTTTTACTTTCATAAGTCTTGGGAGAGGTTTTTTACCTTGATTCTTCAGGAGCTAATTGTGGGTGATCCAGGAAGCCAATCGACGAACCATTGGTACCAGGTAAGAGCCGTGTTTACTATCTCTGTTTCCATACCTATTTCAACATTTTTTATGATGTATGTTGATTTTTTGGGAAGGATTTTAAACCTTTTTTTCGCGGCGGATTGGCGCGGGAATTCCCTATAGGGATCGTGCTGATATGCAATTATTTACACAGGCCCCGCGCCGATCTATGCACCTATTTTTAAATTGGATGCCTCAATCACAAAGAGTGGAAAAATGCGAAATTTTTTTCAAAAATCACCATCTAAATTTTATTTTTACACACGAATGTTTGAAAAAATGTTGTTCAAATGTTGTGACAGGGAGAAATCATCAAGAAACATGGTGATTGAATGGAGAGGAAGGGAACATGAAGATGTGGATAGGGAAGCCATGGAGGACCGAGATTGTCTTGCTTCTTTGAGGAACTGTAGGCTCCTTAAATTATTCTTAACTCCTGGCCTAAGATCTCAGTCGGAGTTTCTACAATACCTAGTGAGTATTTGGGACACAAGACGAGAGAGATTCATTATCAGTGACCAAGAGTTGGAAATCAAATTTGCTGACATCTACTTCATCACTGGTCTATCACGAAGAGGGGAACGAGCTCGTCTAGAAGGGAATCAGATCATGGGTGAGAGCATCGATATCCTCATAGGGAGCTAGTGTCCAGAGGCATCCAAGTCTTCTAGTGGGAAGGTCGACATAATAAGCATAAACAATCTGCCTCTCAACGTATTCTTAAACACCATAACACATGCCGCTAGGGCACAAGCACCATACGAGGCTACCAAGTCTCAACTCCAAACTTCCATTGACTGTATGGCACCCACTGTCTTTAACTAGGCAAAAGCAGTGTTGGAAAATATGAAGAAACAACTTTCAAAATGAAAAAATGGTTGACTTAAGCAATTTGGGTATGGTTCAATATTAGCAACATTTTTTCTAGCACGAGTGTCGTTGTTCCAATTTTAGTGGGCGAAAGTGGCCATGGTGACACTATGAGATCCATGCATGATCAGATGGAGTGAGATGATGCCTCTTTCAAGAGGCAGGCAACATATGTCATACAAACTTGCTTTCTTTGTGTGTTTGAGGCATCAGCTCATTGTCATGGAGGACTGGTCGTATTCTAGGACTAATTTCAGAGGTGACCCAAACCTTCCACTTCCAGAGGGTGATCAGTGGGATGAAAGAGGTAAAACATGTTTTTGTTAAATTTTTGCATGTTTATATATTTTTTGGTATATGTGTTCTGATGTTTAAACTTATGTGCTATAGATGTTGGACCACAAAGATCAACAATAATGTCCCTTATAGCCAAAAGAGTGGGGAGGGAATTCAAGGCTGCTCTATATGAGGAGGGAGAAGATGCTAAAGAGGATATTTCCTGGAACCTATATGCTTTGACCACTGGGATTTCTAAATACGCTCATGTTCATGACATTCCCCGCCGCTACCAGAGGCACACTGTAGGGGTCTCAAACCGCATCCATCGGTTACTGACTCGAGTCATTCGAGAAGTGACTTGTTACCATGAGCACCATGTTGATTAGTTTAGTTTAGCTTTGATTGCTGCAGTTGTAGTTTTTGGGACCTGCAAGTCTCTTTATGTACTAGAACACATACTTCTTTAGATTATGATGTACCAAACTTTTGAAAACAATACCGACACACACACAGATATATATATATATATATATATATATATATATATATATGTTGGCTCGAGCGGTCCTGACCCAGGTTCGGAGTTCAATTTTTCCAACAAACCCCTATACTACTAGCCCTTTCGGCAGTGACCCGCTTGCATAGGTCAAATTCTCACCCGAAGTAGTATGGGTGGGTGCTGGAACTAGGTTTCCGCACCCTGAGAAAGGGTAGGTAAGGCAAGCAGAGCTGCGTCTAGCCCCGTGATGCCCAGATCGCTTCTTTCTGCGCAGGGTTCACAGGTCTATTTTCGCATCCACGTGCGCAAGGCCTACAGTGTTTGATACTTATATACTTCTATGAAAGCAGCACAATATTGCATAAAATAGAACAGACAGATCCAGATATAGTGAACACAGTTACACAGATCTTTCGCAGCTTGAATACAGAATGTGCATAATATAGAAATTACCAATGATTTACGCAAACATTACACATAGATTCAGTTCTCAACACAATCTTTCTATTCATCAATTCATCAATTCACCAATTCCTTCTTACAATACCCATCCCAGCCTGCGCACACAGCAATAGGTTCCGCACACAGTAGGACTCTGGATCTCCGCGCACACAGCCAGTGGGAGTCTGCTCCCTAAAAACCCAAACAAATATACTAAACCACAAATCGCATCAATAGCTCTTTCTTTTTCTACTCCCTTACAATTCAAAATTTTCCTCTATTTATAATAATCTAGCCTAAGATTTCCTATGGTCTGCAACCCATGGTTTTCGGACCCCTGGTTTACCCTTTGACCCATTACAATGCTTTCGAGGCTTTGACCCACCCCAAAACCCCTGCACTAGCCTAATTATAATAAAAAATATACAAAATTGGACCAATTTCACAGCTCGTAGGATACCCTATTCCAACAATCCCCCAACACAATCTTGTGACTCATCCCGAGTCACTGTGGTGGTGCGGCCTCCATCCGTGAATGTAAGGCATTGAAGGTTACGACTAGCGGAGGTAACACTTCCTGACTCTGGGCAACAGCATGTTGTGCGATATTGACCAGTTTCAGGGAGGTAGGTCCTTCAGGGGCCGTGGTAACCTGTTCCAAGATGTGGTTGAATCGTGCAATGGTGTTGTGAGCATCCTGAGATATCTAGAAGGCAACATTGCCCCATGGCTTCACACGCTTTCTGATTGCATGCTTGGTGCGCCGGAGATCCGCAATCGTGTCCTGGAAGGCGTTGCTAGTTTTCAAGAGTTCCAAACGATGTTCAGGGCCAAGGGAAGGCAAGGTAGCTTCGATCTGATCGAAAGCAGCTTCCTTCTGGCGTAAGTCCTCTCTGACACACTAAATCATCGGGTTGAACTAGGTTGTTGTCCAGAGCTGCATTACCGCTTCGAGCAACTGGGTACCCAGAGTAATTTATCCTTTAATAGTGTCTGTGGCTTCTGTTATCAACGTAGCCCGTTGCACCTGAACCTCTGGGGATATGGTAAGTTGTGCTTGGGCCTGGTACGCTGTGAATTGGCGAGTCATTTGGGTCTTAAGGGCCTTTACTCAGGCTCGGGACGCCCTAAGCGCTACGACCAAGCCTTCTAGGGTAGCTCGGAGCGGGGTTGACGCTGGGAATTCGCCAGGGATCTCTGTATTGAACCAGTGAGTCACTGTCTCTAGCTGCGCCATAAGATGGATATCTTTGGTCTAGCACGTGGCCACCTTGATGTGTTGATGCACGGCCTGGTCACGATGATGGAGCTCGTGCAGCACGGCGGTGTGTAATCTTTGTAATTCCTTGCGGGGTAGCTACGCTAAATCCATTTTTAATTCTGTATCTGTTGGGAGGTGGTCGCCGACCAAGACAGTGCTAGGTAGTGAAAAAATATGGCCTTCATTGGTTGGGAGCCTAGAACTGCGGAGGAGTCGCAACGTGTCCCTATATCGCTTCGTACCCCGAGGGGAAGGATTATCCCTGTTGGTTAGCCCTTCTATGCGCAAGACTGGCAGTGACTCGACTGCGTCAGTCCTCCTTGTGCACTGTAGTGGTTGCGTATCATCCTGCATAGCCTCTTCGGAGCCCATTCGGCTGGGACCTGCAATCATCCTAGGTTCGAGTTGGGCGCGAACTATCGTCCTGTAGTTGTGGCGCCATCCTTTACAAGGTTCAAAGTCAATTTTTCCTACAGGGAACCAGAGGAAAATCAACTTATCAACCTTAGAGTCCCCAAACCCTCTTAACACAATGCCTGCAGGCGCTGGACTGCTGGGTGCCGAGGCGCTCGGAAGGTTAGGGTCTGTCATAGCAGCAAAAGGATAGGCTTCCAACTTCGGAAACTCGTAGACAACAGAGGTAGGTTGATGGGGTACGACCCAAACGCTACAGGTCCAGACACTCAAGCAGTAGAATAACAGAGGCAGAAGACAAAGACAATATGGAGCCTTGAGCGGAATTATCTGTTCTTCCTTATAATGCTCGGGGTTATCCAATGGTAGAGTAGATCTAACGTGAAACTTACCATCAATCATCCGAAAAATACTCACCATAAATTGCCGCATTGATGGCCAGCTGCCTGGTTACTGTAACAGTATGAGTCCCTTTTCACCCGAATGCAGCGTTTTGACAGTCATCGCTCGCACCTGATGGCTTTCCCACAGATCTACTGACTTTGGCTGAAGTGTCTATGTTGTTTGCACAACACGAACTAAAGCTGACGTCAGATGTGTTGTAATGTGATTCAGGTACACATTACGCAACCTGGAAGCCGTACGTATCCCGTTGAGCACCATGGTTGGGGAATTTTGGGGATCACTTACTCCCTCCGTCAAGTTAAGGCTCTCGTATTCCATCGTGTATGGTACTGGCGTTCCCCCTTATCCAAGTGCAATGTGCAGGCGTGATTTTCCCTTAGTCAGGGCGTCTGTGTTCTGCAGAGCTGCATCGAGCGTCCTTGTGCCATCTGCCACCTTAAATGTTCGTAGAAACTCAGTCCGCAAATTTTCCCAATTGTGTGTGCGCTGGTGCAGCTCCGCATCTAAATACCACGTAGTTGGGCGCAGGTCTAAGCCATGGATAAACATGTGAACTCATTCGTTTGGGGTCTTGTCGCATCATTGTGTTTCCCATGCAAGAAAGAATCTACATGGGTCTTCGGATCCAAGGAATTTTGGGGTTTGTTTCCCAGCTGGAGCTTTAAACCGTAGGATCATCTTATTCTGACATTCCTCACAATCGCAGAATACCATCTCATGCGTATTCCACCAATGCACAGGCGTTCCATGCAGTGCTAGCTTAAGGGCCCCTATCCTGCGTTCCTTGGGAACTTCTACTTCGAATGCAAGTAAAAATTCCTCAATGTTACCTGAGTCCCAAAAGTAGGGCAAGTCTCTTACCTCGGCGAAGACGCAACAGAAATTACTTGTGACCCGAAGACATCGTAGCGCCAAAACCTCGTGCAACCGGCCCTGCCAATTCTCTATTTCCTCATCAGAGTTAGACAAGAATTCACTATCCTTTTCCCAGCAGAGTACTCCTTCTGCCGTGGGGTTAATCCAATCTTCGTCCTGTGTGGTGAGCTTGTAGATGTGATCGACCTCCTCCACATCCTGCGATGGCTCTGTATACCGCGTGCCTTCCGCAGGATCCAATGGGACTATGACTCGTGTGCCATTTTTTTCAAATACCATGCTGCGCTTTTTGAGATTGATCACACCCCCCATATCTATAGCCCATTCCAGTCCTAGGAGTGCAAGGTAGCAATCCGCATCTTCCACAATTTTTGTGACCTCAAAGTTAGCTTGGACTTTCACCCCTGCAATATCTACCATGATTTTTTACAGCCTTCCGAGAGGGATGATCTTTTGCTGATTTTCCATGTGCAGATGGATGGTGGACCACTCAAATTTAGGTTCTCCCATTTGTTGCCATGTTTTATTCGGTAATATGTTCGCATCTGATCCAAGGTCCAAAATAACCTAATCCATCTCGTAGTCACCAATCTGCGCAGTCAGCCGCATTTCTCTTCTTGTGTGTTTCTTATACCTGTATAACTTGTGTACATCCTTGGTCTCGGGAGTTGGATCAGGTCGAGCTGTGCAGCTATTCATTAATGCTTGAAGGTTCTCTATAGCCTTTAGGTTACGTGGTAGCTTCAGACATGCCTGCAGAAAGGGCTCGACCCCCTCATCTGTCTTAAGGTGTGCCGGTACCTGCGCGGTAGCTGCTACTATCTCTTGTCCCTTGCTTACATGTGATCCTTCTTGAGAGGTCATAGGATCCCTGGTAGCCTCTTCCTTTTCTCCCTGGGTGACCATCCCACTGCATGTTATGAATTTCACACTCGGGTCTATGTTCCTTAGATCGGCTTTAACTCTTTGCAAATTCTGCGTAGGGGTGGGTTGTTTCTCCTGCATTTTGGATATTAAAATTGGGCAATCTTCATCCACATGGTCCAGTGGTCTACAATGTTTGCACGATTTCCTTGTGGGATTTGGGCAGTCCCTGGCAAAGTGTCCTACCTCCCCGCAATTATAACAAATTAGCTACCCACGTCCTCATCCTGCGCTTCCTCCCTGACGTCCCCTGCCCCTTGCTGGAGAGCCACTAAATGTCACAGGAGATCTTAGTGATGCAGGATCTGATTGCACCCTATACAAGTTCCCACGATCTATCATCAAGTTTTAAGTGTGACAATTCTACTCATCATGTCCTACCAATCGACAGAACCTACACCACTGTTGCTTCAGTTCTGGGACATACGCACCTAACCGAGGGAAATGGTTCGTATCATGTAGCCCTGCTACCCGGCAATCATCGCACCATAGCGCAGGTCCGCTTGAGCATGCTCGTGGCAGGGTGGGTTCCCCACTTGCTCCTGGGCGGACTGGGCTGGGTATTCCTACCTGCATGTACTCTACCCCTAAAGGGCACTGATCCTTCATATGGCCAGATACCTGACATCGTATGCACCATAGATCTGCGCTGGCCCCTCTTCCTCGTTCCTTTCGTAGGTTCTGAATTTCCATGTGCATAGCTCCAAGTTTTTCCTAAATTTTTTGTACTCCTTCTGAAGTATCTTCTCTGGGCACGACTTCTAGTTTCAAAACGACTTCAACAACTTTTTCTTGCGACTCAAAGGTTTGGTGACTCATTGGCATATGCAGGTGGGGTAATAACATAGCGATGAACCATTCCGTATGTTGTCTATCATCATACTCAAATCCTCCTTCCCTGATCACTTTCTTCAATCGCTGATCAGCCTCCCATACAGACTCAGACGCACCTTGCTTGAATTCCTTCACTTCTGCTACCAACTGAGAGTGAGATTTCAGCTTTTATAATTGTTGCTTCAGAGCGTCCTTAATATCTTGAATAGATTCACTCCCGTTCTGAGAAATGTATCGCATATACCAGTCCAATGCTCTGTCCTCAAATTCCAGGGACAGTTGCACCCTCTTCACCATATCGTTCATCACATTTTGCGTAGTCCAGATGGAGTCTGCAACAAACCAGAATCGGTCAATATCCTCATCCCCTACCCCCTTGAAGGTAGGTAGTCTTAGGTTCATAGCCATATCATTGTTCATCAGGGGTGGTGGTATGGGTGAGTTCTTACCTTTCTATGGCATGGGCGGCGGTGTAGCCGGGGGGTCTCGCACAACCGTTTCTCGCAGAGGGTTATAGGTGGATCTTCCCCCGTCGAGGTTGGTCCAATAGTATTTGTCACTGCACGTTACGTTCTCGTCGGGATCCGAGGTCATTCAGTTAGTATGACTACATAGAATACTTTTCTCACACATTAGTATCTTAATCAGCAACGATAGCGTCTTCAGGAACTTGCCTCGAAATCCTTTAAAGAATATTCGCTCGGCCTCGAAGTAAGAGACAAACTGATCAATAGCAAATTCCGTCACAAATCCTCCTAGCACACTATCCACCCAGTGATCTACCATGCGAGTAATGGTATTATCGGTCCTTTCCAATTACTGAATCAGCTCTGGAGTCCATTGAGTGACTCTTTCATCCTTCCAGCACTTCTGGAATTCTACCAGCCTAGCCAGCCACTCCTAAAGCTCGATTGCAAATGTCACAAAGAAAATTTCGTAGCTTTCTGTGATAATGTACCTATTTTTCCACCTTTCCGCCGTTAACTTCGTGTTGCGATTTTCTTTCACCGCAAACTCCTGAATCTGCTTTTCGAACCACTCCTCAATTTCCTTCCTTTTAGGCTTCTAGTATTCTCTTGTCATTACCTAATCCCTTCCTCAAAATTCTCCAGGTCCCAGAAACGGAACCATTTTTTGGCTTGAGGGGTCCTGACCCAGGTTCAGAGTTCAAGGTTTGCCAACAAACCCCTATACTCTAGGCCCTTTCGGCAGTGACCCGCTTGCGCAGGTCAAAGTCTCACCCGAAGTAGTATGGGTGGGTGCCGGAACCAGGTTTCCGCACCCTGAGAAAGGGTAGGTAAGGCAAGCAGAGCTGCATCCGGGCCCGTGATGCCCAGATCACTTCTTTTTGTTCAAGGTTCACAGGTCTATTTTTGCATCCACGTGTGCAAGGCCTACATTGTTTGATACCTATATACTTCTATGACAGCAGCACAATATTGCATAAAACAAAACAGACAGATCCAGATATAGTGAACACAGTTACACAGATATTTCGCATCTTGAATACAAAAAGCGCATAATACAACAATTACCAATCATTCACACAAACATTACACATAGATTCAGTTCTCAACACAATATTTCTATTCATCAATTCATCAATTCCTTCTTACAATACCCATCCCAGCCTGCGCACACAACAGCAGGGTCCGCACATAGCAGGACTCTGGATCTCTGCGCACACAGCCAACAGGAGTCCGTTCCCCAAAAACCCAAACAGATATACTAAACAACAGATCGCATCAGTAGCTCTTTCTTTTTCTACTCCCTTACAATTCAAAATGTTCCTCTATTTATAATAATCTAGCCTAAGCTTTCCTATGGTCCGCAACCCGTGGTTTTTGGACCCCAGGTTTACCCTTTGACCCATTACAATGCTTTCGAGGCTTTGACCCACCCCAAAACCCCTGCGCTAGCCTAATTATAATAAAAAATATACAAAATCGGACCAGTTTCGCAGCTCGTAGGAGACCCTGTTCCATATATATATATATATATATATATATATATATATATAATTCATGATGTAATTATGATCATAGTTTCACATATTGTGCAAATGTCTATCTAAAACATAATTAGCCAATGCATCTATTAATGTTTTCATGTGTCTTGGAATATGTTGATACGTAATGTACTCAAAATTTCTTTCTAAGAGTCAAACACATAGATACATTCTCAAAATTTGAGGGTGTCTAATGGAATATTTCCCATTGATTTGAAGAAAAACAAGCTATGAATCAAGGTTTACAGCCAATTTTCTAATGCCGAGAGTAATTTCTTCTAATAGAAGTTCAATTACTACACTGTACTCAGCAATATTTTTGGTTGTACGGCCTAAAAAAAAACCTTGTAGATCCACTAACTCACCATTAGGTTCATATATAACCAGTGTCGCAGAGGATAAGTTTCGAGTGCTACGACAGGTGTTAGTATGAATCTTAATCGCAAGTGTACGAAAAAAGCTCACTTTAGTTGTGCATAAAAAACATCTCTAACATCAAAGATGGTTGCCAATTTCTTTAGATATGCAGTTAGTTGACCAAGATAAATGCTACAAAATCCAGATCTATGCAGTAAAATACATTAAGTAGTAAATAAAATCAAGAGTTTCTCCATGCATCCAATAGACAAGACAAGAATATTTTTAAAGATTTTTTGTATTTTTTGACACCTGGGAAGGGAACATAGAAAGATGTTACCAGTCCCCCTCAATGGGATGGGTTCTTGTATGTCCTCGGCACTTCGGATCTAATATCTCTCTCTCTTGATGGTGTAGAAAACCCAGACAAAAAATGGAACTCAGAGGGAGCTCACAAGAAAAATGGTAGCAAAATATGACAATGATGGAGGATCAAAGTCAGACCAAAAGTATAGATCCAGAGTGATCTTTAGGCAACAAAAGGTAGTGAGTGAATGGAAAAACCCTTCTATTTATAAAAAAATATTGATTTAGTCTAGATATTGGTGCATAATTAAAATATTATTAACCAAATCTAGATCCAACTTTTATGGAATATTTTATTATATTTGTTGGAGGGAAAAGGAATTTGAATTTGGTCAAATCACTTTATTTGTAAACAATAAATAAATAAATGATTTATTTATTATTTTAAGGATGTGGTTGAGTAATAATTAAATAAATATGATTTATTCAATTATTTATAAATGATTTAGTCAAATTTAACAAGGAATATTATTTAAATAAGGTTTAAATAATTATTCCTAGAAAATAATAAGATAAATAATGATTTATTTAATTAATTTTCCTGTTTTGGGTTAAATAAGACCAGGAATATTAATTAAACTATTGTTTAACTAATTATTCCTTGAGGAAAACAAAAAAAATGTGGATGTATTCAATATTTCCTCATGGGATTTCCTGTTTAGACCATAAACAACTTAATAAATAAGGATTACTAAGTTATTTTTCATAGTGAAAGAAATTTTACTTAGGGTAAAATTGGTCTTACATGGTGTACTTTGGTCCATCTAATAGTAACAGGTTAGATGACCAAAAAATGGTGTAATAGATTTCCCCCAACGTGCGAGCGTTAGGAGCTAATCGTATGACTGAAGTACATTGTAAGAACTCAATCACTAGACATCGAAGGGGAAGTCTGAGAGAGATAAATATAAGGTAGACCAAAGCGCTAGAGGACTAGACCCTGAGGAGGTGAGAATTACATGTGTGACAAGTCTCTTTTATGAGTGAGTATCTGTGCTATAGGCAGCGGGGGAGGCATACCTATGCCCGCCGAGACAAAGTACAAATAATAATGCGTCTAGTAAATGAGGGACTGAACTATATAGTACATGCTAGAATGAACATGAGCCAGATAAAAACATGATAATGGATCCCACATACATACTATGCCTAGGATAATAGCTAGGGCTTATACAATAATATCTGAGTACATGAGATATAAGTACAACCAAAGTGCTCCTGTAAATAGGAAAGGGCTCTGAAAATATGAATGATACATGCAAACTAAAAGGCACTGCAAGCGACGAAGGCCGACACCATCAAATATATGGAGCTGCATCAAAGGCTGTAATGAAGAGGTCAGCCGAGCATGTGGGGGGCTACCTGAAGAGCCGCCCCCTCATGAGGTATGAAACATCTCACACACACCCAGGAATCACAGGTACAATCTGTTGCATCACTGAACCATCAAGTATACAGATCTCGATCATGTTGTAAGGAGCTGGAGATGAGAAACAATCAATTCAACGGGAAATAAGGAGACCCTATGACTGATCTGAGGCATCGAACAAGAGTGGAAGTTGGAACCAAGGTACACCGCCCTCTAGACTTGTCTTCTGGAATGAATGATCTGATGTCGACAGAAGGAGGTCTGCCATAGGTGAGGCAATAAGGGATCCTCAATTAAGTCACGAGAGAAAATAGTAGAGCAATTGACAGACTGACACTAGGGATGATGATGAAATGGGGGGTACTGAGTAGTGGACGGACAACTTCCCTTGTTAGATCATAAAGGGCATGTATGACCAGGCAGCAACTGACATGATATCAAAGGGGATAGGGGACAGTAGGACTGAATGCCATAATGTGCGACATGAGAGAGGAACCAAGCAATGAAGTATGGAGGACTATAGAGGGATACAAAGGGACTCGGGATAGACTCCATGGATGTGATGATGACCCAACTCGGATGCTCTAAACAAGGGTGACTTGATGATGCTGCCACACAGAAAAGGTCCGGTGGGGACCATAAAAACATAAGTACACGATGGTTACTCATGACGAAAATAGACACAAGCATGGACAAGTATGGAGGCAAAGTGATGTCCCAAGTATAAGTGTTGCAAGTGAAGAAATTCGATTTTGAGGTGTGGTGGAGTGACGCTTCTTGGACAAAATGTGTCCTAGTGAAGTATCAAATCACAAAAAATCATGGGCTAGCTACCTAAAAGAAATAGAACATGTATTTCAGGAAGGAAATGCTAAGGGTAATACTTCTTAAGATAGAGTGCATTGCGAGGATTAGGAAGGGGATGTCCTTCGAAATCCTCTAAGAGGTATTCCCCCTTACCTAAATCCTTACTAATGATGTAAGGGCCTAGCCATAATGAGTCAAACTTCCCATGACCGAGGACATCATGGGCCTGGTCATACACTAGAACGAGATCACCTTCGTGAAACGTACGAGGGTGGACTTTTCGGTCATACTAAGCTTTGGTATGTTTCTTAGCCACTTTGATGGTTTGCAATGCAACATGACAGTCTTCGGAAGCGCACTCAAGCATGATAAGTCATTGTTCTAAAGGTTGGGTGTCAGGGAGAAGTTCGACGGCTAGATGAAGGGAAGGGATTTCACCCTTGATCGGTAAAACTACCTCCTCTCCGAAAACAAGGTGGAAAGGAGTAAACCCGGTAGTGGTTTTAACAAAATTTCTATAGGCCACAAAGTAGGGAAGAGCATAAGGTTCTAGTTGGCTTTGTGCTTATCCACCGTCCGTTGAAGCATGGTTTTAAGGATTTTATTGACTGCTTCAACATGTCCATTACCTTGGAGGTAATAGGAGGATGAATATTGGTGCTCAAAGCCCAACAGTGAGGATAGCTCACGCCATATCTCATATTCAAATGTCGGCCATGGTCAGAGACCAATTGTTTTATAACTCTGAATCGAGCAATAAAATGGTTAAAGAAAAAGAGGGTTGCAATAGCTATCGTGTTGTTAAACGTTGGTATGGCCTCAACCCATTTTGTGAAATAGTCAACCGCCACGATGATATACTTGTGGTTACCAGCAGATGAGGGTCAACACTCCATAAAGTCTATGGCCCACTTACAAAAGGGACCAGCTGAGATGACAGGATGGAGGGGAGCCGGAGGGGCTCATGCCTTCGAGGCGAAATGTTGGCAATTGGAACAGTGTTTGACTGCTTCAATGTAATCATCGAAGAGAGAAGGCCAAAAATACCCAGCGCGCATGATTTTCTAGGTAGTGTCAAGACCGGAGAGGTGGTCACCACAAGTGCCTCTATGGAAGGCATTAAGGACTTTCCCGTCTTCAGCGTGCATGAGACAACGACGAAGGACAATATCTACAGCGCGACGATAAATTTTGTCACCGATAATAAGGTAGCGAGGGGCCTAGTGTCGGATACGTCGTTGAGCATCACGATCAAGATGGATGGCAAAATTTTTGGTTCACAGATAAGTGAGGATGTCACCATACCAAGGATCATCTGTGGTAATGGCAAACAAATGTTCATCTGGAAAATCATCATTAACTGGAGAATCCTACGTACGAGTAGGTAATTCATAAATGAGTTCAGCGAGGACTAAACCTTTCTTACTTTTGGGTGTGACAAATTCAAGATCGAATTTCTGGAGGATAATGATCCAACGAGCTTACTTCCCATTGATGATTCAACGGCTCAATAGGAAGTCCATAGGGTTGGAATTAGTCACGACCTTGGTGGAACACATGAGGATGTAATGACGAAGCTTTTGGACTGAGAACACGACAACCAGTGCTAATTTCTCTTCATGTGAGTAGGATACAGGGGGGCCTACAAGGTTCTTATTGACATAATAGATAACATGCTCAATTCCATTGTCATATTTCTGAATAAGGACTCTAATGACCGAATAGGTGGAGGCGGAGATGTACAGGATGAAATCCCTATCAAAGTTAGGGGGATGAATCAAGGGAGCGGATGTGAGAGCATGTTTCAGGGCATCAAAAGACTCTTGCACATAGTCATCCCACACAAAAGGAATGTGATATCGGAGGAGTCTAAGGAACCCATGCGCGGTGGTGGCATAGTTAGGTACGAACCATCAAAGGAAATTAGCTTTGCCTTGGAGGCTTTGTAACTGGCGTAGAGTACGAGGAATAGAAGCTCAAGGATGGCTTGAAATTTCAATGGTTCAAGTGTTATATTGTCTTTAAACACAATGAAGCCAAGAATATGGCTAGCAGGAACACAAAATACACACTTCAGAAAGTTGAGGTGGATATTATACTTGCGACATCGAAGAAAGACGATATGTAGATCATTAAGGTGTTGCGCTCAATGTTTAGAATGTGCAGTGAGGTCGTCTAAATAAGCAAGGATAATATGAACCAGGTCATGGAAAGAGTAAGACATGGCCCATTGAAAAATGGCTCTGGCATTCTTAAGGCCAAACGGCATGACCCTATAGGTGAAGGTTCCCCATGGACTAATAAACGTAGTCTTAAGCTGATCAGCACGATGGATAACAATCTAGTTGTATCCGGAGAAACCATCCTTGAAGGATAGAACCTTGTTCCCTGCATACTCATCAATGATTTGGCCAATGAATGGTATGGGGAAGTTGACTTTGGGACAAGATTTTTTCAGGTCGCAAAATTCAGTGCAGACACGGATGGTGCCTTGTTTCTTGAGAATGGGAACCAGGTTGGACACCCAAGTAATGTATTCAATGGGATAGATAAAACCAGCCTGCTTGAGATTATCGATTTTAGCTTTGACAGCCTCTCGTCTGGAAGGATTAATGGGTCTCAACTTCTTACGGACGAGATTGGCATCAGGCCATGTATCGATATGGCGGGATCAAGTTCGGGAATTTCTAAATAGGACGAGGAGAAAACATCACGAAATTATTTGAATAGCTTGGTGTAAGCCTCAATTTCTTCCGGGGTGCATTGGGCACCCAAGGTGATGTTTTCTTCTACCCTTTATTTTTCAAAAATGTCAATTTTAATGGTAGGAAAGATATTGGCCATATTTCCTTCTTCGAAAGCATTGGGTGCAGGGATGGGATTCCTAAACCAATCGATTTCATTAGGGATGAGGTATTTAGTTTCCACAGCATATTGGTCATGGGACTGCTGTGGGAGGAAGTACACACGATGGAGCATATCATCCCATGAAAAGTCAGGTTCGGTCATTACTTCCATAATATCTTCGTTGGAATGGAAGATGGGGTGACTGAAGGAAGGCAAACCACCTAACACGATGGAGATAACTGAATCATCATCATGTGAAGAAAGGCTCACATGTGCAATGTCATGGGGGATGACAAAAGAGTAAGAAGATAAAGGATCTATCGATGTTGAGCCCAGGGTGATCACTGAAGGGAGGTCAAGCGAAACAGGAGGGGAAGTCTCCAGGGGGGCTTCCACCGAGGGTCTCATGGATGATGATAGGTAGAAAATGGTGGCCGAAGACTCCATCATTTCTACATCGGGAGGGGGAATGTCAATGAGAGCAGGCAGATCCTCTGGTTCTACCGAAGTATAACTCGCAAACAAGGGGGAGGTGAACTTGTTATGCTTGGCCTCGAATTGGCGTAATGCTTCCAAAGAGGAACAATACTCTTCAAGGCGAGGACAGAGGTGAGTGTAGGCCCCATGGAAATCACACAAAGCACAAGGGTGATTTGTGTGCAAGGATTTGATTTTAGGGATTGAATTGGGTATAGTGACATATACCTCAGGGATATCAGACTCTAGAAACATCTTGTTGACCATGGGCTTGAGGTGAGGCAACTCTGGATAGGTATGGGTGGCATGACTGACAACATCACACAAAGCACACTAGATGGTATGCTTTGGAGGCCGAGGAGGAGCAGGGTTTGTTGGGGCAGCCTTGTCTTTAGATACCTTCTTACGAGCTTTTCCCTCATTACTCGAAGCTATCGCAACAGGAGGAGGTTCCTGTTGAGGTGGCTGGGACATGGTAGCTGAGGGAGGGGTCATAGGGACCGGTTTTACCAGGGTCAAAGTAAGATAAGGTTTGGGCTGACCAGGCAGGGTAGCAGCTGGGGGATCAATGTACCAGATGGGGATCCCTAGGGTCAAGTTATTAAGATATAAGGTAGCCATAACATGTACCGAAAACACTCCAGGAGGGGGAGCTAGGAATGGTATCTGACTAGACGGGTAATGGCTAGGCGGGACAGCTCCAAGATAGTTAAGGTTGGGAGGAACCATTTCAGGAGGGTAGAGAGGCTCATGGATACCAGTTACAGGTGAAGTGTTAGGAGGAGGGGGTTCGGAAGGTTGAGTTGAAGTGCTAGGAACAGGTTTTGGAGGGCAGGGCTGCTGACTAGCCGAAGCGGGACGCTTGAGGGAAGCCCGAGACAATTGCATCATGTAAACATTCGATGAGCTGGGATCAAAGATAGGAGGAGGAATACCAGGGAAGGACCCTAGTAAAGAGGATTCTTTGTAGACTCTGCGTGAGACACTGGTCAAAGGTTCGATGGTTTGCTTATTGGCCACTGAAGATATGATGGACTCAGGGGAGGTCTGAGACTTCGGTTTGTAATATGTCAACTAGTCGATGGTGACTATATTTCTGTTGTGAGGAAAGGAAATATTGTGGTGAACCGCAGATGGTGCAGTAGACATCGCATAGGTGTAGCTACGACCCAATAGAATGTTGTAATCTAAGGGGGCATCAATGACTTCTACGTCAACGCAAACAGTCTTTCCCGCAAGAGTAATAGGACAATTTCAGAACATGCCAATGGGCTTGGAAGAGTGGCCATCCCATGATGGGAGGGTGATAGTGGAATGGGCCAACTCAAGTGATCCGAGTTGCTTCCAAACCAAAGCAGACATCACACAGGTGGATGCCCCCCTCATCAATGATACAACGAGAGATGTTGGCATTCCAGATCTTGATGAGGATTTGGAAGGCAACGGAATTAGGAAGGGGAGGATTTTCAAATCGGTCAACATCGAAGACAATCAAATGATCATCTGAAGGATCCACATTGCCCATGGCAGTTAGTAGATATTTTCATTATGAAGGGCACGACTGGAGGAGTTCTAGCATTGAGATGGCAGCAAGATATTGCGCCAAATCATCTACTATATTATACGAATGGGTAGCTTTTCTAGAAGCAGTGTTTTGGCTTAATGTTCCCTTGGGGATCTTAGTATGAACCTCTGCCTTAGGCTGAGGGATCTATAAAGGGCCATTGGTTGTCGAAAGAGAATCTATAGAACCTGAAGAAGGGGGCTCGGGGGCAGATGTAGCAGAGGCTTGTTGTACTGATGGGACCGAGTCTGAAGGTTGAGGTCAACGGTAATGGGTTAATCAGAGTTCATCATGAGAATCTAGTAATCAAAGGTACCAGGTGGATGAGGTTGAGTTGCCTCCTAACCTTTAGTTGGTTGGGTAGCCACGAATCCTTGCTAAGGGAAAGGATTGGTAAACACAGCCGGCTGGCTAGGTGCAACATTGGGAGGAATGGAAGGGGAGGCTTGTTGTTCGCGCGATGCTGCTTGAGTCTCCCACATCTGATGCATCTGTGGTAAAAGAGGACAATCATGGGTTTAATGACCATAGACACCGTAGCATGAACAAGGCTTATTCATGAGAACAGGCCTTTCTTGCTTGGGCTGAGTGCCCTGTTGCTGGTTAGCAGTGTTAGGTGCATTCACTTGGGGATTAGGTCCTGGATTACCTAGGGAAGATTGATTTTGGGTGCCTTTCCTCTTCTTTTTGGAAGTAGGAGGATTAGTCACGCCCTGTCCCTGAGGGGGCGGTGGCTGCTGTTGCAGGGGTTGAGAAGGCAAGGGAGGAAGGGATGCTAATGATAGAGGATCTGGAGCACCAAGACGTGGATATAGATAATAAGGAGGTTGGGTAACATTGTGGTAAACAGGTTGGGCAAAATAAGGAGGCATGTCGTATCCTGGATACATGCTACCGAGAGGGGGAAAGGTGTTGGAGGAGTTGGCCCCTCCCCGAGGGAAACCATAACCCATGGGAGGATGAGCTTATGGATGAGAAAGGGCTCCAACGATACCATCGGCGGCATGGGATGCCCCCGATGCATTGGCACCACTGGTTCTAGGGAGATCAAGTAAGACGGTATAAACATAACCAGACCATGCGTAGATCAGGTCATATTTTAATGCAATCTAGAGAGCACCTTCTTTGGTCTGAGGGAAATGCGATGCGACATCTTTGTCAATAGTAAGAAAAAGGGATCTAAGGAACCAGTCCATGTAGACACGGTCTTCGAAGGTAGGGGCTCGACATAGGCTCTTTCTTCTCCACCATTCCTGCACATGATCGGATAGGCAGGTCACAGAAAATTGACGTAAAGAGGTCAAAAATTCGATATCAATGTCATAACGAAGGGGAAGCTGGAAATAAGACAGAAAATCATGTGCAAGAATCGCAAAGGTGGTATGAGAGGAGGAGGCCTAATCAACATACCACTTAGAAGCTTCGCCAGTAATCGTACGTTGGAACAACTGAAGATGGACAGAGTCATTGGTAATGGATTTAGATGAACACCACATGTGGAAAGATCGAACATGATTTGTAGGATATTCTCCAGTAAGACCTTCAAACTTGGGGATGTCGGAAGGGAGCTTGGTTGGCATAGTAGGCAAACCAGCATCATGGCGTATGGGGTCATTGATCAACTGGTTAAAATCGGGAAGACTGAGGCCTGCCATATATGGGGGCAAGGGAGCAGCAAGGATAGTTCCTATTGCGGTCCCACTAGTAGTATTCCTAGCATTAGGGCCGAGGCTACCACCAGCGTTAGGTCCTGAACCAGACATGGTGAAGGTGATAGGAGGAGAACAGGGAATGGAACTAGAAGGGGAACCCAATGAACTAGAAGAGGAGTCAAAATTCGGACTCGGTGGAGGACTAACTTGAATCCTACGTGGAGGAGTAATTATTCCTACCGGAAACTGAGGATGAAGGCCAAGAAGTCTCTAGGATAAACGCCTTGGGGGCGCAATGATGAAAGCACAAACACGACACAAAGGGAAGAGGGACCAACGAGGGCAAGGAGGTGCAGATAAAATTATTATAAATGTCGAAACAAGAGCAGATAGGTGCAGGATCAATTGATTACAATGTTATAGTATTTTCTTGGCGGTGTTAACCAGGTTCTTCTTCACTTAGGGTGTGTGTGTTAAGTGTGTTAATTTTAATTTTTAAACCCAGACATTTGTAGAGAAAAATAAAAAGTGTGTTGTATAACTATTAATAAATCTACAGATAATAGTAAATGAAACCGAATATAACAGAAAATAAACAGCTAATTATGCATTAATATAAACCCAAGGAGGCAAGCCTCTCAATAAGTAGTGTGGGTGGGAAAAAATCTAGTCAAAACACACCAACATAGCCAATGGATCTAAAGTCAGGAGGTACAAAGATCTAAAGGTTAGATCTGCTAGAAATAGATGTAGAAAAACAACAAAAAATCAGAGGGAAAATTGTTGTAAATGAGGTGGCGAAAGGCCTCAACCTGGAGGGAGCAGAGGGGACCCTAGAGGAAGACCCAAAAAAAACTAAAAAGAGGTGTTTTGGATGGATTAATAACCAATCTGAAGTGGATCTGAAGGTAAGGGATCAGATCTGAAAAATGGTTGAACACACTGAAATTTTAGACGACCTGTTGCAGCTACAACTCCTCCTAGAAAGGTGGAGGGTACTAAAGCCCTAGGGGGCTAAGTTCCCACTTTGATGAGTAAAATAGAGCAATTATAGGTCCAAAACAGGTGGAGACGGAGGTCAAACAACCTTGAACAGAGGCCCAAAGAAACCCAGAAAAATCTTAGAAAAATTCCCACAAAAAGTTCAGGTCGTAGTTTCTGACCTGTTTTCTGCAGAGGTCATAGGTTTTGGCCTGTTTTCTGCGTCTTGGAGGTTAAGTTCATAGGTTTTGGCCAAAAAAGTGTGACTTGCACTTCTGGCACTCTTGGGAGCAGGTTTCAGAAAAGTTTGTCATCTCAACTGCGGCTGATGCCTGTCACCTGTGCAATAGGTCCGAAAACACACAGAAGTTAGAATTTTTAATGTTTTAGGGTTTTATAGGTTAAAAACAACATCAATAAAATCAAAACAAGAATCTGAAGAGAAATCCTAGGGTTTGAAGCAGCTGTTCATGCAGGGATCTGAAAAATGACAAAGGTTGTAATCGTAAACCCTTGTGGAGTCACCAATTGTTAGTATGAATCTTAATCACAAGTGAACGAAAAAAGCTCACTTTAGCTGTGCATAACAAGTAGCCCTAACATCAAATATGGCTACCAATTTCTTTATATTTGTAGTTAGTTGACCAAGATAAATGCTACAAAATCTAGATCTATGCAGTAAAAGACATTAAGCAGTAAATAAAAGCAAGAGTTACGCCATGCATCCAATAGACAAGACAAGAATATTTTTAAAGAATTTTTGTATTTTTTGACACTTGGGAAGGGAGCATAGAAAGATGTTACCGGTCACCCTCAATGGGATGGGTTCTTGTATGTCATCGGCACTTCAGATCTAAGATCTCTCTCTCTCTCTCTTGATGGTGTAGAAAACCCAGACCAAAAATGGAACTCAAAGGGAGCTCACAAGAAAAATGGTAGCAAAATATGATAATGATGGAGGATCAAAGTCAAACCAAAAGTATAGATCTAGAGTGACGTTTAGGCAACAAAAGGTAATGAGTGAATGGAAAAATCCTTCTATTTATAACAAAGTATTGAGTTAGTCTAGATATTGGTGCATAATTAAAATATTATTAACCAAATCTAGATCCAACTTTTATGGAATATTTTATTATATTTGTTGGAGGGAAAAGGAATTTGAATTTGGTTAAATCCCTTTATTTGTAAATAATAAATAAATAAATGATTTATTTATTATTTTAAGGATGTGGTTGAGTAATAATTAAATAAATAATGATTTTTAATTATTTATAAATGATTTAGTCAAATTTAACAAGGAATATTATTTAAATAAGGTTTAAATAATTATTCCTAGAAAATAATAAGATAAATAATGATTTATCTAATTAATTTTCCTGTTTCGGGTTAAATATGACCAGAAATACTAATTAAATTGTTTTTTAACTAATTATTCCTAGAGGAAAACCAAAGAAATGTGGATTTATTCAATATTTCCTCATGGGGTTTCCTGTTTAGACCATAAACAACTTAATAAATAAGGATTACTAAGTTATTTTTCATAGTGAAAGCAATTTTACTTAGGGTAAAATTGGTCTTACATGGTGTACTTTTTTCCATGTAATAGTAATAGGTTAGATGAACAAAAAATGGTGTAACAGCAGGCACCATCAGCAAAACCAACATAAGGAGTTAAAGACATTTGCAAATCAAGTAAAACAAGATAAGCGGGAAAATTTCTCACAAAAATAACACCAAAACCAAGTTGTACAAAACCGAAAACACTCTAATGTACATTAAAAGTAATTATAAGAAATAAATTACGTATAATACTTCTTAAGATAAAGCCCATTCCGAGGCTTATCCAAAGGGTTTCCTTCATAATCGATTAAATCATAGGCCCCTTTTTGCAAAACACGCTTAACAATGTATGGACCATGCCACATCAGTTCGAATTTACTTGCCCCCAACTTATCATGAGCTTGGTCATACCAAAGAACCAAGTCTCCTTTAGAGAAGACACGTAGAGAAACAGTCAATCGAAATGGGATTTGACCTGTTTCTTCTAAGCTTCAGTGACTAAAGCGGCGAAGTGACGAGTTTCGTCAAGCCTTTCCAGATATAGAAGACGTTCCTCTTCTGGTGAGGTATTGGGGAGTAATTCGACAGCTAATTTTAATGAAGGGATCTCACATTCAATCGGTAGAGTTGCTTCCAGACCATATACTAGCTGGAAAGGAGTAAATCTAGTAGCACTCTTGGCCGAGGTTCGATAATCCCAAAGAGCTGAAAAGAGCATGAGATGCCAATTTGACTTGTGCATCCCAATGGTTCTCTGAAGCATAGTAACTAAGACTTTTTTGATTGCTTCAACCTGGCCATTAGCCTGGGGGTCGTACGGAGTTGAGCTGTCGTATCACATACCCAACTGAGTTGTCAGCCCATCCTTCACGTAATGGCGAAAATGGTAGCCATGGTCGATGATGATGGCTTGAAGAACTCCAAACCAAGCAATAATGTGATTGAATAGAAATTGAGCGGAAGTTTTACCATCAGCGGCATATGTAGGCATCGCCTCGGCCCATTTGGTAAAATAGTCGACGTCAATGATAATATAAGCATTCCCCCTGGCCGAGTGAGGGTTACATGTCATAAAATCAATGCCACATTTGGAAAAATGGCCAACGTTAATAACTAGGTGTAAGGGTGCGGGTGGGGCGCGGATTTTCCATTGATTAAACTGGCAGTCGTGACATTTATGGATGGCAAGACTATAATCCTTAAAGATGGAAGGAAAAAAATACCTATCACAAATAATCTTCTGAGCAGTGGCATATCCAGAAATATGACCGCCACATGCCTTAGAGTGACAATCATTGAGTGCTCTCTCAACCTCTTCAAATGTTAAACATTGGTGAAGAATCGAGTCGACGCTGACGTGGTATAAAGTGTATTTGATGATGGGATAAGGTTGAGAGTGATGTTGAATGCATAAATGATCATCTTTGGTCAACTCAGATCGTAAATTTTGAGTTTGGAGCTACAGGATGATATCATCGGACCAAGGGTCGACAGTGCTGATAAGAAAGATATTATCATCTGGAATCTACTCATCAAAACTGGAAGAGACAGATGCAGAGGGAAGGGAGTATATTAATTCGGTAAATACCAGTGATTTTTCTGATTTGGTAGTAGTAAATTCCAAATCAAATTCCTGTAGGATGACAATCCATTTAGAATACTTTCCCCCCAATAACTGGCATGTCAAAATGTAGGTCACGGGGTTGCAATCAGATATCACTGTAGTCGTGAGAAGTAATATGTAATGTTGAAAATGTTGAACAGCCTGAACCACAACTAAATTTAATTAATTGACATGGGCATATCGAGTCTCAGTATCCATGAGATTACAGCTAAGGTAGTAAACAACGTGTTCGTTGCCATCATCGTCATCTTGGACAAATACCATACCAATAGTACTAGAAGCAGCTGCTAGATAAAGGAAATAATCACTATGGTAATTCGGGGGATTTAGTAAAGGAGATTTGATAAGAATAGCCTTTAAGGCATCGAAGTACTTTTGAGAAATTTCATCCCATAAAAATGGGATGCCTTTCTTAAGCAATTGCATAAAACCTTTAGCTAGCTCAGCGTAGTTAGGTACCAAATGATGAAGGAAATTGGCTTTCCCTTGTAAGGTCTGCAACTGATGTAAAGATGAAGGAGGGGGTAAGTTAGCAATAGCCTTGACTTTCAAAGGATCAAGACAGATATCTTCCTTGGAAACGACAAACCCGAGGGGTCTGCCGGATTCAACGCAAAAGACACGTTTATACGGATTAAGGCAGATATTATAATGTCTACAGCAGAGAAAAATTTCTTGAAGGTGAGCAAGATTGTCATGGAACTTAGTTGAATGAGTGGGTAAATCATCCAAATAAGGTTGAATGATGTGCTTGATATCATGTAAGGCATATGACATCACTCGTTGAAAAGTATCGTCGGCATTTTTTAGGCCAAAAGGGAGCTTCTTGTAAGAAAATTTTCCCCAGGGACAGATGAAATTAGTCTTATGTTGATTGGTTGGAAGGATGTTAATCTGGTTATGCCCAGAAAAAACCATCCATAAAAGAAAATATCTCGCTCCCAGCACATTCATCAATGATTTGGTCAATGAAAGGAGTAGGATAGTTATCTTTCAGGCAAGCACAATTGATGTCGTGATAATCAACATAGATGCAAATAGTACCCTAATTTTTATCGACAGGTACTATATTAGAAACCGAATCTGTCAAAGGGATCGAATATATGAACCCAGCTTTGAGAAGCTTTTCAACTTCTCCATTTATATTGGTTGCCTTTCTAGGATGCACGAGACGAAGTTGATGACGAACAAGCTTCGCATTAGGATAAGTGGGTATCTCATGCACCACTATACTAGGATCGATGCTGGGAATTTCTTCATATGACCATGCAAAGACATCCTGAAACTCTTGAAAAAGACTGGTGTAAATCTTGATCTCATCCAGAGAGAAAGTTACCCCCATATGGATGTTCTCGGCGATTCATGTCTTGACAGAAATGTTGATAGGCATCGTAGCAATGTTGTTTCCCATGTTTCCTTCAGAAAATACCTCATGTGTCAAGATGGGTGTCTGAAGTGGACAGTTCGGAGCATGGGAAGCAAAATTTTCAAGACACGAAGGAATTACTCTAGGGCTTGGAAGAAATGAAAAATGATGATGGGTATCATCTGAGGGTGTTTGTTCGAGAGACATGGTTTCCAGATACTTTTGTTGGAAGGAAACGTCTCATTCAAGGGATCAGAATAATATAAGGAACCAAGCCAAGGAGATTGCGAGTATGCATCTAAATGCATACTAAGAGTAGTATGATCAAGATCAGGAGCCGAAGCTGAGATGACTTCACAATAATTGATTTCAACAGGGCTTAACGACATAACATTGTTGAAAGAATCAATTTAATCGAGAGAAGGAATGACCCAAGGATCAGATGAAGTAGAGATCATATTGACCTTAGCAATGTTCGGCGGTGGGGGACAAAAAATACCTATTAAGAAAAAAACTTTAAAAAGTATTTCCCCCACACTCTCATATGGTGCAGTGGTATGCTCCACATATGGCACATTGCTTTCCGAGGAATTAGAAGAAAAAAATGATAACTAGTCGACAGTGATGATCTTCCCTTGATGTGGGAAATGAAGAACATGAAATAAAGTGGGCGACACACAAAGCATAGCATGAATCTAACTGCGACCGAGTAGAAGATTGTAATTGAGCTTAGCATAACAACTTCTACTTCGACATTGACTGTTTTTCCTTCCAAATTGATAAGCAAGTTAGGGAGGGTACCAAAAGGACGAGAATCTCTTCCATCAAAAGCCTCCAAGGTATTCGGATACTAGCTAAGAGTCGGAGAGTCGATGGCTTTCCAACAATACACAGACATGATGCAAGTGGATGCACCCTCATCCATGACTGACCAATGGATTTTATTTCCATTAATAATGACTTGAATGAGGAAAGAAAAATGATGGGGAAGACGCAGAACGTGGTTTTCTAGATCGAAAGTAATGAGACTCGAATCAGTCGGATCAATTCCTCCAATAGCATATAGTAGCGATTTCTGTTGTGAAGAACAACTCTAAAGAACCTCTAATGCAGACATAGTGGAAGGTGCATGAGCTAAATCCTTAATGATATTGTAATTTTGAGCAGCTCGGGCATTTGGTTTAGAAGAGTATTTTTGAACCACACCTTTAAAGGTGGTCAGATAACGGGATTGAGACTAGGTCTTTCGATATATAGAGGACCAGAAGTGAGCGGAGTAGAAGGAGTAGGAGCATTGGAAATTTTTTTCTTCACTGACTGACAAGGATGAGTTGAATAATCTTTGGACCTAGTGGCCACAGAAACAGGTGTTTTTCCATTCATCATAAACACTTTGGAACCCAACGAGGAAGAATATGGGGGTTGTTCTTTGAGTACAACGGGAGTTCCTTGATTACGTTTTAGGAAATGACTAACTTCAGCCTGTCACGAATAGTCTTTAGTGTAGTGTTCGTCGTCACAAATTAGGAAAGGGTACTTAGGCTTGCGCTTAGTTCCATCATCAGTACGAGGTTTAGGATAATCCTATTTTGCGGCACCATATTTGGATGTGCCTTTGCCCTTATTTTTACCCTTGGAAGATTTTTCTGCAACGGTATACTGGACGACATTAACCTCTGCAGTTTTACCAATATTCGAAGGATTCTGCGGAATAGAATCGGAGGAGGAAGTGTATTTCTGCTTAGCAGAAGAAGACTTTCGAGAAGTCTGGGTAACTGATCCAATGATGTCGTCAACAGGTGGTGTCGTCGGAGCTTTTGAAGTCTTAGGTTTAGTAGAATCACGCGGAGCGTCAGACAAGAGATCATACAATGTGTCAGTCTGGGAATAGACCAAATCAAGATACTGTGCATGAGAAATGGCTTGCTCTTTTGTGACACATGTCCCCATAGAAATATCCTTGGCAATCTCATTGACGAAGGATTTGGTGAACCATTCGGTTAAGAGTTGATCAGGAATTTCGAACTCGATCAAACAACGTCGTCATCTCCATTCATGGATATGATTGGAGATGTGTGCAACGGTATCTTGTTTCAAGGATGTGAGGAGGTGATTTCATGTTTCATATCGAATAGGTAATTGGAAGTGCGTGAGAAAATCCATAGAGAGAGAGATGAAATCTTGGAAGGTTCTGCGAGGAAGCTTGATGTACCACTTGGCAGTGGCACCAGTCAACGTTCTCTGGAAAAGACGTAGGCAGACAGAGTCATCAACCTAGGAGTTAGAAGAACACTAAATATGGTAGGTCATGATGTACTCTTGGGGGTCTTCTCCAGATTTACTCTTCAAATTTGGGGCAATCACTTGGGATTTTGGTAGAAACTGTAATCCAATATGGATTATGGAGGATCGAATCATTTTTTAATCTCGACACATCAGGTATAATTGGCCTGATAAAGGCCCATTTCAGGATTCCAACCAGGTTGGGAGAAATTCTGCCCTGATGGGTTTTGTCCGAAAGGATTTTTCCCATAAGGAATGAAACCTTGATGATTTTGACCTGTTGTAGCTGCTACAACACCACCCAAAATTTTTGTTATATTCAAAATTTCGAGTCCCCCTCTGCCCGCTCAACCCATTTATTTTTTGAACCGGCCTTCAGTCGGTAATATCTGCATGACCTATTTTTTCCAAACCCTGTCATTGCACCCACTTGTCTTGTTGTCTCATAACCTCGCTAGGGTTTGGGGATTTTGGGTGCTACATGTAGTGTTGAGATTTCTTCCAAGAGATTCGAAGCCAGGTTGACCATGGTAATCATCACCGATCCATAAGGGGCACCAATCCTAGATAGGTAAGGATTCAATGTGGCTTGCCTTGGGCTTATCATGCCATGGTTTGAGATGAACCCTATCTTATCTAAGGGGCAGTCCTCTTTCCTGTGTTAACCTAATTCGCACTCCCATGCGGTGGCATTCCCATCAACATCAGGCGACGTCACAGTGGAAGTCAATACCTAGCCTATTCCCCTAATTACTTAGCAGATCCTACACCTCAGCATGTGCATTAGGGTTTGCGTGAACTTTATGCCCTCGTTGGCATCATTGTAGCCCGAGATGCGTGTGATTAGTAATCTAGCCTTGCTTTGCATTTAATCCCCACCCTCCAAAAGCATGGTCCTGTTGATTTCAAAGAGCCTTTTTTTTTTCATGAGTGCATCGTCACCTTGTGGCATCATGAAGTATCCAGGTCTACTACCATCAACAGATACATGAAAACTCATGGGTTTAAGCCGGTTTCCAAACTTAAGTATGCTCAAACAATTGATTTAATTTGTAATGTCTTAGTTTGGATAATCCAATGTTGCTTCTCCTCAAGTGAATTATTTTATTCGATCATTTTTTTTTCTCATCATTACCAAGAGCTGACTTATTCTCATACTACCCCCTTTCCGGAAATTTTCAAATATGCCATGACCATTATACACTGAGCTATGTAGCAATTTCACGTGGTTTCAATTGTCCATTTGAACTACACGAATCTTCTAAGGACTATTGGGTACAACACAAATATCCCTTCTTCAACACGCGGTAAATATTTGATATATGGTGTGGTGGAAGTTCAAGGTGGGCAAGGAGTTAATGTTTTCAAAGTGAAAATTTCAATGTTGCATTTAAAACCCTTGGAATTCATATGGGTAGCCACCATAAAGGTCAATGCACTTCAAAGAGATGTATGAAGGCGTAAACAATGAAGGGGTGGAGTGCTTGTTCTTGTTCTATGATTTTCCATCAGGAGTGCATATCAAAGAGTCTGTTTCGGCACATCCAAGACATTAATATGCCGAGTGAGAAACACCTATTTCACAACGGAAGAGCAACACCTGACAGCTATGACGTGCCCCCTTTAATACACACTATGGGAAAGGTTTATGCACGATCAATATCAATGAGCCTACATTGCAAAGTGGATTAGGTGTCGCGTTTTAGCATTGGAGATGAAATGATTTACTATGAGGATGTCATTTTTCTCTCTCCCCTGATCAAATCATAGTAAAACACAACAGGTCAAACACGCCAAGAAAACGCACGTGCTTTTGCATTCAAGAGAAGGGGAGAGAAAGTGTGGTTTGATTTTCACGGGTCGTTGGACGAGGGAATACACGCACTAAAACCCGATGTTGGATGATTACATGTTGGTGGAGAGGTTCATATCCTCTGCGACACACCATTGCTCGGTCCATATTGTGTTTTACAGTTATATCAGCGGACTTACATTTCCATTGCAACAACAGGCTCTATTCTAAAAGAAAAAAACGGTTCCTTCTCACTGATAATTAGCATTCATGGGGTGTGGGGGGAGGAACCCAGTAGATCCAAGTCCATCAACCGACGCACAAATTCTATAAGGAAAACAATAATTATTTCCTGAGGCTGCCCGAGGTACGATAATGAAGCCTGGGAGGTTGCAAGGTAGTTTCCCAGTGATGAAGCTAGAGAAGGAGTGCGCATGAAAGACTATCATGACAACATCGTCTATCCGCACGTTGGCACTTAGATTCCTCGATCGATCGGTGGCATCTCATCTATCCCAGTTCATCATTTACGGATGAGGAAATCGTGCCCAAAGGGAATATAAATGTTTCACCATGGTTCAGCAAGGGTTTCCAGGAGGCACTTTGCGATCAAGTCGCGTAGTCGCAATTCTTTTACAGCAGTGACAGGTGCGACCCTGCGCCAAATGTGACTGTGTGACTTCCTTTCAAGTCGCAGACCTCCACCAGTCATAAGGTCGCAAGTCTAAGGCATGTATAGAAGGTGCGACCTATTGGGAGCTACAACTATGCGACTTCCATAGGTCGCTATCCTTGCCCAAGTTGCCAGGTCGCACTTCTCAAACACAGGAAAAAAAGTTGAGCTGCAACCTTGCGACTACCACAAGTCGCAGCCTCTTGAAGCTCCTCCGAGGTCGCACATCGTAGTCTTGTCCCAGTGCATAACATAACGAAAAATGGGCTTTATAATCCTTACTCCTCATCGTCACTACCCTAATTCCCCCTTATTTGAATCATAAAATGAAAGGCCATAAGGTGTAATTCTTGTATATTAAAGGTCAGAGGATGGGTCTACGTATGGAGGATATGAAAAGAGTATCTAAAAAAATGTGCAGCATCGATGGTGTTGTGTATGACATACAAATTGATAAATAATGCATTGATGTCACAGGGTTTTCAGCATCATCACTATTGGAAAGGAATAGTAAGCTAGAGAAAACCACACATTTCAGCCATGTGAACATGATGAAGCTATAGTATTGACTTAGATGAAGAAATTTTTTGTCTTCATCAAGAAGCTGCAAAACTGGGATTTAAACCAACAAGAAAACTCATGTCATGTGGGTGCTAAATATCTCACTTGAAAAAGGAACACCGTTGTCCCATTTATTGACTCATGCAAATTCCCTTAGCATTGCAATGGCATCTGCAGTAGATAGAAGTTTTTGGTTCGCATGGCGAAAGATAGGGTTGTCCTCTGGCGAGTGAGGTTTTTAGCTCTCCAAGAGATAAATACAGAAGGAATAACCCTATGTCACAACCTCCCAAGTCATGACTAACCTCAGGTCGCAGATGACCCTAGGTCCCAGGTCACAGATGACCCCAGGTTGCAGGTCGCAAATGGCCCAAGTCGCAGGCCAACCCAACATTCGAGAAGACCAAGAGTCAAGGGCAACTCAAGAGTCATCTCAGCCTATATGTACAACTTCAAAAAATTATGAAAGGACTTTTAGCTCTGCAATGAAAGAGAGGACGACACAGTGAATTAGTGCTTGAGAGCTAAAGGCACTCAGCTCTTGGTATAAAGTAGAGGGAGAGGTAGCGAGGCTAGGGTTTTCGTATCACAAATTGAAATGAATAGCCCATCTTCCACTATTGCGTTTTGATGAGTTGTAAATATGTATTTGAAATTGTAGCATCATTAATAATATATTCTTCTTCTTTTTTGGCCTTATTCACATGCTTGCTTCTGGTGGTAGTACTATTTGTCTAATATTTCACCATGTTTGTACATTTTCTTTCATACACGCAATTGGTTATGGACTGATTCATAGTGGTTGCATGCATGTTTGCTTTTGAATCAATGTTTATTTGTTCCTTGCCATGTCAGTGATCTATTGTGAACTATTTTGCAATTAACTTCTGGCATGTTTTATTTCATGTACGTCTGAATGGGTTTTGGCTTACCGATCCCGCTCATGGTGTACCCCCTTTTATTTTCTACTTAGAATTTCTTATATATTTTTTTGTGGTTCATTAATCTTGGGCTGATTTTTCTTCATTGATTGGTCATTTCACCCTTGCCTCCACTTCATCATCTTCTCATCCGACAACCAAGAGTGGAAACACTTATGGTAGTAGCGGAGCCCACATATCGAATGGGGCTCCTATCCCAAATGGTGTGAGGTCTATTTGGGACCTTTCACTGGGGAGACCCCCCTTGTTTTCAGCGATGCAATTTTTCCCGTCAACATGACCATATCCCAGTTTTGGACCAAAAAATGGATTTCGACCTATAACAAACCATTGAGGTCCTGCCTAAGCATAATTTGCAGCATATGGATTTTGTTGTTGCTAAAATTTTTGGAACACAGTGCCATGAGGTTGACCTTGTGAACCCAAAAGGTAACCTTGTGAGCCCAAAGGTTTACCTTGAAGTTTTTGTGGGTTTGACACCATGGTACCCTGAGGATTTGACATCATGATACCTTGCGGTTGCTAAGGTTAGCCAGGTTTCCCCTGAGACCCAGGTTGACCCGGCTGAACAAAGATCTGACTTTGTAGAGATGAGGGTTGTCCTTTTTGGAAAAAATGTTGGCCTTGATGAAAGTAAGGTTGTCCATGTTGAGAGTAGGAAAAATGACTCTGCTGGGAAAATTTTTGACTAGATTGAACATAAGGCAGTGCTTGTAGCACATAGGGTTGACCATGTTGCCCATAAGTTCCTTGTTGACAAAAAATAGGCCCCTGCTAATACGCATAAACCCCTGACTGAATTCCAGACTGACCTTGAAATCCTTGTGGATTCAGGAACAAAGTCTATAACTGCTGAGAACCAAAAGGGACGTAGGTTTGTTGGTTGAGTGTCTGGTTCTGCAAAGCTTTTTGATACTGATCATAGGTTAATCTTGTTGGGCCAGATGGTCCGGAAGGCATAGGGATGCTACCAAAAGTTTGATAAGATCACGGGTGTGAGTTTGTAATCCACTCACAGATGGTCCAACTAAATATTGAGAGACATTCAACAGGGATGGCCCTCCCCCAGAAATTGGAATCAACAGAATCGATAAGGTAACACTGATAGGAGGTGCCAAAACACTTATGCAAACAGTTGGCTGTGTGGGAACATATGTAATTGTTGTTTGAGAAAGGATGGTAGTGGATGCACTAGAGACAAATGGGCCATATGTAGGTATCATGGTAGTTTTCCAAATGGTGTTGTGATATAAAGACATGGCACTTGAAACACTAGAAACTAGGTGTCCCAAGGATGTGTAACCAAATGGAACTGACGACTAAGTAGAAGGCTGAGAGGCATATTCTCCAAAGGGAAAGTGTTGAGGAGGGAACTGATGTCCCTCATATAAATACTCGTCCATACCACTAATGGATCTTGAAACCTTAAGGGGAGATGAAACCTCTCCTTTAGAAGCCATTAGTGGAAATAGCTAACGAGCAGCAGCATGATGTGTGGATGGCAAAGGTGCCAAAGGTACACCAGGTGTATCAAACGGACTATTATTCCATTAAGGGGAGACTTCTATAGAATAGAATAACGGATTCCAAGAAAATGTGATATAGCTAATTGTCTCATCAGGAGGAGAACAAGTAGCAATAGGTTGAACACTTCAAAGGATGGCAAGCTTGACACTTTGGGCTCTAGCCGATGGTGCAGCATCAAAAGAGACTTGAGATGATGTCCCTTCGGAAGAATATGAGGAAGGGGAATCCAAAATTGTTGGTTCAGCCACGATGACTTTGACACGAAAGAAAAAGAGGAAAATAGGTGATTAATTCAAGGATTTTAAAATATATTCATATGGAGTTACTCATGATGTGGCCACGACATATCTTAATGGGTAAGCCATGTGATCGTGGGTAATTGATTTTAGAACTTTAAAAAAAAAAAAAATCAAAAAGGGTGAACTAGGCATTAAGGATTACCAGATATCCGTAAACTGCAATATATACCTTAGAAAATGAATTTACCAAGGACTTAACGTATGACATTGAATCTCCCTGAATGTTGTGTTCAAAGCCATGTGATCGTGGGTAATTGATTTTAGAACTTTAAAAAAAAAAAAAATCAAAAAGGGTGAACTAGGCATTAAGGATTACCAGATATCCGTAAACTGCAATATATACCTTAGAAAATGAATTTACCAAAAGGACTTAACGTATGACAGTGAATCTCCCTGAATGTTGTGTTCAATGTATTACGTCTACAAGGCAGTCGACTCAGTTACCAATGGAAGGTTTCTAGCCTAATGGTGTCTCCCAAAGTATACTCGACGGCACGTGGGAGTCCAAGTCTGTAGTAGTGTTGTCTAATATGTAACCATTCAATGAGAGCATCCCAAATATACTTATCATACGTCAATATACTTCCATACGTGGGACAGGATATCACCCCTGGATTGTAATGTGGACTATTAGCGACATCTCCTACGTTTTACAATGTTGGAACATGTCTCTAGCCTAGACCTCTAAATGTTTTTCGTTAAGTTCCAAATGCTCCTTAGGTTGATTGAATAAATTTTAGTTTACCTTGAATTAGGTTTCGGTTTCAAGGCCTTATCAATGTCACCTGAATTCCTATAATGCAGCTATATGAGAAAAAAGAAACTATCCATTTCGGGAAATCTATGCTAATTGGGAAGAATAAGTTTACACAATAAATGCAACAATCAAGAAAATGCATTAAATGACAAATTTCACTATTTCTTCGAGTGCATGATCTAAAGAAAAATGAAAATTTCTTTCATTCTCCTAATTTTCACTGAATACACTAGAAGTAATTGAAATGAAGTTTTTCCCTTATGTAAAATAAAATGCAACAATTTTTTTTGTTATTTTCAATGTAAAGACAATGCAAAAAGATGCAATAATCAACTTGAATGTAATCAATTTCTTTGAGTATTTATCTAATGAAATTCCTCACAATGTTACAAAATGCAACAATCACACCAAAGAGAAATCTCAAATCCTTTTCTCAAAACAAGAAATTCTTCACACTTTCCACACTAATCAACACACAAAAATAAATATGTTTTAGCTAAAGACAAGCAATGTAATCTATCCGCATTGATTGAAAATAGAATAAAATGCACATGGATCAGACATTTGAAAGCTCTAATCACCGAAATGAACTAAAAAACAAAAAACAATCAAACTAAAAGGTTCAAAATAAATGACAAAACTGACCCAACAACAAGTTTGGAACCCAATGAAGCATCAACCAATAAAATGACTCAAAACACCCAAAAACCCTAGGATGAAGAGGATGCATAGTTTGAATGAAAGGAGACCAAAAATGAACTGAATGAGACAATCAAGTCATTGAACATAATACAACAAGAGAAAATTGAGCAGAGAAAATAATCTAGAAGGGTAAGACACACTAGAACTTCAATGAAGAAAAATCCTACAAGAAATCACACAGAAATCAGCGCGCCTATGAGGTTGCACCTCACACCGGAAGGCAATAAGCACAACTGTGTTAAAACATTTAGTGTTGATCAACGCATCTGTCAGAGCAATAACAACGTTGATCGAGGAAAATGACTAGAAGCAAAATGGTTTGTCTAAATCAAGTTGGGCTTATCACTTCATAATAAGGATTGATGACTGAAAGTGGTCACAACAACTAGAAACAAAGGAGATATGGGTATTCGACAAAATATGGACGAAAAACCAAAAAACTCACAAAGTGGAAAAAGACTAAATGAAATGACTCCCCAGTGGAGTCGCAAACTTGTTGTATAGTTAAATCCTCTTTGTGGACAGAGACGATCCGTCTAGCCCTAGAGTGGGTCTAGCAACAAGGGAAACAAGCCAACACCTACTTTCCTAGATTATAAATGAAACATAGATCGAAAGAGATGGCCTACCTTGATCTGATGTTGCGATGTTGCTCTTTGTCGAAGATAATTGATCCTTCGCTTTTCCAAAACTTGATCTCTGCTACTACCAGCATCCAGTTACCTGCACAAGTGACCAAGAAAAAACAAGAAGCATACAATTGAAACATGCATATACAAATATAACCTATATAACTGATAAAGGAATGCTAGAATTCTTAATCATAAACATGAACGAGAATGGAAAATAAACATCAATTGTATCATATCATAAATATAATATGAGTTACAACCCACGCCTTGATGTCGAAGGGTCTCAATCCGGGCACATCTCCAAAGCACTCGTTTTCAACTTGGTGTTAGAAGGCTAAGGGCTCAACTCTCTCCTTCAAAGCTTATAGAAATCTTCAAACCTTTCTCTGCTATGCTCTAGTATGTTCTAACCAGAAGAGGCATTGGAGGATGATGAATTTATAGACACGGATCCACTTATGATATGAAAATGTCTTATCTCTTTGGGAGGCTCCTCTTTTGTAGGAACAAGAGGCCCAAGGGAGGAATCTCGGCCATATCCTGACCAAAAAACATCCAGCTCTTCACCCTCGAAGATTCTATTCCATGAATCTTCATTTCCTTCTTTAAAAAAATTTCCAGAAGTGGATCGGCACGGGTGTGATGTCCATACTAGCATCGATCAACGCTGCCCACAAGATTAGGATGGGTCATCGGCGCTAGTGAGACATATAAGAATCACATTGCTCCAAATAAGTATATTTTTAGGGAGCTACTCCAGGAATGATCAACAGAGAGTTTGATATTCATATTGTAAGGATGAAATGGCATATTTTCATGATGGAAAAGGGACACAGGGATCATTGTTAAGGTCCTCCAGGATTCGGGAAAAGGGAGTATAGGGACAGTGACAAAATGTTGTGTAACAATTAGTTTGCATAGGGTTTGATAGTCATTTCACTCTGTCAGGTCTTGTTTTGGTGTGAAACTCTTTTTTGTTTTTCCTTGTTTTTAACACCTAGCACGTTTTATGTTTTCAAAGTAGTGCAACCAGTGTTGTTCTATATAGCACAATCATGTTGATTTGTCTTTTAGCACGCTTATGCTTATCACAGAAGCATTGATATCATACCTAGGAAAAGCTAAGGTTTCCCCTTTTTTTCCAATGTGTCCTGGCCCCTAAAGAATGTCAATTGAGTCTCAGTGACCTCCTGCCTGTGTGTTTGATTTTTTTTCATCTTTGAATGAGTGTTTTCATTTCTTTGACTTGTTGGTGAGTTGGAAGATTTCTAACCATTTCAAACACCTTTTGTCACATTGCTTCTAACTTGGTTTGAAGTACTTTGTAGTATGCATTATTCATCACTATATTTCTGATCTTACCTTCAATTACTGTCAAACATAAGATCAGAAATTGTTTGATTTACGTGTCTAGAAGAGGGTGTCTTTTTCCAAATTTAAAATAAAAACTGAAAGTGATTTTCATTTTATTTTTTTTTATTTGGCTTGTCTTTATCATTTTGAAAAGGGAGTGAAAATCATTTCATTCATGTATTTTTAGAATGATTTTGATTTCCATTCGATCAAAAGAAAAGTGAAAAGTGTGGTTTTTACATTTCTTTATTTGTTTCGTTCATTTTACTTTTGATTGCATTTCAAATTTAAAAATAATAATAATAATAATAAATAATAAATAAAATGAAATGAAATAAAAATAAAAATAAAATAAAAAAGGATTTTATGCATCTTAGTATAAAAGAGAAATGTTTTCATTTTTTCAATAAGTTTCATTTTGGGGAAAAGTGAATTTGATTTGAAATAATTGCATTTCATAGTTTTAAACTAGTTTGGGGGGGCATCATTGTTTGTTGCACTGATTGCACTTGTGTTTGCATCTCTTCCCTAAATTGTTTAGACTATTGAAATGGAAATATTTTCTTTTTGCATTTAGCCTGCATCATAGGATTCAGGTGACATCTATTTTGAGCCAAAAATTTAAACTTAACTCAAGATCAACATTAAAATTTACCCAATTTACCTTAAGGAGCATTTGGAATTAATGAGAACATTTAGAGGTCTAAGCTAGAGACGTGTTCTAACATCCTAAAACGTAGGAGTTGTCACTAACGGTCTACATTACAACCAAGGGGTGATATCCTGTCCCACGTATGGAATTATATTGATGTATGATAAGTATATTTGGGGCACTCTCATTGAACAATTATGTATTAGACAACACTACTATAGACTGGACTCACATGTACCATCGCATATATTTGGGGAGACACCATTATGTTGCAAGCCTACCATAGGTAACCAAGTTGGCCACCTTGTAAATGTGATACACCGAACACAACATTCGGGGAGATTCATTGTCGTACGTTAAGTCCTTGGTAAATTTATTTGCTAAGGTGTATCTTGCAGTTCACGGATACCTAGTAATACTTTATGCCTAGTTTACCCTTTTTTATTTATTGTGTGTTTAATTTCTAAAACTTACTGCCCACGGAATAACATCTTACCCTTGCAAAACTCCCTAGTAGATCTTACGTTGAGACCAATGGAAATAGTTCCTGAGTTTACCAATCATGGATTCCCCTCAAATGGGAATCCTATCCCTTTTCATACTTTTGGAAATGTTGATGCTCCATATATGGAAACATTGCCCCTCCCGATATTAGCCATTGGTTTGTCAGTTTGGTTATTTTCAACCCACATTGTTCCAAATGTCTAAGCTGCTTCTCAACCATGTTAGCCTCAACATGAACAGTGTCAACCTCATGTTGATCCTAAAGTTGGCCCCTTGGCTTCTTTTCCTGTTTCTTCACCTTTTTCTTCCTCTTCGCCAGGTGAAAGTATGGATTCTAGTAACCAGGAAACTAAGAAGAAGAGGAAGAAGAAGAAGAAGAAAAATAATCAAGGGAGAAACCAAGAAACCATTGTTATCAATGCAACTGCTTCCATTCAGTCCTGGAAATTCAAATTCCCTTTCCAGTTATGTAAGGGTGACCACCTTCTTAGAGATTTCCCTGGTATTCCCAAGGTATTAGAAGCGTGGTCCATCGACTCAAATCAACCTTTGCCATCAGCCTCTAGATATCATGTTGGTGATGAACCCTCAACTAGTGATAATAAGGCCCATGTGAAAAATGGTAAAGTCAAATTTCCTTGTAGTTTATGTGAAGGGAATCATCCCATTCACCTTTTTTCTTATATGGATGAAGCCTTGAAAGTGTTTGATAACCTTACAGCTTCTCAGCCTCGTCTTCTGGCTAGTTATCAAAAGCTTTCCCCTAATCCTCCGCTAGTTGATCAAGTGATTGATCAGAATTCATCTCTAGTCAATCCCACTCTCTCTGAAAGTGAATCTCATGATTTTTTGCCTGACCAACCATTGGTTGAGAAAATGGCTGACATGTTCTAACTTCAGTTGATCAAGTATTTCTTGTAGAGAGTGCACCTCATACCACTCAGGTTCTTTTTGTTTCTTTAGATTCCCGTGAATTGGAGGGAAATCCTCCTGTTCCCTCAGTATAGGAGGGTGATCCTCCTGTTCCTGTAACATAAGGGGGTAGTTCACATGTTCCCATGGCACCCCCTCCAAGTATTCTGGTTGCTACCTTTGATTGGAGTCGACTGGCAGGATATCATCTTCCTTCTTACGTGACCTTTGAGATCATTGTACGGGCCTATAATGTGGCCATACCTATCACCATAATAGATGAAGGCGCAACTGCTAGTATTATTTCCTAAACTACTTGGCAAGCTTTCAATTCTCTACAGCTTTGGCCTGTTACCCAGAATTTGTTAGCGTTTAACAAAGGAACCAGTCAACCTTTAGGGATCCTTCCTAAGTTGACTATTACTTTAGGAGGAAAGACTGTCTATATAGACGTGATGGTTGTCCAAGGCCCTTTGGCTTTTAAATTACTCCTTGGGCGTGACTATACTTATGTCATGGGAGCTCTTGTATCTTCTCTCTTTCATGTAATAAGTTTTATGCATGAAGGAAGAATTGTTACCATTGATAAAATTCCATTTGTTGGTCCAAATTTGCCTCCTTACATGCAATTGGTATCTTCCCCATCGCAAGTTAATTATGTGGCAACTTTTTCCATGCCCGTGTCTACTGATAATCCATTCAGTGATATAGTGCATCATGTACGGGGGTGTTGGTGAGGTAAATCCCCTCTGCCACTAGCCCTAGGGTGGGTCTAGCAACAAACAAAACAAGCTATAATATTTATTCCTAGTTAAAGAATGGATGGAGATTCAATAGATGACTTATTGGAGGTCCTATGCTATTGTTGTCGTCGAAGAGAGTGGTTGCCTCTCGCTCCTAGTTTGACAGATCACGATCCGCTCACTTTCACACTCGGACACCTGCACGCACATAAGAAACAACGACAATATGAAACATACTAATTCACATTCGTAACTATTAGTGAGTCAAAGAGGACTAAATCAATTGCATTAAATAAACGACATAACACAATGATGGAACCAACACTATAGTCGAGTATATTAATAAATGAAAGGAAGAGTACAACCAAGCTTCGACGTCGCGGTCTCCTCCAACAGGCTTCAAGCGAATCGCATCTCACAAAGGCTCTTCGGGAATTCAGATGGGACTCTCTCTACGAATTTCTCCTTGGTTCTACCTTCTCAATAGCAATTACTCAACTATAGTATTCTTCTCCAAGTTCAGCTAGCTTTCATAAAGGGAGAAGGCATGTTTTTATAGAGGGAAAGGGAGAGGTTAGGATCCCTATAATTATGGAAGGGAGGCCTATCTTCAAGGAGTGTTCCATGGGAGGTGGAAACCACTGCCTAAATAGGGATATCTGTGGCTAATCAACTTAACCACTTCCATTGAATCATCCTTGAGGTTGTTAGAAGCAAACTTCTGCCTCTAATTTTTAAAAAAAAATCCTAAAACATCTCGGCACAGGCACTGCACTGAGACAGAGCGCCAGGTGGCACAGACTCTAGTAAAAATCTTCCACATCAGCGTGAGGGGTGAACTGGCTACCCGCACTAAGGCCAAAACATAGGTTTTGTGTGCTTTTTTGAGGAAATGTCCAACAGGAGAAATTATGTCCTTATGTAGAAGGATGAAAAGAAGGTGTCTGCAAAGTATGACACTGCTCACAAGTCACAGGAATGACCCTCCAATATGCGAGGCGAGGGATTGCAGGGACGGTGACAAAATGTTGTGTAAAAAATGCCCCCTAAAGAATGAGGTCCGAGAGAGAGGAGGGGTGAAATGCTTTATGAGAACGCGTTCGACCCAAACACTGCTATCAGAAAACCTGTGAGTACAAATACAATTGATATCTCTTATACATGATATGTGGCATGGGCGCAGCCATCCATAATAGAGTATAAAAATTGAGATCCGAGGTATGGACACAGCCATCCAGCAATAAGGTTCAACAAGTAGACTCAGGTATGGTCGCAGCCATCCAATCAGAAGAGTCATGTAATAAGTCATAGTAATCCACAAAGATCCTGCAACCTAGATTTCATCAGACAAAACCTAGGGTCTTGCGCTCTATCCCGACCCGAACAAAGTAAAAATTCGAGCATGAGAATAGACGAGTTGAAGTCGAACAGGCAGGAACATCGTCTGATTACCATCCAATAATGAGAGTTGTTAACAGACGCGAGAGAAACCACCAATAATGACAACGTCTCTTAAAGTACAAAAGGTACAATCCACGGAATGTGAACAGTGATCTGGCATCGAACACCCGCAGAATCATCCGATCGAAGGCCAACGATGTGAACCTTGCATCGGATGCAAAGAACCTTTCATTAAGACATGCAAGCTCCAAGGTACCTGAAGGGAGTCTCTAGATCAACTTCCTGGAAAATGAGCTGAAGTCGACAAGAAGCGACCTGGTCGAAGGAGGGCCATGATGTTTCCCACATAATCGACATGAGACAGAGGAATATGATGATTTTTGAATCAGGACCAACAGAGAATCAGAGGGAGGTTGAAAATTGCAGAGGCAAAACTTCTCTTGAACATATCAGCGGCACGAGACTGGATTTGGCAGTATTTAACATCAAGGGATCTAAGGTCATGGTGACGTGGCAAAGAGCAGATGAGCGGTCAAAAGAGATTACCCAAACCCATGGAGGCAAACAAATGACGAAGTGAGATGTCCCCAACCCAACATGAATGCAGACAAGTGCCATGTTCAAGAGTGACATACTGCCGACTAAAGTTTGGTTCCATTTTCCCCCACCATTTCTGGAAATTACCCCAATTATTTTTGTAAACAAGCTTGAAGGGGATAGCATATGCTTGCGATGTAAGTTTCTCCTTCAGACAAATCCAACCTAGTACATTTTACGAACCCTAGGAAGGAGTAACTCGAGTAACTTCATAACGACGGAGTCCTATGTCATCAGTTTTTAACGAGTCTGGAAAAGGGAGAACTCGACATCTTTTCATGTTTAGAGATTTTGAAAAGAAAGTGGAAAAGAAAAATCCAACAAGGCCCTTTCGTAAATAGTCTCTCAGATCCGAAAAGGTATAAAACATCATCCGAGAGAACCTCTTAGTCGCGATAGGCTAAGATATTCCTTTTTCGTAAATAATCTATCCCAGCCTGAAAAATGGGTAAACGTATACTGGGTAGATATCGTTTCATAGCCATTTAACGAGTTCAAAACGACAAGCGTCTCGGCAATCTTTTCAGTTTTAGGGAGTCAGAAAAAAGCTGAAGTTGACTCCTCCTGAAGGAACGAGTGTTATAAAGGGTAGAAACTAGTTCCGGTAATGGTGGAACTGCTCAGAACAAGTAAAAGTCAAGAGGCTGGCTAATAAGACCACTCATTGCAGATGTTCCTCGGGAAAGGGTAAAACAACCAAGTGGAGGGCATATGATCGGCCGAATAGATGGTAACGATGGAATGAGAAAACTAAGGCTCATCTGGAACAGGCTGATAAAATGGAAATCAAAAGAGGTAAAATGGGAATGGTTTCATTTTAACACAAGCTTGAAATCAGGAAACTTTGCTTGAAGTTGGTTTCATTTTTACACAAGCTTGAAACAAAGATAAACTATGCTTGAAACCGGTTTCATTTTTACACAAGCTTGAAATGGAAACAAACTATGCTTGAAATGTTTGCATGCCCCCAGCATGGTGAATTAATTCGAGGTACATACCCCCCAAGCTTCAGTGCATTCACCAGAGTAGACTGGTAGTTACTGAGAAGTGGATGGAATGAAGGTTCAATTATGAGACCAAGAGAAAGACTTGACTGGGATTTTACGAGATCTAATCAAAGACTAGAATTGAACGGGAACGTGTTTCATTGTTTTAACGAGGTTGACACATTAAAAGAACTATCCTCATGACATCTTGTTTCATTTTTTAGGGAGATTGACACAAGGAAACGAACTGTGCTCTGCGACCTTTCATCATGATGAATAAGAAGTCATGGCTTCCAAGAGTTCTGCACCGGATGGGAGAACAACATCTCGGAAATTAGGACGCAATGCCCCCAGAACACGGTGCACAATGGCACTATCACTGAATGCGGGCATGGGATAGGTAGCCACATAATTAACCTGTGACAGGGAAGATAAAACCAGTGGATAAAGACCCGAAAGGGACGATGGTGGACCAGGTGTCATGTCAGGACCAAAAAACGAAAGTTGATCAATGGTCACGATTCGACCTTTGTGTGGAAAATAGATCACACGAAAGAGGGAAGAGACAACTTCCCCCATGGCATAAGTATAGTCGCGCCCCAAGATTAAATTGAAATCCAAGGGGCCTGGAACAACCATTACGTCTATATAGACGGTTTTCCTTCCCAAAGTAACAGGCAACTTCGGAAGTATCCCTAATGGTTGAATGGTTCCTCTGTTAAAAGCCAACAAATTCTGCGTAACAAGCATAAGCAGTGAAGAACCAAAAGCTTTCCAATTAGTGGAAGACAGAATACTAACAGACGCGCCTTCATCTATAATGGTGCTGGGTACGACCAGATCAAAGGTCTGTACCGTTATCTCAAAAGGCACATAAGATGGAAGGCGGTATCTTGCAAATCGACTCCAATCGAAGGAAGTGACCAAACTACTTGGAGGGGGTACCATGGAACTGAGATGGTCTTCCCTTGGTGTTACTAGAGCAAGAGGAGCATCCTTCGGGACTTCCATCATGGGAGTAGGAGGAGCAGCTTATTGAACTATAGGGATGGAAGAATCTTTCTCCAAGTCTGAAGAATCTAAAGAAACAAGAAGAACATGAGGGGAATGAGATCCACTCTCAACGGAAAAGACCTGATGAACCATAAGCAAGATCAAGTCGACCAATTCTACGTCCAATGGTTGGTCGGGAATGAATTCTTGGATTTGAATTTCCGGGGGAGTGGGATCAATCAAGGATGACTCTTGACTGATCATGGAATCAACTAGCGAAGGACTCAAAGAAAGCTTCTGGTAACCAGCCAGAAGGCAAGGTGCAGAAGTAGTAGGGTCACCCAATACTCTTGTGGCTTCATCTATGTATGGACAAAGGTGAATAGTATGATTCCCTTCACACAACTTACAGGGATTTGTAATTTTACCCTGTTTCTTATGAGCCTTATCAGCACTAGTCAAATATGTGCTACCAATAGGCAACGGTGGATGACCATCAGGCCACACTTCAAGTACCTTGGGAATGCAAGGGAAATCTCGAAGAAGGTGGTCACCTTTGCACAACATGCAAGGGAATTTGAATTTCCATGGAAGGTTGGATGACTTATCGATGGAAGGTGTCCGAGGTGAAATACCTGCAGCATTAGCCTCTCGCTTATTTGACTTTTTTTTTTTTGTCTTATTCTTGTTCTTCTTAGCCACCTATTTACTAAGATCCAAACTTTCACCAGGCAAAGTAGAAGAGGAGGATGAAGAAACAAGCGAAGAAGGGGAGAGGTCCACCTTAGAATCAACATGGTGTTGTTCAGGTGGAGGTGATGGTCGAACAGAGATCGAAGAATTCGGGACCACTGAGGTCGAAAAAAACCACACGGGCAAACCAACATTTAACCCTGGAAGAGACAACGTTGCCATATAAGGAGCACCAACATTCCCAAAAGCAGGAAAAGGGCCAGGATTCCCTTCAGAGGGGATTCCTTGGTTGGTAAACCCCGGGAACGTTGCCATCGGAAACAACTCTAAAATCAAGAACTAAGGAAAGTAACTTTAACCAGGAATATTTCATGGGCAGTTAATTTTAAGACACTGAAACCAAACTCTGACATTTCATATTTTAAGAGTCGAGAAACAGGAAAAAGGTGACTCTATCTCTTTCAGGTTGAAACAAGGATGAAAGTACAAGTGCTCGATGATATTTTCAAATTTAAGGAGTCAATAAAGATCAAAAATGATTGCTCAGGTAATCTAAGCAAGAGGGTATGCCAAGTTTCCGTCAACTTCCATATACACCTTGGTGATCAAATGAAAGAGAAATGACAAAGGACTTGACGTACCTGCAGGTAGTCTCCCCGAATGTTGTGTTCGGTGTATCATGGTTACAATGCGGCAGACTCGGCTTCCCACAGATAAAAGGATTGCAGCCTAGAGGGGTCTCCCTTTATATACTCGAGGGTACGGGGAGCGCAATTCCATACTAATGATGTCTGAAGCCAGATGGCGAGCGACAGCTGCTAGATTTAAAGATGTTGGAAAACGTCTCTAACTTAGACCACTAGATATTTCATTAGGCTTCAATGTTGCCTTAGGTTAATTGAGTAAATTTTAAGTTGATCTTGTATTTACATTTCAATTCCAAGGTCCTACCGAATGTTGGATCTCAAAAATCCCTAAATGCAAGCTACATGCCAAAAGATACCATTTCATTCGATGAAAAGCTATCTACGAGAAATTTAGGAGTTTTCAAGCGATAAAAAATAATAAGAACACGCAGAAGAATCCACTACAGTATCCGATGCAAGTTAATGAAAATGAGAAATCTTTCCTAGAATTTTCCAATGCTAGATATGCGAAAGACTTTCAATTTCACAATGCAAACAAGTTTTTTTTTTTTTTTTTCAATGTAATAGAACAAACATTGCACTAAATGACATGAAAAATAAACCAAAACACTAGTTTGAGAACGTTAATGCGAGAGTTGAAGTGAAATAATTTCAATCAACCCAAAACAAACATAACAAAACTCAAACCAACGTTGCAATCTCTCAATTGAAGAAAGATTTCAAAACAGACCCATGCAAGCAGTGTGATCTATGCTTGGAGTGACAAGAAGCAAAATTGAACGAAAAAGGCAAGAATCATTCAACCAATGCAATCACTCAAACAGATCAAGGGAGCTGAATGCAACCAAATAAGGAATGAAGTTGACTGTGAAACAAAAGACTTAAACTCCTACAGGAGGCTCAACATACCAAAGCACTTAAAAACCCTAAGGCTGCGATGCTGATAGGAAATGGACAAACAACTGAAGGAAGAAAGCTGATCACAATAAAAAAACAATCCCAAAGCACTCAAGACATATCTAAAAATAACCTAGAAGCAAAAGCACTGACCAAAAATCTTCAAAACAGACCAAACCCTAAAACCTACAGGGGTCGGCGCGACTGTTTGGTTGTAATCAGTGCCAAACAGGGGATGGCGCGGGCGCAACACTAGCAACTAGCGCCAATCGGTGCGATTGTCTGAACAGAAAGCGCGCCAAGCCAGTTCACTCAAGCAAAATGGAAATTTTTTGAAAGACAGAGGTCAGATTTGATCCTCTAGGGCTGAACAAGGGTCCTAGACTTAGAATAATAATCAAAAAAGGAAAAATAACCAAGCAAAGACCAAAAAGAAGACCTAATGGATGAAAGACAAACTCGCACTACTTTCTCCAGTGGAGTCGCCAATTTTTTGGTGAGGTAAATCCCCTATGCGGACAAAGGCGATCCCACTAGCCTTAGGGTGGGTCTAGCAACAAACAAAACAAGCTATAATATTGATTCCTAGTTAATGAATGGATGGAGATTTGATAGATGACTTACCAGAGGTCCTATGCTATTGTTGTCGTCGAAGAGAGTGGCTGCCTCTCGCTCCTGGTTTGACAAATCACGATCCGCTCACTTTCACACTCGAACACCTGCACGCACACAAGAAACAATGACAATATGCAACATACTAATTCACATTCGTAACTATTAGTCATTCGAAGAGGACTAAATCAATTGCATTAAATAAATTACATAACACAATGATGGAACCAACACTATAGTCGAGTATATTAATAAATGAAAGGAAGAGTACAACCAAGCTTCGACTTCGCGGTCTCCTCCAACAAGGTTCAAGCAAAGCGCGTCTCACAAAGGCTCGTCGGGAATTCGTACGGAACTCTCTCTACGGAGTTCTCCTTGATTCTACCTTCTCAATAGCAATTACTCAACTATAGTATTCTTCTCCAAGTTAAGCTAGCTTTCATAAAGGGAGAAGGCATTTTTTTATAGAGGGAGAGGGAGAGGTTAGGATCCCTATAATTATGGAAGGGAGGTATATCTTCAAGGAGTGTTCCATGGGAGGTGGAAACTACTGCCCAAAGAGGGAAATCCGTGGCTAATCAACTTAACCACTTCCAATGACTCATCCCTGAGGTGGTTAGAAGGAAACTCCTGCCTATAATTTTTTAAAAACATTCCTAAAACAGCTCAGTGCGGGCACTGCACTGAGACAGAGCACCAGGTAGTGCGGGCTCTAGTGCAAATCTTCCACATTGGCATGAGGGGTGAACTGGCTACCCGCTACAAGTCCAAAACATAGGTTTTGTGTGATTTTTTGAGGAAATGTCCAACAGGATAAATGATTTCCTTATGCAGAAGGATGCAAATAAGGTGTTTGCAAAGTATGACACTGCTCACAAGTCACGAGAATGACCCTTCAATATGTGGGGTGAGGGATTGCAGGGTAACAGGGGGGCATTGGAACCTGATTTTCAGAGTGTTGTTCTCCCATCTGATGAGAACCTCTTGGAAGCCATGACCTCTTATGGGTTGTGATCAGATTTTCAGAGCAAAGCTATGTTTCTTGTGTCAATCTCCTTTAAAAATGAAGCAAGGTTTCTGGAGCAGAGTTCATTTTGTTGTGTCAAGCTCCTTAAAAAATGAAACAAGCTCTTCGAAGCAAAGTTCCTATTCTTCTGTCAAGCTCCTTAAAAAATGAAACAATATTTTCAGAGAAAAGTTCCTTTTCTTGTGTCAAGCTCCTTAAAAAATGAAACAAGCTCTTCAGAGCAGAGTTCCTTTTCTTGTTTCAAGCTCCTTAAAAAATGAAACAAGGTGTCATGAGCATATTTCTTTTACTATGTCAAGCTCATTAAAAAATGAAACAAATCCCCTTTCAATTCAAGTCTTTCATTACATCTCGTAAATTCCCATTCAAGTATTTCACTTGATCTCGTAATTGGACCTTAATTCCATCCACTTATTAGTAACTAGTAGTCTACTTAAGTGAATGAAATGAATTTTGGGGGCATGTACCTCGAATTGAGTCACCATGGTGGGGGCATGAAAACTTATTCCAAGCATATTTTGTCTCTGTTTAAAGCTTATGAAAAAATCAAACCAAATCCAAGCATAGGTTTTCCACATGTTTACATTTCAATCTTGTGTAAAAATGAAACCAATTTCAAGCATAGTTTCCTATGTTTCAATCTTGTGAAAAATGAAACCATTTCTCATTACACCTCTCGTGATTTCCCTTTTATATAACTCTTCTTCTAGACAAGCCTTGGTTTTCTCATTCCATCATCATTATCTGCTTGTTCGATCATACGCTCTCACTTGTTTGTTTTACCCTTGCCCGAGGAACCACTGTGATGAGTGGTATTATTAGCCAGCCTCTTGGAATTTACTTGTCTTGAGCAATTCCATCATAACCGAAACTAGCTGTTACCCCTTATATCACTCGTTCCTCCAGGAGGATTCATCTTTCAGCTCTTTTCTGACTCTCAAAAAATGAAAGGATTATTGAGCACTTGTCATTTCAAACTCATTAAAGTAAATGAATTGACGTAATCTCAATATACGTTTACCCCTTTTTTGGGTTGAGATTCACTATTTACGAAAAAGGAATACCTTAATCGAACATGGTCAAGAGGTTCTCTTGGATATTGTTTTCTACCTTTTTGGATTCGAGGGATGATTTACGAAAAGGGACATAATGGAGTTTTCTTTTATGTTTCTTTTCAAACTCCCTAAATGTGAAAGAGATACCGAGTTTCTCTTTCGTCAGACTCGTTAAATTTTAAATGGCGAAAGACTTGTCACCATGATGAGACCAAGTTCCTCTATGCTAGGGCTTGTTAAAATTACTAGGATGGATTAATTCGAATAATGAACTTACATGCTCAGCATATGCTATCCTATTCACGATGTCTATCAAAAATAAAGAGGTACTCGTTAGCAATAATGAGGTTAAATTGAAAGTGAACATCTTATGTATATTTTGGGCAGCTTGTCACTCTTGAACATGACACTTGCCTTCGTGTCAGGTTGGGGATATCCTTCATTCATCATTTTGCCTCTACGAGTTTGGGAAATCCATTTTCCTCCTATTCAGTCACCATTTTTGTCATCATGACCTCTAATCCCATTTGATTCAAATGTTGCCACACTCCAAAGTCATGTCGCCAATATGTTCTAGAGAAGTCCTTCTTGTCAAACATCCTTTGCTTATCTAACATCCTTTATTACAATCCTAAATCACTCCTATCATCTTGAGATATATGTTGTTTTGTGTCGATTATTTGGGAATCATTATGGCCCTCCTTCGACGAATCATTTCCTGTCGACTTCGTCTCATTCTCCAAGAAGGTGGTTTAGAAACTTATTTTTAGTACCTTAGAGCTTGCATGCCTCAATGGCAAGTTCTTTGTGCTTGACGACAGGTTCACATCATTGACCTTCAATCGAATGATTCTGCAAGTGTTGGACTTCAACACTTTCATTCACACTTTTCGACTGTGTTGTTTTACCCTTAGGGCCATTGTCATTATTGCTGGTTTCTCTTGTGTCTGTTAACGGTTTTCATTATTGGCCGCTAATCAGGTGGTTTCTACCATGTTCGATGTCAGCACATATATTCGCATGGCTATATTCACACATTGGGTTGATTGATATCGTGGTGAAGGCACTGGATCAATTTTGATTCTGATCTGGGCTGTTGGGAGTTATTGAGTATTCATAATTGTATACATGATCTTATCTATATGGATGGTTGCGCCCATACCGCAGATCCATTTCTATGATCTCTTTAGACGGATGGATACGACCATGCCATGGGTTCGTGTGTTATTTGATGCCTAGTGCAGAGTTCTGTGGTTAGGAATATTCATACCAGAGATGTCATATATTGTATTATGTTTGTTTTGGCAGGTTTCCTGGTGGTGATCTGAGTTCTTTGCCTTGGTTCATAAATCATTTCAGCCATCACTTCCCGTTCTGCCTTCATGATTTAGGGGGGCATATGTTACACAGTAATTTGTCACCATGCTCACTTCCCATCCCTAGTCCTGAAGTGCCCCATGACAGACCCTATGCAATTTTTCCACTATGAAGAAATATGTAAATACATCCCCTAAAGACTCAAAGAAAACTGCCTTGGAAGATTACTGAAGGAACTTGGTCAAAACCCTAGTTTTCTGGGTCAGCACATTTCCTAGCTTCATGCTCACGCTGATTTCAGATTGACAATTCTCGCTTAGCACTGTGAGTTCCCTTATTTCTTGGAAGACTGCGTTGATCCCTTTCTGCCAGTGTTTCCTCAAATGAAGGAGAAGCTTTGACCTCTAGAAGTTCCATGGCAGCAAGTTGGTTGTTAAATAGTGGTGATAGAGTCTTTCTTGATATTTCATCATCTTTCACGATATTTCACTATCTTTTACGTCCTTTCATGTTCTTTCATCATCTTTTGTCATCTTTCATGATATTTCACAGTATTCTGTTGTCTTTTGTGATCATTCGCATTCTTTTATGACCTTTCTTCATCTTTTATTGATTTCGATGATATTTCAAGATTTTTCATCGTATTTTGTGATCTTTCATGATTTTTTGTCATCTTTTAGGATGTTTTGCGATCTTTCATGACCGTTCGTGATCTTTCGTGGTCTTTCATGATATTTCATGATTTTTCATCATCTTTCAGGACGTTTCGTCATCTTTCAAGATCTATCATCATCTTTTAGGATGTTTCACTGAGTTTCTTCATGTTTCATTATCTTTCGTGATCTTTCGTCATCTTTTATCATTTTCTACGATATTCCACAATCTTTCGTGATCTTTTGTGATTTTTCGTCATCTTTCATGATATTTTAGGATGTTTTGCGGTGATTCATTATATTTCGTGATCTTTTGCGAACTTTTAGGATGTTTCACATGCTCTCACAATCTTTCATCGTCTTTCACGATCTTTCATCATCTTTTACGATCTTTAGGATGTCTCAAGATATTCCGTGGTTTTCACCATCTTTCATCATCATTTAAGATGTTTTGTGGTCTTATGTGACCTGTTGTCATCTTTCATGGTCTTATGTGACCTGTTGTGATATTTTGTAATCTTTTCTCACCTTTCATGATTTTTTGTGGTATTTCATGACCTTTCATGATTTTTTCATCATCTCTTGTCGTATTTTGCAATCTTTCATTATTTTCCATCATCTTTTATGATGTTTTGCAATCTTTTGATCTTCCATCATCTTTTAGGATGTTTTGCAGTATTTTGTGAAGATTTTTCATCTTTCGTCATCTTTCATTATCTTTTAGGATGTTTCACGGAAGTTTTCAGTATTTCATCATATTTCGTGATTTTTCATCATATTTCATGATCTTTTGGGATGGTTTGCTTTCATTCACAAATTTTCGTGATTTTTTTTCATCTTTCACCATATTTTAGGATTTTTTATGGTCTTTCACAATATTTTTTCATCTTTCATGATATGTCTTTCATCATACTTCATCATCATTCGTGATATTTTAGGATTTTTTGCGATATTCATGATATTTCATCATCTTTTGTGATATTTAAGTATCTTTTGTCATCTTTCATGATCTTTTATCATGTTTCACAATATTTTTTAAAATTTTGCAATATTTTAGGTTTTATCATCGTCTTTCTTGATATTTCATCATATTTCACGATCTTTCACAATCTCATATTATTTCATCATCTTTTTTCATCTTTCATGATATTACACGGTCTTTCGCAGTCTTTTCTGATCTTAATTCACGGCTTTTCGTGGTGTTTTGTGATCTTTCTTCATCTTTTGGGGTTTCAGTGATATTTCGTGATTTTTTTATCATCTTTCATCATCTTTTGAGATCTTTCATGATTTTTTGTCATTTTCGTCATCTTTTAGGATGTTTTACGATCTTTCATGAATTTTCACGATCTTTTGTGGTCTTTCATGATCTTTCGTGATTTTTCATCATCTTTTGCGAAGTTTCATCATCTTTCAAGACCCTTCATCATCTTTTGGTATGTTTCACTGACTTTCTTGATGTTTCATCATCTTTCGCAATATTTCGTTATCTTTCATAATTTTTTACGATCTTTCTCGATCTTTCGTGATATTTTGTGATTTTCGTCATATTTCTCATTCTTTTGTCATCGTGCGTGATATCTTAGGATATTTTGCGATCTTTTGTTATATTTCACAATGTTTTTTTATATTTTAGGATGTTTTGCGGTCCTTGTTATTATTTCGTCATCTTTCATGATCTTTCATGATCTTTATTCATATTTCATGATTTTTTGCGGTATTTTATGATTTTTCATCATCTTTCATGATTTTCCCTCATATTTCATCATATTTCATCATCTTTTAGGATGTTGTGTGATCTTTCATGATATTTTGTGGTCTTTCGTGGTATTTCGTGATGTTTTGTTATCTTTCATGACATTTCATCATTTTTCAAGATTGTTCATCATCTTTTAGGATGTTTTGTGGTCTTTCACGATCTTTTTCAGTCGTTCATCATCTTTTGTGACCTTTCCTTGTATTTCGTCATCTTTTGTGATTGTTTTTCATTTTTTATGATTTTTCATCTTTCTCAATATTTGGTCATATTTCATCATTTTTTGCAATCTTTCGTGACCTTTCGTCATCTTTCTCAATGTTTTATCATGATCCAGATGGATATTGGTGGCCACCCACCTATTCTACTTGGACCCCCACCGTTGTTTCTTTTCATTCTCCTTAATTGTAGCACAACTTATTATTTTTGGTAGTTTTCGGGTCCTAAACTTCCAAATCCATTTTGAGGGAATAAAATACCTTTTTTTAGGGAAAACGGAGAGACCAAAAAAGTCCTAAAAAGTCCTTAGGAAGGCCTCCAACATCAAGGCCATGGTTGTAAGATTCCTATTTTATATTTTCAATAATACATTATGTTTTTCGATTTCTATATTTGTTTATATATTCATAAAAAAAGCATAATGCTCCTTGATGTGTTAGGTAGTTGATGTTCAATGTATGCTTTGTATTGGATCATGTTTATTGTTGTCTATTGATCTCCTGTAGGTATTATAACACCACGAGTAGAAAGGATCTAACCTGAAGGATTGTGGATCAAGGCCTTCATCAAAGGGTTGAGCATAGCATCAGAAAAAGGTAGGCCTTTTCCCTTTTCTCATCCTTCTTTGAATATTTCCTAAGAAAGCATCCAATAGATAGTCTCATACGTTGCTAGACCCACTCTAGGGCTAGAGAGATCGCCTTTGTCCACAAAAGGGGATTATTTTCACAACAAAATTGGTGACTCCACTAGGAAGCTTTAGCCTCTTTGCCTTCCCTTTTCCAGTTTGGTTTTTTATCACTTTGACTAATCATTGAGATCTTAGTCTGTTTAGGTCTCTATAGGTCTGCATAGGATTTGGTTTTTGCTTTAGCGTGTCAAATCTGGTTTGAGTACTGAAATTATTTTTTATTTTTCCTTGTGTTTATCACTCAGCGATTTTTCTACCCTAACAGTCATGCTTCCAGCAATTTTATATGTAAAACAGTCACACTGATATGCCTTTCATCACTAGTCTGGTTCTCACAAACGTGTTGATCCCAGAGATAGGAAAATATCTATGGTTTCCCTTTAATTTTTCCAGTGTATTTTGACCTCTGAAGTGTCTTTCAATTTTGTATGACATGCTACCATTGTGTTTGGTTTTCTTACTTTGTTTGAGTGATTGATTTTCCTCTTTGACTTTGCTTGTGCTTGAGATGAATTGCATCAGCTTCTAGGTTTTCTAGGTTGGTTGACCTCCCCTTGTCACTTGTGTTTATCATCAAAGAGTTGTTGACTTTGTTTTAGATTTCTGCTGCAATCATTTCAAATAACATTTCACATTACTTTTGGCTTGTGATCGAGGTTGTTTTCATTTGCACTGAGTCATCACCGCACCTTGGAATCACCTTCGATTAATTGTTAAACATAGATCAAAATTATTTGATTCGCAATTTTAAAAGTGTGTGTTTGATTTATTTTCCATTTTGAAAGAGTAAATTGAAATTTGTTTTCATTTTCAAGCTTTTGGATTGGTTTGTTTTTCTTCGTTTTGAAAATAAATGTGAAAGTAATTTTCATTTAAATTATTTTTGGAATGATTTATTTTCCATTCGAGAAAGAGAAAGAGAAAAATATGATCTTTTTCAAATTATTTTTTTGTTTGGTTAACCTTTACTCTCTTTTTTTATTTCATTAGTTTGCATCTAAACATTCAAAGTAAAAGGAAAACAAAAATATGTTTAATGCATCTTAGTGAAATAGAAGTGATTTCATTTTTCAGTATGTTTGCATTCAGGGATAGTGAAAGCATTCCATTTCAGCAATTTTGAGCTAGCTGGGGGCATCATTGCTTATCGTGTTGCTTGTATTTTGCACTCTTGTTTTCATTTCTTCCCTCATTACTTTTGAATTCATCGAAATGAAATGGATTCCTTTTTTCATTTAGTTGCATTATAGGATTCAGGTGACATTGTTATTGAGCCTAAAACTAAAACATAATCAAGATCAACTTTAAAATTTATTCAATTAACCTTAAGGATAATTTGAAATTAACGTAAACATTTAGAGGTCTAGGCTATAGACATGTTTTGGTGTCGTAAAGCATAGAAAATGTCACTAACAGTCTGTGTTACATTCCGGAGGTAATACCCCATCCCACGTATGTAAGTATATAGGACTATGCTCCACATATGAAAATTATAAGGGGATGTTCTCATCATACGGTTACACATTAAATAGCGCTACTACAAACTGGACTCCCACGTACCGTCGAGTATATATTGGGAGAACCAACTAGGTTGCAAACCTTCCATAAGTAACCGAGTCAAACGCCTTGTAGACGTGATACACTGAACACAACATTCTGGGAGATTGTTTGTAGTAAATTAAGTCCTTGGTAATTTCTTCTATCATTTTTCACCAAGGTGTATATTGTAGTTCACGGATACCTGGTAATCCATTATGCCTAGTTCACCCTTTTTTATTTATTTTTTTTATTTCCTAAAATAAAATTCCTACGATAACATCCTACCTGTGTAGTGCTCTTGGCCTCATCTTGTCTAGTTAATTATAAATTTTGATTGCTCGATTTGATTCACCTTTCTCTTCATTGATCTTCTTCTAAAGGTCATCGTGGTTGAATCATAGAATTCGCCGCATTCCTCTTCTGAAGGAACTCAAGAGCCTCCTCCTGAGATTCCACAATTTTCAACTGGACCCCTTGAAGCTCAAGGTGCTAAACTTGGAATTGTCATAAGTGTAAAATTGATCTCATCTTGACCACCACCTGACGAGTGGCTTTCATCATCATCTGAAGATCCTGAGCTGGAAAGTCCTGAACCTTCTGCACAGTTTACGGTCTTTCCTCCAAATCCACTCTTCGATCAACACATGGTCTCACCTGAACGGCCATATATTCCTTTTGACGGTCCCGAAGTTCCTCTTCATGCTTCTCTTGTAGCATCTTGTACTACTGCTCGTCAGTTTTTTCCTCCAAAAATGGCGTTGAATGCCAATGATATTCCACCTGTGAGTACTCCTCAGAGTATTCCTCCAAAAAAAAATTCATCTTACATTCCAGAAGTTGACATTACATATGTGTTTCCTCCAGAAGGTTTTCCATATGTTACTACTCCTCAGGATGAAGGGAGTGGTACGAGTATGCCCTTTAGTCAAGTTGCATCTACACTTCTAGCTGGGTATACTTCTCTTGGAAGCCTTATTTCAGGAACTTCTAGAGCTACATCTTTGTTTCATCATCTCATTTGGTCAACCGTTGTTCCTCCATCTTCCAGCACATTTTTTTCAAATGTGGTTGTCTCTTCACAACCTATGGTTTTTGTCAGTCAAATGACCATTTCGCTAGGACCATCTACTCCCTTATCGTTGTCCACAACACTGAAATTCCACCTTTAAGTGGTCAATCTATGGCTTCATCCATGCTTTGGGGGGAATTGCATCCTTTATACGTACCTCCCTTATCGGGGTGGGGAAATATTAACTTGGGAACTGTATTGGGGGTGGGACAACCTACCGCTAGTCTTGATGGAACTCTGTTTTCACAACCAACAAGTGTTGTTGTAGGAACCTTTATACCAGTTGGTTACCCTACCTTAGCCGAACTTGTTTATCAATAGCCCCACGTCCAGTATCTTTATATTCAACAACCCCATGTTCAGTATTCGAACGTACAATATTAGTATGTTCAACAACCAAATGTACAATATCAATATGTTCAGTGACCGAATATGTCTTAGCCATATGTCCAACAACCCCAAAATCCAATGGGTGCAGTTGTGACTAACCCTCAGTTTGGTCCTCAAGTTCAAGTTGGTCTGAACCCTCTGGGTCAAACTAGAACTTACCCCAATCAGCTTAGTGTTGCACTCTAGAAAATTCCTCAAGGTCAGTTCCAGCAACCCCAGCAAGGAGCTTACATCCAGCAGGGGCCTTATCAACAGCCCCAACAAGGGGCTTATGTTCAGTAGGGGCCTTATCAACATCCCCATCAAGGACCATACGTTCAGAAACTGCTACAACAAGGTGCTTATCAGCGACTATAGCCCCAACAAGGTCCCTATCAACCATATATACCTTATCAGCAGCAGTGGGGACAATGGGGGCAGTTTTGTCAGAATCAACCTCAATGGGGGTAGAACCCGTACCAGCAAGGTTGGAACCCCCAAATGGGAAACTTCCCAAGACCTTTTGCTCTGTATAACCCTATGTTTTCATTCATGGCCACGTTGGAACTGCCTGATGTGTTTAAATTGACAAATGATCCCATCCAACACATGGCTCATTGGACTCCAGTTCCAACTAAGATTCTTATATATTTTCAAAAGTTTGAAGGAAAATCTGGGGAAGACCCCTAAGCCCATGTCATGACGTACCATTTATGGTGCTATTCCAATTCTTTGGTTGACGATTCCATTCATCTACATCTTTTATAGTGCACTTTGAGAGGTGCTGCTGCCAAATGGTACATTAAACTTCCTCGTGGTGTTTTCTACGATTTCAATACCTTAGCCATGGCTTTCCACATGCATTTTCAATTACCCTTCCAATATGGGACTGGAACCCATATTTTGACATCTTTAAAGTAGACACCTGCCACTCATATTTCGGATCATATCCATGAATGGAGGCATAGGTGTCGCCTTATTAAATTCGAAATCCCTGATCATTTGTTAACTTAATATTTCACAAAATCTTTTGTCCCTAAAATCGCCAAAGATCTCGCCATGGGTGGATGTGTGATGGAAGAGGAATTAATCGCCCATGCTTAGTATCTAGATCTGGTCTATTCCCAATTCGAGACTCTATATGAGCTTTTTCCTGATGCACCACAACATTTAATCAACCCAGTATCATCACAATTTCCTGCTACGCCTCTTGTTGACGGTGTTATTGCGACAGTGGCCCATACTGATCATAGTACATCCAAGGCTTATTCGAAGTCTAAGTCTACTTATGCCATGGCTCCCTCCACTCCTTTGAACAATTCAAAGGATCCTGGTAAAAACTATGAGCTTAATGTTGTCCAATATACCACGGCAAACAAGTCCTCCAAGGGTAAAAAGAAGGGTAAAGGAAAAGCCAAATATAACACCCCAAAACAAGGTTCCACTAAATCATCAGCAAATGATTCTTCCAAGCATAATCCCAAGCATCCTTGCTTGATATGTGATGATGACCACTACACCAAGGATTTCCCTCGGCGTGTGGAGGTTGCACGTCTTATGAAGGGTGCATCTAGTACCCCGGTTGTCTTGAAAAAATCATTCCCTATGCAGTAGATGCAAATGATAGATCAAACCAAATCCTCTGCAAGCTCCCAGGTCTTTATGGCTGGTACAGAATCCATTTCTGTTGCCACCCGTTTGAAATATTACCCGAATCCCTCGAACGCTCCCATGGAAAAGGATGCTACAGATATCCCTTCCTTTTCCATTAGTCCTAGTTCTAGTCCTCTCCAGATTGAGAGACCTAATAGTGATTCCATCGTATGACCACCTCCAAAAGGTGTTCTTCAGAAGTAATATTATAACCATAAATTGCGAGTGAATGAACACTATAACATTGTAAATGATTTAGCTCAAGCACCTTCAACGATGTTGGCCTTGGAATTCCTTCAGTCATGCCCATCAAAATGGAAGGCACTATTATTTGCTATCGAAGGGATCGTTCTTATGGATTCCAACCTTATTACTTTCTATCTCGAGAACTTTGTTCCTCGGCTCCCATCTTAAGTGTATTTTGTGAACCAAGTCATTACTATGGGTAAAAACCATCCATCGGAGTGTTTTTTATGAAGATGCCTCCACCTGCATCATGTATGTTGCTTGTTGGAAAGCCATCGGCTCTCCTACATTAAGTCAATCCCCTAACACTTTGGAAGCTTTCAATGGCAGAGGCTCTCGGTCTTATGGTATTCTCAAGTCCTTGCCAATTCAGTTGGAGGGTAAGACTGTGAACATAGAAGTAGAAGTGGTAGATTCCAATCTTAACTACAACCTTCTCCTTGGGCGTACGACTCATGTTATGGTTTGCATGGTCTCCACCCTTTTTTGTGTTCTCTTCTTTCCTCATCAAGGGAAAATTTTCACCGTTGATAAGCTCGCTTTCTTTTCCTCTGATTCCTCAACTGGAAACATTTTATCCGTTGGGAATACATCTACTCCTTTTGAGAGCATTGGATCAAGTATTTTCAAGGATTCATCCCTAATGTGCATATTTTCACTCCCAACTCCTAATGTCACCTCTAGTAACATGATATCATCGAGTCACGATCCATGGATTGTTCCTAGACCCGACTAACTTGACAGTTTTGGTGATGTAATGACACTCAGCCCTGCGGAACAAATGTATCCAACCATTATTCTCACTTTTGGGGCTACTTCTGAAGCCAATGACAATCTGGTTTCATCTCTGGACACGTATACACAGTCCCCTTGGCTTTTTTCTTTGGATTCAGATGATCCCTTTAATGAGACATTCCCCGCTGAAAAAAATATCATGGAAGTGATTTCTCTCGAAGAAACACCTTGGGACGATGGTCATCATCATTCCTAGCTTCTCCCAGGCTTGGATGACATTTATACTTGTCAGAAATCTCATGTCCCATATGAATTAACTAACTCACTTCAACATCCCCTTTTGGTCCATGAAGTGTTGTCTGAAGGTAACATGGATAACATTAATGCTACCATTCCAATCGACATCTCTGTTAAACTAGGGGTTGTCGAAAATGTCCACATCAGTGCATCTTGTTCTCCCGATGAGATCAAGAATTACACCGCTCTTTTCAAAAAATTATGTGATGTCTTTGCATGGTCTTATGAATAAATTTCTGGCATAAACCCTAGTTTTGTGGTGCACGAGATTCCAACATATTTGGACTCGAAGCATGTTCGTCAACGAATTCATCCTGTGCACCCGAGAAAGGCTATTTCCATTAAGGGAGAGGTCGAAAAACTTCTCAAGGTTGGTTTCATATATCCTATATCATTGATGTATTGGGTCTCTAATATCATCCATGTTACCAAAAAGAAAGGGACCATTCAATTCTGTGTTGATTACCGTGATATAAATTGAGCTTTTCCTAAATACAACTACCCCGCTCCTTTTTATAGATCAAACTATTGACGAATGTGTGGGGAGTGAGATATTCTCTTTTATGGAGGGTTTTTCTAGCTACGACCATTTCAATATTCTTCTGGCCGATAAACACAAGACCACCTTTATCTATCCTTGGGGAAATTTTGCCTATACGAAGCTCTGTTATGGAAATAAATCCTCTCTGCGGACAAAGATGATCCTTCTAGACCTAGAGTGGGTCTAGTAAAGGACAAACTAGAGTGTATTTTCCTAACTACTAAATGAAATAGATGAGGTAGATCAACCTACCAGAGTCCAACGCTATCTTCGTGGCTATTGTAGTGGTGGCCTCTCGATTCCTATCTCGGCAAGTCGCGATCCTTTTGCAGCAATGCTTGGATACCTGCACAAGATCAACAAACAAGAGCAGCATACGAAACAACAATATCATTCATAATTACTAACCAGTTAAGGAGGGTTAAGCATACTGCATCAATAAAACACATCAACGTGACATGGGAACCAAACAATAGTTATACATATGTATTAATAGAAGAAAGTATTACAACCAAGCCTTGACGTCGCAGCCTCCTTCAGGGAGGTTCAGTTGAAGTGTGTCTCGACGAATTTCAGGGAATTCAGATGGGATGAAGGCACAAGCCTAAGCTCTCTCAATAAGGGACTCTTCCTTTCTATCTTGAATAGAAATCTCTCCAGCGTTTCGTCTATAATATCTTCAGTTCAGCTAACTTCATCAATGGAGGATGGCTATATTTACAGAGGGAGAGGAGGAGGTTGGGATCCCTACTATGGTGGAAGGGAGGCCTTATCCCTTGGGAGTTTTCCCCAAAAGTTGGAAACAAGAGGCCAAAGGAGGAAGGCCGTGGTTATTCAGTCGAACCACTCCCTATGACTCATCCACAAAGTTGTTGTGATCGAAACTTCGCCTCTATTTTTTTTAAAACTTTCCATAAATAGATTGGTGCAGGAAGCTAACTGATATAGAGCGCCAGCTGGCGCGGGGGCCAATGTTAATTTTCCTCACCGACACGAGGGCATTACGGGCTACTAGCGCCAAGGAAAAAATAGGTGTTTTTGGTGGTCTATTCAGGAAATGGTCAACAGAAGGAATGTTGTCCTCATGGCAAGGGATGCAATGATGCTATTTTCAAGGCATGATACTTTATTTTGATCACATAAATGAGCCTCCAATGTGCGAGATGGGGATTGCAGGGATAGTGAAAAAATGTTGTGTAATAGATGCCCCCTAAAGCATGAGGTTTGAGAGAGAGGAAGGGGTGAAATTATTTACGAGAACATGTTCGAACCAACACCCTTTTCGGAACACCTGCAATTACAAATACAACTAATATTTCAGAGACATGACCATGAGGTATGGGCACAGCCTTCCATAATAGATTACATATAAATTTGGATCCAAGGTATGGACATAGTCATCCAGCATGAAGGATCAATAAATAGACTCAGGTATGGTCGTAGCCATCCAATCAAAAGAGTCATGTAATAAAGTCATGATAAATCATAATATCCCGCAACCTGGATCTTATCAGACAAAATATATGGTCTTGTGCTCCATCTCGACCCGAACAAGTACAAATTCAAGCATGCGAATATGTGAGTTGAAGTCGAACATGCTGGAAATTCACCTGATTACCAGCCAATGATGAAAGTTGTTAACAAGTACGATAGAAACCACCAATAATGACAATGGATCTCAAGGTAAAACAGGTACAATCCACGGAATTTGAATAGTGAGCTTGGATCGAACACCCGCAGAATCACTCAATCGAAGGCCAATGATGTGGACCTATCGTCGAATGCGAAGAACCTGCCATTGAGGCATGCAAGCTCCAAGGTACCGGTAGGGAGTCTCTAGACCAACTTCCTGGATAATGATCTGAGGTCGATAAGAAGTAATCTGGTCGAAGGAGAGCCATAATTTTTCCCACATCATCGACACGAGACAAAGGAACATAATGAAAGTGAATCGGGACCAACAGAGAATCAGATGGAGGTTGAAAACTGTAGAAAAAAATTCTCTTAAAAATATCAGTGACATGACTCTGGATTTGGCAGTATTTGACATCAAGGGATATGAGGTCACGGTGACATGACAAAGAGCAGATGAGAGGTAAAAATATATTACCCAAACCCACGGAGGCAAAAACATGACGAAATGAGATGTCCCCAACCCAGCATGAATGCAAAAGAGTGTCATGTTCAAGAGCGACATGCTATCGACACAACTAAAATCTGTTTCAATTTTCCCCCACCATTTCTGGCGAGTACCCCAATTATTTTTAAAACAAGCTTGAAGGGGATAGCATATGCTTGTGTTGAAATTTTTTCCTTCAGACAAATCCAACCTAGTACATTTTACGAGCCCTAGGAAGGAGGAACTCGATGAACATCATGGTGACTATGTCTGATGTCATCAGGGTTTAACGAGTCTGACAAAGGAATAACTCGGCATCTTTTCATGTTTAGAGAGTTTGAAAAGAAGCGGAAAATAAAAATCCAGCCTATCCCTTTTTGTAGATAGTCTCTCAGATCCGAAAATGTAGAAAACAATATCTGACAGAACCTCTTAGTCATGATAGGCTAAGGTATTCCTTTTTCATAAATAATCTATCCCAGCCCGAAAAAGGGGTAAACATATACTGGGTAGATATCGTTTCGCAACCATTTAACGAGTTCAAAATGACAAGAGTCTTATCAATATTCTCAGTTTTAGAGAGTCAGAAAAGAGTTGAAAGATGAATCCAGTACTGACTTTTTCGTGTTTTTACCGAGTCCGAAAAATTATAAAATACAACTCATGACTTCGTCACTATCGTGTTAAAGACCTGTCGTTGCACAAGAAAAAAATGTAAAACCCATTTCTCGAAATAACATAATGTAATAATCGAAAAACATGTCTTAAAACCTAATTAAGGTTTTGAAAAGTTATAAAATGCCAAAAATGGTAAAAAATAATTACTTTTCACTTTTACCTCTTGTGGAGCAATAGTGACCCATTTTGCCTTGTGATTTTGCGATGACGATAGCGGGAAATCCAGCAGACCAATCTCGAATCTGTCAGTTCCAGGTAAGAGCCGACATCATTCCCCACATTTTAACCATTCTTTGTTTACCTGAAACCTTTAGTTTTGATTTCTAAGGGGGAAATTGCGAAAATTAGGTCTCGGCGGTCGGCGCGAGTTTCAGGCACAGACTCGCACCAATCGCCCAATTTTCTAAACTGGGGCGCGCCAACCATGCAGACCTCTTAAAAACATGCAATGCAAGAAATAAAGCCTTAATTTCACAAATTTCAGCTTTATATTTGGCCAATAATGTCCATATGAACATGTTTGCAGGTGAAAGAGTGACAAAATGGTGATAGAGTGGAAGGAACGGGAACACAGTGAAGAGGATGAACTTGCCATGGGAAATGCGAGATGCATGGAAGCTCTCAGAGACTGTGGACTGAAAATTTTCTTAATGACACCATGCCTTAGAGCTCAACCAAAGCTACTGAAATACTTGATCAGTATCTGGGATGAGGATCAAGAAAAATTCATTCTTCGAGATCAGGATCTCGAGATTGATGTTTCTGATATCTATCTCATAACAAGACTATCACAGAGGGGGGTAGCACTAATCTTGACCGACACTTGGACCACCATGGAAAGCATGGGCATGGTGATTGACAAGGTATGCTCGAGAGCACAGAAAGGATCAAAAAGCGAGAAGGTGGACATCCAAACTATCTTGGATTTAACACTAAGGGTAGTGCTACACACGATCACACGAGCCGCAGGAACACAAGCATCACACGAAGCAACAAAAACACAGCTACTTCTTGTTGTAGACTACTTGTCACTGACCATATACAACTGGGTAGAGGTAGTAACAATCAATATAAAACGTCATCTGACAAAGTGCAAGAAGACCAAATTGAAACATTTTGGTTGTGGATCTATCCTAGTATCGTTAATTCTGGAACGATTACCAATCTTTCAGCGTCAGGAGGTGATAGTCCCAACACCACCAGCACTGGAACCACGGATGGCTCGATGGCCAACTCTGATGCCAAGATCAAGGGGTAGTCAACAGATGTCCTAGAGACTGGATTTCTTTGATTGGCTCCATCGACAGTTGATTTTCGTGAAGGACTGGCCCTACTCTGGCACAGATTTCACTGGTGATCTGGACCTCCCACTCTCGGAAGGAGAGGATTGGGATGAAGCACTTGGTAAGACTCATTTTTTTTAATTTTTATGAGTATTATGATTTTTTAGTATGTATGTTCTGACACTTTATCCATGCATTTTCAGATGTAGGCCCAGAGAGACTTGCAGGGATGTCTCCGATAGCGAGGCGAATACCTCGCTATTTTGATGTTGCCCCTCAAGGTGAGGAGGAGAAGATCGTGCGCAACTTGGAGGGAATCGCTCGTGGGGTCCCAGACTGTGGGTTGTTCGATGATGTTCCTTGTGCATATCAAATACATACTGTAGGGGTGTCAAACTGAGTTCACCGCTTGATGAGGTGGCTTGTCTGGGCAGTGACATGCTATCATGATCATCATGTCGATTAGACACCTAGGCTTTTATTTATGCATTTTGATAAGAGACATAGTGTCCCAGGATGTAAAAAAAACACACATATTTTTTGAAACTTATGGTGCACACTGATGCAAAATTTGATATATATATATATATTATCCTATTGGATATGACTCTCTCATGTGATGATGATTTTACAGATTACGCAAATGTCTATCCATACAATGTTAGCCACTGTATTAGTTAATGCATTCATTTGCATAGGAATATGTTGATTTGTGATATAATCAAAAATTATTTCCAGCAAAGGAACATGTAAATACAATCTTAAAATGTGAGGGTTTCTAACTGAATAATTCCCATTAAGTTGAAGAACAACAAGTTGTGAGTCTAGATTTACAAGCAACGCACTGATGTCGAGGGTAATCACCTCGGTTAATAGTTCAATGACAGCACTATATTTAGCGACATTGTTTGTAGTTCATCCTAGACAAATACCTTGCAGGTCTATCAACTCACCAGCAGGATCATAAATCACCCAGGTTGCCGAAGACAAGTTCCAGGTACTGCGGGAAGCACCATCCATGAAACCGACATAAGGGGTAATAAACATCTGCACAATAAGCAACGACCCAATAAGCAGGAAAACGCTCGCAAAACACACCAAGCCAAAAATGTACAAAAATGAATAAAACATGCACGAATGACTCATGCATAATACTTTTTGAGATACAACCCATTTCTGGGTTGATCTAAAGGATGACCTTCGTAATCAATGAGCTCATAGGCCCCATTCTTCAAAATGTGTTTAAAAATGTAGGGCCCATGCCACATGGGTTGAAATTTTCTTGCCCCCAGCTTATCATGAGCTTAGTCGTAGAGGAGGATGAGGTCTCCTTCTACAAAGGAGCGAGCGGAAACCGACTAGTCAAAATGGGCTTTGACCCGCTTCTTCTATGCCTCGATTACCAAAGCAGAAAAGCGGCGAGTTTCATCCAGCCTCTCTAAATAGAGAAGACGCTCTTCTTCAGGTGAAGTGTTGGGCAGTAATTCAACAACCAACTTGAGCAAAGGTATTTCAAACTCAATCGGAAGGGTAGCTTCTAGACCGTAAACAAGCTGGAATGGAGTGAATCCGGTCACATCCTTGACTGAGGTTCGGTATGCCCAGAGAGTCGAAAATAACATGAGATGCCAATTGGATTTATGGATCCCAATTGTACATTGAAGCATAGTGACTAAAACTTTGTTCACAGCTTCATCTTGGCCATTGGCGTGAGGATAGTACGACATTGAGTTGTTGTGACACAAGCCCAACCTGGAGGTCAACTCCGCCACCATATAATTCCAAAAATGGGAACCATGATCAGTAACGATGGCTTGAGGGACACCAAACCTAGAAATGATGTGATTGAATATGAACTAAACGGTTGTCTTACCGTCGGCAGCAAGTGTAGGCATTGCTTCGGCCCATTTTGTGAAGTAGTCAACGGCTACAATAATATAAGCATGCTCCTCAGCTGAGTGAGGGTTACACGTCATAAAATCGATGCCCCGCTTCGCAAAGGGACCAACAGTAATGACAGGATGCAGATGTGCAGGAGGCACGCACATCTTGTGCTGATAGATCTGGCAATCATGACATTTATAGACAGCAATAATGCAGTCCTTGAAGATAGAGGGCCAGAAATACCCAGCACGAAGAATCTTCTGTGCAGTGGCATAACCAAAAATATGACTACCAAAGGCGCCACTATGGCAATCATTTAGAACTTTCTCAGCCTCCTCGAGGGTCAAACACCGATAGAGAATGGATTCTACTCCAACACGGTAGACTGTATCTCCAACTATACAATAAGGTTGTGACTGATGATGGATGTGTTGGCGAGCATCCTTCGTAAACTTAGATCTAAAATTAGAAGTCTGAATATATACAATGATATCACCATACCAAGGATGGAGGGTGGAGATCAGGAAAATCCTATCATCTGGAATGTGTTCTTCAAAACTAGACAGAGCGGAGTCAGAGGGAAGGGAGTAGATCAAATCAGCAAAGATGAGTGATTTTTTTGACTTGGTAGTAGTAAACACCAAATCGAACTCTTGGCAGATAAAAATCCACTTTGAGTATTTTCCCCCCAGCAATTTTTGAGACAATATATTGGTCATGGGGTTGCATTCTAAAATCACAGTCACAGTACGCAATAGAATATAATGACGAAAATGTTGAACTACTTGAACCGCAGCTAACACTAACTTCTTGACATGAGAATAACACGTTTCGATATCAAGAAGGTTATGAGAGAGGTAATAAATACCATGCTCATCGCCGTCATCACCATCTTGAACCAAAACCATGGAAATTTTGCTGAAAGCAGCAGCTAAATAGAGGGAAAAATCACGATGATAGTTTGGAGGACGTAATAGAGGAGCGTTGACCAGCAACGTCTTCAAAGCATCAAAAGAATTCTGGGAAACCTCATCCCAAAGGAAAGGGACACCCTGCTTTAGTAATCACGTGAATCCTTTAGCTACTTCGGCATAGTTAGGTATAAAACAGCGTAAAACATTAGCCTTCCCCTGCAGACTCTGCAGCCAATGTAACAAAGATGGAGAGGGGAGATTAATAATAGCCTCGACCTTGAGCAGATCAAGGCGAATCCTGTCTTTGGATACAATAAACCCTAAGAGTCTACCGTAATCAACGCAGAAGACACATTTTTGCAAATTGAGCCAGATATTGTAGCGTCGTCAACGAAGAAATATCTGAAAAATATGGTCAGGATGGTCCTTACGCTTAGCTGAATGATTCGTAAGGACATCCAGATAAGTCTGAACGATGTGTTTAATATCATGAAAGGCATATGACATCCCTCGCTGAAACATGGCCCCATCATTCTTCAAGCCAAAAGGAAGCTTCTTATGCGCGAAAGTACCCCAAGGACAGATGAAATTGGCCTTACGCTGATCAGTCAAGGGAATTTTAATCTAGTTATAGCCAGAAAATTTGTCCATGAGGGAAAATATCTCACTCCTAGCACAGTCATCAATGATCTGATAAATAAAGGGAGTAGGATAATTATCCTTGGGACAGGCCCGATTGATGTCATGATAATCAACACAGACTCGAATGGTACCCTGTTTCTTATCTACAGGGACAATTTTGGACACCCATTCTGTCAATGGAATCGAGTAGATGAAAACACCATTGAGAATTTTTTCGACTTCACATTTAATGGCGGCGGCTTTCCGAGGGTGCACAGGACGAAGGTGCTGACGAATAGGCTTCGAACCAGGGTAGGTAGGAATCTCATGCACCAGGATACTGGGATCAATGCCGGGCATTTCTTCGTAGGACCATGCAAAGACGTCACAAAACTTGTGGAAAAGGCTAGTATAAACCTGAACTTTATCTGAAGAATAGGTGACCCCGAGATGGATGTTCTCGAAAATTCCCAGTTTGACGGAAATTTCAATAGGCATCATTCGCGTAATGTTACTCAGATTACCCTCTATAAAAACTTCATGTGTCAGAATAGGAGTTTGAAGTGGAGGAGAAGGAACCTAAGATGCAAACCGCTCAAGACAGGTAGACATGGCTCTGAGGCCAAGCATGAACGAGAAACGATGATGACCATCATCCCATGGAAAATCCTCGAGAGACATAGTTTCCACAATGGCTTCATCGGAAGGAAATATCTCTCGCAAGGGATTGGATGAATCCGAATCGTCGAGCCAAGGGGATTGAGAATAAGCGTCGAGAGACATGCTCAAAGGAGCATGATCAAAAGGCAGAGGATTTGAAGCCGCAAGAAGTTCACAATAATCAATCTCAATCGGACTTAAAGGCATCGAATCTCCAAAATAATCAACCTGTTTAGGCGAAGGGGTGATCCACGGGTCATCGGACTGAGAGATCATATTGATCTGAACAGTGTTGGGTGAAGGAAGAGGAAAAATACCCATGAGGGTAAGATCTTTTAAGAGACCCGGCCCAATGCTCTCGTAGGGAGTAGGAATCTTATCAACATACGGAACATTTTTCCTGGAAGAAGAAGTGAAGAATGACAACTGATCAACAGTAATAATCTTTCCTTCGTCCGGGAATTTCAGGACACGAAAGTGAATGGATGGAATGCATAGCATGGTGTGAGTCCAACTGAGACCGAGGAGAAGATTGTAATTGAGCTTGGCATCAACTACTTCTACCTCGACATTGACTATCTTCCTTTCAAGGTAATCATTAAACTAGCGAGAACTCCCAAAGGTTTTGATTCCCTTCCATCAAATGCTTCCAAGGAATTTGGTGATGAATTCAAGGTCGGATAACCGATGGATTTCCAGCAAGAAGATGACATGATGCACGTAGACACACCTTCTTCCACAATCGCTCGATGGATATCGAGACCATTAATGGCAACTTGTATAATGAGTGCAATCTGGTGCGGGAGACGTGGAACGAAATTCTCTAAATCGAAAGAAAGAAGGCTAGTATCAGTAGGAACAACCCCGCCAATCGGAAATAACAAAGCTTCCCATTGAGACGGACAACTCTGAAGTACTTCTAGAGGAGACATTGCAAATGGCGCCTGAGCCAAATCCTCAACAATACTGTAATGTTGAGCAGCACGGGCATTTGGATTGTAAGAAGACTTGCGGAGTACACCTTTGGAAGGTGGTCGTACAATGGGCTTAGTACTGGACCTTTCAATCTGAAGAGGGCCAAAAGCAGGCGGAGGAGGAGGACCATAAATGATCTCTTTCCCCACTTCTTGACATGATTTGGTATAATCTTTCAATTGAGTAGTAATAGAAACGGATGCAGAACCGTTCATCATGAACACTTGAGAGCCAAATGGGGCAGAGGACTGAGGTTGCTCTACCATCTGGGTCTGCTGAGATGGAAAAGCTTCTTTAAGAACAGTTGTAGTTCCCTGAGTGCCTTTGAGAAATATACTAACTTCGGCCCATTGAGGACAGTCCTTGGTGTAGTGCTCTTCGTCACAAGTCAAACAAGGGTACTTCAGCTTGTGCTGTGAACCATCATCAGCATGAGATTTGGATGAATCTAGTTTCAGGGTATCGGCTTTGGCCTTACCTTTACCCTTATTTTTCCCCTTGGAAGTTTTGTCCGCTTGATTGGCCTGAACAACATTGACTTCCAAGGTTTTACCTAGATTCAGAGTGGGCTGAGAAGTAGCATCATTGGAAGAATTAGACTTTTTCTTCCCAGGATTTGAAGGAGAAGACTTTCGAGAAGTCTAAGACACGGAACCAATAATACCATCAACGGATGGGGTCGCTGGTGATTTAGAAGTTCCGGGTCGAGGGGCATCAGGAAAAATATCATACAATATCCTAGACTGAGAGTACATAAGATCGAGGTACTGGGCATGAGCAATGGCTTGTTCCTTGGTTACACATGCTCCCATAGCTATGTCTTTCGTGATCTTATTGACAAAGGAGGTAGTGAACCAATTAGTTAGAAGCTGATCAGGAATATCAAACTTAATCAAACAATGACGACGTCTCCATTCATGAATATGATCCAAGATACGAGTAGCTCAGTCCTATTTCAAGGATGTGAGGAGGTGTGTCCCAGTCGCATAACAAACAGGTAACTGAAAATTTGTAAGGAATGCCATGGCGAGAGAGTTGAAGTCTTGAAAGATGCCACAAGATAGCTCAATGTACCACTTTGCAGCGACACCAGTAAGAGTCCGTTGGAAAAGACAGAGTCGAATGGAATTGTCGACCCAAGAGTTAGAGGAACACCATAAGTGGTAAGTCATAACATGCGCTTATGGGTCTTCTCCGTACTTGCCCTCAAACTTAGGACAATCACCAGGAATCTTAGTCAGAACTAGAGGCCAATACGAGTTATGAATAATTGGATCGTTCGTTAACTTTGACACATCAAGCAGTTCCAACATAGCGAGAAATGGTAATTGAGGATTAAAAGGCATTGGAGGTCTCTGATAAGGACCCGTGTTAACATTCCACCTAGCCTGCGAGAAATTCTGCCCCCATATGTTTTGTCCCGAAGGATTCTAACCATAGGGGTTATAAGCCTGATAATTATGTTGATACTAGGGTTGAGGACTAGGATACCGATTCTGAGCATACAATTGAGGTCCTTGCTGAGCAACGTAAGGATTTTTTTGTGGAATGTAAGCATGGCCTTGAGGTTGATTATACACCAACTGAGATCGATTTTGAGGGTAAAAAGTGAAACCTTGGGGCACACTATATATTGGTTGATATTGACCTTGTGGGTAATAAGCACGTTGGGGTTGAGCAGGTGGACCCTGCTAAGTTGGATAAATAGGTTGAACAGACTATTGAACAAATTGAACCGGTTGCTGAGCTGGTTGAGCAGGTTGCCCCTGTGGAACAACTTGGCTTGGATAATGAGGGCCACCGGGTTTCCCTTTTGGAAGAGATTGGCCCGATGGAGGAGATGGACCAGGTTGTCCCTGATGACCAGGTTGACCCAGAGTAGGATTGTAGGATTGTCCTGGTTACACAAAAAAATTTCCATACTGTACGTACAGTTGCTGTTGTTGTACAGGAGGTTATCCCTATGGGGGATACATTGGCCCACCGACAACATACGACATTCTTGGTTGAAGCTGAATTGAAGGACCAGAGGGTTGTCCTTGTTGGACCGAAGGTTAACCTTGCTGACCATAAGTTTTTCCCTGAGAACCAAAGGATTATCCCTGCAGAGCCGAAGGTTGTCCCTGTAAGGGTTTTCCTCGTAAGCTTGAGGTTTTTCCTTGTAACAAAGGTCATGTATGAGTAACGGTCTGATAAGGATCGACAGGAAACGAATAGACGGGGTTGCCGATAGCATCATAGTGATGGGGAGGATTGAAAAGAACTTGGGGTGGCCGAAAACCCTAAGAGTTTTTTTGTTGAACAACCAACAAATACTCTTCAAAAGTAAGGCCACCAGGAATCATAGGGACAATCGAGGTCATACCAGAAGCAGACGAGGCTGCAGGAGATGGAGCATCTAGAGAAGGAGCATAACGTCGGTGAAGGTCCAACATGTGCTCATCAAAATTATAGGTAAAAACCATAGGCGTAGTCGTAGCCACACCAGTAGGTACAGTCTCCAGAGTGTGAGCTTGTGATCTGCTCGGACCCTGATTGACAGGCCACGTAGGATTAAGTACGATAGACCTACAAGTGTGAAAAGAATCTGATGACTGTGTTGTAACAACCGACGTAGACGAAGCTACATAGACGGTAGGTCAGACTAGGGTAGATGTAACAATAAACGACGAACTCAGTGTCGAAGGTGACAATCCCAACGAATGGAGGACCGAACTCCTAGGGGGAGTTGATGTACTGGATTGTGCTATGAATGCAACACCAGACATAATCTGACTCAAAGTCCGATAACCAGGTGGAAGTGACAACGATTGAGGATAATATTAAACATAAACATGTGGGAGATCTTCATGGAAAATTTGATATTCTCCTGTAGAAATTGGCATTCCTTCACTGTCAACAGGACTCAAAGAACCCATATTTGACAAAGTCGTAAGATCGTCAAAAAGATGACAAGGACTAGGAGGTATAGCCGCAGCTACAAATGGTGATCCTGAAGTAAGAAGAGGGAATTCTTCCTCGTCCCCAAAACCATACCAAGCACCTCGAGGAGGCCAATTGAACTCAACTGACTCTTCAGGAGGATATCGAGTAGTGAGAGGTAAAACAGTCGGGAGAATAAACTGCGAAAACTCGACAGATCTAGTGGACTTAGGGGTTTCGTAAGAAACTTCAGGAAAGGAATTACGACTAGGAAGCAGTGAGGAAGACGATGAAACTGGTGGTTCCGCCACTGTGACCGTATTTCAAAACAGAAAAGGAAAAAGAGATAGCCAAAAGAAGGCTTCAAGACCAAGTCCTAAGGAAAAACACAAACAAGCCAAGTAACAAAATTTTAATGGGCATGTAATCGCGGGTAATTAATTTTATGACATTGAAATCAGACTTTGTTGTTTCATGTTTTAAGAGTCTAGAAACAGACAAAAGATGACTCTATTCACTTTCAATTTTAAACGAGAGTGAAAGGACAAGTGCTCGATGATCACTTCTCTTTTTAAAGATTCATGAAAAGATCGAAATGACTACTCTGGAAATCTAAGAAAGAGGGTGTACCAAGTTTCCGTGAACTGCCATATACACCTTGGTAATCAAATGAAAGAGAAATGACCAAGGACTTTCTACGTGCAGGTAGTCTCCCTGAATGATGTGTTCGGTGTATCACAGTTACAGGATGGCAGACTCAGCTTCCTATGGATAAAGGATTTGAACCTATATGGGTCTCCCTTTATATACTCGACGGTACGGGGAGCAAAATTCCGTACTAGCACTGTCTAAAGCCAAAAGGCGAACAACAGCTACTAGGTTTTAAGATGTCGGAACACGTCTCTATCTTAGACCACTAAAATTTTTGCATTAGGTTCCAATGTTTCCTTAAGTTAATTCAATTGATTTTATAGTTGATCTTGAATTATGTTTCAATTTCAAGGCCCTACCGAATGTCGATCTCAAATTTCCTAAATGCAAACTATATGCAAATGAACACCATTTTCATTCAATGAATGCTAATTAAGAGAAGGATAGAGATCTTTCAAACAATATCAATCAATGAAATTAAACAAAGAAGTCCACTAATGCATCTAATTCAATCAAGCAAAAAATGAAAAATTATTTCCTAGTTAATCAATCACTAGTTATGCAAAAGAACTTTCCTTTTTCATGCAAATGAAAGAATGCAATTTTTTTATTTTTTCAATGAAACGAAGCACACAATGCACTAATTACACGAAAAAACAAAACAAGCACTAGTTCAAGGATTGTGAATGTAAAGAGCTAAACTGACTGATTCAATGAAAGCAACACAAACACAAAAATTCACTCAAACCAATGAAGCACTCTTCCAAACAAATAGAAAGCTTTCAAACGATCCAAACAAGCAATGTGATCTATGCTTGGAGCAGAAAGAAGAAAAATAAAACGAAACCCGAAATGATGATTCAACCAAAACAAATGCTCAAAGGATCAAAAAGAACTAAATGCAATTGATTGAGATATGTGACTGACAAGAATCAAAAGACTCGACTTCCAATCAGAAGGGCTCAGTGAGCGAAGACACTCAGAAACCCTAAGGCCATAAACTACATTAATAAGTAAACAGACGTACAACTGAGAAGAACAAGCCTATTACAGCCAAAACAATCTCAACAAAACAATTGCAAATCATAAAACCAACCCAGAGGCAATCACAGTTGACCAAAAACTCAAAAGAGCAGTCAAACCAAACCCTACAAGATTCGGTGTGACTGTAAGGTAGTCATGTGCGCCAAACAGAGGTTGGCTCTAGTGCAACACAAGCAACATGCACCAATCGACGTGATTTTTCAATCAAAAAGTGTGCCAAGCTGGATATCTATGGGAGAATGGGAAATCTAATGAGTAGAGATCAATCTTGATACTCTGGAGCTGAACAAGAGGACTCTAAACAAGCAAACAGACCAGAAAATATAGATAAACAAGCAAACGATCGAAGTCGACTTGACAAGGGAAAAAAGAAAAACTCACACTGATCCCCAGTGGAGTCACCAATTTGTTATGGAAGTAAATCCTCTCTGCGGACAGAGATGATCCTTCTAGCCCTAGCGTGGGTCTAGTAACAAAAGGACAAACTAGAGTGTAGGTTCCTAATTACTGAATGAAATAGACGAGGTAGATCAACCTACCTGGAGTCCAATGCTGTCGTCATGGCCGTTGTAGTGGTGGCCTCTCGATTCCTATCTCAACAAGTCACGATCCTTTTGCAGCAATGCTTGGATACCTGCACAAGATCAAAAAACAAGAGCAGCATACCAAACAACAATCTCATTCATAATTACTAACCAGTCAAGGAGGGTTAAGCATATTGCATCAATAAAACACATCAACGTGACATTGGAACCAAACAATAGTTATACATATGTATTAATATAAGAAAGAGTTACAACCAATCCTTGACGTCACAGCCTCCTTCAGCGGGGTTCAGTTGAAGCGTGTCTCGATGAATGTCAGGGAATTCGGACAGGATGAAGGCACAAGCCTAAGCTCTCTCAATAAGGGACTCTTCCGTTCTATCTTGAATAGAAATCTCTTCAGAATTTCTGCTATAATATCTTCAGTTCAGCTAGCTTCATCAATGGAGGATGGCTATATTAATTGAGGGAGAGGAGGAGGTTGGGATCCCTACTATGGTGGAAGGGAGGCCTTATCCCTTGGGAGGTTTCCCCAAAAGGTGGAAACAAGAGGCCAAAGGAGGAAGGTCGTGGTTATTCAGTCGAACCACTCCCTATGACTTATCTACGACATTGTTGTGATCGAAACTTCGCCTCTATTTTTAAAAAACTTTCCATAAACAGATTGGCGCGGGAAGCTAACTGAGATAGAGTGCCAGCTGGCTAGTGTTAATCTACCTCACCGGCGCGAGGGCATAACAGGCTACAAGTGCCAAGGAAAAAACAGGTTTTTTTGGTGGTTTGTTCAGGAAATGGTCAACAGAAGGAATGTTTTCCTCATGGCAAGGGATGCAATGATGCTATTTGCAAGGCATGATACTTTATTTTGATCACAGAAATTAGCCTCCAATGTGCGGGATGGGGATTGCAAGGACAATGAAAAAATGTTGTGTAACAAGCTCCTATTTGGTATAAAAAATGTTGGGGATACCTTTCAATGGGCTATGTCCTATGCTTTTCACGATATTAAGCACATAGTCCATCCATATCTTGACAACCTTCCAGCTCATTTTGTGAAATTTAGAGATCACCCTGAACATCTTCGAGTGATTTTTCTTCGTTTCCGACACTATAACATACGTTTGAATCCTCATAAATGTGTCTTTTTCATCAAATCATGTCATATATTAGGTTTCGTGGCTTCTAAAGAAGGCATCTAGATTGATCCTCTCAAAGTTCAAGCAATCATCAATCTGCCTCCTCCCTCCTCTTTACATCAAATGCCAAGTTTGCAAGGGAAAGAAAATTTTCTCTATCGATTTGTCCTGAATGATGTTGAGTTTTCCAAAGGATTTACCCATTTTCTGAAAAAAGGAGTCCCATTCATTTGGGATGAAATTTCTCATACCTCTTTCGATGCTTTGAAGAGATCCCTTGTCAGTTCTTCTTTATTGCATCCTCCCGATTATCATCGCAATTATTTCCTATATTTAGCCAGCGCAGACAACACTATTGGTATGGTGATGATTCATGATGATGATGATGGTCACAAACATGTGGTTTGCTACTTGAGACGAAATATCTATGATGTTGAGACTCATTATGCTCACATAGAAAAACTATCCTTAGTTGTTTTCCACATTGTTCAGCACTTCCACCACTACATTCTCTTGCGCAAGATTACAGTGATTTATGAATGTAACCCCATGACTTACATTCCTACTCATCAATTACTTGGAGGAAAGTACTCCAAATGTATTTTCATTCTCCAGGAGTTCGACTTAGATTTTTCTACAATTAAGTTTAAGAAATTACTCATATTCGTTGAATTGATCTGCAATCTTTTGGCTGCAGTTACCTACCCCTTTTAACGAATTGATTCCTTATGAATCACTATTTCTTGTCAATACTCTCAATCCATGGTATGGAGACATCATCGTTTATCTCCATACCCAAACATTTTTCTTGGAGTTGTCTCCCTTTAAGTGTTGACGGATTCGTTACCAGTCTCAACCATACCGCATCATTGGAGATACTTTGTATCACACTAGTGTCAATTTTGTCCTTCATCGATGATTAACTCTTGAGGAAGCTAAGAAATTCCTTAATGAATGCCACTATGGGGCCTGTGGTGGTCATATATCTGGTTATGCTATTATGTTTTCAAGATAAATCCCCTCTACGGACAGAGGTGATCTATCTAGCCCTAGAGTGGGTCTAGCAACTTGAGATACTTTCTAATGCAAAGCTTTCTTAGCTAATATTCAAAATGCGACAAAAAAGGAGATACTGGTACCTTTTCCTAATGCTATGTTCAAATTCATTGATGATGACCTTGATCCACAATACTTTTAGGCTCGCTCCTTGCTACTAATGGCACATGAATACGTGTGGATGATCAAGAGGAAAAAAAAACATAATCCAATACATAATAATCATCAAGCATTTGCTATCTAGCAGATCAAGGAGTACTAGAATATTTGCATAAAATATTAGACAAATATAGAAAGCAAAAATTATATGTTTTATTAATGAATATAAAAGAGAGAGCTTACAACCTAATACTTCATGTCGGAGGCCTCCCTTTGGTAAAATCTAAGTCCTTCATGGAAGCTCTAAAGAATTCCTTCTCCCAAACAACTTAGGCGTTATCACGGTGAAAGAATGTAAAGGGAACGAGAGTTCAGACCAGCCCAATAATGACAAACCGGTAGTGGAAGCACAGGGACCATTTTACAAGAAGGGAGAAGATGTTGGGATCCTATGAAAGGAGGAGGAAGGTCCACTTTATAAGGGATAAACCCCCATGGATGAGATAGAAGCTCTAAAACCATAGAGCTCGACTCTATCACCACCCTTTATCAACCAACTCGTCACCTTGGAACTTCTATAGGTCGAAGCTTCTCCTCCATTTGAGGAAACAATACCAGAAATGGATCAGCGTGATTTTCCAAGAAATAAGGGCACTGGCAGCGCTAAGCTAGAACTGTCAACCTAACATTAGTGTGAGCATGAAACTAGAAAACATGTTGACTCAGAAAACTAGGGTTTTCACCAAGTTCCTTTAAAAATATTCCAAGCCAGTTTTCTTTGAGTATTCATGGGGTGTCTTTACATATTTCTCCATGGTGGAAACATTGCACAGGGTCTGTCATAGGGCACTTTAGGATCACGGACGGGAAGTGAGCATGGTGAAAAATTACTGTGTAAAAAATTCCCCCTAAAGCATGAAGGCAGAATGAGGATTGATGGCTAAAATTCTTTATGAACCAAGGAAAAGAACTCAGATCACCGCCAGGAAACCTACCAAAACATATTACAATATATGACATCTATGGTATGAATATGCCTAACCACATAACTCTGCACTAGGCATCAAATAATACATGAACCCACGACATGGTCGCAACCATATGTTTAAAGAGATTATAGCAATGGATTTGTGGCATGGACGTAGCCATCCATATAGATATGATCATGTATACAATCATGAATACTCAATAACTCCCCACAGCCCGAACCAGAATTAGATATGATCCATGGTCTTCACAACAATCTCAATCAATCCAATGTACGAATATAGCCATGCAAATAGATGTGCTAACATCTAACATGGTAGAAACCACCTAATTACCAGTCAATAAGGGAAATTGTTAACAGGCGCAAGAAAAACCACCAATAATGATGATGGCCCTCAAGTTACAATAGCACAATATAAAAGTGTGAATAAATTTGTTGAATTCAAACACTTACAGAATCATTCGATTGAAGACCAATGATGTGAACCCATCGTTGAACGCGAAGAAATTTCCATTGAGGCTTGCAAGCTCCAAGGTACTAAAAATAATTTCTAAACTACCTTCCCGAATAATGAGCTGAAGTCGACAAGAATTGACTCATTGAAGGAGGGCCACAATGATTCCCACATCATCGACATGAAACAACATATATCTCAAGATGATAGGATTGATTTAGGATTGTAACAGAGGAGGTCAGATAAGCAAAGGATTTTTGACAAAAAGGACTTCTCTTAAACATATTGGTGACACAAATCTGGAGTGTGGCAGCATTTAACTCAAATGGGATCAGAGGTCAGGATGAAAAAAATGGTGATCGGATAGGAGGCAAATGGATTTCCCAAACCCACAGAGGAAAAATGAAAAATTAAGGATATCCCCAACCTGACACGAACTTCAGATGAGTGTCATGTTCAAGAGCAACAATCTACCCAAAATACACATAGGATGTTTACTTTCAATTTCCCCCCATTATTGCTAATGAGTACCTATTTGTTTTTGATAGATAGCGTGAAGAGCATAACATATGTTGATCATATAAGTTCATTCTTTGAATGAATCCATCCTATTAATTTTAACGAGCCCTAGGAAGGAGGAACTCGGTCTTGTAATGGTGACAAGTCTTTCATTGTTTAATATTTAACGAGTCCAACAAAAGGGTAACTCGATAACTTTTCATATTTAAGGATTTTTCAAAAGAAACAAAAAGAAAACTCCAGCATGTCCCTTTTTGTAAATCATCTCTCAAATCCGAAAAGGTAGAAAACAATACTTGAGATAACCTCTTGACCATGTTCGATCAAGGTATTCCTTTTTCATAAATAGTGAACCTTAGCCCAAAAAAGCGGTAAACGTATACTGATATTATGCCAATTCATTTACTTTAACTAGTTTGAAATGACAAGTACTAGGAAATATTTTCATTTTCTGAGAGTTAGAAAAGAGTTGAAAGTTGACTCCAGGGGGGTTCCTTTTTCGTTTATTTTTACCAAGTCTAAAAAGAGATAAAATAAAACTCGTTTGCATCATAAATAATCACCAATAGTGTAAAGATCCTGTTACTGCACAAAAAATGGAAAACATCACTGATATCAAGGAAAAATAATAAATTAATGGCAAAAATATTTTCAAAAATATATAAATAGACAAAAAGTAAATTCATTTTCACCTTTTTATTTTGAGTAAATCGTATAAGTGCATTTTACCCATTTTCCCTCTGAACTTCAGATTAGTGGTGCAGCCAATCTAGGACACCATCCAATGATCTGTCAGCTATAGGTAAGAGCTCATACTCTCCTCCTTGGTTTAATTTAATTCATTAGGTGTGTAAATTTAGAAATTTAGAGATGAGGGGGAAGGATTTCAAACTTCAAAATCGCCCGCAGTCAGCGAGGGTTCAAGATATCGGACCTACGTTGGTCATGCTTAGCCCGTTAGGGCAGCGCGTCGCCAGCGTTGAATTAATTTAGACAGTCGTGCTGGCCATGGGAAATATTTTGAAATGAGAAATCTACCCATTTCCAATGGATTATTTGAAAAACTACTCCGATGAAAGCTCCTAAAATATCATTTAAACATGTTTTGCAGGTGATTTCAGCAGAAATGGTCATTGAATGGAAAGAAAGAGGGCACGAGGTGGAGGACCACCAAGCACTCCAAGACCAAAATTGCGTAATTGCATATTCTTGAAGTTCTTCCAAATGTTAGGCCTGAGAGCTCAACTGCAGTTGCTTTAGTATTTGATTATACTGTGGGACGTAAATCGCCATATATTCATAATTGGAGACTGGGAACTAGAATTATATTTCATGGAAATCTATTTCATTACAAGCTTATCCAGGAGAGGGGAGAGGATCCAACTCTCTGAAGCTCGCGTAGGAGGTGAGAGTACCAATATTCTTATTCAGAGACATTGTCCTAGGGCTAAGAAGACTAAGAACAGGAAGATAGAGATATCCTCTATTAGATTTATTCTCTTGTGCACAATCCTACACTGCATGAATCGATTAGCTAGAGCCTAGGCATTGCATGAGGCAATGAAATCCCAATTATAGTATGTGGTAGATTGTCTGGCCCCTTCTATGTTCAACTGGTGCAAGGGGTTATTGGCTAACATGAAGAGCCAATTTACGAAGTGCAAAACAGTTTCATAGAAATAGTTTTAGTATGCGTCCATCTTGGTTACCTTTTTCTTGGAGAGAGTACCTTTGTTTCAATATCAGTGGTTGGAGATCCATGATCCAGACCCAAGGCTGAAGAGGTGGTGTGAGATCATGCCCCGTCAGGGCGGGGGCCAGCAGATGCATTTCCCGACAACGTTTTTCAGTTGGTTGCATCGTTAACTCATTGTGGTTGAGGACTATGCATATGCAGGAATCGACTTCAGGGGAGATCCAATTCTACCCATTCCGCCAGGCACATAGTGGACTAATGCAGGTAAAAATTGTTTTTAACATTTTTTACTTTTTGAATGTTTTTGTCATGTATTTTGAGATCTAAAATTATGATTTTTTTACAGATATGGGTATCCAGAGACCACTATGCATGCCATCGATCGCGAGGAGGGTATCTCACCTGGTGGAGGATGTTCCCTACGAGGAGGGAACAAGCCCAATAGCCAAGATAGAGTGGAATTTGGTAGGCCTCACAAGAGGCACCGTAGAGTATGCTACCTTTAACAATATTCCTCTTTTCTTTCAAAGGTATATGGTCAATGTTCTAGGCAGACTACGTCACTTACTCTGGCGAGTGATACGAGCAGTCACCTGCTATCATGAGCACCATGTGGGCAGATAGCAGCCCTTTATTTACATTTTTGTGCTGATGTAGGCTCATAGAGACAATTTTGTCAGGGAACAAATATTTTTTGAGATTTTGATGTAACACACTTGACAGAATTGATATATATATATATGTGTGTGTGTGTGTGTGTGTGTGTGTGTGTTTCTATGGCTACTTGTGTATCATAATGATGTATTGGTTTTTACATGTTGCGCAAATGTCTATCTAATACATTATTTGCTAATGTATCTGTTAATGTGTTTACACATCTTGGAATATGTTGATATGTAATAAAATCAAAATTCCTTTCCAACAATCGGATACGCAAATACATACGCAAAATTTGAGGATTTTGCACAGAATAATGGCCATTCAACTGTAACACAATGAGTTTTGAGTCTAATTTAACAACCAAATCTCTAATCTCAATATCAATTACATCTAATAATAGCTCAATAACCGCACTATATTCGGCAATATTGTTAGTTGTTCGACCCAAACAAATACCTTGTAAAATTATCAACTCGCCATCAAGGGAAAAGAGTGCCCATGTTGCAGAAGACAAGTTCTATGTGCTACGGCAAGTGCCATCGGCAAAATCGACATAATGATTTGATGACATCTGAAAAGCAAGTGGAACACAAGGTGAGCACAGGAAACATGTCTGCAAAGAAAACAATCACACCAAAAATCCAATCAAAGCACACTAATGAATAAAACACTAATTTACAAAGTGTCACACTTGTAATCAAGTGTAATACTTCTTCAGATAGAGCCCATTTTGAGGCTCATCCAATTGGTTTCCTTCATAATCTTCCGGCTCATAGGCTCCTATTTCCAATAATCGTTGAATGATATAGGGCTCGTGCCACATTGGCTCGGGTTTCCAGACTCCCAATTTGTCATGGGCTTGGTCGTAAAGCAGGACCAATTCACCCTTAGAGAAAACATGAGGATTGAAAAATTTGTATATTGAGCCTTAAATCATATTTTTTTTGCTTAAATGACTAAAGCATCAAATCTTTGGTTCTCATCGATATGTTAAAGGTAAATAAAGCGCTCCTCTTCTAGCGAAGTACCAAGAAGTAGTTCGACGACTAGCTTCAGAGAAGGAATTTCACGCTTGATCGGGAGAGACCCTACACCAATTGGAAAGATGTGAATCCAGTTGAAGTCTTAGAAAAATTTTAGTAAGCCCATAGAGCTGAGAAGAGCATGAGATGCCAATCTCGTTTGTATCTCCCAATGGTTTTTTGAACCATGGTCACCAAAAATTTGTTAATAGATTCAACATGGCCATTGTCCAGTGGATAAAAAGGAGTGGAGCTATCGTGATGTAACCCCAAAGCTCTTTCATAATATGATTTCGAAAATGAGAGCCATGATCAGTGACAATCGCTTTTAGGACACCAAAATAATCTATGACTTTAAATAGGAATTGCACCACAGTTAGACCTTCATTACAGTATGTCGGCATTGCTTCAGCCCATTTAGTGAAATAATCAATGACAGCGATAATATAACCATGCCCCTCAGTCGAGCGAGGGTTACAAGTCATGAAATCTATGCCCCATTTTGAAAATGGTCTAACGGTCACAACTGGGTGTAAGGGTGAGGGTGGGACGTGCTCTTTTCAAGAGTAGATTTGACAATATTGGCATTTTCGGACTACAACAATGCAATCTTTAAAGATAGATGGCCAAAAACATCATGCACGAAGGATTTTTTGGGTAGTAGCATAACCAGACATGTGACCACCATAGGCCCTAAAATGGTAGCCATTAAGAAATTTCTTAGCTTCCTCGAGAGTCAAACATCGACAGAGGACGAAGTCAACACTAGTGTGATATAAAGTGTCTCCAACAATATAGTAGGGTTGGCAATGGTAACAAATATGTTGTCGCTAAGAGTTCAATAGCTCTGGCTGAAAAGTTTGGGTCTGGAGATAAATGATGATGTCTCCTTATAATGGATCAAGAGTACTAATTAGTAAGAGTGATTCATCTGGAATCGTCTCTTCAAAAGGATTGGGATCAACCATAGTGGGAAGATCGCAAATCAACTCAGCAAAGACAAGGGATTTCTTAGACTTAGCAATAATTAATTCTAAGTCGAACTCTTGAAGGATGAAAATCCATTTCGAGTACCCCCAAGCAATTGATGCGTGAGAATGTAATTCATGGGGTTACAATCAGAAATCACTAAATTTTTATGCATGATAATATAATGATGAAAACGTTGAATAGCATGGACAAAAGCCAGCATGAATTTCTATACATGAGCATCACGGATCTCAGCATCAAATATATTGTGGCTAAAGTATTACACTACATGCTCTTGAACGTCATCATCGTCTTGAACTAGCACCATACTGATATTGTTGTCTGGGGTGGCCAAATACAGGAAGTAGTCATGATGATAATTGGGAGGATGAAGTAGAGGAGCACTAATGAGGGCTTGTTTCAAAGAATCAAAAGAGGTTTGGGAAATTTCATCCCAAATGAATGGGATTCCATTTTTCAATAAGAAATTAAAACCTTTGGCAAGTTCAATGTAATTCAGTACGAAGCAACTGAGAAAAATTCTTTCCCCTACAAGCTTTGCAGTTGATGAACCGAAGAGGGAGGAGGAAAATTGATGATTGCCTCTACTTTAAGAGGATAGATGTGATTGCCTTATTTGGACACCATGGAACCAAATAGTTGACCAGATTTGACGCTGAAGACACACTTATGAGGGTTCAACCTGATATCATACTGCCGACAGCGAAGAAATATGGCTCTGACATTTTCTAGGTGATCTCGACGTTTTGCGGATTTAGCAGGAAGGTTGTCGAGGTATGGTTGAACTATGTGCTTGATGTCATGAAAATCATATGACATAGCTCGTTAGAAGGTGGCCCCGGCATTCTTTAAGCCAAAAGGGAGCTTTTTGTAGGCAAAGGTTCCCCATGGACATATAAACATGGTTTTGTGCTGATTAGCTGGAGCGATATTGATCTAGTTATAACCATAAAAACCGTCCATAAAGTAAAATATCTCACTCCTAGTGCACTTGTCAATTATTAGGTCGATAAAGGGAGTGGGGTAATTACCCTTAAGATGCACTTGATCTATATCGTAGTAATCAACACAAACCCAGATGGTCCCTTGTTTCTTAGTAAGGGGAACAATATTGGAGACCCAGTCTTTCAATGGCATGGGATAAATAAAACCATCTTTGAGAAGTTTTTCATCTTCACCCTTTATGGCAGCAACCTCTATTGGGTGCACAGGATTGTTGGAAATACTAGAGGGGGGTGAATCAATATTCCATTCAATTAGAGCATTATTTAATATTCAATTATTATCATTGTTTGTACAATGATAGCAACAAACAAAAGGAACACAAATTCACACAGTTTTTAAGGTGGAAACCCACTCCGGGACAAAAACCACCTAATTCTTTTCTAATAATTCTTTAATATTCAACTCCAATTGAAAATAAAGCTCCAACTTCCTAGAATCTAGAAAATAATTCTTCTCCAACTCCGATTGGATGGATTCTCCAACGCCCTAGATTCTTTAGTAGTCATCTGAACGGATTCCCCAACACCCAATGAGCTACAACTCACCCTAGCACCACCCTACCACCCTATATAAGAATAAAAGAAGAATGGACTCTCGTACCAGGGAAAATGGTCCACTTTACAATGATATAGGTTGATGTAGAAGAAGAAGACACACTAGACCATAACCCCAAATATGACACAACCACCTAATGATGATCCTAGACCTCTCGACACTTCCTCTTCAACTCTTGGCAGATAGACACTCGAACCATTTTTACAATAATGTATTTACAATGACTTAGTACAATGATACCTTTACAGTGACTGTATGCAGTGTTGCCCACTTGAAGACTTCATGTGATGAACTTCTTGCTATTGTTCTACACCTTGGCTACTGCTCTTGTCATGCTACCATTTGCTGCACCTTGCTTTGCTTTGCTGCCCTAGAAATTCTAGTCCTTTGCAGCCCTTGACAACACATGATCTAGATTTTTCTTGCCTTCTAGGAGCTCAATATTGAATCTAGTGTATCTCTGTTATTTCATATCCCCAATATCTGATTTTTGGTCCTGTAGTAGTCCTCCAAGTCTTCTTTGCAATTCCATAGGTCTGACCCAATTTGGATTCTTCAAGGGATAGTTATGCCCAATCTCTCACAATTCCCTAATTATAGATTTTTTCAGTAGAGCGAACTTGTACAGCATGCCACATGTCATTGTTTCTTCATTTGGCTCTGAAATTGATAGAGAAAAAACTACAGTCTGTGCACTATCTGCCAATTTTTACATAATTCCAATCCGATACTTAGAGAGAGAGTTATGACAATTTTCCCAAGGTCACTTCTTTGAGATGAATTTCCGGAGCCTGCAAAAACACTAACTTCCACAGATCATATCTCCGAAAATATTGTGCACCTTGATCTGAAATTTTCACAGGAGCTTCCTCAAGATTTTGGCTTTGCCTCATAAACATTTCAGCTTTTGAACCTTCGTAGAAAAAAAATTAGAGCTAAAATTCCACCATGACGTGTTTCAGATGGCTAAATCCCTTGCATAAGGAGGATATGAGGATCACAATTTATATAAATGCTTAGGTTGAGAGGGGCTTCAAAAAGTGAACGTGGGAGGGATTTTAGGAGCTTAAAAAATATTAATTATGAATTTTCAATGACCCATGCCACAACCCCATGAGGTTTTAGCCCACTAACTGGGGTTACAAAATTCAAACATGAATATCTCTCGAACCATGAAGAATTACGTGGTGTGCCATATATCAACGAAAACATATCGATAAGAAGAAACCATCAAAATAAATCTTGACCCAGAATATATTAATTTGGTAGGTCAAAATTCCCATGCAATATTGGGGTAGCCCCTGGTGCTGCTTGGGTTGACATCAATGACAACCGCTGATCAACAATCTCCCCCTTTGGCATTGATGGCAACACAAGTACTCCCCCTACGATCATGACACCTCTTCCTACAACATTATCTCCCCCTTTGACATCAATGGCAAAGGGTAACCCCCCCTGACACACAACCATCCTACGGACCTATACACACTTCCACTCCCCCTTTATATTATGAATAAGGAAAATCTAATGAGAACTTGGGAGAATCCCAAGCTTCTGGCGAAGATATTCAAATGCTTCACGAGGTAAAGGTTTAGTGAAGATATCAGCGATTTGTTCTTTTGTACCAACATACTCAAGTTTGATATTCTTTTCAGCGACTTCTTCTCTAACAAAATGATATTTGATTGGAATGTGTTTTGTTTTTGAATGCATGATAGGATTCTTGGAGATGCTAATGGCACTAGTGTTGTCACAGAATATGGGGATAGGTTCACTGAATTGTACTTGAAGATCTTGCAAATTTTGTTTCATCCAAAGGAATTGAGTACAACATGATGTCGCTGCAATGTATTCTGCTTCCGCTATAGGTAACGAGATTGAGGTTTGATTTTTTCTCAACCATGATATGAGACAACCACCTAGATAGAATGTTTCTCCACTAGTACTCTTACAATCATCAATGCTTCCTGCCCAATCTGCATCTGTAAAGGATTAAATAATGATATTTTTACCCTTGGGATACCACAAGCCATATTCTTTTGTGCCCTTTAGATATCGAAGAATTATTTTGACGGCAATAATATGTGATTCTTTTGGTGTTGCTTGGAATCTTGCTACGTGTCCAACTACTTGCATAACATCCGGCTGGGAGGCTATTACATATAGAAGACTACCAATCATAGATCTATACAACCTCTGATCCACATCCTTAGATGAGTCATATATGCTCAATTTGCAACCTCTTACCATCGGAGTAAGGAGGGGTTTGCAATCTTCCATTTTGAATTTCTTGAGAATTTCCTTGATGTACTTGGCTTGACATATAAATATTCCTTTCTCTTGCTGAGATATTTGAAGCCCTAAGAAGTATGTCAGCTCACCAAGTAAAGATATCTTGAACTCACTTTTCATATTTGTATAAAATTTCTTGCTTAGTCGATCATCATTGCTACCAAATATTATATCATCCACATATATCTCTATGATTGTTAAATTATCTTTATCTATTTGTACATAAATATTGTTATCAATAGTACCTTTCTTGAACCCTTATTGACGTAGATATCCATCAAGACGAGCATACCATGCTCTAGGAGTCTACTTGAGACCATATAGAGCCTTCTTTAACTTGCAAACATAGTCTTCTTTTTCTGATAGTAGAAAACCTTCAGGTCGTTCGATGTAAACTTCTTCTTCTAATTATCCATTCATAAATGTTGACTTAACATCCATTTGGTAGACTTTTATTTTTCTTGAACATGCATAGGCGAGAAACATTCAGATGGCTTCCATTCTGGCAACTGGTTCAAATGTTTCATCGAAATCAATTCCTTCCACTTGTGCATAGCCTTTGCAAACCAATCTTGCTTTGTTTCTGGTAACCTGTCCATCTTCATTCAATTTGTTCCTGAACACCCATTTAGTCCCAATGACATTTTTATCTTTTGGTCGTGGAACTAATTCCTAGGTGTTATTCTTCCGATTTGATCCAATTCTTCATTCATAGTTGTTAACCAATGTTCATTCTGGTTGCCTTCCTCAAAACTACTAGGCTCAAAGGTTGCTAGAAAAGTAATGTGAGCTTGTTGGGATGAACGAAGCTGTTGACCTTCATTTATGTCACCAATGATTTGATTTGATGGATGGTTCTTTTGAATCCATTATTTTGTTCTCCTTGGAGGATCTTCTTGTTGTTGTTCTGGTATATCTTGATGATCATTATTTACTTCTTCCTGGTTGATATTTACTTCTTGTTCTAGAATTTTATCTGTGTCTTTTTCAGCCTCTGTCTCAAGTTTCAAAGATTCTAGATCCTCATCATTATTCGCTAGAACACCATCTTTGTCAAATGTAACATTTATGCTCTCCACTATATGTTTTTGTCTTATATTATAACATTTATAGGCCTTTCTGTTGCGTGAGTAACCAACCAAGATACCTTCATCAACACGTGATTCACATTTACCCAAATTTTGATCTTCTCTTTTGATATAACATTTTCTTCCGAAGATTCTAAAATATTTAACATTAGCTAGTTTTCCTTTCCATAATTCATATGGGATCTTGTTGCAATTATTTCTGAGAAGACTTTGATTGATAATGAATACTGTTGTATCAATTGCTTGAACCCAAAAAATTTCATCCAATTTTGAGTCCTTCAACATTGTTCTACCCATTTCCTATATGGTTATGTTCTTTCTTTGAGCAACTCCATTTTGCTGAGGTGTTCGTGCTATTGAAAATTGTATTTTTATTCCATTTTCGTCATAGTATTGCTAAAAAAATTTGGAAGTGAAATCTCTGCCATTATCTGATCTTAGACACTTTATTTTCAAATCAGTTTCATTTTCGACCAACTCCTTGTAGATCTTAAAGCACTCAAATGCTTCAAATTTTTTTCTTTAGGAAACTAACGGTTGTCATCCTGGTTTAGTCATCTATCATTAACATGAAATATAATTCTCCATCTCAACCTTTTGTTCTCATAGGACCACATAGATCAGTATGTATCAATTCCAATGGATGTGATGCAAAATTTTCTTTTGTTTTAAATTTGACTTTTGTCTGCTTGCCATGCTGATAGGCCTCACATAGTGTGTTGAAAGGTTTTGAGATTTTTGGCATTTCTCGTACTTCTTCCTTTTTTCTTATCCTGAAAAGATTGTCAAAGTTTATGTGACCCATTCATTTGTGCCATAACCAACTTTCATCTTCTTTAGATAGTAGACATGCTTTAGTTGCTTCATCCATAACATATTTGTCGTTTGGAGCTTGACTTGCTGTAGCCACAATTTTACCATACCTGCCTTTCCTGATTTCACATTTTGTGGATTTGAATAGCATTGTGTGTCCTTGATCACACAATTTTCCAACACTGAACAGATTGTGATTCATGTTTTCAACCAATAGAACATTCTTGGCTATAACATATTTGCTTCCGAGAGTGATGGTACTTGATCCCATAACATTTAAAGATCCATCATTTCCAAAGGATACGGTTCCATCCTTCTTCTCTTTCAGAGATACAAATTTCCTTCTATCTCCAGTCATATGCATTGAGCAACCGTTTTCAACATACCACACATCTTTGTTGTTTTGAGCCTTGAGAGCAAGAGCACAATTATCAGTCTTCTTCTTCTTCCATGGTCGTTCATTCTGTGGCTTCAAAGATTCTTCTGGAGGATTTTCAAGTCTGCAGTCTCTGACTATGTGTCCAAAGTTCTGACATTTGTAACATTCCATATTATTTATTAAATGTTCAAATCTATTGATGTTTCGTTGAGCCCTGGGAGGTTCATATTTGAAGGATCTCCTGGAATTTTATTGGTTCTTAGGGTACATGCGACATTCTATAGCTTTATGACCAAATTTTCCACATGAATAACAATAGCCATGAAAAATATGTTGGTACCTGGATGGAAATCTTCATCGAGGTATCGTCTTCCAAGGATGTGCTTGCGAATCTTGTCCAATGAAGTCTACATGCATGTCAGATCTCATAGGTTCATTGTATTTTGTTGTAGAAGGTCCTTCTTCTTCTTCTTTGTAACCGAGGCCAGTTTTTTCGTTGTAAGATCATTGATTGTTGATGATTTCTTCCAATGCCTTTGAGCTATTAGCATAGTTTTGGACAGTTTTTCCCTTCTTCACTTCCTTACGCAACGAGACTACTTCAGCTTCTAATGCTTCCCTTTCTTGGTTGCTTTCTTCCAACTTCTTTTGAAGTGACTCTTCAATACATTTGTGTTCTTCAACTTCAATTTTGAGACCTTGAATTTGTTCTTCAAGAGTATTGGAATGGATCTTCTCTGCCTTGAGCTCTTTTATAAGCTTGACTGCTTCCTTAGAAAATTCTTCTATGGTCAATCTTCTTCTTCATTGTTTGATACCTCTTGTTTATTGTGCTTGGCCATAAACGATACTCTCTTATTGGCTTCTTCTTCGTTGTCATTGTCTTCATCAAATGATGAGCTATCTTCTTTAGAGAGAAAGTTCCTTTTGGATCTTTACTTTTTGAATTTCTTAAAGCCTTTCTTTCCTTTTGAGTTGTCATCACTTCTATTCAGACATTTTGTTGTGAAATGCCCAACCTCGCCACAAATGAAACATATCAATGGAAGTTTACCTTTGAATTTTTCCTTACCAATTTTTAGTTTTCTCATAAATTAAGCATATTCTTCATCTAAAAGACCTTCTCCATCATCTCCCTTTTCTTCACACTTGAAGGTGCATGTCTTTTCAATTGAAGGTTGTTTTTCCTTATTGGTTTTCTTAGATGCAACGAACGTAGTTTCTAGATGCGAAGTACCCTCTTCTTCATCAAGTCTCATTTCATATGCTATGAGAACTCCATGTAATTCCTCTTTGCTGAGTTTGTCTAGATTTGCACTATATTCTAAGACCGATACCTTTGGGTTGAATCTCCTTGGTAACGTTCTAAGAATCTTTCGTATATAGTCTTCTCGTCAACTGGCTCTCCCAATCCTTCGAGAGTATTGGTTATTTCATCAACGTATTGGAAGTATGCAGCAAAGTTGCAAACTTCTTTCATTCTGAGTTGCTCAAATTTTGCTCTATAGATTTGAAGCTTTGCTTCTTTGAAATTTGAGTCACCTGCATATATATTCTCAAGCTTGTCCCATACATTTTTGGCGGTTTTACAACCCAACATTTTATGATAAGCATATTCAATAAGTCCACTAATAATAATATTCTTTTCATTTGCATCATTTACCAAATTCTTCTTACCTTGTTCATCCGTGGTTGATGTAAATCCATTTTGAACAGTGTCACATACTTCATAACCTTGTGCCAAGAGATAGAACTCCATTCGTCCTTTCCATAATGCATAATTATTTTCAATGAATAGAGGTACACCATTCTTGGTATGCTCCATGACCTCCTTCCAGCTGCTAAACTGCTATTGAAGAAACCAAGCTCTAATTCCAATTGTTGGAAATACTGAGAGGGGGGTGAATCAGTATTATTTTCAATTAGATCATTAGTTAATCTTCAATTATTATCATTTGTTGTACAATGATAGAAACAAACAAAAGGAACACAAATGTACACATTTTTTAAGGTGGAAACCCACTCCGGGACAAAAACCACCTAATGCTTTTCTAATAATTCTTTAATATTCAACTCCAATTGAAAATAAAGCTCCAACTTCCTAGAATCTAGAAAATCATTCTTCTCTAGCTCTGACCGGCTGGACGCTCCAACTCCCGAGATTCTTCAGTAGTCAACTGAACGGATGCCCCAACACCCAATGAGCTACAACTCACCCTAGCACCACCCTACCACCCTATAGAAGAATAAAAGAAGAATGAACTCTCGTACCAGGGAAAATGGTCCACTTTACAATGATATAGATTGATGTAGAAGAAGAAGACACACTAGACCATAACCCCAACTATGACACAACCACCTAATGATGATCCTAGACCTCCCAACACTGCCTCTTCAACTCTTGGTAGATAGACACTAGAACAATTTTTACAATAATGTATTTACAATGACTTAGTACAATGATACCTTTACAGTGATTGTATGCAGTGTTGCCCACTTGAAGACTTCATGTGATGAACTTCTTGCTGTTTTTCTGCACCTTGGTTGCTACTCTTTTCATGCTACCCTCTTTTGCACCTTGCTTTGCTTTGTTGCCCTAGAAATTCTGGTCCTTCGTAGCCCTTGACAACACATGATCTAGCTTTTTCTTGCCTTCTAGGATCTCGATATTGAATCTGGTGTATATCTGTTATTTCATAACCCTAATATCTGATTTTTGGTCTTGTAGTAGTCCTCTAAGTCGTCTTTCCAATTCCATGGGTCTGACCCAATTTGGATTCTTCAAGGGAGAGTTATGCCCAATCTCTCACAATTCCCTAATTATGGATTTTTTCAGTAGAGCTAACTTGTACGGTGTTCCATGTGTCATTGTTTCTTAATTCGGCTCTTAAATTGATAGAGAGAAAACTAAATTATGTGCCCTATCTATCACTTTTTACATAATTCCAATCCAATACTCAGTGAGAGAGTTATGACAATTTTCCCAAGGTTACTTCTTTGAGATGAATTTCAAGAGCCTGCAAAAACGCTAACTTCCACAGATCATATCTCTGGAAATATTAAGCACCTTGATCTGAAATTTTTGTAGGATCTTCCTCAGGATTTCTGCTTCACCTCATAAAAATTTCCTCTTCTGAAACTTCGTAGAAAAAAAGTTAGAGCGAGAATTCCACAATGACCTGTTTCATATGGCTAAATCCCATGCATAAGGAGGATATGAGGATCACAATTTATATAAATGCTTAGGTTGAGAGGGGCTTCAATAAGTGAACGTGGGAGGAATTTTAGGAGATTAAAAAATATTAATTATGACTTTTCAATGACCCATGCCACAACCCCATGGGATTTTAGCCCACTAACTGGGGTTACAAACTTCAAACATGAATATCTCTCAAACCGTGAAGAATTACGTGGCGTGCCATATATCAACGGAAACATCTCGACAAGAAGAAAACATCAAAATAATTCTTGACCCAGAATATAGTAATTTCGTAGGTCCAAATTCCCATGCAATATTGGGGTATCCCCTGGTGCTACTTGGGTTGACATCAATGACAACTGTTGATCAACGAGGATGAAGTTGTTGGAAAAGGGGCTTTGAGTCTGGATAGATAGGGATTTTGTGCATGAAAATACTCGGATCTATGCTAGGCATATATTCGTATGACCACATGAAGACGTCGTGGAATTCCTTGAAAATCTCGACGTACATCTTGATCTCGTCAAGAGAACAAGGTGCACCAATGTGAACATTGTTGAAGTTGCACAAGAAATTTTGGCACCCATGCTAGTGTGGGACCAGGAGGTCCAAGCAACACCTACACTAGTCTGGGACCACAGGTCTTAGCAGCACCTAAACTAGTGTGGGCTAAATTCGGTGCATGTCTATTTTAGTTATCCCTTAATTAATATGGACAATAAAATGTAATCTAATCTCAAAATAGCTTGTAATAGTTAAGTGAGTGTGATAAACTCAGTTAGCTAATGAATCGAGTTAGAGGTAGTTGGTAAGGCATGCAGAGTAATTCTAGTTGTAACATATTTCGAAGTGCATTGGTTCATTAGTTAATTCAGGTTGTAATCATTTTAACTTATTTAAGTGAGTTAAACTCAGTTGTGCTAGTTGTAATTGTTTGATACACTAGTAAGAATCAGTGATCTCACATGCAACTAAGGATTTACTATTTTTAGTTGCATGCATGTCAGTTCCAGTGGAGACCCAATTGAGATCTAGATGAAAAGGAAGTTGACTATCAGTTGTAGGATTATTGGGTTGCACCCATGCAACCAAACACCCATTGGAGTGCCCATGATACTTGCGCAGTCAAGGAAGGCCAAAATTCCTAAATAATAGGGATTGCATTCATCAGGGATTGCATAAGCAAGGTAGGTTGTCTAGAGGCAGTAAATTGGCTAAGTATTGGTCATTTTTATCTGAGGGCTCTTGTGAGAAGAGTTGTATGTAATTGTTTCATGTGTCCATGTTGAATATAAAATAGAAGATAGTGGGGTTTTGAGCAGCAATCTTTCCCCGAGAAATTATCTGTGTTGTGGTTTGATTAATTCTTCTTTGTTTCATGTGATTGGCGATTGTGTTTTTTAATTCTGTAATTGACTTGTAAAAGAGATTTAGTATTTAACTTTATCACATTGTTAGGTCAGATTTAGTCCATGATATAAATTATTGTTGTATCATTTCTACATGGTATCGGAGCACAGGAAATCACAATAGTGAAGAAGGATTTGAGTTTGTGACTAGATAGAATTTGAATTTGCAAAAAGACTTTCTTGGTTCTACAATTGATTCAGGATCAAAATGGATTTCAATGGCTTGAGGTTGGAGTATGCACTCGAGGGTAGCTCAAAATATATTTCTTGGAACGATAGGATGGAGGTAGTACTCGAGTACAATGGCTTGAAGGAATTAATTGACAACGATGTTCCTAAACTCGTTGTGACAGATGCTGCAAATTTTGATGCATGGAAAAAGAAAGTGGCAAAGGTGAGGAGGATCCTATTGGAGGGAGTACGAGACCACATTGTCTCAACCCTCCATGGGAAATCCACACCATATTCAATTTGGAAGGATTTGACGGATCTATTTCAGAGCAGTAGTGACCATAGGAAATTGGCACTCAAAAATAAACTCTGGAATATCAAGATGGAGAAAGGCGACTCCATGCAAAAATATTTAACAAAGTTCGTCCAATGTCGGGATGAACTGGGGATCATTGGCATAACTGTCGTTGATGATGATTTGGTGAGTTTGGCTCTCCTAGGACTTCCCAAGGGTTGGCACAGTTATCAAGACTCTGTTAATGGAAGGGAAAAGTTGCCAGATTGGGAACGACTGTGGTCGGATTTGGTGCAGGAGGAGTTCAGACAGAACACCAGAGATGGATCTTCATCTAAGAATAAATATGAAGAAGATTTTTCTTTGGCTACCAAGGTGAAGAAAGGGAAGGGGAAGAAATTCCATTCCAAATATGGCAAGAAGTGGGATATGTCCAGGGTGAAGTGTTTTCACTGTCACGAGCATGGGAATTATGCTACTAATTGTCCACAAAAGAAAAAGAACAAGAAGGCTTGAGGATCTGTATTTGGTGAGGCTTTGGCCTTGCAATTTAAGCTTGACTTCTCATTGATCACATGCATGGTGTCAAGTGCATTGTGATCTGTGTGGTATTTGGATAGTGGCGCTTCCTTTCACATGATGGGAGACAAGGAACTTTTCAGTAACTTGGAGGAGAAGGATCTCCAGATGCATATTGAAATGGGTGATGACAGGTGGTACAGTGATACGAGGATTGGTACCATTACCTTTCAGAGGTATTCAGGTAAACCATTTCAATTAAAATATGTAATGCATGTACCAGGTTTGAATAAAAAAATAGTCTTAGTTCCAATGTTGGAGGATAGAGGCTATGATGTTGTTTTTAGTGAAGGAAAATATTTCCTGCAACATAAAACAACAGGACAAGCCAAGAAGATAGGGATTTTAGTTAAGAATCTCTACAAGATGGATGTAGATGGCTGCATAGCATTAATGGGCAAGGCGGACAAAGTGGTGAGTGGGGATGAGAGCTAATTATGGCACAGGATATTGGTCCATCTTCACCATGGAGCCTTGAAAGTCATACAGTAGATTTCTACTGGTATTCCCAACGGTACACTTGCGTAGTCAGACACATGCAAGGGATGTACTATTGGAAAATATGTAAAGGCCACCTTTCATGAGAAGGAGAACTGAGCTTCGGGGATCCTTGAGAGAGTTCACACAGATAGGTGTGGACCATTCTATATTGCTTCGACAGAAAAATGTAAGTACTATGTGATATTTGTTGATTAATTTTCTCGTAAGTGTTGGATCTTCTTCATGCAGAAGAAATATCAGACATTCTCAAAGTTTCTTGAGTTTAAGGCACTGGTGGAGAAATACATGGGGAAGAAAGTGAAGGCTCTTAGAAGAAATAATGGTGGAGAATACATCTTATTGGGCCTCAAAATAGTCCCTATTCTCACTCCATTATTCACCAATACCTTTACATTACTTCCATATACCTTCATGTCACCTTCATTCCACCTCCACATCATTACATTTACCTTGTCATTGGGTTATAACTATACTTTTCCAAAGTTTATTAATTCTTAACATTTTTAAGTGGATTTGTGGTTAAACTTTAGAAAATAATATGCTTATACTTATACCTAACAATTAGAATGAGTTTGTTGACATGTGTAGGTAAAAAAGAAGCTTCCTAGGCACCCTTATGTGGCACTCTATGTTTAAATTCGAATTTGAGGAGATCATGGACCTCATGGAGGATAGGGTTATGTGTCACCATTGGTTGAGAAATCATGTGGGTCAAAGGAGGGAATAGTGGATTTACATTTATGAGTTTTTTATCATAGCTTTTGTATAAATAGGAGTGTTATCTCCTTCATTTTTAATCTTAATCTTAATCTTCTTCTTCATTTTGTAATCTTAGTATCTTATAGGTTGGTAGTGAGAAGTTAGATTGGAGAATCAATGTAATGGTTGCAATTGCAATTTGAAATTGATGATAAATAAGACGGAGCTTCTTTGATCCTCTACATTTGACTTTTCTTTTGGTGTGCTTGTGAATCCTTGGAAGGATCCCCATTGCCTCGCAAGTACACTTTTATTTTAGTAGGCTTTTATTTTATGTTTGTTTTTTAATTTCATTATATTAAATTATTAGGTTCATATGTTTGGAATATTAACGAATGAACTTTCATAATAAAGTAATAATGTTTCCTTCAATGAATCTGATTTGTTATTTAATGTTTGATTTCATTAGTTTAAGTTTCTGATTTATATGCTTGAGATATAAATGAATAGTCTCTTGTAAGAGAGCTTCAACATTTCATGCAATCAATCAGAATTAGGTTTAAGTGCTTTAATTTCATTAGTTTAAATAGTTTGTTGATTAATATGATTAGAAATATTAATGAACAGTCTCTTGTAAGGGAACCTTAATATTTCTTACACTTGTCACAATGTATTTAGATTTCATTTTGTTAAATGACTAAATAGGTGTTGGAGATCCTAATGAAAGACCTCCTGTAAGGGAAATTTGGCATTTCTTCACCTAGCTTAGTTTAGTTTATCTCTAAGTCCATATATATTGGATGATCCTCGAAGTTTACTTACCCAGATTGATAGTAAATGAAACTCTAATTTTCCTCCGCATTTTAGACCAAACACATCTCTAACGAATTCAAGAACTTCTGCAGAAAAGAAGGAATTCGAAGAGAACTGATAGCGCCTTGTAACCCACAACAGAATGGGTTCGCTGAAAGATAGAACAGAATGATTATGGGTGCATCAAGAGCAATGTTGCATGATCAAGGCCTACTGATGCATCTGTGAGCGGAAGCATGCAACACTGCGGTATTTGTGTAGAACCGTTGTCCTCATAGGATACTTGGCATGAGTTCACTAGAAGAGGCTTTCACTGGTAAGAAACCTGATGTTTCACATTTTAATATTTTTGGCTCATCTTTTTATGTGCATGTGACCAAAGAAGCCAGGAAGAAGCTGGAACCGATAGATGAGATTGAGATTTTTGTGGGGTACACTGAAATACCCCACAACTATTGGGTGTCTTTTCCAAATAGCAGAATGACTGTTGTGCGACGGGATATAAAATTTTATGACGAGAAATCCATGCAGCTGTCCCTTGAGAGGGAGCTGGACTTGCATGCAAAGAAGGAACTCTTGGTTCCTAAGGATGAGCCTCAAGATGTGGAACAACCACATGTGGAGGATCATGGAGTAGCGGAAAACACTCATGCAGAGCCATCCATTAGAAATGGCAGAAGGCACACCACGGAAGCTGATAGATTGAGACTTGATGACGCAAAGAATGTAGGAGCCCCTACTTCACATCGCAGACAGAGACAGTCTCCAGACATGTTTACTGGATACATGGCTCTTATGAGAAAATGTATTGTGACTGAACCATCTTCCGTTCAAGAGGTAGTGTAGCAACCAACTTGGGTTGCTGCAATGGTGGAGGAGTATGACTCCATTTTCAAGAACAGTACATGGGATATTATCCCAAGACCAGTCAACAAATCAATGGTTGGATCTAGATCGATATACAAGGTAAAACAAATTGCTAATGGGAGTGTCGAGAAATACAAGGCCAGATTTGTGGCCCGAGGATTCTCACGGATTAAGGGGATTGATTATGATGAGACTTTTGCACCTGTTGCAAGGTACTCTTCCATTAGATCCGCCCTTTCACTCTCAGCACATATGGGTTGGTGCATTCATCGAATGTATGTGACAATTTTGTTTCTCAATGGATTGATTGAGGAAGAAATGGACATAGAGCAGCTAGAAGGTTTCAAGATCTTCGACAGTGAGTCACATGTGTGTCGACTCAAGAGAGCACTATATGGGCTAAAGCAAGCACCTCGTGCTTGGTACACTCAAATAGACAGCTATTTCACCAGACTGGGCTTCACCAAAAGTGAAGCTGATGCAAACTTGTACTAGATTGTGGTTGAGGGTAAGCTATTGATTATTGTTCTTTATGTTGATGATCTAATTTTGACTGGTGATGAGCAGTTGATACACTCATGCAAGGAGGATCTTGCAATGGAGTTCGAAATTATGGACATGGGAATCCTTCATTATTTCCTTGGTTTGAAAATATGGCAACGGGATGGTGAAGTTTTTGTGTCTCGAGGAAAGTACACCAAAGAGATACTAGGTAAGTTTCACATAGAGATTTGCAAACCCCTGGACACTCCTCTTCCAGGAAATTGGAGGAAAGAGGATGCTACTTCTAAAGAGGTAGTGGATGTTATTGTCTACAGGAAGTTAGTTAGTTCACTGATGTATCTAGTGAACACCAGACTATACATTTTCTACGTAGTTAACCAATTGAGTCAAGCTATGATTAAGCCTAACAATCTCTTTTGGAAGGCGGGGAAGCATGTCTTGAGATACCTGAGGGGCACATCAGAGTATGGTCTATGGTATAGACGGACAAAGGGAGTGAAGCTTCAAGGCTTCACGAATGCAGATTGGGCAGGAATTCCATCACACAGAAAGAGCACATCAGGAGGGATCTTCAGCATAGGATTGACAGTAGTTTTTTGGTACAACAGGAAGCAATGATCTATGGCACTCAGTTCAGCAGAAGCAAAGTACATGGCAGCAAGTCAAGCTCCATGTGATGCTATCTGGATGAGAAAGATCCTAGTTAGTTTGTTTGGTTCTCATATGGATCTGACAGTGATACATTGTGATAATCAAAGTTTCATTAAAATCTCGATTAATCCTATGTTTCATGATATTGTGTGTAGAGGTAGATAATGTTACTTCAGTACATTCCCACAGAAGATCATGATGCAGATATTCTGATGAAGGTGCTCACCAGGAGCAAATTCGAATACCATAGAGGCAGGATCAAAGCGAAGGATAATCTCTTTCTTGTTGAGAGGGAGTGTTGAAGTTCAACAAGAAATTCAACACCCATGCTAGTGTGGGACCAGGAGGTCCAAGCAGCACCTACACTAGTGTGGGACCACAGGTCTTAGCAACACCTACACTGGTGTGGGATAAATTTGGTGCATGTTTATTTTAGTTATCCATTAATTAAGATGGACAATAAAATGTAATCTAATCTCAAAATAACTTTTAATAGCTAACTGAGTGTGATAAACTCAGTTAGTTCATGAATTTCGAGTTAGAGGTAGTTGGTGAGGCATGAAAAGTAATTCTATTTGTAATAGAGTTTGAAGTGTAGTGGTGCATTATTTAATACAAGTTGTAATCAATTTAACGCAGTTAAGTGATTTAAGCTCAGTTGTGCTAGTTGTAACTGTTTGATACACTAGTGAGAATAAGTGACCTCACATGAAACTGGGATTTACTATTATTAGCTACATGCATGTCAGTTCTAGTGGAGACCCAGTTGAGATCTAGGTGAAATGGAAGTTGACTATCAGTTGTAGGATTATTGGGTTGCACCCATGCAACCAAATGCCCATTGCAGTGCCCATGATACTTGCGCAGCCAAGGAAGGCCAAAATTCCTAAATAATAGGGGTTGCATTCATCAGGGATTGCGCAAGCAAGGTAGGTTGTCTGGAGGTAGTAAATTGGCTAAGTATTGGTCAGTTTTATCTAAGACAATGTGAGACAATTAGCTGACTACAGGAGAGCTCTTGTGAGAAGAGTTGTATGTAATTGTTTCATGTATCCATGTTGAATATACAATAGAAGATAGTGGGGTTTTGAGCAGAAATCTTTCCCCGGGAAATTATCTATGTTGTGGTTTGATTAATTATTCTTTGCTTCATGTGATTGGCGATTGTGTTTTTTAATTCCGCAATTTATTTGTAGAAGTGATTCAGTATTTAACTTTAGCACATTTTTAGATCAAATTGAATCCATGATATACATGCTTGTTGTATAATTTCTACAAACATTCTCCATGATCCCTAGTTTGACATATATGTCGATCATAATGGGTGGAGTAATATTTCCCATGTTCGCTACAGACAACACTTCATGAATCAACATGGGATTCCAAAATGGTTCAGTTGATAGAGAAGAAGCATGGGATTCCAAACAGGCAGAGATGTCACCTAGGGTTGGGAGAAATCAGGAACGATGATGTCCATTATCCCATGGGGTTTTTTCAAGATACATTACCTCCAAAATAGGTGGGGAATGTCTCATTCAAGGGATCATTGGATTCCCAAGAAATAAACCAGGGTGATTGTGCATAAGTGTCCAAAGAAGAAACCAATTAGTCGTTGGTTTCAGATGCAGCCTCAGAAGCCATAAGAATACTCTGATACATTTTTTTAGCAGGGCTCAAAGGCATAATGTCACCAAATCTTTCAAGCTGGTCGGGAATGGGAACTATCCATGGATCGTGACTAGATGATATCATATTGATAGTGGTGACATTCGGAGGTGGGAGTGGAAAATAAGGGATGAGTCTTTGAATTGACTTGACCTGATGTTCTCATAGGGGGTAGTGATATTCCCAACATATGGAATGTTTCATGTTGAATAATCAGAGGAAAAGAATCTAACTGATCAATAGTCACAATTTTTCATTGATGAGGAAAGCAGAGGACACGGAAAAGGGTGGATACCACACAAACCATGGCATGAGTCAAACTACATCCCTTCAATAGGATGGGAAAATCCAACTTCTAAATTCATTGTCTTTCCCTCCAATAGGATGGGAAAATATTTGAGAATACCATACGGCCGAGAACCTCTACCGTTGAAAGCTTCCAACGTGTTCAGGGACCGGCTCAATGGAGGACAGCCAATGGCTTTCCAACAAGTGATAGACATGATGCAGGTTGAAGCGCCTTCATCAACAACAATCCTATGAATGATTTTCCCCATCACGGTAACTTGAATCAGAAAACCTACCTGAGATGGGAGGCGAGGAACAAAGTTCTCAAGATCGAAAGCAATAATATTGGAATCTACTGGATCAATCCCTCCAATAGTAGGTAGTAGTGCCTTCCATTGTGATGGACATGATTGAAGGACTTCCAAAGTTGACATTACTGAAGGTGCTTGAGCTAGGTCCTCTACAATATTGTAGTGTTGTGCAGCTCTCGCATTCAGATTATAAGACGATTTCCAAAGAACACCCTTTGAGGGTGGTCGGACGATGGACTCACTACTAGGTCTCTCAATCTAGAGAGAACCAGAACTAGGAGGTGTGGAAGAGGAAGGATGAACTATGACTTCTACTTCCATAAGAGCTTTAGATGGATTGGGGTAGTATTTTGATCTCGTGGTAGAGATAGGTTTCATGCCAGCCATGAAAACTTGAGTGTTTCCAGACGATTAGAGTTAATCTACCATTTGCATTTTCTAAGAAGGGACAGGCTCTTTCAAGATAGTCGGAGTCCTGGGGACGCCCTTCAGAAGATGGGAAACTTCGGCACGTCGAGGAAAATCCTTGGTGTAATCATCATCATCACATATTAGACAATGATATTTGAGCTTGTGCATTGAAGAATCGTAAGCAGATGACTTTTTCGAATCTTGTTTAGGGTTGTCGGATTTTGATTTTCCTTTATCCTTTTTCTTCCCTTTCGATGATTTTTCTACTGCAGTAGATTGGATAGCATTTACCTTGAAGGTTTTACCAAGATTATTTTGGTTACTGGAAGGAGTGGAGGGTGTAGCCGCAGTAGTGGACTTATACTTTGAGGAAGCTTTGGGTGCACTATTATCATCATGGGCCACTGCCCCGATAACACCATCAACCGGAGGTGTAGCAGGAGACTCAGATGATGTCGGATCGGTTGAAGGCTGCGGCACGTCAGGCAGGAGCTCATATAGAGTTCCAGATTGGGAATAAACCAAATTAAGGTATTGAGCTCTGGAAATGACTTCCTCTTTCGTGACACGTCCACCCATGGTAATATCTTTAGCAATCTTGGGAATGAATGATTTCATAAACCATTTAGTCAACAACTGATCAGGGATATCAAATTTTATGAGGTGAAAATATCACCCACGGGAATCTGGGGTTGTTGGACGTATTGCTGAGAGGCGTTTGGTCGAGGAATATATTGATACTATACATTCGGATGTTGAACATATTGATGAAAGATGTTGGGTTCATGAATATATGAATATGGTACGTTAAATTGTTGGAGACGTTGTTGAACCTGAGAATACTAAACGTGGGGCTATTGATAGACCAATGCGGCTGACGTAGGTTGATGACTCAAATGAATAGTTCCTACAATAGTGTTCGTTGGTTGTGAAAACAATGTTCCACTTAGACTATCATTAGGTTGTCTCACCCTTGGAACAGGTGCAAAGTTTAGTGGCCTTCCACCGGGGAGGTACGTAAAGAGGATTATACTGCCCCCAGGCAGAGATAAAACTGCAGATTTTCAATTCAACGGTAGAACTACAGTAATCGTAGATGGCGAGAAGGGGGTAGAGGATCCTATCGAAATAGTAATCTGGCCAATAGTGAGTGTAGGTCGAACAATAGGTTGAGATGTGGCAGCCACATTTGAGATGAATGGGTCGAAACACGGGGGAATTCCCGTTGAGCAAACAAGATTCTGAAATAGATATGTGGCATCAGAAGCTCCTGAAACAAGGCTTCCCAAAGAGGTATACCCTTATGGAAGTGGAGATACAACTTGACTAATGGGTATTTTGATCCCACAACCTGAATCTTGAGGTGTGGGGCTGAAAATTTCACCTTCAAAGGGAAACACAGATGAAGTAGCTTCTGGTATGTAGGTGCTAGTGGTTTCCTGCAGATTATTGTAAGGATCACTCACGAATGGGCCATCATCAGCATTGGATTCCATTTCGTCAGGAAATAACTGACAGAAAATAGAGCGAGATGCTACCAGAGAAGCAGGAAGGGGAACGTTGGGTTGATCAAAAGGACTATAACCTTATTGAGGTGAGACCGCAATCGGATCAAAGAGAAAATTCTCAGGAAAGGCTGTAAATTTTGCAGACGGTTTAGGGCTTTCCGACTCAGAGACTTCCATTTTTTTCCAATGAGAATCATCAGGCAGAGGTCGAGATGGAATGGGTTGTACACTTATGACAATCTTGATCTCGACACCTTGAGCTTCGAGGTGTCCAACTAGAAAGTGGGGGACCTCAAGAGGAGGCTCTAGACATCCTTCGGAGGAGGGACGAGTTGAATCCAATGATTCAGCCACGATGACCTTACGGGACAAGATCAAGGAAGGAGGAGGTGAAAATATTAAAATCCACAATTTACCAAGCGATGATCGAGCTAGAGAACTGCACATGTAAGATGTTTTCACAGGCAGTTACTTTTAGAATTAAACAAAAAATAAATCAAATAGGGTGTACTAGGCATAAAGGTTTACCAAGTATTCATGAACTGTAATATACACCTTGGTGATAAATTATTGAAAAAATGACCAAGGACATAATGTACTACAGTCAATCTCCCTGAATGTTGTGTACGGTGTATCACCTTTACAAGGCGGACGACTCAGTTACCAATGGTAGGCTTGCAACCTAATGGTGTCTCCGAAAATATACGCGATGGTACGTGGGAGTCCAATCCGTAAAAGTGTTCTCTAATGCGTAATCGTTCAATGAGAGCGCCCCAAATATACTTATCATACATTAATATACTTCCATATGTGGGATGGGATATCACCCCCAAGTTGTAACGCAAACCGCTAGCGACAACTCCTACATTTAACGACACTAGAACACATCTCTATCCTATACCTCTAAATGTTTTCGTTAGTTCCAAATGCTCCTTAAGGTAAATTAGGTAAATTTTAATGTTGATCTTGAGTTAAGTTTCAGTTTTTTGGCTCAAAATCGATGTCACCTGAATCCTATAATGCAGGCTAAATGAAAAAAATAAAATAGTTTCATTTCAATGAAGTCTAAACTATTGAGGGAAGCGATACAAACAAAAGTGAAATCAATGTATCAAACAACGATGCCCCCCCCCCTCCCCACACAAACTATTTCAAAATTATGAAACCATAACTCTTTCAAATCGAATTCACTTTCCCCAAAATGCAACTTATTGAAAAAATGAAAATAGATATCAACGCCAGCTCCAAAAATAGAATAAAAGAGAGATCAACACCTTAGAAATAAGTCACTTCGAGGGGGAAACCTCCTTTACATTTCATAAATGAAAATTTTTTGGATTATACAAATGACACAACCTCCTTTCTATATATAGGAGTCCATGGGGTCACAATATAATCCTAGCCGACCTAACAATAATAATGTAAGAGCACAATAATAACAATATGAGGGTTATAGGGGTAAAAAAATAGCAATAACGGGGCTGCACTAACAACAATAAGGGGATACACTAGTATTATAGGGACCTAACATTCCCCTCTCCTTCAAACAAGTGTTGCCCTCAACGCTTGATTATTTTTGGATGCTTCTCTATAAAATTATCATCCTCCCATGTGGAATATTCAATGGATAAGTTCTTCCACTCGCCGGGATACTCTGAAATTGATCGATTTGGTAGTTCTTGAGTTCTTGTTTCTATGACTGCTTTAGAACTTCTTTCTCTATGATGTTTATCTTCCTGTTGTTTCATTTGATTTTACACCAAAGTTAGGTTATCCTTTGAGTGTTGGAGAAATTGTTGTTGATGCTCGATGTGATCTTCCACTACTTTATCATCCATATTAGTTTTCATTTGATCGTTCAAACCATCCAACTTAGCCTCCATTTTTTCTTTTAAACCATCTATGTCATATTTTATTGATCTTTGTAAGATTGAAATTTTTTACACTTGGTACCGTAATTTTTGTACCTCATACTGCAATTCTTCCTCTTCATGCATCATAGTATAGCTTTCAGAGGGCTTAATGGGTGTGGAATTATTTTTGGGAAGCATTATAGAACCCAATACTGATAAAAATGCTTCACTATGCCCTTGGAATCACTTCAAACTTCTTTTTCAAAAAAACGTTATGCAATTTTAAAAAACAAATACACACATTTTTCTTGCTTTTTAGGAGGCCGATATTAAACCTGAATTATCTTTGTGATTTCAGATCTTCAATATCTGAAATTTGATCCTATAGTAGCCCTCTAAATCTTCTTTCCAATGCCATAGGTCTGACCTGATTTAGATGCTTCAAGACAAATTTATTCCCAATCTCCCACAATGACCTAATTATGGATTGGTTCAGTAGATCGAACTTGTACGGTGTGCCACATGTTATTGTTTCCTCCTTAAGCTCTCAAATTGATACACAGAAAACTACATTACGTGTGTTTTCGGAAACTTTTTACAAAATGCCATTCAATTCTCAAAGAGAGTTATGATGATTTTCCCATGGCCACCTCTTTGAGATGAAATTCGGGAGCCTGAAAAAACCCTAACTTCCGCAAATCATATCTCTGAAAATATTGTGAACCAAGATGATTTGAAAATGGGTGCATAACTTGAAATTCTTATGCGCAAGCACCTCCCACTTAGTTAAACAAATAAAATATCTTGCTTATACATGACTATGTGGAAATGAATACTTGAAACAGATGTTTTTTTTTTTTAACAATTTAAGTGCTTTAAGAAAATTTGTTTTTGTTGATATTAAGCATGTACGGCAACCGTAAAGTGCAGCAAATAAGCATCAACACATAACAACAAATTTAATAAAGGAGTTCACCCGAATATCATGGGCTACGTCTCCTTGAGCTTTTGTCAAATTGACTTGGATATTTGGGATTATGATGAAAAATTTCTTGTACAAGTAAATACTTAACTCCAATGGTTATTTGGGTTGTACCATTTGGTTTAGAATATCATCATACCCCTAGAATGGTTGTCATCACTCTGAAGAAAGAACTAGACTTCCTTTGACTTGACCTCATCTGTCGGTGCCCTTAAGCTTCCCTGAGATTCTCTTTGGCACAAACTCCCTACAAGTCCTTTTCTGTCCTTAAAACCTCACCTATTGTCTCCACCATATATCAGGCCTCCAAAATAGACTGATCATTTTCTCAAAATGAGCTCAGGCTCCCCAATCTAGGCCTCCATCCACTGTTGGACTTAGGCTGTCTGAAACTTCCCTATGGCTTCTCGACCTTAAAAAGTCTCCAAATGGCTCTACAAATCCCTTCAATGGATTCATAATTTCCAAAATAGTCATAATAGATTATTCACTTGTTGAAATTGGCCTATGGCTGCTCTGGTTACGCTTCCAACACCTGGTGTCTCCCCCTGGCCCTAGGTTCATTGAAAACTTCTCTGAAGCATCTCAGCTTTCAAAATTCCTCAAAAGCTTTTGCAAATACTTCCATTGGATTCATAAGGTTCAAAATAGTCATAAATGACTAGTCGTTTGTTGAGCATGGATAGTGGCTGCTCTGGATAGGCCTCATTCTCCTGTTGGCACCTAGTGGCCCTTGGAAATTCTTTGAAGCGGCTCGGCCTTCAGAAGTCATCTAATAGCTCTAAAAACCTCACCATTAGTTCCATAATTTCTAAAACATACAAAATTGACTATTTTCTTGTTGAGAAAGGCCTCTAGCTGCCCTCGCTAGGCCTCAAACTTTTGTTGGCTCTCGGTGGCCCTAGTGACCCCTAGAACTTCTCTGAAGAAAAATATTGCTCAGAATTCCTCTAATGGATCTACAACCCTCACCAATGAGTCTGGAATGTCTGATAAAGTATAAATTGACTATTCACACTCTCAGAATGGTCGAATCTAGCTCAAGATAGAGCCTAATCAATTTTTGTCTAGTTTCACCCTAAACAACTCCACTAATTTTGGGGAACTTCAGTTTAACAGAAGTTAATTTGGAAAAATCTGCCATAACAAACGTGCTCCAATTTTTCCTTTGGGATAACCGCAACTTTTGGTGATGGAATTTAAACTTAGCCATGTGACAACTCTGAAATGTGCTAACGGTTGCGGAGGTTTTTTGGTTGGGCAGCATTTAAACTGTGCGGCATTTGTTTCATGTGACCATGTCATGAATGGTAGGCGGAGACTGTAGTGGTAAGGCCCGATGGTTACTGCGAGGACAACGCCACGTGAATGCATAACCATAAACTTTTATTGTTATATGCTTAAGCCCTTAGCTCGGGGTCATGGGTCGATGGCCATGTGGGGAGGGGCTGGCCCCTCCGGACCCCCAATTACAAAACCAACATTCTTTAAATAAAAGCGGCAAACCAGTAGGTTAAGAACCAATAGGTAGCCTGGGCGGTAAGGCATGGGCGTGCTATGCGTGAGGTCATGCGATCGATCCTCTGACCCTCCACCGAAATTTTAAACCACTCTTCATGGTCCATGTGGCGGCCTATGATTGGCCCAACAAAAAGATTTGTACTGTCAAAATGCCGTTAATAATCTGACACTTGTCAACATCCCATTTTCCCATAAGGAATATTTCGAGGAATATTACCTAGAATATTCTTTTTGCTGACTGTGCAAATGCCCAGTCAAACCTGGTCAAAGGTTGAAAATTTTTAGTTTACTGGACTTTTCAAATCGCGATAACTTCTTCATACGGTATCAATTTTTCGAACTATTCATGACACCAGAATCTAGAAGATGAGATCTATCTGGTCACCCAAGTTTGACACACTTCCGAACAATTTGAAATTTGAGTTATGACTTAGGTCCTTGATCCAAATCTAATCACTCCTCCCCATTGGGAATCTTTTGGACCCCAAAAGACTGATTACCTTATCTGTTTAGTAGAGGAGAGTACAACACCCTCACTTTTCTAGCCTCCATACACTTTTCCTTACATGTCTTAGTGCCTTTAAGCCCAAACTCGAAGGTAGTCAACACTTCCCCTCTTGAATTCTCTTGTCCTCCTATCAAGAATTGTCTTCCTTTCTCATCCAGAAATTTATGGCGAGAAATTTATAGAAGGTAGCTAAACATCATGTCCTTGATCATCGATCAAAGGTGGCTCAAACAAATGTAAGTTTTCAACATAAATACATGCATACATGACTGAATTTTGCATATGTACAAATGAATGTATGTCTTACTGAGTTAAGAAGTCAAGCCACTTCCATGGTGATTTTTTCTACTGAAAATATTCTTCATGTGAAACATCTATTCTCACATCAATGGTGGAATATTTGGTTCCAGTTTCGCCAGTATTTTTATCCTCTTGCTTCATGTGCTTGGGATGATCGGATGGATGCAGTGTCCAACATTGGGAAATAAAATGTCCCTTCTTCTAGCAATGTGTGCAAGTATTTTGCACCTTCTTTTCAAGTTGCCTTCGCTTCAATTTTTTCCTGTATGCCTTCAATATCTTCCAGCATTTTGAAACATCATGGTTACACATACCACAATAGGAATATCAACTCTTTCTTCCATTCACACATGCAGATTTTTCATGCTTATCAGAAACATAATCAAATTGACTATGGGAAGAATTATACCTCAAATTTTTCTTTGCATGTCCATATTTTTTACCTTCTTGAGGAGATGAAATATTAGAGGTTCCAACTTTCCTTTGAAGACTAGCATCATTGTTTATGTCTTGATAGTTGTTAGAACTCTCATGCTCGCCATAAGTTGCATGTCTACACACATATTGCTGCAACATAGGCTTCAAACAATGGAAATCAACTTGAAAACAAACTTGACATGTTTGTGGTTTAGAACTTGTAATAAAAGTTCTTTTTGGAGTTGTCTCAAATGCCTTCATGGTTGTAGAGTTTTCGCCATAAGATTGAACATAGCCTAGACCAAATTTCTTAGGTCGTTCCTCAATCATAATAGGTTCAACCATGCCTTGTGCATGTTTTCCTAAAACCTTGCCTTCATACCCCATTTTTAACATCAATTTGGACCCTATACCTCTAGTGTTCTTTTACAATGAGCCTACACATCTTTCTGAAGAGGAATTTGAAGAAAAAATTGAGTGAATTACCTCTGCTTCAAGCAAGTTCTTGGTTAAGGCCTCTTGGGCTTGATGGAGTTGCATCTCCATCTCATGCAATCTTTGAAGAAGTACCTCTTTCTCTTTATTCATAGCAACCAATTTCTCATTAAGTCTACTGATGTCCCTTCTATCTTCATATATAATTTGCACCATATCCTTTAGGATGTAGAATTCTCACTTCATGTCTTCATCGAAGAACCTTGTAAAGGAGGAGGATTTTGAAACCTCACTTGAAGAAGTTGTCATCCTTATGTAAATTAATTAAGGAACTTCAACAACAATTCACAAAGCTTCAAAAAAAATTGACAAATCTTTTTTCAAACAATATGGTTGTAGAGTCAAGCTCTTCTTCAAGCAGCCTTTTGCAAAAAATTCCTCTTGTGATTCAAGGGTTTCCTTGAGGTCCTTTGGGTAAGGATAATTCTTTCAACCGTCTTCCTTCTTGTCCTCTTCAGGACTTAGCTAACAGTAGCTTTCCTTTCAGCTCTAGAAAACTCAAACTTGTAAGCATCAGTCAATTTGTAAACAGTAAAATTCTTTGCACCATTAAACACCTTCCAAGTCAAACAAGCAAGCTAGCAACCTTGTGCTCTGTCAATTAAGAAACCTAGTGCTCTGAAACCAACCTGATCTGAAAATGGGTGGATAAATTGAAACGCTTATGTGCAAGCACCTCCCACTCAGTTAAACAAATAAAAGATCTTGCTTATACATGACTGTGCATAAATGAATAATTGAAACAGGTGTATTTTTTTTTTGTTCTAATATTAAGCATGTACATCAACCATAAAGTGCATCAAATAACATCAAATTTAATAAAGGAGTTCACCTAAATATCGTGGGCTACGTCTCCTTGAGATCTTTTCAAATTGACTTAGCTCTTTGGGATTATGATGAAAAAATTATTTTAAAAGTAAATACTTAACTCCAAGGGTTATTTTGGTTGTACCATTGGGTTTATAATATCATCATACCCTTGGAATGGTTTTCATCACTCTGAAGAAAGAACTAGGCTTCCTTTGACTTAACATCATCTTTCAGTGCCCTTAAGCTTCCCTAAGCTTCTCTTTGGCACAAACTTCCTAAAAGTTCTTTTATGTCCTTGAAACCTCACCTAGTATCTCCATCATATATTAGACCTCCAAAATAGACTGATCATTTGCTCAAAATGAGCTCTGGCTCCCTAATCTAGGCCTCCATCCAATGTTGGCCCTAAGCTTCCTGAAACTTCCCTGTGGATTCTTGACCTTTAAAAGTCTCCAAATGGTTCTTAAAATCCCTTCAATGGATTCAAAATGTCCAAAATAGTCATAATAGACTATTCACTTGCTGAAATTGGCCTCTGGTTGCTCCGATTATGCCTCCAACACCTGGTGGCACCCCCTGGCTCTAGGTTCACTGAAAACTTCTCTGAAGCATCTCGGCTTTCAAAAGTCCTCAAAAGATTCCACAAATCCTTTCATTGGATTTAGAAGGTTCAAAATAGTCAGAAATGACTACTGGTTTTCTGAGAATGGATATTGGTTGCTCTGGATAGGCCTCATTCTCCTGTTGGCACCTGGTGGCCGTGGTGGCCCTTGGAAATTATATGAAGAATCTCGGCCTTCAGAATTCCTCTATTGGATCTAAAAACCTCACCATTAGTTCCATAATTTCTGAAACATCCAAAATTGACTATTGGCTTGTTAAGAAAGGCCTCTAGTTGCTCTGGCTAGGCCTCAAACTATTGCTGGCTCCCGGTGGCCCTAGTGACCCCTAGAACTTCTCTGAAGAAAAATATTACTAAGAAGTTCTCTGATGGCTCTAAAACCCTCACCAATGAGTCTAGAATGTCTGATAAAGTCAAAATTGACTATTCACACTCTCAGATTGGTCGAATCTAGCTCAAGATAGAGCCTAATAAATTTTTGTCCAGTTTCACCCTAAAGAGCTCCACTAATTTTGGGGAACTTCAGTTTAACTGAAGTTAATTTGGAAAAATCTGCCATAACAAATGCGTTCTAAATTTTCCACTAGGATAACCGCAACTGTCGGGGATGGCATTTAAACTTAGCCATGTGACAACTCTGAAATGTGCTGACAGTTGCGGAGGTTTCGTGGTTGCGTAGCGTTTAAACCACGCGCCATTTGTTTCATGTGACCACGTCATGAATCGTAGGCAGAGACTGCAGTGGTAATGCTCGATGGTTGTTACGGGGACAATGCCATGTGAACGCATAACCATAAACGTTGACAGTTAGGGGCTTAAGCCCTTAGGTCGTGGTCACGGGCCGATGGCCATGTGGGGAGGGGCTGGCCCCTCCGAACCCCCAATTACGAAACCAACATTCTTTAAATAAAATTGGCAAACCAATAGGTTAAGAACCAATAGGTAGCCCAGGCAGTAAGGCATGGGCATGCTATGCGTGAGGTCATGCGATCAATCCTCCGGCCCTCCACCAAAATTTTAAACCACTATTCATGGGCCACGTGGTGGCCTCCAGGCCTGCCACATGGCAACCTGTGACTGGCCCAACAAAAAGCTTCGTACATTCCAACTACCATTAATAATCTGACACTTGTCGACATCCCATTTGCCCAAAAGGAATATTTTGGGGAATATTTTGAGGAATATTCTAGGAATATTCCCTAGAATATTCCAGGAATATTCCCTAGAATATTCCAGGAATATTCTTTTTGTTGACTGTGAAAATACCTAGTCAAACTTGGTAAAAGGTCGAAAATTTGCAGTTTACTGGACTTTTCAAATCGCGATAACGTCTTCATACGGTGTCAGTTTTTCGAATCATTCACGGTGCCGGAATTAGGAAGACTAGATTTATCCGGTTGCTCAGGTTTGACACACTTATGAACATTTTGAAATTTGAGCTATCACTTAGGTCCTTGATCCAAATCTAATCACAAGATCTGAAATTTTTGCACGATGTTCCTCAGGATTTTGGTTTCGCTCTGTAAAAACTTCAGCTTTTGAACCTTTGTAGAAAAACAATTATAGAAAAAATTCCATGATGACCTGTTTAGGTTAAATTCAATAGCCTGACAAAACCCTACCTTCCACAGATCATATCTCTGATAATATTGCGAACCAAGATCTGAAATTTTTACACGACATTTCTTAGGATTTTAGCTTTGCTTTGTAAAAATTTCAGCTTCTGAAGCTTCGCAGAAAAAATGTTATAGCGAAAATTCCATGATGACCTATTTAGGTGAAATTCGAGAGCCTGAAAAAACCTTACATTCCACAGATAATATCTCTAAAAATATTGTGAACCAAGATCTGAATTTTTTACACGACGTTCCTTAAGATTTCGGATTCTCTCTATAAAAATTTCAGCTTCTGAACCATCGTAGAACAAAAATTATAGCTAAAATTCCACGATGACCTATTTGGAGCAGCGAACCCTTAGAATCCAAAGCTCTGATACCAAATGTTATGAAACCAGCTCCAAAATTAGAAGAAGGGAGAGATCAATGCCTTATAAATAAGCCACTTTGAGGGGGAAAGCTCCTTTACATTAAAAAAATGAAAAATTCTTGGATTATACAAATGACACAACCTCCTTTCTATATATAGGAGTCCATGGGGTCACAATATAATCCTAGCCGACCTGACAATAATAATTTAAGGGCACAATAATAACAATATGGGGGCTACATGGGTACAAAAATAACAATAACGGGGCTACACTAACACCAATAAGGGGATACACTAGTATTATAGGGGCCTAACACTAGCCTAGACCTCTAAATGTTTTCGTTAGTTCCAAATGATCCTTAAGGTAAATTGGGTAAATTTGAATGTTGATCCTGACTTAAGTTTTATTTTTTGGTTCAAAATCGATGTCACATGAATCCTATAATGCAGGCTAAATGAAAAAAATAATATATTTTAATTTCAATGAAGTCTAAACCATTGAGGGAAGAGATGCAAACAAAAGTGCAATCAATGTAGCAAACAACAATGCCCCCCTCCCCCAAAACTAGTTCAAAATTATGAAATCATAATTGTTTCAAATCAAATTCACTTTCCCCAAAATGCAACTCATTGAAAAAATGAAAACATTTCTCTTTTCCACTAAGATGCACAAAATCAAACTTGTTTTTTACCTTTTACTTTGAAATGCAATCAAAATTAAAATGAATGAAACAAATGAAGAAATGCAAAAACACACTTTTCACTTTTCTTTCAATCGAACGAAAATCAAAATCACTTTAAAAATACATGAATGAAATACTTTTCACTCTATTTTCAAAATGATAAATACAAGCCAAATCAAAGAACTAAGATGAAAATCACTTTTATCTTTCTTTTGAATTTGGAAAAATACACACTCTTCTAAACTCGTAAATCAAACAATTTGTGATCTTATGTTTGACGCTAAATTGAAGGTAAGATCATAATGCAGTGATGACCAGTGCATGTGACAAACAACTTCAAACCAAGTCAGAAGAAATGTGACAAAAAGTGTTTGAAATGGTAAAAAATCCTCCAACTTTACAAGCAAGTCAAAGAAATTAAAACACTCATTCAAACGAGACAAACAAGTCAAACACATAGGCAGGAGGTCATTTGACTCGACAGACATTATTCAAGGGCCAAGACACACTGTAAAAACAAGGGGAAACCCCAACTTTTCCTAGGTCTAATATCAACGCTTTTCTAATGAGAAGAAGGGTGTTGAAAGAAAAATCAATGTGGATGTGCTTTATAGAACAATGTTGGTAGCGCTACTATGAAAACAGAAAACGCATTAGGTGCTAAAAACAAGGAAAAACAAAAAATAGTTTCACACCAAAACTAGACTTGACACAGTGAAATGACTATCAAACCCTATGAAAACTAACAGAGACCCAATAAAGCTTAGATTTTAGTGACCAGTCAAATTGATCAGAGATAAGTTCAGTAAAGGAAGGCTAAGAGGTTAAACTCCCCAGTGGAGTTTCCAATTCTGTTGTCAAGATAAATCCCCTATGCGGATAGAGACAATCTCTCTAGCCCAAGAGTGGGTCTAGTAACTTGAGATACTTTCTAATGAAAATATTTCTTTGCTAATATTCAAAATGTGATAATAAAAGAGATAGAGGTACCTTTTCTTGATGCTATGTTCGAACTCATTAATGATGACCTTGATCCACAATCATTTTAGGCTCGCTCCTTGCTACTGGTGGCACATGAATACCTGTGGATGATCAAGAGGCAACAACAAATGTAATCCAATACATAATAATCATTAAACATTAGCTATCTACCATATCAAGGAGTACCATCATATTTTCATAAAATATTAGACAAATATAGAAAGAAAACATTAGATGTTTTATTAATGAATATAAAAGAGAGAGCTTACAACCCAGGCCTTGATGTCGAGGCCTCCCTTTGGTGAAAATATGAGTCCTTCACCGAAGCTCTAAAGAATTCCTTCTCCCAAACAACTTAGGCATTATCACAATGCAATAATTTAAAGGGAACGAGATTTCAGAAAATCCCAACAATGACCAACCAGTAATGGAAGGATGGGGACCAATTTATAGGGATGGAGAAAAGGTTGGGAGCCTGTGAAAGGAGGACGAAGGTCCACTTTCTAAGGGATAAACCCCCATGGATGAGATCAAAGCTCTAAAATCATAGAGCTCAACTCTATCACCATTGTTTAACAACCACTCCTCACCCTGGAACTTCTAGAGTCCGAAGCTTCTCCTCCATTTGGAGAAACACTGCCAAAAAGGGATTAGTGTGGTTTTCCAAGAAATAAGGGCATTGGCAATGCTAAGCCAGAAATGTCAACCTAAAATCATCGGGAGCATGAAACTATAAAATGTGTTTACCTAGAAAACTAGGGTTTTGACCAAGTTCCTTCAGTAATCTTCCAAGACAATTTTATTTAAGTCTCCAGGGGCTGTCTTTACATATTTCTCCATGGTGGAAACATTGCACAGGGTCTATCACGGGGCACTGTCGGATAAGATATGGGAAGTGAGCATAGTGACAAATTACTGTGTAACAACCCAGGATATTTTTGGCCATCTATTTTTAAACATTTCATTCTTTTCATTTGTAAATGTCATGATTTCCAACTCTATTCTCGAAAAGAATGTGCCCCACCCACACCCTTGTACCCAGTTGTGACCATTGGGCCATTTTCACAATGGAGCATAGGTTTCATGACCTATAACCCTCGCTCAGCCGGGAGGCATGGTTATATTATCATTTTCGTCGATTATTCTACAAAATGGGCTGAAGCGATGCCTACATATGATAATGAAGGTCAAACTGTGGCACAATTTATCTTCAACCGCGTCATAGCTTAGTTTGGTGTCCCAAAATACATTGTCACTAACCATGGCTCCCATTTTCGCAATCATATGATGACAGAGCTTACTGCTCAGTTGGGGTTATGCCACAATAGCTCCATTCTATATTATCCATAGGCCAATGGCCAAGTCGAAGTTGTTAACAAATTTTTGGTAACCATGCTTCAACGAACCATTGGGAGACACAGAAGAGACTAGCACCTCATGCTATTCTCAGCTCTGTGGGCTTACTGAACTTCTTCTAAGACCTCTACTGGATTTACACCATTTCAACTGGTATATTCTTTGGAAGCTACACTCTCAATTGAGTGTGAAATCCCTTCTTTGAGGCTAGCTATCGAACTACTTCCTGGTACTTCGCCAGAAGATGAATGTTTGCTTTATCTCGAGCGTCTCGATGAGACTCGACAAATCATTGCTTTATTCATCGAAGCACAAAAGAAACGAGTTAAAGCTCAATATAAAAAATATGTCACTCTGTTAGCCACCTATAAAATTTGATTATAACAGAAGGTGGCTAAATCATTTTTGGAGACTTTAAGGAAAAAAATTTATTGCAAAAAAGTGTTGGCTCTTGAAGACTCTTGAAGGCCTCATGCCTCTATCCAAAATCTTCCCCACTGTGCCCATTTTACACTTTGGAATTCTGCTTATTTCATGAGAATAAACTGCTACAAACACCATTTTCCCCTTCCTTCCACTTCCAAAACTAACCTCATTTTTTACCCCTTTATTCCCCACAAAAATTCTTCATGTTCATATTTTTCCCCTTTTCCCCTCCATCGAAACCCCTTTGATAAGGTTTAAGACTCCTTCTTTTCCTTATCGAAACCCTCAAAACCATTGAAAAACATTGAAAACTTCATAAAAAATACATATTTTTATGTAAAGTTTTAAGCCCCCTTGGGCTAAGTCCTTAACCATTTCCACTACACATGCCCTGGTGCTGGAACCAGGCGCCAAGCCGTATTGTAAATAAATATTCCGCCCCCGAAGTATAAACCTTCGTTTATATTAATTTGTTGGGTTTTCTTATATCATAAATTTTTCCACCGGTGCAAAGTTCCATTCGCTCTCCATCGTCGATCTGATCTGCAAATCGACGGCTCACAATCTATCACCCCGATGGTCCTCGCAGTCACTCACTGTTCAAATCCGGGCAATTTTTATTGCACCGTCTTTGAGAGGAAATCGGTTTTCCCCGTTCGGCAGCAATCAGCGCCACTGGCTGACACGTGGCCTCAAGTGGTTTGGAGATACTGCCCTCATCACGCATTAAAATTCGACTATGGGCCCAGCGCGATATTGACGTGTGCCGTTCGATCTGAGGCCGACTCATCGAACAGTGATCGCGCCCAAAAGATGCTCGAGGGATAAACTCCCCCTCCCTTTGCTTCCGCCCTCGCATCTTTCCAGAATCATGCTCATTCTCCACCGTTAGATCTGAGGCCCTAGATCTAACGGCCCTCGTTCCAAGTCGCGTGAGTTTCAGCGCAAAGTTTATTTCTCCCAAGGCCACGCGAAATGGATGGTTTTCTAATGACACCTGTCGGGTGGGGACGCGTATCGCCTTCCAAAGGGAAATACCGCCTACCCGCCTTTTCCTCACGCGAAAACGGTGGTTTCCATCTCTGAAACCACTTTCCCTCTTTCCATATGTGTTTTTCACGCGCCTCCTCAGCCGTTGATCTTGTGGGCCGATCTCATCCGACGGCCCACGATCATACCGAAACCCCAAACACAATTTTTAACCATTTTTTCTCATAACAAAGGTTTTTAACCTTATCCCATCAAATTTTCGCCATTTCTTTGTAAAGTGACTCCTTCGCTTTACTTCCTCCCGATCAATCATGATTGTCGATCATTCCGCGATCAACGGTTCTGACTTATTTTTCATTCGCTTTCCTTTTTTAACCTCCCAAAACAAATCTCGACCGTTGGATGATGCCATCCAATGGCCATGCTCTCTCCCTACGCCCTCTGAAGTAGTAAAACCTATATAACGCAGGATTTTATAATATTTTTCATATTGTGCAGGGTTTTCAATGGTTTTCCACTATATAAAAAGAGAAGGAAAAGGCTGAGAATGACGATTCTCCCACCTTTGATTCATCAAAAGGAATCATTCACAGGGTTCAAACTCCACGTTTCGTCAATGTTTCATGAGGCATTTATTCCATACAAGCCCTGTGTAGCCTACACATCAACAAGACACAGTTAAATGAATTGAAAGAGTATCAGTGTCGAAGACAGAACACACCAGAATGGAAGATTAAAGAAATATCTGGGGGGATTACGGCTAAAATTGATTATCAAAAGCGTAATCCTCCCAATTAAGACACAGCTCAAAGAAAATCATAAGTGTTTATTGGACAGCAAGGCCTCCACCGCCACATTTAAGGCAAATTGATTTCCTCCCAGCTACCACATTGTCACATGTGCCTCAAAGCATTCAAACAGAAGCCGAAGTTATTGATCAAGATCAGATATTTTCCTCAGCGCAGGTAGAGAGTGAATTCTGCAAATGAACTTAATGACAAATATCAGCAAAGTTACTTTAACATAACAGAGAGCCTCAAAAGTCAAAAAGAGCTCCCACCGAGCTTAAATCTTAATGTAAAATATTTAATACAGAGGACACCTATGTAAGCTTCTTCATCGAGCCCCCCAAAGGCCGAGAAGCCATTAAGTCTGTATTAATTATCTTTGGATATCTTTATCAGATCTCACCTCCTCATTCTTCTTTATGAGAACATGTTGGTTGAGTTAGTTGCTGAACTTTGAAATGTAATTGAGCTTGAGACTTCTACCTGTAAATAGTCTTCACTGGCTCTTGGAGCTCTGCTTGTAATAGATAAGTTAGTCTGGGAAGTGTAGATTATTGTTAAACTAAAGCATTGGACTTGAAGCTGTAACTGGTTTGGAGCATCAATACAAGCTGATTTATGGGATCCTGGTCTATGTTGACGATGATGTTTTTCTCATTGTAACTTGTTATTTTGTTTTTGTTTTCACTGTGTTCATTTTCTCTTATAAAGAACAGCATGCATAGAGTTAGGACCTACTGTACATCAGTACCCTTCTCTGACTTAAAATCTTTATCTACATGTTTTCTTCCAATTTGTGTTATTTAGGAATGATTTAATTCAGTTTAAGCATAGGAATGTTGGCGTTCCCTCGTCCTGTTGACTTAGCTAATTGTTATTCTTGAATGTTATTTTCAGTATATGTTAAGTAGTGATGAACTAAGGAATATATGGTGAGCCCTGGTCCTAGTTTTATCCCAAAAGACTATCTGAATGTTTCCCTTGGAATGTGTTAAAAGCTGGCTAGTTTCAAAGTACTTACCAGATCTTAGGACATTCTGTGTTATCTTTGTGTTTGTCTTGAAAGTAACCAAGTAAAGCAGAGCTGGGAGAGGATTTGTGGTGAGCCCGGCCCGCTAATTTCTACTCCAACAGTTGCCTTCAAGTTTCCCTTTGTTTTTATATGTTTTCTATGGAAAGTATATCAAAGGCTAGCTAGTTTCGAAGTACTTACCAGATCCTGGATTGCTTTTATGTTTTTCTTAAGTGTTTGTCAAAGGCTGGCTAGTTTCAAAGCCCTTTTTGAGATCACGAGGCATCTCTTTGTTCTTCATGCATTTAATTCCCCTTCTTGTTGTCTCATTTCATTCCATAAATCAAACTTTGAAAGAGATCCTTAGACATAGATGAATTGCCCCATGGACCACTCTTGAACTGATTGTTTCAATTAAACCCTATTATGACTCCTGCTTAATGGACTAAAACTGCCAATTATCTATCTTCACGGCCAAAGCTTGTTCTATTTTCTTGCAACTTCTCACCTTTGAAACTCTTTGCATTTAGAACTCTCCACCTCAAACAGTAATCATGCTCAACCATCCAAAAACAAACAAAACCCTCGGCCTTCATAACTAGCCTAACATCATTACCATAAAATTTCAAAGACAAATCCATCTTTGCACTCATTGGAGAGATCCCTCTCCGGATTCAGGAGGGCTAGATCCTAGAATCCCAAAGTGGTTGAAACGATGTTCTCCCTGCAGTCATAATTTTTCCAATCTTGCTGATTACAGGGTGCTAACATTTCTGGCGACTCTGTTGGGGATCGAACCCAGAAGGTAATCATAGGATATCAGAGATTTAGTTCAAAGAACATTTTTTATATTAACCAGCTGAGCCACCAGCAACTAACATTTATGGCGACTCCGCTGGGGACTTAGTCGAATTTTCCTCTTAGGTTCCCTTAAAAAATTCATAAAACCTTGTGAGTGAAATCAGCCTTTTCAAGAACTACCAAACACATGGTAATCATGGTAAAACTTGTTTGAATCAGTGACAAACTAGGCGAAACCTAGGATTCTCATAAGCTTTATCTAACCTTGAAAAATCGGCCAGCTTAGCCATAAGAGTAGACTGTCTTTGTCTCATAACTGTAGCTAAGTTGTGAAACAGTGTTAGGATATTCTTAGAAACCACACAACTGAAAAATAACTCAGAATACACCAAAAATATTTCAGATTGGTATCCAATAAACATGGTGGTGGACCATAAAACCTTTTACCTCCTTAGGAGCTGAAAACTTCCACTTGGAAACTCCACAATCCTCAACAGACCTTGAGACTCCACTGGGAAGAACCCTTATCCTTATAATATCATTCAAACTCAATTAGAGGACTGTAGGATTAAAATTTGTGTAAACAGATTAGTTTACCTCTTAAGGATTGTTATATCTGGTTGAAATTTTCTTGTTTTATTTGGGTCTGAAAAACACAACATAGTGGCTTCTAGAAAGATTCACACTAGAGCCTATCGTGACCCTGATCCACCTGAGATAGTTGATGACCCAGAAGGTATCCTTAGGAAGTTTCCTAAGATTAAATTTTCAATTGTTTTCAGATCACCCTTGAAGAGCTAATTCAGTTCCTGAAAACCTTGCAGCTCTACAAGAAACACATGGTGGTGGACCATAAAACCTTTCACCTCCTTACGAGCTAAAAACTTCCACTTGGCGACTCCACACTCTGAAACTCCCAAAGGACCAAATGACTCCACTGGTAGAAGACTCTAAACTGGTTAACCAGACACAGTGACCTTATTTCTTATTTACAAACATGGATTTAGATATAGATCCAAAAGGCAAACATATGCTCATGATGGAAAAATTAATGTACATGCTTGGAAAAAGAGTGGATAGGTTTATAGCCAATATGAATATTGGTTATCAAGAAGAACAAATTCTTTTCTCTAAGCAAACAAAACCTTTGCCACTACAAGACATGTATGATGAATATGAAGAAAATAATCAAGAAATATTTCTAATCATGATGGAAAATATGATGTACATGCTTGGGAAGAGAATGGATAGGTTGATGGCTAATATGAATGTTGATAATCTAGAGCAAGCTAGGCTTTCCCTCGATCAAACGCAAGCCCAATCACCTCAAGACCAAGACTTTGACCAAGACATGTATTATGATCAACGCTTTATAAAAGATGATGATCAACGCTTTATAAAAGATGATGAGCAAACTTACAAAGAAAGCAATGAAGAAGGTTGTCAAGAAAAACTTGATTGCATGCCTATGTCTTGTACCATGCTGATAAGAGAACTTCATGACCTAAATGCAAAAAAAATTAGTGACACAAGTGAAGTTCCGCTAGAAGAGGCTCAAGAAGACATCAAGCCTCAAAATCAGCCAACACAAGACAAAGAGGACTGATGTACCTTTGTTCTAAGAAAAAAGGAAACTCCTTCTCTCTTGACAGAGAAAGAGATTGATTTATTATTAAACAGACAGCTAGCATCCAAGCCTTCATTTGAACCAAACACTTCTGCTCATCTACCTACTCCATATTGTTGTCTTGATATAAGAAATAAACTTGTAGATCAGCTAGAAGAAAAGGAAACTGATATCCCAATATGTTTGACTGATGAAAATGTTTATTCTGATAAATTTTCAAACTTTAATTAGTCTGATGATGATGATGATTTCCAAGCAGAAACTAATCATGCAGGGCAACCAGCATTTGATTGGTGTTATGAGTTTCACCATCGTCAGCTTGAAAGCCGCAATCATCCATTTCGATCCATCATAAATGGCTTTCACATAATTGGGAATTAGCAGCCTTTCAACTCAGAAGAGTTCAGCCCACTGAATCCAAGCATACCAGGGCAACAAGAGGACAACACTGCCAACTATGATGAGTCCTCCAGTTCATATGATGATGAAGAAGAGGGAGAGAAACAGATAAAATACTGTCCTACTGAGGATATACCATCTTCTCAAGAAGAATCTTTTTCCTTTTTAGTTAAGAATGATGATGCTTCCAAGCAAATTTCTGAAGATATACTCCTCAAAGCTGATGTCTTGGAAGCAAACAATCTACCATACCTGGAGGGCCAAAATAAGAGAATATTCATATTTTCTTTGTTGATCCTATGGAAGAGTGTGTGGAAATCCCAACTGGCTTAAATGATCAAGCAGTGATCCTTTGCAAGAGCCAAAGACATGAAAAGTTGTCACCTCCTATGATAGTCTTGGTTTTGAAGATTAATCTTCAAGATATACTATGGATACCTCTGAAAAGCAGCCAAAGTTTCTTCTTCTTCTTGACATTACTCAGCTGGTTGCATTGGCACTTTTGTATCATATGACGCTATAAATACTTCAATCTAGAATAGGTTATATAGGAATTTAAATAAAGCTCAACCTTTGAGCATTTAGTTAGTTGTTGTTTTCTGCTTTGAAGAATACAAAAGAGGAAAAATTCAAAAAAATAGAAGAAAGAAAAGAGGGAAGATTGTAAAAACAAGAAAGGTATAGCCCCATACCAAAAAAGAGAAACAAATCTGAAAGTGTGCAAGCTCAAATGCCACTCCTAAAGAACACACTGCTAGTTAGTCAAACAGCCTAATCTTGACTAATTAGTTTTAAATTTACTGTTGATAGGATAGTGAATTCGATTTGCCAAACTGTTTAATCTTGGCTTATCAGTAGGTAGATTAGGATAGAAATTAAAGGTTCAAACATGCTCAAAATCTGAACCTAAGTTTCCAAAGAGAATGACTCAAATCTGTTTCAAATTCTGAGTCAAAAAAGATGTAAATCTAGTTCCAATTAGCTCAAAATCTGAACCAGTTTACAAAGGAAAGACAGCTCAAAATAAGAGTCAAAACAGAGCTGTAAAAAAGATGAAGGAAATGCTTTGAAATTTCAGATACTAAGCCTTCCATCTTGTTTTAAATTTCTGCAAAATAAGATCTATGTGCAGCTTGTTCTTCATGCCATGGATCAGCAACAAGTCAGACTATTCAATCCTGACTTGTATGCTTTTAAATTTATGTTTTAGAATTTAGTGAATAAAATCTGTTGGACAGTTTAATCCCAACAGATAGTAGATTAGGTAGAGAATCATATGGGCTCAACTGTTTAATCTGAGTCCATGGAGAAATAAGGAGTAGAAATAGATTAGATTTCCTATTTTCAAAAGAATAAAATGTTGTAAAAGAGTTTGCCAATCCAAGTGCACTCTAAAGAAGAAAAAATGTTAGATCAGTAGGATTGGGTAGGTAGAAAGCTTGTGTTGATGAAGTTCCATTATTTTCCATGGCTGCTAATATGTTTTCAGAAAAAGAAGATCATTCCAGCAAAGAAAGGTAGCCCAATGGATGAGGCATTGATCACCCTCCTAGAGAATGCAAGTCTGAAGTTCTTGATGCCTTCAAGAAGGCACCATCCCCAAGTGGAGCCACTGTTAGCCACCTATAAAATTTGATTATACCAAAAGGTGGCTAAATCATTTTTGGAGCCTTCAAGGAACAAATTTTATTGCAAAAAAGTGTTGGCTCTTGAAGACTCTTGAAGGCCTCATTCCTCTGTCCAAAATCTTCCCCACTATGCCCATTTTACACTCTGGAATTCTGTTGATTTCATGAGAAGAAACTGCTGCAAACACCATTTTCCCCTTCCTTCCACTTCCAAAACTAACCTCATTTTTTACCCCTTTATTCCCCACAAAAATTCTTCATGTTCATATTTTTCCGCTTTTCCCCTCCATCGAAACCCCTTTGATAAGGTTTAAGACTCCTTCTTTGCCTTATCGAAACCCTCAAAACCATTGAAAAACATTGAAAACTTCATAAAAAATACATATTTTTATGTAAAGGTTTAAGCCCCCTTGGGCTAAGTCCTTAACCATTTCCACTGCACATGCCCTGGTGCTGGAACCAGGCGCCAAGCCATATTGTAAATAAATATTCCGCCCCCGAAGTATAAACCTTCGTTTATATTAATTTGTTGGGTTTTCTTATATCATAAATTTTTCCGCCGGTGCAAAGTTCCATTCGCTCTCCACCGTTGATCTGATCTGCAGATCGACGGCTCACAATCTATCGCCCCGGTGGTCCCCGTAGTCACTCACTGTTCAAAGCCGGGCAGTTTTTATCGCACCGCTTTTGAGAGGAAAGCGGTTTTCCCTGTTCGGCAGCGATCAGCACCACTGGCCGACACGTGGCCTCAAGCAATTTGGAGATACTGCCCTCATCTCACATTAAAATTTGACTATGGGCCCGATGCGATATTGACATGTGCCGTCCGATCTAAGGCCATCTCATCGGACGGTGATCGCACCCAAAATATGCTCGAGGGATAAACTCCCCCTCCCTTTGCTTCCGCCCTCGCATCTTTCTAGAATCGCGCTCGTTCTCCACCGTCAGATCTGAGGCCCCATATCTGACGGCCCTTGTTCCAAGTCACGTGACTTTCAGTGCAAAGTTTATTTCTCCCAAGGCCACGCGAAATGGGTGGTTTTATAATGACATGTGTTGGGTGGGGACGCGTATCGTGTTCCAAAGGGAAATACCCCCCACTCGCCTTTTCCTCACGCGAAAACGGTGGTTTCCATCCCCGAAACCACTTTCCCTCTTTCCATATGCATTTTTCACGTGCCTCCTCAGTAGTTGATCTTGTGGGCTGATCTCATCCGACGGCCCACGATCATCCTGAAACCCCAAACACCATTTTTAACCATTTTGTCTCATAACAAAGGTTTTTAACCTTATCCCATCAAATTTTTTCCATTTCTTCGTCAAGTGACTCCTTCGCTTTACTTCCTCCCGATCAATACTGACCGTCGATCATTCTGCGGTCGACGGTTCTGACTTATTTTTCACCCACTTTCCTTTTCTAACCTCCCAAAATAGATCTCAACCGTTGGATGATGCTATCCAATGGCCATGCTCTCTCCCTACACCCTCTGAAGTAGTAAAACCTATATAACGCATGATTTTATAATATTTTTCGTATTGTGCAGGGTTTTCAATGGTTTTCCACTATATCAAAAGAGAAGCCGAAGGCTGAGAATGAAGATTCTCCCCCCTTCAATTCATCAAAAGGAATCATTCACAGGGTTCAAACTCCACGTTTCGTCAATGTTTCATGAGGCATTGATGCCATACGAGCCCTGTGCGGCCTGCACATCAACAAGACATAGTTAAATGAATTGAAAGAGTATCAGTGTCGAATACAGAACGCACCAGAATGGAATATTAAAGACAGATCTGGGGGGATTACGGCTAAAATTGATTATCAAAAGCCTAATCCTCCCAATTAAGACATAGCACAAAGAAAATCATAAGTGTTTATCGGACAGCAAGGCCTCCACCGACACATCTGAGGAAAATTGATTTCCTCCCAGCTACCACATTGCCACCTGTGCCTCAAAGCATTCAAACAGAGGCCGAAGTTATTGATCAAGATCAGATATTTTCCTCAGTGCAGGCAGAGAGTGAATTTTGCAAATGAACTTAATGACAAATATCAGCAGAGTTACTTTAACATAACAGAGAGCCTCAAAAGTCAAAAAGAGCTCCCACCGAGCTTAAATCTTAATGTAAAATATTTAATACAGAGAACACCTATGTAAGCTTCTTCATCAAGCCCCCCAAAGGCTGAGAAGCCATTAAGTCTGTATTAATTATCTTTGGAGATCTTTATCATATCTCACCTCCTCATTCTTCTATAAATACTACTGGAGAAGATGAGAACATGTTGGTTGAGTTAGTTGCTGAACTTTGAAATGTAATTGAGCTTGAGACTTCTACCTGTAAATAGTCTTCACTAGCTCTTGGAGCTCTTCTTGTAATAGATAAGTTAGTCTGGGAAGTGTAGATGATTTTTAAACTAAAGCATTGGACTTGAAGCTGTAACTGGTTTGGACCGTCAATACAAGCTGATTTATGGGATCCTGGTCTATGTTAACGGTGATTTTTTTCTCATTGTAACTTGTTATTTTGTTTTTGTTTTCGCTGTGTTCATTTTCTCTTATAAAGAACAGCATGCATAGAGTTAGGACCTACTATATATCAGTACCCTTCTCTGACTGAAAATATTTATCTACATGTTTTCTTTCAATTTGTGTTATTTAGGAATGATTTAATTCAGTTTAAGCATAAGAATGCTCGTGTTCCCTCATCCTGTTGCCTTCGCTAATTGTTATTCTTGAATGTTATTTTCAGTATATGTTAAGTAGTGATGAACTAAGGAATATATGGTGAGCCCTGGTCCTATTTTTATCCCAAAAGACTGTCTGAATGTTTCCCTTGGAATCAGGGAAAATTTTAGGGGCGAATTTTAGCCCAAAGGAGAAATTTAAGGGGTTTTAGATTTTAGAGGGGCGAATTTTTTATATAAATCCTCTTTTGTAAAGTTTGTATAATTAGCCCCAAAATTATTTTAAAAATAAATAATTATTATGCTTTAGACAAAAAAAGAAAAAGCGCATAAAACATAAAATGCTGGATTCGCCTCCGATTTTTTTGGTCTGGACAGTTTTGGTTGGTATTCGCCTCGATTTTGCTAGGCTGGAGGGTTTTGGAACTACTTTCGCCCCCAATATCCAGTATGGCTACTGGAGGGTTTTGGAACTACTTTCGCCCCCAATATCCAGTATGGCTGCAGGGTAAAGCTTGCATCTGGACTGGAGTCGACAATGGAGTCTTCTTCTAGGTCTAGATAAGAGGCGTCTGGTGAATAGGGTTGCTGGGGCTTCGTTTTTTTGGAGGTGCTTGGTCATATGGGTGGAATTTTCCAAACCCAACATGGAATGCCGTTGTTGCTGCTCTTGCCCCTAGTTTGCCCCTGGTTGGCCCGGTTTGTCTTGGCCCATGGCTCTTGGATCTTGATTTCCTCCTCCTCCTGACAGATGGGGCCTAGACCATGGGTTTCAAGACCCTGGGCCGCCGTCGCTGCCACCACTGCTTCTAATAACCCTGCTGCTGCGGATTTTGGTTCTCCTACTCTGATTCAGACATGGTGTGAAGACAGTAGCGGTGTTGACAGTTAGATATTGCCCTTTATACTTTTTACTGCTTCTAATAACCTCGCTATGGATTCTGGTTCTCCTACTCTGATTCAGACATGGTGTGAAGACAGTAACGGGTTTGAAGTTTATAAATTTTTCTTGTTACATCTATTGAAACGGTGTATTTTAATTTTCATTATATATTCTTTGCCTTTGTCAACTGAAGTTTCCTTTTCCTTTTGTCTATCCAAATGCAAAAAAATTTGATGGTGTTTTCTAGTTGGAAGGTTTAATCACTTTCTCTGTAACGGAATTCCAAAATGGAATATGGTGTGCTCATTTTAAGAGCTCGAATACCATTCTTTTGCCCCTAACTTTGTCTTTTCTTTTGCTTTTATGTTGCAACTCACAACTTACCTCACCTCATCGCAGCCGACAACTGCGACTGCTAAATTTACCAACACATGAAGAGAGGTTTTCAAATCAAGCTGTCAACCTTATTTCTTGCATCGGGCCAGGTCGTTGTGTACCATTGTCTGATTATGTTCTTGTAGGGATTTGTTACCTTTTTCTGAAATGGCATGTTTGGCCAGAATTGGTTTCGCTATGTATTTGATGAAACTAGAGGTGTTCCTATATTACTGCTTGTTGTTATCCTATTTTACTGCAGTGACGTATTATGTTAGAGATTTTGTTCCCAAATCTAACAACTCCTCTGTTTAGTTAGCCCAAAGCACAGGGTGTGAGGCAAGATTTTGAAAAATTTACTAAATAGACCTGGTTCTTAGTGTAATAGATTTTTTTCTTTCAGATAAGTGATGGGTTTCTCCTGATACCAGACTCTAAATAGATAATCAGTTTTCCTTGAAATCCACATGAACATGATTGTTTACTGCAGTGACATTATCCTATGGTAGAGATTTTGTTCCACGTCTAACAATACTCCCCTTTGTTCTGTAGTCCAAAGCACTGGGTGTAAGACAAGATTTCGAAAAATTTACTAAGTAGATCTGGGTCTTTGTCTAACAGATTGTTGTCTTTAGATGGGTGAAGGGTTTCTCCTGACACTGCTTACCTTTTGTAGTAGCCATTTGGTGTTGATTGCATGTGTTTTTTTGTATAGTGGGAACTAATGGTTGCATGCCCTTATTCTTCTAATTTCTAAGTTCGTGTTCACTTTGAGCAAATGATGGACTTTGATTCCCCAACATATATAAGTAATCGGATGTTTCGATAATTTGCATCTCTATTGAGTCCAACTCCCTGTTATCTGAGAGTGAAAAAACTACATATTGATCCAAACTGACTGAAAACATTTCTTAGAATGGACCAGTGAGTTCCATATCATAATCAAATAAGGGATTGAGTTTGGCATGATTGTATTTCTGCAAAAGAAAATTGACTTTAGTATGAAAGCTACCTTGCCAGTTTCATGATTTGATACCAACTTCAATTTTTCCAACATGGTACGGGAAAACATTTACATGCTGTCCATTTCTGGTAAAGAAAATTGGAGCTAAGAGAAAATATTTTAGCTACCATCATAAAATCAAATCCTCTGCATCTGCTGAGTAAGTTGGTTTATGCTTTAGAGGACATGTCCCTATCATTTAATGTAAATTCCTATTATATATATTTTATGTTGCAACTCACAACTTACCTCACCTCATCGCAATTGCTTCAGAGGACATGTCCCTATCATTTAATGTAAATTCCTATGATATATGTACTTGTAGATATAATCAATTTTTTTACAGTAATGGAAGGAATCGATTTTGGATACCACTTGATCAAACATAGAATGTAAGCATTGTAGAGCTAATTTCAGTAATATAATCAAAAGCTTTTGGCATTAGTCAGCCTAAAATCTATCATATCTAATCATCTTTATCATTATGTCCATAGAATAAAATAACATTTGCGATCTGCACACACAAGTAACATATGCAACATACTATAGAGTTTGCATCTGTTGATACACATCTTTAATAATTAGACATTGAATAACTCAGCTGCTGGATGCCTTTGGTTATTTTGTTTAAGAAATGCGTTATGTATGGTCATTCTCAATCCTCTCAGAGCATATACACACTATGCACAAACTGCATAATGGTTATACTGGCAAATCAATGTTAACATCTTTTAATAGGAAACTCAAACCTCTCAGAGCATATACAAACTATGCAAAAACTGCATAATGATTATACTAGCAAATCAATGTTCACATCTTTCTATAGGAAACTCAAAGATCTCTAATAATTGAGGTTGCATAAATCAATTTATGTTTTGTGTTCTGTTTTTATCATATAAGATAAGATAAGACTAGATAGATAATTTTTCCCATGTCCACAAATGATGGAAAAAGTGGGTCAGTGGGACTGAAATGTACAACCGGTAACAATATATTGTGGGAATGCCATGCTGAAAACTAAAGAATAAAGATATCAGCAAGAAAGTACAATTTAATAACAAAAAGAAAAATTACTATTCATCATTAGGTAATACATTAGAATTAGAGTAGATGGAAGAAGGTTCTGCTGCCATTTCACTTGCTGAAGTGCAATTGCACTACCTGACAATGTCATTGGGGGAGTACCCAGGGCTGAGACGGCCTGGCTGTGTGATCCTCAGAGGAAATTGGAAGTACTTAGTGGAAGTTCTAACATTTGATTTTGCCAAGAAGAAGCTAGTAATACAAGTTTCGTGCCAGATGAGGGTTGGTTTTCCAATTGGCACTGGAAACTGGCAATCATCTGTGGCTAGATTTTTGTATATGATCATTTCCAATCCCCTCTGAGCACATGCAAAAAAGTAGACAGACTTATTGCAAATGCTTCTGGACCAGAAGTGAAATTTTTTTGGATAGCTTCAGCCATATCCTAGCCTAGGATGTTGCAGGTGCAGCTAGGCATGGTCATCCCCTTGTGCGTTATGCCCATATCTGCTTTTGGTTGTTTGGTGTAAAGCATATCTACATATGTTTTAATGTGTAAACTAGCACATTCTCCTGGAAGATTTGGGATACATGCTTTCCTCCACTGAAATATATTTCTATTACGTCAGAGGATGACAAGATGCAAGTCACTTTTGTCCAACCATAGTTAAGCATTACACTCAAATTTAAAACTGGATTATCAGATAGCACTTTGGCTAACCAGTGCTATGCAAAATCAAAACAGAGCCGATAATCGTATCAAACAACAAAATCAAACCTGCTTGGGTCTGGTTGCTCAGGGAAGAGTTGTCCATGCTCCAAAGTCCAGATTTTTGGATAGGTCCTAAAGCCTAGATTTTTTTAATTGATCTGCAACTACTAATTGGACTCTGCCATACTCTATATTCATATTTGAGGGCATTTAAGGTTTCTAACTCTCTAATTCAATGCAATATACAACTTAATGAACTGGGCTCTAGCTGTCTATGGTCTTACTCTTTGTCTACACTCTAGTGTCTTCAGCCATCTTCCTTTGTCCTCATCATCTACAAGAAGAAGCTTGTTGTGATAAAAAAAAAAATGAACTGTTAATTTTGTAATTGGTAAATGCAAACATAAAAGAAGAGAAGAAACGTTTGTATAAAAATTGTTAATATTAGAAGGCTTCGTGTAATGGAAAATAGGGATATTATATTTGCAACTTGTAGAGAAGGGAAAACAGAGCACCACAGAATCAACTGGGGAATTCTTAGATGGTTAAACCATTTGCAAGTACCATAGTTTTAAAAATTGGCTCAGACTGAACTGGAACCGATCAAACTGGCCAGTTGGATAGGGCCAGGGGTCAAACTGGCCACCAACCTGGACTGGTGGACTGGTTTGGTACCAAATTAGTATAGTTTTTACTGTGGCATGAGAAAGGACAACCATCTTTATACCCGCCTTGAGTACTGACTGAACTTCAATTTTTCATCTTTATGACTATCATTACTGCTAACTAGTAACTACCTTCTCGGGTCTTCAACAACTTGGCCCCTTCCCACTCTGGAGAGGTAAAAATGCTAATCTTCAACAACTTGGCCTCTTCCCACTCTGGAGAGGCAAAAATGCTAAATCTTGTTATAATTTAAGAGTTTATCCAAATGATTAGATCGTATCTGGATTGCCAACATTTGATAACAGAAAATACCATTGGTGAAATTGAATAGCCCACCTCCATATCAAAGCCAAGAGGATGCCTAAGGAATGGCTTAACATACAAAATAGTCAAGTGAACTGAACTAGCCCCTGGTAAAATATCAGTCAATCTAAGACGAGATTAACTTAACTACAATGCAGTGCTCACCACGAAATTTGGGGGAATAGATGAGAATCTGTCAACAAAATTTAATTCAGACTCATATAATCACCTGCTTTCAGGAGCACAGGTCTCCTGAGTGGAACAAACTGAGCACAGACACTAGAGTATTCAAAAAAAGCTACTGCAACCATCATATCCCACAAGGACAGAAGTGACCAATACCATCACATGCTACTTTTTGGAAAGGTGGATATCAATTGCACTGCCCTCTTCACATGGCACTTTTAAGATGGAAACTGTCCAGTTGAATTGCACTGTCTCCTTCACCTGGCACTTCTAAGATGGTGAGTGTACAGTTGAGATGGTCATTGGGACACATGATTTTATGGATTTTGATTTTGAGATGATCAAATTCTACAATCGCCAAATATGATTTTAAGGACTTTAATTTTGAGATGACCAAGTTCAAGGTTCAAATTTAATTCCATGTTTATATTTATTAAGCACTCACATTCCCATTCTTACACAGAAGGTCTACACTTAATTTAATTTAATGTTTATTTTCATTAAGAATTCTCATTCAACCTTAATTTAATTTAATTTTGTGTTTATTAAGCACTCACAATCTCATTATAACATAAAAAAATTATACTTAATTTAATTTTATGTTTCTCATTCTCACTTGGAAGGTCTACACTTGCCAAATTTTTAAAAAATTAAGATATCTTTACAGAAGCAACCCGATTTAGATTGCAAAAGAGTTGAAGTCATAAGCCAGAATGTATTGTAGTAAAGTTGAACCAATGTTTTATATAATGGGATTGCAAATTTGTTTAGGTTTTGAACCAGTTGGTGCATTGTATTAAATCTAAACCAATGTTTTATAAAATGCACAATAGACAAATACCTTATATTAAAAATTCACAGCATATTACCAAACCACACAGGTGATCAACTCACAAAAAAGCTTAACGTTTGTTACAGTTTTGAAATCAAAGATTGTATTTACAAAGAACAGGCAGCAGTGATCCAAAAGAGGCAATATCAGTGAAACTGTTTTTGAATTGGTACATAAATAGGGGAATCCATCAAGTCAACTATGAATATTGGCTTCCATAAATAGTCATATGACAAAATTGATCTTTATAAGCCAGTGATACAAAATCTCAGAGAAATTGTCCATTGAAGGCATCAAATGCCCTCAACACTTAATCAACTTGCAGCAGCGTTCATTTGCCCAAAAGGTGGTTTCCTGCAACATAATGCTTTGATAGAGCAATTTCTTCCTCTATGATCACAGTCACCAATGTTGTATTGCCGGTCCAGGGCTGTTGCTTAGGGATCACGTGAAAGTTGTTGTCTCTCTCAGAAAAAATGCCAGATATTTATTGCAATAAAAGACAACTCTTGTACAAGATAAAGCTTTTGCAATTACATCCTTAGGTCTGTGGCATCTCCTTTTGTCAGTAATCTACATATTATCTGAAGACCTTTTAAATGGAGCAAAACCAGTCATATAGTGTATGGTATTAATTTACTGCACCACCTTAACAACTAAGTGCTTCATAAGTGACTGGAAGGGGCCTTATGCCATGTCCTTGATGTGCATTCATCCAACAGGTCCAAGGTGTTAATGGAATACTAAAATTCAATATTTGGGCCAAATGGATCTATGTGCATAATTGATTTAACATTGTTATATTTCCACTATGCAAAGTGCTTGTAATTGAGTAACTTCAGTGTGTTTCTGATCTGGTATAGACATAGACCAGATCTAGGATATAAGAAAAATTCAACAATATGGAAGATAACACTAAAATCAAGAACAGATGGATCATTGAACCCATTCATTTGACCTTGGGACTAATGTAGTTGGTGACATTTCCATATATGCAGCAGGAAAACACTCTTATTATATGCTTCAAGATCAAAAAATAAGTGCACAACAATAACTTAGTGTTGAAGATGTGTTGAATGACAAGAAAATGTTCAGGATGGGCACAGTTTCCATTATCAAAAAACAAGAAGAAATATTGTGCTGAGATTGTCTAGAAAGCATGTGTAGCAGGATATTTGAAAGGAAGTGTCATAGATTTGGAGCACATGATTTTTCTCTCATCAGTAGAAGTTTATTATTTTGTGTTGTCTTTGTAAGGTTAGCAACAGGTTCAAGGAAAACATTCTAGAAAAATCTATAATAAGCCTAATAATCAATCATTCTTTCGCTTAGCCCTGCTATGGCTTTATGAACCTCTTGCTTGTACTTGTTATAACCAAATCAATGTTCCCCTGACCCTGGAATCTTTGGGATTGCTTTAGCTTGAGAATTTGCATATCTCCTTAGTATCCTTTCCTCTCAGATTAACTACCACTTAATACCATTTCTGACCCTTCTCTGTAACGTCTTGTACAGTCCCGTCAATGGCCTTTTGATGGATCTTATTTATCATATAAAATTGGTTCTTCAAGTTTGGTAACTTAGTGACAGGTTTCTTTGGAGTCACTCCTCTCATTTAGCATATCAAATAGGTTCTTTGAGTCTGCTAACTCTTAATAACATGTTTTTTCTGAGTTGCTTACCTTTTTCTCTCTACTTAGTTTTGATCCATAATTGTGGTGATGATATGTCAAAGATCTGCACTAGATCATCGAACAGTTACTGTTCCAAACTGCTTTAGGGGGGCAATCAGAGAATGGGAATATTCTGGCTGCCCTGTTTTTTGTAGGGAATGTCACAGGGACAGTTCCTAGGCAATAAATGGATGACCAGGGATGCTTTCTAGGTGTCTTCTTATCTCCAACGAAAAGAAGGATATGTGTTCCCTTTCATACAGGGGATGTGTTCCTTTTCATACTGGTGAATATGGATCCTTCTTAATTCACTAACAATAAGTGTTTTAATGGCTTCAGTTAATTACTGTAGGTGTGTCGATTTTCAGCTTTCACATTGGGACTAATTCTGACCTGAATAATGTCATGAACATAATGATTGTAGTATATCCAGAAAGAAATAATTTCTTCAAAATTGACGGTATATTTTTCTTCAATCATGCTTAGAAGGTTGTTGTAATCATAATTTGTCGTTTGATGTATATTTTGCCTTTTATTGGATCTACTAATGAATCATAATGATAGGGACAAATGACCTTTTTGTCTTTAGACTGTTTTTTCTTCTATAAGGCTGTATCTAGTCTTTGAAAGTTTGGTTGAGATATTATCTGTTAACTGTTTAAAAGCACAGAATATCCAGTAGAACTTTTTCGTTAACTTATTTAATTAAGAACTGATAAATACTCAGCCTTCTATGGTTAAAGCAAAGCATGAAATATGACAAGGTTTTATTATATGTTAATTCATTTAAACTTTAAAGTTTATGTGAACGGTTCTGTGCACATTTTAAGTGAGATGCAGAAAATATTGCCTGGACAAAAGTTGCTTATATATTGCCCATAATATCATTATGTAACTTGTGACTGCCCAATGGCACGTTATCTAAACACAGACTCTGAGTTAAGACTTTGTAAACCTCGTTTTATAATCTATTGGTATAAGTGATTGAAGATTTTGTTGTTTGAGCTATTGATGGTCATAATTTTTGTTTAATTATTTTCTAATCATAAATTTGTTGTATTTTGACTCTCCTCTTTCCTTTGTATGTCCTTTTTATCTTCAAGAAAAGAGATTTTCAGTGTTGCATTTGATAGTCTCCTTTCTTTAAGAGAAGGAAAAAGAGATTAACATGGACTATTATACTGTAAATTCTTTTAGACCTCTTGTATTTAAGAAATAAATAGTATTATTCTTTTGTCTGTTGTTTTACAGATTCCATGTTTCCAAAGGAGCTGGGCATTTCTGAATTTATGTAATATGCAGGGTGTGAATTTGGAGCAACAGCACACCATGAGATGTTAACTTCTTTCTATGGCACCTCTGTGTTGAGAAATTCTTGTCAAGTGCCAGATAATCACCTTTGCATGAATTTATGCCTTGCAAATGGCCACCTTTGCATGAACTTATGCCTTGCAAATGGCCAAGATATCTGAAAGATAGCCATTTTCTTTTACAATCTTTTGATAAAATCAGGCAACAATTTTTGTAAATCCACGTTATAGCTGTCAAACTTCAAGATTTTGGGTGCCCCGGAGGTTTCTGATCCTGCTGAATCAATTTCCATCATTAAAAACTCCATTCAAACATTCCTACTACTACATTTAACTCCGGCAGGAATTTTTGAAAATCCACTTTATAGCTGTCAAACTTCCATATTTTGGATGCCCCAAAAGTTTTTAATGGTGTTGAATCTATTTCTACCATTAAATATTGGATTCAAACATTTCCTACTGCTAATTTTTTTGATTTTTTTTTGTTAGATTCAAGCCATTTTTGTCAGTGAAGTCAAATTTTAAGACTAAATAAACTACCAAAAAACAGTTTTCATTTTTTATTAATTTATTCTCACCTGGTTCCAACAACTGTGGTGTCAAGATGAGTTTGATCTTCAGCAAAGTATCTAATTAATCCAAAATCTGCAATTTTGGGTTTGAAATGTTGGTCCAATAAAATATTGCAAACTTTTATGTCTCTATGGATAATGCGAATATCTGATTCTTAATCAAGATAAGCTAGCCCAGCAGCAACTCCTAATATAATATCAAACCTCAACTGCCACTCCAGAAATCTGCCCAGGTTTTCATCTGTTGCAAAATTACAATTCGGTCTCAAATAACTATATTGACTAACTAAACAATAGTGTTTGAAATGTCACATTGACTGGAGCTAAAATCAAGTTTTAGGGTGAAGAAAGATCACCAAATATGAATAGATCAAGACTCTTGTTGGGAAGGTATTCATAAACCAAGAGTATATCTGTGGTATCCACACAACATCCAAGCAGTTTGACGAGATTTCTATGTTGAACATTGCTTATCAGAGTCACTTCGTTGAAGAAGTTGTTCACACTCTATTCTTTCTCTGCAAATAATTTCTTCACCGCAACTTCGTTGCCATTTGGTAAAATTCCCTGTCAACATGTCCTCTATATTACTCAATTTACTCTTCATATTTCATAACTCTTTGTAGGATAAAAGGAATTCGGATATCACCTTATAAACCGAACCAAAGCCTCCTTCGCCAATCTTGTTTGCTGGGTTAAAATTTTTGGTGGCAGCTCGTAGAGTACTGTATTTGTAATTTAATTTTGATTTGGATATAGTGCTTGACTGTTCAATTGATAGTTTGGAATGCCCTGCAAAATAACCATCACATTGATGATTCAGGAAATCATGTATAGCAATTATAGCATTCTACTTCTAGGTTAATGCAACAATTAAATAATATATTGAAAATTCTATTTTAAGTTGTTATTTATGATTTATTTATTTATTTTATTTTTAGTTTTTTAAAATTTAAATATAAGAGGGTTTTTTAGTGCATTATATTAGATATTATTTTTGGAATTCTACTGAGTTAAGTTATTTATCTATGACCATTTCCATGAGAGGAATTCATCAGTAGAAGTTTATTATTTTGTGTGGTCTTTGTAAGGTTAGCAACATGTCCAAGGAAAAAATTCTAGAAAAATCTATAATAAGCCTAATAATGAAAAAAAGTTGGAGGTGGCAGTTAATCTAGATACAACTAAAAACAACAATTCTATGGGACCTCATAGTTGGTGGGTGGGATGTTTCCTATTGGCCAGAGTTTGTGCTGAGTGCACAGGGAAGCTATTCAATTCTAATTGACAAGAATAGAAAGTTGCCTTCATCTGATGAGTCAATTTGCAATTCCTTCAAGGCATCAGAGGCAGGGAAGGTAGTTCTGATAATATACAACTCCTCTTCAAACAAGAAGAAGGCTGCAGCCTATAGATACATGGTAAAAAAGAACATAGTCTAGGAGTTCGAGCCTCGCAGTAGATTAGATGTACTTAGAAAGCTTTCTTACATTCAGCAATTAGAAATGTTAGTAGATAAGAATGTGCCATCATGTTGGAGAAGCAAGTTTGTCTCTTTGGAAGCTGGAAATTTTATCTACATATGTGCTACTATATAAAAGTTAATATTGGTAATAATAAAGGTTGGTTGTGTTTCTAGAGCAAATCATCACTGTGAATTCCACAGCTTTTCATGTTTGTGATTGATAGGTATATGATATACATGGTAAAGCAAGTATAAATAAAATTTATAAATATTGACCACCCCAAGGCTAGTTAAATTTTTTATTTATTGTTTACCCCATACACAAATCTATATAAATAATATTTTTAGTTCGAAAAATGAATATTGTATTAAATTCCTCCTCAATAAAAATGTTCTTCAAGGAATGGTCTACATTCAGAGGGTTACCTATATCTAAATGAAACCAGTTTGTTGCCTTTGGCTACATCTTTTCTAAAAGCTCAAACTTATCTTAAAATAGAAACAATTTTTTTCTTTGTCTTTTTGGTTACTATATAGTAAGTATATCATGAATTCAGGACCAATGCAACCCAGAGAACCCAAATGAAGGGGGAGAAAAACTATATTTTAGGGTGAAGCACTTTGTATTATACATATGAACATATTCTAATTTAAGATAATGCAACCAAGTGTATTTAAATGAATGGGATACGAAAGGTGACGGGTTTGGATAATAGATAGAAATTTGGTCAATTATGTTTTGATGTATATATTTGTTTAATTAAATTTTTTATTTCATTATATTAAAAAGCTTTGACCAATTTTATTTCATGGAAATGATAATATTAGATAAATATAAAAATTTTAAGATTAGGGAGGAGTTGAAGTTGTTCACTATCTTATACTTTCACTTTATTATATTTTAAACAAATATTAATGCTCCTCTCACGAACTAGGTACATAATTCGTAGAGGTCATTGAATATGCATTTTGTGGATAATTTTTTTGAAGGTTTCAAAGGTAGGCATGAAGAGAAAAAAACTATTTTCAAGATAACTCACAAAAGTTGATAAACAAACCACCCATTCTTCCAAAACATTTTGTATTTCCTCTAACTTTATCACCTACATCACCTTTATCTCACATGGAAGATGTATCCCCACTCCTCGACATTACTCTGCACCTCTTGGTGCAAATGCTAGTATTACTTGATTTTCCATGCTTATGTGGAACATGGTCAAGAGAAGGAACTATAACAACAATGGATTTGCATGAAAGCTTTATAATATTTTCAAACATGAAAGTTGTGATGCGTTACTAAGTTTCTTCATTATTTTATAGATCAATACATGTTAAACCGACTTTACTCCTTGACTGGCATTGCATTCAACATTGTGCACAAGTATGTTTTAAATCTATCAATCAAAAGTATGATTTTATCTATATTTGATAATGCAAGTTGAATACATCATACAATACATAGGAGCGTTATGGCTATGAAGTTCAATATGAAATAATCTATTGATTTCTACTATTACTATTATATAAGGGGTGCTCTTCCAATGGCCATTTATTAGCTATGTTAAGAAGGCTTTGTGGAATTTTTATTTACTATAAGATTATGTATAGTTGAGTTGTGGACAACTAAGTAGAATTTGGTAGGAAGTTTGGAGTATGTGTAATTCATAATGATCTTGTCTTCTCTTCATTGATGACTTTTCAATGTGTGAGTTTTGACCTAAGCCATTGCATTATCAATGTGTCAAGGCTCACAACTCGACCTATATGCCAACTACTTCTTATGATCGTTCCTAGGAACATGAATCCTAATTTTTGAAGGTTTAAAATTTATAACAAGTTTTCTCTATTGTGGTCGAATTTGTGGTGGTTATCTCAAAATATATTTAAGGTACCATGGATCTAAATTTCTTATGAACTTTCAAAACTATAACAAACTTTGGTGCAAATTGTTCATCAATTCTCACTTGGTTAGGGTTATAGATGTTAATGAAAATTTAATGTGCGTGCATGAGAGTTGGGTGCAAATGCACAATGTTGTGTAGCATTAGTGTGATAAATATGGGATAGTGCAAAGCATAGTTTTTAAGATTAGTCTAAGTTGACTCGTACCTAATCAACTTAGTCAAGTTGATTGTTGGTTGAACAGTTAATTGTTGGTTCAATGGACATAAGATCTTGTAGGCACAAATACCAAAGGGAAAAATGGATCCCATCATGGGGTACTCTTTGTAATTCTCCACCACTACTACCTTCCATGCTTCCTCAAACTCCTCTCCAACCTCAATATCAATGCTTGTAGTAGCATGAGCAACAACACTACGCTTAGCAGAACTAGAAGAACGTGTTTTCCAAATTACACGAGAACTACTTCCCTCACAAGCCGCCATGTGCCATGCTTGGTCTCGGTGGTTCTCTTCCTTCAACTCCTAGTTCAACTACCATATCTTCATTGGAACCAACACCCCAAACTCCACTAGACAATGATTCACCATTTTGTAGTAGTGATTCGCCATTTGTACTATTGATTCGCCATGTTTTTACAAGATAATATAATCTCGTGAGAGATTCGCCAAAAAATTGTATATACATATTATATTATTAATAAAATCGCCTTCCATTTTTCCTATGTATCATGGGGATTCGCCCATTTACTATATATATAAATTTAGGGGGGTTCTTAAAATTTTCCCTGCTTGGAATGTGTTAAAAGCTGGCTAGTTTCAAAGTACTTACCAGATCTTAGGCCATTTTGTGTTATCTTTGTGTTTGTCTTGAAAGTAACCAAGTAAAGCAGAGCTAGGAGAGGATTTGTAGTGAGCCCGGCCCGCTAGTTTCTACTCCAACAGTTGCCTTCAAGTTTCCCTTTGTTTTTATATGTTTTCTATGGAAAGTATATCAAAGGCTGGCTAGTTTCGAAGTACTTACCAGATCCTGGATTGCTTTTATGTTTTTCTTAAGTGTTTGTCAAAGGATGACTAGTTTCAAAGTACTTACCAAATCCTGGGCTGCTCTTTGTTCTTCATATGTTTAATTCCCCTTCTTATCGTCTCATTTCATTCCATAAATCAAACTTTGAAGAGATCCTTAGACATAGATGACTTGCCCCATGGACCACTCTTGAACTTGATTGTTTCAATTAAACCCTATTATGACTCCATAGCCCAATGGACTAAAACCTGCAATTATCTATCTTCCTGGCCAAAGCTTGTTCTATTTTCTTGCAACTTCTCACCTTTGAAACTCTTTGCATTTAGAACTCTCCACCTCAAACAGTAATCATGCTCAACCATCCAAAAACAAACAAAACCCTCGGCCTTCATAACTAGCCTAACATCATTACGATAAAACTTCAAACACAAATCCATCTTTGCACTCATTGGAGAGATCCCTCTCCAGATTCAGGAGGGCTAGATCCTAGAATCCCAAAGTGGTTGAAACGATGTTCTCCCTGCAGTCGGATTTTTGCCAATCTTGCTGATTACAGGGTGTTAACACACTCCTCCTGTTTTCTATGAAGGTGACTTGGTCTTGCTTTATGATCAAGCCCATGATAAGCTAGGGGTTGGGAAGATTGAGCCAATGTGGCATGGGCCCTACATTGCTCAACGTGCATTAGAAAAAGGCGCCTATGAGCTAGTCAACTATGAAGGTAATCAATTGGTTGAGCCTCGAAATGGGCTCTATCTGAAGAAGTATTATGATTAATTACAATTATGGTACTTTGTACATTAGTGTGTGATTCATTAGTGTGCTTTTAGATTTTTTGGTGTGATTGTTTTCTTTGCAGACATGTTTCCTCTACTTACCTGGTGTTCCACTTGGTTTGCAGATGTCATCGAACCATTATGTCGGTTTTGTGGATGGTTTTTGTCGTAGCAGATGGAACTTATCTTCTGCAACAGGGGCACTCTTTTCCCCTTATGGCGATTTGGTCAATTTACGAGGTATTTGTCTGGTCCAAACAACTAATAATAATGTCTAATATAGTGCAGTCATCGAACTATTATCAAATGGAATTGCTCTCGGTATTAGAGACTTGGTTGTCAAGTTGGACTCACAACTCATTGTTTTACAATTAAATGGTTGTTATTCAGTAAGAAACCCTCAGATTTTTCACATGTATTTACAGGTTCGATTACTAGAAAGAAATTTTGATTACATTACATATTAATGCATTCCACGCAATTTGAATACATTAACAGATACATTAGAAAATTATGTTTTAGATTGAAATTTATGCCATATGTAAAAACAAAACGCATCATCATGTTATAGGAACACTTAGTAACAGAAAAGAACATGCATATATGTGTGTGTGTGTGTGTGTGTGTGTGTGTGTGTGTGTGTTACACCATTTTTTGGTAATCTAACCTATTATCATTAGATGGATCCAAGTACACCATGTAAGACCAAGTTTACTCTAAGTAAAATTGCTTTCATTATGTAAAATAACTTAATAAAACACATTTATTAAGTGTTTTATGGTCTAAACAGGAAACCCCAAAAGGAAATATTAAACAAATCTATATTTTTTTTATTTTCCTCATGGAATAATTAATTAAACAATAATTTAATTATTATTCCGGGACATATCTAACCCAAAACAAGGAAATTAACTAGATAGATCCTTATTTATCTTATTATTTTCTAGGAATAATTATTTAAATCTTATTTAAATAATATTCCTTGTTAAATATGACGAAATCATTTATAAATAATTAAATAAATCATTATTTATTTAATTATCATTCAACCACTTCCTTAAAATAATAAATAAATCATTTATTTATTTATGATTTACAAATAATTATTCCGGGTCATATTTAACCCAAAACAAGGAAATTAATTAGATAAATCCTTATTTATCTTATTATTTTCTAGGAATAATTATTTAAATCTTATTTAAATAATATTCATTGTTAAATATGACTAAATCATTTATAAATAATTAAATAAATCATTATTTATTCAATTATCATTCAACCACTTCCTTAAAATAATAAATAAATCATTTATTTATTTATTATTTACAAATAAAGGGATTTAACCCAAGTCAAATTCCTTTTCCCTCCAACAAATATAATAAAATATTCCATAAAAGGTGGATCTAGATTTGGTTAATAATATTTTAATTATGCACCAAGATCTAGAATGACCCAATATTTTGTTATAAATAGAAGGGTTTTCCCATTCATTTGTCACCTTTTGTTGCCTATTAGATCACTCTGGATCTATACTCTTGGTCTGACTTTGAGCCATTATCATTGTCACATTTTCTGTTATTTCATTGTGAGCTCCCTTTGAGTTCTATGTTTGTCTGGATTTTCTACACCAACAAGAGAGAGAAATGCTAGATCTGAAGAGCTGAGGACTTTCAAGAACCCATCCCATTGAGGAGAATTAGAAACACCTTTCTTGTTTTCCTCTCAGGTGCCCTTAATATAAAATTCTTTCAAAAATATTGTTCTTGTCTTGTCTAATGGATGTATGGTGCAAAAACCTTATTTTTACTGTTTAATGTCTTTTTATGCATAGATCTGGATTTTTGCAGCATTTGTCTTGATCAACTAACTACAGATCTGAAGATATTGGCGGCCATATTTGATGTTAGGGCTATAAGTTATGCGTAGCTAAAGTGGTATTTTTTTGTATACTTCGACAAAAGATTCATACTAACAATTGGCGACTCCACATGGGTTTTCAATTACGACCGCTGTCGTTTTTCATATTCCTACATATCCAGCTGCTTCAGACCCTAGGGTTTCTCTTCAGCTTTTTGTTTTTCTATTTTTATGTTGTTTTTCACCTATAAAACCCTCAAACATTAAAATTTCTAACTTCTGTGTGTTTCCGGCCCTATTGCGCACGTAAGAGACATCAGTCGCAACTGAGACGAAATTTTTTTCTGAAATCTGCCGCCGAGACACCTGGAGCTGCAGGTCACACTTTTTGGCCTAGAACCTGTGATCTGGCCTACAAGACGCACTTTTTAGCCCAAAATCTGCGACCTGGACAGAAAACAGGTCAGAACCTACGACCTGCACTTTTTTCTGCAATTTTTCTACAATTTTTCTGGGTTTATCTGAAGCTTCTGTCAGGGTTTTCCAACCTCTGTCTCCGCCCGTTTAGACCTGTTTCTTATCTGTTTTACTCATATAAGTGGGAATCTAGTCCCCTGGGGCTTTAGTACCGTCCACTTTTTGTGGAAGAGTTTTAGCTGTTTCAGGAGTCTAAATTTTCAGAGTTTCAGCCTTTTTCTTTTCAGATCTGATACCTCACCTTCAGATCCCTTTTAGATCGCCTCTTCTCCCTTTCAAATCACCTCATATAGTTTTGTTTGGGTTTGCCTCTAGGGTCACCTCCTTTTCCCTTCTACCTTTAGTTGATTTCCTCCTTTTTTGTAGCAACCTTGCCTCTGCCTCTTTGTTGTTCTTTGCACCTCTTTCTAGCAGATTTATCCTTTAGATCCATGTCCCTCCCGACCTTAGATCTATTGGCTCCCTTTTAGTGTGTTTTCCTCTTTTAGACTAGTTTTGAGAGACCCACCTTCTTGGGTTAGATTGATGCATTGTTAGCTATTAATTTTCTGTTATTTCAATTTTATATACTATTATCTACAGATTTATTTTCAGTTACGCAGCACACTTTTTTCTTTTACTCTCAAAACGTCTGGGTTTAAAAATTAAAAATAACACACGCTGCACACTGACCCTAAGCGAAGAAGAGTCTGGTTAACACCGCCAGGCAAAGACTTTTTAATCAATTGACATTGCACCTCTCTGCCCTTGTTTCGACATTGTAATCACTTGATTCTGCACCTCCCTACCTTTGTTGGTCATTCTTCTTCCCTTTGTGTCGTCATCTTTGCGCCCCCAAGGCGTATATCCCGTAGACTTCCTGGCCTTCACCCTCAGTTTCCGATTGGTCGACCTACTCCTTCCCACCTTCATCAAGTTAATCATCCTCCGAGTCCGCACTCCGACTCCTCTTCTGATTCTTTGGGTTCTTTTCTTACTTCTGGTTCTCCCCCTGTCACCTTCACTATGTTTGGTCTAGGGCCTAATGCTAGCGGTAATCCCGGCCCTAATGCCGGGAATACTACTAGCAGAACTGCCACAAGAACTACCTCGGTTGCACCCTTGCTCCCCTTCATGGTAGGCCTTAGCCTCCCCGATTTGGACCAGTTGATAAATGACCCTATACACCATGACAGTAGTTGGCCTGCTATGCCGACAAAGCTCCCTTCCGACATCCCAAAGTTTGAAGGCCTTGCTGGAGAAGATCCTTCAAATCATGTTCGATCTTTCCACATGTGGTGTTCATCTACCTCCATTACCGATGAATCTGTCCATCTTCAGTTGTTCCAACAAACGCTTACAGGAGCAGCTTCTAAGTGGTATGTTGATCAGGCCCCTTCCTCTCATACCACCTTTGCGACTCTTGCCCGGCTTTTTTATCTTACTTCCAGCTTCCCCTTCGTTATGACACTGGTATCGAACTTTTGACTTCTTTCTGTCAATCATCTGCAACCCGCTTATCTGATCATGTCCATGAATGGCGAAGAAGAAAGAGCCTATTTCAATCCCCTACCTTCGAAGACCGTGTCTACATGGACTGGTTCCTTAGATCTCTCTTGCCTCCTATCGGGAAAGATTTCGCATCGAATTTTCCTCAAACCGAAGAAGCCGCCCTCCAACTCGTGTTAAAATATGACCTGATCTACGCTCAGATAGGTTATGTTTATACCCTTCTACCTAATCTCCCCAGACCTGGTGGTGCCAACACACCGGGGGCACCTCATGCCGCCGATGGTATCGTTAGAGCTCTCTCTCATTCATACGCCCAACCTCCCATCAGTTATGGTTTTCCTGGGGGGGGCAGCACCTCTAGCACTTTTTCCCCTCCCGGTAGCACGTATCCAGGATACAACATGCCTCCTCTTTTGGCCCAACCTCCTGTTTACCACACTGTTACCCAACCCCCTTATTATTTGTATCCGCAGCTTGGTGCTTCAGCTCCTCCAGCATCAGCACCTCCGCCTCCCTTGCCTTCTCAACCCCTGCAACAGCAGTCACCGCCCCCTCAGGAGAAGGTGGATGCACAGCAGGGATTCGTGGCTACCCAACCACCTGACGGATAGGTGGCCACTCAACCTTCCCCTTCTGGTTCCTTCGATTACCAGATCCTCATGATGAACTCTGATCAACCTATAACTATCGACCTTAACCTTCAAACTTGGTCCCATCAGTACCCCAAGCCTCCCGCTCCATCTGTCCCCGAGTCACCTTCTTCAAGTTCTACCAAGCCTCTTTCGACATCCAATGGTCCCTTGCATATCCCTTAGCCCAAAGTTGAGGTTCATACCAAGATTCCTAAGGGACCATTATGCCGAAATGCTGCTTCCGGTCGAGCTACTCATTCGTATAGCATAGTAGATGATTTGGCATAGTCTCCTACTGTCATTTCAACACTGGAACTCCTCCAGTCGTGTCCTTATCAAAAGAAGGCTCTACTATCCGCCATGGGTGTTGTATATCCTGTTGATGACCAATTGATTGTTTTCGACGCCCGTCAATCAGAACATCCTCCCCTTCCTGCGTCCGTAGCTTTCCAAATCCCAGTCAAAATCTAGAATGCTAACGTTCCTCTGTGTATCATTGATGAGGGGGCATCCACCTGTGTGATGTCTGCTTCGGTTTGGAAACAACTCAGATCTCCTGAGTTGGGCCCTTCCACAATCACCCTTCGAGCGTGGGATGGCCATGCCTCCCAGCCCATCGGCCTATTCCGTAATTGTTCTATCACTCTTGCGGGCAAGATTGTTTGTGTTGACGTTGAAGTCATCAACACCCCTCTTGATTATAACATTCTTTTGGGGCGTAGCTACACCTATGCCATGTCTGTTGTCCCGTCCGCGGTCCACTACAAGATTTTTTTCCCTCATAATGGAAATATAGTCACCATTGACCAGTTGACGTATCATGAGCCAAAATCTCAGCCCTCCCCTAAGTCGACCATCTCTTTTGTAGCCAATAAGAAAACTGTCGATTCTTTGACCAGTGTCTCTCCCGGCGTCTACAAAGACTCCTCTTTGCTTGGAACCTTCCCTGGTCTTCCTCCTCCTCCTATCTCCGACCCCAACTCATCGAATGTTTGCATGATGCAATCGTCTCGGGCTGCTCTCAAGCAACCTGCTTCGGCTAGTCAGCAACCGGGCTCTCCGCAACCTGCTCCTAGCCCTTCACCTGCAGCTGGTATTCATGAGCCTCTTTACCCTCCTGGAATGGTTCCTCCAAGACTTATCCATTTAGGAGCCGTCCCACCTGGCCATTACCCCTCTGGTCAAATACAGTTCCTAGCTCCCCCACCAGGAGTGTACACGGTACCTGTCATGGCCACCCTCTCTCTTCCTAACTTGACCCTTGGGATTCCCGCCTGGTACCTTGATCCTCCAGCTGCAACCCTACTTAGTCAACCCAAACCTTATCTTGCTTTGACTCTGGTTCAACCGGTCCCCATGACTTCTCTCGCTGCAACAGTGCCTCATTCACCTCAATAAGAACCACCTCCTGTTGCGACCGCTTCGGGTAAGAAGGGAAAATCTCGCAAGGGGGCATCAAAGGAAAAGGTTGCCCCGACAAACCCTGCCCCTCCTCGGCCTCCAAAGAATACCATCCAGTGTGCTTTGTGTGATGTTGTCGGTCACGCCACCCATACATGTCCTGAATTGCCTCATCTCAAGCCCATGGTTAATGTCGCGTTCCCTAAGTCCACGGTCCTAGAAGCCTCTGTTCCTTCCGCGACCACGGCCAAGAACCACAAGACTATTCACACCAACCACCCCTATGCTTTGTGTGATCTCCATGGCCATTATGCCCACCTTTTTCCCCGCCTCGAGGACTTTCGCACCTCTCTAGCTGCGGTCCGCCAATTCAAGGCCAAGCACAACAAGTCCACCTCTCCCCTATTTGCGCGTTTTGCTTCAGCAGAAATACCAGACATGACTGCTCCCATTGACATTCCCCCTCCTGATGTCGAGATGACGGAGCCTTCGTCCACCATTTTCTACCTATCATCATCCATGAGACCCTCGGGGAACATTTCCTCTGAATCCTCCCCTGTTGTTTCGCTTGACCTTCCTTCAGCGATCACCCTGGGCTCAACATCAGTAGATCCTTTATCTGCTTACTCTTTGGTCACCCCTTGTGACGATGCGCATGTGAACCTCTCTTCTCATGATGATGAGTCAGGTAGCTTCGCCGCGTCAGGTGGTCTTTCTTCCACCAGTCACCCCATATTCTATCACGATGACGAAATTATGGAATAAATCCCCACCCCTGACTTTATCTATTCCCCCTTACATCGAACCCATGCGTTCGAACCACATACACCTCATGGCCATTCCATTGAAACCCAATGTTTGGGTAAGGGGGCACCCATATTTGAGAGACCAGGAGAAGCAATTCTCCACAACTCTCCTAGTGTATCTAGTCATGTCGACTTTAGTACCATTATTCTTCCACATTTAGACGAACCTCTAGAGTCCCATATCACTTCAGATCACTCTAGGGATGATACCTCTTATCGTTCCTTCATCTTACATCAGCAACCCAGTATCTTAGACATTGTTGTTGACCAACCTCTGGGTTTTCTAGGAGAGCATCAGTTCATTATCTCCAAATCCTCTCTTTGGGATAGTGACACCAGGTATTCCAACCCGGCAACTCAAAGTCCATTTGATTCATATATGTAGTACTAAAAGAGATTGGTAATCCTCCATTTCCTTTCTCATACTGCATAACCATAACAAAAACTAATTCCTCACCACATCATTAAAATGTGTTTAGATTCCCCTTTACACATTTTGGCATGACCACAACATGCTTGGGGGCACCTATGCCCCTCAACCATAACCCTCCTCAAAATCAAATTTCTTCACTTGCAACACTCATACTAGGGGCACCACTTGGCCTCCATACTTGTCCATGCTCGTGTTGATGTTCATTGTGAGTTACCATCTTGTACTCATTGTTTTATGGTCCCCCACTGAACCTTTATTGTGGGGCAGCACCATCGAGTCACCCTTGTATAGAGCATCCGAGTTGAGTCATCATCGCATTCATGGAGTCTATCCCGAGTCCCTTTGTATCCCGCTATAGTCCTCCATCCTTCATTACTTGGTCCCTCTCTCGTGTCGCACATTATAGCCTTCAGTCCCACTGTCCCCTATCCTCATGATATTGTGTCAGTTGCTGCAAGGTCATCCATGCCCTTTATGCTTTAACAAGGGAAGTCGTCCATTCGCTACTCAGTATCTCCCATTTCATCATCATCATTGGTATTAGTCTGTCAGTTGCTCTAATATTTTCTCTTGTGCCTTAGTTGAGGATCCCTTATTGCCTCACCTATGGCGGACCTCAGCTCATTCATTCCAGAAGACACTTCTAGAGGGTGGTGTACCTTGGTTCCAGCTTCCACTCTTGTTCGGTGCCCCAGATCAGGTAAAGGGACTCTTTATTGCCCTTTGACTTGGTTGTTTCTCTTCTCCAGCTCCTTTCAGCATGATCGAGATCCGTATACTTGATGGTTCAGTGATGCAGCAGCAGATATTGGTGATTCCCAGGTATGTGTGAGATGTCTCAACCCTTATGGGGGGGTGGCCCTACAGGTAGCCCCCCACATGCCCGGATGACCTCTTCATTGCAGCCTTCGATGCAGCTCCATATATTTGATGATGTCAGCCTTTTCCGCTTGCACCACCTCTTTGATTTGCATGCATTAGTCAGATTTTGCGAGCCCTTCCCAGTTCCTAGGGGCATTTGGGTTGTATTTGTATCTCATGTACTCAGATTTTATTGTATACGTCCTGGCTGTTATCCCAGGCATAGCATGTATGTGGGATTCATCATTATATCTTATATCTGGCTCATGTTTATGCTAGCATGTACTTTACAATTCGGTCCCTTGTTGACTGGATGCACTATTCTTTTGTACTTTGTCTCGGTAGGCATAAGTATGCCTCCCCCGCCACCTCTAGCACAGGTACCCACTCATAAAAAGATACTTGTTGCACCTGTAAGTCTCGTCTCCTCAGGGTCTAGTTCTTTAGCACATTAGTCTACCTTACATTTCTCTCTCTGACTTCCCTTTTGATGTCTGGTGATTGAGTTCTTACAACGTACTTCGGTCATACGATTTGCTCCTAACACTCACACGCTGGGGGGCAATCTATTACACCATTTTTTGGTCATCTAACCTATTATCATTAGATGGACCCAAGTACACCATGTAAGACCAATTTTACTCTGAGTAAAATTTCTTTCACTATGTAAAATAACTTAATAAAACACATTTATTAAGTTGTTTATGGTCTAAACAGGAAACCCCAAAAGGAAATATTAAACAGATCTATATTTGTTTGATTTTCCTCATGGAATAATTAATTAAACAATAATTTAATTATTATTCCGAGTCATATTTAACCCAAAACAAGGAAATTAATTAGATAAATCCTTATTTATATTATTATTTTCTAGGAATAATTATTTAAATCTTATTTAAATAATATTCCTTGTTAAATATGACTAAATAATTTATAAATAATTAAATAAATCATTATTTATTTAATTATCATTCAACCACTTTCTTAAAATAATAAATAAATCATTTATTTATTTATGATTTACAAATAATTATTCTGGGTCATATTTAACCCAAAACAAGGAAATTAATTAGATAAATCCTTATTTATCTTATTATTTTCTAGGAATAATTATTTAAATCTTATTTAAATAATATTCGTTGTTAAATATGACTAAATCATTTATAAATAATTAAATAAATCATTATTTATTCAATTATCATTCAACCACTTCCTTAAAATAATAAATAAATCATTTATTTATTTATTATTTACAAATAAAAGGGATTTGACCCAAGTCAAATACCTTTCCTCAACAAATATAATAAAATATTCCATAAAAGGTGGATCTAGATTTGGTTAATATTATTTTAATCATATAGGAATCTAGAATGACCCAAAAATTTCTTATAAATAGAAAGGGTTTTCCCATTCATTTGTCACCTTTTGTTGCACATATCACAATAGATCACTCTTGGATCTATACTCTTTCGGTAAACTTTACGACCATTATCATTGTCACATTTTTTTTCATTGTGAGCTCCCCTTTGAGTTCTATGTTTGTCTGGGTTTTCTACACCAACAAGAGAGAGAAATTCTAGATCTAAAGTGCTAAGGACTTTCAAGAACCCATCCCATTGAGGAGAATTGGAAACATCTTTCTTGTTTTCCTCTCAAGTGCCCTTTAATATAAAAATTCTTTCAAAAATATTGGTCTTGTCTTTTATTGGATATGTGGAGAAAAAAAACCTTATTTTTTGCCACTTGGCTCTTTTTGTACATAGATGCGGATTTTTATGACATTTTTCTTGATCGATTAACTAATGCCAACATATATTGGCGACCCATATTTAACCCTAGGGCTATAAGTTATGCGTAGCTAAAGTGGTATTTTTTCATACACTTCGACAAAATATTCATACTAACAATGTATATATATATATATATATATATATATATATATATATATATATAGAGAGAGAGAGAGAGAGAGAGAGAGATTGTAAACGTTTGTTACATAAAAATCTCAAAAAATATGTCTTTTGTGACATAATGGCACTGTGAGTCTACATCAGTGCAAAAATAAACTAAAGGTTGTTATCCGCCCACATGGTGCTCATGATAGCATGTGACTGCTTGGATAACTCGCCAGAGTAAATGACACAGTCAACCTGGGACTCCCACAGTGTGCCTTTGAAAACAAAGTGGGATATCGTCAAAGTTTGTGTATTCTAGTATGCCTCTGGTAAGGCCTGCCAGGTTATGCTCCATATCTGCTAGTGGGTCTACTCCCTCCTCATAAAGAGCATTCTCCATTTGGTGTTCCACGCTCCTCACAATTAGAGACATACATGTTGGTCTCTCTGGTCCAACATTTATAAAAATATCATAAGTTTAGATCTCAGAATACATAACAAAAAAATTAAAAAGTAAAAACTCAAAACTAATTTTTACATGCATCGAACCATTGTTCACCCAACGAAAGACATAGATCTAGATCTCCATTGAAATCAGTGTCGGCATATGCATGGTCCTCTACCATAATCAGTTAGCATCATAGCCAACTAAAAATTGATGTCAGGAAACACATCTGCTCACCCCCTCCCTAGCCAGGCATAATCTCGCACCACCTGAGTAGCCTCGGTTCTCTCAGGGCTGGATTGTATACCTCAAGCTATTGGTACTGAAACAAGGGCACTCTCTCCAAAAAGAAAGTGACCATGATGGATCCATATCTGAATTGTTTCAAGCGTCCTGTTTTGCACTTGGTTAGTTGGATCTTCATGTTAGCCAACAACCCCTCGCACCAATTGAACATTATGGGAGCAAGGAAATCTATAGCATATTGGAACTGAGACTCCGTTGCCTCATGCAACACTTGGGACCCAGCTACATGGGCCATACAGTGAAAAATCGACCTTAAAGGTAGATTTGTGATGGTTTTGATATCCACCTTTCCACCGGAATTTTTTCTAGCACTTGGACAATGTCTTTGGATTAGCATGCTAGTGCTCTCTCCTCTAGTATGAGCTCCGGAGATTTGGATCCTCTCCCCTCTCTTGGAAAATCATGTTATGAAGTAAATGTCTGAAATTTCTAGTTCAAGCTCTTTATCCACATTAATGAAAATTTGGCGATCTACATCCCATATCCCGATAAGATATTCTAATAGCTCTTATTGAGCTATGAGTCTTGAAGTTTGGAAAAACTTAAGCAATATGTAATTTCTTGGTGAATTTATACAATTTAGGTCATGAAGAGCTTCGTGGTCTTCCACCTCATGACCCCTCTCTTTCCATTCAATCACCACCTTCACTAAAGACACCTGCAAAACATGTTCAATTGAAATTTTAGGAACTTTAATTGGACTAAATTTAGAAATAAATCATTGAAAGAGGAGATATTTAATGTTTTAAAATATTCTCCACGGTCAGCACGCCTGACAAAATTGAAAGGGCGCTGATGGCACGACACCCTATCGAGCTAGGGGTGATCGGCGTGGGTCCGATAGGGTGAACCTGCGTTGATCGCCTATGAAATAAAACTTTGAAATCCTTCCCCAACACCAAAATTTCTAAACTAAATAACCTAAGAATGGAATGAAAATGAAGAGAACAAATAGAGATCTTACCTACAACTGACAGGTTTTCGAATGGTGTCTTGGATCGGCTACACCACTAGTCTGAAGATCGGGAGAAAATGGGGTAAAAAGTGCTTCTCCAATTTACGCCAAATATAATAGTAAAAATGATTTACTTGTTGTCTATTTATAGATTTTTGAAGATATTTTTACCAATATTTTATTGTTTTTTCTCGATATCGGTGATTTTTGTTGCTTTTGTGTAGCAACGGGAACTGTTATGGTGACAGTAATCATTGTTGACTTATGCGGTGAGTTTTATTTTATCTCTGTTTCAAACTCGTTAGAAAATAAACGAAAAAGGAAACCCATGGAGTCATCTTTTAGCTCTTTTTTTACTCTTGAAAAATGAAAATATTGTCAAGTACTTGTTGTTTCGAACTCATTAAAGTAAATGAACATGATCTCAATATACGTTTACCCATTTTTCAGGTTGAGATTAACTATTTACGAAAAAGGAATACCTTGATCAAACATGGTCAAGAAGTTCTCTCGAATATTGTTCTCTACCTTTTTGGATTCGAGGGATGATTTACGAAAAGGGACATGATGGAGTGTTTTCAAGATAAATCCCCTCTCCGAATAGAGGTGATCTCTCTAGCCCTATGGTGGGTCTAGAAACTTGAGATACTTTCTAATGCAAACCTTTATTAGCTAATATTCAAAATGCGACAAGAAAGGAGGTAGAGGTACCTTTTCCTGATGTTATGTTCGGACCCATTGATGATAACCTTTATTCATGATCCTTTTAGGCCCACTCCTTGCTACTGGTGGCACACAAATACCTAGAGATGATCAAGAGGCAACAGCAAACATAATCCAATACATAATAATAATTAAACATTAGTTATATAGTAGATCAAAGAGTACAAGAATATTTTCATAAAATATTAGATAAATATAGAAATGAAACATTGGATGTTTTATTAATGAATCTAAAAGAGAGAGCTTACAACCCAAGCCTTGATATCAGAGGCCTCCCTCTGGTGAAAATCTGAGTCCTTCACCAAATCTCTAAATAATTCCTTCTCCCGAACAACTTAGGAGTTATCACTGTGCAAGAATGTAAAGGGAACGAGAGTTCAGACTAGCCCAACAATGACCAGCCAGTAGTGGAAGGATGGGGACCAATTTATAGGAAGGGAGAAGAGGACGGGAGCCCATGAAACCTTAGGAGGAAGGTCCACTTTCTAAGGGATAAAACTTCATGGATGAGATCAAAGCTCTAAAATCATAGAGATCGACTCTATCACCACCATTTAACAACCAACTCGTCGCCCTAGAACTTCTATAGGTTGAAGTTCTCCTCCATTTGAGGAAACACTGCCAGAAAGGGATCGACATGATTTTCCAAGAAATAAGGGAGCCAACAGATCTAAGCTAGAACTTTCAATCTGATATCAGTGCGAGCATGAAACTAGAAAACACGTTGACCCAGAAAACTAGGTTTTTTACCAAGTTCCTTTAGTAATATTCCAAGGCAATTTTCTTTGAGGCTTCAGGGGATGTCTTTACATATTTCTCCATGGTGGAAGCATTGCACAGGGTCTGTCACGGGGCACTTCAGGATCATATATGAGAAGTGAGCATGGTGACAAATTAAAGAGTAACAGATTCCCCCTAAAGCATGAAGGTAGAATGGGTAGTGATGGTTGAAATGCTTTATGAACCAAGGCAAAGAACTCATATCAATGCCAGGAAACCTGCCAAATAAAACATATTACAATATATCACATCTTTGGAATGAATATGCCTAACCACATAACTCTGCACTAGGCATCAAATAATGCATGAACCCACGGCATCGTCGAAGCCACCCGTCGAAAGAGATCATAGAAATGGATATGTGGTATGGATGCAGCCATCCTTATATATAGGATCATGTATACAATCATGAATATTCAATAACTCCCTGCAGCTCAAACAGAATCAGATGTGATCCAGGGTCTTCATAGTGATCTCAATCAACCCAATTTATGAATCTATCCATGTGAATAGATGTGATGATGTTGAACATGGTAGAATCCACCTGATTACCGTCCAATGAGGAAAATTGTTAACGGGCACGAGAGAAACGACCAATAATGACGATGGCCCTCAAGGTACAACAACACCATCTACAAGTGTGAATAAATGCGTTGAAGTCTAATTCACTTGCATAATCATTCGATCGAAGACCAATGATGTGAATTTGTCGTCGAACATGAAGAAATTTCCATTGAAGCATGTAAGCTCAAAGGTACTAAAAGGAAGTTTCTAAACCACCTTCTGGAATAATGAGTTGAAGTCGACAGGAATTGATTCGTTAAAGGAGGGCCATAATGATTCCCACACCATCGACATGAAATAACAAATATCTCAAGATGATAGGAGTGATTCAGTATTGTAACAGAGGAGATCAGATAAGCAAAGGATGTTTGACGAGAAGGATTTCTCTTGAACATATTGGCAACATGACTCCAGAGTGTGGCAACATTTTGACTAAAATGGGATCATAGGTCATGATGTAAAAAATCATTTTCGAATAGGAGGAAAATGGATTTTCCAAACACATAGAGGCAAAATTATGAATGAAGGATATCCCCAACCCGATACAAACTGCAGATGAGTGTCATGCTCAGAAGCAACAAGCTGCCCAAAATACACATAGGATGTTCACTTTCACTTTCATTTTTTTCCTCTGTTATTTCTAATGAGTACCTATTTATTTTTTATAGCCATTGTGAAGAGGATAGCATATGCTAAGCATATAATTTCATTCTTCGAATAAATCCATCCTAGTAATTAGAGCGAGCCCTAGGAAGGACGAACACGGTTTTGTAATGGTGACAAGTCTTTTAATATCGTTTAATCTTTAACGAGTCAAACGAAAGGGTAACTCGGTAACTTTTCACATTTAAGGAGTTTGAAAAGAAATGAAAAGAAAACTCCATCATGTCCCTTTTTGTAAATTATCTCTCGAATCCGAAAAGGTAAAAAACAATACCCGAGAGAACCTCTTGACCATGTTCGATCAAGGTATTCCTTTTTCTTAAATAGTGAACCTCAGCCCGAAAAAGGGATAGACGTATACTGAGACTACATCAATTCATTTACTTTAACGAGTTCTAAATGAAAATTACTCAGCAATATTTTCATTTTTCGTGAGTCAGAAAAGAGCTAAAAGTTGACTTCTGGGGAGTTCCTTTTCCGTTTATTTTTTAACGAGCCTGAAAAAGAGATAAAATAAAACTCGTTTGCATCAGAAGTAATCACCAACACTATAAAGATCTTGTCACTGCACAAAAAACAAAAAATATCACTCTATCAAGGAAAAATAATAAAATATTGGTGAAAATATTTTCAAAAATCCATAAATAGACAAAAATTAAATTCATTTTCACCTTTCTATTTTGAGTAAATTACAGAAGTGCATTTTATCTATTTTTCCTCCGAACTTCAGATCAGTGGTGCAGTAGATCCAGGACATCATCCAGCGATCTGATAGTGCCAGGTAAGAGCTCAAACTCTCCTCTTCATTTTAATTCCATTCTTTAAGTGTTTAGCTTTAGAAATTTAGATATGGGGGGAGGATTTCAAACTTCAAAATCGCCCACATCTAGCTCAGGTTCGAGCTATCGGACTTGCGTTGGTCACGCTTAGACCATTAGGGCAGCGCGCCGCAAGTGTTGAATTAATTCAGAAAATTGTGCTGCCCGCGGGGAGGATTTTTAAATGAGAATTCCACCCATTTCCAACGGATTATTTCCAAAACTACTCTGATGAAAGCTCCTAAAATGTCATTTGAACATGTTTTGCAGGTGATTTCAGTAGAAATGGTCATCGAATGGAAAGAAAGAGGCCACGAGGTGGAAGACCACCAAGCACTCCAAGACCAAAATTGCATAAATGCATTGCACAATTGCGGATTACTGAAGTTATTCCAAACATCAGGTTTGAGAGCTCAACTGGAGCTGCTTCAGTATTTGATTGGACTGTGGGACTTATATCGACAGATATTCATAATTAGAGACCAGGAACTGGAATTATATGTCATGGAAATATATTTCATTATAGGCTTATTTGGGAGAGGGGATAGGATCCAACTCTCTAGAGCTCGCGTAGGAAGTGAGAGCATGGGTATGCTTATTCAGAAACACTGTGCTGGGGCTAAGAAGACTGAGAGTGGGAAGATAGAGATATCCTCTATTAGATTTATTCCCTTATGCACAATCCTACACTACATTACTCGAGTGGATGGAGCCCACGCGTTGCATGAGGCAATGAAATCCTTATTCCAGTACACAGTGGATTGTCTGGCCCCTACTATGTTCACCTGGTGCAAGTGGTTATTGGCCAACATGAATATCCAATTGAACAAGTGCAATACAAGTCAACTAAAATAGTTTTGGTACAATTCCATATTGGTTACCTTTTTTTTTGGAGAGAGTACCTTTGTTCCAGTATCAGCAGTTGGAGATCCATGATCCAAACCCGAGAGACTCGAGGCTAATGAGGTGGTGTGATATCATGCCTTGTTAGGGCGAGGGCCAGCAAATGCATTTCCCTATAGTGTTTTTTAGCTTTTTGTGTTCTCAACTCATTGTGGTTGAGGACTATGCATACGCAGGCATCAAATTTAGGGGAGACCCAAATCTACCCATTCTGCCAGGCACACAATGGACTGATGCAAGTAAAAAAAAAAAATTAACGTTTTTTACTTTTTGAATGTTTTTGTCATGTATTTTGAGATCTAAACGTATGATGGTTTTACGGATATGTGTCCTCATAGACCACCAGGTATGTCACTGATCGCGAGGAGGGTATATCACCCGGTGGAGGATATTCCCTATGAGGAGGGTAGCTCGCCCAGTGGAGGATATTCCCTACGAGGAGGGAGCAGATCCGTTAGTCGATATAGAGTGGAACTTGGTAGGCCTCATGACAGGCACCCCAAATTATGCTACCTTTGATGATATTCCTCTTCGCTTTCAGAGGCATACAGTAAATGATACATAGTAATTTTTCACCATGCTTATTTTCGTGTCCTTGATCCTGAAATGCCCCATGACGAATCATGTGCAATGTTTCAATCATCAAGAAATATGCTAACATACCCCCTTGAAGATCCAAATAAGACTTCCTTGAAATATTACTGAAGAAACTTGGTCAAATTTCTAGTTTTCTTGGTCTTCGCTCTTCCTGGAGCCATGAATCCGCTGATTTCCTTTTCCCATTTATGGCCCAGCGTTGTCAGCGCCCTAATTTCTTGGAAAACCACACTAATCCCCTTTCTAGCAGTTCTTCCTAAAATGGAGGAGAAGCTTCAACCTCTAGAAGCTCAAGGGTGGTGAGTTGGTTGTTGAACAGAGATTATAAGGTCGAGCTCTCTCATTTTAAAGCCTTGATCTCATCAATGGGGGATCATCCCTTAGAAAGTGGGCCTTCCTCCTCCTTTCATGGGCTCCCAACCTCCTTATACTTAATCTCCCTTAAACTTCCTAATTCTGAAAAATAAATGCTAAATGAATAGAATGAAAATGAAAAGGAGGTTTAGAGCTCTTACCTGGCACAAACGGATCCATGAATGGTGTCCCAGATCAGCCGCACCACTGATTTTAAATTTGGAGGGAAAATGGAAAAAAATCTCTTCTCAAAATGGAAAGGTGAAAATGATTTTGTTTTTTGGTCTATTTATAGATTTTTGAAAAAACAATTCCTATATTTTAATATTTTTCCTCGATATCTATGATGTTTGCTGTTTATATGCAGTATAGGACTTTCACACTATTGATGATCGTTTCTGATGCAAACGAGTTGAATTTTGTCTCTTTTTAGGGATCGTTAAACATTTATGAAAAAGGAACCCACCTGGAGTCAACTTTCAGCTCTTTTTTTACTATCGAAAAATGAAAATTTTGTCGAGTACTTGTCATTTCGAACTCATTAAAGTGCATGAATTGACGTTGTCTCAGTATACGTTTACCCCTTTTTCAGGCTGAGATTTACTATTTACGAAAAATAAATACCTTGATCAAACATGGCCAAGAGGGTATCCCGGACATATTTTTCTACCTTTTCGGATTCGAGAGACGATTTACGAAAAGGGACATGATGGATTTTTCTTTTTGTTTCTTTTCAAACTCCCCAAACATGAAAATTTGCTGATTTTACCTTTCGTTGGACTTGTTAAAGATTAAATGATGAAATACTTGTCACCATGAAGAGACTGAGTTCCTCCTTCATAGGGCTTGTTAAAATTACTACGATGGATTCATTCAAATAATGAACTTACATGCTCATCATATGTTATCCTCTTCACGTTGGCTATCAAAAATAAAGAGGTACTCATTAGAAATAACAGGGGAAAATTGAAACTGAACATCCTATGTGTATTATGGGCAACTTGTCGCTCTAGAACATGACACCCATCTACAATTCATGTTAGGTTGGGGACATCCTACAATCGTCACTTTGCCTCCATGGGTTTGGGAAATCCAATTGCCTCTTATCCGGTTACCAATTTTTTCAATATGACCTATGATCCTATTTGAGTCAAATGTTTCCACACTCTGGAGTTGTGTCGCCAATATGTTCAAGAGAAGTTCTTTTTGTCAAACACCTTCTGCATATCTGACCTCCTCTGTTACAATCCCAAATCACTCCTTTCATCGTAATATATATGTTGTTACATGTCAATGATGTGGGAATCCTTATGGCCCTCCTTTGACAAATCACTTTCTGTCGACTTCAGCTCATTATCTGGGAAAGTGGTTTAGAAAATTCTTTCAGTACCTTGGAGCTTGCATGCCTCAATGGAAATTTCTTCATGTTTGACGAGAGGTTCACATCATTGGCCTTCGATCGAATGATTCTTCAAGTGTTCGACTTCAACACATCCATTCACACTTGTAGATTGTGTTTTTGTACCTTGAGGTACATCTTCATTATTGGTGGTCTCTCTCATGCCTGTTAACAGTTCTCATCATTGGTCGGTAATCAAGTGGTTTCTACCATGTTCGACACCAGCACATTTATTCACGTGGTTAGATTTGTACATTGGGTTGATTGAGATCGCAGTGAAGACCCTGGGTCATGTCTGATTTTTTGTCCAGGCTGGGAGGAGTTATTAAGTATTCATGATTGTATACATGATCCTATCTATAGGGATGGTTGCATCCATACTGTAAATCCATTTCTATGATCTCTTTTAGACGAATGGCTATGTTCCATTTCTATGATCTCTTTTAGACGGATGGCTGCATTCCATTTCTATGATCTCTTTTAGACGGATGGATGTGACCATACCATGGGCTCATGTTTCATTTGATGCCTAGTGCAACATTATGTGGTTAGGCATATTTATACCAGAGATGTCATATATTGTAAATGTTTGATTTGGAAAGTTCTGCAAAGGTGGTCTGCGTTCTTTGCCTTGGTTCATAAAGCATTCAGCCATCACTCCCTATTATGCCTTCATGATTTAGGGGGCATCTGCTACACATTAATTTGTCACCGTGCTCATTTTCCCGTCCTTGATCCTAAAATGCACCGTGACGAATCTTGTGCAATGTTTCCATCATTAATAAATATGCTAACATATCCCCTTGAATATCTAAACAAGACTTCCTTGAAATATTACTGAAGAAACTTGGTCAAATTCCTAGTTTCCTAGGTTAGCGCGCTTCTTGGTGCCATGACCACGTTGATGTCCTTTTCCCAATTTTGGCCCAGCACTGTCAGCACCCTAATTTCTTGGAAAATCACGTTGATCCCCTTTCTGGAAGTGCTTCCTCAAATGGAGGAGAAGCTTCGACCTCTAGAAGCTAAAGGGTGATGATTTGTTTGTTGAACGGAGATGATAAGGTCGAGCTCTCTCATTTTAGAGCCTTGATCTCATCCATGGGGGGTCATCCCTTAGAAAGTGGGCCTTCCTCCTCCTTTCATGGGCCCCCAACCTCCTTCTCCTTGCTATAAATTCACATCTCTCATTCCCCCAAGTTTATATCTTGGTTGATCATTGTCAAACTCGTCTAAACTCTCATCCCTTTGCATGCTTGCATCATGATTAAGCCTAAGTGCACGGGAGAATGAATTCTTTTGAGTTGGGTTAAGGACTCATATTTTTACCTAAGGACGCCTCCAACATCAAGCCCTAGTTGTAAGCTCTCCTTTTGTAATTTATCAATAATAAATGTTTTCTTTCTATATTTTTCTACATGATTATGCGAATATTTTGGTACTCCTTGATATGTTAGATAGCTAGTGATTACATCTATTATATATTGTATCACATTTGTTATTGTCTCCTGATCATCAATAGGTATTCGCACACCATCAGCAGCAGGAAGCGAGCCTACAAGGATCGTGGATCGAGGTCACCATCAACGAATCAATTTATTTATCTTTCCTCTTTGCGTTGTAAGAATTAGTTAAGAAAAATTATGTTACAAAGAATCTCATGTTGCTAGACCCACTCTAGGGCTAGACAGATCGCCTCTGTCTACAGAGGGGATTTATCTTGACAACAGTCGGTGTTGGATTTATCTTGAAAATAGTCAGTGTTCCAGGCATAATGCGTCACTTACCCTAACGAGTGATCCAAGTGGTCACTTGCTATCACGAGCACCATGTGGGCGGATAGCAGCCCTATGTTTACATTTTTGTATTAATGTAGGCTCAGAGAACCATTTTTGTCATAGAACACATATTTTTTGAGATTTTTATATAACACACTCGATATATATATATATATATATATATATATATATATATATATATATATATATATATATGTTTCTAGGGCTACTTGTGCATCATAATGATGTATTGGTTTTTACATGTTGCACAGATGTCTAGGGCTACTTGTGCATCATAATGATGTATTTATTTTTACATGTTGCGCAGATGTCTATCTAATACATGATTTGCTAATGTATCCGTTAATGTGTTTAAACGTCTTGGAATATGTTGATATGTAATAAAATCAAAATGTCTTTCCAATAATCGAACACACAGATACATACACAAAATTTGAGGATTTTGCACAGAATAATGGCTATTTAACTGTAACACAATGAGTTGTGAGTCTAATTTAACAACCAAATATCTAATCCCTAGATCAATTGCATCTGATAATAGCTCAATAATCGCACTATATTGGGCAATATTGTTATTTTTTCGACCCAAACAAATGCCTTGTAAATTAATCAACTCGCCATCAAGGGAAAAGAGTGTCCATGCTATGGAAGACAAGTTTCATGTGCTACGGAAAGTGCCATCAGCAAAACCGACGTAATGATTCAATGGCATTTGCAAACCAAGTGGAACACAAGGTGAGTAGAGGAAACATGTCTAAAAAGCAAACAATCAAACCAAAAATCCAATCAAAGCACACTAATGAATAAAACATTAATGTACAAAGCATCACACCCGTGATCAAGCCTAATACGTTTTTAAATAGAGCTCATTTCGAGGCTCAGCCAACTGGTCACTTTCATAATCTGCCATCTCATAGGCTCCTCTTCCCAATACTCATTAAATGATATGGGTCAAATGCCACATTGTCTCTAGTTTCTCAACTCCCAATTTATCGTGGGCTTAGTCGTAATGAAGGACCAAGTCACCTTCAGAGAAAATGCGAGGTTGACGAATTTGTCATATTGAGCTTTAGCTCATCTTTTTTGTGCTTCAATGACTAAAGCAACAAGTCTTTAAGTCTCATCAAAACACTCGAGGTGAAGCAAACATTCCTCTTCTAGTGGAGTACCACGAAGTAGTTCGATGGCTAGATTCAGAGAAGGAATTTCACACTCGATTGCGAGCATAGAAAATTTTAGGGGCGAATTTTCGCCCATGGGAAAAATTAAAGGGTTTTAAATTTTTATTAGGCGAATTTTTTGTATCATAGTATATTATTTCAAATCGCCCCAAATTTATTTTATAAAAAAATTACGTCTAGAGGTTAGCCCACCTTTTTTTAACGGAGAGGGTAAAAAAATAAATTTATATTTCAAATCGCCCCAAATTTATTTTATAAAAAAATTAGGTCTCAATTTTAGCCCACCTTACCTTAAGGGAGAGGGTAAAAATATTAAATTTATATTTGAAATAGTCCCAAAATTACAAGAATATTTTGTTACATCATCTTCAAATTCACACAATCCATAATGTCAATTTCCCTATTATCTTTAAATCTCTATCTTAATGGAGAAATAAATTGTTTACCGCTCTTAGCCCACCTTTTTTAAGGGATAGGGGGAATTAAAGCCCTTGACAGGTCCGGATTTAAGATGGATCTAGGTAAAAATAAAAATCACACTATGTGAAAACAATTTTACTTGATCAAACTAAAATAAAAAAATAACATTAAAATAAAAATAATTTCATGGTATTGACACATGGTATGAGAACCCATGGTATTTACCCATGGTATTCATGTGGAACATAACATATTTAAAGGGTAAAATTAAACCAACCTAGATCCATCTTAACTTAGGATCTACCAAGCCGAGAGAGAGATATCAGATATCAAATAGCTTGTGATGCAAACCTATTTTCACTGAGTGAAAATAAATTTGAACCCTTTTGAGGTTTGGTGGATCCAAAGTTAAACTAGATTTACACTGGTCACATTTTATAAGCCTAGATGATGCTTCAGAAGTGGGTATGTTTTTTTATGTTATACATTCCTAGATGAGGCTTTAGAAGTGGGTATGTTTTTTATGTTATACATTTTATTTTAAAACATTGTTAGGAGCGGTAAACAATTTATTTCCCCATTAAGATAGAGATTTAAAGATAATAGGGCAATTGACATTATGGATTGTGTGAATTTGAAGATGATGTAACAAAATATTCTTGTAATTTTCTCAGAATGTTCGATTTCATGGAATATTTTCCCTCCTCCATGGAATTCCTAATTCTGACATCTCGAGGGTAGACATTTTTTTAACAAAATATTTTTGTAATTTGCACAGAATGTTCGATTTCATGGAATATTTTCCCTCCTCCATGGAATTCATGCAAGACGAGACTCCTCCTTTAACTGAGCCTCATGAGTAGCAGACTCTTCTCTGGGAAATGAGTCATCTTAATTTCAGTAATTTTAGCTGACCTTTACTTTCATTTGAATACCTTTATTGAAAATATATAATATCAACGAGTTAAACATCATTTTAGCAAAATATTATTGAAATTTAAACTAAAATATTATATTTTCTGAAAAATAAATCTAATTAAAAATTAAACTTTGGAAATTTTATTTTTAGCAATGGCACATTGTTTTTCACCCTAATCTCTTCAAATTTTAACTGCATTGGCTTCAAAATTTGCAGGTATACATTGTGTTTTTTATGCTAAAAGTGATATGAAGGGTTGTTTAAAAATGAGATCATCATAAAAAATTTCTATGATGGGACCCGTCAAATTTAACCCCTAAAGCCATGGATTTTAAACCTTCACAATTTACAACCTTCAAATAAGTCTAGGTGGTGTTATTAACTTCTTTTTTACTTTATTCTTAGTTTCTTAAATAATCTCTAATTATTTTATATATATATATATATATATATATATATATATATATATATATATATATTTTATGAAAATTATGAAAACATTTCCTTAGAAAGTAAGGAAATAATGATTCTACATATGTATTTTTTTTTTTTTATGAAAAATATGAAATGCAATTCTAGCTATTTTTCATTTCTTGAAATGTATCTTTAAATACATACAAAGCTAGATTCTACAATTCCAAAAAAAATTACTAAAAACTAAAAAGTGATTTTATCATAAATAATAAGAAAAAAAACAAAAAAAATTATAGTTTCTAATTAAAACACGGGATACTTTTAATTCAAATAAAATATAACCTCAATCCCACACATAAAGTTATCTATATATTTTCAAAAAAAAATTAAAATATTTTAACCAATTCCAATAAAATTTGTAAGGAAAATATATAATAATTTTAACACATAACCTTAATCTTATTAAAAAATAATAATAATACAACCACAAAATAACACTGAGTTTGAAAAAACTAACCCTATTTGAGGTTTTCACCACTTCTACCTAATTTGATAACCAAAATGGGAGGGAATCCCACATTGTTCTTCCAATAAAAAACATCCAATACCATTGTAAAGTCTGTTACTAATAATTTTAGAGGTTATTAAATTAAGAAGCATGAATTTTTAAGGAATAATCTTCCAAATCCAACAACGGTCTTATCATTCATACGAGCACATTATTAAATTTAAAAGAATTACTTGACAAATGTTTCAAGGGTGCATACAAAACTTCCCAGTTACTGCAGGATCAAACATAGGCATAAACTCAGTAACGAAGTTGTCGAGTTACACAAGAGATCTATTAAGTTATTAAAGAATCAAATGTAACGTAGTTGTCCAATTACACAAGATATCTATGATAATACATAATCTCTAAATAGCGGCATACTAAATATTCACTGAATAAGGAAAAAATGAGATAGCTTTAATTATCTGAGTCTTCACCACCTTCTTTGTATCTGAATATCTGCAGTACAAAAGTGAGTTATCCATCACCTCCCTTTATTTTTAGTTTTGGTGGCCTTAGGTTCCCATCTAGGTGCAGAGGGAACAATTCGAGCAATTCTCCCCTCTTTTCATATTCTGTTCAAATTGCTAGTCCCTGCTCATTAAATAAAATGTATTAAATTGGAATTTGAACAACGTATTTGAGAACTTTGAAAACTATAATATGAACAACTTATTTGAAAATTTTGAAAATTGGTTGTTGAATGGGGAAAATTCATGTGCATATATGTTTGAAATCAATAATAAAAGCAAAGGAATTTGGATGCAAATGTAATATCTGACAGCTGAAGAGGAAAAGTATGTAACAAAAGAAAATATTTGATTTAAATTTTAACACTGAAGGCTCATTGTAATTCTTGAATAGGTTGGAAATGTAATAAAGAAGAACTAGCCTAGCCAATTATTTGACTTGGCTTTTCATTTTAACTGTAGTTTTCTCAATATTTTCGTAATCCGATAGATATGGACAAAGTTAACTGCTAACTGTTTAACTTTGTGCATATCCATCAAAATTTCGAGAACATTTCGAAACTTGAAATGAGTTATGCTCAAATCCCTTTGAAAACAACTTGGATCGCTTTCTTATGCATTTAACAAAATATTTCCCTATTAATATCCAAATCATAGAAATTGAGAATCGATAATCTACTTACTTGAGATAAAAATGTAGCTATATTCATCGAAGTCTTGCAAATAATGTTGCAGGTTGGGGCTGAAAATAGACAACGCCACAAAATAAGAATTTTTTAGGAAAATAGTTAAAATTATTGAAAAACATAAACAAACAATGTAGAGTTTACCAGGGGTTGAAGGGGTGCAGGGTGGCCCCAAAGAGAGCTCTGTGATTTCCTTCTCATATTGAGAGGACTCCTGCATGGAAATTTTTTGTTCTTTCTGTCTCTTGCTGCAGTGAGTGTTTTGAAATCAATAAAAAGCACTATTTTCTTCCACATCTCTGTAGGGTTTGAGTAAACTCACAATATGTGGGACCTCATCTAGAGTAGGGTTTGAGTAAACTCACAATATGAATTACATAGAATATGGCAGGGTTATCTAGATGCGTAAAGACCAAGTTTGTGAAAAAAGAATTTATTTGGTTCAACATCACATGCCTTTGGGGGTGCCTTTCCAATTAATTTTCCATTGGGATGTGATAAGTCATTTGTGGTAAAACATAATAAAAACATGCAAAAATATTTTCAATAGTGTATAACAAGAACCTAGAGCAACATTACCCGTGATTTTTCTTTTCCAAAACATGGAAAATTGTATATCATAGTTTTTAAATAAACATTTTTCTTATTATTAATATGTTTCTATACATTGGTAACGAATCACTAATATTTTACAATGTTTTCTAATTCTTTAGAAGATTAACCAATAATTTTCAATATTTTATAACCTAGTGAAAAATTCGCCAATATTTTAGAAATTTTAATAATTTCGTGAAAGATTCGCCAAAAAATTATATATGTATATTATACTAATGAAACAATATACTAAACATTTTTTTATATACCATGGGGATTCGCCCATTTATTATAAATATAAATTTGGGGGGTTTCTTAAAAATTTCCTTGATCGCGAGTGTGGCCTCTAGACCATACACCAATTGGAATGGTGTGAATCCAGTGGCAGTCTTAGTGGAAGTTAGGTAAGCCCACAGAGCTGAGAAGAGCATGAGATGCCAATCTTGTTTGTGTTTCCCGATGGTTCGTTGAAGCATGGTTATAAAAAAATTGTTAACAGCTTCAACCTGGCCATTGGCCTATGGATAATAAGGAGTGGAAATATCATTATGTAGCCCCAACTCAGCAACGATCTTTGTCATCATATGATTACGAAAATTAGAGCCATGATTAGTGAAAATCACTTTCAAGACACCGAACCGAGCTATGACATGATTAAACAGGAATTGTACCACAGTTAGACCGTCATTATTGTATGTGGGAATCACTTCAACCCATTTAGTGAAATAATCAATGGCGACGATAATATAACCTTCCCCCCAGCCAAGCAAGGGTTACATGTCATGAAATCTATGCCCCATTTCTCCAATGTTCTGATGGTCACAACTAGGTGAAAGGGTGAGGGTGGGGTGCATTTTTTCCAAGAGTATATTTGGCAGTCATGGCATTTTCAGACTACAACAATGCAATCTTTAAAGATAGATGACCAAAAATATCCAGCGTGAAGGATTTTTTGGGTGGTAACATAATTGAACATGTGACCACCACAGGCCCCGGAGTGGCATCCATTTAGAACTTTCTCATCTTCCTTGAGATTCAAACATCAACGGAGGACGAATTCAACACTAATGTGATATAAAGTGTCTCCAACAATACGGTAAGGTTGGTACTAGTAACGAATCTGTCGTCACTCAAAGTGTGATAGCTCTGGCTAAAAAGTTTGGGTCTGGAGATAAATTATGATGTCCTTATACCATGGATCAAGATTGATGAGAAAGAGTGATTCATCTGGAATCGACTCTTCAAAAGGAGTGGGATCAACCGCAGTGGCAAGATCGCAAATCAACTCGGAAAAAACAAGGGATTTCTTAGACTTAGTGGCAGTGAACTCTAACTGGAATTATTGAGGATGAAAATCCATTTCGAGTGCTTTCCTCCAAGAAACTGACGCATTGGAATGTAATTCATGGGGTTACAATCATAAATCACTAAAATTTTACGCAGGATAATGTAATGACGAAAACGTTGAACATCATGGACAAAAACCAGCAAGAGTTTCTCTACATGAGCATAGCGGTTCTTAGCATCAAAGATATTGTGGCTCAATTAGCACACTACATTATCTAAAACATAGTCATCATCCTTAACAAACACCATACCAATAATTTTGTCTGCAGCATCCAAATACAGGAAGTAGTCGCGGTGATAATTAGGAGGATGCAGTAGAGGAGCACTGATGAGGGATCATTTTAAAGCATTGAAAGAGCTTTGGGAAATTTTGTCCCATATGAATGGGATTCCCTTTTTCAATAAGCAATTAAAACCTTTGGAAATTTCAGTGTAATTTAGTACAAATCGATGGAGGAAATTGGATTTCCCCTACAAGTTTTGCAGTTGATGAACAGAAGAGGGAGGAGGAAAATTGATGATTGCATCTACTTTAAGAGGGTCGATGTGAATACCTTATTTGGACACCATGAAACCCAAGATTTTACCATATTCGACGCAAAAGACACACTTATGAGGGTTCAACCTGATATTATAGTGCTAACAACAAAGAAAGATGGCTCTGAGGTGTTCCGGGTGATCTCAACATTTTGCGGAATGAGCAGGAAGGTCGTCGAGGTATGGTTGAACTATGTGTTTGATGTCATGAAAAGCATACGACATATCCCACTTGAGGGTGGCCTCGGCATTATTTACGTTAAAAGGGATATTTTTGCAGGCAAAGGTCCCCCATGGACAGATAAACGTGGTTTTGTTCTGATCAGCGGTGGAAATTTTGATCTGGTTATAGCCAAAAAAACGTCCATAAAGGAAAAAATCTCACTCCCAGTGCACTCATCAATGATTTGGTCGATAAAGGGAGTGGGGTAATTATCGTTAAGACACGCTCGATTGATATCGCGGTAATCAAAACAAACACGGATGGTCCCTTGTTTGTTAGTAACGGGAACAATATTGAAGACCCAATCTGTCAATGGTATGGGATAAATAAAACCGGTTTTGAGAACTTTTTCAACTTCACCCTTTATGGTAGTAGTTTTTCTTGGGTGCACAGGATGAAGTTGTTGACGGACAGGCTTCGAGTCTATATAGGTAGGGATTTCGTGCACCATAATACTCAGAACAATGCTAGGAATATCTTCATATGACCACGCAAATACATCTTGGAATTCCTAGAAAATCTCTGTGTAGATCTTGATCTCGTCCGAGAGAACAAGATGCACCAATGTGAACATTCTCGACAATCCCTGGTTTGACAAAGATGTTGATCAAAATGGTTGGAGTAATATTTCCCATGTTCCCTTTAGACAACACTTCATGAATCAGGATGGGATTCTAAAATGGTCCAGTCGGTACAGACTAAGCATGGGATTCCAGACAGGCGGAGATTTCACCTAAGGTTGGGAGAAACGAGGAAAAATGATGTTCATCATCCCACGAGGTTTCTTCAAGAGACATTACCTCCACGATACTTTCGTCACTGGGGAAAGTCTCATTCAAGGGATCATCATATTCCTAAGAACCAAACCAGGGAAACTACACATAAGTGTCCAAAGAAGAAACCAATCGGTTGTTGGTTTCAGATGTAGCCTCAGAAGCCATAAGAATGCTCTGATACATTTTTTCAACAGAGCTCAAAGGCATAACGTCACCAAATATTTCAAGTTGGTCGGGACTAGGAACAATCCATGGATCATGACCAGATGATATCATATTGATAGTGGCGAAATTCGGAGGTGGGAGTGGAAAAATGCCCATAAGGGACGAGTCTTTGAATAGACTCGACCCTATGTTCTCATAGGGGGTAGTGGTATTCCAAACATATGGGATGTTTCGTGTTGAATAATTAGAGGAAAAGAAAGCTAACTGATCAACAATCATGGTTTGTCCTTGATGAGGAAAGCGGAGGACACGAAAAAGGGTGGGGGACCATGCAAACCATGGCATGAGTCCAACTGCATCCAATAAGGAGGTTATAATTCAAGTTGTCGTCTACCACCTCAACTTCTAAATTCATCGTATTTCCCTACAATAGGATGGGAAAATATTTGAGAATACCATACGGCTGAGAGCCTCTACTGTCGAAAGCTTCCAAAGTATTCAGGTGTTGGCTCAATGGAGGAGAACCGATGGATTTCCAACAAGCGATAGACATGATGCAGGTCGAAGTGCCTTCATCAATAACAATCCTATAAATGGTTTTCCCCATTATGGTAACTTGAATTAGAAAAGCTACCTAAGGTGGGAGGTGAGGAACAAAGTCCTCAAGATCTAAATTAATAAGATTGGTATCTACTGGATCAATCCCTCCAATGGCTGACGATAGTGCCTTCCATTGTGATAGACGCGAGTGAAGTACTTCCAAATTCGACATCGTCAAATGTGCTTGAGCTAGATCCTCTACAATATTGTAGTGTTGCAGAGCTCTCGCATTTGGATTATAAGACTATTTCCGAAGAACACCTTTTGGAGCTGTTTGGACGATCGAATCACTACTAGGTCTCTCAATCTCGAGAGAACCAGAATTAGGAGGAGTGGAAGAGGAAGGGTGATCTGCGACTCCTGGTTCCATGGGAGCTTTGGATGGATTGCGGTAGTTTTTTGATCCCATGGTAATAGAGATAGGTTATGTGCGACCTATGAAAACTTGAGAGTTTCCAGATGATTGGGGTTGATCTACCATCTGCATTTGTTGAGAAGGGAAAGGCTCTTTCAAGACAGCTGGAGTCCTGGTGGTGATCTTCAGAAGACGAATAACTCCGACACACCGAGGAAAATCCTTGGTGTAATAATTATCATCACATATTAGACAAGGATATTTGGGCTTGCACATTGAAGAATCGTCACCAGATGCCTTTTTCGAATCCTGTTTAGGGTTGTCGGATTTGGATCTTCCTTTACCCTTTTTCTTACCTTTCGAGGATTTCTTTGTTGCGGTACATTAGACAACATTTACCTCAGAGGCTTACTAGGATTCTTATGGTTACCAAAAGGAGTGGAAGGTGTAGCAGCACTAATGGAATTAGACTTCAAGGAAGCTTTGGGTGCACTACTATCAGCATGGGCCATTTCCCCGATAACGTCGTCAACTAGAGGCGTAGCAAGAGACTGAGATGATGTCGGATCAGTTGAAGGCTGCAGAACGTCAGGTAGGAGTTCATATAGAGTTCTAGATTGGGAATAAACCAAAACGATGTATTGACCTCTGCCAATGACTTCCTCTTCCATGACATATCCACCCATGGAAATATCTTTAGCAACCTTTGGAACGAATTATTTCGTAAACCATTCAGTCAGAAACTGATCGGGGATCTTGAATTTTATGAGGTGATGGTGACTCTGACATTTGTGAATGTGATCTGAAATGTGAGTATATGTTGACTGCTGCAATGAGGTGAGGAGGTGGGTGTCGGTTTCATACCGGATAGGTAACTTGAAGTGAGTAAGGAAAGCCATAGCCAAGGAGTTAAAATCAAAGAAAATGCCTTGAGGGAGCTCAATATACTACTTGGCCACAGTACCAGTCAGAGTGTGCTAGAAAATATGAAGATGAATTCAATCATCAACCAAAGAGTTAGAAGAGCAACAAAAGTGGTATGTCATGACATGGGTTTGGGGGTCTTCCCCATACTTGCCTTCAAATTTAGGACAATCTCCCGGGATTTTGGTCAGAAATGGCGGCCAACGCAACTGATGTTGGATGGATTTATTTGTAATCTTTGACACATCTGTCATTCCAACATATCCAAAAATGGCAGGGGAGGATGATGAGGATAAAAAGGTCGAGGGTTCCAACCTGGTTGATATGGATTCTTCCCCCAATAGGGAATATTTTGTCCTAGATATGCATACTGCCCCCATTGTTGGTAAGGACCTTGTTGTAGCTGCTACTGAATGTAAGGACCCTATTGGGGTTGTTGATATGGCCCCTGCTTTATTTGGGGTTGCGGACATATAGGGTCCAGGGTGAGGTTCTTGCTGAACATGAGGTCCAACCTGTGGTCCCTATTGAACATGGGGTCCATCCTATGATCCTTGTTGAACATAATGTTTAGCCTGAGGTCCCAATGGGGCATGCTGGTACTAAGGAATCTGCTGATATTGAGCACCAGGTTGGGGTTGTTTGTATTGACCTTGAGGAAGTGGTTGGTATTGAATACCAGGTTGATTGGGGTGAGGAACAGGTTGACCTAGAGGGAGATTCAGACCAGTTTGGGTGTAAGGACCAAACTGAGGGTTAACAGCACCTGCGAGAAGCTGAGGCCATTGGACGTACTACTGAGAGGCATTTTGTCGAGGAACATATTAATATTGTACATTCAATTTTTGAACATATTGATGAGAGATTTTGGGTTGATAAACATACGAATATTGTACGTTCAGTTGTGGGAGAGGCTTCAAAACCTAGGAATACTGAACGTGGGGTTGTTGATATACCAATGTGGTTGAATTAGGTTTACCACTCAAAGGAATGGTTCCTACCATAGTGTTCGTCGGTTGTGAAAAAAATGTCCCACTTAGACTAGCATTAGGTTGTCCCGCCCTTGGAACGGATCGAAAGTTCAGTGGCCCTCCACCCGAGAGGGGAGGTACGTAAAGAGGATTAGACTACCCACAAAGCACAGAAAAAACCGTATATTTTCAACTCAATGGTGGAACCTCAATAATCATAGATGGCGAAAAGGGGGTAGAAGATCCTATCGAAACAGACATCTGACCAATAGTGATTGTAGGTCGAACAACAGGTTGAGACGTGGCGGTCACATTCAAGATGAATGGTCTGGAAGGCGGGGTAATGCTCGTTGACCAAATGGGATCCGAAAATAAATATGTGCCACCGGAAGCTTCTGAAACAATGCTTTGCAAAGAGGTATACCCTTTTCGAAGTGGATATGCAACCTCACTAAAGGGTATTTCGGCCACTACCTGAATCTTGAGGTGTGGGGCCAAAATTTTCGTCTTTAGAGGGAAACACAAATGAAATGGCTTACATAATGTAGGTGTCAATGGTTTCCTGTAGAGTACTCTGAGGAGCACTCACGAATGGGACATCATCAACATTGGATGCCATTTCATCGAGAAATAACTGACACACAGTAGAGCTAGACGCTACTGGATAAGCACGAAGGAGAATGTCAGGTTGGTCAAAATGACTATAATCATGTTGAGATGAGACTGCAATAAGATGAAAGAGCACATTCTCAAGAAAGATCGTAAACTGTGCAGATGGTTGAAGGATTTCTGGTTCAGAGTCTTCCAATTTCGACCAAGGAGAATCGTTAAGTGGTGGGCGAGATGAAATGGGTTGTACACTTATGACAATCCTAAGTTCGACACCTTGAGCTTCAAGGGGTCCAACTAGAAACTGGGGGACCTCAGGAGGAGGCTCTTGAGATCCTTCGGAGTAGGGATAAGGTGAATACAACGATTCAGCCACGATGACCTTTCAAGACAGGATCAAGAAAGGAGGAGGTGAAAATATTAAAATCCAAAATTTACCAAGCAATGATGAGGCTGGAGAACTGCACAGGTAAGATGTTTTCACGGGAAGTTACTTTTAGAATTAAACAAAAAATAAATAAATAAGGGTGTACTAGGCATAAAGTTTTACCAAGTATTCGTGAACTGTAATATACACTTTGGTGATAAATTATAGAAAAGATTACCAAGGACCTAATGTACTACATTCGATCTCCCTCAATGATGTGTTCAGTGTATCACATTTACAAGGTGGCCAACTAGGCTACCTATGGTATTCTTGCAACCTAATGGTGTCTCCCCAAATATACGCGACGGTACGTGGGAGTCCAGTTCGTAGTAGTGTTGTCTAATGTGTAACCATTCAGTGAGAGCACCCCAATATACTTATCATACATTAATATACTTCCATACATGGGATGAGATATCACCCCTGGATTGTAACGTAGACCGTTAGCGACGGCTCCTAGGTTTTATGACGCCAGAACATGTCTCTATCCTAGACCTCTAAATTTTCTTGTTAGTTCCAAATGCTCCTTCAGGTAAATTGGGTAAATTTTAATGTTGATGTTGAGTTAAGTTTCAGTGTTTGGCTCAAAATCGATGTCACTTGAATCCTATAATGCAGGCTAAATGCGAAAATAAAATCGTTCCATTTCAATGAAGTCTAAACTATTTAGGGAAGAGGTGCAAACAAAAGTGCAATTAGTGCAGTAAACAACGATGCCCCCCCAAACTAGTCCAAAACTATGAAATGCAATTCTTTCAAATCAAATTCACTTTCCCAAAAATGCAACTTATAGAAAAAATGAAAACATTTCTCTTTTCTAGTAAGATGCAAAAAATGAGACTTGTTTTTTACTTTTACTTTGAAGTGCAATCAAAATTAAAATTAGCAAAATGAATGAAGGAATGCAAAAAACATACTTTTCACTTTTCTTTCAACTAAACGGAAATCAAAATCGCTTTAAAAATACATGAATGAAATGTTTTTCATTCCTTTTTCAAAATTATAAAGAGAAGCCAAATCAAAGAACTAAAATGAAAATCACTTTTAGTTTTCTTTTGAATTTTGAAAAGCACACACTCCTCTAAACTCATAAATCAAACAATTTGTGATCTTATGTTTGACACTAAATTGAAGGTAAGATCAAAATGCAGTGATGACTAGTGCATATGAAAAAATACTTCAAACCAAGTCAGAAGCAATGTGGCAAAAGGTGTTTGGAATGGTAAAAAATACTCCAACTTCACAAGAAGTCAAAGCAACAAAAACACTCGTTTAAACAAGACAAACAAGTCAAACACACGGGCAGGAGGTCATTGAGACTCAATAGACATTCTTTAGGGGCCAGGACACACTAGAAAAACAAGGGGAAACCCCAACTTTTTGTAGATTTGAGATCAGCACTTCTATGATGAGAAGAAGGTTCTGAAAGACAAATCAACATGGTTGTTCTATATAGAACAACACTAGAAGTGCCACTGTGAAAACAGAAAACTCGTTGGGCGTTAAAAACAAGGAAAAACAAAAATTAGTTTCACACCAAAACTAGACCTGACATAGTGAAATGACTATCAAACCCTATGCAAACTAACAGAGACCTAAGAAAGCTTATATTTCAGTGATCGGTCAAACTGATCAGGGATCATTCCGGGAAAGGAAGGCTAAGAGGCTAAGCTCCCCAGTCAAGTCGCCAATTCTATTGTCAAGATAAATCCCCTCTGCGGGCAGAGGCGATCTCTCTAGCCCAAGAGTGGGCCTAGTAACTTGAGATAGTTTCTAATGCAAATCTTTCTTAGCTAATATTCAAAATGTGACAAGAAAGGAGGTAAAGGTACCTTTTCCTAATGTTATATTCGGACCCGTTGATTTTCACCTTGATCCACGATCCTTTTAGTCTCGCTCCTTGCTACTAGTGGCACACGAATACTAGTGGATGATCAACTGGAAACAACAAACGTAATCCAATATATAATAATCATTAAACATTAGCTATCTATCAAATCAAGGAGTACCAGAATTTTTGCATAAAATATTAGACAAATATAGAAAGAAAACATCATATTTTTTTTTTAATGAATCTAAAAGAGAGATCTTACAATCGAGGCCTTGATGTAGTGGAAGGATGGGGACCAATTTATAGGAAGGGAGAAGAGGTTGGGAGCCCATGAAAGGAGGAGGAAGGTCCACTTTCTAAGGGATAGACCCCCATGGATGAGATCAAAGATCTAAAATGAGAGAGCTCGACTCTATCACCATTGTTTAACAACTAACTCACTTCGTTGGAACTTCTAGAGGTCAAAGCTTCTCCTCCATTTGAGGAAACACTCCCAGAAAGGGATCAATGTGGTTTTCCAAGAAATAAGGGCATTGGCTGCGCTACGACAGAAATATCAATCTAACATCAGCACGAGCATGAAACTAGAAAATGCGCTGACCCAAAAAACTAGGTTTTTGACCAAGTTCCTTCAGTAATATTCCAAGGCAGTTTTCTTTAAGTCTTCAGGGGATGTCTTTACTGTTGAATATTGCAACAAGAAACAGTGAAGGAGGCATCCTGAAACATCATCCTTGATCCTAGTTGGAAAATAATCACCTAAACTAGGAGGGGCCCACACAGGTGATTTTTGTCGCAAAGTCTATTTTTAGACTATGTCTATTCTTAGACATGTCGGTCATATTCTGAGTTGCAGGATGTTATTTGTGGATGGTTGGTCAAGTTGGAAAAATAGATGGACTTCTGTTTTTAGACATATTGGGCAGAATCTATTCTTAGATTTCCATTCTAGAAATAGATATGTCGAATATTATTAGCTCTTAATAATATTTGGACTCTAAACATTATCTTATTCTCTTGGAGCACTTCAGTTAAGTGCATAGATGTGGCACAACAGCTGACAGAAGGAAATACGATATTCCTGAGGGTTTACTGGAGCTAATGCATGGAGGACTTTATTTAGAACTCATGTGACAGAGTTTGGTGGAGTTATAGAAGTAGTTGGTGGAGTTGTATTTAGTTTAACTCAGTTAGACTCAGTTGAGCTAGTTGTATCTAGTCTAACTGAGTGATACACTAGTGAGAGTGGAGTGAATTAATTACTTAATTAATTCACAAATAATCTCATTAATCAACTGAACAATACATCAGTTAACTACAGTGCATGGAAATTTCAGTGGAGACCAGTGGAGAGATAGGTGAAAGCGCAAGTGTGACCATCGGTTGTGACTATAGTGATGCATTGATTGCATCCAACACTCAGTGGAAATGCCTATGAGGATTGTGCAGTGCAAGATTGATGGATTCGAGTTTATTCAGAGCCATTCTTCAGCAGGGATTGTGCAATAGAGGTAGGCTAGCAGGTGGCAGAGATCGATCCATGGATTTGCAAGATCGGGCCTGATTAGTGTGTAGCGATTGTATTGTACTGAGAGCTTGACATGTTCAGCTTTGTATGAGGATTATTACATGATCTCTATGACATATATTATATACAAATAGTTGTGGTTTTCAGCTTCAGGATTTCCCGTTAAATCACTGTGTTAATGTGTGTGAATTTTTATGGTTTCATGTGTGCATTGCAATTGATTTAATTTCCGCATGTGATGATAAATGGTGAAATAGATTATGTATTGTGCATGAAGTTAAAATAGTGTGTGATCAGGAGAATCTTGGATATATAACACATAAGTTATATAATTTCTACATTTACATATTTCTCCATCGTGGAAGCATTTCACAGGGTCTGTCACAAGGCACTTCAGGATCAGGGACAGAAAGTGATCATGGCGACAAATTACTGTGTAACATGGAGTTTTCTTTTTTGTTTATTTTCAAACTCCCTAAACATGAAAAAGACACCGAGTTATTCTTCCATCGGACTTGTAAAAAATTAAAACGGAAAATACTTGTCACCATGACAAGACCGAGTTCCTACTTCCTAGTGCTCGTTAAAATTACTAGGATGGATTCATTCAAATAATGAACTTACACGCTCAGCATATGTTATCCTCTTCACGCTGGCTATAAAAAATAAAAATTTACTCGTTAGCAATGATGTGGGGAAATTGAAAGTGGAACGTCCTATGTATTAGGCAGCTTTTCGCTCTTGAACATGACACTCATCTGCATTTATGTCGAGTTGGGGATATCCTTCATTTGTCACTTGCCTTCCTAGGTTTTGGAAATCCATTTTCATCTTATTTGATCATCATTTTTTTCATCAAGACCTCTAGTCCCATTTTGAGTCAAATTCTGCCATGCTCCGAAGTCGTGTCGCCGATATGTTCAAGAGAAGTCCTTTTGTCAAAGTCAAACATCCTCTACTTATCTGATCCTCTCTACAACAGTCATGAATAAGACTTATTTTATCTTGATAAATCATTTGTTTCGTGTTGATGACGTGGGAATCATCATGGCCTCCTTTGATGAATCATTCCCCCCCCTCCTCGACTTCAACTTTATCTGGGAAGATGATTTACAAACTCCTTTTCAGTACCTTGGAGCTTGCATGCCTCAATGGAAAGTTCTTCGCATTCGATGACAGGTTCACCTCATTGGCCTTTGATTGGATGATTCTGGAAGTGTTAGACTTCAACACATTTATTCATGCTTTTAGATTGTGTTTTTGTACCTTGAGGGCCATTATGATTATTAGTGGTCTCTCTAGTGCATGTTAACGATTTTCATCACTGACCGGTAATCAAGTGGTTTCTACCATGTTCGACATCATAACATTTATTCACATGGTTAGATTTGAACATTAGGTGGACCAATATTACGACGAAGACCGTGGATCACATTTCTTATTTATCCAAGGTGATAGTATTCATGATTGTGCACAAGATTCTTTCTATACGGATGGATGCTACCATACCGTGGATCCATTTCCATGATCACTTTCAGACGGATGGATACAACCATGTCGTGGGTTAATGTGGTATTTTATGCCTATTCAAAGATGTGTTATTAGGCGTATTCATATAAGAGATTTCATATATTGTATTGTGTTTGATTTGGCAGGTTTCATGGCGGTTTTTTGAGTCCTTGTCTTGGTTCGTAAATCATTTCACCCGTCACTCCTTGTTCTGCCTTCATGTTTTAGGGGGCATCTAATACACAATAATTTGTCATCCTGCTCACTTCCCGTCCCTGATGCTAAATTTCCCTGTGACGAATCCTGTGCACTATATCCACCTAAAAAAATACATTAACATATCCTTTAAAGACTACAAGAAAGTTGCCCTAAAGAATTACTGAAGAAGTTTAGCTCAAACCCTAAATTTCTGGGTCAGCACTTTTCTCCAATTATCTGCCCGTATTGATGACAGGTTTTCCGTTCAAGCCTAGTGTTGTCAGTGCCCTTCTGACTGAAAAACTACGTTGAACCCTTTCTGACATTGTTTCCTCAAATGGAGGAGAAGCTTCGACCTCTAGAAGTTTCCAGGACGATGAGTTGGATATTGTTCAGTGGAGATAGGGTCGAGCTCTCTCATTTGGAGCTTTTGATATAATGAATAGAGGATTATCCCTTGAATAGTGGACCTTCGTCCTTCTTTAATCGGCTCTTAAGTCCCTATCCCTTCCTATAAATTGATCCCCATCCCGCCACTACTGGTTGGTCATTGTTGGGTTGGTGTGATCATTAATCCTTCATATTCTTGTGTTGTGTTAATGCCTAAGTTTTCTTTCGGGAGAAGGATCGCTTGAAGAGCCTCGATTTGGACTCAGACTACACCAAAGGGAGGCCTCCAACATTAAGGCCAGGGTTGTAAGCTTCCTCTTTTATATTATCAATAATATATCTGGTGTTTCACTTTTTATATTTGTTTGAATATTCATACAAGTAACCTAAGGCTCCTTGATTTGTTAGGTAGTTTATGTTCAATGTATTCTTTGTAATGGATCACGTTTGTTGTTATCTCTTGATCTCCTATAGGTATTCGAATGCCAGTAGCGAGGATAGAGCCTGAAGGATTGTAGATCAAGGCCTCCATCAAAGGGTTTAGCATAGCATGAGAAAGAGGTAGGCCTTTTCCCTTTTCTCATCCTACTTTAAATCTTTGCTAAGAAAGCATCCATTAGATAGTCTCATACATTGCTAGACCCACTCTAGGGATAGAGAGATCGCCTTTGTCCACAGAGGGGATTGTCTTCACAACAAACTTTTTTCATATTTTGCGATATTTTAGTATTTTTCTCAGTCTTTCTTGATCTTTCATCATCTTTCGTGGTATTTTGTTGTATTTTTTTCATCTTCCATGATCTTTAATGACATTTCACTTTCCTTCACGATCTTTTGTGATCTTTCTTCATATTTCATGATATATTGTGGTCTTCTGTGATCTCTGGTAAATTTTCACCATCTTTCATCGTCTTTTGTGACTTTTTGTGATTTTCAATCATCTTGTGTGATGTTTCGTCATCTTTCAAGATCTTTCATCATCTTTTAAGATGTTTTGTGGTCTTTCATGATCTTTCATCATCTTTCGTGATATTTCATCATTTTGCACAATATTCTTTCAACTTTCGCGATCTTTCAGGATTTTTCACGGAATTTCTTGATGTTTCATAATCTTTCATGATCTTTCATGATCTTTTATCATATTTCATCATTTTTAAGGATGTTTTTCATCTTTCATGATCTTTCACGACCTTTAAATGTGATTTTTTGTCGTGGCATTTTTTCATATATCATCATCTTTCATGATATTTTAGGTTGTTTTGCGATATTTCATCGTCTTAAGTGATCTTTCGTCATTTTTTGCGATCTTTTATCATCTTTTGCAATTTTTTTCATCTTTTGCGGTTTTTCAAGTTTTTTCATCTTCTTTTGTCATCTTTCATGGTCTTTCATGGTCCTTCGTGATCTTTTGTTATCTTTTTTCATCTTTTGTGATCTTTTGTGGCCTTCCGTGACCTTTCCTGATTTTTCATCATCTTTTGTTATCTTTTTCGATCTTTTGTGATTTTATGTCGTCTTTTATGATGTTTTGTGATCTTCCATCATCTTTCATCATCTTTTAGGATGTTTTGCATTCTTTCGTGAACATTTTTCATCTTTCATTGTCTTTCATTATCTTTTAGGATGTTTCCTGAACTTTTGCAACCTTTCATCATATTTTGTGATTTTTCATAACCTTTCGTGATCTTTTGGGATGGTTCGGTGTCATTCACAAATTTTTTTTATTTTTTGTCATCTTTCGCTATATTTTTGGATGTTTTATGTTCTTTCATGACCTTTTGTCATCTTTCATGATGATTCATCATCATTCATGATATTTTAGTATTTTTTACGATCTTCGTCATATTTCATCATCTTTCATGATCTTTTGTCAACTTTCACTATCTTCCATCATCTTTCATCATCTTTCACTATATTTTTTCATCTTTTGCAATCTTTTAATATTTACCATGGTATTTCTTGATATTTCATCATCTTTCATGATATTTCACTATCTTTGACAATATTTCATATTCTTTCATCATCTTTTGTCATCTTTTGTGATATTACACAGTCTTTTGTAGTCTTTTGTGTTATTTCACGGTTTTTCGTGTCGTTTCGTGATTTTTCTTCATCTTTTGGGGTTCTCAGTGATATTTCGTTATTTTTTATCATCTTTCATAATTTTTTGAGATCTTTCATGATTTTTTGTCATCTTTTAGGATGTTTTACGATTTATCATGATTTTTTTGTGATCTTTCGTGGTCTTTCATGATCTTTCGTGATTTTTCATCATCTTTTAAGAAGTTTCGTCATCTTTCAAGATCCTTCATCATCTTTTGGGATGTTTCACTAACTTTCTTGATGTTTCATAATCTTCCGCAATATTTCCTCGTCTTTCATCATTTTTTATGATCTTTCTCGATTTTTTATGATTTTTTGTGATTTTTGTTGAAATTTGCAACAAGAAACAATGAAATTGGCAACCAAAAAGGACAAAAAATTCACCCACAAAGGTCATGAGGTCTTGATGCACGAGGAATGTGGAATTTTGTATGCACCATAATTTTGGTCGTGGAATGTGAAGTTTTTCCCTTAAATAAATTGTAACTTCGTCTCATAACAACTTGTATCAATTAACTAAGTCATGATGACTGACTTAGCTCAAGAAATTCGAGTTAAGGGACTAAGATGAGGCATGTAGAGGGATTCTAATATTTTTGGGGTCATCATTGAAGTGTAGCTGTGAATTAGTTAACTCGATTAATTGAGTTAAAATCAGTTTAACTAGTTCTAATTGAGTGATGAGCTAGTGAGAGGTCCAGTGAATTAAATTATATTTAATTCAAAATGAGTGATCAATCAGTTAACTGATAATTCACTATAAATAGATGCATGCATGTCAGTTCTGAGGAAGACCCAGTTGAGACAGAGGTTAAAGGGAACATAACTATCAGTTGTATTTATAGAAAATTTCCCATGTGCAATTATAGAGCCATTGGGATTCCATGATGCATTACGCAATCAAGGAAGGTTATTTTTCCTATTTAATAGGGAGCTAATTCCCTAGGAATTTCGTGACCAAGCCAGGTTGAAGGAAGTCTGAGAATTGGCTAAGTACAAGACCGATTTTTCCTATATTAGTGTGAGACAGTTAGCAGAGTGCTGGAGAATCTCATGAGAGATTAAGCATTGTATTGTTTCATGATTCCTTGACTTAATACACAATATACATTGAGGGGTTTTGAGAATTTGCTTTCCCCAAGAACATCTTGAGTTGTGTGATTGATTTACTTCTTTCTCTTACTTGAATGTGATTGAGAAATCGTGTTTTGTATTCCATAAATATTTTAGAAGGATTTAGTATCTTGTTTTAGCACATCACAAGATTGAATTGAATCCATTGGTAGAATTTTCTACATCATATCAAAGCAATATTTCTACAAGTTTTCATCATATTTCGCATTGTTTCGTCATCTTTCGTGATATTTTAGGATGTTTTGTGGTAATTGGTTACATTTCATGGTCTTTATTATTGTTTTGTCATCTTTCATGATCTTTCGCAATTTTTTCTAACATTTCTTCATATTTCATGATTGTCTGCGGTCTTTTATGATTTTTTATCATCTTTCATGATTTTCCATCATATTTCATCATATTTTAGGATGTTGTGCGATCTTTCATGATCTTTTAGGATCTTTTGTGGTATTTCATGATCCTTCGTGATTTTTTGTTATCTTTCGTGACATTTCATCATTTTTCAAGATCTTTCATTATCTTTTAGGATGTTTTGTGGTATTTCACGATTTTTTCCAGTCTTTGGTCATCTTTCATGATATTTCTTCATATTTCATCATCTTTTGTGATTTTTTTTCATATTTTATGAATTTCATGGACTTTCTTAATATTTCATCATCTTTCATCATTTTTTGCGATATTTCCCGACCTTTCATCATCTTTCTCAATGTTTCATCATGATCCAAATGGATATTGGTGGCCACTCGCCTATTCCACTTGGACCCCCACCGTTGTTTCTTTTCAGTCTCCGTAATTGTAGCACAACTTATTAGTTTTGGCAATTTTCGGGTCCTAAACTTATGGAGTTGTTTTCGGGACTAACAGACGTTTTTAGGGAAAACGGAGAGACTGAAAGGCTCATAAACTACTATACATGTTTTCTTTTGGCCTCGTCTTCAATATATTCGAAAATAGATATTATGATTGCCAAAGGAAGATCGTATGCCAAAGTTACGACCCCGAGAAGTTGACGTTCTAACTTACCACAACAAATCCCACAAGCTTTTGGCGCTTCATATCCTAGGGTTAGGCTTTTGGGTGTTTAGGGTTTCTCGTTGTTTCTCAATGATGAAAAATCCACCAAGCCTCATTGTAACACATTTCATAGGAATGTAATCGCCACATCTCTTCTCATAGAAAAGCTACCATCACCTAAGCTAATTTATTTCCATTTTGTATGTAGGCATATTTTATTTCTTTGATATTAATGAAATGAAGGGTTATTTATGCTCCATCTCTGTATTTCTGGTTATATATGTACTATGTTGCATTCATGTTTAAGATCATATCACATCATATTTTGTGATATATTAGGAAGTTTTTCAATATTTCATAATCTTTCGTGGTCTATTGCGAAATTTCATGATGATTTAGGATTTTTATATACTTTTGCAATATTTCATCATCTTTCGTGATGTTTTAGGATGTTTCGCAATCTTTCGCGATCTTTCATCTTTTTTACTCATCTTTCATGATATTGTAAGATTTTATGCAACCTTTCGTCGTATTTCGTGATATTTTGTAATATTTCGTGATATTTCATCATTTTTCACGATGATTCATAATTTTTCATCACCTTTCGCAATCTATTTTCATCTTTTCATAATTTTTAAGTTTTCTCGCTCTCTTTCGTGATGTTTTTTAATGTTTTCGTCATCGTTTGTGATCTTTCATGGTTTTTTGTCATCTTTCGTGATATTTTAGGATGGTTTGGCGTCTTTCACTGTCTTTCTTGATTTTTTTCATCTTCCATCATCTTTTAGGATGTTTTGCGGTCTTTCATGACTTTTTGTCATATTTCATGATATTTCATTACCATTCGTGATATTTTAGGATTTTTTGCGGTCTTCGTGATCTTTATTCATCTTTCGCGATCTTTCATTGTGTTTCATCATATTTCGAAATATTTTTTCATCTTTTGCGATCTTTTAGGATTTCTCATGGTCTTTCTTGATATTTCATCATCTTTCACAATATTTCACTATCGTTTACGTCCTTTCATGTTCTTTCATCATCTTTTGTCATCTTTTGTTCTTTTGTAATATTTTGCGGTCTTTTGTGAAATTTCTTCATCTTTTAGGGATTTTAGTAATATTTCATGATTTTTCATCATCTTTCATCATATTTTGTAATATTTCACAATTTTATGTCATCTTTCATCATCTTTTAGGATGTTTTGCGATCTTTCATGATCTTTTGCGATATTTTGTGCTCTTTCATGATATTTCATGATTTTTCATTATATTTCACGACATTTCGTCATCTTTCAAGATCTATCATCATTTTTTAGGATGTTTCACTGACTTTCTTGATGTTTCATCATCTTTCATGATCTTTCATCATATTTCATCATTTTCTACAATATTTCACAATCTTTCATGATATTTTGTGATTTTTCGTCATATTTCGTGATATTTTAGGATGTTTTGTGGTATTTTGTGATATTTTAGGATGTTCCACATGCTTTTGCAACCTTTCATCATCTTTCATGATCTTTAGGATGTCTCACGATATTCCGTGATTTTTTCGCCATCTTTCATCATGTTTTAAGATGTTTTGTGCTCTTATGTAACCTTTTTTCATCTTTCATGTTATTTTAGGATGTTTTCTGATCTATTTTCATCTTTTGTGATCTTTCAACATCTTTCCCTATCATTCATGATCGTTTTTCATTTTTTGCGATCTTTTGGATTTCTCGCAGTATTTCTTGATCATTCAATGTCTTTCGTGCTCTTTTGCCTTCTTTTGTTATTTTTCTGTGATCTTTCTTGGCCTTTCGCAATCTTTCGCGATCTTTTGTGGTCTTTCTTCATCTTTCATGATATTTTGTGGTCTTCCATGATCTTTCGTATTTTTCATCATCTTTCATTATCTTTTGTGCTCTTTCGTAATTTTCGCCATCTTTTAGGATGATTTGCGGTATTTCCCAAGCTTTCATCGTCTTTCATGATCTTTGTGATATTTCATGATATTTCATCATCTTTCGTAGTATTTCATCATCTTTCATCATATTTTAGGATTTTTTGTGGTCTTTCATCATCTTTCACGGTCTTTTACAATTTTTCAGGATCTTTTCTCATCTTTCGTGATATTTTAGGATGTTTTGCGGTATTTCGTAACCTTTAGTCATCTTTCGTGATCTTTTGTCATCTTTCGATATATTTCATCATCTTTAGTGATATTTAAGGATGTTTTGTGGTATTTCGTCATATTTCGTGATCTTTCGTCATTTTCATAACCTTTTCTCATATTTTGAGATCTTTTAGTATTTTTCATGATCTTTCCTAATCTTTCATCAACTTTTGTGGTCTTTTGTCATGTTTTTTCATCTTACATGATCTTTGATGATATTTCATGGTCCTTCACCATATTTTGTGATCTTTCTTCATATTTCGTGATCTATTTCAGTCTTTTGTGACCTCTTGTCAATTTTCACCATCTTTCATCATCTTTTGTGATTTTTCGTCATCTTGCGTGATCTTTCGTCATCTTTCAAGATCTTTCATTGTCTTTTACGATGTTTTTTGGTCTTTCGCGATCTTTCATTATCTTTCGCGATATTTCATCATCTTTCGCAAAAAAAAATCTACTTCGCGATCTTTTAGGATTTTTCACATAATTTCTTGATGTTTCATGATCTTTCACAGTCTTTTATAATATTTCATCATTTTTAAGATGTTTTGCATCTTTCATGATCTTTCACGACCTTTCGTGATTTTTCGACATCTTTCAACATATTTTAGGATGTTTTGTGGCATTTCATCATCTTTCGTAATCTTCTGTGATCTTTGAGGATGTTTCACAAAATTTCACAATCTTTTGCAATATTTAATCATCTTTCGCTGTCTTTCATCATCTTTTGGCAATACTTTAAGGTGCTTTGCGATCTTTTGTGATTTATCACCATCTTTCGTTATCTTTTACAATATTTCATCATATTTTAGGATGTTTTGCACTGTTACATGACCTTTTGTCATCTTTCATCATCTTTCATGATGTTTTAGGATGTTTTACGATATTTTGTCATCTTAAGTGATTTTTCGTCATCTTTCGCGATTTCTCGTCATCTTTCATGATATTTTTTCATCTTTTTCTATCTTTCATCATATTTTGTGTTTTTTCAAGTTTTTGCATCATCTTTTGTCATCTTTCATGGTCTTCTATGGTCTTTCACGATCTTTCCTGATATTTTTTCATATTTAGTGATCTTTTGTGGTCTTTCGTGACCTTTCATGGTTTTTCATTATCTTTTGTCGTCTTTTGCGATCTTTCGTGATTTTCCGTCATCTTTAATGATGTTTTGCGATCTTTCGTCATCTTTCATCATATTTTAGGATGTTTTGCAGCGTTTCATGAACATTTTTCATATTCTTTCATCGTTCATTATCTTTTAGGATGTTTCGCATACTTTTGCAATCTTTCATCACATTTCGCAATTTTTCATCTTCTTTCGTGATCTTTTGGGATGCTTCGGTGTCATTCACAATTTTTCGTGATTTTTTTATCATATTTCGCCATATTTTAGATTTTTTTATGTTCTTTCAAGACCTTTTGTCATATTTCATGACATTCTTTTGTCTTTCATGATATTTCATCATCATTTGTGATTTTTAGGATTTTTTGCAGTCTTCGTGATATTTCATCATCTTTCACAATATTTCATGATATTTTGTTATCTTTCACTATCTTTCATCATGTTTCATCATCTTTCGCAATATTTTTTCATATTTTACGATCTTTTAGGATTTCTCATGGTCTTTCTTGTTATTTCATCATCTTTTATTATCTTTCTCTATCTTTTACAATCTTTCATATTCTTTCATCATCTTTTGCCATCTTTCGTGATATAACGCGGTTTTTCGTAATCTTTTCTGATCTTTCACATTTTTTCGTGGTGTTTTGTGATATTTCTTCATCTTTTGTGGTTTTCGGTGATATTTCGTGATTTGTTATCATCATTCATCATCTTTTGATATCTTTCATGTTTTTCTATCATCTTTCATCATATTTTAGGATGTTTTCCGATCTTTCATGATTTTATGCGATCTTTCGTGGTTTTTCATGATCTTTCGTTATTTTTCATCATCTTTCGTGATGTTTCGTCATCTTCTGAGATCTTTCATCATCTTTTGGGATGTTGCACTGACTCTCTTGAAGTTTCATCATATTTCGCAATCTTTCGTCATATTTCATCATTTTTTATGATCTTTCTCAATATTTCGTGATCTTTTTGTGATTCTTCGTCATATTTCAGAGTGTTTCGTCATCTTTCGTGATATTTTAGGATGTTTTGTTGTCTTTTATTATATTTTCGTGGTATTTTGTTATATTTTAGGATGTTTTACGGTCTTTCTTATTGTTTCATCATCTTTCATGATCTTTCATGATATTTAACAATTTTTTGTGATCTTTCTTCATATTTCATGAATTTTTGCGGTCTTTTATGATTTTTCATCTTTTTTCATATTTTTCAAGCATCTTCCATCATATTTCATCATCTTTTAGAATGTTGTGTGAAATTTCATAATCTTTCACTATCTTTCATGGTATTTTGTGCTCCTTCGTGATTTTTTGTTATGTTTTGTGACATTTCATCATTTTTCAAGATCTTTCATCATCTTTTAGGATGTTTTGCGGTCTTTCACGATCTTTTGCAGTCTTTCGTCATCTTTCGTGATCTTTCGTTGTATTTCATCATATTTCGTCATCTTTTTTCATATTCTATGATTTTCATGGACTTTCTTAATGTTTCATCATCTTTCTCAATCTTTCGTCATCTTTCATCATTTTTTGTGATCTTCCACGACCTTTCGTCATTTTTCTCAATGTTTCATCATGATCCAGGTGGATATTGGTGGCCACTCACCTATTCCACTTGGACCCCCAACTTTTTTTTTTCAGTCTCTTTAATTGTAGCACAACTTATTATTTATGGTAGTTTTTCAGATACTAAACTTCCTGAGTCGTTTTAAGGGACTAAGAGAAATTTTTAGGGAAAACGGGGAGATTGATAAAGTCCCTATAATGCTAAGATATTTGTTTTTGACTTGGTCTTTGAGATTTTCAAAACGGGGTATTATGATAGCCAAATGGACATCATATGCCAAAGTTACGACCCCGAGAAGTTGACGTTCCAACTTACCCCAACGAGGCCCACAAGCTTTTGGCACTTCATCTCCTAGGGTTAGGTTTTTGGATGTTTAAGGTTTCTCGTTGTTTCTCAATTATAAAAAGCCCACCAAGCCTCATTGTAACACAATTCAAAGGCATGTAGTCGCCACATCTCTTCTCAGAGAAAAGCTACCATAACCTGAGCTAGTTTATTTACATTTTGTATGTAAGCATATTTCAGTTCTTTGATATTAATGAAATGAAGGGTTATTTATGCTTCATCTTTTTTCATCTTCCATGATCTTTGATGATCTTTCACGGTCCTTCGCGGCCTTTTTTTTATCTTTCTTCATATTTTCGTGATCTATTATGATCTCTGGTAAAATTTCACCATATTTTGTGAATTTTTATGATTTACATCAACTTGCATGATATTTCGTCATATTTCAAGACCTTTCATCGTGTTTTAAGATGTTTTATGGTCTTTCCCAATCTTTCATCGTCTTTCGCAATATTTCATCATATTGAGCAATATTTTTTCAACTTTCGTGATTTTTAGGATTTTTTCTGGATTTTCTTGATGTTTCATGATCTTTCATCCTATTTCATCATTTTTTAGGATGTTTTGCATCTTTTCTGATATTTCACAACCTTTTGAGATTTTTCGCCATCTTCCACAATATTTTACGATGTTTTGTGGCCTTTCATCATCTTTCGCAGTCTTTTGCAATCTTATGTGATCTTTGAGGATGTTTCACAAAATTTTACAATATTTTTCAATATTTAATCTTTTTTTGCAATATTTCATCATCTTTCACAATATTTTAGGGTGTTTTGCGATCTTTTCGCTATTTTTCGTCATATTTCGTTATCTTTTGTGATATTTCATCATCTTTCATAATGTTTTGCACTATTTTGTGGCATTTTGTCATCTTTCATGATCTTTCATGATATTTTAGGATGTTTTGCGAGATTTTGTCATCTTAAGTGATCTTTCGTCATCTTTCGCAATCTTTAGTCATCTTTCGCAATCTTTTTTCATCTTTTGCGATCTTTCGTCATATTTTGCGGTTTTTTCAAGTTTTTTTCATCATCTTTTGCAATCTTTCATGGTCTATCATGGTCGTTCGCGATCTTTTGTGATCTTTTTTCATCTTTCGTGATCTTTTGTGGTCTTCCGTGACATTTCATGATTTTTCATCATCTTTTGTCATCTTTTGCGATCTTTCGTGATTTTCCATCATCTTTTATCATGTTTTGCGATCTTTCGTCATCTTTTAAGATGTTTTGCATTCTTTCATGAACATTTTTCATCTTTCGTCATCTTTTGTTATCTTTTAGGATGCTTCACAAAATTTTGCAATCTTTCACCATATTTCGCGATTTTTCATCAACTTTCGTGATCTTTTGGGATGGTTCGGTGTCATTCACAAATTTTCATGATTTTTTGTCATGTTTCACCATATTTGAGGATGTCTTGCGCTCTTTCATGACCTTTTGCCATCTTTCATGATATTTTTTTTTGTCTTTCGTGACATTTCATCATCATTCATGATATTTTAGGATTTTTTTTGCAGTCTTCGCGATATTTCATCATTTTTCGTGATATTTCATGACGTTTTGTCGTCTTTCGCGATATTTCATCATCTTTTACAATAATTTTTCATATTTTGTGATCTTTTAGCATTTCTCATGATATTTCTTGATATTTCATCATAGTTGACGATCTTTCGCCATCTTTTACAATCTTTCATATTCTTTCATTGTCTTTTGTCATCTTTCATGATATTACGCAGTCTTTCGAAGCCTTTTGTGATATTTCACGATTTTTCATGTTGTTTTGTGATCTTTCTTCATCTTTTGGGTTTTTGGTGATATTTTGTGATTTTTTATCATCTTTCATCATCTTTTGATATCTTTCGTGATTTTTTTTCATCTTTCATCATCTTTTAAGATGTATTGCGATCTTTCGTGATTTTTGGCAATCTTTCGTAGTCTTGCATGATCTTTTGGGATATTTCGTGGTCTTTCATGATCTTTCATGATTTTTCATCATCTTTCATGACTTTTTGTCATATTTCAAGATATTCCATCATCTTTTGGGATGTTTCGCTCACTTTCTTGATGTTTCATCATCTTTCGCAATATTTCATCATATTTCATCATTTTTTACGATCTTTCATGATCTTTTGTGATTTTTCGTCATATTTCGCATTGTTCTGTCACCTTTCGTGATATTTTAGGACGTTTTGCAGTCTTTTGTTATATTTCGCGGTCTTTTGTTATATTTTTGTGGTCTTTTGTTATCATCTTTCACAAATTTTCATCATCTTTCACGATGTTTTAGGATGTTTCACGATATTTCATCACTTTTTGTCATACTTCGCGATATTGTAAGATTTTATGCGACCTTTTGTCATATTTCGCGAGATTTCACAATCTTCCGCGGTCTTTCATCATTTTTCATGATGATTCATCATGTTTTAATACATTCCGCGATCTATTTTCATCTTTTTCAATATTTTAGGATTTCTCCTACTCTTTCATGTTCTTTCTTAATTTTTCCTTCATCATTTGTGATATTTCATGATTTTTCATCATCTCTCATGATCTTTCAGCATGGTTCAGCGTATTTCACGGTCTTTCGCAATTTTTTTCATCTTTCATCCTCTTTTAGGATCTTTTGCGGTCTTTCATGACCTTTTGTCATCTTCGTGATATTTTTTCATCTTTTGCAATATTTTAGGATTTCTTACGGTCCTTCTTGATATTTCATCATCTTTCACGATCTTTCACTATGTTTTATGTCCTTTCATGTTCTTTCATCATCTTTTGCCATCTTCCGTGATCATTCGCGGTCTTTCGCTATCTTTCTTCATCTTTCAGGGATTTCGGTGATATTTCATGATTTTTCATCATCTTTCATCATCTTTTGTGATCTTTCATGATTTTCTGTCATATTTCCTCATCTTTTAAGATGTTTTGTGATCTTTCACGATCTTTCATGATATTTCATGGTATTTCGTGATTTTTCATCATCTTTCACGACGTTTTGTCATCTTTCAAGATCTTTCATCATCTTTTAGGATGTTTTGCTGACTTTCTTGATGTTCCATCATCTTTCGTCATATTTCATCATTTTCTACGATATTTCACGATCTTTCGTAATCTTTTGTGATTTTCGCCATATTTCACATTGTTTTGTCATCTTTCTTGATATTTTAGGATGTTTTGTAGTCTTTTGCAATATTTTAGGATGTTTTGCATGCTTTCGCAACCTTTCATCATCTTTCGAGATCTTTAGAATGTCTTATGATATTTTGTGATTTTTCGCCATATTTTGTCATCTTTTAAGATGTTTTGTGGTCTTATGTGACATGTTGTCAAATTTTGTGGTATTTTAGGATGTTTTGTGATCTATTGTCATGTTTTGTGATCTTTCTCCATCTTTCACAATCATTCATCATGTTTCATCATCATTCATGATCGTTTTTCATCTTTTGCGATCTCTTACAATTTCTCGCAGTCTTTCTTGATCATTCAACATTTTTCGTGCTCTTTCATCCTCTTTTGTTATCTTTTGTGATATTTCATGACATTTCACAATATTTCGCGATCTTTTGTGATCTTTCCTCATCTTTCATGATTTTTTTGGTCTTCCATGATCTTTCATGTTTTTTCATCATCTTTCGTCATCTTTTGTGATCTTTTGTGATTTCCATCATGTTTCGTCATCTTTTAGGATGTTTTCTAATATTTCGCAATCTTTCATAGTCTTTCGTGATTTTTCGTCATATTTCACAATGTTTCATCATCTTTCATGATATTTTAGGATGTTTGTGGTCTTTCGACATCTTCTGTCATATTTTACGATCTTTCGTGATATTTTAAGGTGTTTCATGGACTTTTGCAATCTTTTATCATCTTTCGCAATTTTTGAGGATGTTTCGCAATCTTTTGTGATTTTTCATCGTATTTCCTTATCTTTTGTCATCTTTTAGGATGTTTTGCGGTCTTTCGTGACCTTTTCTCATCTCTCGTTATCTTTTGTAATCTTGCAGGATAGTTTTTCATCTTTCATGACATTTTAGGATGTTTTGCGGTATTTCGTAACCTTTTGTCATCTTTCTGATATTTTGTAATCTTTCAGGATCTTTTGTCATCTTCCGTGATATTTTAGGATGTTTTGCAGTATTTCATAACCTTTAGTCATATTTCGTGATATTTTGTCATCTTTCAGCATCTTTTATCATATTTAGTGATATTTTAGGATATTTTGCGGTATGTCGTCATTTTTCATGACATTTTTTCATATTTTGCGATCTTTTAGTATTTTTCACAGTAGTTCTTGATCTTTCATCATCTTTAATGGTATTTTGTCATCTTTTTTCATCTTCCATAATCTTTCATGTCCTTTGCGATATTTTGTGATCTTTCTTCGTATTTCGTGATTTATTGTGGTCTTCTATGATCTCTGATAAATTTGCACCATCTTTCGTCATCTTTTGTGATTTTTGTGATTTTCCATCATCTTGCGTGATGTTTCGTCATCTTTTAAGATCTTTCATCATATTTTAACATGGTTTGCAATATTTCATGATCTTTTATCATCTTTCACGATATTTCATCATCTTTCTCAATCTTTTTTCAACTTTCGCAATCTTTTATCATCTTTCGCGATATTTCATCATCTTTTGCAATTTTTTTTCAACTTTCGCAATATTTTTTCAACTTTCGCGATCTTTTATGATTTTTTGAGAAATTTCTTGATGTTTCATAATATTTCGTGATATTTCGTCATATTTCATCATTTTTTATGATGTTTTGCATCTTTCATGATCTTTCACGACCTTTCGTGATTTTTCCCATTTTTCACAATATTTTAGGATATTTTGTGGCCTTTCATCATCTTTCATAGTCTTTTGCAATATTCTCTGATCTTTGAGGATGTTTCACAAACTTTCACAATATTTTGCAATATTTAATCATCTTTCGCGATCTTTCATCATCTTTCGCAATATTTTAGGGTGTTTTACAATCTTTTGTGATATTTCATCATCTTTGAGAATGTTTTGCACTGTTTCGTGGCCTTTTGTCATATTTCATCATATTTCATGATATTTTAGGATGTTTTGCGATATTTTTTCATCTTAAGTGATATTTCGTCATATTTTACGATCTTTCATCATCTTTCGCGATTTTTTTTCATCTTTTGCGGTTTTTCAAGTTTTTTCATCATCTTTTGTCATATTTCATGGTCTTTAACGATATTTTCCTAATCTTTCGCAACCTTTCATCATTTTTCACAATGATTCATCATGTTTCATCACATTTTGCGATATATTTTGATCTTTTTCAATATTTTAGGATTTCTTGCGCTCCTTCGTCATTTTTTCATTTTCACGGTCTTTCGTGATTTTTTTCACTTTTCGTCATCTTTTCAGAGGTTTTTCAGTCTTTCGTGATTTTTTCATCTTTCGTGATATTTCATCACCATTCATGATATTTTAGGATTTTTGGCGTTCTTCGTTATCTTTATTCATCTTTCGCGATCTTTCATCGCGTTTCATCATCTTTCGCAATATTTTTTCATCTTTTACATTCTTTTTGGATTTTTCACGGTCTTTCTTAATATCTCATCATCTTTCATGATATTTCACTATCTTTTACGTCCTTTCATTTCTTTCATCATCTTTTGTCATATTTCATGATCTTTCGCAGTTTTTCGTAGTCATTTGTGATCTTTCGCAGTCTTTTGTGATCTGTCTTCATCTTTTAGGGATTTTAGTGATTTTTCATCATCTTTTGTCATCTTTCATGATTTTCAGTCATCTTTCGTCATCTTTCAGGATGTTTTGTGATCTTTCATTACCTTTTACAATATTTCGTGGTCTTTCACGATATTTCATGATTTTTCGTCATCTTTAACGATGTTTTGTCATCTTTTAAGATCTATCATCATCTTTTAGGATGTTCCGTTGACTTTCTTTATGTTTCATCATCTTTCGCAACCTTTTGTCACCTTTCATCATTTTCTACAATATTTCACGATCGTTCATGACCTTTTGTGATTTTTCGTCATATTTCACATTGTTTCGTCATCTTTGGTGATATTTTAGGATATTTTGCGGTCTTTTATTATATATCGCGGTCTTTTGCGATCTTTTAGGATTTTTCGCATGATTTCGCAACCTTTCATCATCTTTCGTCGTCTTTTAAGATGTTTTGTGGTCTTATATGACCTGTTGTCATCTTTCATGGTATTTCAGGATGTTTTGTGATCTATTGTCATCTTTTATGATCTTTCGTCATCTTTCATGATCATTTATCATGTTTCATCATCATTCATGATCATTTTTCATCTTTTGTCATCTTTCAATATTTCTCGTAGTCTTTGTTGATCATTCAACATCTTCTGTGCTCTTTCATCCTCTTTTGTTATATTTTGTGATCTTTCATGACATTTCACAATCTCTCGCGGTCTTTTGTGATTTTTCTTTATCTTTCATGACCTTTCATGTTTTTTCATCATATTTTGTCATCTCTCGTGATCTTTCGTGATTTCCATCATCTTTTGTCATCTTTTAGGACATTTTGTGATATTTCGCGATTTTTTATCATCTTTCATCATCTTTATCATATTTCATAATTTTTCGTCATCTTTCGCAATGTTTCATCATCTTTCATGAAATTTTAGGATGTTTTGTGGTCTTTCGTCATCTTTCGTGGTCTTTTACGATCTTGCGTGATCTTTTAGGGCATTTCATGGACTTTTACGATTTTTCATCATCTTTCGTGATCTTTTAGAACGTTCCACGATATTTCGCGATCTTTTGTGATTTTTCATCATCTTTCCTTGTCTTTCATCATCTTTTAGGATGTTTTGCGGTCTTTTGTGACCTTTTGTCATCTCTTGTGATATTTTGTAATCTTTAAGTATCTTTTGTCATCTCTCATGATATTTTAGGATGTTTTGCGGTATTTCGTAACCCTTTGTCAGCTTTCATGATCTTTTGTAATCTTTCAGGATTTTTTGTCATCTTTAGTGATATTTTAGGATGTTTTCCGGTATTTCATAACCTTTAGTCATATTTTGTCATCTTTTGGGATCTTTCATTGTAATGTTCCCAATTTTTATCCTCAAGCTAAAATGGAACATTATAGTTGCACATTTTATTTTTGCTAAATAAAATGGGGAAGGAGACACCTTAGCCCCTTTTAGATGAAGAAATAACACTCCTCATGTGAAAAGGAGGAGAATAAAGCAGCTGAAATAAACACCTAAGGGTGTGAGTGGAACCCAACTCACTTGGTTTAGTCATCTTTGACTAAATTCAACAGCATTGCCCAAGGAGGAGAGGCTTCCTAGAGAAGCTGCGCAGTTTTGGAGGGAAGACACTCATGTGAGGGTGGAAACCCTAATTGGTTGGACCTTGGTGGAGAAGAGTTCCTTTTCTTTATATGGAGAAGATGGCAGCCCATTTGGATTATGTTTTGGAGTTTCATACTTGGGTCTGCAAAGGCTTGCATCCCCAGGCTGTTTAGCAGGGTGATGGTGCCCTGGGGCAATAGGGTGTTCTCGGTTCGGAATCCCTACCTCTTCCTCAAGGAAGGATGAGGATTGAGCTGATTTTCCTCAATCTGGCATTGGCCACAGCTACATTCATTACCTACCGTGTTAGCTCTACAGCAGATAGGACGTTGTGTTGCTGGGTGCAGCAAGAGAGGAACTCATGGAGTGTCTCTTGTCTTGTTTTCTTCGATGGAGGAGTGATCCACTCATTGGAGGAGCTGCAAGGAGGATTCTCGAGCTTAATTTCAGATCTGTTGGCATGGGCCAACATTCCATCATCTCCCACTGCGCAGTCCATGGAGGAAACTGCGTTATTTTATGAAGGCAGTGAGAGAGGGTTCCATTGGGCTCATCAGGAGTGTGTTTTTGAGACAAAGGGATCAGCCCTTTGTGCTTAGATACATTATCAGAGGAGGGAATTTACATTTCAGATCTGCCATGGCCTCATTCATATTTTGTATCAGTTGCAGTGGCAACTCATTTGTCACATTTTTGTATGTTCCAGCATTTCTAGCAATCTCTCCTAGATTGGCTAGAAATCCTGTATTTCAGCCCATCTCTTGTTATTGGGCTATTCTTTTGTATTCCTTCAGCCATATGTACATTTTATTCATATTCAGCAGCTTATACCTTCATATACACAGCGCAGTCACTGCTCTCCAGCATTTTGTGGAGTTGCAGCAACTCATGTATTGGAGGTTGGTTCTTAAGGCTTGAGCGGCTTGTCCCTCAACCATTTCTTGTATTTATTTGCTGATATATCATAATATAATGATGGCTGTTGCATTTCCCTCTTATGATGTATTCAGAGTTGCAGATTTTTTGGTTATGTTCATATATTGTTGTAAGCTCTCTCATTGAGCATTGTTTTAGAGACCTAGATTGGGGAGATCTAAATAACCCATCTAGAGTTATTTCTTTCATCTCATATTCTACATAGGAGTTGTATGATGTGTGTTCTACGGCATCCCAATAGTGGTTTGTCTTATTTTTACAGCAGCTTCCTTATACAGCGTCCTCAAGGACCCTGTAGCAGAAATTCCCGAAGTGGAATATTGCATATCCATAGGCAAAGTCTATGAAGGGCCAACTAGCCTCAGGATCTCTCCCTTCTTTGGAAGGAGACATATCCTGTAAATGCCCCAACATTCAATCTCTGAAATGGACTTGTCATGTCTCACTGAAGAAGGAATTGGAATATCCTAAGATATTCCCGATGGAGCAGCAAGTTCCAGATTCGGAACATTACATTCATCATCTTTAGTGATATTTTAGGATATTTTGCGATATTACATCATATTTTGCAACCTTTCATCATTTTTCATGACTTTTTCTTATCTTTTAATATTTCTACAATATTTCTTGATATTTCATAACCTTTCGTGGTATTTTGTCATATTTTTTCATCTTTCATGATCTTTGATGATCTTTGATGGTCCTTAACGATATTTTGTGATCTTTCTTCATATTTTGTGATCTATTACGGTCTTCTATGATCCTTGGTAAATTTTCACCGTATTTCATCATCTTTTGTGATTTTCTGTCATTGTGCATGATGTTTAATCATCTTTCAAGATCTTTCATCATATTTTATGATGTTTTGCGGTCTTTCGTGATATTTCATCATCTTTTGCATTTTTTTCAACTTTCGCGGTCTTTTGGGATTTTTTTGCGGAATTTCTTGATGTTTCATAATATTTCGGGATCTTTCATCATATTTCATCATTTTTTATGATGTTTTGCATCTTTCGTGATCTTTCACGACCTTTCATGATTTTTCGCCATCTTTCACAATATTTTAGGATGTTTTGTGGCATTTCATCATCTTTCACAGTCTTTTGCAATCTTCTGTGATCTTTGAGGATGTTTCACAAACTTTCACAACCTTTTGTAATATTTAATCAGCTTTCGCAATCTTTTATCATCTTTCCCAATATTTTAGAGTGTTTTGCGATCTTTCACGATTTTTCGTCATCTTTCATTATCTTTTGTGATATTTCATCAATTTTTAAAATGTTTTGCACTGTTCCGTGCCCTTTTGTCATCTTTCATAATCTTTCATGATAGTTTAGGATGTTTTGCCATATTTCGTCATCTTAAGTGATCTTTTGTCATCTTTCGAGATCTTTCATCATCTTTTCAGATTTTTTTTATCTTTTGCGTCTTTTCAAGTTTTTTCATCATATTTTGTCATATTTCATGGTCTTTCGTGGTCCTTCATGATCTTTTGTGATCTTTTTTCAAATTTCTTGATCTATTGTGCCCTTCCGTGACATTTCATGATTTTTTGTCATATTTTGTCGTATTTTGCGATCTTTCATGATTTTTCGTCATCCTTTATGATGTTTTGCGATATTTTGTGATATTTCGTCATCTTTTAGAACATTTGTAGTCTTTCGTGAACATTTTTCATCTTTCGTTATCTTTTACGATGTATCACGCACTTTTTCAATCTTTCATCATATTTCGTGATTTTCATCATCTTTCGTGTTCTTTTGGGATGGTTCGGTGTCATTCAAATATTTTCGTGATTTTTTGTCATATGTCGCCACATTTTAGGATGTTTCGTCGTCTTTCATGACCTCTTGTCATCTTTCGTGACATTTTTTCGTCTTTCATGATATTTCATCATCTTTTGCGATCTTTCATGGTTTTTTGTAATATTTCGTAATCTTTCATCATCTTTCGCAATAATTTTTCATCTTTTGTGATCTTTTAGGATTTACCATGGTCTTTCTTGATATTCCATCATATTTCACGATATTTCACTATATTTTACAATCTTTCATATTATTTCATCATATTTTGTCATCTTTCTCGATATTACGCGGTCTTTCACAGTCATTTATGATATTTCACGATTTTTTGTGGTGTTTTGTGATATTTCTTCATCTTTTGACATTTTCGGTGATATTTCGTGATTTTTTATCATCTTTGATCATTTGTAGAGATCTTTCATGATTTTATGTCATCTTTCGTCATCTGTTAGGATATTTTACGATCTTTCATGAATTTTCGCGATATTTCGTGGTCTTTCATGATCTTTCGTCATTTTTCATCATGTTTCGCGACGTTTCGTCATCTTTCAACATATTTCATCATGTTTTTGGATGTTTTGCTGACTTTCTTGATGTTTCATCATTTTTTATGATCTTTTGTGATTTTTCGTCATATTTCGCATTGTTTCATCATCTTTCATGATAGTTTAGGATGTTTTGTGGTCTTTGTTATTGTTTCGTCATCTTTCATGATCTTTCTTTATCCTTTGCAATTTTTTGTGATCTTTCTTCGTATTTCGTCATCTTTCGTCATCTTTCTTCATCATCTTTTAGGATCTTGTGCGCTCTTTTGTGGTATTTCATGATTTTTCATTATCTTTCGTGACATTTCTTCATTTTTCAAGATCTTTCATCATATTTTAGGAATTTTTGCGGCTTTTCACGATCTTTTGCGGTTTCTCATCATCTTTCGTGATCTTTCATCGTATTTCATCATCATTCGTGATCCTTTTTCATATGTTATGATTTTCCATGGACTTTCTTAATGTTTCATCATCTTTCTCAATATTTCGTCATCTTTCATCATTTTTGCGATCTTTCGAAACCATTCATCATCTTTCTCAATATTTAATCATGATCCAGGTGGATATTGGTGGCCACCCACCTATTCCACTTAGGAATTTGTTGCACAACCTATTATTTTTTGTATTTTTTCAGGTCCTAAACTTCTGAAGCCATTTTGAGGGACTAAAAGTTGTTTTTAGGGAAAAAGGAGAAATCGAGAAAGTTCCAAAAAAAAATTACTAGTTACTTTTTAGCCTCCTCTTCGACATCTTCGAAACGAGGTATAATGATAGCCAAACAGAGAACGTATGCCAAACTTACAACCCCAAGAAATTGATGTTCCAACTTACCCCAACAGGGCCCACAAGCTTTTGATGCTTCATCTCCTAGGGTTATTTTTTTGTATGTTAAGGGTTTCTCGTTGTTTCTCAATGATAAAAATGCTACCAAGCCTCATTTGTAACACAGTTCATAGGCATGTCGCCGCATCTCTTCTCAGAGAAAAACTACCATCACTTGAGCTAGTTTATTTCCATTTTGTATGTAAACATATTTAAGTTCTTTGACATTAATGAAATGATAGGTTATTTCTGCCCCATATCTGTATTTATGGTTATATCTGTATTATGTTGCGTTCCTGTTTAAGTCGTATCACATCATATTTTGTGATATTTTAGGATGTTTTGCGATCTTTCGTCATATTTCACAATCTATTGTGATATTTCATGATGATTTAGGATGTTTGTATATTTTTGCAATCTTTCAACATCTTTCGCAATATTTCAACATCTTTCGCGATGTTTTAGGATTTTTTGCACTCTTTCACGATCTTTCATCATTTTTCACAATGATCCATCATGTTTCATCACCTTTCGCGATATATTTTCATAATTTTCTTTCTTTTAGGATTTATCGCGCTCTTTCCTGATCTTTCTTAATTTTCCTATCATCATTTGTGATCTTTCATTATTTTTTGTCATCTTTCGTGATATTTTAATATGGTTCTGCGTCTTTCACGGTATTTCATGATTGTTTTCATCTTTATTCATATTTTAGGAAGTTTTGCGGTCTTTCATTACTTTTTTTTATCTTTCGTGATATTTCATCACCATTCGTGATATTTTAGGATTTTTTACGATCTTCATGATCTGTATTCATCTTTCACGATCTTTCGTGATAGTTTGTGATCTTTCGTCACTTTTCCCGATCTTTCATCGTGTTTCATCATCTTTTGCAATATTTTTTCATATTTTGTGATCTTTTAGGATTTCTCACAGTCTTTCATGATATTTCATCATCTTTCATGATATTTCACTATCTTTTACGTCCTTTCATGTTTTTTCTGTTGGCAATATGATGCAGAGTGTTGTCCTTGATGGCAACCCACTGAATAAAGATGAAGACATGAGATTGTTGGCATGTGTTGTCCTTGATGGAAATACACCTGATGAAGTTATTCTTGACTTGATGGACTTGGTAAATGATGTAAATCTGATATGAAATGATGTTAGCAACATGATGCTGAGTGTTGTCATTGAATGGAAACCCACTTAATGAAAAAGATGGCAACTTCTTGATGAAAGTTGTGCTTGAATATGTCTTGATGAACTAAATCTAATGTATTTTCAGTGAGTACAGAAGGCAATGAAGAAAGGAATTCAGTATGTGATAGATTTATGATGAAAAGAGTATGTCTCTAGGCATACGCGGATTTGCCTAAGGGAAGTCGCGTATGCACGCGGGAAAGAACGTGCCAAGTCGCGTATGGGCAAAAGCGCTCAAAAAGTGCAAAACCAGGGGTAACCACCATGGTATTGACCCATTGTATTGGGTAATGATTAAATTATATGACCCCGTCCAGGAATACCATCAGATGTAATGTGGTTTTGGCTCATGGTATTGAAAAAGGGTAAACCTATATAAAGAGAAGAAATTCATTGTGCAAATCATGAGTGTGGGAGAAAGATGTTTGAGCTTGAATGAATACTTTTCTGTGAAGTATATCTGTATGGAAAGGGTAAAGGTTTGATGATAGATCTGAATCTATGATGCACCTATGAAGAAATGATGAAGCGGGATATCTAGATCTGAAATGTACTTGTATTTGCTAGATCTGTTTATGGAATGATTAGATCTGAGATGAGGCGAACATCTGTCTGAAGTAAAGGGTAAAATATGTGTTATGTATTTGTTCTGAAGAATTGCAATGACCTAAAATATCTAAAGAACCATACGCTAGTTCGCCGCAGAGGAAGCGCGTATATACGCGGCTTTGCTGAAAAGAAAGCGTGTATGCGCAGTGAAATTAGCTCTGTAATTTGTACAGAGGTATACACAGGTTGATGTGGACGAAAGCGCGTATATACGCAACATCAGTAAAAGGAAAGCGCGTATGCAAACTAGGGTTTGCTGAAGCATGGGGTATGAAATCTCTGATCTGATCTGCTCTGTTTTAGCTATCTCTTGTTGATGTTTGACTGTGCTTAAATGTATGGAGAGGGTCCAGTCTGAAAATATGATGAAACGTGGTCTGCAAGTTGTGTTCTATTGAAGTTGTTGGATCCAGTGTGAAAATTGATGAAACGTGGTCCATAGAGGTGCTGAGGGTTGTAGCCTTCAGTCAGGGGGTCGTAGCTCCCTTCCAGGTGAGGCTGGTAAACGAGATCAGGGAGTCGTAGCTCCCTTCCAGGTGAGGCTGGTAAACGAGATCAGGGGGTCGTACCTCCCTTCCAGGAGAGGCTGGTAAACGAGTCAGGGGGTTGGAGCTCCCTTCCAGGAGAGGCTGGTAAACGAGCGCAGGTGGGTGCCTGCGTGCTGGTAGGAGTCCGCACCAGCACATATGTTGTAAGATGTTTTCTCTATAATAAAATATTGAAGGCTGAGCAACTGCAGCGGTGGTTTTCTCCTGACTTGGGTTTCCACCTAAAAATCCTGGTGTTCATGTGTGATGCTTTGTGTGATGGTTTATTCTGTTCTTACTGCACATGTTTATTGTTTATAGAACATCTAATGAATGAATGATGGAATGATATAAGTGAAGAATTAATGGCATAATTAGATCTCTATGTATACGCGAGTTTTATGAAGGATATCCGCGTGTATACGCTAGTTGGCTTCAGCAAAGTAGCGTATGGGTTTTGGAGCATAAAAAGTAAAAGTTTTGAATATGCACTAAATACTGATTCACCCCCCCCTCTCAGTATTTTTCCCAACAATTGGTATTAGAGCAGGTCCTTCTGCAGAAGCTTGATCGCTTGAAGGAGATCCGTCGCAATGGGAAGTCAAGAAGGAGTAATGTCTATAAAGCCACCTCTATTCAATGGAAGAAATCTGATATTCTGGAAGGTACGAACAAAAGCATATCTGCAAAGTCTTGGTGCAGATGTATGGGAAATCGTAGAAGAAGGCTATCAATATCCGGCAAGTATTCCTACTGATGCAGCTGAAAGGATGAAGTATGAAATCAATGCCAAAGCAGTGAATGTCTTATTAGGAAGCATGTCTGAACCAGAATTTTCTAAAGTGATGCAGCTAAATTTAGCAAAAGAAATATGGGACAAAATCATTCTGAGCTATGAAGGAGATACAAAGGTAAAAAGTGCAAAACTCCAAACTCTTAGAATTGAATATGAAAATTTGAAGATGCATAGTGATGAGAGTATTGCCCAATTCTTCTTACGTCTGGACGATATTGTAAATCGAATGAGAAATTTGGGTGAAACCATAACCGATACTATTCTGGTGGAAAAAGTCTTAAGATCCTTGACTTCAAAATTTGACTCTAAAGTTTCAGCTATTGAAGAAAGGCAAGATCTGCAAACTCTTACTATTGTTCAATTACATGGTATTCTGACTGCTTTTGAAATGAGACAAGGAGGTCCTCCTCAAATCAAAGAAGCTGCTTTTAAGGCATCTGCAAAAGGAAAAGAAAAGGAATTTGTCAAAGAATCCAGCTATATATCCGAAGAAGAAGAAGCGAATTTTGTGAGAAAACTCCAACTGGGTACTGGAAGATTCAAAGGTAAGCTTCCCTTCAAATGTTTTGAGTGTGGAAAAGTTGGTCACTATGCTGCTAAATGTCCTTATAGAGAAAAACATGGTAAAGGGAAACAATTTGAAAAGAGGAAGATTTATTATACAAATGAAGATGATGATGAAGTGTCTAGTGAAGATGAAGAAGATTCTGACCAAGCTCTACAAGTGCTCATGGCAAAGAAGCAAAAGAAGAAGGTTACTCAAGGAAAGGAGATACCTCAGAAATCTTGTATAGCAGAAATTGAAGGAGATGAAACAGGTATTAATCATTGTTCTTGTATTTCACTTAACTGTACATGCAAAGGTAAAGATAGTGAAAGTAACAGTATGGATTTAGAAGAAGTTGTCAAGATTAAAGTTGAAGATCAGCAAAAATCATCTAAAGATAGTAAAAGTCTAGAAGCAAATGATGAAAGTCATGATTGGTGTCAATTTGAAAGGAAGGAATCTATCTACAAAGATGTGATCTCTAGAATGAATGAAAAGATAGAAACACTAAATGGACAGATATACAAGTATCAAGGGTTGTACACTTATGCAACTAATCAAGGTGAAAAACTTGAAGCAGAAATCATCTCTCTGAAAGCAGATCTCGAAACATCAAATAAGAGGAATGAGGAACCTCTACAATCATTTGAAAAGGAAGTTCTTGAAGCAGAAATCATCTCCCTCAAAGAATATTTGGAAAAATCAAATAAGAAGAATGAAGAGCTGCAACAAACCTGTGAAGAAAACGAAAATTGGTTGAAAGAAGAGATTCTAAATCTGAAGGATCAAGTAGAAGATGGAAGAAGGAAAGAAGAAAGCATGACAAAACAATGTCAAGCCTTGGAGGTTGAGGTAAACATTCTCAAAGGTAGATTAGAAGAAAAAGTTAAACTTTTGAGGTTTCAAGATAGTACTAATATTTTGGACAATATTCTGAGTAATCAAAGGTCTCCTGCTATCAAACTTGGTCTTGGTTTCCATGAAACTGTTTAAGGAGAATCTAGCTCACAAGGAAGTGCTAAAAATTCAGAGGATGTCAATGCAAAACCTGAAGTGTTGAAAGAAACAAAAGGTCAACCAACAATGATGAAATCTCAAAGGAAATCAATCAATAAAGTTGAATGCTTTAAATGTCATAATTATGGGCATGTTGCAGCAAATTGCAGGAGCAGATCATTTCAGCCTCAATCAAACAGTTCCTACATAGAAAGGTACTCTGGGTTCTTCAAGGGATATTGTTTTTCATGTAACAAGTATGGACATAAAGCAGCTGATTGTAAAAGGAGGAAGATTAGAAATACTCATTATGATTCTTATGCTTATTTCTCTAGACACATGAGATGTTATTCTTGTAACAAGTATGGACATGTAGAAAATGAATGCAGGTTGAACAGATATGAGAAATTGGATAACTTCCAGCACACAAATAGAAAGTTCAAACAAATCTGGAAAAAGATGGAGGACCGATCAAAAATGTAGGGAATTTTGACCCTACTGCAGTCATCCGCTTCTGAAGCTTACTTCTCTGATTGACTGCAGGAATGATGTGGGATACATTATGAGATTTAGTAATGTATCGTCACAAGGGGAGCAATGTATGATGACTCTCATGGTTGATTTGATTTTTCTGGTTATATGTATTTCTGACAGAGCATCTGATATGAAGAAGACAGGTACAGGAAATACAAGTTCAGGGGGATATGAAGGAATGTGAAAAATTTCTATGCTTCACTTTCCATACGCGGGTTCTATGAACTAAAGTCGCGTATACACGCGAGTTCCAGCAGACACAGTCGTGTATGCATTGATGATAAGAGAATTTATATGCTAGCTGAAGATCTGGAGCAGAGGCTCAGGGGGAGTAACAGTCTGATTGTTAATAACTATATTATTGACTCTATATCAGCTTAATTTCTCATTTTTAAATAATGATGACATGATACTTGGTTACTTATGTTGAAGATTATGGATGAGTCCTGGTTTCTTGATGATGAAGAGTATTCGTTGCTGAGATGAAAGTCTTATAAATCAGAGATAAGGACAGATCATGCAGAGATTGTTGCTGATGACTTGCTGATAAAGGTATTCAGGTTGCACAAGTTAAGGAGGAGCACTGGTTCAGGGGGAGCAGCAGGTTGAATACTAATGACTGCATTGTTGGCAATATGACTGCTTATTCTTTGGTTTTTGTGATATTCATGCTCAAATGATGATGACTTGGTACATGGTTTATTATGATGAGATTTTGAGCCCTGGTTGCTGATAAGTATCTTTTGTGCTCACTCATGGATGAGTTGGATGTCGTTTGATTCAGAAATAAGAATAGATCATGCAGAGTTTGTTACTATGGTTGAGATCTTTTGCCTACATATGTTACTTCATACTAAAATCTTGAAGATCTTGATGATATTGGACCACATGGATGATTGCTTGACACATATTTGAAGATGTTGTTACGTGTTAATTTGAAAGTTGTATTGATCTTGCAAGAATGCAGAAGGCTTGGTTACTAATGTGCTTATGCTACAACCGTTGGATGACGCTTGAAGACACAACTACACTGTTCTATCTATCTGCACTCCAGGGAAGCATTCAAATATCTCAGAAAGAAGCTGAACATTGTCTTTTTCTCACAGAGGATCAGATCTGGTTAAAATTTAGAAGATGGTATAGATACGCGGGTTGCCTGAAACACACTCGCGTATATACGCGAGTTCCTGCACATAAAACCGCGTATGTCTGATTGCTGACAAATTTCTGTTTGGAGTCAGCTCTCTTCAGCACAACTGCAGTGTTGTTTGGTGTCTCTGATACTGTTTGGTATCTCTGGTGGTGTTCCAGTTCTCATAATTCTATTTCTAATGTTTTGATAAAGATGCCTTGATGATTTGTTGGTTAAAAGTGTTCAGGATGCGCAAACTAAGGGGGAACCTTAGTCATATGGAAAAGATGCTTGGATGCACAGATTCAGGGGGAGCACTAGCCTTGCTGAGTATAATGCATTGGTGGCATTATGATGGTTCTGAAATATGTTCTTTTTCTTGAAGTCTTTCTGGTGTTGGTCATAAATGGTCATATTTGTAATTTGATGAAAAAGTCTTGTTGAGACCCATGATGTAAAATTTTAATATTTAGTCATGTAAGGACTTGTCAAATTTGTAAACCCACTTGGTTGGGTAGCTGAGTCAAGTTTGTAAACCCACTTGGTTGGGTAGCTGAGTTGAAATGTGTAAACCCACTTGGTTGGGTACTTGAGTCTCATATGTAAATCCACTTGGTTGGATATTTGATGTAAGTATGAGTCTTTGGTGATAGGAAGTTCATAGAATCATGTACTTCATTGAAAAATATGTTTGAAGATTCAGCATGAACTCAGGGGGAGCTTGGTCACTTCATTATATATTATATCTGCAGAATGCTTCTTCCACATGAGGAGAAAAGGGAGAAAGTATGTTGGTTTTTGATCCGCCCTTTGCCCTTGCTGTCAAAGGGGGAGAGTGACATGGTGTTTGAATGAAGAGAAAGAATGGTTTCAAAAATAGGGAGAATGACATGGTGTCATTGTATTCTTAATGTACCTATCTGTTGTGATGATCAAACACCATCGTGGTTGCCATCAAGTCCAAAGGGGGAGATTGTTGGCAATATGATGCAGAGTGTTGTCCTTGATGGCAACCCATTGAATAAAGATGAAGACATGAGATTGTTGGCATGTGTTGTCCTTGATGGCAATACACCTGATGAAGTTATTCTTGACTTGATGGACTTGGTAAATGATGTAAATCTGATATGAAATGATGTTAGCAACATGATGCTGAGTGTTGTCATTGAATGGCAACCCACTTAATGAAGAAGATGGCAACTTCTTGATGAAAGTTGTGCTTGAATATGTCTTGATGAACTAAATCTAATGTATTTTCAGTGAGTACAGAAGGCAATGAAGAAAGGAATTCAGTATGTGATAGATTTATGATGAAAAGAGTATGTCTCTAGGCATACGCGGATTTGCCTAAGGGAAGTCGCGTATGCACGCGGGAAAGAACGTGCCAAGTCGCGTATGGGCAAGAGCGCTCAAAAAGTGCAAAACCAGGGGTAACCACCATGGTATTGACCCATTGTATTGGATAATGATTCGTCTAAAAGACCCCGTCCAGGAATACCATCGGAAGTAATGTAGTTTTGGGCTCATGGTATTGGTTTGGCTCATGGTATTGAAAAAGGGCAAACCTATATAAGGAGAAGAGGAATTCATTGTGCAAATCATGAGTGTGGGTGCAAGACGTCGACTTGAATGAATACTTCTCTGTGAAGTATCTATGTGGAAAGGGTAAAGGTTTGATGATAGATCTGAATCTATGATGCACCTATGAAGAAATGATGAAGCGAGATATTTAGATCTGAAATGTACTTGTATTTGCTAGGTCATTTGTCAGGATGATTAGATCAAGACTAGGCGACCTCATGCAAGTAAAGGGTAAAATCTGTGTGATGTATCTGTTCTGAAGAATTGCAATGACCTAAAATATCTGAAGAACCATACGCTAGTTCGCCGCAGAGGAAGCGCGTATATATGCGGCTTTGCTGAAGAGAAAGCGCGTATGCACAGTAAAATTAGCTCTGTAATTTATACAGAGGTATACGCAGGTTGATGTGGACGGAAGCGCGTATATACGCGACATCAGTAAAAGGAAAGCGCGTATGCAAACTAGGGTTTGCTGAAGCATGGGGTATGAAATCTCTGATCTGATCTGCTCTGTTTTAGCTATCTGTTGTTGATGTTTGACTATGCTTAAATGTATGGAGAGGGTCCAGTCTGAAAATATGATGAAACGTGGCCTGCAAGTTGTGTTCTATTGAAGTTGTTGGATCCAGTGTGAAAATTGATGAAACGTGGTCCAAGGTGGTGCTGAGGGTTGTAGCCTTCAGTCAGGGGGTTGTAGCTCTCTTCCAGGTGAGGCTGGTAAACGAGATCAGGGGGTCGTAGCTCCCTTCCAGGTGAGGCTGGTAAACGAGAGCAGGGGTCGTAGCTCCCTTCCAGGAGAGGCTGGTAAACGAGTCAGGGGGTTGGAGCTCCCTTCCAAGAGAGGCTGGTAAACGAGCGCAGGTGGGTGCCTGCGTGCTGGTAGAGTCTGCACCAGCACATATGTTGTAAGATATTTTCTCTATAATAAAATATTGAAGGCTGAGCAACTGCAGCGGTGGTTTTCTCCCGACTTGGGTTTCCACCTAAAAATCCTGGTGTTCATGTGTGATGCTTGTGTGTGATGGTTTATTCTGTTCTTACTGCACATGTTTACTGTTTATAGAACATCTAATGAATGAATGATGGAATGATATAAGTGAAGAACTAATGGCATAATTAGATCTCTGTGTATACGCGGGTTTTATGAAGGATATCCCGTATACTGTGCCACTGTAGCTTGACAAAGTAAGCGTGGGTTTGGAGCATAAAAATTAAAATTTTTGAATATGCATTAAATACTGATTCACCCCCCCCCCCCCCCCCCTCTCAGTATTTTTCCCAACATTTTCATCATCTTTTGTCATCTTTCACGGTCTTACATAGTCTTTTGTGATCTTTCTTTGTCTTTTATGGATTTCAATGATATTTTGTGATTTTTCATCATCTTTTGTGATCTTCATAATTTTCTGTCATATTTCATCATCTTTTAGGATGTTTTGCGATCTTTCATGATTTTTCGAGATATTTTGTGGTCTTTCATGATATTTAGTGATTTTTCATCATCTTTCACAATGTTTCATCATCTTTCAAGATCTATCATCATCTTGTAGGATGTTTTGGTGACTTTTTTGATGTTTCATCATCTTTCGCAATCTTTCCTCATATTTCATCATTTTCTACAACATTTCATGATCTTTCGTGATCTTTTGTGATTTTTCGTCATATTTCACATTGTTTCGTCATATTTCGTGATATTTTAGGATGGTTTGCGGTCTTTCGTTATATTTCGCAGTCTTTTACGATATTTTATGATGTTTTGCATGCTTTCACAATATTTCATCATCTTTCATCATCTTTAGGATGTCTCATGATATTTCATCTTTTTTCACCATCTTTCATCATCTTTTAAGATGTTTTGTGGTCTTATGTGAAGTTTTGTTAACTTTCATGTATTTTAGGATGTTTTGTGATCTATTGTCATCTTTTGTGATCTTTTTCCATCTTTCACAATCATTCATCATGTTTCATCATCATTCATGATTGTTTTTCATATTTTGTGATATTTTATCATTTCTCGAAGTCTTTCTTGATGATTCAACGTCTTTCGTGTTATTTCATCCTCTTATGTTATCTTTTGTGATTTTTCATGGTCTTTCACAATCTTTCGCGATCTTTGTGATATTTCTTCATTTTTCATGATATTTTGTGGTCTTCCATGATCTTTCGTTTTTTTTCATCATCTTTCGTCATCTTTTATGATCTTTCGTTATTTTCGTCATATTTTGCAATGTTTCATCATCTTTCATGATATTTTAGTATTTTTTTTTTTTTTGTCTTTCATCGTCTTTCGTGGTTTTTAACGATCTTTTGTGATCTTTTAGGGTGTTTCATGGACTTTTGTAATTTTTCATCATCTTTCGCGATCTTTTAGGATGTTACGCAGTATTTCACGATCTTTTAGGATGTTACGCAGTATTTCGCGATCTTTTAGGATTTTTCATCGTCTTTCCTTATCTTTCGTCATATTCTAGGGTGTTTTGTGGTCTTTCGTCACCTTTTGTCATCTCTCATGATATTTTGTCATCTCTTGTGATATTTTAAGATGTTTTGTGGTATTTCGTAACCTTTTGTCATCTTTCGTGATCTGTTGTAATCTTTCAGGATCTTTGTCATCTTTCGTGATATTTTAGGATGTTTTGCGGCTTCGTAACCTTTAGTCATTTTTCTTGATCTTTTGTCATCTTTCGGGATCTTTCATCATCTTTAGTGATATTTTAGGATGTTTTGCGGTATTTTGTCATATTTTGTGATCTTTCATCATTTTTCATGAACTTTTTTTAATCTTTTATGATCTTTTAGTGTTTTTCGTGGTCTTTCTTGATCTTTCATCATCTTTCGCGGTCTTTTTTCATCTTTTTTATTTTCCATGATCTTTGATGATATTTCACAGTCCTTCACAATCTTTTGTGATCTTTCTTCATATTTCGTGATCTATTGCGGTCTTCTATGATCTCTAATAAATTTCACCATCTTTAGTCATATTTTGTGATTTTTCGTCATCTTGCGTGATGTTTTATCATCTTTCAAGATCTTTCATCATCTTTTAAGATTTTTTGTGGTCTTTCGTGATTTGTCATCATCTTTCAAGATATTTCATCATCTTTTGTAATCTTTCTTTTCAACTCTCGCTATCTTTTAGGATTTTTCGCAGAATTTCTTGATGTTTCATGATTATTCGTGATCTTTCATCATTTTTTAGGATGTTTTGCATCTTTTGTGATTTTTCACAACCTTTCGTGATTTTTCATCATCTTTCACAATATTTTAGGATGTTTTATGGTCTTTCATAATCTTTCACAATCTTTTGCAATCTTCTGTGACCCTTGAGGATGTTTCACAAACTTTCACAATATTTTGCAATATTTAATCATCTTTCGCAATCTTTCATCATCTTTCGCAATATTTTAGGGTGTTTTGTGATCTTTCGTGATTTTTCGTCATCTTTTGTTATCTTTGTGATATTTCATGATCTTTTAGGATATTTTGTACTGTTTCGTTACCTTTTGTCCTCTTTCATGATATTTCATCATGTTTCATGATATTTTAGGATGTTTTATGATATTTCGTCATCTTCGCGATCTTTGAACATTTTTTGTGATATTTTTTCATCTTTTTCGATCTTTCGTCACCTTTTGCGGTTTTTCAAGTTTTTTCATCATCTTTTGTCATCTTCCATGGTCTTTCATGGTACTTCATGATATTTTGTGATGTTTCATCATCTTTTGTGGTATTTTGTGACCTTTCATGATTTTTAATCATCTTTCGTCGTCTTTTACGATCTTTGGTGATTTACCGTCATATTTTATGATGCTTTGCAATATTTCGTGATATTTCATCATCTTTTAGGATGTTTTGCATTGTTTTGTGAACATTTTTTCATTTTTCTTCATCTTTCGGTATCTTTTAGGATGTTTCGCAGACTTTTGCAATCTTTCATCATATTTCACAATTTTTCATCATCTTTCGTGATCTTTTGGGATGGTTCGGTGTCATTCACCATTTTTTGTCATTTTTTGTCATTTTTCACCATATTTTACAATGGTTTGCAGTCTTTCATGACATTTTGTCATCTTTCGTGATATTTTTTCATCTTTCGTGATATTACATCATCAGTAGTGATATGTTAGAATTTTTTGCAGTCTTCGTGATATTTCATCATCTTTCGTGACCTGTCATGATATTTTGTCATCTTTCGCAATATTTTTTAATCTATTGCGGCCCTTTAGGATTTCTCATGGTCTTTCTTGATATTTCATCATCTTTCACGATCTTTCACTATGTTTTACAATATTTCATATCATTTCATCATCTTTTGTGATATTATGCGGTCTTTCACACTCTTTTGTGATCTTTCATGATTTTTCGAGGTGTTTTGTGATCTTTCATCATTTCTTGGGGTTTTTGGTGATAATTCGTGATTTTTTATCATCTTTCATCATTTTTTGAGATTTTTCATGATTTTATGTCATCTTTTGTCATCTTTTAGGATGTTTTGCGATCTTTCATGAATTTTCACGATCATTCGTGGTCTTTCATGACCTTTCGTGATTTTTCATCATATTTCGCTATGTTCATCATCTTTCATCATCTTTTAGGATGTTTCGCTGACTTTGTCGTTGTTTCATCATCTTTCACAATCTTTCGTCACCTTTCATCTTTTTTTACAATATTTCTCCTTCTTTCGTGAACTTTTTTTTATTTTTCGTCATATTTCTCATTGTTTCGTCATCTTTTGTGATATTTTAGGATGTTTTCCAGTCTTTTGTTATATTTCACAATATTTTGTTATATTTAGGATGTTTTGCGATCTTTGTTATTGTTTCATCATCTTTCATGATTTTTCGCAATGTTTTGGGATTGTTTTTCATCTTTCATGATTTTTTGCAGTCTTTTATGATTTTCCATCATCATTTGTCATATTTCATCATATTTTAGGATGTTATGCGATCTTTCTTGATCTTTCATGAGCTTTCATGGTATTTCGTGATTTTTCATCATCTTTCATGATATTTCATAATTTTTCAAGATCTTTCATCATCTTTTAGGATGTTTTGTGGTCTTTCACAATATTTTGCAGTCTTTCATCATCTCTTGTGATCTTTCGTCGTATTTCATCATCTTTCGTGATATTTTTTCATATTTTATGATTTTTCATGGACTTTCTTAATGTTTCGTCATATTTTGTCATCTTTCATCATTTTTTGCGATCTTTCTCGACCTTTATTCATCTTTCTCAATGTTTCATCATGATCCAGGTGGATATTGGTCACTACTTGCGTATTCCACTTGGACCCCCACCGTTGTTTCTTTTCATTCTCCTTAATTGTAGCACAACTTATTAATTTTGGCATTTTTTGGGTCCTAAACTTCAAGAGTCGTTTTGAGGGACTAAAAGACGTTCTTAGGGAAAACAGGGAGACCAAAAAAGTCTCAAATTAATAAGCCTTATAATTTTTGGCCTTCTCTCTTTGAGATCTTCGAAACGAGGATAGCCAAATGGAGAACGTATGCCAAAGTTACAACCCCGAGAATTTGACGTTCCAACTTACCCCAACGGGGCACACAAGCTTTTGGTGCTTCCTCTCCTAGGGTTAGGTTTTTGGATTTTTAGGGTTTCTCATTGTTTCTATATGATAAAAATGCCACCAAGCCTCATTGTAACACAGTTCAAAGGCATATCGTCGCCACATCTCTTCTCAGAGAAAAGATATTGTCGCTCGAGCTAGTTTATTTCCATTATGTATGTAAGCATATTTCAGTTCTTTGATATTAATGAAATGAAGGGTTATTTATGCTTCATCTCTCTATTTATGGTTATGTGTGTATTATATTGCATTCCTGTTTAAGTTCAGATCACATAATATTTCAAGATATTTTAGGATTTTGCGATATTTCATCATCTTTCGCGGTCTATTGCAATATTTCATGATGATTTAGGATGTTTATAGACTTTTGCAAACATTCATCATCTTTCACAATATTTCATCATCTTTCGCGATGTTTTAGGATGTTTCACATTCTTTCGCAATCTTTCATCATTTTTTGTCATCTTTCGTGATATTGTAAGATTTTATGCGACCTTTTGTCATATTTCGTAATCCTTCGCGATCTATCATCATTTTTCACTGTGATTCATCATGTTTCATCACCTTTCACGATTTATTTTCATCTTTTTCAAATTTTTAGTATTTCTCGCCCTCTTTCGTGGTCTTTCTTAATTTTTCCGTCATCATTTGCAATCTTTCATGATTTTTTGTCATCTTTCGTGGTGTATTAGGATGGTCTGGCGTATTTCATTGTCTTTCGTTATTTTTTTCATCTTTCGTCATCTTTTAGGATGTTTTGCGGTCTTTCATGACTTTTTGTCATATTTCGTGATATTTCATCACCATTCGTGATATTTTAGGATTTTTTGCGGTCTCCATGATCTTTATTCATCTTTTGTCATCTTTCACGGTCTTTCATCATGTTTCAACATCTTTCACAATATTTTTTAATCTTTTGCGATCTTTTAGGATTTCCCACGGTCTTTCTTGATATTTCATCATCTTTCACGATCTTTCACTACCTTTTACGTCCTTTCATGTTCTTTCATCATCTTTTGCCATCTTTTGTGATTTTTCATTGTCTTTCATAGTCTTTTGTGATCTTTCGCGGTCTTTTGTGATCTTTCATATTTTAGGGATTTTGGTGATTTTTCATCATCTTTCATCATCTTTTGTGATATTTCATGATTTTTTGTCTTCTTTCGTCATCTTTTACGATTTTTTGTGATCTTTCATGATCTTTCGCGATCTTTCATGGCCTTTCGTAATATTTCATGATTTTTCATTATATTTCACGATGTTTCGTCATCTTTCAAGATCTATCATCATCTTTTAGGATGTTTTTCTGACTTTCTTGATGTTTCATCATCTTTCACGATCTTTCGTCATATTTCATAATTCTCTATGATATTTCACGATCTTTCAAGATATTTTGTGATTTTTCATCGTATTTCACATTGTTTCGTCATCTTTTGTGATATTTAGGATGTTTTGCGGTCTTTCGTTATATTTCACGGTCGTTTGCGATCTTTTAGGATGTTTCGCAGGCTTTCACAATCTTTCACCATCTTTCACCATCTTTCGTAATCTTTCGCGATCCTTAGGATGTCTCACGATATTTCGTGAATTTTCGCCATCTTTCATCATCTTTTAAGATGTTTTGTGGTCTTATGTGATCTTTTGCCATCTTTCGTGGTATTTTAGGATGTTTTGCGATCTATTGTCATCTTTTGTGATCTTTTGTCATCTTTCATGATCATTCATCATGTTTCATCATCATTCATGATTGTGTTTCATATTTTGTGATCTTTTAGGATTTCTCGCAGTCTTTCTTGATCATTCAACATCTTTCGTGCTCTTTCTTCCTCTTTTGTTATCTTTTGTGATCTTTCATGACTTTTCACAATCTTCGTGATCTTCTGTGATATTTCTTCATATTTCATGATATTTTGTGGTTTTCCATGATCTTTCATTATTTTTCATCATCTTTCATCATCTTTTGTGATCTTTCATGATTTCCTTCATCTTTCTTCATCTTTTAGGATGTTTTGCGATATTTCGTGATCTTTAATAGTCTTTCGTGATCTTTGTGATATTTCGTGATTTTTCATCATCTTTTGCAATTTCATCTTCTTTTGCAATGTTTCATCATCTTTCATGATATTTTAGGATGTTGTGTGGTCTTTCTTCACCTTTCGTGGTATTTTATGATCTTTCTTGATATTTTAGGGCGTTTCATGGACTTTCGCAACCTTTCATCATCTTCCGTGATATTTTAGGATGCTTTGTGGTATTTCACAATATTTTGTGATTTTTCATCGTCTTTACTTATCTTTCGTCATCTTTTATGATGTTTTGCGGTCTTTCGTGACCTTTTGTCTTCTCTTGTGATCTTTCGTAATCTTTCAAGATCTTTTGTCCTCTTTCGTGATATTTTAGGATGTTTTGCAGTATTTCGTAACCTTTTGTCATATTTTTTGATCTTTTGTCATCTTTCGGGATCTTTCATCATCTTTAGTGATATGTTAGGATGTTTTGCGGTATTTCGTCATATTTCATGATCTTTCATCATTTTTCACGATATTTTTTCATCTTTTGCGATATTTTATTATTTTTCACGATCTTTATTGATCATTCATCATATTTCATGGTATTTTTTCATCTTCCATGATATTTGATGATATTTCACGGTCCTTTGCGATCTTTTGTGATCTTTTTTCATATTTCGTGATATGTTGCGGTCTTCTGTGATCTCTGGTAAATTTCACCATCTTTCATCATCTTTTGTGTTTTTTTGTGATTTTCCATCATCTTGCATGATGTTTCATCATCTTTCAACATATTTTAATATTTTTTGCGGCATTTCGCGATATTTCATTAAATTTCACAATATTTTTTCATCTTTCGCGATCTTTTGGAATTTTTCGCGGAATTTCTTGATATTTCATGGTAAAAACGAATATCATGGTAGGGATGTTTTTTTTTTTTTTTAGCCCTCCTTCGGTGTGTTTCACGAAGTGCACCAGGGTAGGATATATCCAAAAGCACCGTTATTTTTTTTTAGTTCAAAATTATCGCGATGAACCATGGCTTTACGTTACCCATAATGTATCAGTACTGTGTTTTTACAATAGCACCAGCTTTTTTCTAGAATTTAGAAATCGTCTATTGGTACTCTTTATAAGATGCCCCAGTGCGTTATTATAAGTTTACCTCACCGAGCTGTCATTATTTAATAACACCAACTCGTTTTATTATATGAAGGATTTCGGTGCTAGCGAATTTTCAAGCACTTGTGCATTTGTGTATTTAACACAGCGTGGTTTTTTATTTTTCAAAAAATAATTCTATGGTGCACCATGTTATATGTAGCACCAATGTGTGTATTGATAATAAAGCACCAATGCATGTATTGATAATAAACCGTCGGTGTGCTTGAATAATTTATATGCACCATCAAAGAAACATCTACTTGCCCATCTCCACTACTAACCTCCGCTACAAACAGATTTTTGGGCTATTTTTATAAAGGTCTCCGAAAAAACCTCTGCTAGAAGGTCTTCTCTTTGTAGTGGCAAGTGATCCCATACTCAAATAATTTTTGCACCACTATCCTCTACTTTGGGATAGGGGATTTGCTGCTCCCGTCCTCACATAGTTTTTCATTATCGAACACTCATTTCCTATTATGACCTTCTATTATGCATATGGTGCACCACACCTGCTCGCACTTTTTGCTACCCTTCACCAAATCGTGAAACTACAAAGTTAAAGCAACAACTAGTTTTGATTGCATTTGTTCCATAGCTGCATTACTTTCTCCACTTACAGGTGTGGCTTCCAATCGCATTATTATTTCCAATTCTTCGGTCTCAGAGGTTACTTTTTGTTGTGTCAGTGAGATTCTAATGCGTGGCAACAACCTTGCAATAAATAATTCCCAATGTTATTTGTTGGGGATATCGAATGTTAGTCTATCCATTAATACTTTAAGTTAGTGGTCATATTCCTAGACAAATTCACCTACACTTTGCTTTATCGCCTTAATCTCCATTATGCATTCTGATTTAGATTTTGGATTCTATGACTCCTTCAACAATGTCCGCTTAATATCTGTCAAAGTTCTAGGCTATACTCAGGGAATTGTATCCTTATCCTTCAAACCACGCTAGTGTGTGGTCCCGAAAAGTTGTCTCTAATTTATAGATCTTCGTCTACTCATTTGGAATTTTCTTAATTGTCCAATCTACCTTGTATACAAACAAATGTTGCTCGATATCCTCTATCCCAATTCGATGGAAAATCTACAACCATAGTGTAGTATAAACAACAACAATTTCCTATATTCATGTGTTTTCCTATTCACAATTCAAATCCTTTGTTGAGGGTGGGATAGCTTATGATGCCTTTCCTAACAATACTCTATGTTCTCCTCGTACAATCTCCTCTTCTTCTTCCCTACTTTCACTCTCACTGTCTAATTGTATTTGATGAACCAACTTTGGTGATTGAGAAAATATAATAAATAACAAATAGTTTACCTCTGATATGGAGGATTGTGTGGTGTTATCAGTTTGATCTAGGGGGTGGCCAGGGCTTCGAAAACAAGATGCAACATATTTTCTACACCAATATGGAACTATTCCCCCTCTTTCTCCTCTTCATTAATACTTTTATTTCATGCTTCCCTCCTATCTCCTTTGTCATGTAGCTCTCTCCTCTGTCTTGGGTGGAGAGCCCTCTCTATGGCACAATGTTCCACTCTTTATGAAATCACTCCTATTCCCTCTCCTGTGCACCATTCTATATTATCTATTCTTATTGGTATTCCCAATGATATGGATCTTCCATGTTATCCACACTTTGATCATGTGTGACATACTTCTTTCTAGGTCTTATGCTAGAAAAAAGCTTTGTCACAATCCTTTTTCCTCTATCCTAATTGCATACATATATCATCCCACTATGAAATGTGTCAAACATGCTACTCAGCTCACTCCCTATCAACGATGACGTGAACATTTCCATCGTTTATGCACTAACTACACCAATGACGTGTCGACATATATTAGGAGATATCTACAACCTCTATATATCTTGTTCTTGCATCGAATCAGCTATATCTCCCATCACTTGTCTTTTTCTCGGCATCTTTCCCTATATTTTCTTTGAAAAATTCAACTCTTATACAATGCACAACTATCTTTATTTACCTCTCCTTACATCCCTTGTCCCTTCTTTAACTTTGGCCATCCTATGATCAACCCCCAGTTCCCCACGTCAGTGACATCGTGCCTTTGTTGGAGAGAAACATCTTTATCCATGTAGGTAATATTTTCAAGTAGAAACCACACGGTATCTGGAAGAATTCTCTTTTAGTTGCGTTAAAATTCTAAGTAGTTTCCACTGTAAACTCAACTACATAACCTTCTAAAACACTAGCTAGCCAGAAATCAATAATTTTGGATAATATATTACTCACTATGTTCACCCTTCGTAACATATTTGATGTCTAGTTGCATGGATTTAGTGGAATCCAAATTCCTCGTCCCTCTACTTGTCTCTTCAACCAATCCCATAGAATAATAAGAAACATAGCAAAGAAAATATCATGAAAATCAAGTAAAATATACCTATGTATCCATTTCTCTATATTGGGACGTAGATTTCTTAACTATTTTACAACAAACTTGTGTTATTTGTTGTCCAACAATTATTCTCTCTCTTCTCTCATCAGAATCCATGTCCCCTCTTCGACATATATCTCAAGGTCCCAACAATGGAACCATTTTTTGGCACACAAGGGTGACATAAGGTTCAAAGTTCAGCCAACAAAACCCCCTAAGGCATTGGAATTTTTCAACGACTACGAAAAATGTGAGGTCTTACCCAATGTATGTTGATGCTTTGTATGAACCTATGAATGTTATGCAAGGGAAAAGGGGAAATAGAGATTACCTTGGTTCTAAAATATCCACCTCAAACTACAGTATTATCCATATTTTATAAAAATATCCATTTGAAAGTAATTACATAATCCTTCACAAATCATGTCGAAAGGTTCTCAATGAAGCACAATGCACATCGGTCAATTGTGACAACATCGCTTAACCAACAAAGTAACGATTCAACACGAGTTCATTATAGAAGTGCAATAATAACTCTAACATGGAACAGGGGCACATAACTTCATTCATACACTAACACGGTTATTGATATTATGCCTCAAATCCAAACTATCAACATAAGACATTCGCCAGAAGATTTGCAAAGATTATGTAATTCATTTACTTTTCCAACCATTTGTACAAAATGCATATGCAAGAAAGCATGAAAAAATGGCATAGAACCTCATAATACTTCATATTAACATCAAATATTGGTAATACACTTTACAAAGGGGTATCATACACTTAAATGGGGAGAAATCAAACCATCATTGTTCATATTATATTATCCAGCCAAACCTGGTACAATTAGCATAATGAGAATTCAAAAACGTATCAGAGAGAGAAAATCCATTAAAATAAACAACATTAAGTCAAATAAAGTATCCAAATAATAATCATCAACTAACAATAGAACAATCCAGAAGTGGAAACAACTCTTTATATAATCTTGATCTCCAACATTGCACTCATGGGAATCTTCGACCAACTCACCCTGATGAGTTGTCCATTCTCGTGTTGCATCGTAACCAATTGCTTGACCATAAAAATTTGAATTGCAACCATCTGCTATCCCAAAACTAACTGACCCATATTTTTGGAGAGTCTGATGTTGAAAACCAAAACTTTTTGTTGCATCATGGTTTTCATTGATTTTCATGCACATTTGTGTGGTATGTGTTACATAGTAACTTTTCACCATGCTCACTTCCCGTCCCTGATCCTGAAGTTCCTCATGAAAGACCATGTGTAATGTTTCCACTATGAATAAATATGTAAAGACATCCAATGAAGACCCAAAGAAAACTGCCTTGGAAGATTACTGAAGGAACTTGGTCAAAACCCTAGTTTTCTAGGTCAACGCGTTTCCTAGTCTCATGCTTGTGCTGATCCCAGATTTACAGTTCTGACTTAGCACTTCCAGTGCCCTTATTTCTTGGAAAACTGTGTTGATCCCTTTCTGGCAATGTTTCCTCAAATGGAGGAGAAGCTTCGACCTATATAAGTTCGAGGGCAATGATTTGGTTGTTAAAGGATGGTGATAGAGTCAAGCTCTCTGATTTTAAAGCTTTGATCTCATCCATGGGGGTTTATCCCTTAAAAGTTGGACCTTCCTCCTCCTTTGATGGGCTCCCAACCTCTTCTCCCTTCCTATAAATTGGTCCCCATCATTCCCCTATTGGTTGGTCATTGTTGGGCTAGTCTAAACTCTTGTTCCCTTTACATTCTTGCACTATGATAACGCCTAAGTTTTTCGAGAGAAGGAATGCTTTAGAGCTTCAGTGAAGGACTCATATTTTCACCAAAGGGAGGCCTCTAACATCAAGGCCTAGGTTTGAAGCTCTTATTTTCATATTTATCAATAAAACATCTGATGTTTGATTTCTATAATTGTCTAATCTTTTATGCAAATATTTTGGTACTCCTTGATCTGCTAGATAGCTAGTTTTTAATTATTATTATGTATTGTATTAAGTTTCTTGTTGCCTCTTGATCATCTACAGGTATTAGTGTGCCACCAGTACCAAAGAGCGAGCCTAAAAGGATCATGGATCAAGATCATCATCAACAGGTTCGAATATAGCATCAAGAAAAAGGTACTTCTGTCCCTTTTCTTGTCGCATTTTGAAACTTAGCTAACAAAGCTTTGCAATAGAAAGTATCTCAAGTTGCTAGACCCACTCTACGGCTAGAGAGATCACCTCTGTCTGCAGAGGGGATTTATCTTGACAACGGAATTGGCAACACCACTGGGGAGCTTAGCCTCTTAACCTTCCTTTCCTAGACGGATCTTGGATCAATTTGACCGATCGCTGAAATCTAAGCGTGCTTAGGTCTTTGTTAGTTTGCATAGGGGTTTGATAATAATTTCACTGTGTCAGGTCTAGTTTTGATGTGACACTCCTTTTTGTTTTCCCTTGTTTTTAGCGCCCAACTCGTTTTTTGTTTTCACAAAAGCGCTGCCAACGTTGTTCTATATAGCACAGTCGCGCTGATTTGTCTTTCAACACCCTTCTGCTTAACACAGAAGCGTTGATCTCAAACCTAGGAAAAGTTGGGGTTTCCCCTTATTTTTCCAGTGTGTCCTAGCCCCTGAAGAATGTATGTTGAGTCTCAATGACCTCCTTCCTGTGTGTTTGACTTTTTTGACTTGTTTTTATTCTTTGAACGAGTGTTTTTGTTTCTTTGACTTGTTTCTGAGTTGGGAGATTTCTGACCATTTGAAACACCTTTTGTCACATTGCTTCTGACTTGGTTTGAAGTAGTTTTCCATATGCACTTATCATCACTACATTCCTGATCTTGCCTTCGACTTCGTGTCAAACATAAGGTTACAAGTTGTTTGATTTACAAGTCTAGAAGAGTGTGTATTTTTCAAAATTCAAAAGAAAACTGAAAGTGATTTTCATTTTAGCTTTTGATTTGGCTTGTCTTTATCGTTTTGAAAAAGTACGTGAAAATAATTTCATTCATGTACTTTTAGAACGATTTTTTATTTCTGTTTGATTGAAAGAAAAGTGAAAAGTGTGATTTTTACATTTCTTCATTCGTTTCGTTCATTTTAATTTTGATTGCCTTTCAAAGTAAAAAGTAAAAAAAGAGTATCATTTTATGCATATTAGTGGGAAAGATAAATGTTTTCATTTTTTTCAATAAGCTGAATTATTTTGGGAAAAGTGAATTCGATTGGAAAGAATTTCATTTCATAGTTTTGAACTAGTTTGGGGGGGGCATCGTTGTTTGCTGCATTGATTGCACTTTTATTTGTATCTCTTCCCTAGATAGTTTTGACTTGATTGAAATGGAAATATTTTCTTTTTTCATTTATCCTGCATCATAGGATTTAGGTGACATCGATTTTGAGCCAAAAACTGAAACTTAACTCAATATCAACATTAAAATTTATCCAATTTACCTTAAGGAGAATTTGGAACTAACGATAACATTTAGAGGTCTAGACTAGAGACATGTTCCGACGTCATAAAACGTATTAGCTATCGCTAATGGTCTGTGTTACAACCCGAGGGTGATATTGCGTCCCACATATGGAAGTATATTGATGTATGATAAGTATATTTGGGCCGCTCTCATCGAACGGTTACGCATCAGACAACACTATTAGGGACTGGACTCCCACATACCATCCCGTATATATGGGGAGACACCATTAGGTTGCAAGCCTACCATAGGTAACCGAGTCAGCCGCCTTGTAAAAGCAATAGACCAAACACAGCATTCAAGGAGATCGGTTGTAGTACGTTAAGTACTTGGTCATTTTTTCTATCATATATCACCAAGGTGTATATTATAGTTCACTGTTGGAAAAATACTGAGAGGGGGGGGTGCATCAGTATACACAATATTTTCTTTTATTTACTGATTTCTATACGCGACTCTAATTAATCCAACTAGCGTATGCACATGGCTTTCTCAAATGAAACATGAGTATACCCAGATAACTTAATGTTTAGATAAATCTTCAGAAACTTTACTTAGCCCAGTTCATCAGTTATGCATCATACATTTAAGCAGTAAACATGTGCAGTAATAACAGAATAAATAATCACACATGAACGCCAATATTTAAGGTGGAAACCCAAGTCAGGAGAAAATCATCGTTGTTGTCTTTTTTGTCTTCAATATTTATTATATAGAAAATTTATTACAATGTTTTAATGGTGTAGACTCATACCAGTACGCAAGCATCCACCTGCAGAAGGATGCAAACTTATCTCGTTCTCCAGTTGCTACTGCAAGGGAGCTCCAACCCCCTAATCTCGTTTACCAACCACTACTAGAAGGGAGCTTCAACCCCCTGAAATGATCACCAGCTTCTACTGGCAGGAAGCTTCGACTTCCACACTGAAGGCTTCAACCCTCAGAACCACTGCAGACCTCGTTTCATAAATTTTCACACTGGATCAAACAGATTCAACACAACACAATTTGTAGATCAACACTAATAACCTTCAACTAGTCTTCAAATAGAACAGTGATATCCTAAACCACATCATTAAACCCATACTTCTGTATTAACACGCAGAATCAACTTCAACTATGAACAATCATAAAATAATTGTCTATGCTAATTTACTTACTGCAACCAACATGTATACGCACTTTCCTGTGGATAAACTTGCGTATAGATCTTTATATATAGAGAAATTAAAGTTTTCTCTAGACTCACAACATATCAAATATATTCAAGTACACTTTGTCAGATTCACAAAATCCTTAACCAGTCAGTAGCATCCATCATTCTCAATCAACCAGTCACCGATCATTTATACATAATCAACAAGTATCATAAACAGTATTCAAACAATTCAAATCTACATAAAGACTCCATTAACAGATAGCAGAAATGATCAGACATTTTCTTTATCAATCTTCAGAAAAACCCTAACTTCCATACGTGCCTTTGATGATATGAACCCGTAGGTATACGTGCTTTCACCGTGACTAACCAACGTATAGATCTGAAAATATTATAGGGTTTCGCAACACTTCAAAGCAGCAAGCTTACTCAGATCGTATCTTTTACTTAAGAAATTATGCGCCAGACCACATATCTAAATAACTCATAAACAAATCATGCAAATACATAGTCATTTCAGGTCTAGAGAGCCTGATCCATTATTGTATTCATGAGTGCATCAAGATATCAGATCTATTTATTGATTATATCCCATTCCATGCAGATGTACTTCAGACTAAAGTATTCATTTAATTGACACACTCATGCACACCCTTTGCACTATGATCTTCACCTCCTTATATAGTTTGAGCCTTAGCCAATACCATGAGCCAAAACCACACAAGTGTCGATGGTATTCTTGGATGGGATCAAATAGTCATTACTGCACTCAATATTTAGGGCTAATAGCAGGTAAAGACCCTTGGTATTGTTAAAATTAGTGCACCAACTCAAACGCGACTTTTCTTCTTTGTACCTGTGTGTATACGTGACTTTTCTTCACCAAAACTGTGTATACACAAATTATGCATATATTATAGATATATACATGACTTGGACTCATTGATCCTGTGTATATATATTGTATACGAGGCTTCTCTTAATAAAACCTGTGTATATACATGAATTGAACCTATGTATACATCTGCATATACATGGCGTCCCTTCATCAAACCTGTGTATATTTCATGAAACTTTACCTTCATCATGATTCTATCACTAACTAGTATTCCTTTCTCTGTGACATCTAAACTTGCCTGTAGATTCATAAAGTTTACATATTCAACAATTAGGTTGCTATCAAAATGAAAATCATCGAGTAGGTTTCCATAAAGGACAACACATTACATCATAATGCCAACAATCTCCCCCTTTGGACTTGATGGCAACCATGTTGGTGTTTGATCACCACAACTTGTAGACACCTGTTAGACACAACAATCATAAGCATTATTCAAATATACCAAGTTACTCTCCCCATTTGACATCAAAGGAAAAAGGTTAATCGATACAAGAATGTCGAGATCTGCGTTGCACTATACGGACCATACTCCCCCCGAACACATGTTGAAGCTTCAAAACATATTTGCAATGAAATACATGACTCTATAACCTTTCCTATCACCAAGGATGCATACATACATCAATTACCCAACTAAGTGGGGTTACATATTTGACTCAACTACCCAACCAAGTGGATTTACATATTTGAAGAAGTCTCTACATGACTAAATATGACAATCTTTACATCATAGGTCTCAACATGACCCTTACATAAAATTATAGATATGACTTTATAACCAAGACCAAAGGACCTAAATAGAGAGATATCATCAAACATACTTCAGAAACCAATAGAAAGCCAATAATGCATTATAGGCTAATGCTCCCCCTAAACATGTGCATCCTAAACATTTTCAACAACCAATTCATCAAATCATCTTCATCAAGAAGATAGATATCAACTAAGAAAATGCAGCTTGAAAAACCATAACCGTGGCTATACCCATCAACGCCAAATCATATCTATCAGCAACATGACGAAGATTGTTCTTGAAGGCTGGCCCGCCGATTTTATGATAGAAGGATCCGTACGCAATTGTATGGAGAGAAACTCATGTATATACGCGACTATGCGTCACGAAACCTGCATACCGAATTTAATCTTATGAAATCAAACATATCTGATAAGTTTAAAAACAAAATGAGGCAGAGAAAACTCCCAACTTCTGTTTGAGATATTCAAATGCTTATCTAGGAAGCAGTTTAGTAAATATGTTAGCAACTTGTTCTTTTGAGGGAACATACTCCAATTTAACCTTTTTCTCCAGCACTTGTTCTCCCAAAAATACTTGATGGGAATATGCTTGGTTTTGGAATGCATAACGGGATTTTTTGAGATACTAATGGCACTTGTATTATCACATAGGATGGATATGGGAGGAGAATATTTAATTTGAATGTCTTTTAATGATTGCATCATCCAGAGAAGTTGTGTGCAACATGATGCAGCAGCCACATATTTTGCTTTTGTTGTAGATAAAGAAATGGAACTTTGTTTCTTGCTAAACCAGGATACTAATTGGGGCCACATATAAAATGTACCTCCACTAGTGCCTTTCTGGTCATCAACATTTCTAGCCCAGTTCGCATCTATGTAAGCATGGAGAGTAAGATCATCATTATTGGGATACAACAGACCAAAATCTTTAGTTCCTTGTAGATATTTGAACATTCTTTTTACTGCCTAAAGATGTGACTCCTTTGCATTGGCTTAGAATTGTCCAACAATCCCAACTGCATGCATGATATCCGGTCTAGTCCCTATTAGATAAAGCAGAATTCCAATCATAGATCTATACTATGGTTACATCTTGTCACCATTGGAGTGCTCACAGGTTTGCAGTCTTCCATCCCATACTTCTTTAGAATTTTCTTGAGATATTTTACTTGTGAGAGAAAGATGCCATATTTTTCGTGTTGCACTTGTAAGCCAAGAAAATATGTTAGTTCCCCAAGTAAAGATATTTCAAATTCTTGTTGCATAACAGAAGCAAATTTTTGACTCATGGATTCTTCATTAATCCCAAAAATGATTTCATCGACATAAACAACAATAATCAACAGTTTATCATCCTCAATTTTTGTGTATAAGTTATTGTCTACAAATCCTTTTGTGAAACCTTGTTGTTGAAGATATTTTTCAAGATGATAATACCATGCTCATGGGGCTTGTTTTAGACCATATATGGCCTTTTTAAGTTTGCAAACAATTTTTTCATCATTTCCCAGAATGAATCCTTCTGGTTGTTCTATATAAACTTATTCTTCTAGATCACCATTAAGGAAAGCAGATTTTACATCCATTTTATAAACCTTGAATCGTTGACAACTTGAAAATGCAAGAAACATTCTTATGGCTTCAATTCTGGCTACTGGTGCAAATGTTTCTTAAAAGTCTATACCTTCTTGTTGAGCATACCCTTTACAAAGAGGTCTATCTTTGTTTCTAATTACATCTCCATTTTCATTTAACTTATTTTAGAATATCCACTTTGTTCCAATAACATTTTTATCATGAGGTCTTGGAACCAATTCCCAAGTATTATTCTTTTCAATTTGATCAAGTTTTTCATTCATGACCTTAATCCAACGTTCATCTTTACTAGCTTGATTTACATTTTGTGGTTCAATGGTCGATAAGTGCTAGATAGCTAGGAGATCCTACAAGTGTTCTTATTGTTTGTACCCTTGATTCCTTTTCTCCCAAAATTTGAGATTCTAGATGATTCTTTTGAACATCCCTGGATGGAGCCTTTTCTGATGTATCTTCTTCAAATGCTTCATTAGATTCTTCTTCTATATCATTTTGATTTGATGAGGGAAATCATTCATCATCATCATCATCCTCGTTTGTTGTTATTTCTCTTTTGGGAGTTGTGAGTGTTTCATCAATCACAACATAAATACATTGAACAATCTTCTGAAGTCTCTTATTGTAGCATTTGTATGCTTTAATTCCAGAAGAATAACTAATAAGTATTCCTTCATATGCTCTAGGTTCAAAACTACCAAGTTTTTCATCCTTATATTTGATAAAACATTTGCTTCCAAAAACTTTACATTACGTCACATTAGGAGTATTACCATACCAAATTTCATAAGGAGTTTTATCACTATTCACACAAACATGAGCCTTGTTGAGAATATTTACTACAGTATGAGCAGCTTCACCCAAAAAGGTGTCAGTAGTCCCAGATTCATCAAGCATAGCATGAGCTATTTGCTGAACTATTATGTTCATTCTTTTTTCCATGCCATTTTTTTGCGGAGTTCCAGCTAAAGAGAACTGTCTTTTTATGCCATATTGTTAATAGAAATCAAAGAATTCATCTGATATGTATTCTCCTCCTTGGTCAAATCTGAGACTTTTTATTTTTAGATCTAATTCATATTCAACTAAAGCTTTTAAGACTTTGAATTTTTCAAATGCTTCATATTTTTGTTTCAATAAACTGATCCAACACATTCTAGAAAATTCATCAATGAATAAGATATAGTATTGTTCTCCACGAGGTGACTTTTTCCGTACAGGACCACACAAATCAGTATGTATAAGTTCAAGAGGCTTACTTGTTGATCCTTCTTTGGCATTAAATTGAACCCTCGTTTGCTTGCCGAATTGGCATGACTTCCATATGGTACTTTCTAGTAAAGTGACGTTGGGTAGATCACAAACAGATTTGAGCCTACTTGATTTGCTTATTTGAGAAAAGCTCAAATGTTCTAATCTTTTGTGCCATTTTTCTGCAGATTTGCCTAGATAACATGTAGTCTTGGCCACCTTTCAATATATATAGGTTGCTTCATGTTCTTGTTACTTTTATTACGGTCTTTCCTGTGTCGAGTTCACGAACCATATACTCTTTTGATCGGAAGGCAACTTCACTTCCTTGGTCACACATTTGACTAACACTCAACAAGTTATGATTTAATCCATCAACATACATAACATTATTAGCTTTAACCTTTTATTTTATAAGACATATCCTTTACCCTTAATGACAACAGGAGAGTCATTTCCAAAAGTAACATTCTTTTCCTTTTCTAATGCATTGTATGAAATAACTTTCTCTTTATCACTTGTCATATGTTTTGAACATCAGCTATCAATGTACCATTGATTTTCTTCTCCTTCTGCAAATAAAGCTATGCTACAGCTTTAGAATTGCAAGTCCTTCCTTCTCCATACCTTTGAACTTGTGGATTTTGTTCTTTTGGATGTAGTTTGCTCCTATATTCAGATTCCTCATGTCCAAATTTATTGCAAAATGAACATTCAATTTCGTCCTGAAGAGGAAAAAAACTGTTATAAGTGTTCTTCTTTATTTCTGTCTCATTTCTTTGCTTTCTTGTTTATCTAGTCATGATGGTTTTGTATGCAACACATTGAGAAACTTTGTGACCAAAATGATGACATGAGAAACATTGTATGTTAAAGAAGAAATTTATGCAATCATAGAACCTTCTAGTGTTGTTTACCTTTTAATTTATACTTTTGTTATTGTTCATCCTTGAATTCGAATGATTGTGCTTTACCGGAGCATTGTCTTTATTCTTTTGCTAAGTGATGAAACTTTTCTGGCTGGATTTTGTGACATTTAGATAGCTTGTAGCTGAGGATTTTTCTAACTGAGAAGATTCACCAATATATCCAAGACCTGTCTTCCCAAGCGGAGAGCATTGAACCTTGATAATTTCATCTAAGGTTTCAAATCCTTTAGCAAATCTAAGATTTAGAGTTTTTGCTTTCTCAAGTTCCTTTCTTAGACTTACTATTTCACATTCTAATTTCTCATTTTGCTTCTCCTTTTCTATGATTTGATTATTTAGAGTATCTATGGTTATTTTGTTCTTTTCCATGCATAGTTTGAGTTGAGTGATTTCTTCAAGAAAATCATTTTCTTCTAAAGCATCCATAAAAGTATCTTTAGCCTCACTAGTGTATTTTTCAAATTCCATGGGCAGTCTAATATCTTGATCATATTCTCCTTCTTCATTATTTGACAAGCCATCACTATCTTCATGAGTATAGTAACTTTTTATATTAACAAATCATCTCTTATTACCTTTTTCTAAATCCTTTCCCTTATCATGATTATATTTATGAGGACATTTAGTAGCATAATGACCCACTCTTCCACAAGCAAAACATTTGAAAGGAAGCTGACCTCTCAGAACCTTCAAGTGCCAAGTTGAAGTTTCTTTACAAAATTTACCTCATCTTCTTCTGATACAACCCTGATTCTTTTTGTTATTCCTTGTCCTTTCCTTTTGCAGTAGCTCTAAAAGTAGCTTCTTTGACTTCAGACAGACCTCCTTTTCTCATTTCAAAAGCAGTCAAGATCCCATGAAGTTGAACAATAATAAGAGTCTAGATCCTTCTTCTCTTCAATAACAAACACTTTTGTCTCGAATTTAGGAGTTAAAGATCTTAATATTTTCTCTACTAAATTTGTGTCTCTTATGTCTTCACCCATATTTCTCATACAATTTACGATCTCATCTAGACGAAAAAAGAAACTAGCAACACTTTCATCATTATGCATTCTGATATTTTCATATTGAATTCTAAGAGATTGGAGTTTGGCACATTTTACCTTGGCATCGCCTTCATAGCTAGGAATGATTTTGTCCCATATCTCCTTTGTTGTATTTAACTGCATAACCTTGACAAATTCTAATTTGGTTAGGCTTCCCACTAATGCATTGACAACTTTTGCATTAGTTTCATATTTCTTCCTTGATGCTGGATCTGTGGAAACAATAGCTGGATATTGGTAACCACCTTCAACAATTTCCCAAACATCTGCTCCAAGAGACTGAAGATAGGACCTTGTTCTTGTATTCTAGAAGATTAAATTGTTTCCATTGAAGAGTGGTGGTCTGATAGATTTTGTTCCATCTTGATTTCTCATCTTGGATGATCTTCCTTCTAGCGATTAAGATTTTTCAGAAGGACCTGCTCTGAAACCATTTTTTGGGAAAAATACTGAGAGGGGGGGTGAATCAGTATACACAATATTTTCTTTTCTTTACTGATTTCTACACACAATGCGAATTAATCCAACTAGTGTATGCACGTGGCTTTATCAAATGAAACATGTGTATACCCAGATAACTTAATATTCAGATAAATCTTCAGAAACTTTACTTAGCCCAATTCATCAGTTATGCATCATAAATTTAAGTAGTAAACATGTGCAGTAATAACAGGATAAATAATCACAGAAAGGCATCACACATGAACACCAAGATTTAAGGTGGAAACCCAAGTCGAGAGAAAACCACCATTGTTGTCATCTCTAGCTTAAATATTTATTATGTAGAAAATTGCTTACAATGTTGTATTGGTGCAGAATCATAACAGTATGCATGCACCCACCTGCAGAAGGCTGCAACCTTCTCTCATTATCCAGCTGCTACTGGAAGGGAGCTCCAACCACCTGATCTCGTTTACCAGCCACAACTAGAAGGGAGATTCAACCCCCTGAAATGATCACCAAATTATCCTAGAAGGAAGATTTGACTTCCACACTGAAGGCTTCAACCCTCATAACCACTGCAGACCTCATTTCATAAATTTTCATACTGGATCCAACAGCTTCGACACAACACATTTTGTAGATCAACACTAATAACCTTCAACCAATGTTCAATAGAACAATGAGATCATTGTAACCAGATCACATCATTAAACCTAAAATTTTATATTAACACGCAGAATCAAATTCAACCCTAATCATTCATAAAATAATTGTATACGCTACTTTACTTACTACAACCAGCGTGTATATGCGCTTTCCTGTGGACAAACCTGCATATAGATCTTTATATACTGAGAAATTAGAGCTTAGAATATATCAAAGATATTCAAATACACTTTGTCAAATTCAGAGAATCCTTAACCAGTCAGTAGCATCCATCATTCTCAATCAACTAGTTTCTGATCATTTATACAAAATCAACTAGCAACATAATATTCAAACAATCCAAATCTACATGAAGACTCCATTGGCAGACAACAGAAACACAGCAAAAATGATCAGACATTTTCTTTAGCAATCTTAAGAAAAATCCTAACTTCCATGTGCACCTTTGATGATACGAACCCGCGGGTATACACGCTTCCACCGTGACTAACCAGCATATATATCTGCAAATATTACTGGGTTGCGCAACACTTCAAAGCATCAAACTTACTCAGATCATATCTTTTACTTCAGTAATTATGCGCCAAACCACAGATCTAAACAACTCATAAACAAATCATGCAAATGCATAGTCATTTCAGGTCTAGAGAGCCTGATCCATTATTGTATTCATGAGTGCATCAAGTATCTGATCTATCTATTGATTATAGCCCATTCCATTCAGATATACTTCAGACTGAAGTATTAATTTAATTCACACACTCATGCACACCCTTTGTACTATGATCTTCACCTCCTTATATATTTTGAGCTTCCAAACCACACAAGTGCCAATAGTTTTCTTAGATGAGATCAAATAGTTCTTACTGTGCTCAATATTGTAGGCTAATACCATGGTAAATACCCTTGGTATTGTTAAAAATAATGTGCTAACTCATACACGACTTTTCTTCTTTGTACCTGCGTGTAAAAGCGACTTTTCTTCACCAAAACTGTGTATACACAAATTTTGCGTATATTCTGGATGTATACACGACTTGGATTCATTGAACCTGTGTATATATATTGTATACACAGCTTCCCTTCATCAAACCTGTGTATATACATGAATTGAACCTGTTATCACTCTAGTAATTCCCAAGTTGTGAGATTTTGATTTAAAGTTTTAAGAACACTAGAGGTAACCACAAACCTACTTTTAAACTCTAGGACCTAGCCTTCCTAGGGTTCAGAGAGGACTCTCTCTGTAAAATTTAACTTTGTTTTGATTATAATATATTAGGCTAGTTATGATTGTGCAAATTGGTTTTGATTTGGTTTGGTTTGGTGGGAAAAATCACTTAATGAGATGGATAGTGGGAGATCTGATTTTCCATTGGGCTAAGGGGTCAAAAGTCAAGCAGACAAAACTAGGATCAAGGTCAAAATTTCAAATGTTTTTAGGGCAAGATAGATAAGTCTTTGAAGATCTTGGAAGTTTGTTTTGGTGAAGTGGTTTAAAGAGCAATGAAGGGTTCTTTAATCTAGGAAAAGGAAGTAGTAGATAGAGGTCAAACGAAAGAGGGAGCAATTAAGGGTTCCCTACTCTGGAAATCAGTAGAAAACATAGAAATGATAAACAGTAAATACAGGGTGCTTCTAACAAATCTTGAAATAATACTCATGTTTATTCATTCAAATTTGGAACACATATATAATGCATGAAACAAAGAAGATAAACAATGACAAGTAGAAAGTACTTCACTTCAATGGCTCATCACATGAATCATGAAATATGATGCTAATTGATTTAATCCAGTCTGCTCCTCGAAATTTGCAACACAAAATCCTTCAAGTCCAACAAAAATGACTATAGAAACCTTCAGCAATTTATTCCACACTAATACTTCTAAGGACGAAGTATTTATACAAATTTGTTTACAAAATAACCTAGAATGCTTCTAGGAATTATCTAAGGAAAAATAAAATATCTTTACAGCAAAATAGTGAAAGTTGCTTAACAAATCAGCAAGCTGGCCTATTTATCCAAATAAAATAGAAAATTGTTTGTGGATGAGGTGCAGCTAGCTGCCTTGGTGTCCTTTTTGCTGGCATAGATATTTCAAATCTGTTTTTAAATATTCTCTTCATTATCTTATACTCTTTAACTCTGAATTATCTTTATCCTCTAATACTCTTTGACTTGGATACTCTTTAAGCTCTGTAAAAACTGCTTTACTGTTGTAATAAATTATGCTTTGACTGAAAAATAAGCAAACTGTTTTTGACTTTCTCTCTGCATTTTGACTTTTGCAATAAGTCAGTAAGTGATTGCCAAGCTTCATCATTATGAATTTGTATATTTTTCAGCCTCTTGAAATTTTCATCTGCCTCGGTATATCTAGAAAATGTTGGTTTTATGACAAATAAATGGCTTGTCTCATGTTGCAGATAGAATAAATCTTCAAAACTTCTGAGTAAGACCTTCCTTTTTGGAATGCCTTGTCCACTTGTCTTTTCAACTTGCTCTTTTGCATACTCTCTGATTTTCTTATTATAATCTTCCTGTGGCATAAGTTTGTCATTAATGACCAGAATGTTAGGAAAACTTCTTTTCCCCAAATTTTCAAATTTAACTATAAACTTGGTTATGGCTATGTTCATGTTTTCACATTTCTCTTCAAGTTGTTTCATCCGATTCTTCTTTGAAAGGACTTTCCTTATTTCAAGGATTGTCTTTGTCCTATCATTGATTTGTATTTCTTCCAACTCCTGCCTATTTTTGTTGTTGAGAAACTTTATCAATTCTATGGCTTGCTCAGGTTTGTTACCTAGCTCCTCTTTTGTTTTCTAAATCTCTGCTTGTGCTGCCTTCAGTAAATCTCTCTGTCCATATATTACCTGGATTGAGGGCCACACATCATTGATGGCTTCAATGATTTTGTTCCATAACTGGTTTTTCACATATGGTATTGGCTCCTTTAAGGTTAAATCCTTTTGAAGTTTCTTCAGTTCTTCATTTAACCTATTAGCCCTTTTCTCATGAGTTTTGGCATTGATTTGAGCTAGCTTCTTTGTATCCTCAAGATTGTCTATCACTTTCTTTAATCTGTTAATCTCACTTGTTTGTAATGACATTTCTTCCATAGCTTTTACTAGTTTACTAGCCTCATCTGAATGTTGGGTTGTTGTAGTAGATGATTCTGTGGTTGAAGTTGTGGATGATGTCACTAGTACTGCAGTAGCCAGTGGTTCTTTGGGTGCCAACTCTTCTACCAGAGTTGAAGACACAGCAATAGTAACCATGGGAATTACTGAAGGAACTTCCTATGTTTTTGTAGTTTCCCTTTCATGGACAAGCTTGTCCATTTGAATTTCCATTTCTTTGATCTGTCTTGCTAACTGAAAAATTAAGCTCATCATTTCATCCTTCTGAGTTTGTTCTTGTACAATTTCTTTGGCTTGAGGATGTTCAGTTGATGGCAATTTAAGTTGTTTCCTCAATGTTGCAATGTCTTCATTATTTTTCTTCACTAATTGTTTTGCTGCTTTAACATTTGCAGGATCATATCCTACTTGGATAACTAACTCTTCTAAAGACTTAATTCTAAGATCTTTAGCATACAATGAGGCTTTGTTAACCTTCATTTGATCCCTCATGTTTATGATTGTATATTGAATCTTGTTGATACTCATAGATTTGGTAGTTATAGTAGAATATAACATCTCTGAACTCTGTCTATGAAACTCAATATTATCTAGTGCATGAATGCTTTCTGTTGGTACTTCTAGATCAATTTTATTGTAGTCTATAAGTGTCTTAGGAATCTTAACTATAGGTTGGAGCACTGACATTATCAAATTTTTATTTGAGTAGTCAAAGGCTGATAAAAAAAAAATTTGAACACTTGGTGTTTGCTTCAAATATTGAGAGTAAATCTCAATTTTGATCTCTTCATTCTTTGTTTTAATCTGTTTATAATTTTCCCTGATATCAAGATCCTTTTCCTATGTTGTCTGTGAGGTTGATGCTTCCAAATTCTGTTGTTTTTCTACCACTTGTGTATTTGAATTATCTGGATTTCCCTCATTCAAATTCTCTATAATTGGCTCATTTGTGATGACTGTAGCAGCATCTGTATTTGTTACTAGGACAAATGTATCTTCAACATCAATAGTCACATTTTATTTATCAACTGAGTTTATCTTAGGCTTTTTGTTGTATCTTAATTTGAACCTAGTTTCAGTTGTGGTTTCAACAATGTATGTTCCTTCTTCTCTGATCCTTTTGGTGGATTTTTCTCCTTGATTGGCAGTTTGTAAGGTGTGACTAGTATCACCTTGCTTAATTGCATCTACCAAAGTGTTTTCTACCCATTCAATTTGATTGACATACTTCTCAATCTCTATTTTTTTTCATGAATGTAGGGTGTTAGTTTGCACTTAACCCTCATTTTTCTCAGTATTCCTTGTGGGTCATAGTTCCATGAGAAACTCTCTTGAAATCTGTACTCAATTAACTGTTTGGCTGCTTTTTTCTCTACATCTTTGTGATTACAAATAAATGGCCCCACTTGATTCTTTAACTTGAATTGTGTTTTCTTTTTAGCTACTAGGAAATTGATGGAATCAGAATTTAAGATTTGCCTAATATATTCCAAGGCAAAAACCCTCATTGGTACAGATTTAGGTAGTTTTTAGGCTAGAATATTAGAGCCAAAAAATCTGATTTCTATGTGTTTCTCATATAGGTACCAATCTCCAATTCTAGTGTGCTCTGATAGCTATAGAATTTTCTTCATTTCATCACTGATCCTTGGTTGTTCAGTGTTGGTCAACATATTGATCAATGGGTGAACGAAGTTATCTATAAACTCTACAAAAGTGAATTCTGAGGACTCTTTTCTGATCAAAGAAGTCCAAAAGATGACTGAAAGTGGTTTTTCTTCTATATCAAGGAGGATTACTAGAAACTTGTCTACTTGAAAATACAAAAACATATGGAAGAGAAAAGATGTGTTTCTAAACACTCCTTCAGTTGGTAACTTGATCAGCTAATCATGGATATTGTCAGCAATGTACTCAGCATAATTGAAAATTACAGAGGGAGGTTGTCCTAGTGCAAAAGTCGATAGAAACCCTAGGATGGATTCATCAGTATGCTCATCTATAAAGCATTAGGGGAATTTTGAGGTCTAAAATGGGCCTCCTAAGAAAACTGTACAACTAAAATAAACTTTATAAGAACCAATAGGATTCAATATGATGATTTCGACCATGGGGGATGATTCACCATTTTTTAAGTAAAAGGGTAAAAATATTAAAAAATAATAAAATAATAAAACTACTTTTTCAACTCATATTTTAACCTCATATCCCAAATTTTTTACTCAAATTTCGAGCGAGAGTACTCATTGGATGAAAAATGTAATTCTTCATCCAAGGAGTACCCATGTTGCATACTTTCGATGGACCCTACTACGCGAAAAATGAGAAATACATGAAAAACGTGTTTGCAATCACGTGTTTTCATTCTCATTTTTTGCATAGTAGGGTCCATCGAAAGTATGCAACATGGGTACTCCTTGGATGAGGAATTAAATTTTGCATCTAGCGAGTACTCCCACTTAAAATTTGAGTAAAAACTTTGGGAGATAAGTTGAAAATACAAGTTGAAAAAGTAGTTTTTTCTTTTTTCCCTCTAAAAGTTGATGATGTCATAAAATCTTATTTTATTATTTGCACTAACATTTTATAATTTCCTTAGGAGGCCCATTTTAGACCTCAAACTTCCCCTAATGTATCCTAGGATAAATGACAACATGGAAATGACATGCCTAGACCCTTCTGGAAATTTTAAAGTAGAATATGGAGGGTTTATTTGTGGAATTTCAACATGTAAATGCATAAACACTTGAAAAATATGAAACCTTTTGGGAAAATCAAGACCAATGTACAACTTTGTAAGTGCTTATATTGACAAAGGAACTGCTTTAGGATCTGGTTTGAGTTGTACCATATGGCTTATGCATGCAGTAGTAATTGTAAACAGTACCTCTTTGTTTGCATTCATCATTGTCCTATTTTTAGGTGAATAATAACTCTGACACAACCTAATAACCTCTGGGCATTAATGAGTGACTGGAACAACATATTTGGGAAGGTTTGATTCCCAAATTTAGAATTCTTCGACCTGATCTAAGGACTTTTCATAGCTCGAGAAGTGGAGGTCTAACAAATTAAATTCAACAACAGGATCTGCTATTTTATAGTCTACATCTGCTAAAGGTATGTGCTCAATGTCTACAACAGAAGGTTCTAGAGGATTCACAACAATTGCAGTCTTAGATGACATAGCTGGATTGGATTTTGACATTTTTTAGGCTTTCTGGATTCTTCTGTAAGATTAAATGGTTTACAAAAGTATTTCTTGACTTTGACAGAGGTTCTTGGATAAAAATGGGTACAACTTGGCTCTTTCCTCATATTTTAACCTCAATTTTGGCTTTAAACTGTATTTCGGACTCTCACTGGTTATGAAATAAGAAACAACAGTTTCTTAGGCTTTTTTAATGGATAATTTGGCTGAAAATTGTTTGAAATCAGGCGGAGAGGACTAGGTTACATGCAAAGGATTTTTGGGTTTGATTTGGAGTTTTATTTAGGTCTACAAAAGCTAAATAAACTCAATGTTGTTCTTTTAAAACTGAACGCAATATAAAACAGGGTTTTTTCGAAATTTTGACAGGGTTTTGACTCTTTTTGGGCCTTTTTGGGTAACTAGAAGCTTTCTTGGAGAAATTAGGCTTTTAGTGTATCCAATTTCTTTAGCAAATTCCTTTTCAGAATGATATAGGCTTGTTTTTCTCGAAAAATACTTGTTTACGCAGGTATGGTTCTTTGGAAATATGTTCTGAGGCATTTGGACTGGTATCTGGTATCTTTTCAGTTCTCTGGAAGCAATTTGAGTCTTTCAGCAATCTTCAACAGCAAATGCGGGCTTTGTTTCACTAGTTCTGAGTATAAATCAAAGCGCAAGCTTCGTTTTCAATAGGGAGGACAAATACAGTGAGATAGTGCAGAAAAAGGGATTAATGGTGTGAATTTGAAGTTTATTTGGAAATTTAGGTTCAAACTGGCCTGCAATTAATGTCAACCACGTCAGATGATGGGTGGTTTTCGAGTTTCAAAGGCAAAAACCGCAAGTGGTTATTGCGTTGGATTAAGGTGGTAAGCGGTTTTAGTTGGATTGGATGCGATCCAATATAACTGAGCCATGTGGAGGAGAGAGGAAAGGGCGAAACAGGCCATTTCGCATGGAAAGGCAATATGTTACGATCGTGCAACTAAAAATGTGATATGGCATTTTGATCGTTGGATTTGGGAGGGCCAATGCGAACGGTTGCAATTTGATGTGAAGGTGCTTGGCATTTAGAGGTGGGGTCTGGGGTTTTGTCAATGCGGCAGGATAAGTTTGAACTTTATAAATATATTATATTTATAATGTAAAAACTTTATATTATGTGTTTCGGCAGGGGTTAAATGTTTTTATGTTTTCAATTAAAACAAGAGCCGAATGTTTCAACCAATGGCGCGAGTATGTATTTATATGGTAAATAAACCTTTTAACAAGTGTTTAAAGACCATAGGGGCGGGATATTTATAATTTTGATATGTTTAAACCTATGGGGAAAGGGCAGGTTTATTTTATTTCACCATGTGGGATAAATAACCATAGGTTAAACTTAAAATAGTGGGTTTAGGGGATATTTACATATAATGGATTTAATAAATACGAGAAGGGTTGTTTAATATAAGGATTTAATACTTAGGTTAGCAATTAATATGAAATGGAGAATGTAATGAATGAGATGAAAAAAATAAATAAATTTAAACTAAGTAAAGTGTAAATAGGTCATTTAACACAATTTTTCCCATTTTGATTCTTTACACATAAACTTAGGATAAAAATGTGTCTTATAGGTTTTTTGAGTGTTTTTTAATGAAAATGAAATTAATTAAGTAGGCTTTTTACTTTTACTAAGCAAAAAATGTGTTTTACTTAGGAAAAGGGATCATAATCTTGGAAAAGGGGTGAATATGATGATGAAATAGGTTTTATGTAGGGAATATAATATTTTTAGCTAATCAGTTATTGAGCCTTGGGTCCGGCCCCAATAGAAGTCAAAGAAATGCTCTGAACATTTTTAACTGAATGTTTAGAATACTGGATGATTATGGGGAAAGGAAATTAGTAATTTTTGCCCGATGATGCTTTATTACATGCCTTGCACAACTGCTTTCTACCTACTCATCATTATTCTAACATTTTTTACTTCATTTTCATGGGTGCATTTAAGCTTGCAACCCTAAATCCATTTTTCTCTCAAAGAATAAATCTATCTAAGTCTAACCTTATTTCATTTTAGGGCTCATATTAAACTGTTGAGCTCCTCATTTATTCTCTAACTATCTACTGATTTGTCAAGTTTAAATTGTTTGACATATCTTTATTCTCTATTTAAAACATGAAATTTAAAGCATGAAAAGTTAAGATTAAACTATTTAACCGATCATGGATTATGGCATTATTGACAATCTACACATAATCAATATTCTTACAGTAAAAAGTAAATAGTAGTGGCATTTTGACTTGCTCACTTTCAGGTTTTATTTTTATCTCTTTTTCTTTTGAGGTCTTTTCTTTTTCTAAGTCCTTTGATATTTCTTTTAGGACTTTTACCCTCTTTTCATTTTTTTATTATTTTCAAATATGGGAAAAAAACTTGCAGAAATAAAGGTATGTACATATTTACAAGACTATCAAAGTCAATTCAAAAATTATGAACCCTATTATTATAGGACCCTAACAGAACCTACGTATACATCTACATATACACAACTTCCCTTCATCAAACCTGTGTATATTTCCTGAAACTTTACCTTCTTCATTCCTCTATTTCTGACCGGTATTCCTTTCTCTATCACATCTAAATTGGCCTATAGATACATCAAGGTTACATCTTCAATAATGAGGTTTCTATCAAAAGGCAACTCATCGAGTAGGTTTCCATCAAGGACAACACATTACATCATAATGCCAACATCCATGAATACTTGGTAAACCCTTATGCCTAGTACAACCCTTTTTTATTTATTTTTTGTTAATTCTAAAAGTAACTGCCCACGAAAACATCTTACCTATGTAGTTCTCCACTTCATCATTTCTTGGTAAATCGTGGATTTTTTATATTTTCACCTCTTCCTTCCTTGATCCTGTACTGAAAGGTCATTGTGGCTAAATTGTCATATTTTCCTCATCCCTCCTCAGAAGGATCTCAAGAACCTTCTCCTGAGGTCCCCCAGTTTCCACTCGGACCCCTTGAAGCTCAAGGTGTCTAACTGGGGATTATCATTAGTGTACAACCCATTTCATCTCGCCCACCACCTAAAGATTCTCCTTGGACGACATCGGAAGACTTTGATCCGGAAAGCCTCGAACCGTCTACACAGTTTACAGTCTTTCCAGTAAATCCACTCTTTGATCCGATTGTGGTCTCACCTCAACAGGCTTATAGTCCTTTTGATCAACCTAGAGTTCCCCTTTGTGCTTCTCTAGTAGCATCTCGCTCTACTCTGCATCAGTTATTTCCTAATGAAATGGCCTCTAATGATGATGATGTCCCATTCATGAGTGATCCTCAGATTACTCTATAGGAAACCACTGGCGCCTATATCCCAGAAGTTGCCTCATTTGTATTTCCCTCTGAAGGTGAAAATTTTGGCTCCACGCCTCATGATTCAGGCAGTGGAACCAAAATATCATTTATTCAAGTTGCATATCCACTTCCACAAGGGTATACCTCTTTGGGAAATCTTATTTCAGGAGCTTCCGACGCCACATCTTTATTTATGGATCCCGTTTTGTCAACGAGTATTCCCCCATCTTCTAGCTCATTCATTTTGAATGTGGCTGCCACATATCAACATGATGTTCGACCTATAGTCACTATTGATCAAATGATTGTTTCGATACGATTTTCTACCCCCTTCTCGCCATCTACGATTATTGCGGTTCCACCATTAAGTGGATAATCTACGGTTTCGTCTGTGCCTGGGGGACAGTATAATCCTCTTTACATACCTCCCCTCTCAGGTGGGGGGCCATTGAACTCTAGACCCATGCCTGGGGCGGGACAGCCTAATGTTAGTCTAAGTGGGACATGGTTTTCACAACCGACGAACACAATTATAAGAACCATTCCTTCGAGTGGTCAACCTACTTTAGCCACATTATTATATCAGCAACCCCACATTCAGTATTCTTAGGTTCAACACCCTCTTCATCAAATAACGTACCATATTCGTATGTTCAACAACCTAACATCCCTCATTATTATGTTCAATAACCGAATGTAAAATTTCAGTATGTTCCTAGACCAAGCGCCTTGTAGTAGTGGTTTTGGTGCACAAGTGTACCAATCCACAATTTCTTAGGAGGAGTGGTTGCTGCCTCTAAGCTTTGGTCACAGGCAGAAAAACAAAATGATTAGCAGGTTAGTGAACATGCTATAAAATATTGAACACACTAAATCATGATATAGTATGCATATTGTTATAACTCTCAATTTTAAACAATTTCATTGATAGGGTTCTTCTAGCACTGGTATTTGCATCCCACCTTATTTTGAGATGTTTTCACCTCATATCTGTCATTATCATTGACCTCGCTTCGTTTTTTACCATTTTCACCTTTTTTCCCAAGGGTACCAAAATCATTATTTTTCCACAAGCCCTAGCCTATTGCTACAATCTGACACTTTTCGAGGTTGGGCCTGTGTTTGGACTCCTTCCCCATTCATATAATCCCATACATTCAAAATCCCATTCAATCCCCCAAAACCCACATATATAACCTTTCAGGGCTTATTACTTTATAAACCCATTTATTATAAAGTTTCAGACTTTATGTTATAAGCTCTGCCACCCATCGAATAGTCGTGTTATATATAACTTACCATTATATATAATACATATCATATATATAACAAATGAGTAACTTAAACCATTGGTAGGACCCCTTGTACTTTCATTGCACATCGTCATCGCAAAGTTTTGTTACAACAATCAAATGCTAAAATTATAAATCGCCGATGCGATATGAAGTGGGACCCATTCCCCACCACGCTTCCCTTCCATTTCATTTTCATTGAAATATACATTAACTTACCCTTTTCACCTTTCCACTTTACCCTTCCACTTTTACCGTTTCATCGCTTTTCACTCCCCGATCGCGATTAAAGTGGGGCCCTCATCGCATTTCGCAGAATTCATATGTTTCACATCAGGAACTAAATTGTAAATAATGCAATGGTCGATTTGTGATATCACATCGCATATACTTAAACTTACCTTGTGAGCGCCCGCAATCTATTTACTTCAATTTTCAATGTAGTAAGTCGGCCCCACCTCAGCAGCTTCGCCCCCATTGCACAGTTGTCACAATACATTTATATACCATATAAAATTTGTAACACTTACTGCTTAAACCTTTTCTGATTCATAAAAAATTTCCATATAGCCAGTGGGTCCCTCTTCCTCGCACTTCGCAATTTTTAAAAGTTAACCCCCGCATCTTATCACTAAAAGCTAAAAGTTGTGATCTGCACTACGGTCCGGTCCCACTTTTTCCCTGCCACGTCATTCACCTCCTCCCCTGCACGTCGCACTTCGCAGTTTTTACAGTTTATATCATCTACACTCATAACTAAAGGCTAAGAGTTGTGATGTGCGTTACGGTCTAGCCCCACTTACCCTCCATGTCACCTTCCCATCGCATGACATCGTCGATCATATTATTTATAAAATAAACTGCAAATTTTGCGAAATGAACGGATGCGATGCGCTTCAGAATTGAAATTTGAAAAATTTCAGGTCTGGTATATCGGTTTTTCATGCTGTTTTGTTTATAAAAAGGTTTCAACACAGCAAGAGGATTTTGGGTAGTAAAACAACAGAAAGGTCGATGTCGGGCAGCAAAAGCGTTCAGTACTCCATTTACATAGCAGATCTACCAGCATAGCTCTCATCTCGTCTGTCAGCATATCAGCGAATGAGGTCCACATCCTAAACTTCCCCACTACATCAGCACATTAGCAACAGTGCAGCACGGGAAAAAAGGGTCGATTCAGCTCAACAGTCAGCAAATTCCATGTCATCATTTCCTTAAAATGGGATGACTTTTTTGTAGTTCAGTGAGGGCATTTATTATTTTTGATGATGGATAGTGCCATTCGAGCAACCTAACTACTTTTGATGTAATTATGCACTCCTTTAGTTAGTAGTTGAAATAAATATAACTAGAGTCCTATTAAAAGATTAACTCTTAATGGATAGGTGTCTTTTTATAGATGTGTCAGTTATGATTAGCTGTCAGTTTGAAGGTTCAATGTTTAGAATCCTATGTTATGTAAAGAAATTCTATTTATAAACATAAAATCGAATATCAAAGGGCTAGGAGATGGTTACTTGACACTACCACCATTGTAATGTCTGTCTATCAGTAATATACAGTTGCAGCATCTTATTTCAGACTTGAGATTCTTCTCTTTATTCTTATGTATGTTTATTCTATCACTCTTTTATTTTCTCTCCAGTGTTCTAGTTGTATAATCACTTGGAATTCATGATTACATGCTCCAACTTTATTTATACACCTAGTCTGTTGTTTTATCATGTTTTATTAGTTTGATTGTGTATAATCACTTGTAATTCATGGTGACATGCCCCAACTTCCTGTATGCATATAGCTTATTGTTTTATCCTTCATGTATGGTTTAATAAGAATATAATTGCCTCAGCTTCCATGAGATAAGTTGACTTGTGACTTAGTCTTCATATTGACTCCATGCCCAATGGTAGTTACTAGTTTACATCTTTCACCTATACAAAAACATCACATTCATCCAATTCAGAGTTAGCCATCTGCTTTCAAGTTATTCATTGAATATACTTTATCCTTTTAAGAGAGACCTCTCAGACTGGAAAGGCTAATTTCCAATTACAAGTTGGTTTGAAATAGTTACTCCAAGTTTACCATTAAAGCAACCCAACCGGAACTCAATTTGGTGATAACATTTTGGTGTCGTTGTCAGGGACGAAGGTGTAAAATTTTCCCTAGGAAGAACGAAAAAGTTTCAGTTCTAAGGTCTGAGAGCAGTAGACACTTAGGCACATATTGGTTGTATTTCTGCTTTGGTGGCTCCACACATCAAATAATCAATTTGAAGGTGACTCCACTGCTTGAGGATCAGTAGCTGGATGAAGTTTCAAGATGAGTTCCATTGCAAGAATAAATGCCAAGTGTGCCCCTATGAATCGGTCTCACATCCCTGGTTTTCCAAATCCTATGTAAAAAGTCGATTGGTTAACTGATCTTCCCATATTTAAAGATGAAAAGAAAGACAATGTTGCTCTTCATTTGGTTAGATTCCATATTCATGTACGTAGACTTAAGGTTCAATTCCCTAAGAATTGTCTCGTGAAGATGTTTATGGTCACTTTAGAAGGAAAAGCATGGTCTTGGTACGAAAGCCTGCCAAATGGTTCCTTATATTCTCTTGATGATTTCCATGTTGCATTTTATGAGATGTACAAAGAATGTCATTCTTCCTTATTGTTGGTTAAATATTGTTGTAAACATTGTGTGAGTTTTATTGAATATTTGGAGAATTGTTATGAAGATGATGAGTTCATGGATGAAAAAATTTTAGAGGCCCTTCATGATAATCCCTTTCATCACCAAGAAGAAAGGGTAGCCTCTCTCTTGGATGAAAATAAAACCCAGCAGGAGTTTATTTCTGACAATCAAGTTACATCCTCTGAGTTTGATGAAAAGTTGCAACAGACTTGTTAGTCTTTTGATCATCAGGAATATGAGAATCATTTCCAACAGCAGGAGGAAATACTAGAAGATAATTGCTATAATCCTGAGGTAAAGGAAGAAATTTATTCTTCATGTCATTCCTTGCATCAACTTACAACAAATGAAGAAATTTTTGAAAAGAAAATTTTAGACAATCAGATGAGTATGCATGTTGAATCATATGAAGAATTACCTCTAGAAATTCTCGTGGTACATGCTGGAGCAGTTCCTTTTGAAAGTGTCCAAAAGTACTATAAGTTTTTCTTTCTCCCAATTGAAAATAATGATCAACAAGAATTATTCGTGCATACTCTCAAAGATCCTTTCGCAGCTCTGCTGGAATATTCTATAGGAATGAATTTCAATATGATTTTCAGTTATGTAGAAAAATTCAGATGGTAGAACAAGTTGTCATCTCTCAGGAATGGCTTTATGATCAGAGAAGTGGAATGTCTGTTCCAATCGAGTACTCAACTTCTTGATTGGCTTCATTGGAAGTGTGAGATCACTTGATTCAGATTTTATGCTAAGCAAGTAGAGTAGGATCATTTGTATATAAATAAGCTTGAATATCAAGCATTTTTTCAGTTTTAGTTTTAAATTCAGCATGTGAACTTTTAGTTCTTTAGTAGCTATTGGTTTTTCAGTGCCAACGTTACAGATGTGAGTAGGTTTCAATTTTTCATTTTGAGGATGGGAGCAGCCTAATGGAGGTGGCACTGGAACTACAAGTTCTTTTTTGTACCACAGGGGCACACCATCCCTAGTGGAGCCACTGTTATCACTCTCAATTTTAAACAATTTCATTGATAGGGTTCTTCTAGCACTGGTATTTTCATCCCACACATCCCACCTTATTTTGATATGTTTTCACCTCGTCTCCATCATTATCAATGGCCTCGCTGTGTTTTTTACCATTTTCACCTTTTTTCCCAAGGGTGCCCAAATCATTATTTTTCCACAAGCCCTAGCCTATTGCTACAATTTGACACTTTTCGAGGCTAGGCCTGTGTTTGGACTCCTTCCCCATTCATATAATCCCATACATTCAAAATCCCATTCAAACCCCCAAAACCCATGTATATAACCTTTCGGGGCTTATTACTTTATAAACTCATTTATTATAAAGTTTTGGACTTTATGTTATAAGGTCCACCACCCATCGAACATCCATGTTATATATAACTTACCTTTATATATAATACATATCATATATATAACAAAAGAGAAGCATAAACCAATGGTAGGACCCCTTGTACTTTCATCGCATATCGCCAACACAAAGTTCTGTTACAACAATCAAATGCTAAACTTATAAATCGCCGATGCGATATGAAGTGGGACCCATTCCCTGCCATACTTCCCTTCCATTTCATTTTTCATTGAAATATATGTTAACTTACCCTTTTTCGCCTTTCCACTTTACCCTTCCACCTTTACCGTTTCATCGCTTTTTACTCTACGACCGCGATTAAAGTGGGGCCCTCATCGCATTTCGCAGATTTTATATGTTTCGCATTAGGAACTAAACTGTAAATAATGTGATGGCTGATTTGCGATATCGCATCGCATATACTTTAACTTACCTTGTGAGCGCCCATATTCTATTTATTTTGATTTGCGATGCAGTAAGTCGGCCCCACCTCAGTAGCTCCACCCCCATTGCACAGTCGTCGCAATACATTGATATACCATATAAAATTTGTAACACTTAATGCTTAAACCTTTGCCAAATCATAAAATTCTGCCATATATCTAGTGGGTCACTCTTCCCCGTACTTCGCAAATTTTAAAAGTTAACCCCCGCAGCTTATAACTAAAAGCGAAAAGATGTGATATGCGCTGCATTCCTATCCCACTTCTTCCCTACCACATCATTCACCTACTCCCCCGCGCGTCGTACTTTGCAGTTTTTACAGTTTATATCCTCCACGCTCATAACTAAAGGCTAAGAGTAGTGATGTGTGTTGCGATCCAGCCCCACTTACCCTCCACGTCATTTACCCTCCATGTCACCTCCCCATCACATCGCATCGCCAATCATATTCTTTATAAACTAAAATGTAAAGGTTGCGAAGTGCGCAGAAGCGATGCACTTCAGAATTTAAATTTGAAAAATTTCAGGTCCGGTATATCGGCTTTTCATGCTATTTTGTTTATAAAAAGGTTTCAACACAGCAAGAGGATTTCGGGTAATAAAACAATAGAAAGGTCGATGTCGGGTAGCAAAAGTGTTCAGTACTCCCCTTACACAACAGATCTACCAACATAGCTCTCAGCTCGTTTTTCAGCATATTAGCAAATCGAGGTCCACGTCCTAAACTGCCCCACTACATCAGCACATTAGCAACAGTGCAACACAAGAAAAAAGGGTCGATTCGGCTCAACAGTCACCAAATGCCATGTCATCATTTGCTTAAAAATAGGATGACCGTTTTGTAGTTCAGCGAGGGCATTTATTCTTTTTTATGATGGATAGTGCCATTCGAGCAACCTAACTACTTTTGATGTCATTATGCACTCCTTTAGTTAGTAGTTGTAATAAATATAACTAGAGTCCCATTAGGAGATTAACTCTTAATGGATAGGTGTATTTTTATAGATGTGTCAGTTATGATTAGCTGTCAGTTTGAAGGTTCGAAAATTTAGAATCCTATGTAATGTAAAGAAAGTCTATTTATAGACAGAAAATCGAATATCAAAGGGCTGGGAGATGATTACTTGACACTACCACCATTGTAATATATGTCTATCAATAATATATAGTTGCAACAGCCTATTTCAGACCTGAGATTCTTCTTTGTATTCTTATGTAGGTTTCTTCTATCAATCTTTTATTTTCTCTCTAGTGTTCTAGTTGTATAATCACTTGGAATTCATGATTACATGCTCCAACTTCCTTTATACACCTAGTCTGTTGTGTTCTCATTTTTTATTAGTTTGCTAATGTATAATCACTTGGAATTCATGGTGACATACTCCAACTTCCTTTATGCATATAGCTTGTTGTTTTATCCTTCATGTATGGTTTAATAAGAATACAATTGCCTCAGCTTCCATGAGATAAGTTGACTTGTGACTTAGTCTTCATATTGACTCCATGCCCAATGGTAGTTACTGGTTTACATCTTTCACCTATACAAAAACATCACATTCAATCCAATTCAGAGTTAACCATCTGCTTTCAAGCTATTCATTGAATATCCTTTATCCTTTTGAGAGATCCCTCTTAGACTAGAAAGGCTAATTTCCAGTTACAAGTTGGTTTGAAATAGTTACTCCAAGTTGACCATTGAAGCAGCCCAACAGGAACTCAATTTGGTGATAACACATATATAGAAATAAAACACAGTTAAACTAAACATAAACACAAAAGCTCATAAAGAGTCAAACATAAAAATAATACTAACAGTCGCATCAAAGTCCCCTCTTATTGCTTGATTTTAGGAAGAAATATACTATGTTTACACTCTTGCCAAAGGGCCCTTAGAACTATGGAGTTCTAAGACCCATAGCAAGGACATTTTTACCTTTTAGCTATTGGTGCAAGGTCTCTCTCTCTACTCCAAAGGATTGAAGTCGTTGGATGGCCAACAACTAAATCCTCTCTCTACTTCTGCTCTGGATTGCACACTATTGGATTGCTCATGGGCAATTTGGCCAGCATAACAATGTGCTCTCCTTTTTCTCATCTCTTGGTGGCATTTTATAGATTAATTCAAATTCTCCTTCCCTCTCTTGGTACATTGGTGGATGGTGACACAAGAGAGAGGGTTGATTCCTTTGTGTGCCACTTGATTCCTTTGTGTGCTCCCTTGAGGTCCCAAGGTAGCTTAGGTGATTGTCCTTGGGCGGCCTCGAGTGTGGGATCATCTCCTGTAGTGTGCCAAGTGGTCCCAGAAAGTGACTTCCGCCTCTCCCAGGACCGCACGACTTTTCAAGGGAAAGCCATGAAAAGGCGCGCTTATCAAAGAAAAATATGATAAAAGGCGCACTTCGCTTGAGTATTTGGTGCATAATTTTATTTTCCTCTTGACCTTAGAGAATTTTTAAAATTTTCAGATCCTCTAATGTGCCTCGGACCTGTAAATCCTTCTTCTTGACATTAAATAATGTCAATTTTTCCTGTCCAGTTTTCCAATGATAACAGTTGCCCCCTAATGTGTGAGGTCTAGGAAGAACTGTATAGCCGAAATACATTATAGTTTCTTTTTTGTGTATTGTGTGGAGAGAGGGAGAGACCCGCGTACAACTGAAGGTTGAAAACCCCTTACAGTGGGTAGAAGAGTGACCATGTTTTGTGGGAACCCTGAAAGAAATAGTATGATACAATAAATAATTTTTTTATACGATGCAGGCATGTCCCATGCTTGTGATGCTTTGGCTAGCTAAAAAAATGTATCTGATAGAAAAAGGTTATGTTTGTATCACTAGTATCGTAGTGATCTGTTGATTTGGTTGATGACGATGATTGTTGACGCCATTAAGGGCATTTTTTCTTTGAAAATAGGTGGAATGTGGTGGCCACATGCATAATCTTGGTATGGAATATAAATTTTCATTGTATGCATGGGTGTATGATTGGGACATTCCTATGTAATCATTGCTGAAAGAGATGCTTATAATGGCACGGGTCTTCAACGAATTTAAGCAAAGTGCAATAGTTGTAAAGTACGATACCATCTTGACATGAAATCTTGTGTCATTGTCGAATGTCAGGAGGATCGATGACATCTGTGGGCAATGATGATTCCCATAGTGCCACCCAAGGATGCCCCTATTGTGGTGAGGGGCCATCCAAGGTACTGCTTTCTTTTTGGAGAATGGGTGTTGAAGTCGACAAAAAGGAAGCCTCAACTGAACGAGAGAGCTACTGATGCAAGGGACCAGGCTCTCAAATTTTATAGGTTTAACATTGTATGATGGGGAGGGGTGACTGAAAACTGATGACGGGGATTTAGTGGCCCAAGGTCGGAGCATAAAAAGCAACATGGTGGCAGTCATAACTGTTTCTGATGAGGGAATCCCTAGAGTCGATAGGACGTCCAGGGTGGGTATATGTTGGTTATGAATGTCATGGTGGCTGATGCATGAAATGTGTGGTACTCCGACCAAGGGTGACTAGGGATTGTTTCCATGGGAGAAAAATGGAGGGATGAGTGGGGGACTTGTTCTCTATTTGAGGTCTTTGTACACTTACCAAAAGAATGAAATAATGGGATTGGATTGTACAAAAAACAGAGACAGGTGTCCCAAAACATGAAAATTATCGCTCACTTATGATGTGACGAGGGTGTTTTTTCTGAGGGTGGGGGTCCCATTGGTTGGTCTCTTGTGTGGGGGTGATGAAGAGGATGGAAAATATCACAGATGGGCTATGCTGATGGAGTGATGGTAGGGAAAATGCGAGGCGCGGTTGTGCGCTTTCGATCTTCTTGCAAAAAATGGTAGTTCGAGAAAGGGTTTTTATTTCGATATGGTAAAACTTGACCTGATGCATGGTGGATGAAATGGGCATGAAGTGCTTCCTGGACTGAGGTGGTATGGCCATGGCATCATGATTTTTCTGATGTGCGGGTCTATTTTAAGTGACGAGCGCCATGGAGGGGAGGCTCTACCGACCAACAAGGATGTTTATCATGTGCAAGGTGGGGAGATGATAAACATGGTCCAGTGTTTGGAACCAATGGTCAATTTCTTATGGAGAAATGATGTCAGGATATGCTGAGCTTTTCTGGGACTCTATCATGCTGAGGGTAGAATGATGCATGTTCTGGAACCTTTAGTGGAAGGAACAATGGATGGTTTGTTGTGTTGTACAATGCCTGCAACAAAAATACCCCAAGTGAAAGCATATTCCTCATTTGAATATTATTGAAAACATGTGTTGAATGAATAGAACATAAGAGAGGGCATACCTGTCAGTACTGAAATTTTATTTTTTCGAAGCTGTGAATGTGTGGAGCCTCCTTTGGGAGTTATGAGGTGTCGATCACTGTGTTGCTTTCGGTTCTGTAATTAGGCCATCTGAGCTCTCATTATGGTCCTCCAAACAATCTAAAAATGGTGACATATAGGCCAATATAGCTCATTTAAGCTCATTTGCGACATTTGAGTGTTTGAGAGTTTGAGAGGTCAAAGGCTTCTGTGGAGCTGTTCTTGTCGTTGCGGTCAGCCTGAGTACCCAGGATTCGTGATTCTTGAGTTAGGTAGGCCCCATAACGTCCTGGATTTTAGTTTTTTCAGTGTGACTGGGTAGGTGTCTCTACAAACCAGGTTTGTACAGATTCCTAGCCTTTTCTGGCCTTGATCGCGTAGGCGATAAGGGAACAAGCGTGATATTTTTGCGCATAACTGAGGGTTTTGCATGAAATTTTCACACCTGTGAGGGATTTCAGCGCGCATTTTCCATGATTGTACAAGATATAGGCATGCGGAAGGCACGTCTGTTTTATAAAACAGGCGCGACAACCAAGCTAGAAAATTTTTGTGAAAATTTTTCAATTTTTTGATTTTTTTATGTTGCTGATGTGTGCCTGTTTTGATGACAGGATGTTGTGGAAGGAGAGGGACTGGCCTGACCTCCAGATCGTTGTGGCACAAGATGTCAATGCACGCCAGCAGTTGGCGAGATAGGGTCTTCTCAAGTTCTTGGAGAATGACCTCTTGTGATCACATGATCGTCTATTGCACTACCTGATCCGATGTTGGAACAAGCGGCGCAAGGTTATGGTGTTGCGGGTGTGGAATCTAGCTATCTATCCATAGAAGAATATATATTTTGTGACCGAGCTACTACCTTAGGGCGAGGCACTCCCTTATCCACTTCCCCCTGGGAGGGTGGATCTTCAGCGATTCTCGGTTAACCATTATGGTGGGGCGCCTCTCACGGAGGGGTGTATTCAGATAGCCTATGTGACTGACCTAGCCAAACGGTGTGCGCTTGCAATGATTGTGTGATTGACGGGTTCATCTTCACCCAATCGAGCATCAGGCCTGCAAATCAGTGCTCTGCACCGGTTGAGGGTCGGACACTTCCTTGTTTTGGCTCGTCACTTCTATGACGGGATGTTGGCTCAGCTCTCGAAGGTCCGTGAGGGATCTAAGTTATTCACGTATGCTAGCATCCTGTGTAGCATTATGTACGAGAGGGTGGTGCTACTGAGGCCTGTGGTGGCAGTGCCTGTTGGGGGTCCTCGTGACCCTCGTATGAGGAAGTGGTCCCCCATTATGCCTCGCAATGGGGGAGGACGGGTGGGGAGTTATTGGAATGCCAATACAGAGGCTTGATTTGAGGCCAATACTCAGATGTCCTGCCTTACCCGTATGCTGGGATGGACTTTTGTGCAGACCCAAACATGGGTCTTCCTGCGGGATATGCATGGGGGCCACCAGGTATGTTTTTTATGTTTTATTATATATTTAATTGAGTGTTTATGATTTTTTTGTGTATTATGATGACACTGACATAGTTTTGTTACTCTTGCAGATGTTGTCGAGGTCAAGTGTCCTATGGCTCGGTTGGTGGGGCACCATGATCCAATTCGGAAGCCTTGGGGCATTCTGCTCCCAGCTGGGGGATAGAGAGGGGATCCAGCACAACCTCAGGGTGGAGTACCTAGAGGCGAGTTTGGCCCCTCTAGGCAGGGTAGCAGCTCTATTGTTGTCGAGTGCACTACGGCAATCGTTCGCGCCGAGGCGGCAGAGGCTCGTGTTGCAGAGGTGACGGAGCATATGGCTGCTCTAAAGGTTAAGGCCTATGATTTGGAGGATGTGCGGGGTTGAGTGGACCACCTTTCCTATGGGATGCCTACTCATGGGTTTTTGGATGATCTGGACGACATATGGTTGGAGACGCTGATGGCCCAAGAGAGGGGCTATCGGCAGACTTTGCGCCGAGTGGTGGCCTCAGTCTTGACAGCTGCACTAGTGTTGGTACCAGGAGCAGCCGTGGGTCAAGGTTCCCAACCTGGGGAGCCACAACCCTAGAGGCTTTTTGTACATGGGTAAAGCACCCATTATGAGGATGCTTCCCTTATTTTTTTTCAACTTTCACATATGTATTTTTTGGCTGACTTATGAGTCAGATACATGACTCTTATTTTGTACTCAAGTATTTTTTTGATAGGTATATATGAGAGAGATATTTTTGTGGCTCTATATGGTGTGTCCCCTGTGTTTATGGATAATGTGTTGTGCTAATGGATATCTATGTTTTTTATGTTTTTTGTTTTTATGTATGATGGTTTATCCGAGATGCATTCCAGTTTAGGATATGGTTAGTTATACAATCTCCTATCTGGTTTTGATTTCTTGGCACATGTGTCAATGTAATGTGATCAAATTGATGACTTAATCTTTTTGCACGCAAATATTTTCTAAATATATGTGAATCCCACACCTCAAATTCTTGGTTTAACTGTGATACCACTAACTGGGAAACTAGGTAGATATGCAAGTGGCTAAGGCCTTGATTAAAGGCACCGCACATGAGCCCAATGACAGCGTCATATTCTGCCTGATTTGTTTTTTTTGACCCGATGCATACTCCGTTGGTGAAGAATGGTGATCGGTCAGGGTGATAAATGACCCAGGCGGCTGCTGCTCAACTTTGAGACCATCGAGATGCTCCATCAGCGAACCCACTAGAGTATTTTTTGTGACAAGTCTTTGATAAAAAATTAAAGTTTTGGTGTGTGTATGTTGAATCTAGGGTTGAGCCCTCTTGGCCCTTATGGGTAGAATTTCTTGAGGTAGAGACCGTTGACAGGGTTGCTCAGGCATGTTCCGTCCAGCTCTGTCAATATGTATGCCCCATTTAGGAGAAAATGTTTTATGACATAGGGTCCTTTCCATAAGGTTTCAAACTTTCCTGGCCCAAGGGCTTATTTCGTGACATCGTAGCAGAGGACTAACTCTCCCTCAATAAATGAACGAGGGTTTATGTTGTGATCGAACGATGATTTCACCCGCTTCTTATGGGCCTCGTTGTGTTGGAGCGACTGTCGTCGACGAACTCTAGTTGTAATAATCATTGCTCTAGAGGTTGGGTGTCATCGAGGAGTTCGATGGAAGTGTGTAAATTCAGGATTTCATGTTCTATGGGAATCACGGCTTCGACCCCATACACCAGGTGGAAGGGTGTGAAACCTGTTGATGTTTTCACTACCGTGCGATATGCCCACAGGGCGGAGAAAAGCATGTGGTGCCAGTTTGTTTTGTGGTTATTCACCATATGTTGTAGCATTTTTTTGAGTACTTTGTTCACATCCTCTACCTGTCCATTGGATTGGGGGTAGTATGGTGATGTGAATTCATGTGTGAATCCGATATGGTGAGATAGCTCCTGGAAAACTTCGTTTTCGAACCGTTCCCCATGTTTGGAGACTAGCTCCTTGGGTACGCTGAACCAAGCAATAACATGGTTCAAAAGAAATTGTGCAACGGTTTTTGCGGTGTTGTCGTATGTGGGCATAGACTCTTCCCACTTGGTGAAATAATCGACAACTACAATAATATATTTGTGACTACCCGACGATGCTGGGTTGCAAGTCATGAAGTCGATCCCCCATTTACAAATGGGACTAGCAACGACGACAGGGTGTAGGGGAGCGAGAGGGGCTCTTACCTTGTGAGCGAAGAGTTGACATCGCTCACACCTCTTGATTGTTGAAATGCAATAGTGAAATAAAGTGGGCCAAAAATATCCTTCCCACAGGAATTTTTGGGTGGTGGCAATTCCAGAGAGGTGGGCACTACAAGCTCCGTTGTAGCAATCATTAAGGGCTTGTTCTGCTTGGTCGTGGGTGAAGCATCGACATAAGATGGTGTCCATGCCCCGTTGGTATAAGACATCTCCCATAAGGAGTTATCGGGGGGCCTGGTGGAAAATGCGCCAACGGTCATCATGAGTAAGATGGGGTCTGAACTTTTGGGTTCGTAAAAAGAGGAGTATATCTCCATACCAAGGGTCATTGGTTGCTACAAGGAAGATATGTTTTTCTAGTATCGAATCATTGAAAGGTGATCCTTTGGTATGACTTGGTAGGTCCGTAGTGAATTATACTAATATTAACGCCTTTTTTCTCTTGGGAGAGTAGAACTGTAAGTTATATTCTTGCACAAAGACTATCCATCGAGCGTATTTGTGGTTCATTAAAAGACGTGTGAGCAGATATTTGATGGGATTAATATCTACGACGATTGTTGCGGTCTTTAAGATGTGTAATGGTGAAGTTTTTGGACTGTGTGAATTAGCACTAGGGTAGTCTTTTCTTCGGGCTCATATCTTAATGGAGGGCCTGATAAGGTTTTTCTAACATAATATATTACGTGCTCCTTCCCATATGGGCCTTCCTGGATCAATACTCTAGCCAAAGAGGTCTCGGATGCTGACAGATACATGATGTAGTCTTTGTTGTAGTCAGGGGGACTAATCAGCAGTGTTGAAGACAATGTATCTTTCAGCACGTCGAATGCTTGTTGGGCTTGGTCATCCCATTTGAACAGGATGTCTTTATGAAGGAGATGCAGGAATCCTTTAGCACAAGTGGCGTAATCTGGGACAAAACGTCTCAGAAATTTTGCATTTACCTGCAAGCTTTGTAGTTTCCTGAGGGTTAGAGGTGGAGGTACCTCTTTAATGGCTTGCACCTTGAGGGCATCCACTCTAATTCCTTGTTGGGACACGATAAAATGTAAAATTATTCCTGTTGTGACACAGAAGACGCACTTGAGGGGGTTCAAGCATAGGTTGTATTGCCGACATCGTTGGAATACCAGTTGTAGATCCTCGAGGTGGTTTGAACGCTTCTTGGATCAAACGGTGAGATCGTCCAAGTAGGTGAGGATAAGGTGTGCCATATCATTAGATATAGAATTCATGGCCCTATGGAAGGTGGCTCCAGCGTTCTTTATTCCAAATGGCATTACCCTGTATGCGAATGTGCCCCAAGGGGTAGTGAACGCAGTCTTGTACCGGTTGGTGTGGCGGATTTGAATTTGATTGTGCCCAAAGAAGCCATCCATGAAGGAGAGGGCCTCGTGACCTGCACAAGCATCGATGACTTGGTCGATAAATGGGGTAGGGTAATTTTCCTTGGGACATGATTTGTTCAAATCACAAAAATCAGTGCAAACGCGTATGGTTCCATGTTTTTTCATGACGGGAACAGGGTTGGAAACCCAAGATATGTAAGCGATGGGGTAGATAAACCCAGCTTTGTGAAGCTTGTCGATTTCTCGTTTTATTTCTTCCACCTTGGATGGGTGCAGTTAACGTTGTTTTTGGCGTATTGGTGGTACATCAAGCCAAGTGTCAATATGATGCTCTATAATAGTGGGACTAAGCCTAGGCATCTCCGAGTAGTCCCATGCGAAGATATTTCGATACTCTTGCAGAAATTGGGTGTAAGAGGTTATATCTTCTGGTGAACATGCTGCCCCTAGTGAGATTTCTTTGACTTTTTCAGGATTTTGTGAGATATTCACCTTGATGGTAGGTGAAATGTTTGACATGTTCCATTCCTCGAACACATCGGGCGTCAAAATGGGGTTCTTGAACCAATAAACTTTCCCTGATGGAAGGAAATATTTTGATTCAATCACATAAATGTCTTGTTTTCCTGTCTTGTCAGGGCTAAAGGTTTTTTCAGGGAGAAAAAACGAGCGGTGATGCATTGCATCCAATGGATAGTCTAGCTCTATCATGGCCTCAAGGATTTCCTCATCTGAATGAAGTAAGGATCCTGAGGGGGATTGAGTCTGTGCAAGGCCTCGAGGAAGAGGTTTAGTCCTAATGGAGTTGGTCAACAGCATGAAAAGGATTCCATCGTCGAAGTGGTGTAACTGGATGCCGTCAACAGGGTGCATATGGATTGGGTTTGCACCGTCGTTGGTACATCTACTCTCGTAGTTGCAGCTAACTCAACACCTATGACTGATGAGTAGACAACCCAAGTAATGGTTCTGATACATGATGATATGAATCGTATATGGTGTATTGTGTCATCAACGTTTTGTGGGGGAGGAATTTCCATCATGGGAACTTGCGTGAGAGCAAGGCTATATTTCTCATTAGGCTGAGTACTTTCCGTGTGTTGGAAGTTATGCCTAGTGCAGAGGTGCCTGAATGTTTCCATTAATGGGCATGCCTCTGGTTCATGGTTATGGCCAATGTATATGGTGCACGGTACTACTATGCCAACTGAGTAGATTGTGTGGGAACCAAAACTACTCTTCGTCACTAAAGTGGGCGCTCAGAAGGGATCAGGCGTAAGGGAGATGATCCTCTGCTACCATTTCTGATTTTTTGGCTTGGGTATGCCTTAACTCTTTTGGGGAGTGTAGACTTAATGTTTCTCTCGCCACTCGAAGCTTGGGGAGGTGTTCACATTTCATAGTAAGGTGAAAATGTGAGTAGATCCAACAATAGCAGTGTGTGATTTTCTCCTGGTTAGAGAGGTGCCTCTGAGGGAGGGAGGAGACCATGCAAAATTTATTCGTGAGGTGCTTCAGTTCTTTGCATTGGTTGACCTGGTGGTCGATTTTTTCACATATTCCATGCTAGCCTAGTCTAGACATGGGTTGTGCTAGGTCGATGTGCCTTTCTAACTTGCACGACGTGCCAGTGTGAAAATGTGGTAAGCTGCCTGGGGGCCATCTGCATTCCATTATGGTTTTTGAGCTCTGGATTGATGATATCTCGATGATGCATCTCTAATAAATGTATCATGTCAATTAGTGGGTGCACTCATGGGATATACGTACAGCGCTACGCATGGTGGTTGCCCTGATATACTAGGCAAAAAATCCTTACATGGGTGTTCCCATCCTGTTCGTTTGGCAACATGATTGAGTATCAACGACATAGTGCTTCTAGGTCTGGGCATGTGGAAACCACATGATTGCATGTGTTACATAACGCGCATGTTGGTCTTCTCCGTGGAGGGCGGTTGGGGGTGACTAAGGGCTCCCCGACTGGACGCTTTTCAGCTGACAGGAAGAGGATGGATCTACTCATCACATCCTCTTGCGTTGTTGAGCTATCCATGCATTGTGTATCAGAGCCATCTTCAAGGGAGAGGCATACTATGGTCGTGTGTAAACTAGTTAGCGCTAAGCAAAACTGAGGGATGTAATGGCACTGTTCTAAAGTGTGCAGGTTGCCAGAACATATCGGACATGAAAGTTGTGATGCTCGCAAGCCAACATAATACACTCATTCAACTGGATACCATATTTGGATGAGTTCCAGGGTTGCATTCGTCGATGAAGTGGTCACATTCATCGCACATTGCACAGTGTATGATAAGAGGAAGTAAGATGAACGAGAGTCTTTCTGGTGACTGTTGTGCCTCCTACAGGTATAAAATGACGCAAATTTCTTCTCCAATTAACTGGATGGAGGGATCCTCTTGATAGTATTGCTCGATGGCATGTAAGGTGTCCCTGTATCACAGAATTTATGGGCAATGATGGGTGTGATGCCAATAATGGCCATAGATAGCGCATGCGTGGTTGGTACGCAATGCTTTGCCTTGAGTTTTGGTGGATGGTTCATTTTTACAGGAACTTGTTGCTGCGATATTTACTGCAGAGCTAAGGAGCGGTTTTAGCTCGTCCAACTCTAGGAAAATGTGGGTAGGGTGGCCTAATATGTCGCATATGGCGCAAGGTTGTAATTCCCATTGCATGGTGGGATTTTATACCTTCTTCCCTTTTTTACTAGTTTTCTTGGTTGTAACCATCGGTTTTGCGATGGAAATTTCATTCGATGGGATGGTTGCGATAGTCTCCTTAACAAATGGGGCCTCCTCAGGACTGAGGGGGATTAACCCTATAGAGGTGACGATTATAATTTCCATCATGGTAGGTGGGACCAAGTACCAAACTGGAATTGCAAATGATAAGTTTTGCAACACCACTATGGTCAAGACTTTTGTGACACAAAACCAGATGGGGGGTAGAGGAAAGGGGTTTGGGAGGTGGCGTAGGCTATAGAGGTTGTCGTGGCTGAGGTCGCAGTGTCATTATTGCTCATCTCCATCTCCTGGCTGGCTTTGGTGCTTGATGTAGATATCATGCACACCGAAGCCACTACAATATCAAATGATGATTATGGTATAACAGGGGGATCTCCTAGAAATGACCCAAGGATAGACAGTGTTTTGAACTAGCCGGGGCCATATTATTGGTACTGTATAAGCGTCTCAGTAGATGTTTCTACGTAGGGTAGAACGAAATCGTTATTTTTTAAGGATCACTTGTCGTGGTATGTCAATTGGTCGACAGTAATGATGCGATCCTCATGGGGGAACATCATGGTTCAGAAGATGGAGGAGGCTATGGCTAACATGGCATACATATAACTCCACCTAAGGAGTATATTGTAATCTAGTTGAGCATCCAAGACTTCAATGTCTATAAGGACTGTCTTTCCGGAGAAGAATACCAGGACATTTTGGTAGAAATCGATGGGAGCAGATGGGTGCTCGTCGTATGCTTTGAGTGTGATGTCTGATGGCTTTAGTTCGGGAGACCCTAAATTCTGCTAGACATTCTTTAACATGATGCATGTGGGTACACTCTCGTCGATACATCTGTGAATGGTGATGTTTTGGATTGACACTGGTATCTGGAAGGTGACCATCGAAGGAATCCTAGGGGTGGATTTATCTAAATTGAAATCCATTAGGCGTGAATCGGTAAGGTCAATGGCACCTAACGCGGAAAGTAAGGATTTCCTTTGCTTTGGGCATGATTGTAATACCTCCAAAGCTGACATGGCGGTGGGGGATTAGGTTAAATCGTCCACAATGCTATAGTTATGGGCCGCTTTGGAATGGTTTCCTACTCACCTAGTTGGTCCCTTAGCCATATTTGACAAAGGTTCAATAGGTATCTTCTATATATTCAACGGTGTTGTTGGTGCACCCGTGCTAGCCCCTAACAAATTAGTGTCTGGTGGGGTATCGTAATTTCGGTTCCATGTCTGAAAAAAAAATTATTCACCAGTTTGTGAGCCCTGGTATTGCATCAAGAGTGTTGCAACTCCCAGCGGCTACCCTAATTTACTTTATCAACCTAGGGTTCATACAAAATTGGAGGTACAGTGCTATATACACAGCAGATGCATTTTTCTCATGTCATCCTCTTCTTCTTTACGAAATGGTGTTATTTCTTAAACTATGATAAGAACTGGAAAGTAAATTGCTGGAAGGAAATGACAGAAGGAAACTAAATTAAATTGCTGAAAAGAAATGGCAGAAAGGAAACTAAATTAAATTGCAGAAAGGAAACTAATTTAAACCACACTTAACTTGGCCAATCGGCTAAACACACCCTACTTATCTTATGCTTCCTCTACCAAGCTTTTATCCATGCTGCTAAGTTATCCATGACTTAATTCTAATTGAAAAAGTGTTGATTTTCAGCTTGAAGAAGAAAGGGTTGAAGGTGCTAATGGAGGGATAAACACATGAAACTAGGATTAGAAGTGGGAAGAGAGGGTTTAAACCTTATTAAAAATTTATTACAACGTGAAAAAATGCTTGGGAGCGGAATAATTTGAAAAGTGTGATGGCGAAGTTGTGATGGAGGACAGAAGTACGATATGCAATATCGCAAAGTTAGAGGGATAGCGGATGTGTTGTTCGGGAGAGGAAGCGAAATGCGAAATGTGATGAGGTAAAAATTGTGAAGTGCAACGGGGTAAAAACTGCGATTTGCAATTTGTGATATGGTAAAAGTTGCGAAGTGCAAAATTTGATATCGCAGTTCACAATATCGAAAATTTTGAGGGGTAGAGGAAGTGTTGTCCAGGAAAAGTTGCGAAGTACGAAATGCGTTGGGTGATGTGGTGGTGGGACCGGTGGTAGAGTACGGATAATGTCGCAATCGGTGTCGGGAGTGGTAAGTGTTAGAGGAACCAAATAAAAGTTGTGATTTGCGATGGGGATAAAACTCGAAATGTGATTGCGATAGGGATGATGTCGCAGAATGCTACAGTGATGTCGCAATCATCGGTTGGGAGCGGTAAGTATTAAAGGAAAAAAAATTTGTGAAATGCAATTTGCGATCGTGATGTTGGTAGAGTGCTATAGTAATATCGCAATCGTGGTTTGGAAGCGGAAGTATTAATGGAAACCAATAAAAACTACGATTTGCGATTTTGCAATATTGCAATATCACAAGGTTGGTGGAGAATCGATATCGCAATCAGCGAAAAGGAGTGGTAATTCTTAAAGAAAAAGGGAAAGTGATGTGAAGTGTGATGTGCAATGCGGCGGAGTTATCGCAATCGGTGAAAAGGAGCGGTAAGTTCTAAAGAAAAAGGGAAAACGATGCTAAGTGTGATGTGAGATGCAGCGGAGTTATCGTAATCAGCGAAAAGGAGCAGTAAGTCTTAAAGAAAAAAGGGAAAATGATGCAAAGTATGATGTGCGATGTAGTAGAGTTATCGCAATCGACGAAAAGGAGCGGTAAGTTCTAAGGAAAAAGAGAAAATGATGCGAAGTGCGATTTGCGAAAAGGCGAAGTATAGTAGCAGGAAGTTCGAGAAGAAAAGGGCAGAGGTCAACCTATAAGGTTTTGAGGTGTTTTTCGTTGAAATAACTCTGATAGCCGTAAAATGTGAAAATGAAGGAATAGAAGGTAGACTTAGTCGTTTTGAATTTTTTTGGGAATAAAAGGGGTGTGGCAGTTGCAATAAGTGAAATAGAAGGGAATAGAAGCGTAACAGCAGAGATGGAAGGGAGATGGGAAATGAAGCGAGGAGGTGTTGGAGAGGTGTTGGAGAACTCTTCTGGGACTATTGAGACTTATTCCTGCAATCAAACCTGCTAATTTATGCATGAAAACAGACAAAATGCGTGATAAAAACAGTGAACATAAAGTAGTTTTTATGGCCTGTGGGGAGGTCAACCCTGCTCGAACTCTATTCACAGAGATGAGAGGGGAAGGCTCGACCACAACTTCTAGATTTTTCCTCTACTCTATTACTCTTCTTAATAAAATGAAGATCTACAACAACGGAGATGAAAGCAAAGACTAAACAACAATGAAACATAAATGAAATTATCAGAAGCGGAGCTAATGAAATGATAGAAAGCAGAGAACATATACAACAGAGAGGTTGAGGCACATGGATCAAGCCCTAACCCACAAGCCTAGCTCTTTGAAACTTAAATCAATAAAACGAAATCAGTCAGCTCATTTCATAAAAGAATAGTCTCATACATTTTGAAAGTTTGATCACTGCGTAAAAGAATAAAAAGCTCAATAGCTTGCAACAAGGTTTCGACTAGAATCCCCTTCCTAGCTCTATCTCTACTCTATTTATTCTACAGGGAAGCTAGCAACATCCCCCTAGAAAATAACAGCTGATTCCACTTGACTCTAAATAAACAAAGATTGAGTTGCTTGGTTGCCTCTGGAATTCGAATTGCTGGAGAAAATATTTGGGATCCTTTGGTTGCCTTTGGAATTCGAATTACTGAAGAGAATATTTGGGATCCTTTGCATGCCTTTGAGAGTTAAGGAGGGTGGAAAATCCTCCTATAACTTCTCCTTGTTGAATCCTCCAAGTCTTTATGATAAAATCCTTAAAAAAATGCTTAATAATTCATGATTTTCTGCACTCAACCTCTTGTTAGGCACTCAGAGTATGTTAGCCTTAATCACTACCTATACTAGCATCATAAAACCAAATAATAATAAAAAATCAAGAAAAAGAGATCTAAGAAGGAAAAAATGTGACCATTTACCCCTCCAAATATGTCTAATGATGGATCTCATCATCACCCCCCTATTGAATGGTTGCTCGTCCTCTGAGCAACTAATCCTCCTCCCGCATTTCTTTCAAGGTTTTGACAGCCCCCCTAATTTCCTGAGGAAGAAGTGTGGGAGCTTCCCCAAGGAGGTAAAAACCATTATTCTTTTTTGCATTCTCCCATTCTCTATCTTGTGCATCTATGTCCTTTTCATCTTTCAGCCCTAACAGCAAAGGTGGGTTGAGATTTAGTCCCAACCATCGGATCTTTTTGGCCTACATGGATGGTGCCCTTTCCAATGCACCCCTCAGTCTCTCTGGGGTATGGTACTCCCTGTTCTTGAGGTTGTGAGGGAGGTTGTTCCATCTCCTCTGGCTAGCCATAACGCACTCATCTTCTATTTGCCTAGAAACATCATCAAAGTGGTCTATTACTTATGTTTGAGTCTAAAGGTAGCTTTTAGCTAGTGTAGGGTCCCTTTCCATCTCTCGACGGTTAAGGATGACTCCTCTTGGGCTGAAAAATTCTGGTTTGATATATAGGGGTTCTCTAGTTCTTATTCCCATGACCCTCCATATGTCATATTCTCTAGTGTCCTTATTCATCATCCAAGATTCTAGACCCATTAGCTGCATATCCCCCATTGTGGAATTGGGGTCCCAAGTATCCAGAATTATCAGCACAAGTTATGCACATAAAACTCTGCCATCTTTGCCTAATCAACCATTTTAGCTTGCTTGTAGAAATTCATGAATTGCCTACAAACTTGGAAAGGTAGGGTTCCATGGGAGGCTAGAGTTTTGATTTGAAATAGGAGCCATTGCTCCTTGAGGTACATAGCATATGAGTTAGAAGGAAATTTGTGTCGAAGGGATTATATGCATAAGTCTACCATGGTGGCTACTTGCTACCCTTTTTGCTGCAATTTCTCCTTCAGTGCTACATTCTCTGCGTGTGCCTTCTGTAGCTGCTCCTTCAGAACTGTTTCTTCGATTTTTTCCTCCTCCCTTGGTGATTCTTTAATGATACTCGGGCTCGTGGGAGGAGTTTCTAGCTCTCTCTGACTTATCCTCTGACTCTTGTCAGCTCTGAAATACATAGAGGTCTTCCTTTTTCGCTTTGCGCTCAGAGGAGCTAAGGTTGCAACTACCTCTTTGTTTTGAGGGGATGTGGTGTTGTGTTGTGAATCTGCTTCTTGCTCACTTTCTGCTACCTATATGAATTATATTTCCATCTCTTTCATTTTTCCTTGCCCCTTTGTCTCTTCCTCTCCTTATTCTGGTTATTATTCTGGTTGTTTGGGTTGCTATAAAATCTTCCCTTGGTCCCTTGATACTATGTCTGATATGCAGTATACTTCGGAAGCTAGGTCGAGTGTTGGTGATGTTGTTCGGCTACTACACGTTATTCAAATATGCAGCCCACTTTCGGTACTGCTGTGTTGCGGGCTCCCTTCGGTCTCTTTCCCTAAAAAATTCTCAATTCACTGGTTTGGATGAGACGGGATCTCTTTTTATTAGATTGCGCAACTAATTTTGGAGCGCTTATGTAACTCGGCCTTAGCTCCAGTTTTTGGTAGAGACCGTTGTTTCCTTCTCTCTATTAATACATGATGGACTGTGTGTTTCCTCCCCTCGTTATCTTCTACTCCACTTGATTTAATTTTTTTTCTTTTGCATGCCCAGGTGGCGTGACTTTGTAGTTCTCCCTAGTCATACTCACAATGGTGGCCAAGCTAATTGGCCACCTTTCTACCCCTTAAACTATAAGTCTACAAATTTAATTATGTATGGCTATTATGGATGCATAGCGAGGGGTGGGAAGCTATACATGAGTTTACCTGTTTTTTTCAAGGCGTTTGCGGGAGATGGAATTTGGAGACAAGCCTCTTATATGTTGCATTCTTCCTTATTTTCTTGTTTTCTGAGTGAGCAGCTTGCTGAATGAGAAACTCTCTGATTGAGCTGCTGATATTTCTTGTTGTTTCTTCCTGTTGTAGATGCTACGTGGGGGTGCTCCAGATGCCATGGGTGACACTCATGTCTTTCCTGGGGTCTACTTTATTAGCTCCTCCTTGTTTTTCTTTGCAGTCCGTGAACAACTTTGTTTTTGAAGGAACTTCCAGATTTTTGTAGCAATTTGTGGCTTGCTTTATTTTGCTACATTGTGTTCAAGAATGGAGGAATATGGTGTATGGAGGTGATGGAAGGAGTTATGGAAATGAATGGATTTAATGATGGGATGGCTGGTAAAATAGAAGGGGAGAGAAGATGAATGTTTCCCTGTGTTTCAAAAAACCATTAATAACCTGCAAAAAAATAAACACAGAAAACACAGAGATACAGATGTGTCTTTTTCTTTTTCTTTTTTTTTTAAGAAAGTGGGCTGCCTCCATGGAGGATTTCAACCCACAAACTTGCCTTGGGCCCCTCGGAGAGGTTTTCACCCATGGATCTGTATTCTCTTTTCTTCTTTTTTCTCTTTTTTTTTAGCAAATGAGCTGCCTCCATCGAGGTTTTCAACCCACAAGTTTGCCTTGGGTGCCTCAGAGAGGTTTTCACCCATGGATCTTTATTATTTATTCTTCTTTTTTTAGGAGGTGTGGGAAACTATGGATTTTCCCATCACATATACGTCTCTACTTATTTAATTTATGAACTCTACCATTGACAAAGGCTTCTTGTATATTTTAAGTCTGTGACCATTGACAAGCAAGGAGATTCCTTCCTCGTCTATGGTTGTAATTTGAATTGTTCCATTATCAAAACATTTTTCCACTATGTAAGGTCCCAACCATCTTTAATTCAGCTTGCCTTTGAAATACCTTAAATCATACAACAATGTCCAATCTCCTTCTTGGAAGGTCTTTTCTTTGATGTTCTTGTCATGCCAAACCTTCCTTTACAGCTGAACTACCTCTGTGTGAAGAAGTGCTTGCATTTTGAACTCATCCAATCCATTTAGTTGCAACAACCTCTCTTTTTGGGCATTTGATAGATCTAGATTTAATTCAGCTACCATTCTTAAAGTATTGAATTAAAACTCAACTAAAAGTAGAGCCTTCTTACCATAGACTAGTTCATAAGGAGTGAATCCTGTTGTTGTCTTCCAAGTAGTGTTGTAGGCCTAAGTAGCTTCTACCAATCTGTCTGCCCAATATTTTTTGTTGCCGCTCACAACCTTGGTTAGGATGCTCTCTAAAGCTCTGCTAGTTACTTCTACTTGGCCATTCGCCTGAGGGTGATAGGCAGTAGAAGTTCTATTCTTAATATTGTGCTTCTTCAAAAGGTTCTCAATGAGGTGAGAGGTGAATTGTGCTCCTTGATCAGAGACTTTCTCTCTGGGGTACCCAAACTTGTAAAACACATTCTCCCTCAGAAATTCTACTACTTTATCCTTGGTTGCTACCTTCACTGCTTTTGTTTCAGCCCACTTTGCCAGTAATCAATGTAGACTATGATATACTTCTTTTTTCTAGATGGTGGATCGATAGGTCCAACAAATTCCATGACCCACTTGTCAAATAGTTCAAGAGCCACCTGAGGGTGCAAAGGCATCTCTTCCCTTTGCATGGGTTTCCCCATCCTTTGGCACAGGTCACACCTACTTGTGTATCTTCTGGAATCTTGGTGAAGGGTAGGCCAATAGTATCCTACTTGGAAAACTTTTTAAGCAGTTCTCTTTGCAGCAAAGTGGTATCCACATCAACTGTCATGACATTCAGAGAGGATATCAAAAAATTATTCCTCCCTCATATATCTCCTTAGGATTTTATAAGGGCCTAGCTTGAAAAGGTTTCCCCCAATCCATGTGAAAGGGGTGCTTTTTCTGATGATTTTGCTCTGCTCCTTGAATGAAAGATTAGGAGGGAGTCTCCTAGAAACCAAGTAGTTGGCTATATCATAAAAACATGGTGAGAGTGTTGATATAGAAAAGAGATTCTCATCTGGAAATTGTTCAACCACCATTTCTTCTTCACCTGCACGGAGAGCTAACCTGGACAAAAAATCTGCAACATTCTCCTTTCCGGGTTTATCAACAATAGTCAAATCAAATTGCTGCAAAAGTAACAACCATCTAATTATCCTAGCATTAACATCTGGTTTGTTCATTAAATACTTAATGGCTGCATGGTCAGTGTGAACAAAGGTCTGATATCCAGTTACATAATGCCTGAATTTGTTCAAAGCATGGACAATGGCTAACATCTCCTTCTCATTAACTGGTATAATTTAGTTCAACCTTGGACAAGTTCTTGTTGATGAAATAAATGGCATAAGGGATTTTTTCCTCTAATTTTCCTAATGCTACCCCTACAACTTTGTCAGATGCATCAGTTTGGATGTGGAAAGGTAGGGTCTGATATCGACCTCAGAGGATGGGGGCAGTAGTCAACTTTTCCTTAATGAGCTTGAAAGCCTCTTGACAAGGACCAGACCAAATAAACTCAGAATATTTGGCTAGTAACACAAATAATGGCGAAGCCATCTTGCTGAAATCTTTGATGAATCTTCTATAGTAACCAGCTAATCCTAAGAAAATTCTGACATCCTTCTAATTTTGAGGGGCAGGTACCCTTTTGATGATAGTGATTTTGTTTGAGTCTACTTATATTCCTACTTGGGATATGGAGTGTCCTAATACAACCCCTGCTTTCTTCAAGAATTCACAACTTTTTGGGCTCAACGAGAGATGCATCTCAATGCACCTTCTTAGTACTTTACTCAAATTGGAGAGAGCTTCCTGAAGTCATCCCCATATGGTGTGAAATCATCCATGTATATTTCGACAGAGTCATGGACTAACTCAGATAAGATGCTCGGGACAGCTCTTTGGAAGGTAGATGGGGCATTGCACAACCAAAAGGGTAGGACTCTATAAGAAAAGGTACCCCAAGGGAAGGTGAAAGTAGTCTTATCCTGGTCTTCAGGGCTGATATGAATCTGATTGTACCCATTGAACCCATCCAAGAAAGAAAATAACTTCTTCCCCACAAGCCCATTGAGGACTTGGTCTATAAAGGGCAAATGGAAATGGTATTTCTTGATGGCTTTTTTAAGTACTCGATAATCAACACAAATTCGCCACTTCCCATTCTTCTTTGGGACTAGGACAAGAGGAGATACCCACTCACTGTCGAATATAGGATATATGAACCCTCCATCCAATAGTTTTTGCAGCTCTTCTTTGACTATGTCCTTTAGAGTCAGGTTCATCCTTCTTTGGGGTTGTCTCACAGGCATGCATACTTCTTTGATTTAAATATGATGTTTTCACACTAAAGGATGCACACATTTCATGTACTTGCAGTCCCAAGAAAATGCTTCTAGATTCTCTTTCAAAAGCTAGCATAGTTGCTTCTTTTCTTGATTCGATAGGTTTGGGTTGATTTTCAGAGATCTGGACGGGCCAAACTTAATAGCCTTGGTGGATTCAGAGGTTGACTCAACTGAGTTCACTTCCATCCAAGGTTGGCTTTCAGACTCTTTGACTAAGGTTTCGAGAGGAATGTTAGTGGAGGACTGGTTTTGAATGGCATGGTTGATGAGTTCATCTTCATCAAGCTACCCCCTCTGAGAATAGCATCCATGGTACACATAGGGAAAGTGTTATATAACTCATCTTCTTCATCCTCCAACCATATAGGGAGATCATGATCAATGGAAGGCTGGGCTAGAGGATATAACACTAGCTGTTTAGACATAGGCCCTTTTTTGATAGTCATGTTTCCGGCCCGACAACTAATATAAGCATCTGCAGTGGATAACCAAGGTCTCCCTAAGATGAGGGGGTAACCATTAAACTTGGTTTTTGGTTTCAGGATTAGGAAATTTGTATGATACTCCCAAGATTCAATGGTAATCATAACATCCTCAACAATTCCTTCCGGAGTTATTGTGGATCGATCTGCAAGTTGCAGAACTGTTGTGTTTTTCCTCAAAGTCCCTTGGAGGTTAAGTTTCAACATAGTTTCCTTGGTCATGATATTGATGGCAGCCCTTAGATCAATCAAAGTGTTGGGGACTATGACACCATCTATATGAACATCAACAACTGGACTACCAAGGTCCAGGTACTTTGGAAATACCACCTTCCCCAACATTAGGTCAAACAGTTGTCCTAACACATTGATGGTGGGGGTATCTCTCTTCCGTCTCCCAGGTTTCTTGAAGCACTTTTCTTTGATGAGAATATTATAGATAGGGACATACTTAATGGCCTGAAGAAGTGGTATATTTACACACAAATTTTCCAATTCTCCCAGGAGTTCAGTCTCCTCTGGGGTGTGATAACTAGGGTGGATCAAGAACACAGGAAAAGGAGGTTGTTGGATGTGAGTGTTACCTTATTTCTTTTCCTCCTGAACCTTTACAGGTGGAGATGGAGGATTTTTGTCTCGGAGTACTCTTCCTGACCTGAGATTAACCTCTTGTATCTCCACAACATAAGCTGGATAGGATGTTTCTCCACTGGGAGTCTGTTGTGCCTATCTATTGTTCGGGTTCAGACTAGGTTGTGCAGGTATAGGTAGCCTAGGTGGAGCAGCATGAGTGAGCTGCGGTTGAGGTTGGGGTGGAGGCATTAGAGAATTTGGTTGATTTTGTTGAGGCTTCCACCCTTGGGATGGATTGTTCCACCGAGGTTGTTGTGGAACACATTGTTGAAATGGTTCGTTTATTGGCTAAGGATGATATGAAGGGTTGTAAGGCCAAGTAGGAGGTGTAGACCAGGATGGAGGAGCGGGGGTGTACCAAGGTTGCATGGGTGCGCTTTGATTGTTGTGATAATAAGAGTAAAGTGCACCTGGCATACCTTGTTGATATGGCCTAGGGCCTTGAGGCCTTCTCTGGTTGATGAAACAGAGTTGCTCTGGCATTACTTCCCCACCTTGATATACAACCTCAAGTCGAGGTAAGGAGAGACACTTTTCTATGGCATGATTCTCCTCATAGACTAAGCAAACCTCTATGAAATTCAGTGGACATTCATTTCTTAGGTGCTTCCTGGTACATCTAGGACAAAATTTGGCCAGGGCTCTCTCTGCTTCCTCTCGCTTCCTTTTGACCTGCATTGTGTCCATTTGCAAAGAAAAGGTGTGCAACATGTCACTCTTGAAGTCCTCTAGCATGTTTCCAATCTCATGTTTTATGAAGGTGGAAGAGGAAGCGGTATTGAATGTACTTTGGATATCTCTGCCTTTCTTCCTAAATACCCTAGAATGGTTCCGAAAGACATTTTTGATTGTTTCATAGGGTTTTTGGTAGATATATCCTCCTGATAGCATATTCAAGGTTTCTATCATCTCTTCATTGATCCCTCGAAGGATTACAAGTTTAAGTGATGCAGGATCAAGAGTACAGTTGGCTCTCTTATAGTACAAGTTTAAGTGATGTAGGATCAAGAGTACAGTTGGCTCTCTTATAGTTTAATTGAAACCTCTCTTCATAGTCTTATACGGATTCATCAGGTCCTAGAGTCATCCTAAATATTCCATCCTTAGTTTCCATGGACCTACAATAGTCTCTGTATTTTTTGTTGAATTTCTCTTCCATCTATGCCTAGGTAGTGATGATATCCCTAGGAAAACCCATGAACCAATGTAAGGATACATCCTTAAGGGTGGATGGAAATAGCTTCAACTTCTTATCATCACAAGTGTAGTCATAAGTCCTAAAAACAACAACAAATTAAAACATGAATGTGTCAGGATCCTCAGAGGTAAGTCCATGGAAGTGTGGAAGAGCTGAGGGGTTAATGTTTTTCATCTTATTTTCCCCATTTGCCTCTCTTATGGGAAATTCTCTATGGATCCCAACCATGGTTAAGATAGGTGAAGCAGGTCCCTTGGTTGAAACAAGGTCTTCTTATTCTTCCCCAATAGGATCCTCAAAATATTTATAAGGCTCTCCTATCGGTGTTCAATCTCACTGCCATTGAAGAAGAATTAAGGGTGGCTAGGAGGTGATGTGGGAGTCTTAGGTAAGATTTGTCTTTGATTATTCCTACTCCTACGAGGCATGAAAATCAGATCTTTTTGTATTTATTTAATATTTCTAAATAACATGAAAAGAGAGGAAAGCAAAAAAGAATGCTTAAACAAAATCAAAGCATCTACTAGACACCTTCCCGACAACGACGCCAAAAAGTGGTGAGCCTTGGTATTGCACCAAGAGTGTTGCAACTCTTAGGGGCCGTCCTACTTTACTTTATCAACCCAGGGTTCATACAAACTTGAAGGTGACAGTGCTATATACACAGCAGATGCATTCTGCTCATGTCATCCTCTTATGCTTTACGAAAGGGTGCTATTTCTTAAACTATGATAAGAACTAGAAAGTAAATTGTTGGAAGGAAATGACAGAAGGAAACTAAATTAAATTGCTAAAAAGAAATGGCAGAAAGGAAACTAATTTAAGCCACACTTAACTTGGCCAATCGGCTAAACACACCCTACTTATCTTATGCTCTCTCTACCAAGCTCTTATCCATGCAACTAAGCTATCCATGACTTAATTCTAATTGAAAAAGTGTTGATTTGCAGCTTGGAGAAGAAAGGCCTGAAGGTGCTAACGGAGGGCTAAACACATGAAACCAGGCTTAGAAGTGGGAAGAGGGGGTTAAAACTTATTAAAACTTTGTCATAGCGCAAAAAAAATCTTTCGAGCAGAATAATTTGAAAAGTGCGATGGCGGAGTTGCGATGGAGGACATAAGTGTGATATGCGATATCGCAATTGCAATATCGCAAAGTTAGAGGGATAGCGGAAGTGTTGTTTGGGAGCGGGAGAGAAATTCAAAATGCGATGAGGTAAAAACTGCGAAGTGCGATGGGGTAAAAACCACAATTTGCGATTTGTGATATGGTAAAAGTTACGAAGTGCGAAATGATATATCATAGTTCACAATATCGCAAAGTTTGAGGGGTAGCGGAAGTGTTGTCCAGGAAATTTGTGAAGTGTGAAATGCATTGGGTGACGTGGCGGTGGGACTGGCGGAAAAGTACAGAAAATATAGCAATTGGCGTCGGGAGCGGTAAGTGTTAGAGGAACCAAATAAAAGCTGTGATTTGCGATGGAGATAAAAACTACGAAATTCGATTGCGATAGGGATGACATGGCAGAATGCTACAGTGATGTCGCAATCAGCGGTTGGGAGCGGTAAGTCTTAAAGGAAAAAAAAAAAAAAAAAGGAAAAGTTGCGAAAAGCGATTTGCGATTAGTGAAGTGGCAGAGTGCTACAGTAATATCGCAATCGGGGTTTGGAGGCGGAAGTATTAACGCAAAACCAATAGAAACTACGATTTGCGATTTGCAATTTCACAATATCGCAAGGTTGGCGTAGAAGCAGTATCGCAATTGGCGAAAAGGAGAGGTGAGTCTTAAATAAAAATGGAAAAGGATGTGAAGTGCGATGTGCAATGCGGCGAAGTTATCGCAATCGGAAAAAAGGAGCGGTAATTAAAGGGAAAACGATGCGAAGTGCGATGTGCGATGCAGCATAGTTATCGCAATTGGCGAAAAGGAGCAGTAAGTCTTAAATAAAAAAGGAAAATGATGCGAAGTGCCATGTGTGATGCGGAGGAGTTATCGCAATCAATGAAAAGGAGCGATAAGTTCTAAAAAAAAGGGAAAACGAAGCGAAGTGCGATTTGCGAAAAGACGAAGTACAGTAGCAGGAAGTTCGAGAAGAAAAGGGCTGAGGTCAACCTATAAGGTTTTGAGGTGTTTTTCGTTGAAATGGCTGTGATGGCCGTAAAATGTGCAGATGAAGGAATAAAAAGCAAACTTAGTCATTTTGAAGTGTTTTGGGAATAAAAGGGGTGTGGCAGCTGCAATAAGTGAAATAGAAGGAAATATAAGCGTAACAGCAAAGATGGAAGGGAGATGGGAAATGAACTGAGGAGGTGTTGGAGAACTCTTCTGGGACTGTTAAGACTTATTCCTGCAATCAAACCTATTAATTTATGGACGAAAATAGACAAAATACGTGATAAAAAAACTAAACAGAAAGTAGCTTTTATGGCCTGTGGGGAGGTCAACCCTGCTCGAACTCTATTCACAGATATGAGAGGGGAAGGTTCAACCACATATTTTGTATTTTTCCTCTACTATATTACCCTTTTTAAGAAAATTAAGATCTACAACAACGGAGCTGAAAGCAAAGACTAAACAACCAGGAAACATAAACGAAATTATCAGAAGCGGAGCTAATGAAATGGCAGAAAGCAGAGAACAAATACAACAAAGAGGCTGAGGCACATGGATTGGGCCCTAACCCACAAGCCTATCTCTCTGAAAATTAAATCAGTAAAACGAATTCAGTCTACTCATTTCATAAAATAATAGTCTCATGCATTTTTTAAAGTTTGATCACTGAGTAAAAGAATAAAAAAATCAATAGCTTGCAACAAGGTTTCGACTAGAATCCCCATCCTAGCTAAATATCTACTCTATATATTCTACAGAGAAGCTACCAACAACGCCCTGAAAAATAGTGATTGAATCCACTAGACTTCAAGTAAACAAAGATTGAGTTGCTTGGCTACCGCTGGAATTCGAATTGCTGGAGAAAATATCCTTTGGATGCCTTTAGAATTCAAATTGTAGGAGAGAATATTTGGGATCCTTTGGCTTCCTTTGAGAGTTAAGGAGGGTGGAAACTCCTCCTATAAATTCTTCTTGTTGTCTCCTCCAAGTCTTTATGATAAAATCCTTAAAAAAATGCTTAATAGTTCATGATTTTCTGCACTTAACCTCTTGTTAGGAACTCAGAGTATGTTAGTCTTAATCACCACCTATACTAGCATCATAAAACCAAATAATAATAAAAATGCAAGAAAAAGAGATCTAAGAAGGTAAAAAGGTGACCATTAACCCCTCCAAATATATCTAATGATGGAGCTCATCACCAGTCATGTAGATTTTGTGGTTGTTTTTTTTTCGGAATCGTCGGGAGTTGTTTGTTGTTGTTGGGTGCTAATTGTCCCTTGGTGGGGGAAGGGCTCCTACATGATAGTTGTTTGTTTTCAGGATCCCCCTTGTCCTCGGTTACCCTTGAGCTTCTTCAGCTTAGGGAAACCGGGACAGTGGTGAGTGTAATGGCCATATTCACCATAGATTGCACCAAGAGTGGTTGGTCCAAATATTCGCCCTCTTGTTATGCCCTTGGGAGTTATTTGGCTCCTGGTTTTGATTTCGGTTGGATTTCCCTCCAACCTGAGATCGCAAAGGGAATTGTTGATTGTTGCCACCCTGTCTAGGATTTCCCTTTTGTTTGTTTTTTTTTTTCCTTGCTTATTTTATTTGTCAGCATTTCTAGCTGCATACTGGGTCCCCTAAGTCGGAGGGCATGGACCTCCTTGTTGATGATGGTATGACTATGCCCTATTAGTCATATTCTGCAAAGGTGCATGATGACTTTGGTAGTCGGGTTGCGGTACGTTCTGGTTAGAATCATACGTGTAACTGGGGTACTGACCACTGCTGCCTAGGTGATTTTGGGTCAATGACCCAATCAAGCTGTCTGTAGTGTTCGACGCACCTGGAGATTCTTTATAAGTTTGCAGGCGCGTGGCGTTAGGCAAGATGTTATAAATGTATCCTGACTGTGTGTAAATAAGCTTGAGTTGTTGGGATTTACTGATGGCATCCTCTTCGGATGTAGGTTTTTGGGTTGCTACATCTTTAGAAATCTCTACAGTGAGAGTTTTCAGGAATAGGTCCAGCATAACTTGATCGTCGAGTTTGGCTTTGCACAAACTACGACGTCACCGCCATTCATGGAGATGGTCCGAGATATGGACGGCTGGTATCTGTCTAAAATGTGTCATTAATTCCATGCCAGAATCATGGTGGATGGGTAACTGAAAATATGTGAGGAATGCAGTAGCGAGGGTGATAAAGGTTCCATGTGTAGCAGAAGGTTGTTCCACATACCATTTCGCAGCTGGTCCGGTTAGGGTGCGTTGAAATAGTCTCAGTTGAATAGTATCGTCAATGATGTTGTTCGACAAACACCACAAGTGGAAAGTCATTATGTGATTTCCTGGGTCTTCCGCTTACTTTCCTTCAAACTTTGGAATGTACGTGGGCATGGGGGGGCATGTTGGGTTGTGTGCAATAGGGTCATTCATTAACTTGGTTAGATCGGGTAAGTTCAACGATGCTAAGAACAGTGATTGTGGGTTGAGAGCCATTGCATACTGTGAAGACACGGTATTTTGGTTAGATATGGGGTTTGTTTGTGACGTACCCGGTTGTGCATTCACTCGGCTCCCCGAATGGGTAGCGCTCCTCTGCCCCCTAGGGGTTGTGGGAGGAGTGGTATGTGGTGACCCTGTGGTGAAGTAGCAAAGAAAAAATGGTTACCACATTGTTGTGCAGGTAAATCCCCTCTGTGAATAGAGGCGATCCCTCTAGCCTTGGAGCGGGTCTAGCAACAAGGGAACATGTTGGTCCTTTAGACACCTATCTTATGAATGAAATAAGTTGGGATAGATGACCTACCTTAGTCTGACTCTCTTTTCGTAGCTTGTAGTAGCGATATTTTGATCTTCATCTTCACACGTTGTGGTCCTTCAGTGATAATGTCCGTGTACCTACACAAGGATCAGAGAATGGTGACAACATATGAAAACATACTTTCATTTATAGCTATTTGATTGGTCAAGGAGAATCAAACATCTTGCATAAAATTAAAAATATCAAATGCAAAATGGGAACCAAAAACCAATCATGTATTAATAAGTAGAGAAAGGGAGTTTACAACCTTAATTCCTTGACATTGCAGCCTCCTTCGACGGGTTAAGTCAAGCGCGTCTCAAGAATTCGTCGGGGATTAGACTTGGTGAGGCAATAGGCCTAAACTCTCTCTCGACAATGGATTCCTCTCTGCCTAATTCTTCACACCAGCTATAGTAAGGATTATTTAGCTAGCTGAAACCATGTGAGAAGGAAGTATTTATAGGAGAGGAGGAGATGGTTTGGGATCCCTCATTAGATGGAAGAGAGGCCTTATCCCTTTGGGGAGTTGCACAAATGTAGGAAACAATAAGCCAAAGGGAGGATTTCGACATTATTCAGTCGAACAAACCATGATGACTCCACTCATGAAGTAGTTAGGAATGGAAACTTCACTTCTCTTTTTTTTTTAAACATTCCAAAAATAGCTCGGCGCGGGTGAGACACTGAGACAGAGCGCCAATGGGCGCCAGGTCCAGTGTAAATTTCCTACGGGCACGAGGCCATAACTGCCTACCAGCACTGAACCAGAAACACAGGTTTTTGAGAGTCTGCTTGAGGAGTGATCAACAAAGGAAATGTCCTTGAAATGCCAAGGGGTGCAAATGACACTTCCAGCAAGGTATGACAATACACAAAGTCAATGAAATAGTCCTCCAATGTTCAGGACGGGGATTGCAGGGACGGTGAAAAAATACTGTGTAATAGATGCCCCTTAAATAATGAGGCCCGAGAGAGAGGGAGGGGTGAAATTCTTTATGAGAAAACGCCCAAACCAAACATCGTCATTGGAAGACCTGCAAGATAAAGTACAACTGATATCTCTGATACATGAATATGTGGCATGGGCGTAGCCATCCATAATAGAGTACATAAAAATAAGATATGAGGAATGGACACAACCATCCATCAAGAGGGATCAATAAATAGACTTAGGTATGGTCGTAGCCATCCAATCAGAAGAGTCGTGCATATAGTCATGATAAACCAAATCGTCTCGCAGCCTGGATTAGATCAAACAAAACCCAGGATCTTGCGCTCTGTCTCGACCCGAACAAGTACAAATTCAAGCATTGAAATGAATGAGTTGAAGTCAAACATGAAAAAAATCGCCTGATTACCAGCCAACGATGAAAGTTATTAACAGGCACGAGATAAACCAGCAATAATGACAATGGTCCTCAATGTACGACTAGTACAATCCACAGAATGTGAACAGTGAGCTGGAGTCGAACACCCACGAAATCACCCGATCGTAGGTCAATAATGAGGACCTATCATCGAATGCGAAGAACTTTCCATTTAGGCATGCAAGCTCCAAGGTGCCGGAAGGGAGTCTCTAGGTCATCTTCCTGGATAATGATCTGAAGTCGACAGGAAGTGACCTGGTCAGAGGAGGGCCATAGTGTTTCCCACATCATCGACACAAGACAAAGGAATAAGATGATAGTGAATCAGGACTAAACAGAGGTTCAGAGGTTGAAAACTGTACAAGGAAACTTCTCTTGAACATATTGACGACACGACTCTGAAATTTGGCAGTATTTGACATCAAAGTATATGAGGTCATGATGACATGACAAAGAGCAGATGAGAGGTCAAAACAGATAACCCAAACCCAAACCCATGGAGGGAAAAATGAAGAAATGGGATGTTCCCAACCCGACACTAATTGCAGACAAGTGTCATGTTCAAGAGCGACATACGGCCGACATGACTGAGAACTGGTTCCATTTTCCCCCACCATTTCTGTCGAGTACCCCAATTATTTTTGGAAACAAACTTGAAGGGGATAGCATATCCTTGTCATATAAGTTTGTCCTTCGAACACATCCATCCTAGTACATTTTACGAGCCCTAGGAAGGAGGAACTCGATTACGTCATGGTGACGATTTACGATGTCATGTAAGTTTTAACGAGTCTGAAAAAGGAAGAACTCAGTGTCTTTTCATGTTTAGCAAGTTTGAAATGAAGTGGAAAAGAAAACTCCAACAAGTCCCTTTTCATAGATAGTCTCAAAGATCCGAAAAGGTACAAAACCATATCTGAGAGAACCTCTTAGTCACGATAGGCTAAGGTATTCCTTTTTCGTATATAATATGTCCTAGCCCGAAAAAGGGGTAAACGTATCTTGGGCAGATGTCATTTCGTAGCCTTTAACGAGTTTAAAACAACAAGAGTCTTGACAATCTTTTCAATTTTCGAGATTCAGAAAAGAGATGAAAGATGACTCTAGGGGATGACTTTTTCGTGTTTTTACTGAGTCTGAAAAAAGTAATTAAATACAACTCGTCACTTCATCACCATCAAGTTGAGGACCTACTGCTGCACAAGAAACACACATAAAAACCCTTTTTCAAGATAATATTTTAAAATAGTCGAAAAATATGCCCAAAAACCTAATTAGGGTTCTGAAAAGTTTATAAAATGACGAAATTGGTAAAAATAAATTACTTTTCACTTTTTACCTCTTGTGAGCACTTTTTCCCTTTTTGCACTGTGATCTGGGGGAGCTAGTAACAAACAATCCAGGGGAGTCATTGTGAATCCCTCTTCTTCAGGTGAGAGCTTGTCTCCTTACCTACATTTTAAACTGATTTTCACTACCTGCATTTCAATTTTTCTACATCTGTAGGAGGATTTTGTTCAAATTAGGGCGCGGCAGTTGGCGCGGGTTCGAAGCACAGACTCGCGCCATCTCGCCTTGAATTTTAAAGGGGCGCACCACTTGGTGCGGTTGTTTTAAAAACATCTGTTCCAACCGCGGCCATGGATTTTGCTTGCAAATTCAACTAAGTGGCCTGTTTGAAATGATTCAATAGTGAATAATTTGACTAATGATAGCCCCATTGACGATTTGCAGGTGTGCGGAAGAAAAATGGTGATCGAATGGAAGGAAAGAGAACATGGAGATGAAGATGAGGAAGTCATGGGAAATTTAAGATGCATGGACGCTCTACGATATTGCAGGCTTCTAAAATTCTTCATGGCACCGTGTCTCCGAGCTCAACCGGAGTTGCTATAGTACCTGATTAGTGTATGGGACATTGATCGGGAAATATTTGTGATCCATGGTAAGGAGTTAGAGATTGATTTCTCTAACATATACTTTATCATTGGATCATCCCAGAGGAGAGAAACACCAATCCTGATAGGTACCAGACCTACGATGGAAAACATGAGCATGTTGATAGACAGGGTGTGTTGAGGGGCACGAAAAGGATCAAATAGCAGGAAGGTGGATATTCAAACTATTCTCAATTTTGCACTAAAGTTAGTGTTGTACACCATCACACGAGCTCCCATATCTCAAGCTCCACATGAGGCCACAAAAACATAGCTATTATTTACCATGGATTGCATGGCCCCAACCATTTACAACTGGGTAGAGGCCGTAACAACCAATTTGAAATGCCAATTGACAAAATGCAAGAACGACAAGCTGAAACAGTTCGGCTATGTGTCCATCTTAGTATCATTCATCTTGGAATGATTACCAATATTCCAACGTCAGGAGGTAATAGTCCCCACACCACTAGTCCAAGAGCCACGGATGGTCCGTTGGGTGGCGTTGATGCCTAGAGCAGGAGGTGGTCAACAGATGTCGTGGAGACTGGAATTTTTTTACTGGCTCCGTCAACAACTCATTGTTGAGGAGGACTATCCTTATACTGGTATTGACTTCACAGGTGATCCAGATCTTCCACTCCCAGAAGGAGAGGATTGGGATGAAGCGTTGGGTAAGACTCATTTTTCTACTTTGATGAGTATTATGATTTTTTTATTACATATGTTCTAATGTTAATCCATGTTTTTGCAGATGTTGGCTTAGAAATACCTGCAGGAATGTCTCCAATAGCACGAAGAGTTCCGCGCAATTTTGAGGCGGCCCCTCATGGTGAGGGAAGCGAAGAGGAGGAGATCGTACGCAACCTAGAGGGACTCACCAATAGAATCCCAGATTAGAATACCAAAGGCACACTGCGGGTGTGTCCAACCGTGTTTGCCGCTTATTGAGGCGACTTGTGCGTGTAGTGACATGCTACCATGAGTAAGATGTCGATTATACACCTAGGCTTTATTTCTACATATTTTTTGAGAGACATGATGTCTCACGATGTAACCAAAACACATATATTTTTTGAACTTATGATGCACGTGGATGGAAACACTCGATATATATATATATATATATATATATATATATATATATATATATATATATATATATATATATGCCTATTTTCCTGTATGAACCTTATTATGTGATGATGATGTTTTACAAATTACACAAATGTCTATCTAATACAATATTGGCTACTGTATCATTTAACACATTCATTCGTCTAGGAATATGCTGATATGTGATGCAATCAAAATTCCTTTCTAATAAATGAACACGTAAATAGAACCTTGAGATTTGTTAATTTCTAATAGAATAATGCCCATTAAGATGAAGAACAACAAGCTCAGAGTCTAGGTTAACAACTAATTCACAAATGACGAGAGTTATGGCCTCGGTTAAGAGTTCAATGACAGCACTATATTCAGCAACATTATTTGTGGTTCTTCCTAGACAAATACTTTGAAGTTCTATCAACTCACCATCAGGATTATAAATCACCCAGGATATAGAAGACAGGTTCCAGGTACTGCGGGACACACCATCGGCGAAACCAACATAAAGAGTGACAGACATTTGCACAATAAGAAACAACATAATAAGCAGGAAAAACTGCTCGCAAAGCACACCAATCCAAAAATGTACAAAAATGAAAAAACACAACTATGTACAAAAGAACAAGCACAAGAAAACTCATGCATAGTATTTTTTGAGATACAGCCCATTTTTGGGTTGATCCAAAGGATAACCTTCATAATTAAGTATCCCATAAGCCTCGTTCTGCAAAACATGCTTAATGATATAGAGCCCATGCCACATGGGTTGGAATTTTCCTTCCCCCAGCTTATCATGAGCTTGGTCATACAAGAGGACGAGGTCTTCTTCTACAAAGGAACGAGGGGAAACCGACTGATCAAAATGAGCTTTGACCCGCTTTTTCTATGCTTCTATGACAAGAGCACCAAAGCGGTGAGTTTCATCAAGCCTCTCTAAATATAGAAGATTCTCTTCTTTTGGTGAAGTATTAGGCAACAATTCAACAACTATCTTGAGAGAAGGGATTTCGCATTCAATCAGAAGGGTAGATTCCAGACCGTAAACGAGCTGGAATGGATTGAAACCGGTCACATCCTTTACCGAGGTTCAGTAAGCCCAGAGAGCTTAAAACAACATGAGATTCCACTTGGACTTGTGCATCCCAATCGTACGTTGAAGCATAGTGACTAGAACTTTGTTCTCAACTTCAACCTGGCCATTGGCCTGAGGGTGGTATGGCGTTGAGTTGTCATGACGCAAACCCAACTTGGAAGTCAACTCAGCCATCATGTAATGGAAAAAATGAGAACCATGATTAATAAATATGGCTTGAGGGACACCAAACCTGGTAATGACATGATTGAACATAAATTGTGCGGCTGCCTTACCGTCAATTGTAAGCGTACGCATTTCTTCGACCCATTTAGTGAAGTAGTCAATGGCTATGATAATATAAGCATGCCCCCCATCCAAGTGAGGGATGCACGTCATAAAATTGATGCCCCACTTCACAAAGGGACCAACGGTAATGACAGGACTGCGCATCTTGCACTGGTAAATATGGTAGTCGTGACACTTGTAGACAACAACAATGTAGTCTTTAAAGATGGTAGGCCAGAAGTATCTAGTGCGAAGAATATTTTGTGTAGTAGCATATCCATACATGTGACCGCCACAGGCACCAGAGTGGAAATCATTGAGGACTTTTTCAGCCTCCCCGAGAGTTAAACACCGGCAGAGAACATAATCAACTCCGATGCAGTAGAGAGTATCTTCTAATATGTGATAAGGTTGTGAATGATGGCGGATGCATCAACGAGCATCCTTCGTCAACTCAAATTGGAAGGCAGAAGTCTGAAGATATACGATGATATCACCATACCAAGGATCGAGGGTGCTAATAATAAAAAGGGTGTTGTCTGGAATGCGTTCCTCAGAACCAGATGGAGCAGAATCAGAAGGGAGAGAGCAAATCAAATTGGTAAAAACCAATGATTTATTCGATTTGGCGGTAGTAAACTCCAAATTGAACTCTTGGAGGATAACAATCCACTTTCAGTATTCCCCCCCCCCCCCAACAATTGATGAGTCAATATGTAGGTCATGGGGTTGTAATCAGAAATCATGGTTACTGTGCGGAGTAGAATATAATGGCGAAAATGTTGGACAGCCCGAACGATAGCCAACGCCAATTTCTCGACATTTGCATAACGTGTTTCAATATCGAGAAGATTGCGGCTCAAATAATAAATGATATGCTTGTCACCGCCATCATCATCTTGCACCAGAACCATGGCAATAGTGCTAAATGCGGCAGCCAAATAGAGGGAGTAGTCGCAATGATAATTGGGAGGACGCAACAAAGGAGCATTGATAAGCAATGTCTTCAAAGCATCGAAGTATTTTTGGGAAATCTCATCCCAAAGGAACAGGACGCCTTGCTTAAGTAATCGCATGAAGCCTTTGGATACTTCATCATAGTTCGGTATAAAATGGCGTAGGAAATTAGCTTTCCCTTGCAGACTCTGCAGTTGGTGTAAAGAGGAAGGGGAGGGGAGATGCACAATAGCTTCGAACTTGAGGGTATCGAGACAAATTCTGTCTTTAGAGATGATAAAATCTAAGAGTCTACCGGAATCAACGTACAAGACACACTTATGTGGATTAAGCTTAACGTTATAGCATCTATAGCGAAGAAAAAATTGATGGAGATGATCTGGATGGTCCGTACGCTTAGCAGAATGAGCCGGAAGGTCATCCAGGTAAGGTTAGACAATGCACTTGATATCATGGAAAGCATATGGCATTTCTCTTTGAAATGTAGCCCCGACATTCTTAAGACCAAAAGGGAGATTCTTATAGGCGAATGTCCCTCAAGGACAGATAAAGGCAGTCTTGTTTTGATTGGCCGGAAGAATATTGATCTGGTTGTACCCAGAAAACCCGTCCATAAGGGAAAATATCTCACTCCCAGCACATTCGTCAATGATTTGGTCAATAAATGGAGTGGGATAATTATCCTTAGGGCAAGCGCGGTTGATATCCCGGTAATCTACACAGACACGAATAGTACCCTGCTTTTTATCCATAGGAACAATATTAGAGACCCATTTTGTCAAGGGAATCAGATAAATGAAGCCAGCTTTAAGAAGTTTCTCAACTTCTCCCTTAATGGCGGTTGCCTTTCTAGGGTGCACGGGACGAAGACGTTGGTGAATGGGATTCGCACCAGGATAAGTAGGAATCTCATGCATAACTATACTTGGATCAATGTTGGGCATTTCTTAGTAAGGAAAAGCGAAAATGTCTCGAAACTCGTGGAAGAGACTAGTATAGACCATGATCTCATCAGGAGAATAGGTCACACCAACATGGATGTTCTTGACAACGCCCGGTTTAACGGAGATGTCGATAGGCATCGTTTGTGTAATGTTTCCCAGGTTACCTTCCGCAAAAACTTCATGTGTCAGGATGGGCATTTGAAGCGGATGAGAAGGAACTTGGGAAGCGAACTTCTCAAGACAAGTAGACATGGCCCCAAGGCCAGGCATGAAAGAGGAATGATGATGACTATCGTCCCAAGGAGGATCCTCGAGAGACATAGTTTCCACGATGACATCATCAATGGAAAAGGTCTCATTTAAGGGATCCGACGAATCGGAAGCGTCGAGCCAAGGGGATTGATAATGCGTGTCAGGAGACACATTCAAAGGAGTATGATCAGAGGGAGGAGCCGAAGCCAAAATAATTTCACAATAATCAATTTCTATTGGGATTAACGGCATGGAGTCATCAAATGAATCAATCTTCTCGGGCAAAGGGATGATCCACGGATCAGAAGACCTGGAGATCATGTTGACCTGAGCAGGAAGAGAAAAAGACCCATGAGGGCAGGATCTTTGAAAAGACTCCGGCCTATGCTCTCATAAGGCGTAGGAATACAACCTACATATGGAATGTTGTTTTTAGAAGACGTAGAAGTAAAAAAGTTCAACTGATCAACAGTGATGATATTTCCTTCGTGCAGAAATCGAAGAACACAAAAGAGAGTGGACGAGACACATAGCATGGCATGAGTCCAACTGCGACCAAGGAGAAGATTATAATTGATTTTGGGGTCAACTACTTCAACCTCGACGTTAACCGTTTTCCCTTCTAACGTGATAGGTAAACTAGCGAGAACACAAAGAGGGTGAGATTCTCTTCCGTCAAAAGCTTCTAAAGTGTTTGGAGATTGATTAAGGGCTGGAGAACCGATGGCCTTCCAGCATGCAGAAGACATGACGCACGTAGATTTACCCTCGTCCACGACCACTCGATGGATATTCTTTCCATTAATCCCAACTTGAATGATTGATGCAAGCTGGTGAGGGATACGCGGGATGAAATTTTCTAAATCGAAAGTGATAAGGCTAGAATTGGCAGGGTCAATCCCTCCGATGGCAAATAACAAATCCTTCCGTTGTGACGGACATATCTGAAGTACTTCTAGTGCAGACATAGTGGATGGCGCCTGAGCCAAATCTTCAAAAATACTGTAATGCTGAGCGGCACAGGCGTTGGTGTTGTAGGAAGACTTTCGAAGTACACCTTTAGAAGGTGGTCACACAATGAGCTCAGTTCTAGGCCTTTCGATGTGAAGAGGGCCAAAAGCAGGCGAGGGAGGAGTACCATCAGCGATTTCCTTCCTTGTTTCCTGACGCGGTTTGGTATAATATTTTGATTGAGTGGCAATAGAGACGGGTGTAGGACCGTTCATCATGAAAACTTGAGATCCAAATGGAGTGGAGGATTGAAGTTGCTCCACCATCTGCGTTTTTTGTGATGGGAATGGTTCTTTGAGAACAGTCGGATTGCATTGGGTGCCCTTGAGAAGTCCACTCATCTCAGCCCGTCATGGAAAGTCCTTGGTGTAATGCTCTTCGTCACAAATCAGACAAGGCTACTTCAGTTTTCATTTCAAACCATCATCAGAATTTTGTTTCGGAGAATGTTGTTTCAAGGTATCAGCTTTGGCCTTACCTTTACCCTTCTTCTTACCCTTGGAAGTTTTATCTGCTGTATTGGACTGGAGGGCATTCACTTCCGCAGTTTTACCAGGATTCGAAGGTGGTTGAGAATAAATATCAATGGAAGGAATAAATTTTTGCTTCGCAGGATTTGGAGAAGACTTTCGAGAAGTCTGGGGCACAAAAACATGATACCATCGACAGATGGCATCGTCGGTGCTTTGGTAGTTCCATGTCGCGGAGCATCGGGCAAGAGTTCATACAATGTGTCGAACTAAGAGTACAATAGATCAAGGTACTGGGCACGTGCAATGGCTTGTTCCTTGGTAACACATGCCCCCATAGCAATGTCCTTAGCAATCAGACCGATAAAAAAGGTAGTGAACCAAGCAGTTATAAGTTGATCAAGAATCGCAAACTTGATCAAACAACGACGCCGCCTCCATTCATGAATACGATCGGAGATGTGAGTAGCTCGATCTTGTTTCAAGGATGTGAGGAGGTGTGTCCCAGTCTCATACGGAACTGGTAATTGAAAGTGCGTGAGAAATTCCATGGAAAGAGAGTTGAAATCTTGAAAAATACCCCAGGAGAGTTCAATGTCCCACTTTGCAGCGGCACCACTGAGAGTCCTTTGGAAAAGACGTATCCGAATTGAATAGTCAACCCAAGAGTTAGAGGAGCACCAAAGATGGTAAGTCATAACATGCACTTGGGGGTCTTCTCCGGACTTGTCGTTAAATTTGGGACAATCGCCACGGATTTTAGTTGGAACTGGAGGCCAATATGGATTATGAAGGATGGGATAATTTGTCAACTTAGACACATCAGGCAGTTCCAGTGTAGCGAGGAAAGGTAATTGTAGATTGAAAGGCATTACAGGCCTTAGATAAAGACCAGTATTGGGATTCCAACCCGGTTGTGAGAAATTATACCCCCATATGTTCTGTCCCAGAGGATTTTGTCCATAAGTGTTATAAGCCTGATAATTCTACCCATACACTAGTTGAGGACCACGATATTGATTCTGAGCAAACCACTGAGGTCCTGTCTTGAGGAGCATTGTATACCACCTGAGATTGACCTTGAGGAATATACGCAGTGCCCTGGGCGCACTGTACCCTACCTGAGATTGACCTTGAGGAATGTAAGCAGTGCCCTGAGGCTGCGCGGGTTACCCCTGGGGTGCAGGTTGACTCGGATGCTATGGTTGGCCTAGATGCTGAGAGCCACCAGGCTGCCCTTGTGAAAGAGGTTAGCTCGATGGTTGGGATAAGCCAAGTTTCCCCTAAAGAACAGGTCGAACCGACTGAGCAATAGAGGGTTGACCTTGTTGTACAAAAGTCGGGCCTTGTTGAACGTAAGGTTGGTTATTTTGCACAAAAGGTTGTCCCTGTGATGGATATATTTTCTCCTGGGGAACTTAAGATGCTCCCTCTTGAAAATAAGGTTGATCAGGATGACCATAGGGTTGTCCCTGTTGGACCAAAGGCTGTCCCTGAAAGGGTTGTCCTTGTGGACCGTAGGGTTGTCCCTATGGACTATAGGTTGTCCCTATTTGACCAAAGGTTGTCCCAGAAGGGGTAGTACTTGTGGTCCATATGGTTGTCTCGGTAGGTACGTGAATTGGTTGGGTTCAATCAGATGGAAATAAAAGGGATTGTTGTACTCATCATAATGATGCAGAGGATCAACAGGAGATTGTGGTTGTTGAGAACCCTGAAGGGTGTAATTCTGTTTTTGAATGGCCAACATGTACTGATCGTAAGTCAAACCTTCAGGAATTGGATTATAAGAGAAAGACGCACTGCTAGTAGGTTGGATTCCCAAAACGTGAGGTTGTGATCCACTCACGGCGGGCCTAATGGGTATCGTGGAAGTGATAGGAATCGACCCACGAACAACAAAAGATGGTGATGGTGACTGAGTCATACTAACAGCGGGTGTGAATGAAGCCACATAGACAGTGGGCCGAACCGGGACATACGTAACAATCGTCGATGTCAAAGGATTCGAGGGTGAGGTACCTGATACTGTGACAAACGAGCTTCCTAAGGGAGTCTATGTACTCGACCATATCAGGTTCTGATACAAGGACGTAGCACCAGAAATGATCTGACTCAACGTACGATAACCAGCTAGGAGAGATATCAGCTGTGAGGAAGGTTGACCTGAGACATAAGGAAAATTATTCAAAGGGAGTTGATAGTCTCCTGTAGAAACATAAATCTCTTCACTACTGATGGGAATCGAAGAATCCATGTCGAATGAAGCCATGGTATCATAAAAAAGGCGACGAGAAGTGGCCAGTAAAGCAGTGGCAAGTAAAGAAGGTTCTGAAGTAAGCGGAGGAAACTCTTCTTCATTTCCAAAACCAGCCCAAGCGTTCGGAGGTTGCCAATTGATATCAAATGGCTCCTCAAGGGGAGACCGGGTAGCAAGAGGTAAGATACTCAGAAGAATAGAATGCCAGTACCCGACAAGCCTAGTAGGCTGAGGTGCCCCCAAAGAAACTTCAGGAGAAGGATCTCCACTAGGAGTTAACGAAGGGGACGATGAAACTGGTGGTTCTGCCACCGTGACTTTGTCTCAAAGACAGGAGAGAATCGAGATGACCAATTTGAGGCTTCAAGACCAAATGCTAAGGAATTACTTAAGAACGAGCCAAGAAAATATCTTTAATGGGCGTGTGATTGTAGGCAATTGATTTTATGACACTGAAACAAAACTCTGCTTTTCATATTTTAAGAGTCAAGAAAAGGGAAAAAGGTGACTGTAGTCCCTTTCAAGTTGAACGAGCGCAAAAGGACAAGTTCTTGATGATCTTTTCAATTTTTAGGGAGTCACGAAAAGACCAAAATTACTACTCGGGAAATCTAAGCAAGAGGGTGTACCAAGCTTTCGTGAACTGCAATATACACCTTGGTGATCAAATGAAAGAGAAATGACCAAGGACTTAACGTACGTGCAGGTCGTCTTCCCGAATGTTGTGTTCGGTGTATCACGGTTATAAGGCGGCAGACTCGGCTTCCCATGAATAAGGGATTACAACCTATAAGGGTCTCCCTTTATATACTCAATGGTACGAGGAGCACAAGTCTGTGCTAGTGATGTCTAATGCTAGATGGCGAACGACAACTACTAGGTTTAATGACATTGGAACACGTCACTAGCCTAGACCTCTAAATGTGAGCGTTAGGTTTCAATACTTCCTTAGGTTGATTGAATTCATTTTAAAGTTGATCATGAATTAATGTTGCAGTTTCAAGGCCTTACTGAATGTGATCTTGAATCCTTAATGCATAACTATATGCAACCAAAAATCATTCCAATTCGATGAACAACTAGCTAAGAGAGGGATAGGAGTTCATAATGAAGCTGCAATCAATCGAATACAAGAAGAAATTTCCCTAATGCATCTAAGACAACCAAAGCAGAAGATGAAAAGCTCTTTCCTTGTTCACTAAAAGCTATTAATGCAAAAGAGCACTTTTCATTTTCAAACTAAGAGAGGGAATGCAAATTTTGTTCTTTTAGGTGAATGAGAAGCAAAATGCACTACTGCACTAAAAGACAAAATAGATACTATTTTTGAGCAATTCAAATGAAACGATCTAAAACAAAAAGATAAATCTGACATGGACATCAAAAATACTCAAAATAGAGATGCATTCCTTCAAGCAAAAAGGGTGGCTTTCAAACCGGTTCAATGAGCAATGTAATCTATTCTGAGGGTAACGGAGGGAGAGCGAAATGAGCACCAAGATGATCATTCAAGAACCCAACGACACGTAGAACCGTTAGACAAACTAAGATAATCAGCCAATAAGCTAAAAAGATAAAGACCAAACTGACTCAAACTCAACTCAAAAGGTTTAGTGAGGAGGTAGTTGGACAAGCAGCGGAAGACACCTAGAAACCCTAATATGACAAACTCCACTAATCAGATAAGGGACAAACAGCTGAGAAGAATGATACCAGAGATTCAAAACAATTCGATTAGACCAATTGAAAGAGGAAAATCCAGCCAAGAGACAAGACACACTGACAAAACTCAGAGGAAGGCCAAAATCCTAACCTACAGGATTCGGCGCATTTGTCAAGCTCTAATCTGCGCTAAACAGAGGATGGTGCGCCTGTGAAAAAGGAAACATGCGCCAATCAGTGCAACTGTTCAAGCAACAACAGTGCCGAGCCAGAAAAGTATGGAAAAGACAAAAATCCACTGAGAAAAGGTCAGAATTAACACTCTAATACTAAATGTGATGGCTAAAAATAGTCAGACATGCAGAACAAAGCAGAAAAACAATAATACGACCAAATTCGAACAGACAAGAAAAACACTAAACGAAAAACGAGAGACGACAAACACATTGATCCCTAGAGGAGTTGCCAACTTGTTGTGCAGGTAAATCCCCTCTGTGGACAGAGGCGATCCCTCTAGCCCTGGAGTGGGCCTAGCAACAAGGGAGCATGTTGGTCCTTCGGACTCCTAGCTTATGAATGAAAACGAGTTGGGATAGATGACCTAACTTGGTCCAACGCTCTTGTCGTAGCTTGTAGCAGCGATCTTTTGATCTTCGTCTTCACACGTTGCGATCCTTCAGTGATAATGTCCATGTACCTTCACAAGGATCAGAGAACAGTGACAACATACGAAAACATACTTTCATTTATAGATATTTTATTGGTCAAGGAGAATCAAACATCTTGCATAAAATTAAACATATCAAACGCAAAATGGGAACCAAAAACCAGTCATGTATTAATAAGTAGAGAAAGGGAGTTTACAATCTTAATGCCTTGACATTGCAGGCTCCTTCGACGGGTTCAGTCAAGCACGTCTCAAGCATTCGTCGGGGATCGGACTTGGTGAGGCAACGGGCCTAAACTCTCTCTCGACAATGGATTCCTCTCTGCCTAATTCTTCACACCAGTTATAGTAAGGATTGTTTAGCTAGTTGAAACCATGTGAGAAGGAATCATTTACAGGAGAGGAGGAGATTGTTTGTGATCCCTCATTAGATGGAAGAGAGGCCTTATCCCTTTGGGTAGTTGCACAAATTTAGGAAACAAGAAGCCAAAGGGAGGATTTCGACGTTATTCAGTCGAACAAACCATGATGAATCCGCTCATGAAGTAGTTAGGAATGGAAAATTCTTCTATTTTAAAAAAACATTCCAAAAACAGCTCGGGGCGGGTGAGACACTAAGACAAAGCGCCAATGGGCATGGGGTCTAGTGTAAATTTCCCTATGGGCGCAAGGCCATAACTGCTTACCAGCGCTGACCCAGAAACACATGTTTTTGAGAGTCTGCTTGAGGAGTGATCAACACAGGAAATGTTCTTGACATGCAAAGGGGTGCAAATGACACTTCTAGCAAGGTATGACAATACACAAAAGTCACTGAAATAGTCCTCCAATGCTCAGAACAGGGATTGCAGGGACAGTGACAAAATACTGTGTAACACACATACATAAAACAAATTGAAAACAAAAGTTATTTTTCCTTTAAATTATTTCTTTGTGATCAATCAATCAAAAAGAGGTTTTGGTTGTTTTTTGCGTGTGATACTCAAAATCCTAGAGACCTAAAATGTCCTCACACTCTCAATTGTAACTGGGCCTTGCGAAGATATCTTCTAGTGGGTATTGGGGCTAACGTCCCGAAAGAACTAGCGACGCCTTCCAACAGTCGAAGAATCAACCAAGGTAATGGGTAGAGGATCTAGTGTTGCCTGCACTGTCACCTATAGGGAAGGATGCCCTAGATTTGGCCACTAAGTACCGTCATCCCACGTGAGAATTCAAGCCTTGAGCTTCTTGGTAAATCAACTACCAGTGCCGATCATTAGATGGGTCAGGTAGACCCAAATAATACCGCACGCAGTAGGCCTAAGATTAACCCCCTCTGAATCAGGTCTTTGTTGTGCTCAAGTTTTCTTTTCCATGGGTGGATAGACGGAATTTAAAGCTCCCTCTTCATTCAACTTCTATGTCTCAAGATGTAAACTGACCATGGCGGTTATTGGATGCCTACCCCCATGGTCCTAACCTGAACTATAATTTTTCTTATGGCCCCTGTGGGGAAATTTAGTGAGTTCAGTTAGGTTAGTTTTAAGGATTCTTTACTTCACTTATGGTGTGGAAGTGTGTGAGAAAAAAGTGAACAATCACACAATTTTAAGATGTGGATATGCGGTGATCCTTTACACACCCCATATTAATCTATGTTTGATTGTTCCTTGCTATAAGCAAATCATGTGCGGATAGTGGGCCGCTTACAAATTTTCCTAATTAATCTGAGTGATTAACCAAAGGGAGATGGAAAATTATCAGAAGAGAGATTTCATGTGCTTGCCTACGGTCACCAAAAGATGCAAAGGCAACAGAGATCACTTGCTTCTCTTAAGATAATTAATTCCTCTTCCCAACTCCTAGTGCAAAAAACTAAACTAAAATTAATGATCTAACTAGGAAAAATGAAAACTAGCTAAGCTTATGTGGATTAGGGCCACTTACTCCAGCTAATTATCTATGTGTTTTTGGTGTCTGTTTTCACAAAAATAAGTTATTTCAGATTGCAGGTAAATTGCCCCCTACTAAAACTATGTGGTTTTTTTGTAAAGATACACTTTAAAATTTAAAACTAACAACTAGCAATACTAAAATACAGCCAAAGACAAGTTCTAAACAGTCGTGGGACACCACACACAGTGCTGGCAGATTTTCTCTGGGTTTCCAGCCACTTTGAAATTGGGAAATTGAGGAAAATAACAAAGAATTTTGGTCTCTGGTTTATGCGCGGAAAAGCTTCACATAGGGGCACAACTCGCGCGCAGGTTAGAGCTGAACTCGTGTAACTCTCCGCATCTATCTGAGAAAATAGTGCACGGTTTTCTTGAAAATGGAATTTGTGGAACTTCTGAACTTCAGATTTTCACTGTGGGTGAATGAGCAGAAAATAAAAGAAGGGTATTTGTCCTAGTAACACTCCAGAGCAGAGAGAAGGTCCTTGCAAGAAACGCAACCACTTAACTAAAAAAGTAAAGCTAGTGGAGTTGCCAATCTTGTGGTAGTGGTTTTGGTGCACAAGTGTACTAATCCACAATTTCTTAGGAGGAGTGGTCGCTGCCTCTAAGCTTTGGTCATAGGCAAAAAAAAAATGATTAGCAGGTTAGTTAACGTGTTATAAAATATTGAACACGCTAAATCATGATATAGTATGCATATATAGAGAGAAAATACAACTAAACTAAACATAAACACAAAATCTTATAAAGAGTCAAACATAACAATAATACTAATGGTGGCATCAAAGTCCCCTCTTATTGCTTGTTGTTAGGAAAAAAGATACTATGTTTACACTCTTGCCAAAGGGCCCTTAGAACAATGGAGTTCTAAGACCCAGTGCAAGGATGTCTTTACCTTTTAGCTGCTGGTGCAAGGTCTCTCTCTCTACTCCAAAGGATTGAAGTTGTTGGATGGCCAACAACCGAATCCTCTCTCTACTTCTACTCTGGATTTCACACTGTTGGATTGCTCATGGGAAATTTGCCCAGCTTAACAATGTGCTCTCCTTTTTCTCATCTCTTGGTGGGCTTTTATAGATGAATTCAATTCTCCTTCCCTCTCTTAGTACAATGGTGGATGGTGACCAAAGAGAGAGGGTTGATTCCTTTGTCTGTCACTTGATTCTTTTGTGTGCTCCCTTGAGGTCCCAAGGTGGCTTATCTTGGGTGGCCTCAAGTGTGGGATCATCTCCTGGAGTGTGCCAAGTGATCTTGGAAAGTGACTTCCGCCACTCCTAGGACCGCGCAGCTTTTCAAGGGAAATTGGCACAAAGGCGCACCTATCAACAACCCCAGAAAGGTCCCTATGTTCAGCAACAAGGTCCTTACTAGAAATAAGGGCAATATGCATATCCAGGACAAAATCCACCCTATTGGGGGCAAAATCCATATCAACCAGGTTGGAACCCCCAAACTTTCTCTCCTCACCATTCTCCCCTACCATTTTTGGATATGTTGGAATTGTTGGATGTGTCAAAACTTACAAATGACCCCATCCAACATCAGTTGCATTGGTCGCCAGTTCTAAACAAAATACTAGGAGATTGTCCTAAAGTTGAAGGCAAGTATGGGGAAGAACCTGTAATATTCCAAAATGGAAAAGACAGGAATATAGAACATATGCACAATTCCAACTACAGTAAAATAAGAATTAAACATGTAGAACTGGAAAAATGCTGGAATACATCAAAACATCATAAATATGGGCAGAAAATGTAGGAAATTTCTCTCCCCAAGGACACATCCAACAAATGTGTCTCTCCTCCAACCATATCCCCAACAAAGGTAAGCACATCTTCAGCATATGGAATCATAATTAAGGTCATGCTAGCTGCCATATGCAATAAAGGAGAAGGACAATGGTCCCTCATGTGCAACCAACGCAGTTTTACTCCTAACTGCCATAGAGTATGATATGACAAGTTTTTTCCCCAACACTTGTTTGCTACCCCATCCTTCTTGTATGCTTGGAGAAGGTGTATGATAGTTGGTGTTAATGAATCACACCGTGAAGATTACATCATCTCTCCAAGATCTCCCAAGGAATGACCAACATCACCATTGTTCATGGCCCAAAGTGGCTCAAGAAGCCCATAAGAAAAGGTGCCCCCTCTTGGAGCCAAGACCTGCACATGAGTGTTAAGAAAATGCAAGTATATAATAAATACATCATGAAGTTCAGCAATACAATGTTTATCATACACTTGTTTCAAATCAGCAAGGTAGCTCATGGATGAGCTCCCTCTCACACTCAATGAATAAGGAGGTGGTAATGATAACTCTTCCCAAGAGTTATGTTCCTCCTCATCCAGCAAATGATCCATAAACTTCCTCATATGAAAGTGCGCATGCTCTTTGAAGTTCTCCCACATGAATCCATCTAAGATAGTATGATATGCTTTAATGAAACTAGTGGGTTTTGAAAGTAGGATCTCATAGGCTGCATTAAGTAGTTTCTCCTTAAGCTTGGAGTCTCTAGCCAAATAGATCTGATCATGGGAATAAATGACTCCCTCAACTACTTTATACCTCCCATATATCATTTTCCCATCAAGAACCTTAAATGTGAAAAGGTCCTTGGAGTATTCTATCAAAAGTTGGGAATCCCAATTTGGATCTAGGATCCCCAACAATGACAACGTTGTAGAAATATGAAATGCAGCCCATGTCATAGCATGTTTCTCCTCCTTGAAACGCTTGATGTCAAAGTCACATGTTGGAGTGCTACCAACTTCATTTTGCTGCCTCCTTTGCAGCTGATCTTGCTCAAGACAAGATTGAAGTAGAGGTATGTCAACCTCCCCTTGGAAAGTCCTTGTCTTCCAAAACTTCCTCAATGTAGCCCATGCATGCAAGAGTGTTGATATCCTCTTGTCATGTTCATAAATCTCCTTTGTGAACAAAAATATCATTGGTTTCCCCAAGGACATGGAGTTTCCATATGACATCATGTCCATGCCATCATAGACTTCTGAATTCTCCTTTTTCAGCGCAAATAACTGAGTGGGAGATAGCAATGTCCAATTCAAAAAATTGTTGACCTCTCTTTTGAATCCATGAAAGGTTCTCTGCGCTGTGCTAGTTTCTCCCAAAGCTCCCTCCTTAGCCAAGTAAGCATATGTTGCCCATAGTTGAGAGAACACCTTAGTTTTCCTCCCATCAGGAGGTCTCCCCGGTGGAATGCCTCCATGTAAAGAGACATCAAGGCATAGAGCAGGATGTGTATGTGTGTGGACAGATTTGTCCTTGCCTTTCTTGCATAGATCCTCTTGCCTTCTTTGTGCATCAAACTTCTGAAGCAGAGAGGGGTATATGCTCCTCATCATGTGATGCTTTCCCTCCTCTTTTCCTCCTTCTATCTTCAAGATCTCACCATTTGATGGCGATGGCACATACTGCACATGGATTGTGCCACAATCTCCATATGTGAGATTCTTTGGAACTTCTTGCAAGAGTGCAAGAGTTTCTCTCCTTGGATCAAGTGCTTGATCTTCCTCTTCATGAGGTCCTAGATGTCCTCTTGTCATGACTGCGTTATCATCTTCAGCCTTCTCTTCCACAGTTGAAAATTCCTCATCATCAATAAGAGACCTTAGATCTTGGTCTTCTTGTGAAGGAGGAATATCCATGTCTTCCTCTTGAAGAGAAATATCTTCATGCAATGGGGACTTTGCCCTTGGAAAAACATCATACAAGTTACCATCCCCTTGAAATAGAGCTGAATTTAAGGACCCTCCCAATCCATGCAAAAGTTTTGTTTGGTTTGGTTCGATAGACTCCATAGAAGGTGTTCCATGAGACCCTTCACCAAACCTTTCCACTACTCTTCTAATAAACCTTGCATAGGTAGATGTATTTGCATTCTTTAAGGAAAAAGACTCAAACAACCACCAAGCATAAGCCTTACCCTCAAGATGCAACGCCGATACTTTGATGGCTTCACTTTCTGAGACTTGATGTTGTTGCACATAGGTGTCTAGCTCCTTTACCCAAGCCCTAGCTGGACATTTAGGTGATCCATCAAAAGTAGATAAGAAGAATCTATTCACACCATGTTGCTTGCTTCTTCCTTCCTCCTTGACCTTGCAAAACCCTTGGAAGTTCAAGTGATATTTTAACTCCTTAGATTGAGCCTCATACCCCTGCAAATAATCACCAAGAGTCTCTCTCTTTGGCACATATCCTTTCTTTTTTTTCTTCTTCATCAAAAAGTGGCTGATAGAGCGTTGTAAATATGATGATGTGGCTGAATGCTCATACCCATCATATGAAGTAGTGGGGCTTATTTCATGTGCAAATCTCAAAAGATTTGCTTGTCTCTCATTCTTCATTCCCCGGATTTCTTCTTTCAGCTCATTCAAAGCTTGAGAAAGAGTTTTAGAGAACTCTTCTCTTTGCAAAATTCCAGTTAAAGGGATCTTACCCTTTTCTTTTGTGTCTTCAATGTACCCAAATTTCTTCATCGGTCTTTTCTCTCCATGAAAAGACATATTGGCTTTCCAATAATCAAATCACAGGTTGTGCCAAGATAGCTACTCTGATACCACTGTAATATTCCCAATAGTGTAGATGTTCCCATTTTTTAATATTACATAACCTCAAACCCATGCCATGACGTACCACTTGTGGTGATCTTCAAACTCTTGGGTCGATCATTCAATTCGCCTTCATCTTTTCCAGCGTACTCTGACCGGTACTGCGGCTAAGTGGTATTGAGCTCCCTCGAGTTGTTTTCGTTGATTTCAACTCCTTGGCTATGGCTTTCCTCACTCACTTCCAGTTACCTGTCTGGTACGAAACCGACACCCACCTCCTCACCTCGTTGAAGCAGTCAATTGCTACTCACATTTCGGATCACATTCATGAATGGTGGCATCGTCGTCACTTCATAAAATTCGAAATCCCTTATCAAATCTTGATTGAATGGTTTATGAAATCATTCATTCCCAAGATTTCTAAAGATCTTCCCATGGGTGGATGTATCACAGAAGAGGAATCCATTTCCAGAGCCCAATACCTTGATTTGGTTTATTCCAAATCTGTAACTCTATACGAGCTCTTGCCTGACGCGTCGCGACCTTCAACTGATCCAACATCATCTCAGTCTTGTGCTACACCTCTGGTTGACTGTGTTATCAGGGGCAGTGGCGCATGCTGATAATAGTGCACCCAAATATTCTTCAAAGTCTGAGTCCACCACTCCCACTGAACCCTCCACTCCTTCCAATAACCAAAAGAATCTTGGTAAAACCTATGAGATAAATACTATCCAATCTACCACAACAGACAAATCCTTGAAAGGTAAGAAAAAGGGTAAAGGCAAATCCAAATCCTACAACCCTAAACAAGATTTGAAAAATTCATCTTCTGACAATTATTCTGCGTGCAAGCCTAAATATCATTATCTAATATGTGATGATGATCATTACACCAAGGATTTTCCTTGGCGTGCCGAAGTTGCCTATCTTCTGAAAGGCGCCCCAGGACCCCGACTGTCTTGAAAGAGCCTTTCCCTTCTCAGCGGACGCAATTGGTAGATCAACCCCAGTTGTCTGGAAACTCTCAAGTTTTCATGGATGGCACAGAACTTATCTCTATTACCATGAGATTGAAATAATATTCCAATCCATCCAAGGCTCCTATGGAACCAGAAGTCACAGATCACCCTTCCTCTTCCATGCCACTTACTTTTGGTTCTCTCCAGATTGAGAGACCTAGTAGAGAATCCATCGTCTGACCACCCCCAAAAGGTGTTCTTCATAAATTGTCCTATAATCTGAATGGGAGAGTTGCGCAACACTAAAATATTGTAGAGGATCTAGCTCAAGCGCCTTCAACAATGCCTGCTTTAGAGGTCCTTCAGTCGTGTCCATCAAAACAGAAGGCACTACTTTCCGCTTTTGGAGGGATTGATCCTATAGATTCCAATCTTATTACTTTCAATCTTGAGAACTTCATTCCACACCTCCCATCTCATGTGGATTTTCTGATTCAAGTTACCGTGATGGGGAAAACCATTCATAGGACTGTTGTTGATGAAGGCGCTTCGACCTGCATCAAGTCTATCGCTTGTTGGAAAGCCATTGGTTCTCCTCTGTTGAGCCAGTCCCCGAATACCTTGGAAGCTTTCAACGGTAGATGTTCTCGACTGTATGGTATTCTCAAATCATTGCCTATCCTGTTGGAGGGAAAAATGGTAAATTTAGAAGTTGAGGTGGTAGAAGCCAACTTGAATTATAATCTCCTTCTTGGACGCAGTTGGACTCATGCCATGGTTTGCGTGGTCTCCACATTTTTTTGCATCCTCTGTTTTCCTCATCAAGGAAAAATCGTAAATGTTAATCAGTTAGCTTTATTTTCCTCTGATTCTTCAACATGAAACATTCCATATGTTGGGAATACCACTACCCCCTATGAGAACATCGAGACGAGTCTATTCAAAGATTCGTCCCTTATGGGAAATTTTCCACTCCAACCTCTGAATGTCGCCACTATCAGTATGATATCTTTTGGTCATGATCCATGGATTGTTCCCAATATCTACCAACTTGAAAGTTTTGGTAAAATTATGCCTTTGAGCCCTACTGAAAAAATGTATCAGAGTATTCTTATGCCTTCTGAGGTTGCATCTGAAACCAACGACCGATCAATTTCTTCTCTAGACACTTATGCGCAGTCTCCTTGGTTTGGTTCTTGGGAATTTGATGATCCCTTGAATGAAACTTTCCCCACCGACGAGAGTATCATGGAGGTAATGTCTCTCGAAGAAACCCCATGGATGATGGACATCAACATTCCTCGTTTCTCCCAACCCTAGGTGACATCTCCACCTATCTAGAATCCCATGCTTCGGTTGTACCAACTGACCCATTTCAAAATCCTATCTTGATTCATGAAGTGTTGTCTGAAGGGAACATGGGAAATATTAATCAAAAAATTCTGATCGACATATTTGTCAAACCATGGATTGTCGATCATGTCTTTTTCTGGGTTTCTTGTTCTCCCCGTGAGCTCAAGATTTACACTGGTTTCCTCCAAAAGTGTGGCCCACCCACTCCCTTTGACCCTGTTCTTACCGTTTGTTCAATTTCCCACAGGAGCTTTATTTCCATGCTTTGTAACTGTTACTCGGGCAAGGGGCATGGGAACTTCACTACTGCTGTTGATTTTCTCACAAAATTAGTCAAGGCAATGCCTACACGCAATATCGACGGTAGAACCATGGGTTTATTTCTGTTACTCATGACGAAAATCAGTCATCTGAGTTCATTGTTGAACTCTATCTGAGTAAGTATTATGCTTGATCATGAGTGTGATGCTTTATACATTACTATTTTCTTCATTGGTGTTCTTTGATTGGATTTTTGAGGTGATTGTTTGCTTTGTAGACATGTTTCATCTACTCACCTTGTGCTCCACTTGGTTTGCATATGTCATCGAATCATTACGTCGGTTTTGCTGACAACGCTTGTTGTAGCACACGGAACCTCTCTTACGCAGCATGGGCACTATTTTCCCCTGATGGTGAGTTGATTAATTTACAAGCTATTTGTTTGGGTCAAACAACTAACAATATTTTTTAATATAGTGCAGTTATCGAGCTATTATAGGATGCTATTGATCTCGGAATTAGAGATTTGGTTGTTAAATTAGACTGACAACTCGATGTGTTCCAGTTAAATGGTCATTATTTTGTGCGAAATCCTCAAATTTTGCGTATGTATTTGCGTGTTTGATTATTGGAAAGGCATTTTGATTTCATTACACATCAACATATTTCAAGACATTTAAACACATTAGCAAATCATGTATTAGATAGACATCTGCGCAACATGTAAAAAACCAACACATCATTATGATACACAAGTAGCCATAGAAACACACACACACACACACACACACACACACACACACACACATATATCGGGTCTGTTGAGTGTGTTACATCAAAATTTCAAAAAATATGTGTTCTGTGACAAAAATGGCTCTCTGAGCCTACATCAGTACAAAAAAGTGAAAACAAGGTTGTTATCCACCCACATGGTGCTCGAGATAGCAAGTGACTACTCGGGTCACTCGCCAAACGACGCAGTCTTCCTGGAACCTCGACCGTATACCTCTAAAAGCGAATAGGAATATCATCGAAGATAACATACTTTGGGATGCCTCTCATAAGGCCTACCAAGTTATTATGTAACTTGGCTAACGGGTCTACTCCATCCTCATAGGGGACATCCTCCACCAGGTGGGCTACCCTCCTCGCAATCGGTGACATGCCTGGAAATCTCTGAGGATCCATATCTGTAAAAACATCATAATTTTAAGACTCAAAATACATGATAAAAACATTCAAAAAGTACAAAAAATTTAAAAAACAATTTTTACCTGCATCAATCCACTGTGTGCCTGGTAGAATGGGTAGATCTGGATCTCCCCCGAAATCGATGTCTCAATATGCATAGTCTTCAACCACGATGAGTTGACGGCACAACCAGCTGAAAAACATTGTAGGGAAATGCATCTGCTAGCCCCCACCCTGACGGGGCATGATCTCACACCACCTCATCGATCTCGGGTCTCTTGGGGTTGGATCTTCGATCTCCAACCACTGATACTAGAACAAAGGTACTCTCTCCAAGAAAAGGTCACCAAAATGGACCCATACCCAAATTGTTTCAGTTGACCTGTTTTGCACATGGTCAATTGCATTTTCATGTTAGCCAATAACCCCTCGCACCAGTTGAACATAATAGGGGCCAAACAATCCATCGCGTACTGGAATTGGGATTTTGCTGCCTCATGCAACGCTTGGGATCCAACCACTTGATTCATGCAATGAAGGATTGTACGCAAGGGAAGGAATCTGATATAGGATATCTCTAACTTCTCGCTCTCAGTATTTCAAGCCCCAGGACGGTGTCTTTGGATAAGCATACTAGTGCTCTCACCTCCTGCACGTGCTCCAGAGATTTAGATTCTCTCCCCTCTCCTAGATAATCCTATGATGAAATAGATGTCCATGACATATAATTGCAGTTCTTGGTCCCCAATGACGAATATCTGAGGATCTACATCCCACAATCCAATCAAATACTGAAGCAGCTCCAGCTCAGCTCTCAGCCCTGATGTCTGAAAGAACTTCAGTAATCCACAATTGCTAATGCATTTACACATTTTTGGTCTTGAAGTGCTTGGTGGTCTTTCACCTCGTGGCCTCGTTCTTTCCATTCGATGACCATCTCTATTGAAATCACCTACTAAACATCTTCAAAATACATTTTAGGAGCTTTCATCGAAGTATTTTTTGAAATCATCCAGTGGAAATGGGTAGATTTTCATTTCAAAATCTTCCCTGTGGCCAACATGATTGTCTGAATTAATTCGGCATTGGCGTCGTGCTACCCTAACGGGCTAAGCGCAACTAGTGTGGGTCCGATAGCTCTAACCTACGCTGGCCGCGGGCAATTTTGAGGTTTAAAATCCTCCCCCCATCTTTATATTTCTAAAGTTAAACACTGAAAGAATGGAATCAAAATGAAGAAGAGGATTTGAGCTCTTACCTAGCGCTGACAGATCGTTGGATGGTGTCCTGGATTGGCCTCACCACTGATATGCAGTTCGGAGGGAAAATGGGTAAAATGCACTACTCCAATTTACTTAAAATAGAAAGGTGAAAATGAATTTAATTTTTGTCTATTTATAGATTTTTGAAATATTTTCGCCATTATTTTATTATTTTTCATCGATATCAGTAATGTTTGTCATTTTTTGTGCAGTAACAGGACCTTTACACTATTTGTGATTATTTATGATGGAAACGAGTTTTATTTTATCTCTTTTTTCAAACTCAGTAAACATAAACGAAAAAGGAATCCCCCTAGAGTCAACTTTCAACTCTTTTTCGACTCTCGAAAAATGAAAAGATTGTCGAGTAATTGTCATTTCGAACTCGTTAAAGTAAATGAATTTATGTAGTCTTACTATACGTTTACCCCTTTTTCGGGTTGAGATTCACTATTTAAAAAAATGAATACCTTGATCGAACATGATGAAGAGGTTCTCTCGAATATTTTTTTCTACCTTTTCAAACTCGAGAGATGATTTACGAAAAGGGACATGATGGAGTTTTCTTTTCGTTTCTTTCCAAACTCCTTAAACATGGAAAGTTACCGAGTTACCCTTTCGTTGGATTCGTTAAAGATTAAATGGGGAAAGACTTGTCACCATGACGAGACCGAGTTTCTCCTTCCTAGGGCTCATTAAAATTTCTATGATGGTTTAATTCAAAGAATGAACTTATACACTCAAAATATGTTATCATCTTCACGCTTGCTATCAAAGCTAAAGAGGTACTCGTTAGCAGTAACGGGGGGAAATTGAAAGTGAACATCCTATGTGTATTTGGGCAACTTGTTGTTCTTGAACATGAACACTCATCTACAATTCGTTTTGGGTTTGGGATATCTTTCATTTGTCATTTTGCCTCCGCGAGTTTGGGAAATCCATTTTCTCTCTATTTGATCACCATTTTTGTCACCATGACCTCTGATCCCATTTGAGTCAAATGTTGCCACACTCTGGAGTCATGTTGCCAATATGTTGAAGAGAAGTCCTTTTTGTCTAACATAATTTGCTAATATGAACTCCTCTGTTACAATCCTGAATCACTCCTATCATCTTGAGATATTTTTTGTTTCTTGTCGATGATGTGGGAATCATTATGGCCCTCCTTCGACGAATCACTTCTTGTCGACTTGAGCTCATTATCCGGGAAGGTGGTTTAGAAACTTATTTTTAGTACCTTGGAGCTTGCATGCCTCAATGGCAAGTTCTTCGTGTTCGACGACAGGTTCACATCATTGGCCTTCAATCGAATGATTCTGCAAGTGTTCAAATTCAACACATTCATTCACACTTGTAGATTGTGTTGTTGTACCTTAAGGTCCATCGTCATTATTGGTGGTTTCTCTAGTTCTTGTTAACGATTTTCATTATTGACTAGTAATAAGGTGGTTTCTACCATGTTCGACGTCAACACATCTATTCGCATGGCTATATTCATACATTGGGTTGATTGAGATCTCCGTGAAGACCCCGGGTCACATCTGATTTTTATCCAGGTTGCAGGGAGTTATTGAATATTCATGATTGTATACATGATCCTATCTATACGAATGGTTGTGTCTATACCGCAGCTCCATTTTTATGATCTCTTTAGAAGGATGGTTGCGACCATGCCCTAGGTTTATGTGTTATTTTATGCCTAGTGCAGAGTTGTGTGATTAGGCATATTCATACCATAGATGTCATATATTGCAATATGTTCGATTTGGAAGGTTTCCTGGCGGTGATCTGAGTTTTTTTGCCTTGGTTTGTAAAGCATTCCAGCCATCATTCCTTGTTCTGCCTTCATGCTTTAGGGGGCATATGTTACACAGTAAATTGTCACCATGCTCACTTCCCATCCCTTATCCTGAAGTGCCCCATGATAGACCTTGTGCAATGTTTCCACTATGAAGAAATATGTAAAGACATCCCCTAAAGACTCAAGGAAAAATGCCTTTGAATATTACTGAAAGAACTTGGTCAAAACCCTAGTTTTCTGAGTCAACACACTTCCTAGTCTCATGCTCGCGCTCATGCCAAATTTACAGTTCTAGATTAGCGCTCCCATTGCCCTTATTTATTGGAAAACCGTGTTGATCCCTTTCTCGCAGTGTTTCCTCAAATGGAGGAGAAGCTTCGACCTCTAGAAGTTCCAAGGCGACGATTTAGTTGTTAAATGGTGGTGATAGAGTCGAGCTCTCTGATTTTAGAGCTTTGATCTCATCCATGGGGGTTTATCCCTTATAAAGTGGACCTTCCTCCTCCTTTCATGGGATCCCAACCTCTTCTCCCTTCCTATAAATTGGTCCCCATCGTTCCACTATTGGTTGGTCATTGTTGGGCTAGTCCGAACTCTTGTTCCCTTTACATTCTTGCACTATGATAATGACTAAGTTGTTCAGGAGAAGGAATTATTTAGATCTTCGATGAAGGACTCATATTTTCACTAAAGGGAGGCCTCCAAGATCAGGGCATGGGTTGTAAGCTCTTCCTTTCATATTTATCAATAAAACATCTGATGTTTGATTTCTATATTTGTCTAACATTTTATGCAAATATTATGGTACTCATTGATCTTATATATAGCTAATGTTTAATGATTATTATGTATTAAATTATGTTTTTTGTTACCTCTTGATCATCCATAGGTATTCGTGTGCCACCAGTAATAAGGAGCAAACCTAAAAGGATCGTGGATCAAGGTCATCATCAACGGGTTCGAACATAACATCAAGAAAAAGGTACTTCTATCCCTTTTCTTGTCACATTTTTTTATCTTAGCTAAGAAAGCTTTACATTAGAAAGTATCTCAAGTTTCTAGAACCACTCTAGGGCTAGAGAGATCACCTCTGTCCGCAGAGGTGATTTATCTTGACAACAATATGCTTGTCTGCTTTTTTACTGCATGCAATGTCTACCAACCTGTTTTGTGTGCAATATTCTCTTTCTCCTCCTTACCATGTAATTTCTCCATACTTAGCCAAAATTTCAAAATTCCCCCCTTCACACCTTGACCCAACACATCTCCTTGGTCCAATGGTCAGGGGGGTCGAAGCTCATTGGACATCAAGGATCCCCCTTGAATCCTAGGATGGCTTCCGGTGATTTTATCCTTAGAAGGAAGGTATTACAACTTGCTAGAAAGATAACTCCTAGATTCCACCACCTTTGACTTCATCACAAGTCGAACACCATGTAAATAAGGTAGCATAGGTAATTTTAGTTTCTATTTGGAATTATATTTTCATGATTCCTGAGGTGTGCTTTTGATGATATCTACAACCATCTTGAATTCATATCCCAAATATTTTGTTCAAAGCATAATTGTTTTTACTCTTATATCTGCCACCTTTACCAGAGATCAGAGCATAGGTGGGGAATTGTTAAATTTGATCAATTTATTGATTGATCTCATCCAAGGATTTGTAAAATCAAAACATTGTTTGTCCCTTTGGATTTTCACCTTGGTTTATTTTCTGACATACATGACTTTGAGTGATGAATAATACCATAAGACACAAGGTTTCACTCAATTGTTGGTTGAAGCTTCTATTTGGTTTACATAGTCATTCTCATTCTAGTCTTATCTAATTGAGGGTAACCATGAAACCATGTCAAGATTTCCAAGTGAGGAGTATAAGTAGATAATGGCAAAAATTGCCCATATGCGAGAAGAAATTATCTCTTTGTAGTTAAAGCACAACCAATTGGTCTCTAGTTTACCACAACCATGGACTTACTAATGGAACGATGAACCATTATGTGTCGAAATAAGGATGAACTCTCTAGCCTTTGACAATAATTAGAATAGCTCCAACATGCTCTCAACAAGCAGTCATCAGAACAATCTTCCTCAAGTAATATCATCAGCAATGGAACCCAAATTTTGCCTAATCACAATGTAACTATGTCCCCTTAGAAGGGGGGATCACAACCTGGTGATGTCACCCCCCCCCCCCCCTTTTAGATACTTTGAATGTTAGTATGTAAATTTTCACTAAATTTGCTTGTTTTCTAACATATATATGCTTGTAGAAGTAGTAGTTTTGATCCAAAAGAACTCAGTTCTTTAGCAAGTGAGCATTTCTAAGAATGTTATAATTGTAAACTTGTTAATGGGAATAACCCCCTTATTTTTTATGTACTTGTTGCACCTCAAGACATATTTTCATTAATATAAATATTCTTATTTTGATTAAAAACAATAATGTTTGTTTTGCAACAAACATATAGATTGCTAGTGGTATTTTTTTGGAAATAAGATGAATTGAACATGCTATGATATATAGAAATGTAATAGTTTTTGAGGGTTAGTTTGATTAGTAGGTACTCATGTGTTAAGTCTACCTAAGTCTCAAATTTAAATCTCATCAAGTCTTTTGGGGTTACCTCCTACTTATGTGATTATAAATTCCATTAAACTTGCCATGGTACCACTAGTATCCTCATTCTTTGCTTAATCACGCGAGGCTAAACAAAAATGCAATAATTTGGTGTTTTAGGCAAATTCCAAAAAATATCATATAAAGATATAACATTTCTTAATCTTCCATTGTAGATCTAGAAAGATCCACAACTTTCATGATATCAAGTATACTATCCATCAAGTAATAAAAAACAAACAATAGACTATACAATCCCATATACTGACCAATTACTAGTTCAAAAGGATTATTAAATGAAACTATTGTAAAACCAATGTATAGACATATTGTACTTCTTCCTAGGAACTATAAAGTTTAGGTAATTGAAGTCCTTCCTTTGAGATTTGATATGAAATCTTGTTGTGTTATCTAAAAATGAGCACAACTAACCTAATGAAACCAATTATACGTTGCCTTTAATGGTTATGACAGTGGAAAGAGAGGAGGAGTGTTATCCTCCCCGTCGAGGTTTAATTCACACAAAAGACATGTTGAGCTATTAATGAGTATATTTTTGTGAGGGATTTGAGCCCTATTGTTGACCTAGCCTTGTGTCTTGAAGAATGCAAGATTGACCTCGGGTACCTTCCTTAGAATGAGGAGAAGTGCTTGAAGGATTTCCTTGAGATATGTTACGCAAAAAAACAATTATAAATATGTGTGTGTGAGTAAATTGGGTGTAATTCAAGTGATTACGAGGAAAAGTTATTGCCTCTTTCCTCGAGTTTACCCACTATTTCTCATGTTTTATGTTAGTTGATTGTTAATGGATTGTATATGATTTATTCATGGGTTCTTGACATGGTCTACCTTGAATAATCTAGGGTTAACTGTAGATACAATCCTCAAAATGAGGGGAAGTGTCCAAGAGTTTTCCACCAAGGTATATTCCCTAGAAACACAATAATCGTATGCTCTTTGCATAGTCCAATAAACATCACCCATAGATACATCACTTCATAATCTTTCATGATGGATCTATAAAGATCCATGATCTTCGTAATGTCGAGTACACAATCTATCAAGTAATTGAGAACAAACAAGAGACTTAACAATACCATGTATGAGCAATTACAAGTTCAAAAGGAATTCATCATTCATTAAATCAAAACTATTGTGATACCATTGTACAACCTTCTTATATTCCTTTCAAGGTAGAAGAAGTATTTCATTTGAGAGTAGATCTACAACCTCGTGGTGCTCTTAAATATGAGTATAGTTGACCTAGAGAAGTTTATCTGAGTTGTACAGGGAATTAAATGAAATGTAGGAAAGTGAATGGAACACACATAGATAAAAATAGCAAAGATTACAACAATATGGTGAAATTCCAACTTCTATTAATAAATGAAATATCAAAATATTGTAAATTACATATTGGTTAGAATGGTGGTAGCTATCTATGAATAGAGAGAGATGGTGGCTACTTACATTTGCAAAATATATTACAAGAGGCCAAAATAATGGTTTTTTAACACCATGAAAGAATCCTCGACATCCAAAAATCTAACCCTAGAAGATGAAACACCAAAAATTTTGCAGGCCCCGAGGTGGTTAATTGGTATGTCAATTTCCTAGGGGCAAAACTTCCACATACAATATCCGCTTTAGATATACAATAGCTCATTGGAAAGAACTATTTGTGGACTACAACTTTTGAATGGGGACAAGGCATGCCATGGAAACCTTGGATTCCAAAATTGCCAAAAAAAACATCATCTAGGGCCTCAAAAAATCCCAAAAATTTTGTGACCTAAAAGTCATAGATAAATTGCCAAGAAGATAAAGCACCATTGAGATAGTCGAAGAGGTGGGTGGTAATTGATATCCAAATAGATTATTCCTCTTTCCTTGGGAAGCAATGTTCTCCATTACAACAAGTTCCCTCGTTAGATGGGGAAACTTGTGTTGAATTTGATTCCCAGTTAGCCACTTGCCTTGATGAAGAAGTTGCCCTACTTTGACAGCTTGATAGAGTTGTATGTGTTACTAGTGAATATAATATGCCTTGGTGTCCATGATTCGATCCATATAACCTATTAAATGTAGTTAGGATTGAGTTCTATGGGGGGCAATTGCTTGTCTGCCTCCAGTGTGTCTAATAGAGGTGGAAAGTATGGCCGAAGCAGATCCACATTAAATACTAGGCACAAGCCAGTGAAAGGGAGTGTGCTCGATTCAAAATATTTTCCACCCATAGAATTTATGATTGTGTAAGGTCCATATCTAAATGGTATGGAGTAATGTCAGGTGCTCTTTACATAAATGTAGCCACTCCCTATCACTAACCTTAAACTTAGGTGGAACCCTGTGTTGGTAATGTCATTTCTTGTACTTGAAATTGGCTTTTTATAGGATACCATGGAATTATTTTTGGAGGTATTGATTCAACAAACTTGGGTGCCATATCTACCTCAAAATTGGTGTTACACGTGGATTTGGAAGTTTAGAACTTGCTTACCTGTGATCAAAATTTGGTATGTTGTAGCGAAGTCAAAGTAACTATTGTATAATTGTGACCACTTAGAGGTCTGATGCCTACAAGAGTTAATAATTGTGGTTAACACGAGGACTAGGGGCTAACTAAGGCAATCTACAACACAATTGGTGCTACCCTTCTTGTATTTGATATTCAAATGGAATTGTTGTAGGTATGTGGACCATTATTTATGGTCGTCATTCCATAACTTTCCATGTATTTGAATAAATTGCAAAGACACGTGATTAGTGTGGACGGTCCTCTCCCTCCATGGAATATAATGTTTCCATTAGTACATATCCATGTTATAGGTGGGGTATCTTCAAACAATATCAAAGATTTTTTCACTACAGGATGCCACAATATGTCCTTGTTGAGTGAGGACCACACCAATAACATAGCCAGAGGCACTTGTATCAGTTTTAAATGGTTGCTATTGGTATGGCACGATGAGGATTAGTGTAGAGAAAATGTGGTATTTCAAATCCTCGAATACTCTTTGTTGTGAATCCGACCAGAAAAAAAAAAATTTGCTTTTTCCCACCCTTGTTCCTTTGAATTAACGACTAATTTATATAAGTGAACACAAACATGAACCTTTGGTAAAAGCTAGCACGACCCAACAAGCTATGTAGTTCTGTTAAAGTCATTAGGGCTAGTAAATCTCAAATTACTTGGATCTTGGCTAAGTCCACATGCACCCCATGTTCATCCAAAATCTATCCCATGTTCATCCACAATCTATCGCAAGTACTGATTTTGCACGCCAAATGAGTGTTTCTCTATATTGGTATACAAGTTATTTTGTCACAAGGTGCTCAAGATTTATTGAATGTGCTGCAAATGTTCCACCTAGGTTCTGCTAAGGATGAGGATGTAATCCAAGTATACAAAAATAAATGAGTTTGTGAACAATCACAAGATATCATCCATCATACTCATGATATTGTTGAAGCATTAGTCAAGCCAAAGGGCATGACCAACCACTTGAAAAAGGCCTTCTTTATATTTGAATGTTGTCTTCCATACATCAATTTGTTCAATTGGAAATTGGTGGTATCCAAGCTTCAAATCAATCTTACTAAATAACTTGGCATCCTTAATATTATTAGAAATGTTGTTGCCATTGATGTCAAAGACAGGGGGAGACTACTTATGTCCAAGATAAAGATTATAAAATGAAGATTTGGAAACATTGTTTTTGGACTTTTGATGCCCCATTTGGATACTTTATATTTGAAGTATTTTTTATTGAAATTACCTAGATCAAATGGGAGCATAGGATATATGGTTGTAAATCCTCTTCTGAGACCTTTCCAATGGTCTATGACACTTCCTCGAACTCCATAGGAATGGGGAGATATAATTTTTTTTGTCAAGATGACCCAACCAAAGTATAAGTAGGTTGACCTAACCAATTTTACAAGTCATCCCATAAGTGAATGAATAAACACTATAAATAAAGGGAATATAAGCCAATTTTAACAAAATCAAAGCAAGAAGAGGTTCGAGGTTGCAAAAGGAGACGAGGAATAACTTTTGGGGTGATTCTTGGAGTCTAAAGGTGGAAGTAAAAATGTGATTTATGGGGTGAATTAGTCATTTGGGAATTTTCATAACTTTTCTTTTCGGATATTTCATAATATGAAACTTGGAGAATACAAATAGAAGATATCCATGTAACCGTGGTTCAAATTTCAAGCCTTTATTTTATATAATTTCATAGATATGGTTTAAGGAAGTTAGGCTTCCTGAACGCTCCTAAAATATTCTTCAAACATGTCAGCATGGTATTTTCACTATAACTTTTGTTCTAGGATGTTTCAGACTGTGAAAGTTGGAGGACACATATAAAATAACATCATGTATTCGTGGTTCAAATTACAGACCTTGGTTCACTATAATTTTGAAGATATGCTCTAAGGAAGTTAGGCTTCTTGAATGCTCCTAAAATGTTCTTCAAACATATCAACTTGGTATTTTCTCTTTATCTTTCTTTCTACGATGTTTTAGAATCTAAAATATGCAGGATACAAAGAACATACTCAAGGTACTTGTTTTATAAATTCTAGACCTTGTTTCACTATAATTTTGGAGAAATGATACGAGGAATTTAGTGTTCCTGGATCCTTCTAAAACATGCTTCACATAGGTCAACTTGGAATTTTTGCTATAAATTTCCTTTTGATATGTTTCAGACTGTGAAATTTGGATGAGACAGAGAAAATATCTCAAGGTACCTGTGATAAAAGAATTAGACCTTTTTTTTCTATAATTTCGGAGATATGATATGAGGAAGTTAGTGTTTCTAGATGTTCCTAAAACATACTTCAAACAAGTCAACTTGACATTTTTGCTGTAACTTTTTTATGAAGTGTTTTAGACTGTGAAATTTGGATGAGACTGAGAAGAGAAATCTAGGTATATTTGGTAGAAATTTCATAATTAGATTTGAAAAATTGGATATGTGGCATGTTGTGCAAACTTTTTCTTAGGAAGAAACCAAAAGCAACAAGTTTTGGGACAAGTAGACTTGGTGAAGGAAGAAGCAACAGGTAGACCTAGTGAAGGCAAAAGCAACTAATAGAGGATATCCACGGGAAGGAGATACAAACCTCCACTCATTTTATAAATTTCCCATCAAAGCCAAATTGAGATGAAACTTTTAATAAAAGGTCCTAAATGAAACAATCGAATATGTTTGTCATATAAAGTTTGATGAGCATATCTTTATCCTTCCTTACACTGCTTGAATGTATTGCTTCTTGGACCAAGATGATAGCATCTATTATGTGCCTTTGGCTCATGAATCCCCCCTGATTCTCAAAGATGAGCTTGGGAAGGAGAGGCTTTATGTGTTGTACTAAAATTTTAGAAATTATCTTATGTGAAACATTGCATAAAGAAATTGAGGTATACTTGGTGAAGGGGTACAACTTGACTTCTTTGGGAATAAAGGCAATAAAGGATGAGTTTGTCCCTCCTCCCATACAATCATGCTTGAATATGTAATCCACTAGAAGAATAAGATCAAACTTAATGACATCCCAATAAGACTGATAGAAGTGGGTTGAAAACCCATCTAAACCTAGAGCTTTGTCCATGTTCAAATAAAATATTATTTTTTTGATCTCCTCTTCTGTAATGCTTTGTAGCAAGTCAAAATCGTCGTGTTCAGACACCAATTTTGGGATTTTATTTGACATATACTGGATAAATTCTGAATTCGGTACAAGCTAGGTAGAGTATAGTGAATTGAAGTAATCAACAATCGCCCTTTGTATCCCCTTGAAGTCCCTGATTTGCATTCCATCCATGCTAACAAATTTAATATTATTCCTCCAAACCCATGCCTTAGCGTGGTTATGGAAGAATTTGGTGTTGCGATCTCTATTTAATAGCCATAATTTGCAGGACCTGAGGCGCCATTCTTCCTCTTCTGATTTGAGTGCATGATGGAAGGCCTTAAATTCTACTTGTTTGCATTGCAAAAGCTCCTTTGTGATGATTCCCTGCGATATTTTCCTATGGGTTCTTTCCGATTTGATTTATGCATGATTATTCCCCACCCAAATTATTTATTTTTATCCATTGCTTAACGGCTAGCTCCATATTTTTTTCCCAGGTGGTAATTAGAGAACCAATTTCCGCATGCTCCATGTTGTCTTTACCAAATCCGAGAAGCCTTCCCTTTGGATCCAAAGAGGAGAGAGGCAGAAGGGAAATGACCCATAATTTGATGTCTATGATACTTCAAGAGAAATTGGTTGATGATTTGAACTCGTATAGGGAAGAATCTAAGAGGAGACTTGAAAGTCTTGAGATAAAAATGAACATGCAATTAAAATTCTATCTAGGCAGGTTACAATATGCTGTAAGGTAGATATGTTATTATTCCATGTCAATTTGTTTGTAGTTAGTCTAATATCCATTAGATCCAATGAAGTAATCAGATCCTCTAAATTTTCTTGAAACTGATCTCGAACATGGGAGCCTCATTTTATTTCCCAAGGATGGAGGGTTGTATTAAAATACCCTGTCATAATACAATCTTGACTCCAAAGAGAGTCTTTGAGGTCTAGGAGAGACGCCTAACAATTGATATTTTATGTATATTGAGCAGACACATATACACTATAAACATTATACACCTTGTTTGGTGGGAGATGAAGCAAACAAACCACCAACCAATTGAACAAAGCGCCCCATAAGCCCCAATCACTCTAAGCTCAAAATTATTCCATAATTTTGACAACTTTTGGAAGGACTCTCACTCCCCCATTGGAGTAGGAGTATGGCCAACATATATATATATATATATATATATATATATATATATATATATATATATATATTTTAGATTTAACTTTGGACATTCGTTTCTTGAAGCCCAACCCCCTATAATTCCAGGAGAGGAATTTCATTATTTACTATGTGTTTTGTTGTCTCCAGAATGGAGGCTAGGACCGCTTTTCTTAACATTTATAGTGACCATTTTAGACGAATTGATTATCATCTAGGTCCCCATTTCCTTATCATTTTTCAGTTTTTTCATTTTGGAGCTGTCGATTTGTCTTCCTCCCTATTTTTCTTTGCGAATAATCTATTTCCTTTTCCCTATTCACATATGAATTTTCAACCGCACAACTTGCTAGTAACCCTTCACCTTGGGCCTCGAGGGCCCAGAGAGTGGAAATCTTCTCCTTTCGAATCTAAACCCTCCCCTTGAGGCCCCATAGGGGCCTCCTCTAGGGGAGGCATCCCTTTTGGTGCTACAAGAGAAGAGGGATTAACGAGGTTTGGGGCCTTCTCCATTATCACTACAATAGTTGTAATTTCCCCTTCTTCCGACAACTAATTCAAGCTATTAAAGATATTGTTTGGATACGAAAATCTCTTGTTATTACTAGTGAGTACCCTCAGGATGTTGACCCTTGCTTTTGAAGACATGGGCCCTTTCTCTTTTTCCTTGTGCTTGCTTGAGGAGGAGTTAAGTTATTCGTCCTTGTGGGAGCCTCTTATTTGTAGAAATTATATACGAGATGCATGTATATTTTTAAGCTTTTTTGATACGCGATATTTTATCTTCTTGCTAAATACAAAATCCTTCCACTGTTAATCTTTTGTGGAAATTAAACATTCAATTGCAAACACATGAAGCAAATAAAAACAATCGCACATAACAAATTTGTTTAACGAGAAAGCCTGAAGTTGAAAACCCCACTATCATATATTATGTATCATGGAGATCATGTATCAATCTCATACAAAGCTTAATACATCAAGCTCTCGGTGTTTCATTGCATCTTAATTCCAGAAGTGTATGAAAAATACCACTTTATTGTAGCATAACAAACAACCCTAACAACGAAGCCATTGCTAATATCTTCGGATACGCGAGTTAGGTGATCAAAACACAATCTGCAATAAATCTATATATATGTGCGTTAGGTTACATTAAGCAGGTAGAAAAAACAAGATTTACTCCATGCATCCAATAGACAAGACAAGAATATATCGAATGAATTTTGTATTAATGGCACCTGGGAGGAAAACACAAGAGGGTGTTCCATGTTCTCCTCAATGGGATGGGTTCTTGTAAGTCCTCAACACTTCAGATCTAAAATTCCTCTCTCTTGATGGTGTAGAAAACCCGGACAAAAATGGTAGCAAAATATGACTATGATGGTGGATCAATAGTCATACCAAAAGTATAGATCCAGAGTGATCTTTAGGCAACAAAAGGTGACAAATGAATGGGAAAACCCTTCTATTTATAACAAAATATTGAGTTAGTCTAGATATTGGTGCATAATTAAAATATTATTAACCAAATCAAGATCCAAATTTTATGGAATATTTTATTATATTTATTGGAGGGAAAATGAATTTGACTTGAGTCAAATCCCCTTCTTTGTAAATAATAAATAAATAAATGATTTATTTATCATTTTAAGGATGTGATTAAGTAATAATAAATAAATAAATGATTTATTTATCATTTTAAGGATATGGTTGAGTAATAATTAAATAAATAATGATTTATTTAATTATTTATGGGTGATTTAGTTATATTTAACAAAGAATATTATTTAAACAAGGTTTAAATAGCTAATCTTTAGGAAATAATAAGATAAATAATGATTTATCTAATTAATTTCCTTGTTTTGGGTTAAATATAACCAAGAATATTAATCGAACTGCTGTTTAATTAATTATTCTTTGAGGAAAATCAAACAAATATAGATTTATTTAATATTTCCTCATGGGGTTTCCTGTTTAGACCATAAACAACTTAATAAAGGTGGCTTACTAAGTTATTTTTCATAGTGAATGCGATTTTACTTGGGGTAAAATTGGTCTTACTTGGTGTACTTGGGTCCATCTAATAACAATGGATTAGATGACCAAAAAATGGTATAACAGATTGTCCCCCAGCGTGCGAGTGTTAGGAGCTAATTGTATGACCGAAGTACGTTGTAAGAACTCAATCACTAGACGTCAAAGGGGAAGTCAAATAGAGAGGAGTGTACGGTAGACCAAAGTGTTGAAAGGACTAGACCCTGAGCAGGCGACTTGCAAGTGCGACAAGTCTCTTTGATAAGTGAGTACCTGCTATAGGCGGCGGGGGAGGCATACCTATGCCCGTTGAGGCAATAGTACAAACAATAAGGCATCCGAAAAACCACGGGACGACATAATATAGGATATGCTGGCATAAACATGAGCCAGATAAATAACATGATAATGAATCCCACATACATACTGTGCCTGGGATAACAGCCAGGACTTGTTCAATAATATATGAGTACATGAGATATAAATGCAACCCAGATGCCCCTGAACACAGGAAAGGGCTCTGAAAATCTGACTGATACATGCAAACAAAAAGGCGCTGCAGGCAGCTAAGGCCGACATCATCAAATGTATGGAGCTGCATCGAAGGCTATGACGAAGAGGTCATCCGAGTGTGTGGGGGGCTACCTATAGGGCTACCCCCTCATGAGGGCTGAGACATCTCACACACACCCGGGAATCACCGATGTCAGCTACTGCATCACTGAACCATCAAGTATACGGATCTCGAACATGCTGAAAGGAGCTGGAGCTGAGAAACAATCAAGTCCAAGGGCAATAATGAGTCCCTTTGCCTGATCCGAGGCACCGAACAAGAATGAAAGCTGGAACCAAGGTACACCGCCCTCTAGTCCTGTCTTCTAGAATGAATGAGCTGATGTCGACAGAAGGAGGTCCGCCATAGGTGAGGTAGTAAGGGATCCTCAACTAAGGCACAAGAGAAAAAAAGTAGAGTGACTAACAGACTGACACCAATGATGACGATGAAATGGGGGGGAACTGAGTAGCAAACGAACGACTTCCCTCGTTAGAGCATAAAGGGCACAGATGACCTGGCAGTGACTGACACAACATCATGAGGGATAGGGGACAGTGGGACTGAAGGCCATAATGTGCAACATGAGATAGGGACCAAGCGATGAATGATGGAGGAATATAGCGGGATGCAAAGGGACCTGAGATAGACTCCATACATGCAATGATGACTCAACTCGGATGCTCTAAACAAGGGTGACTCGATGGTGCTGCCACACAGAAAAGGTCCAATGGGGACCATAAAAACGTGAGTACAAGATGGTAACTCACGACGAAAGTTGACCCGAGCGTGGATAGGTATGGAGGCAAAGTGGTGCCCCTAGTACGAGTGTTGCAAGTGAATAAATTCGATTTTGAGAGGAGGGTGAAGTGACGCTTCTCGGCCAAAATGTGCCCTGGTGAAGTATCACATCACTAAAAAGCATGGGCTAGCTACCTAAAGAAAATAAAACATGCATTTCCGGAAGGAAATGTTAAGGGTAATATTTCTTCAGATAGAGTGCATTGCGAGGATTGGGAAGGGGATGGCCTTCGAAGTCCTCTAATAGATATGCTCCCTTACCTAAATCCTTACTGATAATGTAAGGTCCTAGCCATAATGAGTCAAACTTCCCATGACCAAGGACATCATGGGCCTGATCATACACTAGAACAAGATCACCTTCATGAAAAGTACGAGGTTGGACTTTTCGGTCATATTGAGCTTTGGTGCGTTTCTTATCCACCTCAATGGTTTGCAATGCAACACGACGGTCTTCGGAAGCGCGTTCAAGCATGATAAGTCTATGTTCTAAAGGTTGGGTATCAGGGAGAAGCTCGACAGCTAGATGAAGGGAAGGGATTTCACACTCGATCGATAAGACTGCCTCCTCTCCAAAAACAAGGTGGAAAGGAGTGAACCCAGTGGTGGTTTTAACAGAAGTTCTATAGGCCCACAAAGCAGGGAAGAGCATAAAGTGCCAGTTGGTTTTGTGCTTATCCACCGTCCGTTGAAGTATGGTTTTAAGAATTTTATTGACTGCTTCAACTTGGCCATTACCTTGGGGGTAATAAGAGGAGGAATATTGGTGCTCAAAGCCCAACAGTGAGGATAGCTCACGCCATATCTCATCTTCAAAATTTCGGCCATGGTCGGAGACCAATTGTTTTGGAACTCTGAATTGAGCGATCACATGGTTAAAGAAAAAGAGGGCTGCGGTAGCTGCCGTGTTGTTAAACGTTGGCATGGCCTCAACCTATTTAGTGAAATAGTCAACCGCCACAATGATATACTTATGGTTACCAGCTGATGATGGTCGACACTCCATAAAGTCTATGGCCCACTTGTAGAAGGGGCCAGCGAAGATGATAGGATGGAGGGGAGCTGGAGGGGCTTGTGCCTTGGGGGAAAAATGCTGGCAATTGGGACAATGCTTGACTGCCTCAATGTAATCACCAAAGAGAGAAGGCCAAAAGTACCCAATGCACATAATTTTATGGGCAGTGGCCAGACCGGAGAGGTGGCCACCGCAAGCACCGCTATGACAGGCATTGAGGACTTGTTCTGCTTCACCATGTGTGAGACAAAGACGAAGGACGGAATCTACACCGCGACGATAAAGGTCATCACCGATAAGAAGGTAGCGGGGGGCCTAGTGTCGGATACGTCGTCGAGCATCACGGTCAAGAAGGAGGGTGAACTTTTGAGTTTGCAAATAAGTGAGGATGTCCCCATACTAGGGGTCATCGGTGGTAATGGAAAATAAGTGTTCATTGGGGAAATTATCATTAATTGGAGGATCCTGCGTACCTATAGGTAGTTCAGAAATGAGTTCAGCGAGGGCTAAACCTTTCTTACTTTTTGGTGTGACAAATTCAAGATTGAATTCCTGGAGGATCACGATCCAACGGGCGTACTTCCCACTGATGATTCGATGACTCAATAGGAATGCCACGGGGTTGGAATTAGTCACGACCTTGGTGGGACGCATGAGGATGTAATGACGAAGTTTTTGGACCGAGAACACGACAGCTAGTGCTAATTTCTCTTCGTGTGAGTAGGATACAGGAGGTCCTACCAGGTTCTTACTGACATAATAGATAACATGCTCAATTTCATTGTCATCTTTCTGAATAAGGACTCCAGTGACCTAGTGGGTGGAAGCGGAGATATACAAGATGAAACCCCTATCAAAGTCAGGGGGACGAATCAAGGGAGCGGATGTGAGAGCATGCTTCATGGCATCAAAAGACTTTTGAGCATATGCATCCCATACAAAAGGGATATTGGAGCGGAGAAGTCTAAGGAACCCATGTGCGGTGGTGGCATAGTCAAGTACGAACCGACGAAGGAAATTAGCTTTATCTTGGAGGCTTTGTAACTGGCGTAAAGTGTGGGGGATAGGAAGCTCAAGGATGGCTTGAACTTTTAATGGGTCAAGATTGATACCATATTTAGACACAATGAAGCCTAAAATATGGCCAACGGGCACACAAAATACACACTTCAGTGGGTTAAGGCGGATATTATACTTGCGACATCGGAGAAAGACGGTCCGCAGATTGTGAAGGTGCTGCGCCCGATGTTTAGAACGTGCGGTAAGGTCATCTAAATAAGCAAGGATAATATGAGCCAGGTCATGGAAACATTAAGACATAGCCCGCTGAAAAGTGGCTCCTGCGTTTTTAAGGCCAAATGGCATGACTCGATAGGCAAAGGTTCCCCACGGACTAATGAACGCGGTTTTGAGTTGTTCAGCACGACGGATAACAATTTGGTTGTATCCAGAGAAACCATCCATAAAAGATAGAACCTTGTGCCCCGCACACTCATCAATGATTTGGTCAATGAATGGTGTGGGGAAGTTGTCTTTGGGACAAGCTTTGTTCAGATTGCAAAATTCAGTGCAGACACGGATGGTGCCTTGTTTCTTGAGAACGGGAACCGGATTGGACACCCAAGTGGTGTATTCAATGGGATAGATAAAACCATCCTGCGTGAGCTTATCGATTTCGGCTTTGACAACTTCTCGTCTGGAAGGATTAATGGGTCTCATCTTTTGACAGACAGGATTGGCATCAGGCCATGTATCGATATGGTGTTCGACAATGGCAGGATTAAGTCCAGGAATTTCTAAATAGGACCAGGCGAAAATATCGAGAATTATTTGAATAGCTCGGTGTCAGCTTCAACCTCTTCCGTGGTGCAATGGGCTCCCAAAGTGATATTTTCTTCAACCCTTGGTTTGTCATAAATGTCAATTTTAATGGTAGGAGAGATATTGGCCATATTTCCTTCTTCGAATGCATCAGGTGCAGGGATGGGATTTCTAAACCAATCGACTTCGTTAGGAATGAAGTCTTTAGTTTCCACAACATATTGGTCATGGGATTGTTGCGGGAGGAAGTATGCACGGTGGTGCATATCATTCCATGAAAAGTTGGGATCGGTCAGTGCTTCCATAATGTCTTCATCTGAGTGAAAGATGGGTTGACTAGAGGAAGGGAGACCACTTTCCGCAGTATACATACCTAACTCGTCATCATGTGAAGAAAGGCACACATGCGCAACATCATGGGGGATGACTGAAGAATAAGCAGATAAAGGATCTACCGATGTTGAGCCCGAGGTGATCGCTGGGGGGAGGTCAAGCGGATCATTAGGGGAAGTCTCCATGGGGGCTTCCACTGGGGGTCTTATGGATTATTATAGGTATAAAAAGGTCGCTGAAGGCTCTGTCATGTTGGCATCGGGAGGAGGGATGTCAATGGGAGTAGGCAGATCTGAAGCATAACGTGTGAACAAGGAAAGGGGGTATTTGTCCTTTGGTGCCCCCTTGCGAGCTTTTCCCTTCTTACCCGAAACGGTCGCAACAGAAAAAAATTTCGGCTGAGGTGACTAAGGCACTGTTGCAGCGGGAGGAATCAAAGAGACCAGTTGAACCGGGGTCAAAGCAAGATAAGGTTTGGGGGTGGCGGCTGGAGGATCAAGAGGTTCATGAGTACCATTTGAAGGTAAAGGGCCAGGAGAAGGAGGTTCAGAAGGATGATCAGAGGACATCATGAAAATCTGGTAATCGGGGGAACCATATGGGAGAGGTTGAGTGGGCACCTGACTTTCAGGTGGTTGGGTAGCCACAAATCCTTGCTGAGGCAAAGGATCAGTAAGCATAGCCGGTTGGCTTGGTGCAGGATTGGGAGGAACGGAAGGAATGGCTTGTTGTCCTCTCAAAGTTGCTTGAGACTCCCATAGTTGTCGCATCTGTGGCAAAAGAGGACAATCATGTGTGTAATGACCATAAACACCACAACAAGAACAGGGCTTATTCGTGCGAATAGCCCTATCCTGCTTGGGCTGAGTGCCCTGTTGTTGGTTTGTAGTGTTAGGAGCATTACCTTGGTTAGGTCCAAAATTATGGGGGGCAGCTTGATTTTGAGTGCCTTTCCTCTTCCTTTTTGAGGGAGAAGGATTAGTCGCGCCCCGCTGTGCATACACCGGTCCTTGAGGAGGTGGTGGTTGCTATTGCGGGGGTTGAGAAGGCAAGGGAGGAGGAGCTGCTAATGCTGGACGCGCTGGAGCACCAGGTTGTGGATATAGATAAAAAGGAGGTTGGGTAGCAGTGTGGTAAGTAGGAGGTTGGGCAAAAAGGGGAGGCATGCCGTATCCTGGATACGTGCTACTGGGAGGGGGGAAATTGCAGGAGGTGCTGGCCCCTCCCTGAGGAAAACCATAGCCCATTGGAGGTTGAGCATACGGATTAAAGAGAGCTCCAACGATACCGTCGGCGGCATGAGATGCCCCTGGTGCGTTGGCACCACCGGGTCTAGGAAAATCAGGTAGAACGGTATAAACATAACCCGAATGAGTGTAGATCAGGTCATATTTTAACGCAATTTGGAAAGCGGCTTCTTCGGTTTGAGGAAAGTGCGATGCGACGTCTTTCCCGATAGGCGGCAAGAGATTCCTAAGGAACCAATACATGTAGACATGGTCTTCGAAGGTAGGGGCTTGAAATAGGCTCCTTCTTCTCCGCCATTCCTGAATGTGGTCGGATAGGCGGGTTGCAAACGATTGACAGAAAGAGGTCAAGAGCTCAGTACCAGTGTCGTAACAAAGGGGAAGCTGGAAATAAGACAAAAAGGCTCGGGCAAGGGTTGCAAAGGTGGTATGAGAGGAAGGGGCCTGATCAACATACCGCTTAGAAGCTTCACCAGTAAGCGTTAGTTGGAACAACCGAAGATGGACAGAGTCATCGGTGATGGAATTAGACGAACACCACATGTGGAAAGATCGAACATGATTTGAAGGATCTTGTCCAGCAAGACCTTCAAACTTTGGGATGTCTGAAGGGAGCTTTGTTGGCATAGCAGGCCAACTAGCATCATGGTGTATAGGGTTGTTTATCAACTAGTCAAAATCGGGGAGGCTGAGGCCTGCCATGAAAGGGAGCAAGGGTGCAGTGGGGGTAGTGTCTGTTGCGGTCCCACTAGTGGTATTCCCGGTGGGAGGGCTGGTGTTACCACTAGTATTAGGTCTTGCACCAGACGTAGGGAAGGTGTCAGGGGGAGAACTGAAGGCGGAACGAGAAGGAGAACCCAAAGGACCAGAAGAAGAGTTGGTGTGTGGACTCGGTGAAGGACTAACTCGAACCCTACGCGGAGGAGTGAGTTGTCCTACTGGAAACTAAGGATGAAGGCCAAGAAGTCTTCGGGATAAACGCCTTGGTGGCGTAATGGTGTCGACGCAAACACGACACAAAGGAAAAAGAGACCGACAAGGGCAGAGAGGTGCGGGATCAACTGATTACAATGTCGAAACAAGGGCAGAGAGGTGCAGGATCAATTGATTTCAATGTTTTAGAGTCTTTGCTTGGCGGTGTTAACCAAGCCCTTTTTTGCTTAGGGGGTGTGTGTAAAAGTGTGTAAATTTTAATTTTTAAACCTAGACGTTTGTAGAGAAAAAGAAAAAGTGTTGTTATATAGCTGTAAATAAACCTGCAAACGACACTATATAGGCCTGCAAAAACAAAAAATAAAAAACTAATAATGCAATAATCTAAACCCAAGGAGGCGGGTCTCTCAACAACTAGTCTACAGGTGAGTAAAAAACTAATCAAAACACACAAAAAAGGCTAATAGATCTAAGGTCAAGAGGGACAGGGATATAAAAGACAAAATCTGCTGGAAAGTGGTGCAGAAAACAACAACAAATCAGAGGAAAATTTGTTGTAAAAAGGTGGCGAAAGGCTATCTCCTAGAGGGAAACATAGTGAACTCTGGAGGAAAACCCAAACAAAGCTAGATGAGGTGATTTGGATGGATAACAAACCGATCTGAAGCGGATCTGAAGGTGAGGTATCAGATCTGAAAAAATGGCTGAAGACTCTGAAATTTCAGACAACCTGCAACAGCAAAAACTCTTCCACAAAAAATGGAGGGTACTGAAGCCCTAGGGGGCTAGGTTCCCACTTAGTTGAGCGAAACAGAACAAGTACAGGTCCAAAACGGGCGGATACAGAGGTCAGACAACCCTGAACAGAGACTCAAACAAACCCAGAAAACTTTCAAAAAAATCCTTGCAAAAAGTCCAAGTCACAGTTTCTGACCTGTTTTCAGCAGAGGTCACACTTTTTGGGCTGTAAAGTGCGCCCTGGAGGTCCAGGTCGCAGGTTTTGGGCTAAAAAGTGCGACCTGCACTTCCGGCACTCTCGGCGGTAGATTTCAAAAAAAGTTGCCATCTTAGCTGCGGCTGATGTTTGTCACCTGCGTAATAGGTCCGAAAACACATGGAAGTCAATTTTTTTTTATCATTTTAGGGTTTTATAGGTTAAAAAAAACATCAAGAAGAGCAAAAACAAGGGGCTAAAGAGAAATCCTAGGGTTTGAAGCAGCTGGATATGCAAGGATAAAAAAAACGACAACGGTCGTAATCGTAAACCCGTGTGGAGTCGCCAGTTGTTAGTATGAATCTTAATTCCAATTGTACGAAAAAGACCACTTTAGCTGCGCATAACAAACAACCCTAACAACAGAAATGACTGCTAATATCTTCAGGTCTGCAGTTAGGTGATCAAGATAAATGCTGCAAAAATCTAGATCTGTGCATTAGAAGACATTAAATAATAGAAAAAACAAGATTTACTCCATGCATCCAATAGACAAGATAAGAATATATCAAATGAATTTTGTATTAATGGCACTTGGGAGGAAAACACAAGAGGGTGTTCATGTTTCTCCTCAATGGGATGGGCTCTTGTAAGTCGTCAGCACTTCAGATTTAGAATTCCTCTCTCTTGATGGTGTAGAAAACCCAGACAAAAATGGAAAAGTATGGCTATGATGGTGGATCAATAGCCAGACCAAGATTTGAGATCCAGAGTGATCTTTACGCAACAAAAGGTGACAAATGAATAGGAAAACCCTTCTATTTATAACAAAATATTGAGTTAGTTTAGATATTGGTGCATAATTAAAATATTATTAACCAAATCAAGATCCAACTTTTATGGAATATTTTATTATATTTGTTGGAGGGAAAAGGAATTTGACTTGAGTCAAATCCTCTTATTTGTAAATAATAAATAAATAAATGATTTATTTATCATTTTAAGGATGTGATTAAGTAATAATAAATAAATAAATGATTTATTTGTCATTTTAAGGATATGGTTGAGTAATAATTAAATAAATAATGATTTATTTAATTATTTATGGGTGATTTAGTTATATTTAACAAAGAATATTATTTAAACAAGGTTTAAATAACTAATCTTTAGGAAATAATAAGATAAATAATGATTTATCTAATTAATTTCCTTGTTTTGGGTTAAATATAATCAGGAATATTAATCAAATTGCTGTTTAATTAATTATTCTTTGAGGAAAATCAAACAAATATAGATTTGTTTAATATTTCCTCATGGGGTTTCCTGTTTAGACCATAAACAACTTAATAAAGGTGGCTTACTAAGTTATTTTTCATAGTGAATGCGATTTTACTTGGGATAAAATTGGTCTTACTTGGTGTACTTGGGTCCATCTAATAACAATGGATTAGATGACCAAAAAATGGTATAACACTCAGTACAATCAATCGTCACTTCAGGTGTACTTGGGTCCATCTAATAACAATGGATTAGATGACCAAAAAATGGTATAACACTCAGTACAATCAATCGTCACACACTAATAAGAAGAAATCTGCAAATCCATGCACCGATTTCTTGCCACCTGCTAGCCTGCCTCCGCTGCGCAATCCCTGCTGAAGAATAGCTCTGAATGAATTCGAATTGGTCTTGCCTTGACTATGCAATCCTCATTAGCAACTCCAATGTGTGTGTGGTGCAATCAATGCATCACTATAGTCACAACAGATAGTCCATCTTGCCCTTTCACCTATCTCTCCACTAGGTATCCACTGGAACTGACATGCACTGTAGTTAACTGCTATATTGTTCAGTTGATTAATGAGTTATTATTTGTGAATTAATTTACTAATTAATTCACTCCACTCTCACTAGTGTATCATTCAGTTAGGTTAGATACAACTAGCTCAACTGAGTTTAACTCCAATAACTGAGTTAAACTGAATAACAACTCCATGAACTACTCTTCCAACTCTGTCATAACTTTGCCACTTCAATTCTAACTGAGTCCTCCATGCATGAACCACCAGTAAACCCTATGAATTGCGTAATTCCTTCAGCCCACTGATTTGGCAAATTTGTTCACTGAAATTAAGTGCTCCAAGAGAATAAGTTGATGTTTATTGTCGGATTATTATTAAGAGCTAATAATAATCGACACTTCTATTTTTAGATCGATGATCTATAAATAAACTTCGCTCAATATTCTAAAAATAGAATTTCATCTATTTTTCCAACTTGACCAGCCATCCACAAATAGCATCCTGCAACTTCTGAAATATGATCACCATGTCTAAAAATAGACTTGCACCTAAAAATAGCCTGCAGGCCCACTTAGTGAAGGAGACTCATTTTCACTAAGCTCATCATCTTGTTGAATCTCAACATCTTCTCCTTTTCTGTTGTTGCCGTTGTTCTCCATCATTAGACTACTTTAGTTGCTCTTATGCCTTTTTCTTGCAATTGCATGTGAAATGACCATATTCATTGCAAAACTATTTAAATGAAATTTGATTGTTATTGACTTCTTATATGTGAGATCAATTGTCCAGGTTTAGATTTATTGTTGCTCGTAAACCATTGTTTAGGTCCACCTCCACATAGATCCTGGTGCAAGCCTGTAATCCTTCTTGTGGCTCAACTTAGTTGATGTATTTTCCAAGGGCATTTCGTATACTTTGAAAGTTTCCTAGTTTCAACAAAGTAATGGGAAGAAGGGAAGATTGACCCATACCAAGACTGTTGTTGGAACATCACATCAAAGATTAAAATACAGACTCCAATAGTTCAAATATAACCCTTCATGGGGGCCATTCCTGAGGATGAGATCCTAAACTACTTTGCCTTCGAATGTGAAGGTGTAAAACCCTCACCCACAAAATGACGTTGAAACCTTATTTTAAATCTTGGGTATCCAGTTCTTATCGATCCATGCTCGCACAGATCTTAGAGAGGGCCATAAGCCCATAAATTTACCAATAAGCCCCCGATATCTAAGTTTCATGGCCATCAATTTGGATTGAGAGGCGTGAACATCCACCTTTGGAATGTTGTTGATCTTCTTCACAAATTTGGAGGATTTGGCCTTTTGGACATTGGGCCCTCCAACAACAAGGGCACTGAATACTACTATGTCTAGAAGGAACAACCGAGGGAGGGTGTGAGGAGATGAGGGTGTTGGAAATATTTTCATTGATGGCAAAGGAGGCGGCACTCAGGCAAAGGAGGCAGCACTCAGGCAAAAGAGGCAGCGCTGAAGCAGAGGAAGGCAAAAGAGGCACAACGAAAGCAATAGAGGCAGCAAGAAGAAAGTCAAAATGTAACAGTCATAGAAGCACAGTGAAGAACCGTTATCGAAAGGTAGAGACAGAGGCAGAGCGACAGAAGCAGTAGAGGCAGAGGCAGAGACTAAGTGATAGAGGCAGAGAGCCGTTACAAAATTCTGGGAATCACACACTCCAACCGGTGTTATACATATAATACATAATCCCTATTCCGGGAATCGCTTAACTCCAGCGGCAAGGCAATGCATATAATACAGAACCATATTCCGGGAATCGCACACTCCAATCGGCGTTATACATATAATACAACACAAACATTATTCCAGGAATCGCTTCACTCCAGCAGCAAAATATATATATAAACATATATATCAGTTATATACAAGCAGAGCGCTTTATATCTATATAACCAAAGGTTCTATCAAAATGAAATGGCTTATAAGGTGGGACCCCTCACCCAATCGCAATCGGAGAAAAGGTTCAATCGCAAGTCTTTTGTAATATGCTCCGATCAAGTGGCGGACCCGATGGCGTTATACGATGGAGTTAATTGGTTCAATCGCATCCGGGATCTTAATCGCAATCGGAACTTTCCGATTGATCGCAAGTCTTTTGTAATATGCTCCGATCAAGTGGCGGACCCGATGGCGTTATACGATGGAGTTAATCGGTTCAATCGCGTCCGGGATCTTAATCGCAATCGAAACTTTCCGATTGATCGCAAGTCTTTTGTAATATGCTCCGATCAAGTGGCGGACCCGATGGCGTTATACGATGGAGTTAACCAGTTCAATCGCGTCCGGAATCTTAATCGCAATCGAAACTTTCCGATTGATCGCAAGTCTTTTGTAAAATGTTGCGATTGAAGTGGCGGACCCGATCCTGTTATATGCGGGAGTTAATATGTGCAAATCGCATCCGTGTTCTGATCGCAATCGGAACTTTTCTATTATGCGCCCCGATTGCATTTGTTCAAAGTTCGGACCCGATTGCGCTATGAGACATGTTTTATGTGGTCATCGCGTCCGTTTGATCAATCGCAATCGCAAGTTTTCGTTTGACACCACCGATTCACCGACGGAGATGTGGGGCCCGACCCTTTCATATATTAGTGGTTGTGATTCGACTCATTGGATTGTAAAATAAGACCAAAGGTTTAAGGTGGAGGGCGATTGTTTATATATAAAAGGATTGTTGTTAGATATATATAAAGCACGGTTGCAGTTGTATTAAAATATGCCACATGGGTTGTGAACCCTTGGGCCTCGGCTTAATGGGAGGGCGATTATTAATATACAACGATTGTGATCTATGTTCGTTCCGCTTGCGGAACTTCCACATCAACAAGACACTCGTGGCATGAAAAGGGTTGAAATTGCCCTGATTTAAAAAGTCAGCAATTGCATTTCATTTATTTAAAAGGCAGAGTTACACGTATGCAGTTGTTACACCCCCACAGAGGACAGAAAATAAAATAGAGCCGAGAGGAGATAAAACACAGTCACAAAAAGGACAAAGACAGCCAAAGAAAAGACAAATGCGCATCGATTCAAAAGACTAAATGAGTTGAGCTAGAGTTCACTTTGTAATATGAATGTAAATATTTTAATTGTTTTTATTGTTTGTGATGCATTGGCAAGTCTCCGGAAGAGAGCAAATATCCCACTGTAATATTAAAATAAGCACCTACAATTACATTTTTCTGAGTGAGCTGAAAAGAGATGAGAAGGCAGAAGGCAAAGAGACATGGCTGTCCATTTCGAATTCCCAGTGGAATACAAACAGCCATGAAGCTATTTTTGTATAAAACAGGGTAATATCCAAGGGGAGTGTTGTTGACGAAAAATGAGTGAGAGAAGAAGAGAGTATGCAGCAGAATTAAAGAGAGTTGAAGAGAATAAGCAAGCTGCAAGAAGAATGTGAATAAGGAGGAGCTGAGTAAAGAAGAAGAAGGGGCTGAGCAGAGATGATGTAGGTCTGATATAAGATTTGATGAACAACAGAGAAGAAGGTACAGAACAGAGCTGATATCCAAGGTAAATCAACAAGTGTTTTATTTTTGAAAGAGTAAGGAAGTTGGAGCTTCCCTATCAAGTTGTAGCTTGATAGATGTCAGTTGTAGCTGACTGAGGTAGGAGCCTCCTGTAGGTTGGTGCCTGCAGAAAATAGATGGGAGTTGGAGCTTCCTTGCAAGTTGTAGCTTGCATAATTGAGGTTGGAGCCTCCTGTAGGTTGGTGCCTGCAGAAAATCAGTGGTGAGAGGGAGTTGGAGCTTGCCTTTGCATCACAACAATAATAAGATGTGGTTTTCTCCCTTTATGGGTTTCCATGTATATCTGGTGTCTATGTGCATGATGTCTATGTGTTGATATGATATATCTATTCTGCTAATACTTGCCGCTAACATATTGAGACTGCTGGTGCATTATCTAATCTTCTTATTAATTGCTGCTCATAAATAAAGATTGCTCACACATTATGTTGATCATGAAATGAAGGTGTTAATAAAGTAAAATAAGTTTTAAAAGAAAAAGTTTTAAAAGTCCATGAATGTGTTAAACTGATTCACCCCCCCCTCTCAGTTTAATTAGAGGTTCAACAGAGGGCCCTCCCAAACCCTAATCCATCTCCGGTGAAAAGAGGAATGCAATAAAAGCTACTTGCGCACAAGACTATGCAGGAAAAAGTACATTCTTTTAATTTTATATCTATCAAACATAAGAGTACATTCTTTTAATTTTAGATTTATCAAAAACCATTCAAAACCAATTTTTTAATATGCAAATTTCTCTACATAACATGGAATTTTATTCACCGGGAAAACAATTATTCTCCCTCGATATTAATAAATCAAAGTTTAAAAGTGTCTAAACAAATAATTATATAATATTTAGATATAATTACATACATGAAGGCATAAAATGTTGTAGTTGAAACCGAATGGCACTTTATCATGGAATGTCCAACATATGAGGATATTCGTAATTAGTTTGAAAGTGATTTAAAAGTGGACAATTTGAGTACGCTGTTCGAAGAAGCAAAGCTTCACATAAAAATGGACAATTTGAGTACATTGTTCAAAGAAGCAAAGCTTCACATAAAAGTAAACAATTTGAGTACGTTGTTCGAAGAAGCAAAGCTTCACATAACAACAAATTTCTTGATCAAAATTTACAAGAAAAAAACTACTCAGGAAAAAAACTTGAGAATATAATATCTTGTTTAAAATAGAATGTGAGTCCCTTAGACCAATAAATCTCCCAAACGTGATTAAAATATATCATATTTTTTTCATGTACGTAGAAACATTGGCCAAGACTAAGCCTCGTGCGTTCAGACTCGAATGCATTATTCATTTGAAATTGTTTTTGCGGCTTAAAAATGTCACAAGCGGACCCCATTCATTTCCTGCACGGAGAAAAGAATACCACCCAACTCTCTTAAGAATTGTAATAGTGGAATGATAGCTAAATGGCCGCGTGATATTTTCCCACAGAAACAGCAAATATCATCGGAAGTGCGGCTCGGTTACGAAAATCAGCTGTCTGGGTTTACTCAGTTCCGGCTCAAAACTACGTGCGAGTTTAGGCGAGGTATAGTCATAGACAGAGAACATTACATTGGATTTGTGATGGAATCTGCATCAGCCTCGTCCTCGGAAGAGAGTGCAGGCAATCACAAACGAGTGAGGTTCTTCGACGAGAAGATGAGGAATTTGTGCTGGCAGAAGGCAGATGTTGTGGCAGGTCGTCATCCAGAACGATGGAGGAAGGACGGTGCAGGCAACATTATCTGCAGAAGGTTTGGGAATTGTGAGGGCTGTCTCTGCTACGAGTATGACCACATTATTCCTTTCTCTAAAGGTAAGCCTTGCTCACCCATTTCCCCCTCTTTCATTCTACATTACATTGCATTATTTTACAGTCTCTTTATCAATGCATACCTGATGGCACTAGCTCGATTCTTATGGGGTCACTAATACTCAGCTCTCATGCAGGATTTAGCCCTTTTATCATATAGACTGATAAAACCGAGGTCTCTTTTATGCGTAAATTGTCTTGTTTGCAGGTGGAGCGACAACAGTCGAGAACTGCCAAATTTTGCAGTCAAGGGTAAATCGATCCAAAGGGAACAAGGATCAACTCGATAGAACTGTTTTGGAACAGTATTCTTGTGACATTAAATTTACAGGTTTTCCCTTAACGCCCAATATAAAATTTCTACCATCAAAACGTTTTTCAAATTTTTATCTGATTAGAACATGATTCGAATAACATTGTTCCACCTTATACTTCATTTATAGGATTAGGCGAAAACTAATTTGATTATGGTTCCATATGAAAAATCTTTTCCCATGATATGCCCTTAAGTCTGAACGCAGAACCTATGGATAAGGGCCCACCAAATTGCTCTATATAGACAACTCAAATCAGCTACAGAAGAGCTGTTACAAGGGCATACTCATATCTTCTGTAACCTAATACAGTCTACATGCAATCCACATATTCTCAGTGATTCCCCTGTAGTGAAAAAAGACTAACCTAAAGCACAGGAACAGGTTTTTCTTTTGAAACAAATATGCAGCATCTTTCACGTGGAAGAATAGGAATAGTTGCTATGAAACTTTAACTGAAGCTACTGATCTGACATAATCAGTCCAGATATAGATATCAAGCTAGATGTGTGAGTTTTTCTTGTTGTGGAGACAGGGTCTTGATATGCTATTTTCCATCCCTGGCCCTCGTCAATTCAGATGTTGGCACTTAAATGTCTATATTGTACTTCCAAGATCTTAGTCACATATAGTACTTACCTCCTTCCATTAGCCATTAAGGCGGATATGGCTATTCATGGCTATTAAAGAGGAGTGAAGGATTTAGATGACAGTACTGGGATTTACCACAACCGTGACATTCCAGACTAGAAGCCTAAGCACTTTATTAGAAAGTCATTCATTTGATAAATTTGGGTGCATTTTTGTGTGAACCTCATACTATACAAACACTAGGTGACACAAATTAGCAGACCCTCATCAATGTCAAGATGTAAACCTATAATGAAGGGTGTTTTTATTTATTTATTTTATTTTTGGCAAAGCATGATGGAAGCAATGTTCTGCAATCAACTCAAACATTTGGCCATTTTTGAATTGCAATTTGACTAATAACAAAATTACATTTTTTAGATGCCCTTCCACATTCATACACTTTATCATATATGGAGAAAAAAATGACATCTCTCGTCAGCACACATCTTAGACTGATAACTTATAATTTTCCAGCTAATTTTGTAAAATGAAAAAATAAGAGTGTTGTTAAACTAGGCCAAGGCTTGCGAGTCTAGCTGAGTCTTGCCAAGCCATCACTGGGCCGAGTACTCACTTGAGGCTTGCCTGGCGAACTTGCCTCAGACTCAGCAGACTTGCGGGTCACAGACCCAGACTTGCGAGTCTGATTCAATGAACAAGAAGATGCTCATGCATGCAGTTTGACTTGTCAAACTTCTTTTGGAAGGGAAATGATGCGTTTGCGAGAGTAGTACCCTTTATTAACACATTTCTTCCATCATTCTTTCTTATTTCATGCATCTTCAAGAGCCATTTCATCCTTAGAATAGTGCTGTGCACTGCCACTGTGAGCAGATTGAGTTCACCATCATTGAGGAGGCCGATGAAAGGGGCTTCATCATCATTGGTGATCACTAGCTGATGCTAGGAAGGCTTAATTCATCATTGGCTGCTGTGTGAAGGAGTTCAAGGAGGTGGCTGTTTGAAGGAGGTCTCAGGCTCTCAGCCTTCAAAGTTCAGGAAATGTGCAATTTGAATTGGTACTATTTGTGAATTTGGTCATGGAATCATTTTTAGTTCACTATTTTGCATACAAATATTGCGTGGCAAATGTTGCATTATCATATTTTATGAGATGAGTCTATGACTTTCTGTGAATTTTAGTTAACAATGGTATGTTATATGCCTAGCGCAATTTACTTCAATGTTCCTTAGTAGCCCAATATCAATTTCCAATTATTTCCAGTAGCAATCACATTAACTTAATCACATTGATAGTAAATGCAGATAAAACATTAACAAAATGCAGAAGACAAGCCAAGACAAGAGGACACAATATTTGGCGGATGTCAGGGAAAAACCCCAATGTGGGGAAAACCCTTTGATCAATTCTTCTTATTATTTTTCAATAGTTTGGCAGAGAGAGAGAGTACAAATATCAAATTTACTTGCCCAAAACAGTCCTGTCAAAATCAGCAATCAACAACAGTGAACTGTAGCCCTAACCAGAAAGTCAACGCTGGTCAAAGCAGCACCAAAAAGTCCTCCAAGCAGCTCGGTCAACAGCAGTCCAATTCGGCCTTCTAGGAGACTCAAAGTTAGCCCAAAAACAGTTCGGTCAAACCAGTCAAACACTGCTGCAATTTTTGCGGTCAAATCTGAAGTCAATGCTGGTCAAACTGCCCCAATCACCTTGATGTCTGTGCACTAATGATTATACAACTGATAGTACACTGCCCTTGAACTCCAATCTCATCTGGGTAACTCTCAGTTCACACATGCATGAGTTATTTATGGCTGATTTATTATTAGTTATCTGGTTGATCACTGAGTAGACAAATCACTACCAAACCTCCCACTAGTTCCTCCATCAGTTGGAACTAGTTAAACTGACTTTAACTCAGATAAACTGAATTAATTAATTACAACTCAAAATAAACTCAACCAGGGCTCTTAAAAAGTAGGAACCACTCTACATGACTCAAGTTAGACCCTCGAATTGAATTAACTGAACCAAGTCAAACTAACTTAGTTAACTCATACAAGCTATCATGAGATGTGGAATTACAATTTTCTTCTAATTTAATTCAAGGGAAAATTAAATTAGAATCTTTCTTGGTGCCATTTTCAACACAATAGGTTTGGCCACTATGCTAGATAGTGTCCTCACAAGAAGGATACTCCACGGGATGACGACAACAACAACAACAATCACAACAATTGCAAAGGCAATGGCAATGAAAGGAACAACAAATTCAACAATAAAGGAAAGAGGAATGCTCCGGCTACTTGATATGTTAATGGTTGACCTCCCAAAAGGATGAGAAACTCTAGGTATGAGGAAACTAATTTTGTAGAAAAACAAAAAGAATTTAATCTTATTTTCGCCCTCACTACTGCTTCTCCTCTGGACACTTTGGATAATTGGTTGATTGATAGTGGTGCCTCAAGGCACTTCACTGGGTACAAGGATGCCCTCTCAAATTTAATTGAAAATGAGACTAATTTGGAGATCATACTTGGAGACAATGCCACCTACCCTGTGAAAGGGACAGAGACCGTCACTCTTCACTTAAATCAAGGTCAAACCCTTCATCTACAAGAAGTATTGTATGTATCTGATTTGAAGAAGAACTTGGTGTCTATTTCTGCGATGGAAGATAAAGGCTTCGAGGTAGCATTCATTGATGGAAAGGTACTTATTTGGCAAAGAAACCCTAAAGATGCATTTACACTTGGATTTAGGGTTGAAGGTCTCTATCAGGTTGGAGGAAGTCCTTTGGGAGCTATGACTTGCGATACTTCTCTTCAATCTGAATTATGGCAACGAATATTTGCTCACCTTCACTACAAAGCCTTACCTCGGGTAAGGAAGATGGTCATAGGTATGCCCGAGTTCAACATAGATCATGAAGTTGTTTGTCTGGGTTGTGCAGTGGGAAAAATTACAAGGGGACCATTCCCTTCAAGTGAAAGTCAAACTATTGACATTCTTCAATTGGTCCATTCTGATCTATCTGGTATGTTGTCCGTAACATCATTGGGAGGATACTTATACTATGCAATTTTTGTGGATGACATCTCTCGCAAAACTTGGATCTATTTCTTAAAGAAGAAGGATGAAGTGTTCAAATGGTTATGTTCTTTCAAAGCCTTGGTTGAAAATCAAACAGGGAAGAAGATCAAAATATTGAGGACCGATAATGGAACCGAATATGAATCAAATGAATTCAATGAGTTTTGTAGAGTGGTTGGAATTAAGAGGGAGGCCACCACTCCATATACTCCTGAGCAAAATGGCGTTGCTGAGAGGAAGAATCGAACAATCATAGAAGCTACTCGTGCCATGCTCCATGTCCAAGGCTTATTGAAGTTCTTATGGGGTGAAGATGCCAACACTGCTGTATGTTGAGAATTTGGTAGGGCGGTGATTAATTCAAATTCTCTTCTTGATAATTACTTGTGAGCTTACTTTATTACTTATGTCTTATCTTCTTAGCTTATTTAGTCTTTCATCAAGTCAATTACCAAAAACACAAGAGACACAAATTTAGGCTCTTCGAGCCAGGGCAAAACCTCTCCCTCTTGGAGAGGAAAACCCACGAGAAATCCTTCTTACAGATTTTCAGATGACAAGTACCATGACCATGACACAGACCCTAGACCTTATATGCCTTCAAGACCTTGTCACTGCTTCTTCAATGACTCCTTCTTTCCTGCACCTTCCTGCACCGATTTGCACTGATCGGCACCATTCAACACCAGCCTTGGATCCTTCCTTCTACGTACTGATTATTGTTGCAGCCTTGTATTATTATCACAACCCTTTCCACACACTTTATTACAGACCTATTTTAGCACTTTGATCACAACCCTTCTTTGCACTTTATTATTGTACTTCTCTATACTTCACCACAACCCTATTTGAACATTAACACAATCATATATCCAAAGGTATACCTGCAATTTTGTCCGCAAATATTTACGTGAATATGTCTTCCTTTTTTGCACTTTCTTCTTGTATATAACCCTGTTACTGGAATCCGCAATCTTCTACTCCTTTCGTACTATCTCTTAGTCTTGAAATACTCGCACTATATCTCAGAGCTTGTCCAGTTCTCGCATTTACTTGATTACAGCCCCGTTCTTGATTTTATTTCAGATAGGAAGCATCAAATATTACCCAGACTTATCCGCACCTTTTACTTTAGACTAATCTGCACCTTTTCCTTCAGACTGATCCACATTATCTCCCTCAAATGAGCCGCAGACAGTCCTATATATAGAGTGCTTCTTTCAGGTTTTAGGCCGACCTCACTGACTGTTTGAAGGCCGACTTTACCACTGCATATAGGCCGACTTGTAGGGTGGATCTTCCAGCGTCAAGGAGGTTGCCTTGAGGGCTGTCTTGAGCCATTTCTTCTCGGTTAAATGACAAGGTCTCGAGGCATATTATTTCTTCATATACATGACTCTTAATTACATTTATAACCAGAAGACGAATCCTAATAAGCATAAAGAAGAAGTCTATTGACCTAAAATAAAATCTTGCTCATGAAACCCATGAGGCAAGCATACCAAAAACATATTTTATAATCTGTCTTCTTCTTTACATAAATACATAATCACATAGTCAATACGAAAGCCGACCCTAGTTACACTTTTCAACACTCCCTCTTAACTAGGGAGGTATTCATACAGGTACATGGTCACTTTCAAACTGAAGAATCTTATAAGAAGAATCAGATTGGTAATCGCATTTGTATAACATCATATCAACCAACATTGTCCTAGTGCAAGGCATTGACTAACAACCCCATCTCTCAACGAGACAATGGGCTACATTGCTGGCGAGACACATGACTTATAGGCACCATAGTCATTATCTCTCCAAGGTACATACTCCACCCAGGTGTTCCCAGAGTACGACCTTTTTGGACTATTCTTCTCTTGGGTAGCCAGCCCTCAAAGAGTATCGGTCCCCGACTACTCTTAGCTTGAATGCCCTAACACATTCTCAAAGAGTATCGAATGCCAGATGATTACCCTATCCTCCATTCCGTCTTCCAAGTGAAGATCAAAATGATATGTCTATCCATTCTCTCCACATGACCTTCACTAAGACTTACGGTTATTAGTCCTTGTTTAGTGCATGACACTTGAATCAGAGAATCATATATGTCATTCCCTCTTAACTTAGGGGGGACATACTTCAAGTTTCTTCCAAGCAAGAAACTTACAACCAGGCTCCCTCTCAACCAGGGACTCGCAGCAGCAATGGTGAGACACCTAGCTGCTCATGAAGAATTCCTCCCCTTGATTTTATGTATTTCGATATTGAGGAATCTTCAACTTTTGGCTTCATAGGGCATAGATCATCCATCACTTTCATCCACGAGTCATGTCAACTATCCGAAAATGATTCATTAGTCTTCCTCATCTGGTACACCTTTATGCTATACTTCTTTCCTTCGAACCATCTCTCAAGGATCTTACATCCTTCTACATGATTGGCAGCCCTGCATAAACTTATCTAGATAAACATATACATAAGAACTTTTAAATCAAAAGTTACCTCAGTGATGATATTTCACCATGACATCTTCCTATAGGCATCGACATCCTCTATTCAGATTGACATATCTCCTAAAGATATGTCTTGTCAAGGGTCATTTTGTTTACCATACTTCTGTCAGAGTACACATATCTTCCCAGGAGATCTCCTAGTCACATCTTCTTGGCTTTCGGATGATAATCACCTTTTTACATGGTTGTACTTCATGATCTCTTCAATTCTTTCTACGCACAACTTCATACCCAGGAACTTCTAGTATCCAGTTCCTTGTTTGTATACAACTACCTCATAGTCCATATGAGGACATATTTAATTTCATCTATTAGTGGCAACTTGTGCATCGTAAGAGATCCTCCTCCATAGATCATATTTCTAAAGATAGAAGCCCATTACCTGCAACCATATGACATGACTTCACAACATCTAGTGTCAACATATACATATATATGCCTCATGCCTTTTCCCTTTGAGTCATCCTGTAGCAATTTTATAGAATGAAGAACTTCATTTCCTTGACCTGCTTCATCCATATGTCATCATATCCTAATCTCGGAATTCTGTAGCATAGAATTCTCGATGAAACCTTTCTGCTTTCTTTCTAACCAGTGAATCCATAGAGAACTCCATTAGAAAATGTCAACACCTGTTTCCATATTGATTATTGAATGATGACCCTTGAACTTGATGACTGCCTTCCATCGATGTTGTTTATCAATGAGGTTTGCAGGAGCTCCTTCGTCAAGTGCTCCTCCCATGCTTCTATCATGATGCTTTTAATTTACATTGCTTCCTATCATACTATTTTACAACCAACATAAATCACTTAAAGAGAAAGATGATCTCAGTCATAGTAGATCTTTCACTTCTTCTTTCTTAGATTTTTTTGTATCAGGTTCATCCCTTATATCTGTGACATGGGCTTCTTCCTTTTTCCTCTTGTCCGTTCCAGTTTTAGGACAATCCCTTTTATAATGCCCAAGTTCATTATATCCAAAGCATCGTACTTTGTCCATATTTTTTCTTTTATTCTGAGGACCAAATTTTCCTTTCTTCCTGGACATGGCTGCAAAGGCTTGATTCTGTATCAGATTTGGTTTTCAATCTTGTTTCCTTTATTTTACCTAGAGACCATAGATCGTGGAATGGTGTTGCTTCTTTCTTCCCGTATAAGCTTGAAGTGAAGTTTCCCCATTCTTTCGGTAGAGCATTCAAAACCACTATAGTCATTTCATTATCAGACATTACTTCTCCCAATTCCTGCAGTTGATCTCTTATTTCAGAAATCCTCATACAATATGAAGTGATTCTTTCCTCTCTCGATAATTTCATCTTGTATAGTTCTTGTCTCAGAGAGATTCCTTCTCTTGCAGTACTCACAGAGAATAGATCCACCAGTTTCTCATATATTTCTTTTGCAGTTTTCAGTTTTGATACATAGGGTATGAGTGCGTCCTTTATGGATTCTATGAGAAACCTCTGGGCTCTGATTTCTCCTTTTATGTGTTTGGCATGAGCTGGAGCATCTTCTTTTGAGGGTTGAATTGTAGATCCTTTGATGTAGTCCATAACTTCGTCTTCAATTAAATTCAAATCTGTCCTCTTCTTCCATGCACTAAAGTTTGATGACCCAACCAATTTGTTGCTTCCTTTGCAATAAGTCATTTTGACAGATTTAGATAAGATCATAGATACTTACTTGAGTAGGATGACTTCCTCCTTCTAGCAGCTTCTTTGATGATGATGAAGATAAGAACTCCTTAGATTGAGTTCTCCAATGTAGGTGTTCTTGGATCCTTGATGATAAAGGATGTCTTCCAAAAAGATGATATTCCTTCCAACAATGTCTTTGATGGAAAATATTATCTTCTTGATTAGTGGATCCTTCGAAGAATCTTCCTTGCAAACTGATCTGACCTTTTAACCCAAAATTTGATCTTTGCTTCCTTGAGTGTCTTCTTGTCAAGTAGCCCTTGTGTTTAGCGCCTTAGCTCTGATACTATGTTGAGAATTTGGTAGGGCGGTGATTATTTCAAATTCTCTTCTTGATAATTTTTTTCACAAAGGAAAAATTCGTAACCTTCCATTTATAATGATAAGTTACATGTTACATATGCTGGTAGTGTATCACTAATAATCAGTCTATGATATATCACATTATGCTGCCACACTGGCCTTTAGTAGTCTAATATACAATCTCAAAATCTGATCAAAATTTTGACAATATTCACTAAGTAAGTTCGGTGCATAACTTACTGGATATAGATACCATACATAATAAAAATAAAATAAAAATGAAATACATGTCAGTAGGAGTCCATAGGAGATAAACACAAAATCCTCCCATATGCTGTACAGTTAGACAGCCCCGTGTGCAGGCGCCTCATCCATAAAAGGCTGGTGGTAAAATCTGAAAATCTGTCCTCCATTCTGTTTTGTAATGTGCCAGGTGCCCCAAGTCAGCTCCGTAGCTTCTTTGGACAGTTGGTCAGCCACTTTGTTCCGAGACCTGTAGATGTGAACCACAGAGATGGAGTCAAATAGTGTCTAAAGTCTATGAACCTCTCGCAGTAGTGTAGACAGTGTGTGCGAGTGACAGTGAGCAAGATTATTGAACCAGTTGATCACAAGTAGTGAGTCCCCAAAAATATGAATGGATTTGCAATGATTTTCCCAAGCATATGTGAGAAGCAGTCTAAGGCTTTGAAGTTCAGCATAGTTGTTTGTGCCGGGTCCCAATCCCATCCAGATTTTGTATGGTGATGCTCATTCAAATGTAGTATGGCGCCCCCCCCACAGCCCTGAGCGTTGGACGCACCATCAAAATAGGCCCAAGGTCTGCTATGGTCAATGATTTCTGGTGTCCCAGATGTGGGGGTAGTGTGTTGTCGATCCTCAGGCAGGAGGTGGTAGGTTGCAATGGTGGCGGCACATATTTTGTCACTGTTTATAGGCAGACCATTGAAAATCAGCGTATTTCGACCGATCCAGATTTCCCAAGCCATTATCAGGGGGAGATTGCGCATCCTCGGGCAACCAACATTCAGCTGCCACCAATTTGTCCATTAGTCTAGTAATGTTACACCCTGCCATTGATGTAGGCAGTGCAATCCAACAGTTACCTGAGCCCAGATATCCCTAATGATATTGCAATGAAGAAATAGGTGAGTAGTATCCTCGCAATTTGAGAGGCAGTGGCAACATTGAGAAGGTCCATGAATAGTATGTCTGTGAAGAAATTCCATCGTGGGAATGCACTGGTTTAGTATACACCAGAATAGTGTTCTGTGCTTGTGTGGAGCCTTCAGCTTCTAGATGCTACTCCACCACCATGCTTTTTGCCTGGGTTCTTTGTGCTGGATAAGAGTGAGGTATCCAAGTTTCGGGGAATAATGCCCATTAGGTGAGCAAGCCCATATCAATTTGTCCTCCTGTTCTGTGATGCGGATATTGGATGCTTTTAGTGCCCAAATGTAGTTCTGCCATATCCAAGTGCCCATCTGTGGGATCCCCGGATAATCAGCCTGTAACTAGGCCTGTCCCTGCCAAGTGGTATTAACTGGATCCGCAATCTAAGCAAGGTAGTATATATCCCTGTGAGCCAGGTGCTCAAGAATGAATGCAGGTAATTTATAATGTTCACCATTCTTGATAATTACTTGTGAGCTTACTTCTATTACTTATGTCTTATCTTCTTAGCTTATTTAGTCTTTCATCAAGTCAGTTACCAAAAACACAAGAGACACAAATTTAGGCTCTTCGAGCCAGGGCAAAACCTCTCCCTCTTGGAGAGGAAAACCCACAAGAAATCCTTCTTATAGACTTTCAGATGACAAGTACCATGACCATGACACAGACCCTAGACCTTTATATGCTTTCAAGACCTTGTCACTGCTTCTTCAATGACTCCTTCTTTCCTGCACCTTCCTGCACCGATTTGCACCTATCGGCACCATTCAACACCAGCCTTGGATCCTTCCTTCTACGAACTGATTATTGTCGCAGCCTTGTATTATGATCACGTCCACGCATTTTATTACATACATATATAGCACTTTGATCACAACCCTTCTTTGCACTTTATTATAGTACTTCTCTATACTTCACCGCAACCCTATTTCAACATTAACACAGTCATATATCCAAAGGTATACCTGCAATTCTGTCTGCAAATCTTTACGTGAATATGTCTTCCTTTTCTGCACTTTCTTCTTGTATATAACCCTGTTACTGGAATCTGCAATCTTCTACTCCTTTCGTACTGTGTCTTAGACCTGAAATACTCACATTAGATCTCAGCGCTTGTCCAGTTCTCACATTCACTTGATACAACCCTGTAGGAACCACTGAAGATTACCCCAGACTTATCCGCACCTTTCATTTCAGACTAATCCGCACCTTTTCCTTCAGACTGATCCACATTATCTCCCTCAAATGAGTTGCAGACAATCCTATATATAGAGTGCTTCTTTAAGGTTTTAGGCCGACCTCACTGACTGTTTGAAGGCCGACTTTACCACTGCATATATGTTGACTAGTAGGGCAGATCTTCTAGTGTTAAGGAGGTTGACTTGAGGGTTGTCTTGAGCCATTTCTTCTCGGTTAAATGACATGGTCTTGAGGCATGTTCTTTCTTCATATGCATGATTCTTAATTACATTTATAACCGGAAGACAGATCCTAATAGACATCAAGAAGAAGTCTGTTGACCTAAAATAAAACCTTGCTCATGAAACCCATGAGGCAAGCATATCAAAAAAATAATTTAGTATCTTTGTCTTCTTCTTTACATAAATACATAATTACATAGTCAATATGAAGATCGATCCTTGTTACACTCTTCAACACCGTATATGTTCAAAATAGGAGCCCGCATCAAGCATTGGATTTAAAGACACTTGAAGAAGTTTTCACTGGTAAGAAACTTAATGTTTCTCATTTTAGAATATTTGGATGTCCTGTGTATTTTCATGTGCCTAAAGAGAAAAGAAACAAGTTAGAAGCATCTGGGAAGAAAGGAATATTTGTGGGCTACAGTGAAATTTCGAAGATATATAGAATCTATGTGCCTTGTAGTATCCTAAACCGAGACATTTAACCAGAATTTTCCTACTTGCAGATTGAAGCATAAATAAAAAATGAATTGAGACAGACAGTAAATTTAACTCACATAAATAACAAATTTACTCACAGAAGAATACTTGAGACGAATTTTGGTGATGTGTTGCGCTGTGGCTCTTCCCGTGGGTGCAGCGGACGTGTAACCAAATCAATATTTTCCTCCCAGCCAATCCAGGATTTTCCATAGCAATCCCAGATCCAAAAGATATCTTTTCTGCTCCCGTGCCAAGAATTCCAAGAACAATGAAGATTTGTTTTGGAACAAATTCACACAACTCACTCTTTCCTCAGTCAATAATTTTCTTCTGTGTGCAGAAACCAGCAAAGAAAAACCCCCTCTCCTCATTCGTATTCCTCCCTTTTTATCACTTTGAATCACCGCCTTCTCTGTCTCTTCCTCAGTTTTGGAGCCTTCTATCCACTGAAACATATCCCTCCCACCCAGATACGTTTCAGTCATTTATGTAGATATTATAGAGTCATTTATGTAGATATTATTGAGTCATTTATGTAGATATTATTTTGTTTAATTACTTTAAGGTTAACTTTGTTATATTTTGTTTTTAAATTACTTAAATTAAATTTATTATATTTTGTTTTTAAATTAATTAAATTAACTTAATAATTTTAATCAAATTATATTATTACTTTATTTATTCACTTAAATATAATTTGTACTTAATTATATTTTTTTGATCAATGCTTTACTATGCATATGTATATAAGAGTGGTATACGTGTTAAGTACCTAGCTTGATATTTCATTATATCTTGGCTAGATAGAAATGCATTACGATATTCAATTCGTTACCCTAACTTAGATATTACCCCGATATTTATTAAAGGTCTCACTCGACATAATTATTATATCAAGATAGTTAAGGATATATTTTCATAATTGACTTATTAACCTATTTAGCTATTCTCAATACTAGCAGGTATGTATACTAGTATGGTGTATGCGATGTATGCAAATGTAGCTACCATATGCATACATCGTATACATGCTAATACTCTTTTGCTTATCAATCGAAATGGGTTATTACATACTTCCTCCCTTCGGAAAACTTCGTCCAGAAGTTATGATTTTATATAATCATATCAATAACTGGTTTAGAGATTAGAGTGATTGTGTAAGGTTTGTACTTTAATATTGAATTTCTGTTGGAATATCTATGTATTTGTAATTTAATTGTTACGTTCCATCTCAACCGAGTCTTCAAGCTATTCTAGAATCATCCTATCCTCCCTAATCTCTTCCTCTCTCATCCTATCCGTCCTCTACAGGAATATGCCATGGCATCAATTTTACTGACCTAACGATTCATAGACCTTAAGGGTGTCAGCATCGATTATATCGACCTGATTTCCCAGTAGGCATCCAACATTCATCATCACACGTCTAGGAGAGCGTGACTCCCACAGTCTTCCCATGACTCCAAGTTTTGAAGGATAAACGATGGGCAATACCTCCACCCCTCCTAGTAGCACCAGGGTTAACACCCTATCATGGAATCTCATGGAGTCTCAACTATTATTGGAATTCTGTCATCACGTGATTGATTTGGTAACGATGTGTTCTGCAAGGTAAACACTTGTACACAATCTGCAATGTAAATACTTGTACACACATTATAACATATGCATCCATATATTCAATACAATTTCTCTCTAGATAACAACTCCTGTATAGTTCATACATGTTGCCATCTATGATACAATGTATTTAGCCATTTTCAGTCTATATATTAATAAGTTTAGCTTTCATATTTAAAATGTATTTACTCTTCTATTTCTATTCCTTCAATCACATTGGGATGTAGAAATGGAACGAATTGATAGATAATCTTATTTATAACATAATCTACGATCTAAATTTCATATTCCCGCAATGTTAATTTAAATAACATATTTCATATTGGTATCCATGTACTAGTAAAGTTAAGCAAATAACATATATCATGTATCGATAGAGTTAAGTAACATCATATCTTTATGGGTATCCATGTACCAGCAAAGTAAAACTCATTTTTACGTAATATTTCAAAAATAGGATCTCAAGTATCAAAGTAGAGTAGTCATATACAAATAAGATTTCCGGTTTCTCAAAATTTAGCATAAGTTGGGGTATTTTTGACATATGGCCTCAGCATCTTCCCAGGTCGCCGATCCAGGACTATATTTGTCCCACTGGACTTTAACTTGGTCTATCAGTCGATTCCTGAGCTGTCGAACCCTACGTTCCAGTATATGTAATGGTTCGACCGTAATGGTTCCCTTGTCCGATACCTGCAGTTCCTTCCATTGAAGATTATGAGATTTGTCAGCAATATAGTGTCGTAAGGTAGATACATGAAATACATTATGAATTTTGTGCAAGTGGGGTGGCAGTGCAAGACGATAGGCAACAGGTCCAACTTTTTCCAAGACTTCGAACGACCCAATAAATCAGAGTCATAATTTTGTCACTTTTCCAAACCATATGGTGCTCTTATTTGGCCTGATGCGAATGAAAACCTGATTTCCTACTTCATAGTTTCTATCTATCCTGTGAGCATCAACATAACTTTTTTGTCTATCCCGCGCCTCTTTCAATCACTGCCTAATCTGCTTTACTTGTTTCTCCATCTCTTGGATCAATTCTGGCCCGACTATTACCCAGTCTTCTAACCTGTCCCAACTCAACGGTGTTCTGCAGGGTCTTCCATATAATGCTTCAAATGGTGACATCCTGATTGAACTGTGATAATTATTGTTTTATGCAAATTCAACTAAGGGTAAGTATTTTTCCTAGCGTGATTGTTGGTCCATAACATACATTTTTAGCACATCTTCTAGTACTTGATTTACCCTTTTTGTTTGCTCGTTAGTCTCAAGATGATAAGTTGTACTTAAATTTAACTGAGTTCCTAAGGCTAATTGCATACAAGTTCGGAATCTTGACGTGAATCGAGAGTCTATCTGATATGATTTTCTTAGGTACTTCACGAAATCTAATAATTTCATTTATTAATACCCAAGCTACATCAGCAACTTCGTAAGTATCTTTTATAGGGATAAAATGGGCGCTTTTTGTTAATTTATCTACCACAACCAAAATGGCATTATGCTTTTGTTGTGTAAGGGGCAACCTAATGATAAAATCCATAGAAATTATTTCCCACTTGGTCATAGGAATATCGTGAGGTTATAGGAGACCTGCTGGGTGACAATGGTCAGCCTTTACTCGCTGACATTCAAGACACTTAGCGACAAATTGGACAATGTCGTTTTTCATGTCTGTTCAGAAGAAAAGTTTCTTTGTGTCGGCATACATTTTCTTTACACCAAGATGTGCACAATACACTGCCCTGTGTGCTTCTTTCAGGATAGTGTTTCAAGGATCTCCACTATCTGAGATATATATCCTTCCATGAAATCGTAAAATTCCGTCTTCTTCCAAATCATATCCTTCAAACTTAGGTTCCTTTGAATGGTTGCTATCAAACCCCGACCTTACTTTTAAGTACCAACTATCTCTTACGAGATGCTTTAGTACTTGATTTCTTAAGTCCACCTTGATAGGTATGAGGAAAAATATTCGAGGTCTTCTACTTAAAGCATCTGCTACTATATTTTTTTTCCCTTTTATATATGAAATCTCAAAATCATATTCACTTAAGAATTCACTCCATCGTCTTTGTCTAACATTCAAGTCTCTCTGGGTGAACAAATATTGTAAACTTTGGTGGTCACTTTTAAGCATAAAGTTTCTCCCTACCAAGTAATGTCTTCATATCTTTAAAGCTAGAACCACTGCTGCTAACTCTAAGTCATGCGTAGCATAAAGTTCTTCATGAAGCTTTAATTTTCTTGCAGCATATGCTATTACGCCTTTTTCCTGCATTAATACTGCACCTAACCCCTGTTTAAATGCATCGGTACACAGTGAAATCTTTGTCCATATCAGGGACTCACAAAATTGGTGCACTAGTCAATAATCTTTTAAGTTCGGAAAATGCTTTATCACATTCTTCAGTGCATTCATACCTAACACCTTTGTGCTAGAGGGTTGTGATCGGCTTTGCAATTTTGGAGAATCCTTCTACAAATCTTCGATAGTAACTCGCTAAACCCATAAAACTACATACTTCATGTGCATTCTTAGGTATCGATCACTCTCTGATTGCATTTACCTTTTCAGGATCTATAGAGATCCCTTCACCAGATATGATATGACCTAAGTAATGAATTTCTTTTTGAAAGAAAGAACATTTGGATAATTTTGCATATAACTGGTGTTCCCTGAGGCAAGATAATACTATTCGAAGATGCTTTTCATGTTCTTTCTCATTCTTAGAGTAAATGAGAATATCATCCAGGAAGACTTGCACAAATTGATCGAGATCACTGCGGAGAATGCTATTTATAAGGTTCATGAATACTGTAGGTGCATTGGTCAACCCAAATGGTACCTCAATGAATTCATAATGCCCGAAACGAGTTCGGAATGCAGTCTTAGAAACATCACTTTCTTTAATCCTTAACTAATGATAACTTGATTGCAAATCGATCTTTGAAAGCACTGCAGCTCCTTTCATTTGGTCAAAAAGGTCGTCAATGCGAGGCATTGGATACCTATTATTTACAGTAGCGCGATTTAAATCTCGATAGTCCACACAGTTGTAATGAACCATCTTTCTTCTTGACAAAGATTACAGGAGCACCCTAAGGTGAAATACTGGGTCGAATGTGCCCTATATCTAGTAGTTCTTTCAACTGCATTTGTAATTCTTGAAGTTTAGGAGCTGTCATTCTGTAAGGTGTTTTAGATATTGGTTCCGTACTAGGTTTCAATTCTATTGTGAGTTCTAGCTCTCTTTTAGGAGGTAGTCTTGGTAATTCTTTTGAAAAAACATTCGAAAATTTTGACAGAATCGGATGCTATTCTAAGGATGATCTTTTATCCTTGCTTACTTCTTGAACTGCATATACCTGACAACCTTTTCTTCAGCAACATTTCATTTGCATTACTGAGATGAAGCGTAAGAATATTTTTCTCTTAACACCTTGGATTTGGATTGTCTCTCCCTCATCATTCATACAAAGTTTTGTTTTCCCGAAACAGTCTACCCATGCTTGATGAGATTCTAACCAATCCATTCCTATCACAAGGTCATAAGTTCCTAGGGCCGTGATATATACTTCTAATTTAGTCGAACAGACTCCTAGATCAACTTTGCAACCCTCAACACTTAATTCTACAGCTTGAAGTTCTCTTGAAGCCATTTCTACCTGTCTGAAATCGTTTTGTTTGCAAGCTGCCAACCCACATTTATTTAATGTATATGATGAAATAAATTTATCAGTAGCACTAGTGTCAAATAAAATTTCGAGTTTTTTTTTTTTTTTTTTTCCCCCGTTGATTGTACTTGAAGATTCCACTACGGTGGAATGATGTGCTGCTTGGTTATTGTTGATGACAGCATGGATTCTGTGATTACCTTGGATATTTGATGATGGTTCTTTTCCTGCTCTCTGCGAGATCTCTGGACAATCACGCTGAAATTCCACATCCCCAACAATTAATCTAGGAGGGCCTCCTTGATTCAGATTGTGAATTTTTAGACAAGGAGCTCTGTCCTCTTGTGCCACTTTCTCTCCCATTTTTTCCCTTATTAACAGTCCCTCGAGATTTTCAAGGGTTGGTGTTTGATGATTCTGCAACCAAAGTATTAACGGTCATGGGAGCTCCTGCTCCTACTCCTTCTCTTGGGGTAAACCTGTTATCATAAGGAGGTAGTCTTGAGCTACTTCCTCTGAAGAAATTTCAGGGAGTCTTTCTTATAAATCCCAGATGTGAGGGTTTCATTGGCCTGAAATCCCTTTTAATCCCTAGATGCTCTTCTGTATAGCGTGCACATTCAACTGTCTCTGCTACTGATAATGGCTTCCACATTCTAACCATGGCCCTGATTCGAGGATTTAATCCGTATATGAAACGCTCGGTTTGGCGTTCATCTGTATCTAGATAAGGGATATATTTTACAAGCTCCATAAACCTTATTTCGTAATATCCCCTTTCAGGGATATTTCTAAAACACAAGAAAAATCCAACAAGAGATGCATTGGGAGGGCATTTACCAGATATTTCACCTCTGAAAAGAGGGTGAGACCTGGAGGCTATCTGGCCCTTTCCAGACTCTAACTAAGAGTATGGGGAAAAACACACCAAGTGATATAGTAACTGGAATGCTCGAGGAGAAAAATAACAGTAGTGCAAACATACAATAGCATATATATAGAACATGTAACAGATACTCAAGAAATGCAAAGAGAAAGTTGAGCCATTTTATTATGCTGAGAAATATAAGTGAGTACAATAGATGATCAAAGTGATGGCACCTAGACTTGCACAAGGCAAGTGAAGAAATACTCTCAGAATGCTGATGGAATGGTTGCTATCTGATCTGCGTCCTAGCTGCTGGAAAACTGCCGTGTAGCTGCTACTGCTGGAACAACATGAGTATCTGGGGCTGCTACTGCTGGAACAACATGAGTATCTGGGGCTGCTCCCCTACTCGGAATAAACTGAAACTCTGGAATTAGCGTCTACTCACCAAACCCAGAAAAGCCCAGAAAGCATTTCTAAAATGACCGACCCTCGAAAATCACCCCCTTGAGGATCTACGCTGAGGCTGAATGGAAATCACCAAAATACGGCCACAAACTCAAGCAAAATCCTCCAATAGACAAGGGCTGGCCCCTTGCTCAACCTCCAAGCTCAAATCCTCCGAAAGAAACCCGCTCCGGAGCTCCCAAGAAATGGACTGCGTCCTCCCTCTTTGCACTGCGCAGTCTATGAATGCACTGCTCCTCTACGAAAGCCAAACACCAATCCTCCTGCAAAATATTGATGGAACAACCTCACCCGAGCAGGCACTCGAAGTCCCCCGGGGCTAAGGGTGAGATCTCCGAACGGAGACACTCGATGCACTAAACAATGTTGCAGACTAGATAAACAACCAGCGTGCTCAAGAAGTCGAAATGACTAGCTCAATATCATAAACATCGAATGAGGAAATGAGGAGGCTCTCCTCCTTTTTATAACAATGAGCCTCTCTCAACCCTAGGCCCCACCATCTCCTACGTAGCCTCCATTTGGCCCACGTTGCCAACTAAACTGCGCAGTCATGGCCCACGTGGTCTAAGTGGGTCCCCCTCTACGTGGTCAGTTGGCCCCCCTTGGCCCACTTAAGTCACAACGTTGATCTACTAGGGAGTGCACTTTATTTTAGTGAGTTATATTCTCTTTTCACCCACTTTATTTTTATTTTAACTTTATAAAGGCAAAATTAATCAAAATTAATATTTCCAATTAGCTGCTGCTAATTGGGAATATTACATATCTCGTATTCTTTCACGGTCTTACTACCCTGGATTAGTGTATGGAAGGCTCTAGCTTGCTGCTCTTGAAAGAAAGGTGGTAAGTATTTTGCACGGAATTTTTCCTCAAACAACCCACAAGGAACATTGTCTGATGTGAGATGCAGTTGTTTTTTTAGATTTTCCCATCAAATCAAAGCACTTCCTCTGAGCTGAAATATTGCGATCTTCGCTTTAGATGTAGAAGAATATTCTCTTAGAGCGAAGCATCTTATCATTCCTTCTAACTACGCTTCGACATGTTCTCTTGTTCGTCCTCCTAAGAATTCCGTCTAATCTTTTGCAGTTCCCTAGAAATATCTTCCTTGGGTGGCTTATAATCACGATCTTTACAATTTTCTGCATGTCCTTCCTCAAGGCGAGGTCATTTTTCTTCGATATTGGCCAGTTGTGACCCATTTAGTGTCTCCAGAATGGCTTCTAATGAGCGCATTACGGTAGTTAGATCAGGGGCTAGAGCAACTGGTGCTGACGACAATCCAGATGGTGGCGATGGCGATGACGTTGGTGGTGGCGTTAGAGATGATGATGCATCTCAATGGCGTTGCTGCCTTTGATACGTTCTTACCGTCGTGGCTTTTCCTGTATACATAATAAGATTTATGAGAATCGGATAAATTTTAGATTAACTAAATATAATTTTCGTAAAATTGAGTTCACATACGGGTATAATGCTTTTGCTATTATTACCTGCAGGTAGGTTTTACTGATACTAAGGTCAAGGAGGGTGGCAACGCGACCTCCTTGTTCTAATGCAGAATGTTCTATTCGATATGTAATAATACTTATCAAAATGCATAGGTCTGTATTGGTTTTCACGGGTCTCCAATCTATATCTATATATTTAATAATTATCTTAATTTCTAACCCCTATATATACTTAATACCAATTTAATAATTTTCCAAATAACTATAAACTTTCTTAATATTAATTATATTTAAATAACTTAAAACTTGAGTCTTAATTATTGGTTTAAAGCCATAAATTAATATATTACCCCTGAAATAAAAATAAAAATATAAAAATTTAATTTATATGTAAATACTTAACATCACTTGTAAAGTGGATATTTAAGTTTGCCGATTGACAATGAATCACCGTACTCTAATACTCATAATGAAAGGATTGAGGTACACAATTTAGAAACAATTTAGCTGGATCTTTGGTCTGTTGAACAACTCAGGAATTGGTTTTTAGCAAAATGCTCCTTTTGAAAGTAATTGTATGGAAGAATATTTGCAAATATAAATGGAACATGACAATTCTATTTGCTATATTAAAATACTTGGAATACTCATGGTACAAAACACATATTTATTATTTATTTATTTATTTATTATTATTATTTTTTTTTAATGAAACATTCTGTAAAATATAACTTTTCATCATTCTTAGTATCTAATATTATATATATATTAAATTAAATATATGTGATTATCTAATTTTATTTCTAACTCTTAATCCGACAATTTTTAATCATATATATTTTATATAATTAAAACATTTATATTTAATATATAAATATATTAAGGACAAATCTAAATATTTTCAACATTATGAGAATAGCGATATTTTCTTCAAAAGGAGAAAAATGCATTCTATAAGACGTGTTACCCAAGCATAACATATCAGAAGAGAACAGAAATTTCCAGAGGTTTCTTATTTATATATATATATATATATATATGAAGCTTTACGCAGATATATATATATATATATATATATATATATAAACCGGAAAGGTCTCTGCGTAAAGCTCCCACGAAGAGTTTAAACTCTTAACAATGCTAAATTTTCCAAATTGATGTCACTAACTGATATATCATATATATATTTTCAGGATGCTGGTTTATTTTTTTTTATCATTTGTGGTGACAGCAGTATGATTTCTTGCCCCAACGGTTGCTGCTTTTACAGGTGGACGTTACGACAATGTGTGAGGTGCGATGGTGGATCCCTTCAAAGGCCTTGATGCAGCAAAACTGCAATTTTTTTCAATTATTAGATCTGTGTGGGTCATGGGCCGTGTTTGGTTGAAATAATTCATTTTATAGAAAAAAATATTTATGAAACACTCTCAAATGCACCCAGATATCATATTCGAACTCCTTGCCGAAACAGAGCCGGAAATAAACTCCATGCTACCGGAATCGAATTCCCTTCATCTTCTACTCAACAGTATGAATGCAAAGACCGTGAGACAGAAGAGCAGAATTATGAACTAGAACATAACAATATACCCACAGCAGCCATGAACTCGGCAATAGGTCCCTATCAAGCATGCGATAGAAACCAGCATGAGGAAACTCCGATAACAATCACCAGTTTTTCAAGAAACTTCTCTCAGTCTGTGCTTGCTCGTTTGACCAACCATATTCTGCTCCCTAAATCGGAATCGACAGCACAAACGGAATGGATTTAGGATTTCGATTACATCGTTGTTGAAAAGAACCATTTTTTTTAGAACAAATCTGAACTCCATCTCAGACTTTTAAAATTTATTCCATTAACTGCGTAAACCCTGGACTTGGTCCTATAGAGTTCCAAATCTCCATGAAATAGAATAATTGTATCTATTCCAGCAATCAACTGAATGATTTCATTCTTGAATGGTTGCATCTACCAGTCATATTCCAGAATTCAAATAACTCAGAAATGAACATTAAACATAAACACAAGAAGTTGCCATGCAAAACTATTTAATGTTCATTCACACTGGAACACATCAACTCGATCATACACAGAAATTATCAACATTGAAATGCATATTCTATTTCTAACAATTCACGAAATTACATAATCACATATGGCGCCATGGTTGAGCCAATTCTCACACAATTGGCCACCCCCCTCTCATTACTCTGCAATCATATATTTATATAAAAACACAATAACGATAATATAAATATAGGATTCGATTTATCCTAAATCACTAATAATTCTGCTCAGAATTTGCTAACTAATTGCTAAGATTACTAAAAAATTGATGACTGAGCAGATTTCTTTCATTACATGGCGGATTTTGAAACAAATCGTATCTTTTGGATGCATTAATTTTACCTGTGAGGAAACAATTTTATCATTTTAGCTAAATTTCATGGAAATTAGCCCCTTTTCAAATGGTTGTCCACGACTCTCATTCCCACAACTTTAAATATAATTTTTGATTAATAGTGGGTTGATGCTTCTGCATCAGACTCTTGAGGAACAAAAATTTTATGACTTCCTGGGCATATGTCTTCTTCATCTCTTAGCAATTCTACCTACATCCTTTGTGGAATTGCCCTTTGTGATCTTCTGTAACAACATTCTTGAGCAATTATACCCACATCCTCTGTGGAATTGCTCTTTGTGAGCTGCAACAAAACCTCTGCAATAACAAGTCCTTCTTGCTACCAGATACCTCACTAAGCTTCTCTCCTGAGCTTAGTCTTTCGGCATCTCTCTAGTTCTCTCCTCTGGAACCATTAAGCACTCCTGCTCTAGGCTGCTGCAATCTTCTCACCTTCCTCTGCTGCTACCTTCACCAAAATATAAAAACCACAAGCTTTACAAATCTTTAAAATAACTGTACCTCTTCTTCCTCCGCACACAAACTCTTTCTCGCAGGAAATCTTTTCCCGCTCTGATACCACTTTCATGCAGCAAAACTGCAATTTTTTTCAATTCTTAGATCTGTGGGTTATGGGCCCACATTTGGTTGAAATAATTCATTTTACGGAATTTTTATTTTATGAAACACCCTCAAATGCACCCAGATATCATATTCGAACTCCTTGCCGAAACAGAGCCGGAAATAAACTCCATGCTATTGGAATCGAATTGCCTTCATCTTCTACTCAACCGTATGAATGCAAAGACCGTGAGACAAAAGAGCAGAATTATGAACCAGAACATGCCCAACAATATACCCACAACAACCATGAACTTGACAATAGGTCCTTCTCAAACATGCGATGGAGACCAGCATGAGGAAACTCCGATAACAATCACCAGTTTTTCAAGAAACTTCTCTCAGTCTGTGCTTGCTCGTTTGACCAGCCATATTCCGCTCCCTAAATTGGAATCGACAACACAAACGGAATGGATTTAGGATTCCGGTTATGTTGTTGCTGAAAATAACCATTTTTTTTAGAACAAATCTGAACTCCATCTCAGACGTTTAAAATTTATTCCATTAACTGCGTAAACCCTAGACTTGGTCCTATACAGTTCCAAATCTCCATGAAATAGAATAATTGTATCTATTCTAGCAATCAACTGAATGATTCCATTCTTGAATGGTTGCATCTACCCGTCATATTCCAGAATTCAAATAACTCAGAAATGAACGGTAAACATAAACACAACAAGTCGCCATGCAACTATTTAATGCTCACTCACACTGGAACATATCAACTTGATCATACACAGAAATTATCAACATCGAAATGCATATTCTATTTCTAACAATTCACGAAATTACATAATCACATATGGCGCCATGGTTGGGCCAATTCTCACACAATTGGCCACCCCCCTCTCATTATGCTACAACCAAATATTTATATAAAAACACAATAACGATAATATAAATATAGGATTCGATTTATCCTAAATCACTAATAACTCTCCTCAGAATTTGCTAACTAATTGCTAAGATTACTCAAATATTGATGACCGAGCAGATTTCTTTCATTACATGGCGGATTTTGAAACAAATTGTATCTTCTGGATGCATTAATTTTACGTGTGAGGAAACAATTTTATCATTTTAGCTAAATTTCATGGAAATTAGCCCCTTTTCAAATGGTTGTCCACGTCTCTAATTCCCGCAACTTTAAATATAATTTTTGATTAATAGTGGGTTGATGCTCCTGCATCAGGCCTGGACTATGTATTTATGTTGTTATTTCGACATTTAGCAGCATGTGGGATTCTAGATTACCAATATGCAAACAGGTCGTGCGACCAAGTGCATTTCCGTTGTTGATGCAACTTGTATAGAAAAACACATCACCGCTGGCTCTCCTTCCAACTCCCTATGCTTTGCTTTCGTGTAGCCGTCTTTACCAATCAATGATGCGTGTAGTCGACTCTACTTGCAACATTGGCATTGAAGATTTATTAATTTTGACATTTTTTAGAAAACATGTCTCTTTCAAACTTCTGCCATTTTTAATTTTCCAATAGTTTGACTAACTATGATAAACCTTAATGCATCGGTTCTTAAATGTTGATAATTTTAATATTTAATTACAAAACATATTAAAGGTAGTAAATCCTATTACATATATGTCTTCTTAAAAGAAAGCGAATTAATGGGTTAATGTGCGTGGGTGGGCTCAGCTATATAGTTAACACTGTGTCTGTGGGAAATAAAATTATGAGACATCAAGGTAGTTCTGTGGTGGTTCAATGAGACGTTAGTCAATTTAATTTTAAATCCTTTATCATTGACATCACTTCCTTTTGAAATTATTCCAATTCTACTATAGATTAACATGCTGCGGAGATAAAGGCTAGACAGTAATGTATTTATCTTTCGAATTTCCAGGATGGATACTCGACATATGCCAAGAGACCGAGCAAGGAGTTTCTGGTACCCGGTACTCTGTCATGCTGTCACAACGAGTATCGCTCAAATCAGTGGAGAAGTCCTTTGGAGACGCTGATAAGTCTGGGAATGGAACCCTCGTCTATGGGATGTCTGACACTAACTTACCCAGACGGATCAAAATTAAAAGAGGCATCCTGAATTTTAAAATTTTATTGAGGTTTTATATATATATAAAATTATGACGATATGAGGTCTGCATTTAAGTGCATGGTGGAATGTTGGGGAACCCACTTGCCATTACAACTCTAATTCCTTGTATTCTTTAATTTGCAAAATGAGCCAAAGGTCCGAGAGTTTGGAACAGGCTCTGATACCATGTGTAGTACCCCGAACCGAGACGTTTAACTAGAATTTTCCTACTTGCAGATTGAAGCATAAATCAAAATTGAATTGAGACAGACAACAAATTTAACTCACATAAATAACAAATTTACTCAGAAGAATACTTGGGACGAATTTGGTGATGTGTTGGGTTGTGGCTCTTCCCGTGGGTGCAGCAGATGTGTTATCAAATCAATCTTTTCCTTCCAGCCAATCTAGGATTTTCCAGAGCAATCCTAGATCCATAAGATATCTTTTCTGCCCCCGTGCCCAGAATTCCAAAAACAATGAAGACTCGTTTCAGAACAAATTCACACAACTCACTCTTTCCTCAGTCAATAGTTTTCTTCTGTGTGCAGAAACCAACAAAGAAAAACCTCCTCTCCTCATTCGTATTTCTCCCTTTTTATCACTTTGAATCACCGCCTTCCTTGTCTCTTTCTCAGTTTTGGAGCCTTCTATCCATCGAACCATATCCCTCCCACCCAGATACGATTCAGTCATTTATGTAGATATTATAGAGTCATTTATGTAGATATTACTAAGTCATTTATGGAGATATTATAGAGTCATTTATGTAGATATTATTAAGTCATTTATGTAGATATTATTTTGTTTAATTACTTTAAGATTAGCTTTGTTATACTTTGTTTTTAAATTACTTAAATTAACTTTATTATATTTTGTTTTTATTTAATTAAATTAACTTTATAATTTTAATCAAATTATATTATTACTTTATTTATTCACTTAAATATAATTTGTACTTAATTATATATTTTTTGATCAATGCTTTACCATGCATACGTATATAAGAGTGGTATACGTGTTAAGTACCTAGCTTGATATTTCATTATATCTCGGCGAGATAGAAATGCACTATGATATTCAATTCGTTACCCTAACTCTGATATGACCTTGATATTTATTAAAGGTCTCACTCGACATATTTATTATATTAAGGTAGTTAAGGATCTATTTTCATAATTGACTTATTAACCTACTTAGCTATTCTCAATACTAGCAGGTATGTATACTAGTGCGGTGTATGCGATGTATGCATATGTAGCTACCATATGCATACGTCGTATACATGCTAATACCCTTTTGCTTATAAATCGAAATGGGTCATTACATGCCTGGTCAAAGAGAAGTGGAAATAAGCCATGATGTCACTTTCCATGAAGACTCTGCCCTTGGGAAAGCTAGAGATCTCCCTATCTCAAGGAAGGATAATGATGATGTTGTAGGAAAGCAGGATGAATCTCTCCGACAAATGAACTGATGCTTGATTTTGAAGGCCCGATGGATCCCGTTGATCCACCTCCTAGTGATCTCTCTACCTCAAGGAAAGGACCTTTGTGGCTCAAAGACACTTTGGAAGATGTTGAAAGACATATTGCTCCGAGAGGGACATTTCGTGAAAGTAAGAAGCCGAACAAAAAAAGGTATCAAGGGTACTTAGCTGCTATGCGTACTATTGTTCAATCTGAGCCACGTATGTTCGAAGAGGCCGTGAAACACCGAGTATGGAAGGGTGCGATGAATGAGGAGAAGGAATCAATCATGAAGAATGATGCCTGGGATGTGGTTCCTAGACCCAAGGACAAGTCTATGGTCACTTCTAAATGACTTTACAAAATCAAACATGGAGCTGATGGGAGTGTTGAAAAATACAAGGTCAAGTTTGTTGCTCGAGGCTTCTCTCAAAAGGAAGGAATGGACTATGATGAGATATTTGCACCGGTTTCCTGATACACTACTATCCGATCTATTATTGCTCTCTTTGCCTCTCAAGGATGGATCCTACACCAAATCGACGTTAAAACTTTTTTCTTGCATGGCTCGCTTAAGGAGGAAGTCTATGTAGAACACTCTGAGGGGTTCGAAGTACACGATCGAAGGACACACGTATGCAGGTTGAAGAAATCCCTCTATGGGTTGAAACAAGCTCCTAGGGCTTGGTATGAGAGGATTGATAGCTATCTTATGAAGCTGAGATTTACAAGGAGCGAAGCTGACCCTAACCTATATTTCAAGATTAAAAAGGACAGGCCTCTCATTCTAGTCCTTTATGTGGATGATCTCTTTCTGACAAGTGCAAACCCTCTCATTTATGAATGCAAGAGGGAGTCGGCTTCCGAGTTCGAGATGAAGGACTTAGGTTTGATGCACTACTTCCTAGGACTGGAGGTTTGGCAAAAGCCAGGTAAGATTTTCCTTTCTCAAGGAAAATGCACTGTGAAGCTGCTCGAGAGATGTGGGATGGTGGATTGCAAATCTGTGTCTACGCCGATGGAACTCAACTTCAAGAAGCTATGTGGAAGTGCTGCTGGGCTCGAATTGGAAAATCCTTACGAGCATCGACAACTTGTGGGTGCCTTGATGTGCTTGGTAAACTCTCGTCCGGACATATGCTTTGCTGTGAATACATTGAGTCAATTTATGGTCGAGCCTCATCACATACATTGGATTGCTACTAAGAATCTCTTAAGATATCTCTGTGGAAAAATCAACTATGATTTGACATAAACTACCGGGAATTTGAGGCTACATGGATATACTAATGCTGACTGGGCTGGCAGTGTGGTGGATTGTAAAAGTACGTGTGGATGTTGCTTCTCATTGGGCTTTGCTTCAATATCTTGGATGAGCAGGAAGCAGAAATCGGTTGCTTTAAGCGCCGCCGAGGCCGAATACATTACTCTTAGTATGGCCTGTTGTGAAGTTGTTTGGTTGAGGAAGCTCTTTAGTGAGCTATTTGAGCATGTGCTGGATACCACCGTGATCTGCCGTGACAACCAAAGTGGGATTCGCCTTTTAGAGAATCTCGTGTTCCACGACTGCTCCAAGCACATTGATATCAGGTACCACTTTATTCGGAATATGGTACAACGGGGAGCAATAAGGCTCCAATACATCAAGACTGATGAACAGGTTGCAAACATCCTCATGAAGCCCTTAGGGAAGGTCAAATTCTTAGCCTTCCAAGAGAGACTTGGAGTTGTGGAAAGACCCTCCTATGAGGGTTCCGCTTGAGTTGGACACTAGCTCTGGGAGCTCTTGGGGGCTTGGGGTACTTCTTGGAGCTATGAGCGACCATAGGGTGAGTGGTTCACCTTACCCTATTGGTGCGCTATGTACAGGGTGAGTGGTTCACCTTCCCCTGTGATACCCCATGATGGTTGACATGTGTGTAGGGTGAGTGGTTCACCTTACCCTACGTATGATGACACATGTGTGTAGGTGAGTGGTTCACATTCCCTTACGATTGACATATGCATAGGATGAGTGGTTCACATTCTCCTATGGCATATGAGCAGGATGAGTGGTTCGCATTCTCCTGCTGATGCTCCAGTATACATCCTATCCATGTAGTCCGAGACTCATGGGAAGTACCTCTAATTTGGCCAATAAGTTGGGAAAAGTGGATAGGGACCATAGCACTACCGATCGACGCATCATGTACTGCCGTACTCCCTATGTCTAGGATGCATGGTGTTCAGTAACTTGATCTGGGATCAATTGAGGTTCTATCTCTGGACTGACTTACTCTCGATCAATTCTTCTTCATTATTACATCATGGTTCAGTAGAGTAGAGATGAGATGACAGAGATGGTACATGACAATAAGATGGCATGATGATCGATGATGGATTGGCAGGTGGAATTCTCCCTAGTTTAGAGGGAGTGTTAAAATTGGCAACTAGGGCCAAATTCCACCTTGGGACAACTCATTTGATGGAGATGATGATTGCATTAAATTCCTCTTTTCGAGAGGACCAAAATTGATATAAAAATCATCCAATTTGGACAAGCAGAAGTGTGATTTTTAATTTATGCCCACACATGTGCAAATTGTTTATGCTGGCCTAAGCAACATGTAGGCTCAAGAGGTCCAATGGATGTGTCTCTTCACCCACAATGAATTGTATAAATATGAGTGAGCTCTCACCTCATTTGGCATCTTCATCACTCACACATTCTCTCTCCTTCTCTCATTGGTTCGTACTACATTGGGCATTCTTCTCTCTCACACGTGTGGATAAAGGAGGACAAAATTTTAGACCGAATTACAGGGACAAAATTTTAGACCGAATTACAGGGACGAGAATCCGCTGTTTGACCAATGTTGATCATGACCTTCCAGGCATCATTTGACTTCGATTTTTTGGGGTTATTTATGTCTCAACAATTCACATATTTTGGCATAGAAACCAAAGCATTTTGTCCACTTTGACTGTAGACCAAAATTACAGGTTGACCACAGGGTTGATCGCAGGTTGGCCAAGTTCGACCACAAATTCTGTGACTGTTTTGGGCTGAATTTGACCGCTGTTGTGTTGGAAAGTGTAACTAGGATCGATCTTCATAATGACTATGTAATTATGAATGAAGAAAACAAAAATAATAAAATGTATTTTGTAAAGCTTGATTCATGGGTTTCATGAGCAAGTAGTTTTTATTATAGGTCAAAGACTTCTTCTTGATGTCTTTAGGGGTTTGTCATCTTGTCATAACTATATAATTTAGAGTCATGTATATGAAGTGGTGTTACACTTGTAAAAACAACTTATTGTATCTTTAGGGGTTTGTCATCTTGTCATAACTATATAAGTATCTTTATGACTTCATATGAATCTATTAAAATGTATTTTTGCAAAGAAAGCAATAAACTGGTTAGGGTTTCAAACTTTCTCGCATGGAAGAAAAGGGCAATGAAGTCATACATGAAGGGAGACATAAGAGCCTAGAGGATTCTTATAGAATCCATAAAGGACTCTCTTATCACCTATGTATCAAAACTAAAATCTTCAAAAGAAATATATGACAAAATTGGTGGAGCTACTCTCGATGAGTACTGCAGGAGAAGTAATATCTCTGAGATAAGAACTATACAGGTTGAAAAGCCTTGGCTTCAAAAGCCTAAATTTTGTCTCTTGTGTTTTGATAATTGACTTGATGAAAGGCATAATAAACTAATGAAGATAAGATCTACGTAATAAAACCATAACAAGTTCACAAGTAATTATCAAGAGGAGAAATTTGAATCAAACACTTCCCTATCAAATTCTCAACATGCTGGAGCTCGATTATGACTGGGGAAGATCGAGCTGTTTTGAGGATAATTTATTGTTGTTTTGACTAGCGTTGACTTTCTAGTTAGGGCTGAAGTTTGACTACAGAGATTGATAGGGCTGTTTTGACTTTGAATTGGGAAAGTCAATTTGATTATTGTACTCTCTCTTTGCTGAACATTTTGATATAATAATAATAAGAATTGATCAAAGGGTTTTCCCCACATTGGGGTTTTTCCCTAACATCCAACAAACCTGGTGTCCTCTTGTCTTGGCTTGTCTTCTGCATTTTGTTTCATGTTCTATCTACTTTTACTGCCAATGTGATTAATGGTTAATGTGATTGTTACTGGAAATCGAAATTGGAAATTGGTATTGGGCTTCTTAAGGAACATTGAAGTAATTGTGCTAAGCATAGAACATACCATTGTTAACTAAAATTAACAATAGGCAATGGTGTATGTGCACACTGACCTTCGTCTTATTTATAGGTAAAGGGAGAAGTGGTTGAAGGGAAAGACAAAGATGTGGAATATGTTTCTTGATGATATGGGTTTGGATAGTAGTGTTGAATTGACATTGGCCAACTTGGATCTAAATGAACTGGTGCTAGAGCCGATCACTTTTGATGATGATGATCCTCTTGAGGGGTCATCCTCCACACTAAAAAAACAAAGATTGGGTTGGATATAGAGCAGGATGGAGGAGAGAGTAGTGGCAGTGATGTTGATTTTGATGATGATGACATGGAGGAGGACGGTTGATAGTCATGCCTCATGGAGTCATGAGCTATACGATTCTTTCATCTACGGTTCCAGTATCTACCCTATTTTGTTTATGCTATTGATATTCCCACTTATAGTAGCAATGACTCTATCTATGTAATACATTTTGATTTTGATAACCTAATGAGAAAACTGCAGTTTACAGTTCTAATTTCTTGTGTGTTTGTCATTTTATCATCATTGATGTAGTACTTGTAGTATGATTGAATCAATGTTGAAAAAATCAGATCGGCAAAAAATTGGCGAAAAAATTGACAAACATAAAAAATACATAATGTATTCATTTTTAAACTTTTTTTAAACATATAAAAAAGCAACAACACACACACACACACACACACACACACATATATATATTGGCTGCGAAACCAAATATTATACATCATAGTTGATACTAAATCCTGAAGTTTAATAGTTGCCCAATAAAGGACCAAAAAATAGAAAACCAATACAAATTGACATGACACATATAAATGCATCTCATCATAATGAGGTAGATATACAATGACAACAAAAACAAAACTAGCTACTAGCTAATGCTCTCTCCCCCTTTTACGGGGAAAGATGATGGGTTATTTCCCAAGCTTGCCCCTAATAACAGAAGGCCCTAGCATTGCAACAAGTGTCTGATGGTGACTGGTGGGTGTAGAACTAGGCTAATCAGTCTCTCTAAATGGTGGTGCTAATACTACCACATCCTCCTCTCAGTCCTCCTCCTCCTCTTGCTCCTCCTGCTGTTCTGCTTGTCCCTCCTCTAACCATCCAGGTGCCTCCTATTGGATAGGCTCCTCAGACTCCACCATCCACTTAGACAATACATCAATATTGTCTAAGGAAATGCCATCCACATTCAGTATTTTGTTGGTTTGTATCATCCGTAGTTGGAGGTTGTAATGGACATACACCAAGTTAGTGAGACATGAGAATTCCAACCTGTAAGAGGGTCATAAAAAAATATAATGATTCTCAAGGGTCATAGTATATCATAGGGTCAGAAATACAATAAATGTAATTGCTCTGTTCAAGTTTGAAGTTCTAAGTTGTTGCATTTCTTTGAGTATATTTTTTCAAATACACTCCAATTGTGCTCACATCTCGAAGCACTATAGGTTTGATTGAAGATTTTGTTGCAAATTTTTGTAAATTAGGTTCCCTCGCACCATAGTTTCGCCACCAAACATCTATAAAAAATAAGGAAGAAATCGAACTAAACTATAAAAAATAAGGAAGAAATCGAACTAAATTACATTTCATTGTTATGGAAAATATAAAATAAAGAAAACATAATTAAACTTTCAAATCAGAGATAAGTGAATTTAAAAAATTTGAAGATCTAAATTTTAATGAATTACATGGCATCAAAGTGGTCCTTCCACTAATAGCATCATCAAAGCCAAATAGTCCAATACCCTTCTAAATACCTTTTTATCCTGTGATTGATTGTGCTGCAGACCTCGACATCAGGTACCTTGCCGACAAAGTCAAAGTTGCATTTGTTGGAAAATGAAGGGTTGAGGAAAAGAGTTGTTGCATGAATGGGCCGATGGAGCAACCCTGTGCACTGACGATCAATCAAATCTCACAATATCATCTGTCTATTAAACTAAGGGGTACCTTTGCTCACATAATAAAATATGATAGTTTTTTTGGCTCTATCCATGGCCTCATACTTGCCCATTGTAGGCTTGTCACCATCAACAAATCTCAGAACATTTACTAATGGTTCACTAACTGAGCACACTTTTTCCACTCCTTCCTAGAAGTGGTTAGTGTACACCAATTTAGCAATGGACCTGCCATCATCTCTCTTGCTATATGTATATGCACACCACTCATCACAAACAAACATTTGCTTCAACTCAAATTGACATTGAAGCAAAGATTGAAGAGTAAGGAAGTTGGTTGAAAAGTGTGTGATTGCAAGACGCCACAACTCCCTGTTTTTGGTGCATTTCCTTGTCAGGCTAAGAACAAAAGCTTGGTTATATATGAACTTGGGGATGCTCCTAGCCTAATCAATTACCTCCTTGGTGATGGAAAGTTTCGCGATATCCTCAAACATCAAATCAATACAATGCACAATGCATGGAGTCCAAAATACTGAACGATGCTTGTCCATAAGAATTCTACCAGCAGGCACATAATTAGTTGCATTATCAGTTATGATTTGCATCACATTGGGCAAACCGATCTCCTAGAGGAACCCATCCAACAACTCACATAGCAATGCTGCATCTTTTACATGTGCAAATGCATCCAATGATTTGATAAACATAGTACTCCTGGGACAATGTACCAAGAAATTTAGAAGGGTCCTACCTGTAATATCCCCTTTCCTGGGACAATGTACCAAGAAATTTAGAAGGGTCTACCTGTAATATCCCCTTATGAATACAGTAATATGTGGTTTAATGGTAAGTTTCGCTGGGTGAAACCAACGAGACCACGGTTCAAATCCCGTTGAGTATATGGCCCGCGATGATCTTGGCTCAACGAGTAGACCCCCCTTTTCCGTGAGTCTTGGCTTTTGCTAAATCATAAGATATGGTATATCTAGCTTGCAGGTTGCTGGATATACTGTTGGTGTTATAAGGCAGCCACGAGGATTGATCCTGGGACCTCCCTTAGATTAGTCGAAAGAGTTACCGATTCACCATGATAAAAAAAATCCCCTTTTGAAAAATGACGTCTAACACCACTGAGTTTCTGAGCTGATGGGAATTCCTCCAGTATTATGTTCAGTCAAATAGTTGGTAACTGTATATAGCTGTAGGTGTGATGTATATGTTTTGAGTTCAATGTACATGTGAAGTCAAGATGCATGCTCATGAAGACACTTGAAGACAATTATATGTCATCCAATATTGAAGTCAACAGACAACAAATCATTGTTATTATTAATAATCAGCAAATGATCTACATTCCTTATACAGTCATCATTCAATGATTGCTACAGCCATCGAAATTCCTTGCTTTACATCATAAATAACTCAGAAAATGTATGGACCAAGTATACCAGTAATACCCAGTTTATTAATCAAGAACACGGCATAAATTGATAAAAGGGAACCTGATTTCAGAGCAGTTCAAACTCCCTTTCTCCCTTCAGGAATAACTTCACTGTTCCATGCCCTTCTCCCACAGAAATGACACACACATAGCCCAGATACAACTGCTAAGAAGATAGAAAACTGTCCTCCCACAGTGGTGATATGCTGCTCCTTTCTTGCCCAAAATTAAGCCGAGCGAATGTTATTGCAGGGATCAGCTCGACTTCTATAGAATGCTGGGAAATGCGGCCTTGATGAGGGCAATAAAGCTTCAGAAAATTCTGCCTCCTTGTAAGGAAAATTCGGCTTCTATGACGGACTGTCTCAACAGCTGCTTCAGACCACGAACTGCTCAGGAAATTAGCTTCTTCGATCTGTCAGAAGGATTTGACTATTGGCTGGAAGAAGGGCTCAAGAAAAGCAATTCGACTTCTGCTCAAGAAGTAACTCGACCCTCCTTAATTTTCTAATACAACTCATCCCCCCTTGTTGATGGTGTAATCTGAATCAAATAAACTCGTTCCTCTTTCCCTTGTTGCTTCAGATCTGGAAAATCTCAACCCTCTTGAACATTAGAGTTTTGGCCTCTTGCAAATAATCAAGGTGCTGAAGAATGCCTGCTAACAAATTCAATTATATTTTCAAAATAAGCTCCTGGAAAGGATCCAACTAGGGTGGAAAATAATGTCCATCGAAGGAGGAGAAATACTAGCTAGGGTGAAAAGAGAGATCCACTGAAACTAGGGTGAGGATTTCGCTTGAAACCCTCGATCTGAAACTCGTTTGAGTTTCTCTTCATTAACAATGAGAGATGATTAGATAGAATGCTTAACAAATGAGTCCACCCTCTTTTGATAACTTTTCATTGAGTTTTCTCCCAGGCTTCTAGATTCCCCTTTTTAATATTATTTTATTGGTGGGGCCACTTTTCATTAAGTGGCTTTTGCCGCCTTTTTCCAATAAAATAGTATTTGCTGCCTTTTTCTAATAAAATAATATTTTGCCACTTTTCTCTAATAAAATAATATTTATCCCGTTTTATTAATATCATCAAAATTGGGCAAACTCAGTAATTTCCGTACTCACAAAATCGGGGATATTACACTGCCTTTCCTATCTATCCAACAATTAGACATGATTGTGCGTCCAATGACCTCCCATGACTGTTTCAACTCTGCCAATCTATAGTTGATGTCCTTCTAATTTGCTTGAAATTTTTTTCTTCGCAATTCATCATATGTAGTGCTTTTATACCCTGGGCCAACAACAACAATGGCATCACACATCGACTGCCAAAATGAATTGTTTTCAGTGATGCTGAGAGGTAAGTCACTCCAGAAATGACACCTCCCCATAACAATACCCTCGCCCGTTTACGATGTTGTAAATGTATGTACATTGTTATGTAGGCAGGTGAGCCGGATGAATTTGATTATGAGTTGGTGAGTCGAAATTATTTTATGTGGCCTGCGTGCTTGCGTAGATGCTAAATATATTGTGGGGCCAACGTGCCCAGATATATATATATATATATATATATATATATATATATATATATATTTTTTTTTTCCAGCGAGATTTTTCAGTTATTCATTATATATAACCATGAACGGATGAATGAATAACTGAAAAATCTCGCTGGAAAAAAATTATATATATATATATCCATGTGTTGAAAAGTGTAACTAGGATCGGTCTTCATATTAACTATGTAATTATGGATTTATGTAAAGTAGAAGACAAAGATAATAAAATGTATTTTGTACTTGCTTCATGGGTTTCATGAACAAGATTTTATTATAAGTTAGTAGACTTCTTCTTGATGTCTATCTAGGTCTTTGTCTTCTAGATATAAATGTAATAAGTGTCATATATACATGAAGGATCTAGTCTAAAGAAATGCTCCAAGACCAAGTCCAGAAACCGTGGAAGAATGGCTCTAATCAGCCCTCACTCAAACGCTGGAAGAAAAGCTATATTGATGTGTTAAAGTCGGCCTACAAGGCAACTGGCAGGTTGGCCTAAAGGCAGTATAATTTCCTCTATATATACCTATTTTCTGCGGTCATATTAGAGACAGATTTTTGGTCATCCTAAAGTTCAGTGCGAATCCTTTAGACAGGGTTCAGTGCGGATTACAGGACGAGTTTAAGTGTAGAAGTTTGGTTGAAGTTTCAATGCGGATTGTTGACAAGCTTTAGGACTATTTAAGATACATCCTTGTGGTATCTTAATGTAATGAATTGCTGTGGTTTTCCAGAACAAGAGTGCGGATCGTCTCTGGCTGTTTATCAAAGGTTGTGGATGTAATCCTGAAGTGGTCACAATGTTCAAAGTTAAGGTTGTGCCGTGGATACATGCAACATGCAAGGGGCAACATCCCTGTGTTAAGGTGCGGATCAAACCGAGTATGGAAGTGCGGATTTGTCCAAGTTCATGAACATGAATATGAGATCATCTTGAAGTGCGTTTGCAAACTAATCTAAAGTGAAGCTGTTGGGACAGTGGTCTACAAAGAAGAAGCAGTCGGAAAGTGAAAGAAAGAAGGAAAGTAAATATGAGATTTACTTTCCTAACTACAACCTATATATATCTCAAGCAACTAAAGATTCAATTGAAGGAAGTACTGGTGCAGAACAGTGCAACTTGGTGCAGAGAAGAAGGATTAGCATTGAAGGACATCAAAGAAGTAAGGACAAGGTTTTGGATGCATAAATAGGTCAAGGGTCTAATTCTGGGTCATGGTACTTGTCATATGAAATCTATAAGAAGAATTTCTCATGGCTTTTCCTCTCCAAGAGGGAGAGGTTTTGCCCTGACTCTAAGAGCCTAATTCTTGTGTCTTGTGTCTTTTGATAATTGACTTGATGAAAGATCTAATAGGCTAACGAAGGAAAGACATAAGTAACTCAAGTGACCTCACAAGTAATTATCAAGAAGAGAATTTTAAATTAATCACTAGCCCTCCAAATTCTCAACATGGTATCAGAGCTAAGGGGCTGAACTCAAGCGCTGCTTGACAAAGAGACACTCCAGGAAGCAAAAGTCAAAGTTTGGGTGAAAAGTTAAATCGGTTTGCAAGGAAGACTCTCAAGCTATTTTCGAGAAAGATCTTCATATCATTCAAAGGATCAACTTTTCAAGAAAATAATCTTTGCCATCAAAGATTTTCATTCGAGACATTGATTGAAGAGGACATCATCTTTTGAAGATATCCCTTGCCATCAAAGATTCAAGAACACCTAGATGGAAGATTTATATCTTAGAAGATGCTTCCAACTCCTTCATCATCATCAAGGAAGTTGTTGAAGCAGAAAGTCACTCACTCAAGTAAGTATCTATGACTTTATCTAAATCTGTCAAAATGACTTATTGTATAGAGAGCAACAAATTGGTTGGGTTATCAAACTTCAATGCATGGAAGAAAAGAACAGATCTGAAGCTAATTGAAAATGAAGTTATGGGCTTCATAGAAGGATCTACAATTCAACCTCCAAAAGAAGATATTCTAGCATATATCAAATACATGAAGGAAGACACAAGAGCCTGAAGGATTCTTATCAATGTGGAAAAAGTCGAAGTCGGGATTAAATCGGCAAGAGTCCAAAAGTTGAAAAACTCGATAAAGTCGGGAGTTTTTTGAAAAAGTCGGCAAAAAATCGGCAAAACTAAAAATATACAAAAATATTCATTTTTTGAAAAAATCCTGATTTTTTCAAAAAAAAAAAAAAATTTATTAAACAAACTACCTCACTCACGATTTTTTCGAAAAATTCGGCAAAAAGTCGGGACTTAGAGGATAAAATCGCGACTTTTTTAGGGATGAAAAAGTCGGCCGATAAAGTCGGCTCCGGGAAAAATTCGGCATTTTTTCAAAAAGTCCGGACTTTTTGCCGACTTTTTCCACACTGATTCTTATAGAATCTGTTGACCGCACTTTGTCAACGACCCCATAGTAGTACACCCCCATTTTTTCAAATGGGATTCATCATGTTCGGCGTGTTCATGCCATTCAGATTTCAACGACAGCCGACAGTTTTATGAACGATGTAAACCCATTTTGCATGTTTTGATGTAAATGATCTAAGTAAGACCATCATGTATGTAACAACCTAGGTAAGCTTAGTATGTTGGTGATGATTTTTATCCTAGGAGGTTTTTTGTCTTACTGATTTACTTGTGTTTTTCGACACAAGTGATCGACAGAGTTTTCCCCTCCAACCCTCACCCCAAAGCTAGGGTGGATTTTGTCATCAAGATGCTAAGTTAGTCCTAGTGTTTTCTATCGAGTCTTTGTAAAAGTAGTTTGGGAATAATCCTAGCTAATTGGCTAGATTATTTTATTACAAGCTGCTTGGTCTACTAGATCATGTTTTGAGTTGCAGAACTGGGTACCTATTTGAGGGTCTATACGAATGGGTATTCCCCCTTTATGTGTCTAAATGTATTTATCTTATGTAAAGAGAGTTGGAAAAAATATTTAAATCCCCTCTCAGTCAATTAATTAGATTTTCTGGCCAAATTAATTAAAAATCCTAAGCCATAAATTTAATTAATTTTAAGTCCTAGGTGAGTTAAAATTCTTCAAAGGAAAAATTCGTTGGTCCTTAAAAAATGAATTTTTAAAGGTCCCAGGCCAAGGGAATATTGAGAATTTCAAGAAATTTTGGACCCTTGGGCCTAGGTGATTAAGTCAAAGTCAAAATTTTGAGGTAATTAACTCAAAAATATTAAAATGGAATTAATTAATTAAAATGGAATTAAATGATAAATTCATTTTTCCTCAAATTTATAATTTCGACAGTCCAGATTAAAAGATGATCAAATCTTTTCGACGGTCGAGATTATTTTGACATAGATCAACCGAACTAGCTGTTGGAGATTTTATCTTATAAATTAGAGGTCTTTGTCAGTCTTTCAATCATCCGATCTCTGGATCGTGCACTCGCTCTTGAAGCTCTCCTGTAATATTTTTTGGAATAATACAAACAAAGACTTTGGGGTTTTATCTTGATGGTGGTGTTCCTCTTCAGCATTTTATGGTAAACTTGTTCTTAATATTTTGCTGGTGATTATTCTAATGGATTGTTGATTAATGGCTCTTGTAGAGTAATTTTGGGTACAGGTATCTTGCCCAGGCTACTGGATCTAGGGTAAAAATATTAATTGGATCGAGCTAACTGTTATCTCTAGCTCATGAAAATTTTATGTTTTATCACTATTTCTCTATTAATCTGATAGTTTAACTTTAAGTTTGCAGAAATTTTCCGGATTTAAAACTGGGCATTTGGGGAAGTCCTAGTTTGGACCCGCTGACTCCCAGAAGATAAGATCTGAAGAGCCCTCCGGATCTAATTCCCCGGGCTTATCTTAAATTCCGGTTTTTGCAGGGATCTTTATTGGGCTTGTGTCTCTCTTTTAAAATTTTATTTTCTGAATTGTGCTTAACTATTTTAAATCTGGCCAAGAGGATTTATGATCTGTAAATTAGCACTGTAAATTTGTAAATATTCTCTAGGTTGTAAGAGTTTATTTATTTTTTGTGCATAGTTTTGGATCTGCTCTGGTTTTGCAGGTTTGCAGGGGGATTTCTCAGAATTTTTTAGATCTGAGCTAGATCTTACCCTCTAGATCTAACCCCTAGAGGGTAAGATCTGGCCTCAGGATTGTTTCTGCTGGCAGATCTGAATGTTGTTTTGTTAATCTCAGGTGCATCTAAAGTTGGTTTTCTAAAATCTGGGTTATGTGGGAAAAATTTAAATCTGCTGGACGAATTTTAATTGTACTGGGTTTTCTTTACCCCTGTCAACCCATACACTTCCCCTGTCTCGCCTTTCTCCCTTGCCGTCCTTTCTCTGCATCTGCCTTCCATTCATTTCCACGCCCTTGCTCAAAACTCTATTTCTAATTCATGCAGCAGCTGCCTTGGATCCATCTCCCTTGCCCCCAGCCACATTTCTCCATTCACCGCCCCTCGGCCTCGACTCCCCTCTCAGCGTATTCACTTCTCCCGTCCGCTGCCTTCATGTAACCGCCATGCTCCACGTTGCTCCCATTCTGTGGCTCCGCTGGTCCTGCGTGCTCATTCTTCGTACCTTGCTCATGGCATCCGTACAACGTACGACCTTTACCTGCAAAGCAAAAACATTGACGTAAGTTTCAAATTTTAGATTTTAGCTTTGTTTTAAGTTTAATTCTTAGTTTTACTTTAGTCGTTGCTTTTAAATTTTTTAGATTTTACTTTAGTTTAATTTTAGTTTGTTTTAGCTTTAGTTTTAATTTTAGGTTTTAGATTTTTAAATTTTTTAGATTCTAACTTAGTTTAGTTTGTTTTAGTTTAGTTTTTTAAATTTTAGTTTTAATTTAGATTGGTCAGCGTAATTTTTTTTTTAGAATCTCATTCATTTAGATTTTAGTCTTAATTGTAGATTTTAAATTTTAGTTTAGTTTTAATTTGTTTTAGAATTTCATTTTTTTTATTTAATTTTTAGATTTAGAAAAATAAAAAAATAAAAATGATTTTTTTTTTTTTTAAGATTTTAGTTTAGTTTTGTTTAGCTTTTAGTTTTAGGATTTTTTTAAATTTTTTTAGAGTTTTAGAATTTTTTACTTATGCTTTAGTTTTAGTTTTGATTTTAGATTTAAAAATTTTAGTTTCATTTTTTAAAGATATAAAAATAAAAAATATAAAAATTTAGAAAAATCTCAAATTTTTTTATTTCATGGTCAAAGTGAGCTTTTATATTTTTATCTAAAGTTTGACTATATGAAATTTTTGTTAATTTCTAGATTGGGATTACTTGGAACATAATAGATTCGGAAATATTGATAATATCTGGCATTTAAATTTGATGGTATCCTCATGATAATATTTTGTTTCGAATTTAAATCGTTGTGTCGAAGTTTAATGCTTAACTGTGGTTGATGATTTTTGAGCTATCTTTAATTGTGGTTTTAAGTTGCTTGAAATTGGTAATTAATTGTTTAAATTAACTTAGGAAATATTTCAAGTAATGATAAATTGCATGTCTTTATTGAGGATGGTTAATGCATAATTGTGAGGGTGTTTCATTGAATATCATTGTGGTGAATCTATTTTTCATAGCAGCAGTTACATATCAGATACTTGACTTTAATGTTATAACAAGATATTTTTGACTCCATAAGGCACTGGTTTTAAAAGTTTTGGATCTAATTGGATTTGTAAAATCTCGTAAATCTCAACAAGTATTTGATTATCTAGCTGTGTCTCCTGAATTGGTTGATTTTCAACCAGTTCTTTTCCTTCATTTTTGTTAAGGTCTACCTCCCTTAGCTTGCAAGGAGACAACTTAGATAGAGAGATTGGGGATCAGGGTGCCTAGACATTTTGTGCGACAACAGAATCCATAAAAGACTCTCTCATTCCCTATGTATCAAAGCTAGAATCATCAAAAGAAATATATGAAAAATTGGTGGAACTATTCTCGAAAGGTTCTACAAAGGAAATAATATCCCCTGAGACAAAAACTATACAAATTGAGAATATCAAAGGAAGGAATAATTCCATATCTGATGGATATTTTCACAATACGAGATCAACCACTGAAGTTGGGAGAAGTAATGTTTGATAGAGAAATACTCACTATGGTACAAAATGCTCTACCGAAAGAATAGAGAGGTTCCACTTCCAACATAGATGGGAGAGAAGAAGCCATGCCATTCCAAAGTCTAGGTAAGATAGAAGAATCAAGATTGAAAGCAGGATCAAGTGCAGGGAATCAAGTCTTTGTTGCCATGTTTAGGAAGTAAGGAAGATTCGGTAAATTTGGTCAGCAGAATAAGAAAAGAAATGTGAACAAAGCACGATGCTTTGGATGTAATGATCTTGGGCATTATCAACGAGATTGTCCGAAATTTAGAAAGGACAAGAGGAAAAATGAAGAAGCTCATATCTCAGATAAAAGAGAAGAACCTAATGCAAAGAAATCTAAGAAAGAAGAAGCGAGGGATCTCCACTATGATTGAGATCATCTTATCCTTCAAGTGATTTCTGTTGTTTGTAAAATAGTATGATAAGAAGCAGTGTATATTATAGCATCAAGGTTGAAGCATGGCAGGAGCTCTCAATAAAACTAGCTCTTGGAAAACCTCTCTAGAAACAATACTGATGGAAGGTGGTCATCAAGATTAAGGGTCATCATTGAAAACTAGTGCTGACATTTTCTAATGGAGCTCTATATGAATTCACTGATTAGAAAGAAAGCAGAATGGTTTCATCAAGAATTCCATGCTACAGAATTCTGGGATGTGATGACATATTGATGGAGCAGGCCAAGGGAATGAAGCTCTTCATTCTAGTAAGACTGCTACAGGATGATTTAAATGAAAATGGTATGAGGTATGTATATATTTATATGCTGACACTGGATGCTGTGAAGTCATGTCATATGGTTGCAGGTAATAGACTTCTATATTTAGAAGTATGATCTATGAAGGAGGATCTCTCGGTGCATTGACAAATGAAATCAACATAATATATCCTCATGGAATATGAGGTGGTTGTATATGAACGAGAAACTGGAAAATTTGTAAGTTCCTGGGAATGAAGAATGTGCAGAAAGGAAGAGATCATGAAATGCAACCATGTCAAGAGGCAGTTATCATCTGGAAGCCAAGAAGATGTGACTAGGAGATCCCCTGGGAGGATATGTAGTCTCTGATAGAAGTCTGGTAAAGAAGAAGACCCTTGACAAAACATATCATTATGAGATCTGTCAATCTGAATAAAGGATGCCAATGCCTACAGGAAGATGTCATGGTGAAAGATCACCACTGAGGTAAATTTTGTTTTAAAAGCTCATATGTATATGTTTATCTGGATGAATTTGTGCAGGGCTGCTAATCATGAGAAATGATGTATGATCCTTGGAGATGATTCAAAGGAAAGCAACATGGCATAACGGTGGACCAGATAAGAAGACTGATGAATCACTTTCCGATAGTGGACACGACTCGTGATTGAAAGTGATGGATGATCTGTGCCCTATCAAGCCAAAAGTTGAAGATTCCTCAATATCGAAATCCATGACATCGAGGGGAGGAATTCTTCATGAGTAGTTTGATTGCTGCTGCAGGACCCTGGTTGAGAGGGAGCCTGGTGGTAAGTTTCTTACTTGGAAGAAACTTGAAATATGTCCTTCCTGAGTTGAGAGGGAGTGACGTATGTGATTCTCTAATACATGTGTCATGCACTAGACCAGGACTAACAGTCGTAAGTCTCAGTGAAGGCCATGTGGAGAGAATGGATAGACACATCATTCTGGTCTTCACCTGGAAGACAGAATGGAGGGTTGGGTAATCATTTGGCATTCGATACTCTTTGAGAATGAGATAGGGCATTCAAGATAAGAGTAGTCGAGGGCCGATATTCTTTGAGGGTTGGCTACCCAAGAGAAGAATAGTCCAAGAAGGTCATTCTTTGGGAACACCTAAGTGGAGTATGTACCTTGGAGAGACAATGACTACGGTGTCTATAAGTCATGTGTCTCACCAGCATTGTAGCCCATAGTCTCGTTGAGAGATGGGGCTGTTAATCAAGGCCTTGAACTAGGACAACGCTGGTTGATATGATGCGATACAGATGCGATTGCCAATCCGATTCTTCTTATGAGATTCTTCAGTTTGAAAGTGACCATGTAAGTATATGAATACCTCCCTAGTTAAGAGGTAGTGTTGAAAAGTGTAACTAGGATCAATCTTCATATTAACTATGTAATTATGGATTTATGTAAAGTAGAAGACAAAGATGATAAAATGTATTTTGTACTTGCTTCATGGGTTTCATGAGCAAGATTTTATTATAGGTTAGTAGACTTCTTCTTGATGTCTATCTAGGTTTTTGTCTTATAGATATAAATGTAATAAGTGTCATATATACATGAAGGATCTAGTCTAAAGAAATGCTCCAAGACCAAGTCCAGAAACTGTGGAAGAATGGCTCTAATCATCCCTCACTCAAACGTTGGAAGAGAAGCTATATTGATGTGTTAAAGTTGGCCTTCATCAGCTAGAAAAGTCGGCCTACAAGCCAATTGGTAGGTCGGCCTAAACGCAGTATAAACCTCTATATATAACTCTGTTCTGCGGTCAAATTAGAGACAAATTTTCGGTCATCCTGAAGTTCAGTGTGGATCTATTAGATAGGGTTCAGTGTGGATTATAGGACAAGTTTAAGTGTAGAAGTTTGGTCGAAGTTTCAGTGCAGATTGTTGACAAGCTTCACAACTATTTAAGATACATCCTCGTGGTATCTTAACGTAATGAATTGCTGCGGTTTTCCAGAACAGGAGTGCGGAATGTCTCTAGCTGTTTATCAAAGGTTGTGCATGTAATCCTGAAGTGGTCACAGTGTTCAAAGTTAAGGTTGTGCCATGGATACATGCAGCATGCAAGGGGCAACATTCCTGTGTTAAGGTGCAGATCAAACTTAGTATGGAAGTGCGGATCTGTCCAAGTTCACGAACATGAATATGAATCTTGAAGTGCGTTTGCAAACTAATCAAAAGTGAAGCTGTTGGGACAGTGGTCTGCAAAAAGCAGTCGAAAAGTGAAAGAAAGAAGGAAAGTAAATCTGGGATTTACTTTCCTAACTACAACCTGTATATATCTCAAGAAACTAAAGATTCAATTGAAGGAAGTACTGGTGCAAAATAGTGCAATTGGTGAAGAGAAGAAGGATCAACATTGAAGGACATCAAAGGAGTAAGGACAAGGTCTTGGATGCATAAATAGGTCAAGGGTCTAATTCTGGGTCATGGTACTTGTCATCTGAAATCTATAAGAAGAATTTCTCGTGGGTTTTCCTCTCCAAGAGGGAGAGGTTTTGCCCTAGCTCCAGGAGCCTAATTCTTGTGTCTCGTGTCTTTTGATAATTGACTTGATGAAAGATCTAATAAGCTAATGAAGGAAAGACGTAAGTAACTCAAGTGACCTCACAAGTAATTATCAAGAAGAGAATTTTGAATTAATCACTAGCCCTCCAAATTCTCAACACCATGAACGGATGAATGAATAACTGGAAAATCTCATCGGCAAAATATCCCCATTTATAATTGCATGGCTTTACTGCGTCATGTGGGACCCTCCAAAGCCATGTGGTCCCCAGGGTGCACCTTTCACCGAAAGACCCAACTTTTGGCTTTTTCTCTAGAGTTGCGCCCTCCATACTCTTTTCGTGGAGTGAGCTTTGCAGCGAACCTTATTTTATTATTAATAATGTTTAGTTACATTATTTACAATTCAGGCTCTTCATCTCCACAACCTTTTACAGGCTTGAGAAAAAGGCAACAATTGGGTCTTTCGGTGAAAGGTGCGCCCCGAGGACCTTATGGTTATGGAGGGAGCCACATGGCGAAGTAAAGCCATGCTATTATAAATGGGAATATTTTGCCAGTGAGATTTTTTCAGTTATTCTTTCATCCGTTCATGTTTGGATGGATGAGGAAATTCAGTCTGGTGACTGAGGAGTCAGGGAGTCATGGGGTTGGACTCTAGAACTGGCTCAGGTGCAGTTATTCAATTAACCATACCAATTGGATGCATTTGAATTTTTTGTGAGCCCCTAAGTGGCTCTGGGAGCTTGGTAGCTCCGAGGGTTTTTTGGCCCTTGATTTGGCTTGGTGCCATGGAGTTCTGATGGGGAACTCAGTTAAGAGATAGTCGGTGAGTCCTATTGGGCTTTGGCACAGACTGAGTGGTTTATTTCGGTTCGATTGTTTGGCACTTCGACACCAGATAGCAGCAAATCTCTTGGAGTTATAGGCGGAGACTGTTCTAGCCAACTGTAAGTTGCCCTAGAAGGTAGGCACTATTGAGGGATTCAGGTTGTGCCACTTGGGTGCCGGTCAGGGGGACATGAGCCTGTGGCTGGAGACTGAGGTTGTTGGGGTTGGTGCCGTAGCCAGGGTTTTGTTATTCGGTTTTCCACAGTTTCCTATGGACTTGTTGCCCCAACTCGGGGGTGACCGCTGGTTGAGCTTGTGTACCATACACGGCTAAGGGGAACGTGGAGAGCCCACAACAAGTCGAACAATTTATACAGATAAGAGTTCATAGTGCCCTGATACGTATTATGGATATTTTTGTGTTTCTACATTTTTGATAGTAAACCCTAAGACAAGTATTTGTTGTATTTGTGTGTGCCATGCATTATATGTGATATTCCTACTTAGCAATTTTGCTAAGTAAATTACCATATTTGCCAATTTTGAAGTTTTGCCATCTTAGGCTTGGGAAAAGTGGGCTAGGAAGACCCCACTTGGCATTTTTGGCTTAAGGAGGCTCTAACATAGGAAAAAGGAGGTAAATCGAATTCCTAGTGGAAAGTGGAGGCCACCCTAAGAGGAATATGCACCCCTTGGAGAAAAACGCATTTGTGGAGAGAGAGAGAGAAGAAGGGGTCGGTATATGGGGCCCACATGGAGAGAGAGAGAGAGAGAGCTCAATGATAAATAAAAGGCATCATTTGAGGGCTTTTGGTCATTTTACAAACAAACTCTGAGATGTTGAGCCAAGTCTACGAAGTGTTGTTCAGCACACCAGATTTCTGAGGGGAGATCTCAACTCCTTTAGTGGACTTCGATTGCCACCCTAGGGGAGCCTTTGCTACATTTGTAAAGCTATTCTGGAGGAATTCCACAGGGAGATTCGAGCTACTTTGGACCAGATTGGGCGCAAAAACACACTCTTGTGGAGGGAGAACTTCAGGGTGGATTTGGTTCCAGGGATTTAGGGGCACATTTCCTTGGCATTTAGGAACATTTTTGCAATGGTTTGGAGGGTAGATTGGGTGGCCATTCTTCTGGCCGAATTTCTTCTTCCTGGTCCTACGCAGTCAGTTGAGTGCATTTGTTGTGGGAGGCTTGACTGGGAGTTTGGGGCTGAGTTTTGCTAATTGACATAAGGAAAATTATTGGAGGGTTCTCAGCTATTTTGGAGGGCTTTGGCAACAAATTTTCAGGTAGTGCGAATTACCTAGATGGAGGAGGAACTCACACTAATTGGGGGTAATTTTGGAAGGTTGGAACAAGGCCCAACCCTTTCTGGGTATTTGTAGGTTTGTTGAGGAGATCCCACGGTTAATTTTGCAGAATTTTTTGAGCACCCTAAAGGGGCCATACTCCAGTTCCCAACCGGCCAGTGACAAAAGATTTCCAAGGCCAGTGCAGGGATTGAAGGAGCAGTACCATCTATCATCCGGGCAACATTTGTTATCACCTAGGACTTGTCTATCTTGCTTTGCAAGCCCTAGTGTACCTACTCCAGTCATCTTTGTACTGTCCTTGATATATTAATAAAATGGCTCAACCTAGCGCAATTTTTGGCTAAATTTCTGGGTGTCTAATTGCATGTTGAATTTTTGTGTTTCATATGGTGTTTTGTTTTGATTATCACTGTTAATTCCTAGTAGGAATATTACAGTAGTATGCGAGCACCGGCCTTGGCTCAACTGTGGGGGAAATCTTCTATGACCACAGAAGAGAAGCAAAACATTACTTATAGGAGGCATAGATACAAAAGCTGAGAGAGTTGGAGATCACACCTTATATTGAGGCCCCAAAACAGGAGGTAGAGGAGAAAACATGGTGGAACCTATGAGCAAAGAGGAGGCGACATTCAATAGCCTCTTGAAGGCATTGAGTGACCTAGCAAAAGGGCAGAAAGAAATGCTGTAAGAGATTAAGTAGCAAAACTGGGACAAGAGCGTCCACCGAGATTTTGTGTTCGGAGAGACCTCAGGGTCTTCCCACTAGTACGACCATCATTCCCCTTTGACTCACCCATACGCTTTCAGTGGGCCTAAGCAGGTGAGCAGGCTAGACAGGATGAGATGCCCATGGGAGAGTATTTTTGGGAGTGGCAGTCGACGGGGGATGAATTTTGAGCTCCATTGACCTTCCGAGATTTCTTCCAGCTCAAGCAAAATGATAGAGGCAAGGGCGCAAGAGGTTCAAGCACGCAAAATTTAGAGTTGCAATGTACCATTGGGAGGATGTAATCTCCCCACATTCGATAGTCCATCCAAGTGCACAACTAGGGCATGGGTGGGGAAGTTAGATACATATTTTCAACTTAGCCAGATGACTGAAGTGGAAGCCATTAAGATGGCTACCTTGCACTTGGAAGGGGAGGCACACGATTGGTGGTTCCATGGGTTGACCATGCTAGGGCATGCCAGCGTGACTTCTTGTGAGGACTTCACACGAAGGGTTGTGGAGTGTTTTGACAAGAGGGATCCAGAGGCACATTTCAGAGAGCTGACCTAACTCAAGTAGACATGCAACCCTGAGCACTACATATCAGAGTTCTTGAGGGTGTCGGTGATGGTGCTAGATTTGTTCGATTCCAGGAGGGTCTACACCTTTGTGGAGGGTTTGGTTGAGCCCTTGCGTGGGCTAGTGAGGGCAAGAAGGCCCACCACCCTACAGGAGGTAGTGAATCGCACAAGGGATTTGTAGGATGCAATTCCCAAGACTAGGGCACCAGTTCCACCATGGGCTCCTTTCCCACAGAGGGGCCAAGAAACTGGACAACTGGATGATGAGACTAGGAGAGACCTCCGTAAGAGGAAGATGTGTTTCATGTTGATTTTTGGGTAGCATCGGATGTGCTCTAGCTCTGAAACTTTGTGGAGGGGCTAGAACACATGAGATCTCCAAGACCTAGAAATCGTTTGGAGAAATTCCACCCAGAGCTTAAGTTATTCAAATAATTAATTATTTTAATGGGGACCCTAAGTCTAAACTTAGGGAAATTAAATAATTAAAGTGAATTAATTTAACATGTGGGTGAAAATGTTCTAAGTGACAAAGATCAAGTCTTTTCTAATCTTAGACGTCAATTAGAGATTATATCACGACTGTTGATTCATCAATAGGAAAAGTATAAAGGAAGGCTTGAGGGTCAGTTGGAGAACACACACAGTGAATCTAAGAGATTGAATACTTGTGATGGAGCAGTGCATGGACGAAGATCAGATCTGAGTGATTCAGTGCAGTAGTGAGGGCCAGATGCAGTAAATGGTCGGAGGACCAAGAGTACATAACAGAGCAAGGGCAGCAAAAGCAACAGAGGGACCAACACAACTACGAGGAGAGGTGACGCAAACCCCAGAGAGGGTGACACAGGCCCACGCAGAGCTCATGCAGGGGCTGCACAGTGGCTCCGAGAGACAGTCCAGATTCATTGGAGATTGGGGTTTCTGAGCCGGGAGGTCTGAAACTCAGTTTCTGAGAGGCAGATCAACGCAGAGAAGCGGTGACGCAGTCCTCAGCTAGACCCACGCAGGCCTACACATCTACTGCACAGAGGCAGCTTAGTCCTCAGCTAGACCCACGCAGGCCTACGCATCTATTGCACAGAGGCAACGTAGAGGCTGTTGGGGCTGAAGGATTTCCGTGAAGGAAATCAAGATTCAGAGGGAGCTTGTTCCTTGGAGGGTTTCTAGCGCCAAAGTAACCCATATTCGAGTTTTGCTGGGACAACAACAAAAGCGGGAGAAGAGAACCAGTTCGACATTTTCTTGTTGAGCAGAGATGGCTGCACATGGACTGAGGGATCAAGACAGGTTGGATGGAGCATCCAACTTTGTCATCTGGAAGGCCAGAATCTTGTTAGTTTTGGATGATCATTGCATCAAGGTCATGTCTTGCATGTAGTTACTGTCCCACTTGATGCTGATGCTCTCAAGAAATACGAAGAGGCTCAAGCGAAGGCAAAACACATGATCATGGACAGAGTCAAGGATCATGTGATGCCACATATTGCCGAGAAGAACACGACAAGAGAAATGTGGATTCCTTGACTACTATGTACCAAGGAACCTTCGTCCAACGGAGGATGTTTCTTGAGAATCAGCTGAGATTGTTTCAGATGTAGAAGGGAGAAGAAATCAACCCCTTGCTTATTAGATTACGAGCGATCTGAGATCAACTGGCTTCCGTAGGGGCTAGATCAGATAATGGACTTACGGTCAGGACTACCCTGAATGCAGTCACGAAAGACTGGGAAACCTTTGTCCAAGGTATTTTGGGTAGGGCTTCTCTTCCAAACTGGGAGGAGATGTGGGCAACTCTTCGACAAGAAGAGATCAAAAAGTTGACCAAGGCAGGAAGCAGCAGTACGGTGATCAAGATCAAGAAGGAGGAAGAGGAAGATGCGACTCTTGCATCTAAGGGACAACATGGGCAACATAGAAGGAAGAAGAAGGACCTCTTGAAAGTCAGATGCTTCAGGTGTGGAGAATTGGGACATTTCGCCACACAATGCCCTCGGAAGAAGTAGGGCAAAGAATATTCTGATTCGAAGGTTGCTATAGCGAAGGACGATGATGGGGATGATGATGATTGTGCCATGAGTGCTCATGTGCCTCGAGAGAAGAGGTGGGGCGACATTGATCTGTAGTTCTTTGAACTGCAGTGATGGGTAGGATCCTTGAATTGCCGAAACTCTTGGATCACATACGGCTACGGGAGCCCTTAATGACAATAGCAGAATGACGGGTGTCAGTTGGTGCGAGAGATGATGGAGCGGCAATGGCAAAGCTAGAGTGCTGAAGTCTGAAGCAGTGCAGAGCAGCAGCAACATCAGCGTAGCAGCAACATCAGCGTAGCAGCAACAATGCAGTGCATGGAGGTGCAAAACAATGCAGAGCAGTGCTTTACGCAGTGCACGACAGCAGTAACGCAGTGGCATCAGAGGGTCAGCGCAGATTAGCAGCAAAGGTAGTTCCAGCATCGAGGTACATCCAGACTAACCAGTATGTTAGTGTTTGGGCGAGTTTTCAATTGCTTAACTCTCAACAACTGAGTTGCAGTGCAATAGTTAGCAGTGGTAGTGCTATGGGCAACATGATGCAATATTTGAGAGGGAGCTGCAGTACAAATGTAGCAGTGTCAGTGGTAGTGACATGGGCAACAGTACAGTTAGCAGCAATGTAGTGGATGAGGGGCAACAACCAAGCATTAACAACGCAGAGGACCGATGCCGTGGATCAGGGTGATGCTTCTGGTATTGAAGTATTGCTAGAGCACATTCCTCGCTAAGAGGGAGTGTTGATTTTTGGGTAGCATCGGATGTGCTCTAGCTCCGAAACTTTGTGGAGGGGCTAGAACACATGAGATCTCCAAGATCCAAAAATCATTTGGAGAAATTCTACCCGAAGCTTAAGTTATTCAAATAATTAATTATTTTAATGGAGACCCTAAGTCTAAACTTATGGAAATTAAATAATTAAAGTGAATTAATTTAATATGTGGGTGAGAATGTTCTAAGTGATGAAGATAAAGTATTTTCTAGTCTTAATCGTCGATTGGAGATTAGATCACGACTGTTGATTGATCAACATGAAAAGTATAAAGGAAGGCTTAAGGGTCAGTTAGAGAACACATATAGTGAATCTAAGTGATCTAATTCTTTTGACGAAGCAGTGCTCGGACGAAGATCAAATTTGAGTGATTCAGTGCAGCAGTAATTGGTTGGAGGACCATGAGTACATAGCAGAGCAAGGGCAACAGAGGGACCAACGCAGCTACCAGGAGAGGTGACGCAGACCCTAGAGAGGGTGACGCAGGCCCACGCAGGGCTCATGCAGGGATTGCGCAGTGGCTCTGAGAGACAGTCCAGATTTAGCTGGAGGCTGGGGTTTATGAGCCGGGAGGGCTAAAACTCAGTTTATGAGAGGCAGATTAGCACAGAGAAGGGGTGACGCAGTCCTCAGCTAGACCCATGCAGGCCTACGCATCTACTGCGCAGAGGCAGCGCAAAGGCTGCTGGGGCTTCTTCAGTTTCTGCTCCGGATCAGCCGGGACTTGTAGTGTGAGGTAAAACTCACGATTTATTTTTGTCTGCCGAGGTTTTTCTCTGTTGGGTGAGCCGGATTCTGGCACCCTAGATGTGCTCTAAATACTGTTGCTTAATAATATAAACCCTTAGATTTGCTGCACTGGTTTTCCTGCATTGGGTTTTTTCGGGGACATTTGTTCGAAAAATATGTGTCCTTTGTCTAAATGTGTCACTTATTTTTCAGTACTTGATTTGTATAATTGTGTAGGCTAAAGTGTATTTGCATTAGTATTTTTACTGAAGATTCAGAAAAATAACTTGTACTTTAAATAAGGCAAGTAGGTAATGCAAATCAGATTTACTGCAGTAGGATTTCTGTGACTTAGATTCAGAAATTTTCACACTTCACATGTCAAGAGCCATGGGTATCGGGGCATAGGTGTACCAAGGGCAATGGCCATTATATAAAGGTGTTTTCTGGTAGTGAGCCGAAGGATGGTTTGGCGCAGGAGGATGATGTAGGAGGGTGGCGAGTTGCAGACCATCGGGGGTAGTTGAGGAGGAGGAGCACCAACCCCACCAGGTGGAGACCTCTTCAAGTTCAAACCCACTAGAGGGGTCATTGCTTCACTAAGGGGAGGCCCCAAGTATTTCACGCTGAGGATCAGGGGCACGGTGCAAGGACACGCAGTAGTCTTAGTGGACAGTGGGGCAATCCACAATGTTATCGATGCCCAGATGGTGGAGCATAGAGGTATACAGACTGAGAGATTTGATGGGTTTTCAGTCCATGTGTCGGGAGACAAGACTATGCAGTGCACCCAGTATGTCCCTAGTGACGATGGGAAATTACTCTATGATCGGTCACTTATTTGTGGTCGATGTTCTGGACACCAACATAGTCATGGGTGTCCAGTGGCTCTACTCCTTGGGACGAGTCGCCACAAATTGGAAGAAGTTGGAGATGGAGTTCATGGGGGCAGATGGGAAGCTTGTGTTGTTGAGAGGGATGCACTCGTACCCACCACGGATGGTGTCAGTGCATCAAATGGAGGTTGATTTAAAACATGGGGATATAGAGTGGGCAGTGGAGCTCAGGATTACAAAGGCAGAGACTCAGCCATGATCAGTACATTTGGACATCCAGGAAATTTTGGACAAGTATCCAACAGTTTTTGGGGACATTCCTCCAGGCAGGCCAGCTGACAGGGGATTTGAGCACACAATTGACTCTTGAGTTAGAGGAGGTTGTGCATGCCGTGATCACCACTCCATACTGACATCCCAAGGCTTACCGGGATGAGATTGAGTGTGCCATACACAAGCTGTTGGCCTTGGGGAACATTAGGCCTAGTTCGAGTCCCTTCACTTCTTTAGTTGTGCTGGTGAAGAAGAAGGATGGGACCCTCCGTATGTGTATCGACTACCGAGCCTTGAACAAGAAGACATTGAAGAACCAATACTCGATTCCGCGCACAGATTAGCTGATGGACGAACTTAGAGGATCGAAATACTTCTCTAAGATTGATTTGCACTCGGGCTGCCACCAGATCAGAGTTCGGGAGTAGGACATCCCGAAGACAACTTCCGATGTCATTATGGGCATTTAGAGTTTTTGGTGATGCCCTTTGGGTTAACCAATGCCCCAACTACTTTCTAGTCTTGCATGAATCATGTGTTCTACAAGCAGCTTCATAGGTTTGTGTTGGTGTTCTTTGATGATATCTTGATCTATAACAGGACTTGGGAGGAGCACTTGAGGCATTTGGAGGAGGTGCTTCGTATTCTTGAGGAGCAACAATTATACGCCAAGATGTCCAAATGTTAGTTTGGACTGACAAAGATGTTGTACCTTGGTCACATTGTCGAAGAGGATGGGGCGTGTGTCCACCAGGAGAGGATCAGGGCCATACTGGATTGGCCTACACCTAGGTGTGTGATTGAGCTATGGGGATTTGTGGGCATATGCACCTATTACAGGAAGTTCGTGAAGGGGTTTTCATAGTTGGCAGCACCCCTCACCGATCTGACCAAGAAGGGTGCGTTTGAGTGGATTGATGTATTGCAGGAGGCCTTTGAGCGCCTCAAGAGGGTCATGCGCAGTTTCCTAGTGCTAGCGCTGCCTAATTTCATGCAGCCTTTTGTTTTGGAATGTGATGTGTTTAGTGAGGGCGTTGGGGCTATTTTGATGCAAGGTGGGTACCCCATAGCATTTGAGAGTCGAAAATCCCTAAGTCATGAGAGCTCTATTCTATATATGACAAGGAGATGTTGGCCATCATGCATGCGTTGGCCAAATTTTGACAGTATCTGGTGGGCAATAGGTTCAGGGTGAAGATTGATCACAATAGGCTTCGGTTCTTTTTGGAGCATAGAGAGCTCAACGAGAGGCAACATAAGTGGGCCAACAAGATCCAGGCCTACGATTTTGACATAGAGTATCTCAAGGGCAAGCAAAACATAGTAGTTGATGCTTTATTTAGGAGGCCCGCGAATTATCCCTTATGAGTATCTGCCAGGATTGGAGGTTGCAGTTGTTGGTAGAGTACTCTAAGGATAGGTAGACTTGTGAGATCTTAGATGGCACCCATGCAGATGACAAGTACCGAGTGATAAATGAAGTGATTTATTACAAGGGGAGGATCAATTTGGTACCTGGTTCATAGTTGAGGGAGAGGATCATACAGGCTGCGCATGATTCTCCTCTAGCAGGGCATCGGGGGTTCCTCAAGACATACCGAGCTATCCAGGAGCGCTTCAAATGGAGGGGCCTCAAGGGGGATGTCCCAAGGCACGTGCAAGAGTGTGATGATTTCTAGAGGAACAAGGAGGAGGAAACACACCCTGCAGGATTATTGCAGCCTCTCCCTCTTCTTGAGAGGAAATGGGAGAGTATATCTATGGATTTTGTCACAAGGCTTCCAGCAGTGCAGGGGCGAGATTGTATATATGTGGTGGTCGACCAACTGACCAAGTACACCCATTTCTTTGCCATACCTTTCCGGTCATCAGCTTCATAGGTGGCTAAGTTGTTCTTTAGGGAGATTTTCAGGCTGCATGGTGTCCCCAAGACCATAGTGAGTGACAGGGACAACAAATTTATGGGAGAATTCTAGCAAGGAGTTGTTTCGGTTAGTGGGAATAGAGCTCACACCCAACATCAGCGACCACCTACAAACCGATGGTTAGATTGAGATCGTGAACAAGTGGTTGGGGGGGTACTTGCACAACTATGTGACCGGGCTGTAGCGTGCTATTGGAAATATTGTCATTGATGGAAAAGGAGCACAAGGAGCAGCATTAGAATCTTTATCAAAGAGCAAAAGCAACAAAGGTAGCAAAGGCAGCAAGGTTTGGGTCAAGTTGTGAACATGTTGGGTCAAGTCGTGCACGAGTGGGCAGAGTCGTGAACGTGCCTAAGTAAAGTAATAATCGCGTGCAGCAATGAAGAACAGTCGTGAACGAGTTGGGAAGAGTCGGGCCCGAACCCTTTATCGCATAATGCACATCGCTATCGTTAGATTTATATGTTAAGAGTTTGCAAGATTAATTGTTTTAGTTGCGGTGCGATAAGAAGCGGAATGTACGATCACAAAGAAAAGGAATTAAGATGCGATGCAAAGTAGATCGTAGATCGCATAGGATAGGGGATACGGTCTTTGCTAACCTCTAAAAGTTGCGACGTGCGAAATGGAGTTCGTTGCGATTTGCGAAATTGCAGAATCGCAAGTATTGCGAAATTTGTAAAGTGGTAAAGTTGTGAAGTGCGATAAAGAGGCCCGGATGCGATGTAGTTTCAAAGGTGAAATCCAAAGGATTTCAAATCCAGATGTAAAGCTTTTCCTATGTGAAATCACATCGGAGGAGGAAAAGGAGATTATAACGTAAAATCTATGGAACGCCGAAGTGCAAAGTGTGATTTGTGAAGCGGACACGATGCGGTTCAGAGGTTAATACTAACATATTTCATGTCCAGGTTTAGTGTGTTTGCGCTGTTTTTTATGAAGAAAACGTTGGAAGCAGAGGTTGACTCTGGTTACATAGAAAAGGCCCGAACGCATGGAAAAATGACTCGGGTAGAGAGACCCGACAGTGCGTGCAGAGAATGTTGAACATTGCGGTTAAATATAATAGGTAGAGTCGGGAAAAAGAAGGGTAGAGTAGCACTGTTTGAAACGTAATAACTGGGTCAAGTCGGGCTAAGACAATAATGTTGCAACAGAGTTGGAAATATAACAGCAGGCAGAGAAGACAAAGGGACAACAGGCAGGGAAGACAAAATGAACAGAAAAGCAAGAAGCTGAAAGGGCTGAATTGAAATATTGTTGTAATTGTAAATGTAAATTCATTAATTATTTTATATTGTTTGTGATGCAAAGGCAAGTCTCGAAGGCAAAGCAAAACTCCATTTGATACTGAAACGAGTGTATATATTGTTGTAATATCCTGAATATGCTGAGTGAGGAAATGAGTGGGTGGAAGGCAAAGAGTCATGCCTGTTCACTTCATATTTCCATATAGAATGCAAACAACCATGAATTTATCTCTATAAATTATGTTATTGTAATGTGCATAGTGAGGTTAGAGAGTGAAAGAATGAGAGAGAGTAGATAGAGATGTTGTGCACATCCAGAGCTGATATGAAGCAGATTTGAACGCTGGAAGGGCAGCAATGAAGAAGGAGAAAAACAGAGCTGATATCCAGGTAAATCAGCATATGATTTTATTGTAGTGTGAGGGAGTTGGTGCTTCCATATCAAGTTGTAGCTTGATAGATGTCCAGTTGTAGCTGGTTGAGGTAGGAGCCTCTTGTGGGTTGTAGCCTGCAGAAAATAGATGGGAGTTGGAGCTTCCTTGCAAGTTGTAGCTTGCAAAATTTGAGGTAGTAGCTTGCATTTGCATCACAACAATAATATGATGTGGTTTTCTCTCTTATGGGTTTCCACTTATATCTGTTGTCTATGTGCATGATGATTATGTGGTGATGCACTGTATTTAATCTGCTTAACACTTGCTGCTCACAAATTAAGATTGCTGTTTAATTATATATTAAATTGCTTATGAAATGGAGGTGTAAATAAGTTTAAAGAAAAAGTTTTAAAAGTCCATGAATGTACTAAACTGATTCACCCCCCTCTCAGTTTAACTAAGGGTTCATCATGTGCATGGGTGAAGTGGCTTCATCTACAACACCACGTTCCACATGTCGATAGATATGTCTCCATTTCGTGCTCTGTATGGTTATGATGCTTTGACATTTGCTGATTTGGTGTTTGGAGATAGCAGGGCTCGAGGGGCCAAAGATTGGGTACAAGAGAGCCATGACATCCTCAGGGCTATCAAGGATAATTTACAGACAACCCAAAATCAATAGAAGAACTATGCAGATAGGCACAACCTATAGGGTTGAGAAGCATTTTGAGGTTGGGGACTTAGTCTTTCTGAGGCTCCAACCATATAGGCAGTTCACTCTGAAGTAGAAGGGAGCTGAAAAGTTGAAACCGCGTTTCTATGGGCCTTACAAGGTGACCAGGCGGGTTGGAGAGGTGGCCTATGAACTCGAGCTCCCTCTTGGGAGCAAGGTGCACAATGTATTTCATGTCTCATGCCTGAAAAAGGCTTTGGGACAACAAGTGACAACTACTATTGATTTATCCCCTTTGGATGATGAGGGGCATTTGGTGTTGGTATCGAAGGCTATTTTGGAGGTGAGAGAGAGGAGGCTCAGGATTAGGACAGATCGGGAGTTTCTGGTGAAGTGAAGGATTTGCCAGAGGAGGATGCCACTTGGTAAGGGGAATAAGTACTCCAACACCCATCACTGCAGTTGCTTGAGGACAAGCAACATTTGGGTGGAGAGGACTGTGATATTCCTTAGCAATTTTGCTAAGTAAATTACCATTTGTGCCAATTTTGAAGTTTTGCCATCTTAGACTTAGGAAAAGTGGGTTAGGAGGACCCCACTTGGCATTTTTGGCTTAAGGAGGCTCCAACATAGGAAAAAGGAGGCAAATCGAATTCCTAGTGGAAGGTGGGGGCCACCCCAAGAGGAATACACACCCCTTGGAGAAAAATGAACTTGTGGAGAGAGAGAGAGAAGAAGGGGTCGATGTAGGGAGCCTAGATGGAGAGAGAGAGCCCAATGATAAATAGAAGGGGAAGACATCATTTGGGGGCTTTTGATCATTTGCCAAACAAACTCTCTTGTAGGCTTGAGTTGTTAAGCCAAGTCTACAAAGTGTTGTTCAACACACGAGATTTCTGAGGGGAGATCTCAACTCCTTTAGTGGACTTCGAGTGCCATCCTAGGAGAGCCTTTGCTACATTAGTAAAGCTGTTCTGGAGGAATTCCACAAGGAGATTCAAGCTACTTTGGAGCAAATTGGGCGTAGAAAGGGACCACAAACTCTTGTGGAGAGAGATCTTCAGGTCAGAGCTGGTTTCGAGGATTTAGGGGCACATTTCCTTGGCATTTAGCAACATTTTTGCAGTGGTTTGGAGGAAAGATTGGGTGGCCATTCTTCTGGCCGAATTTCTTCTTCCTAAGCGCAGAGGTGGCTTGACTGGGCTTGTGCAGTCACTCGAGGAGTGCATTTGTTGTGGGAGGCTTGACCGAGAGTTTGGGGCTAAGTTTTGCTAGGTGACATAAGGAGAATTATTGGAGGGTTTCTCAACTATTTTGGAAGGCTTTGGCCGCAGATTCTCAGGTAGTGCGAATTACCCAACTGGAGGAGGAACTCGCGCTAATTGGGTGTAATTTCGGAAGGTTGGAACGAGGCCCAACCCTTTCTGGGTCTTTGTGGGTTTGTTGATGAGAGCCCACGGTTAATTTTGCAGAATTTTTTGAGCACTCTAGAGGGGCCAAACTCCAGTTCCTTATTGGCCAGCAGTAGAAGATTTTCATGGGCAGGGCAGGGATTGAAGGAGCAGTACCATCTATCATCCGGGCAAGTTTTGTTATCACCCGAGATTTGTCTAGCTTGCTTTGCAAGCTCAGGTGCACCTACTCCATTCATCTTTGTACTCTCTGTTAGCCACCTATAAATTTTTGTCAAGCAAACAGGTGGCTAAATATGTTCTGAGTCTTCAAGAGAAACATTTCCTTTGAAAATCTTTCATCCTTGAAGCCTCCATGTGTCTTTTGCCCTCTGAAGAAATCTTCACTGCTGTTTCCATTGAAAAGCCTCACTGTTTGTGAAAGAAATTTGCTCTAAAAAAGGTCTCCATTTGCCCTATTTTCATCCTCACAAAGCCCCATTTTCACCCCTTCTTCCCTTTTTAAAAATCTCACAAAAAACCCTTCATTGACCCTCCATTTCATCTTAAAACCTTGTTTAAACCTTATAGCTCCCTTTACCTGGTTTAAAAACCCCCTCTTTCCTCTACCGGAACCCCTCATTTGGCCTAAAAAAGCACTCTTTTGGCCTAAAAACCCTCTATCCTATACTATAACAGAGTTTAGCCCCCGAGGGCTTACACTCTGTAGCCCCATTCCTTCATAAACCTTCGGCCCCTCAATCGGGCGCTAAAAACGCCGAAAATCCCTTAAAAACTCCAAAAACTCTTTAAAAAGGCTTATAAAACACTTTCTCCGCTCTATTGAAGTTTTAGGCCCCCGAGGGCTTATTCCATTCAGCACTTCCTCCATGCGACCTAAAGGTTTGTAGTCAGGCGCTTGAAGGGCTAAAGAACCTTACTCGAAACAGTTTTCCCTTTGTTATATCATTTCTCCGACGTTAAGGTTAGAGTTAATGAGAATCGTTGATCTCCGACAATCAACGGTAGATCGTGCGTCCATTCCTTTCATACCCCTCCAATCTTTCCAAAGCCCTCCGCCTCTTCCACATATCCTGGCCGTCCATCATGTAGATCCTACGGTTGCGGTTACACCCGATGCAACCCGACGAATCAACACACCTCCGCGCTGACAGCAGATCGTGGCCATCCATCCACATACATCCAACGGTCCACATTACACCCTATCACCGCCTCCGCTCATGCACCTTTCCCCCATTACGCTCGCACCTCCACCGTCGGATCTAGCCGCCCATCATCCAACGGCCTACAAACATATCGCGTTATTTTTATGACCGAACGATAATGCTCCGAAGTTACGCGATATAAGTGGTTTTGTATCGCCACGTGGCGTGCGATGAGTGGAATTGCGCAACTTTTGTTAAAACCACTTACCGCTCCCAACGCCGCGCGAATACCACCAGTTGTTTTCCGCTACCACCTTCGCGTTGTGTTCTCAGGTTTAATCTTGGCCGTTGATCGGTTTGATCTGACGGTCCGAATCTAACTCGACCCCTTCTATTTGTTTTCCACCCGTCTCCCGAATAACTTTTTCCACCAATCTCCACCGTTAAACTCTTTAATCCAACGGTTCAGATATAATATCGCATCTGCCCATTGTTCCTTCCTCTGCTCCCTAATGACTCCGATTAAATGATCGCAGCCGTTGTTTACATCTGATCTACGGCCCAGATATAATCTTACCCCATCCCCTCATCTCTTCATACATCCTCCGAACAATCCTATCAATGAACCTTAGCCGTGGATCTCCTCTGCTAGACCTAATCCGACGACCTAAAATCTTCCTCGCCCCAAACCTTCATCAGCCCGTTCTTCGCCATTCCGACTTGGTTTTTCACCATTTTTCTGCTGCGATACACCATTTCCCCATCGCTCTCCATCCTCCACGAGCCCCCACAGCATTCCTCCCCTCACTCCCCTTGGATTTTATAACAGGTTCATTGTATTTTGCAGGGTTTGCAGGAGGAGAATTAATTCACTACAATCACCGTAATGGTGATCTAGAGCGCAGAAAGACCGTCACAGCAGTTTAAAAGTGTATCAGTAAGGAAATTAAAGGATTTTAGGCCTATGTTGAAGATTTAAACTCATACTCTGGCATTTAAAGAACAAAAACACAGCTTGAAGACCTTAAAATGATCCAGAGGCCTAATTAAGCCTAAAACACAGAATCAAGACAAATTAAAGGTGTTTTAGGATAAAGACAAAGAAATTTAGCAGTCCGAAAAGCCTCCACCACCACAGTAGAGGCCAATTGAACCCTCTCCGGCTACTAAAAGCCAACCCTCTCCAACTACCAAAAGACACCTGCAGCCTCACAAAAATCAAAGAAGGGCTAGTTATTGCTTGAACAGGAGATATTTGCCTAAAGACAGCTGAACAGTCATTACAAACTGTCAGCAGAGTTATGTTAGAGATAAGAAGCAACCCTGAAGTTAATCTCTTCGTCCATTAAGCCTCAAAGGGCAGAAGCAACAATTATGAAGTATGGGCAACCTGCAGACTTTCTACCCACCTTACTTACTTCAAAGGTCAAAACAGACAGTGAGAGTACAAATACAAGCAAGGGACAATTTAATGAAGCATGGAGCATGTCCGAGAAACATTAAGTTCTTCATTTAATTGGACCAACTATCTCTTCTACTACTTCACTTCCTCATTCACCTATAAGTATTCATCGAAAATTCGTTGTTGGTGGTTGGGATTCTATTAGTTGTTAGGACTGTTATTGAGGGGAAGTAGTTGACTAGTCTGTAATATAGTAAGCTGGGAAGAGAAGTCTGTATTGTAAAAGGCCATTGAGCTCAAAGTATGTGACTGGTTTTGCACATCAATTAATCAAGCAGATTCACAAGATCCTGGTCTATCTTATTGGTGATGTATTCTCACTGTAATTGTCTCCTTTCATGTTTTTACATACTGTCCATATTTCTCTGATAAAGAACAACAAGCATAGATTAAGATATACTGCTGGAAGTACCCTAAATCTCACTGTAATCTTTATCTTGATGTTTTCTGCTAAGTTGTGTATCTAAGAGCTAATTCATCATAGTTTAACCAGTATAGTAGTTGGCTGGTCCATGCTTACTGATGTCTGAATTTGGAGTTAGTTCCTTAGATGTTCTTGTTGGGTTTCAGCTGAAAGAATTTGGAAACTGGGAGATTAGAGCTAGCCTTGTCTCACTAGGTGCCTCTTCCGACAGTTTGCCTTTCTGAGATCCCTTTGAGTTTGTGTCAAAAGCATTGAAGGTTAAAAGTCCTCCTCTGATCTTAGGCCTTACTCTCTGTTTCATCTTATATGTCTTCTACTACTCTGAAAGTGGTTATGAGGATTGCTGGATTGTTTTCTCTTTGAGAGTATGCTGAAGCAGGTCTGGAGTTAAATGACCTCTGACCTGATCTTAAGCTACCCTTTGTGTCCTTGCGAGAGTTTCCTTTGAAGTATTTCAAAGCAGGTTTGGATTTAAATGACATCTGACCTGATCTTAGGCTGCACTTTGGTTTCTTTCTTTCACCCATTCTTAATGTTCCATTCCACCATCTATCTAAAAAGATCCTTTGGTATAGATGACTTGCCCTATGAAAACTCTTGAATAGTTGTTATGCAAGTAATCTCCTTTCATGACTCCATAGCCCAATGGATTAACCTTTCTCTTGACCTATTTTCCCATGCTGAAACATCCTTCTATTCAGTTCCTTCTTTGCTTCCACAACCTTCTCAGTTAATGATCTCCAACCAAACAATCAAAATTAAACAACCCCTGTGCTTCATACCTAGCCTAATATCTCATTTTGAGCCTTAAAGATATATCATTCTTTACATTTATAGAGAGATCTCTCTCTGGATCCAGGAGGGCTAGATCCTAGGATCCCAAAGTGGTTTGATGTTGTCTTATCTTTTGGTCTTGCCAATCTGGCCAAAACATAGGAACCACAACACGCTCGATATATTAATAAAATGGCTTAGCTTGGCACAGCGTTTGGCTAAATTTCTGGGTGTCTAATTGCATGTTGAATTTTTGTGTTGCATATGGTGTTTTGTTTTTATTATCACTGCTAATTCCTAGTACGAATATTACATTATATGTGCTTGCTATTTGACTGTAAACCCTAGCCGGGATTTGGTATGAGTATGTGTATTATTTCCGTTGTGCATGCTCTCACCTGATATGAATATAATCGTTGGTTAAATATGTGAATAAACAATTAATTATGGCATGGTACTTGACGCTGAGTAATGCCGGAGTGATGCTTGGCAATAGGTAAATTTTACAATAATAAAAGTGATGCCAGGCATAGGTTAAATTTATTGCAGAGCTGAGTACATTTGCTTCCGGAGATAATTTAATTATGCTAGGAAGTACTCAACAGTGTGGTTATAGTAGCGTTGCCCAGCCGAGGGCCTGGGATGTTACACCCTTTTTGCTTCTTGCTTCTCACTCTTTTTTTATCATTGATTTGATGGAAGGTTGTGCTCCAACTCTGGTTCGTGAAACAAAAAAAGACGAGGACCTCTCGGCAGGTGAAGCCATGGAGCCCCTCCCACTACCCTTAGTGGTAGATACTGTTGAAGCTCTAGCTGCTTGTTTGGCCTTATTTGCAGCGCCTCTGCTTTCTTTATTTCATTGGCATTAATTGCATCACTTGCAACTCTCATAATCTCCTGGCTAGATTCTTTACAAATCCCAACTTTTCTACCAGGGATTTCAGCTAGATAGAACCACAACCTGAAAACCCCACTTGTCATATACTGACCACATAATTTGCAATGTAGTTTTTGCTGGCTGTCACCCATAGGTTCCCCATATTGCCAAAATGGATCCAAAGCCTTTGGCATATCTGCAATGGAAGTGACAACTTCAAAATTCAAACCTAAGGCACAACAAGCACAAGGAAATGACATTAAACCCCTACTAGAAAAAAATAACATCCTGCTGATTTAATAAATCAATTATCAAAAATTTAGAAAATTGTATTATATCATTAACTAAAAATGACAATAGGAGGGTGAACAAATTGATTCAAGCTAGCTGTCCCATTTTTAAAATAAATTAAAAACCCTTACATTGTTTTATGGGCATGAAAATCATGGCAAAATGTTAAAAAATAGAGGCAAAATGTAGGCAAGCAAACAAAAATTTATGAAAAAAATCATTAAGATAGTGAGGTTTAGATACATGTCAATTGAAACTTCACCACAGTTTTGGAAAATGAAGCTCACACCTTGCAAAAAGTCTTGATGGTGGATTGGTGATGGCTGCTCAGATTCTTCCACAATCAACTAGGATGCCCAAAAACCCTTCTCCTCCTTTCTCCAACAGGTCAGAATTTTTTTTTTAGAAAAAAGACAAATCGGGCACTTTAATCCGCCCTTCATGCTGAGCTGGTGATGTTTTCCGTCGGGCGGCAATAATTTGGAAAAATTATGGTTTTTTTTTTTTTTTTTTTTTTTAAACTATAAAAATTCATGGTTTTTAAGGGGTGATTATTGTTTTTCTGAAAAAATTGTGATTTTTTAAAAAATTGCTGATTTCTTTAACACTGGATTGAATTTGTATCATCATCATGTAAATGTTTTAGTTTCTAAATTCTAAAAAAATTTGAATTTATATGTCTATATTTCATTTTTGTATCTACGAGTGTTCAACATGAGACACATCAACCCTGGAAACAGGACACCAAGGACATGTTATATGTGTGTGCGTGTGTGTCCTATGTCCCCGTGTCAGGTGACTTAGCAAGCTGCTAATGCTCTTGCAAAAAAATGAATGCTTTTTAAATCCCACCCACCAAAATCCTTGGGATCAACAATTTAACTTCCATGAGAACCATGGGCAAGTCTTCTTCCCTCCATCAACAGCCCATAATAATTTAAATCTAAGCCTCCTGATCTGCTCCCAGACACCCATAGCGATGAAAGACAGGGACTCCTAATACACCAGTATAGCTTCTAAAACAGTTTTCACCAATGCCAAAGGAGACCCCCCTGGGATAACCACCTGTTACACCAGAATGAATGGTATTTTTTCAACCTTTGAAATCATCCAACCCCAATCTTTCTTTGTTTAATCATTGGGTTTTAGGTAAAAACCCAAGTACTTTTTACGAGACTGCAGTTCTTCCTGTGAAAAAGAAAACAATTGGGTGAAGAGAATTTTATCCTCCTCACCCATCCCCAGGAAGGAAACAGAGTATTTCCCAACATTAATCTGCATTGCAGTGGCTAAACAATATAAATCTAGTATCTCCCTGAGCTTGAGTTCATTCCTTCGAGAGCCATCACAGGAAAAAAGGATATCATCCAGAAACATAATGTGGGATGGGTTTAATGATATTCCCACTCTGATTCCTTTGAAGGACCCATATCTTTTGGCCTCCAGAAGAGCTCTGCTCAGGCCTTCAGCCATCAGAAGGAACAGTGGGGGAGATAAAGGACATCCCTGTCCCAGTCTATGCCCAGGTCTGAAAAACTCTGAAGCTGAGCCTTTTACCCGAACTACAAAAGATACAGAGGAGACATAGCTTATAACCCAGTCGACAAAATGTAGGCTAAAGCCCAAATTATTGAGCATCAGGCACAAATAGAGTCAACTGACTCTGTCATAAACTTTAGATAGATCAACCTTTATTACTACAATGTTATTACCATCGTTGGCAACTTTTTGGATTTAATAGAGTGGAAAGCCACCTGAGCTACTCCAACAGCTTCACGGATTTGTCTTCCAGACAAAAGATAGAAACTGCTCCTAGGAAATTGACTTGGACAATATGGCCTTTACCCTTTTGGCAATGATTTATATATGCAATGAAATAGGCCTAAACTCATCAAAATTTGAAGGATTATCTGACTTAGGAATAAGATCAATGAAAGTGGTATTCAAAGCTGCCAAATTTTGCCTGAAACTCTAGATTCCTCAATAACCCTTAGAAGATCCTCGATGATGTCATAAAACCATAAAACCATAACAGGCTTCTTGAAGGTGTGTAAAACCACCTTGTTGGATGGTTTATATGTAAACTGTTATTCCAAATTAACATTGAGTGGACTTTTGAACTCAAGATCAGAGTTCTGGTATGCTTTGTGCACTTGAGAAGACTGTCCAGTAAAAGCTGCAGGTTCTTATCATTTATGACGTTCTTTTCTGACAAAAGTTTATGAAGCAGATTGTTTCAGGTCTATACCATGCCATTACTATTTGGCTAAGTGGTTCAACACATCTATTTCATTATGCAAAGTAGATTCTTTTCCAAAACATGCTTGATATTATTCCTTATTGTTTCTTGTCTTTGGATTCGTTCCTTTTAGAAAGATACGTTTAGAGTTGCCTACATCAAACGAAAGAGAAGTTTTGCGATGTTATCAACTTGTTATTGAAATTGTTGACATGATAGTTGCCAAGTTCAAATTTGAATAATGTTCAATACCAAAAGCAATCGCATAGGAAAAATCCAGTACACAAAAAAATGGTGAGTATACGTCTTAAGAATACACATATATATACTCTGTTTCCCAACCCACCAGGAGCCTATCTCCTTCCCTTTCTCTATAAAATAATAATAATAAAAATAATATGCACATTGACAACTTGCCTAGCAAGCCCCTGCATCTACATTATTGTGTAAAGCATATAAGAAAAATAACACCAGTGAGTTAAAGTCACTTCAATGACTTCATTTTCCATGTCAGAGACAGAACAATTATCTGCCCAGTGAGATCAGAGTATATCCCTTACAAACATCTCCAGTTTGCATGGACAAATCCTTCTATTTCTCATGTAATGAAAAACTAGAATATTTTGAGTCATGATTTAATAAGTCGCAAATCACTTCCTCTTGGTCACAGAAAGAAAGGTACGCTCAGCATGAGATCACCATTGTATATTCTGCGTTTTATTAACAAATCAAACTCTGCATTGTGCATGCAACTGAGAACTGCAAGATTGGCGAGATTGAGCTCCCTACTATATTGGAGAGGTCATATTACACCAGCTGAGGCCAGGAGCCTTATGACATTTTCTATTTAAAGCACCAATTTTTCAACATGGGCATGCAGTGCTGCACTTTTTTCTCAACAATTGTAGTTGCTGAAAACGAGAATACACTGGTCTTTGTTATTTGGCTTTTGATGTCAGTGGCATTGTAAGCATTGAACATAGCTGGAACATATGTGTTCGCTGTTGTGGTGATTGCTTTCAACAATCAATTTGGTTGTGTGTTTAATAGGTTGGTATGATGAATAATACGGCTGGACTGTGACAGTTTGATCAGTGCATGGTGATATATGTAAAACCATATTAGTACCACTGCATTCCATTAGAAAAAATAGCTGCTGGTATGGATCAATCTAATTTCTGTGAAGATATCCTAGTTGCTGTCAAATCTTGAAAGTGTAGTAATGACTTGCAAATGCAAATTTTTATCTTTGCTTTTGGGAGCGGCTTTGTGTAAATTCGGGTACATTGTGGTTTACCGAAGGGACAGTTTCATAATGAGGCATATATGTAGACCTTTATGACCAAGCCAGCAGAGTTATTGTGCTTGGTCGTTTGTATCCCTCCATCTAATTTTGTGCTATTATGGTCAACTTTGTTGGATTGCATCTTAGTACTATTTCTGCAGACTTAACTTTTCGGAATACGATACTATGGCATTCTGAATTAAATTGGTGGTTCCATGGTACGATAATATATGCACCATCTTTGATAACTAAACTGAAGTTTGTAATGCTAAACTGTTTTATCTCTATTGTGTGTACCATTCTATTTTTAATTCAAGGTATATTGCGTATTTTTGTGATACTGTTGCTCTTTCTAGATTTCGAGTCTGTGTGATAACCTGTTTATGCAAACACTGGGTCAAAGGAGAATGATCATTTCTACCATAAGAACAATATTATTTGCACGTCTTTTCTGATTTTATATGTTGGCACAAAATCGAATTCCCCTGAATTAAGCAATCTTCTTATACCAGATAAAGAGCTGGATGTTATTGAGATGGCTGTCTATGGAAACGTGATGCGACCAGGACTCCAATGCCGCTGCAAATCTGTTGCTGAAATGATTGGACAGCTGAAATCGAAAAGTCCTCAGATGGCATGTGAGTTGCCATATAAGGAAGCTTAATAGATGGAGAAGACTGGCTGTCTGGTGCCATGTTGATGACATCTGCAGATAGATGACAAGATGCCATGAAATGAATTTGAAAATTGGTGAGTGGCGTGTTTAGGAATCTTTCTGATGATCACAGGGAATTTCAATTCTTTATCTCACTCATATGAGTGAATGATTACCGCTTCATTGCCTCAGTATTCTTATGCATGCCTCTCTTATGGAATTGATAATGATTCGAAGTTCAGTTAAAGATATTGGACTCAGCTCATGGAAGTTAATTACAACAAAAATGACTGGCAGGGTGGATTTTTTGGTTTCACATGAAAGACTTTACTGAAGATTGTTTGCTTGCATTCTTTTGGAATCAAGCAGCGTGACGCACTCAGATGAGCACTTAATGTTTCAGTAGATTATTTCAAACGTGGTAAAGTTTGCTTGCATTCTTTTGGAATCAAGCAGCGTGACGCACTCAGATGAGCACTTAATGTTTCAGTAGATTATTTCAAACGTGGTAAACAATATGCACGCGCACAATAGAATATTTAAAAGTATTTAATGTTGTATATACTTATATATACGGCCGATTTATCCCTGCATCCGTGTATATGCGGCATTAAATGCCCTGCTGCAGAGTGCATAGTGATAGCTGAAACGTTGGTGTTTATCTGAATGTGTAACACAGCTGGATTCTAAAAACACCATGAACATAGCCTTCATTCCTTAGTTTGTGTTTTTGAAGTCAGTTTTTAGATTTAAATTTATAAATCTAATTTTTTTTTTTAAACATGCACAGCACACTGTCTATTAATTGTCAACCTTTGCTACGGCTTTAATATGCCTAAAAAGGTTTCCATACAACGGCAGTAAAGTTAATTCTATGTTTCTCAGGGCCTTGCATTAGGTGGCTCACAGCCCTTAATTGCTATGAAATGATTGTATTTTAAATAATATTTTATTATTCTTTTTACAATCAATGGATCAGATTGTAAGTGATTCTAAGGGAAGAGGTTGTAAGAATAACATAAAAAATTTACAGGCAAGGCCAACAAACTTATAATAAATAGGAAGCTGAGAAAAGAGTGAAAATTTTAGATAAAATAATTTATTTAAATATGTTTAAAACTAGGTGTGTAGATTAAGCATATTAGATATGATGTAATGATATAATTTATTTAAAAATTAAGTTATTGTATTTTTTTAATAAAATGAGTATAATTTATATTAAAATTTTGTTGTGGTTGGATTTTATAATAAGTTAATATAATATGAAGTGAAAAGAGTATATAGTTGTTAATATCAATAATGTTTTAAAATTTTTCCATCCCACTGGTTTAGAGTTATACTTATGGACTCGACTTTATACATTGTTTAATTAATAAGTTTAGTCAAGAATGATATTATTTTGCAAAACATTACAAATACTAATTATTATATGAAACCCACAAATGTTGGGGCTTTTTGCTTGATATTAACTTAAGAGTTAGCTATTTGTCCAATGGTGTTAAATTTGGCAATTATGGCCAAACTTCATGTTGCACTGCTCATATGATGGAGATGATATGTTTGTTGGATTCTTCTTTCGGAGAGGTGCATGATTGATCTAAAGATCATCTTGTTTGGATGAACAAAACTTGTATTTTGAATTTATTGTTCCACATATGCAATTTGTCAAGGTCGGCTAGAATTGTAATGTAGGCTCACAAGCCCCAAAAGTTGTCACACACCCACAATCATGGATATAAAAAAAAGAGACATGATGTTCATTTCATCATTCTCTCATCTCACACATCTCTCTCTCATCTGATTGGTTCATATAGCCTTAGAGGCTTCTCTCTCCTCCACACGTGTGAATCTGGAAGCTGAGATTTGTGGACTGGTTTTAGAGCTTTTTCTGGCAGTGTTGACCAACGTTGACTTTGAGGCAACCTCCACCATTTGACATCGTTTTTAGCTCAGAAATCCGATCTGGAGACGCTGTAGCTAGAGGCATAGAAATCGAGGTCAAATGTTGACTTTGACCACAACACTTGACCGCAGAATTTTGACTTATGTGTTGACTGCTTTGTGGACTGTTTTTGGGCTATGCGTGACATTGAAGGAAGACCAAATTTGACCAAGTTTGACTGAACCTGATTGGAGGTTGAAGGGTTGGTTCGACCAACAAAGTCTTTGTTGGCTAGGGCATCCTGTTGACTACTGTAAAAGACATTTTCTCTCTCTCTGCTGAATAAGAAGAATTATACAAATTATTGTCTCTTGTATTGGCTTGTTTTTTGTTGATTTATTTTATATTCTATCATCATTTAATTTCAATGGTTATGTGATTGCAAATCTGAATTTGAATTGGGTTAATAAGAAGATTGAAGTAAAATGCTCTACGCATAGAACATACCATGGTTAACTAAAATTAACATGGTATCAAAGCTAAGGTGAAGACAAAGCCCAAGCAAGAGTGAGAAAGCAATCACTGAAGTTGAAAAGACAAGGACCGGGATAAATGACTTCCTCATCATACTTCAAATCTGATGACAAGTTGACTGATAAGTTTGATTATCATGCTTGGAAACTGTCCTTGGATTTGACAATGGAAGAACAAGGTGTCATGGATTATGTGCAGGGAAAGATCAATGAGCATTCATCAAATGCACTCGCTGCCACTAAGACCAAGTACAAGAAAGGGGAAGTCAAGGCGAAGAAGATCACCAAAGATTCTATTCATAAGCACTTGGCTGCTTATATCTCCGAGCTGGGCACATCTAAGGAGATGTATGATAAGTTGGTTAGCATGTTCAGGGCTAGTAATGCTAATCAAATTCTATTTTTGAAGAACAAGCTGAAGGAGATCAAGATGGGCAAACCAGAATCCATCCAATCATATTTTATGAGGATCACCAAAATCAAGAATGATCTTTTAGCTATTGGAGAAGCCATAGTTGACCGAGAGCTCACTCAAATTGCTCTTGGAGGACTTCCCCAGACATGGTGTGTATTCAATACTACTATTCTCAATAATAATATAATTCCCGATTTTGATGAATTTTTGACGAGATGCACTCAAGAGGAGACAAGGATGATGGAGAGAGACCATCTCTCTAATGGGAATGGAAGTGACCCTACTGCCTATTAGCGCTCTGCAATTCCAAGGCTGAAAATAGAACTCCGGAGGTAACATCAAACGGCTTTAAAATCTAGGATCTAGCCCTCCTAGACTCAGAGAGGGATCTCTCTTTTAGATTTAGCTTTGTTTGGATTGGATATTAGGCTAGTTATGAGGATAGAAAGGTTTGTCTTTAGTTTTTGGTTGAGACACAAAAGAGGGCCATTGGGCTAAATGGAGTCAAAAGGTCAAAGTTGATATAAATGAATGAATAACTGAGATCATGTGTAACCAGACAAGACAATCACGTCAGTGGATCCTTACAGTTTGTGAGATCGAAGAGAAGAACATATGAGGGTTCAATCTAAATGCAAAGCATACCTTGTCTGAATTCTACATTCAAATTTCAGAAGAAAACATAGATATTGTTTTAAGCGAGAGCAGGGTGTCAGAGACAAATCCTGAACATAATTTTCTTATAAAAAATAAGGAAAGAAAACAATACGTGAAACAAGAGAATAACAAATTACATCAAGAAGCACTTCACCACATAATCATGACACAAGAATCTGGAAACATGAGGTCTTTGTATTCATTCAAAAAAGTCACTTACAACCTGCTGAACATCTTACAATAACTGGTGATATTCTTATACCATTCTTCCCTTCAGGTCCAACCCTTATCCCATATGGCATCCTATCTTTTATAACTTTCCCCTTACATTCAGATCCTACAGACTATGAGGATCAAATCTCTTCCTTAACTGCTTCAAATATTTCTAGAAAATACCTATTTATGTTCTATCCAAAATAGAGATTCGATCTATTTCAAAATCATGCAATATCTCTTAAATCTATTACAATATATTCGATTTTTAACCCTAAAAGGGTAAAAATAGCAAAAACTGCCTACTGACTACTACCCTCAAACTCGAAAATACAACAAAATTCCAACAAAAATAGATTTGCTTTGATCTTCTTTAAAAAACCCAATATGATCGAGTCTGAGCTTGACAATAGCATGTTGAGGACGAGTCATAACTAGAAGATTGTTATGGAAGCTTTTGAGATCATTGAGGAATCTATTTGCCTTGATTTAAGGAGATTTGATGCTTTCTGTCCATAACAGAACTTTCAACAGCTAATGAGGACAAACAGAGTGCGTTTAACCGTCAATTTGCTAGGCATGATTTTCGGCATATAATTAGGGATTCTGAAACGGTTATTAGTTAGCGAAAACTGTAACTGCTCCCGAATTTAATAAAAATGGCTTAGTTGCCCTTCGACCCTGCTTCATTTGTTATAACCACTTCAATTGAGATTAAGGGCAACTTCAACTAGGGTATCAACTTTGAGGTGGGCTTTAGGTTTTAGTTTCTTGTGGACAAGCTTGAATCTCAAGACCTTGTTCATGTTCTGCAATTATCTTAGGCTTGGCCTGAACTTTAGAAGCCATCTTGGTAAGACTCTTGAGAAGGTAAAATGGCATATTTAGAGGTTGCTTACTTGTGAAATGGAGGAGTAGCCTGAAGTGGTAGAGCATGGTCCTTCCATATCTGCCCTCACAAGTGATGTAAACCTGAATCATCTTTATCAATGTTTTCCATTTCTCCTCCAAATAGCTCTCGGGGATATCCTTTTTCCACTTCATATTTTGATGTTCTTCTTTGAGGAAAGATCTGAAATCGACTTCTTTGATTGAGGTATTCTTAAAACACCTTTCTCCTTCACTTGGCATCTCTGTAGTTGCTGCAACACTGGCCTCATCTATTTGCATTACCATAGGTCCACGCTGAACCTTAAAGCCATTAAAGCTTTTGGCAAATGATTCTGTGATTGTAATGTCCCATAATAATTATAAAATAATAAATAATATATAAATAATATAATATAATTTAATAAATAAGTAAATAAATAAATAGTCAAGAGAATAATAAATAAATAATAAATAAAACATTAAACAATAATTGGAGTTCTAAATAAAATGGTAAATAATAAACTGAGTCCTAAAACAATAAACAATAAGTAAAGTTAAAGAAAGAATTAATTAACAAAAGTAAATAAATTAACAAAGAGTTAAACTAAGAAACTAATAGAAAGAAAGTTAAAGAAAGAATTAATTAACAAAAGTAAATAAATTAACAAAGAGTTAAACTATGAAACTAATAAAAAGAAAGATAAACTAAGAAAACACTAAATTAAGTAAAGCTAACAAAAAGTAAGAGAACACTAAATTAAGTAAAACTTAAGTTGCATGTTGACACAGTGAATGTGTGCATGTGGTTCCCATTCCATGGTTTGGTCTATTTAATAAACATTGAGGAAGGTTCAAGGATTCATTCTTTCATCCATTCTCTGGAGAGAAAGGTATGGTGAGGCAAAAGATACCCTGGCAGTAGTACGTTGATTGAGGGCTCGGGGTGGCCAGCTGTGGAAAGATTACATATCGCTGAGCCTACGGTTGGGTGGAGAGTTGTCCCCAAAACTTTGTTGCGGTTAGCATGATTCAGCTAGCATTCAACCTTGGAGTTTCAAGTAAGGAAAAATGCCATTACAGGTAAGTCGACTTGCTCATGTTTCTGAAAATGATTAGTTAAACAGAGTTTGGCTGATTATTCATTGTTTATGTGATATAATTAATTACCTGTTAAATTTGAGGTTGTTACATATGGTGTCAGAGCGGGTGTGACCTCTAGGTAAAAATTAAAACTTGAAGGGCTAATGTTTAGTACGGTAGGGATTATAAATTTAAAATAATAAATTTTATTATTAAAGATAAATTTGAGATTTTTTTTTTTAAGTTGTAATTATATACATGATTGTTTTTAAGTTTAAGATTAGAGTTTTAAATTAAAAGAATTTTATAAATCGTACATGTTTTTTGCATGCAATTTCTTTTAAATAGTATATATGCATACATATTTCTTATATATATATATTTTAATAAGAAAAATATATTTTTAATATATATGTATGCATTGTTAAACCCCATATATATATATATATTACATGCATGCAATCTAGTTAAATAAGATAAACAAATTTTAATAATTTAAATCATTAAAATTTCATTACAGAAGAACCGCTTTTGCATGGTATCTTTGCACGAAGAGGAAAACTTAAGAGCATCTTAAAAGAATTCGAGGATTTTATTTTTGGGTGTATGGAACACCGCTCTTGATCACTTTGGTTGCCGACGCTCATTCCACTTCCCCCTGAGACTTGAACTCCAAGCCACCGGGGTTTCTCTCGCATCGTGTTTCTTTCTCGACTTTCCCCACACTCTCTCTGCAAGACAGTGGCAACCTCCACAGGCGCTGGGATACCAGCTGCATCCAAGTAAGAGCGAAAACGATTCGCCTTCCGATTATCGCCGATCTCAACTGCCCCGTGAAAACGAGCGGGTTTGGAACTCCATGGAAAATTTTAAGGATGGAAACTTATGTTAAAGATTAGAAACCTTTGGTGAATCTTACTAATCCGTAATATGAAAACTATAAAATTATTAGTAATATTTTAGTAAAAATATTAAAAATGCTAATGATTTTATATAGTCTCTATTAAATTTTGGCAATTTTTAAGGTAAAATATTTTTTTCTTATAAAATTTGGGCGAATCACTTTTAGAAAAAATGAGAATTGGCGAATTTTATTTTTGGAAAAAACATGGAAAATTAGTCCATCTACGAATGTTAACCCCTAAAATTTTCCTTGCTGACCACGCCGAGCCGAATGCCTTAAATAAATCTTGCCAATCCACTGTTCGCGATGCAATCCACGGTTACATCGCGTGATAACGATGAGTTATTTTTTTAAAATATATATATTACATAACATGAGATGTTAGAGGTGCAAGCTTCAAATGTCCATCGATACTTTTACTTATATTGCTGTTCTAGTGAGCATATGAGAAATGCAAGGTTAATAATTTATTTGTTTATTTTCGTATAGATGTTTTTTTCATATACAGTGAAAGAAAGATAATTAAAAAAATATGATAATAATATTAAAGGAACAAAAACATAAATAATGTATTTTAAGTTTAGAACAATATTTTGTAAACAATATATATTTAATTTTATAGATTAGTGTCGTTTAATCGTTTGAGATCTTAATTAATTGATAAATGGCCTTGAAATACTATTAAAAAAAAGTATGGTTGGTAGGCATTTGAGTATTCTTCACAATGTAACAGTGGAATATATTGCTGCAAGTAATTTAGAGTTTATATTTATATATATATATTTTGTAATTGTACTGCAATTCCACAGTGACCCAAGTAATGTTTAGTGCTGTAGATGCATCAAAACAGAGCCAAAGTCAGAAAATAAATATGAAAAAATTAACGCAACAACCAGTTCAATCTTTTATTTAACCGTCACTTACATTTTGTTTTAATAAAAGATATAAAGAAAGCCCAAACTCCCACTTACAAAAATTAAGCTCCGTACATAACAGATGTGTTTCATGCATAGAGAATTATTACGTTGATTTTTAATTATTTATATTATTTTCTGTTATTATTTGAGATAATTAACATGAGAATTCATGCAAATTTACTTTTAAAATATTAAAACTCAGTTAATAGAGAATCATTACGTTGATTTTTAATTATTTGTAATATTTTCTTTGTTATTAAATGAGATAATTAACTCATGTTAAAGTGTAATTTGGATTTTAATTACTATTTTATTTACTAAAATAAGAAGTTAACATGTAATTTGGATTTTAATTTATAACTTTAAATTATTATCTTATTTTGAAGTAAGAGATTTTAAGAAGAGAAATTATTTGATATAATATAGTTTTAGATAAAGTATTTAGATATAATATAGCATAGGATATCATTGTTATTCTTGCTTGAATGCAATAATAAGTGAAAATAGATGATATGTAGATACAAATTGTTAATGAGTTTATAGAGTAGTGAGTTTAAAGTTAGTCATGTTATTAATTTGTAAGTCATAATGAAGTTATAAGTGATCAAATTGAGAGAATAGTAGTACAATTCATTGAAGGTGCACATCACATGAAGTCGAATATGGAAGAAATATAATTTAAGATAGTATGCAACTAAGTGGAATGACAATTAGAATGAGATGGTGGAATATTAAGTATAAAGAGACAAGAATTATAAAAAGGGAAGGGTAGTTTCTAAGTTTGATTTCCAACAGTAAAAATATTTATTTGATATATGGAGGAAGGAAAGAGGAGGAACTTGCACATTTTCTAGTGAGGATAAATTAAACTCATAGTCCAAGTATAATCTTGAAAAATAATGATGGGGAGGAAGTAGAGACAACTGTCTAAAAAGGGAGTGATATCACAATTTGATGTACTTTATATAATATGTTGGTGTCTAGAAATAAATAAGACACTTGACTTATGTTATGGGAATGCACTATGAAGTTAATGGGAAGAATAATGAGGGATTTGCAAATAATAATAGTAATAATGAATGTTAACCCCCACAACAATGACCAACTTAGACTAATAAGGTGAATAAAAATAGTTATTGATAGATACTTAAGCTCGTTGAGTGAAAGTGTCACAACGAAGGAAAGAAACCAATAAAAAGGGACGAATTATTTTGGAAGATTTTGGAAGTCATAAAAGATATTCTTTGAGGGAACAACTTGGTGGAGAATGGTTGTGGAATCATATAATTATTTCCTTATAAGAACATGATGAGAATCACTATAAGTTTGATTTAATAATGATGCATATAAGGATGGACACATTGGGGATAAACAATAATAAAGAAGGTCATTTTCAAGAGCCCTGAAATTTATGACAACATTGGATTAAAGAAGTGAATCTACAATCAAATTTATCAATTGGAGGACAATACATTATGTGAGTAGAGTAGTAACAACATTTCCAAGTGTAACAATTTTATGCATTTAAGATAGGAGGAAAGAAATCATGATAATATTTCCATATTTGAAGCTAGTAGACATGGAATATTAGGAAAATAAGACTATTGGAGAGAACAAAAAAAGTATCTATGAATATTTGGTATGAGGAAGTGAAGGGGTGATTCTATCAAGAAGAAAGATATCTTAAGGATACTTGTGAGTGGATTGATCAACATGATTGGAAACGATCAAAGTAATAACCTATATAATTCAGAAGTGTCAAGGTATGAAGTTGTGATCACTTTTATTTAGTGAGAAATGACAAGTGATAAAAGAGGAAAATGTTTCAAGGATAACGAATTTTTAAATTTGGAAAAAGAAATATGATATGTAGGCTAATGAGAAAACATCGAGCATCAAGCCCAGGAATAAATACAATTGGAAATACTATGATGATGCTTTGAGAAGGACTACACATAAATTCAAAAAAAAGAAGAAGTGAGAATCAACTAATAAAGGGTGTACTTGAATAAATGTCACTTTGAGCAAACTGATAATCTATTTTTTTACTTCATATAAAACAACTTACTAGCCTGCCATTAGTATTGGAAGAATTTATTTCAAAAACACAGTAGGCATACCCAATCTTTCATGGATGATAATGATGGTACTGGTTCCAATCGTTTCAAGTTATAAGCTAAACATTTAACAAGTAATAATTAAAGTGGAAGAATTCCTAGTCCAACTTGACGATGAGTGAACCTACAATAAAAGAGATCAAGAGAGAACTTGATGAGATAAGAAAATGTTTTAGGATGAACAATGAAAATTATACGAGTGATGGATAGATCACCAGGGGACAATAAGCCCTCATGCAGATGGATTGAGCATAACATAAGACTTAAATAAGGATGACTTCATGTATGGGTGCCATTTGATAAGCAAAATATGTATAGTGATCATGGGATCTTAATTTGATATTGATGATTTAAATGATTGTACAACTGATGATATCTTAATAATTAATTTCACTAAAATTTCCTTGGAGAAGGAAGAATATGATGAGAGATTAAGGACCAATATGATAGATGATGAGAGATTAAGGCCCAAGATGATGAGGCTCATTTAAAAGTTAATAGTTTACTTAGAAAAGTATACCTACGGTGTAAATGGTCAACTTCCTAATATAAGAACAAGAAATGATTATTGAAAAGTAATTGGTATCTTGATGAAAATGTGACACTAATAGTTGTGATGAGATAACATAGATCCTAGATGGATGTCGAATAATCTTAGTTCATAGTAGGTATTCAATGTTTATACAAACAAATGAAATTGATTTTCCGATGAATCATGATAAGAATGCTTATAGTGTATTATTGTTCTATATTGATAAGTATTGATATGTTTATGATATTGATGATGTTTCATGATATGGTGGTATGAGGATAATGATGAACATGTTGTTTGTTATGATAATGATGATATATGCTCATGATGAATATGATATGCATAGGGATTATGGTGTTATGATTTGAAGTTATATTGACATGTGGTTAGTTTATTATGTAATGTCATGATATATATTTGATGCAAATATGTTGATGTTATAACTTATGATGGTATTTCATAAGGTGAGGCATGTGGTAATTTCATACAGATTTTATGACATACAAGAGTATGCAGTTCTCTACTATTTAGAATGTGGTTATTAGCAACGATGTTATGTTATCATGATGACATGCAAGAGTTGGCATGAGGATTATTTTCTATGATTTTATGATTATAACTAATGCATTGGATGCATGTTGAGATGTGGTGATTGGCAGGAAATCCACAGATGGGCCGAGAGGGCCGGTTTATTTGATGATCTCGTGGGAGCCCATACCTACGAGGGAGAATATGTAACACCATATGGGCTGGGGACGAACTCAATCAACACTACATATGCCAGTGGTTTCTTTGTCTTGTATATCTCTTGATGGATAGCTCTTGAAGGGTAGTGGGACCATCTTGAGGAGGCCAAGGGCCTGATATTGTAGGCCAAGTGCCTGGTATTGGATGGGAACGCCAAAGTCTAGAAGTGGGTGTAAGACTTCGATGCCTGGGGCTGTGCACCTTAAGGAGCTATGGAGGGAGTGGGCCAGCCTTGCGAGATGCCCAGAGTCATTGAGTACTGGGACTGGATGCCTGCCTTGGGGCAGATGAGGTCTGAGTCGGGCGCGAGCCTTGGGGCCAGCCTTGGCTAGGGACAGACTGGGGAGGCTTATGCCTTGTTTCGAAAGTGGGAAAAATGAGATATATTCCTCGAGATTCCCAGGCGCTGTGATGAACTTACGATGCCTGCTGGTTATACTAGTTTAGCAGAGGGTGTTGGTCACACATGAAGTAATAAATAATAAATAATATAATATAATTTAATTAAATACTTAACTTCGGGATGAAGTTCCTTGAAGAGGGGGAGTCTGTAATGTCCCATAATAGTTATAAAATAACAAATAATTATAAAATAATAAATAATATATAAATAATATAATATAATTTAATAAATAAGGAAATAAATAAATAGTCAAGAGAATAATAAATAAATAATAAATAAAACATTAAACAATAACTGGAGTTCTAAATAAAATGGAAAATAATAAACTGGAGTCCTAAAACAATAAACAATAAGTAAAGTCAAAGAAAGAATTAAGTAACAAAAGTAAATAAATTAACAAAGAGTTAAACTAAGAAACTAATAGAAAGAAAGTTAAAGAAATAATTAATTAACAAAAGTAAATAAATTAACAAAGAGTTAAATTAAGAAAATAATAAAAAGAAAGTTAAACTAAGAGAACACTAAATTAAGTAAAGCTAACAAAAAGTAAGAGAACACTAAATTAAGTAAAACTTAAGTTGCATGTTGACACAGTGAATGTGTGCATGTGGTTCCCATTCCATGGTTTGGTCTATTTAATAGACATTGAGGAAGGTTCAAGGATTCATTCTTTCATCCATTCTCTGGCGAGAAAGGTATGGTGAGGCAAAGGATACCCTGACAGTAGTACGTTGATTGAGCGCTCGGGGGTGGCCATCTGTGGAAAGATTACATACAAATGAGCCTATGGTTGGGTGGAGAGTTGTCCCCAAAACTTTGTTGCGGTCAACAGGATTCAGCTAGCATTCAACCTTGGAGTCTCAAGTAAGGAAAAGCGCCATTACAGGTAAGTCGACCTGCTCATGTTTCTGAAAATTCCATGATGATTAGTTAAACAGTTTTTGGGTTGATTATTCATTGTTTATGTGATATAACTAATTGCCTGTTAAATTTGGGGTTGTTACAGTGATACCTTGATGGTACCCCTGGAACTTTTGACAGAACCTGTAGCATCCAACCTCCTTGAATAGTTCATAGGCCTGAGGGTGTGCTTCAAGGTATGAATTATCTTGTAATTCCTTTCTCAGAAGGGCACCTCCTGTTGAAATCTTCATCACCAGGATTCCTGAAAACACTTTTAAAGTAAATGCACAGATTACAAAATGGCTAGGGTATGTGAAGGCGAATGCTTAAATCAAATGAACATGAAGGTGAGGTAAAACAACAAGAAACGAAGATAGAGTCAAAGGATGAAGGATTAGGGCACTTGTGGCCAGCTTTAAAACAATCAGAAACTGACCATCGACTGATTCAAAACATGGGAAGGCTCATGACCATTTTTTCGGGATCAATTGAAATGGGTGGGCACGATTTAGGGTTATGATTGCTTGATATGGACATGGTATACACGAGTCATAATCCTTTTTGAAAATATGATGAATGATACCCTGGCGTAGTTCTGGTAGCATAAATTTCAAATGATGACTTGTGTACAACTGCCAATATTGAAGTGACACAGCTCTTTTAAACACTAGATATTTTCGGGACTTTTGGAAACTGACGATAGGCGTGAGTAAGTTGTTTTAGCTACCAGAAGTTTTAACTTTCGGTAGCTAACAGCTATAATATTTCGACCTTTCAGATACCGAAAACCAAACTTTCTACCACAATTAGAACATAACCAAATTCATAAAATCAACTAATTCAACCACTTTAAACCTTCACAAGTTCATGTGAATGCATCATAATTCCAACCTACCATGTGACAACACTGGGGATACCTGGATATCTGATATGAAGCATTGGATATACCACTCAGAATTTCATGGTAGACAAAGGTATGAAGAGCTTCCCTTGTCACTGTCTTCACATCCAGTCTAAGAATACTTCACAGAGTTTTCGGAGGGCCCAGCAGATGGTAAGTGGTTTTGGACGCGGGGGGGGGGGGGGGAAGGGGGGGTGGGTGCGAACTCGCCACAACTTGCCACACAATCATGACTTTGATTATGAACACTGCCTTTTTCGGACCCCCTTCCTCCATTAAACTTTGAAACACTGGAGGGTCCGAAAATATATTTGAACCGTCGATCTTGACCAAAGATCATCACCCATAAGCGCAATATGCATAAGGTTTAACACAATATAAAAAATATAGAATTAATTTAAGTCTATATTTTAAATAAAATAAATTTCCTTTGGGACAAAATTTGAAAGAGCCATTTCTAATTTTTCATGACCTTCACCAACGAACTTGAAACTATGCATACCAAACCTTGGATGCCCAAGGCGTACATTTTTTCCAAAATTTATCCCGTGCTAACATCGGCTCCAATTGGGGATGGAAACTCTGGAGGTGTCAAGAATCTCAGATCTCCGGATTCGTAAATCAATGCCTTATCCATTGAGCTGATCCCACAACCTGTATCTTGATCTATCCTGCAACTCAGTGACTGGAAACTAGCTGATTATTCCTTCTGACTTTGACTGAGTTTTTGAAGTAAAACAATGTTAAAAATAGGCCACATGCTTGCCCAACAAGCTTATTTGCATATTGTAAATTTGAACTGAAACTACAATTGAACTATGCACTGCAAACTATTTGACGAAAATCACTGCTGCATCTTGAAAATCTGAATGCTGAAATGAAATTTGAAATATAAAAAGATGCTTTCCCATAAAGATTATTTGCACCATCTACCTACTCTAATATGATAAAATGATTACCATATCACGTAATAACAAACTTCCAATGCAACCAGTCAAGCAAATGGATACTTAACTGAAATTTTCGTTCCACCTCTGTAGGTAGAAAAATGAATTTTAAACATGGAAACTTAACTTTTCCACATGATTCAATAGCTCTATTGATGAACTTGGCGAATTCTTCTTTCACTGATGATTGCAATACGCTGGCTAAAGGATCATGATAAACATGCAACATAAGATCTTCTAGATGATTTGTAACAGGAAAAAAAACCTCATGCCAAACTACTACTTTGCTTATGTGTTGAAACTGATTCGCTTCAAACAGTAAGGGAGCAAATTGTTTTTCCTCATTATCCACTGTAGTCAAGTGCTCTGAGTGCTCTTTATCATTCTCTTTGTTACACAGAAGCTTGCAAGGGAGCTGCAAACTCTCGTTAATTTTGGGTGAAGGAATATGATTTGTAACAATATGTTGTACTACTTTGTTAACATCCAAGGAAGAAATTAATGATTGAGAAATTTTATAATTTTCTTCAAGGGCTGTAAATTGAGATAAGATGCAACATGAAAGAGAATTTCAGAGATGGGCTTCATCATGGAAATATGATTGGTCTTTAATCTTTGAAGGAAACACTGCTTGCTGAAGATGTTCTTGTGGATCAAGACAATTAAGCTTTGCTGCCTCTTTTTCTGGATCACTAGACTGCTGTTGATTTTTAGTGTTGTCCTCTACTTGATCAAGTTTAGGAAGCTGAAGTTTTTCCTTAACCTTTGGCTTATCAGTTTGTTGTACTGCTGCAAGAATTGTCTCCTGTAGTGAACCTTCATGAACATCTGGACAACATACATAATCTCTCTTCCTGAGCAGGAGACAATTCAAGCAAGGCTTCTACTTTTTGAAAAGGTCTTTCTTCTAAAGCCTCTACTATTTCATCATCCATGAACTAATCATCATCATAGTAATCTTCCATATATTCAATAAAACTTTCAAAATTATCACAACAGTTTTGAACCAACAACAAAGATGGATAATATTATTTGTACTTGTCAAAAAATACAGTATGAAAATGTTTTAAAGAACAAATACCAAAAATTGGTAAATTTTCATACCAAGATCTAGCCTTTTCCTCCAAACTCGCCACAAACATTTTCATAAGACAATCTTCAAGAAATTTGATTTTAAGCCTACATATGTGCATATGAAACCTTAATAAATGTATAACAACATCATCTCATTTTTTTATCTTTAAACACTGGAAGATATTTTAACCAATCGATGTTGGGCATGGGATTTGGAAAACCTGGAATTATCTATCCAAAGGAGCATACATGCATTGTATTCGTGAATTCATTTCGAAAACAATCAACAATAGAATGGAGTCGCCATAAGTTCTCTACAATTATGAATTCTTTTACCAGTGGGGTCTTTAGATCAACTGAACTTTGTGGAGTCCCCGTGTGGATGATTTCAACCTTCTTGTGTCTGACTGTTTGTCCACCATAAACAACCAAATCTGAACTTGATAATTGTTACTGAGGAAAATAAAACCTCGTTCCCCAGTATGGTCGCCATTATGTTAGCGCTCCGTAATTTTGAGGTTGAAAACAGAACTCCGGAGGTAACATCAAACCGCTTTAATATCTAGGATATAGCTCTCCTAGACTCAGAGAGGGATATTTCTTTTAGATTTAGCTTTGTTTGGATTGGATATTAGGCTAGTTATGAGGATAGAAAGGTTTGTCTTAAGTTTTTGGTTGAGACACAGAAGAGGGCCATTGGGCTAAATGGAGTCAAAAGGTCAAAGCTGATCTAAATGAATGAATAACTGAGATCATGTGTAACCAGGCAAGATAGTCATGTTAGTGGATCCTTACAATTTGTGAGATGGAAGAGAATAACAAATTAGGGTTCAATCCAAATGTAGAGCATACCTTATTTGAATTCTACATTCAAACTTCAGAAGAAAAGATAGATATTGTTTTAAGCTAGATCATGGTGTCTGAGACAAATCCTGAACATAATTTTCTTATAAACAATAAGGAAATAAAACAATATGTGAAACAAGAGAATACCAAATTACATCAAGAAGCACTTCACCACATAATCATGGAACAAGAATATGGAAACAAGAGGTCTTTGTATTCATTCAAAGAAATCACTTACAACCTGCTGGACATATTTACAATAGCTGGTGATATTCCCATACCATCTTTCCCTTTAGGTCCAGCCCTTATCTCCCCACAACTTGCCACACAATCATGACTTTGATTATGAAAACTGCCTTTTTCGGACCCCCTTCCTCCATTAAAATTCGAAACACTGAAGGGGTTCGAAAATAGATTTGAACCATCGATATTGACCAAAGATCATCACCCATAAGCGCAATATGCATAAGGTTTAACAAAATATATAAAAAATATAGAATTAATTTAACTCTATATTTTAAATAAAGTAAATTTCCTTTGGGACAAAATTTGATAAAGCCATTTCTAATTTGTCTTGACCTTCACCAATGAATTTGAAACTATGCATACCAAACCTTGGATGCCCAGGGCGTAAATTTTTTCCAAAATTTATCCCTTGCTAACATCGGCTCCATTTGGGGATGGCAACTCCAGAGGTGTCAAGAATCTCAAATCTCCGGATTCGTAAATCAGTGCCTTATCCTTTAGGCTGATCCCACAACCTGTATCTTGGTCTATCCTGCAACTCAGTGACTGGAAACCAGATGATTATTCCTTTTGACTTTGACTGAGTTTTTGAAGTAAAACAATGCTAAAAATAGGCCACATGCTTGCCCAACAAGCTTATTTGCATATTGTAAATTTGAACTGAAACTACAACTGAACTATGCATTGCAAACTATTTGATGGAAATCACTGCTGCATCTTGAAAATCTGAATTCTGAAATGAAATTTGAAATATAAAAAGATGCTTTCCCATCAAGATTATTTGCACCATCTACCTACTTTAATCTGATAAAATGATTACCATATCACATAATAAAAAAATTCCAATAAAACCAGTCAAGCAAATGGATACTTAACTGATATTTGCATTCCACCTATGTAGGTAGAAAAATGAATTTAAAACATGGCAAATTAACTTTTCCACATGATTCAATAGCTCTATTGATGAACCTAGCAAATTCTTCCTTCATTGATGGCCGCAATACATTGGCTAAAGGATCATGGTAAACATGCAACATAAGATCTTCTAGATGATTTGTAACAGGAAAACAAACCTCAATCCAAATTGCTGCTTTGCTTATGTGTTGAAACTGATTCGCTTCAAACAGTAAGGGAGCAAATTGTTTTTCCTCATTATCCACTATAGTCAAGTGCTCCGAGTGCTCTTTATCATTCTCTTTGTTACACAGAAGCTTGCAAGGGAGCTGCAAACTCTCGTTAATTTTGGGTGAAGGAATATGATTTGTAACAATATGTTGTACTACTTTGTTAACATCCAAGGAAGAAATTAATGATTGAGAAATTTTATAATTTTCTTCAACGGCCGTAAATTGAGATAAGATGCAACATGAAAAAGAATTTCAGAGATGGTCTTCATCATGCAAATATGATTGATCTTTAATCTTTGAAGGAAACACTGCTTGCTGAAGATGTTCTTGTGGATCAAGACAATTAAGCTCTGCTACCTCTTTTTCTGGATCACCAGACTACTTGTTGATTTTTAGTTTTGTCCTCTACTTGATCAAGTTTAGGAAGCTGAATTTTTTCCTTAACATTTGGCTTATCAGTTTGTTGTACTGCTACAAGAATTGTCTCCTGTAGTGAACCTTCATGAACATCTGGACAACATACATAATCTTTTTCTTCCTGAGAATAAGACAATTCAAGCAAGGCTTCTACTTTTTGAAAAGGTCTTTCTTCTAAAGCCTCTACTATTTCATCATCCATGAACTAATCATCATCATAGTAATCTTCCAGATATTAAATAAAACTTACAAAATTATCACAACAGTTTTGAACCAACAAAAAAGATGGATAATCTTCTTTGTACTTGTCAAAAAATACAATATGAAAATGTTTTAAAGAACATATACTAGCAATTGGTAAATTTTCATAACAAGATCTAGCCTTTTCCTCCAAACTCGCCACAAACATTTTCATAAGACAATATTCAGGAAATTTGATTTTAAGACTACGGATGTGCATATGAAACCTTAATAATTGTATAACAACATCATCTCCTTTTTTATCTTTAAGCACTGGAAGATATTTTAACCAATCGATGTTGGGCATGGGATTTGGAAAACCTAGAACCTTTGATCTGTCCAAAGGAGAATACATGCGTTGCATTCTGACTGTTTGTCCACTATCAACAACTAGATCTGAACTTGATAATTGTTACTGAGGAACATAAAACCTCGTTCCCCAGTATGATCGCCATTATGTTAGCGCTCCGTAATTTCGAGGCTGAAAACAAAACTTTGGAGGTAACATCAAACCGCTTTAAATTCTAGGATCTAGCCCTCCTAGAATCAGAGAGGGATATCTCTTTTATATTTAGCTTTGTTTGGATTGGATATTAGGCTAGTTATGAGGATAGAAAGGTTTGTCTTAAGTTTTTGGTTGAGACACATAAGAGGGCCATTTGGCTAAACGGAGTCAAAAGGTAAAAGCTGATCTAAATGAATGAATAACTAAGATCATGTGTAACCAGGCAAGACAGTCATGTGAGTGGATCCTTACAGTTTGTGAGATGGAAGAGAATAACAAATTAGGGTTCAATCCAAATGTAGAGCATACCTTATTTGAATTCTACATTCAAATTTCAGAAGAAAGCATAGATATTGTTTTAAGCCAGAGCACAGTGTCTAAGACAAATCCTAAACATAATTTTCTTATAAACAATAAGGAAAGGAAACAATATGTGAAATAAGAGAATACCAAATTACATCAAGAAGCACTTCACCAGATAATCATGGCACAAGAATCTGGAAACAAGAGGTCCTTGTATTCATTCAAAGAAGTCACTTACAACCTGCTGGACCTCTTTACAATAGCTGGTGATATTCTCATACCATCTTTCCCTTCAGGTCCAGCCCTTATCTCCCCACAGCTTGCCACACAATCATGACTTTGATTATGAAAACTGCCTTTTTTGGACCCCCTTCCTCCATTAAACTTCGAAACACTGAATGGGTCCGAAAATAGATTTGAACCGTCGATCTTGACCAAAGATCATCACCCATAAGCGCAATATGCATAAGGTTTAACACAATATAAAAAATATAGAGTCAATTTAATTCTATATTTTAAATAAAGTAAATTTCCTTTCGGACAAAATTTGGTAAAGCCACTTCTAATTTGTCCTGACCTTCACCAACGAACTTGAAACTATGCATACCAAACCTTGGATGCCCAGGGCGTAATTTTTTTCCAAAATTTATCTCGTGCTAACATCGGCTCCAATTGGGGATGGCAACTCCGGAGGTGTCAAGAATCTTATATCTCTGGATTCGTAAATTAGTGCCTTATCCATTGGGTTGATCCCACAACCTGTATCTTGATCTATCCTGCAACTCAGTGACTGGAAACCAACTGATTATTCCTTCTGACTTTGAATGAGTTTTTGAAGTAAAACAGTGTTAAAAATAGGCCACATGCTTTCCCAACAAGCTTATTTTCATATTGTAAATTTGAACTAAAACTATAACTGAACTATGCACTGCAGACAATTTGATGGAAATCACTGCTGCATCTTGAAAATCTGAATGTTGAAATGAAATTAAATATAAAAAGATGCTTTCCCATCAAGATTATTTGCACCATCTACCTACTCTAATCTGATAAAATTATTACCATATCACGTAATAACAAAATTCCAATGGAACCAGTCAAGCAAATGGATACTTAACTGAAATTTGCATTCCACCTCTATAGGTAGAAAAATGAATTTAAAACATGGCAAATTAGCTTTTCCACATGATTCAATAGCTCTATTGATGAACTTGGCGAATTCTTACTTCACTGATGACTACAATACACTGGCTAAAGGATCATGGTAAGCATGCAACATAAGATGTTCTAGATGATTTGTAATAGGAAAACAAACCTCATTCCAAACTGCTGCTTTGCTTATGTGTTGAAACTGATTCACTTCAAATAGTAAGGGAGCAAATTGTTTTTCCTCATTATCCACTGTAGTCAAGTGCTCCGAGTGTTCTTTATCATTCTCTTTGTTACACAGAAGCTTGCAAGGGAGCTGCAAACTCTCATTAATTTTGGGTGAAGGAATATGATTTGTAACAATATGTTGTACTACTTTGTTAACATCCAAGGAAGTAATGATTGAGAAATTTTATAATTTTCTTCAAGGGCTATAAATTGAGATAAGATGCAACGCGAAAGAGAATTTCAGAGATGGTCTTCATCATGCAAATATGATTGGTCATTAATCTTTGAAGGAAACACTGCTTGCTGAAGATGTTCTTGTGGATCAAGACAATTAAGCTCTGCTACCTCTTTTTCTGGATCACGAGACTGCTTGTTGATTTTTAGTGCTGTCCTCTACTTGATCAAGTTTAGGAAGCTGAAGTTTTTCCTTAACCTTTGGCTTATCTGTTTTTTGTACTGTTGCAAGAATTGTCTACTGTATTGAACCTTCATGAACATCTGGACAACATACATAATATTTTTCTTCCTGAGAAGAAGACAATTCAAGCAAGGCTTCTACTTTTTGAAAAGGTCTTTCTTCTAAAGCCTCTACTATTTCATCATCCATGAAATGATCATCATCATAGTAATCTTCCAGATATTCAATACAACTTTCAAAATTATCACAACAATTTTGAACCAACAACAAAGATGGATAATCTTATTTGGACTGGTCAATAAATAGAGTATGAAAATGTTTTATAGAACATATACTAACAATTGGTAAATTTTCATACCAAGATCTAACCTTTTCCTCCAAACTCTCCAAAACATTTTCATAAGACAATCTTCAGGAAATTTGATTTTAAGCCTACAGATGTGCATATGAAACCTTGATAAATGTATAACAACATCATCTCCTTTTTTTTTTAATCTTTAAACACTGGAAGATGTTTTAACCAATTGATGTTGGGCATGGGATTTGGAAAACCTGGAATCTTTGATCTGTCCAAAGGAGCATACATGCGTTGTATTCTTGAATTCATTTTGAAAACAATCAACAATAGAATGGAGTCACCATAAGTTCTCTACAATTATGAATTCGTTTACTAGTGGGGTCTTGAAATCAACTGAACTTTGTGGAGTCGCCGGGTGGATGATTACAACCTTCTTTTGTCTGACTGTTTGTACAGCATCAACAACCAGATATGAACTTGATAATTGTTACCGAGGAACATAAAACCTCGTTCCCCAGTATGGTCGCCATTATGTTAGCGCTTCGTAATTTCGAGGCTGAAAACAGAACTCCGGAGGTAACATCAAACGGCTTTAAAATCTAGGATCTAGCTCTCCTAGACTCAAAGAGGGATCTCTCTTTTAGATTTAGCTTTGTTTGGATTGGATATTAGGCTAGTTATGAGGATAGAAAGGTTTGTCTTAAGTTTTTAGTTGAGACACAAAAGAGGGCCATTGGGCTAAATGGAGTCAAAAGGTCAAAGCTGATCTAAGTGAATGAATAACTGAGATCATGTGTAACCAGGAAAGATAGTCATGTGAGTGGATCCTTACAGTTTGTGAGATGGAAGAGAAGAACAAATTATGGTTCAATCCAAATGCAGAGCATACCTTATTTGAATTCTACATTCAAATTTCAAAAGAAAACATAGATATTGTTTTAAGCCAGAGCACGGTGTCTAAGACAATTCCTAAACATAATTTTCTTATAAAAAATAAGGAAAGAAAACAATATGTGAAACAAGAGAATACCAAATTACATCAAGAAGCACTTCACCACATAATCATGGCACAAGAATCTGGAAACAGGAGGTCTTTGTATTCATTCAAAGAAGTCGCTTACAACCTGCTGGACATCTTTACAATAGCTCGTGATATTCCCATACCATCTTTCCCTTAAGGTCCAACCCTTATCTCCCCACATCTTGCCACACAATCATGACTTTGATTATGAAAAATGCCTTTTTCAGACCCCCTTCCTCCATTAAAATTCGAAACACTGAAGGGGTCCGAAAATAGATTTGAAACGTCGATCTTGACCAAAGCTCATCACCCATAAGCGCAATATGCATAAGGTTTAACACAATATAAAGAATATAGAATTAATTTAATTCTATATTTTAAATAAAGTAAAATTCCTTTTGGTCAAAATTTGATAAAGCCATTTCTAATTTGTCTTGACCTTCACCAATGAACTTGAAACTATGCATACCAAACCTTGGATGCCCAGGGCGTAAATATTTTGCAAAATTTATCCCGTGCTAACATCGACTCCAATTGGGGATGGAAACTCTAGAGGTGTCAAGAATCTAAGATCTCCGGATTCGTAAATCAGTGCCTTATCCATTGGGCTGATCCCACAACCTGTATCTTGAACTATACTGCAACTCAGTGACTGGAAACCAGCTGATTATTCCTTCTAACTTTGATTGAGTTTTGAAGTAAAACATTGTTAAAAATAGGCCACATGCTTGCCCAACAAGCTTATTTGCATATTGTAAATTTGAACTGAAACTACAACTGAACTATGCACTGCAAACTATTTGACAGAAATCACTGCTGCATATTGAAAATATGAATCCTGAAATGAAATTTGAAATATAAAAATATGCTTTCCCATCAAGATTATTTGCACCATATACCTACTCTAATATGATAAAATTATTACCATATCACATAATAACAAACTTCCAATGCAACCAGTCAAGCAAATGGATACTTAACTGAAATTTGCATTCCACCTCTGTAGGTAGAAAAATGAATTTAAAACATGGCAACTTAACTTTTCCACATGATTCAATATCTCTATTGATGAACTTGGTGAATTCTTCTTTCATTGATGATTGCAATACACTGGCTAAAAGATCATGGTAAACATTGAACATAAGATCTTCTAGATGATTTGTAACAGGAAAACAAACCTCATTCCAAACTGCTGCTTTGCTTATGTGTTGAAACTAATTCGCTTCAAACAATAAGGGAGCAAATTGTTTTTCCTCATTATCCACTGTAGTCAAGTGCTCTGAGTGCTCTTTATCATTCTCTTTGTTACACAGAAGCTTGCAAGGGAGCTGCAAACTCTCGTTAATTTTGGGTGAAGGAATATGATTTGTAACAATATGTTGTACTACTTTGTTAACATCCAAGGAAGAAAATAATGATTGAGAAATTTTATAATTTTCTACAAGGGTTGTAAATTGAGATAAGATGCAACATGAAAGAGAATTTCAGAGATGGTATTCATCATGCAAATATGATTGCTCTTTAATCTTTGAACGAAACAATGCTTACTGAAGATGTTCTTGTGGATCAAGACAATTAAGTTCTGCTGCCTCTTTTTCTAGATCACCAGACTGCTTGTTGATTTTTAGTGCTCTCCTCTACTTGATCAAGTTTAGGAAGCTGAAGTTTTTCCTTAACCTTTGGCTTATCAGTTTGTTGTACTGATGCAAGAATTGTCTCTTGTAGTGAACCTTCATGAACATTTGGACAACATACATAATATTTTTCTTCCTGAGAAGAAGACAATTCAAGCAAGGCTTCTACTTTTTGAAAAGGTCTTTCTTCTACTATTTCATCATCCATGAACTGATGATCATCATAGTAATATTCCAGATATTCAATAAAACTTTCAAAATTATCACAACAGTTTTGAACCAAAAACAAAGATGGATAATCTTCTTTGTACTTGTTAAAAAATACAGTATGAAATTTTTTTAAAGAACATATACCAACAATTGGTAAATTTTCATACCAAGATCTAGCCTTTTCCTCCAAACTAACCACAAACATTTTCATAAGAAAATCTTCAGGAAATTTGATTTTAAGCCTATGGATGTGCATATGAAACCTTAATAAATGTATAACAACATCATCTCCTTTTTTATCTTTAAACATTGAAAGATATTTTAACCAATCGATGTTGGGCATGGGATTTGGAAAACCTGGAATCTTTGATCTGTCCAAAGGAGCATACATGCGTTGTATTCTTGAATTCATTTTGAAAACAATAAACAATAGAATGGAGTCACCATAAGTTCTCTACAACTATGAATTCTTTTACCAGTGGGGTCTTTAGATCAACTGAACTTTGTGGAGTCGTCGGGTGGATGATTTCAACCTTCTTGTGTCTGACTGTTTGTCCACCATCAAAAAACAGATATGAACTTGATAATTGTTACTGAGGAGCATAAAACCTCATTCCCCAGTATGGTCGCCATTATGTTAGCGCTCCGTAATTTCCAGCCTGAAAACAGAACTCCGGAGGTAACATCAAACCACTTTAAAATCTAGGATCTAGCCCTCCTAGACTCAGAGAGGGCTCTCTCTTTTAGATTTAGCTTTGTTTGGATTCGATATTAGGCTAGTTATGAGGATAGAAAGGTTTGTCTTAAGTTTTTGGCTGAGACACAGAAGAGGGCCATTGGGCTAAATGGAGTCAAAAGGTCAAAGCTGATCTAAATGAATGAATAACTGAGATAATGTGTAACCAGGAAAGATAGTCATGTTAGTGGATCCTTACAGTTTGTGATATGGAAGAGAAGAAAAAATTAGGGTTCAATCCAAATGCAAAGCATACTTTATTTGAATTCTACATTCAAATTTCAGAAGAAAACATAGATATTGTTTTAAGCCAGAGCACGGTGTCTGAGACAAATCCTAAACATAATTTTCTTATAAACAATAAGGAAAGAAAACAATATGTGAAACAAGAGAATACCAAATTACATCGAGAAGCACTTCACCACATAATCATGGCACAAGAATATGGAAACATGAGGTATTTGTATTCATTGAAAGAAGTCACTTACAACCTGCTGGACATCTTTACAATAGCTGGTGATATTCCCATACCATATTTCCCTTTAGGTCCAGCCCTTATCCCATATGGAATTTTGTCTTTTATAACTTTCCCCTTACATTCAGATCCCACAGATTAGGAGGATCAAATGTCTTCCTTAACTGCTTTCAGATATTTCTAGAAAATACCTATTTATGTTCTATCCAAAATAGAGATTTGATCTCTTTCAAAATCATGCCATATCTCTTAAATCTATTACAATATATTTTTTTAACCCTGAAAGGGTAAAAATAGAAAAAAATGCCTACTGACTACTACCCTCAAACTGGAAAATACAACAAATTTCCAACAAAAATAGATTTGCTTTGATCTTCTTTAAAAAACCCAATACGATCGAGTCTGAGCTTGACAACGGCATGTTGAGGATGAGTCATAACTAGAAGATCGTTCTGGAAGCCTTTGAGATCATTGAGGAATCTATTTGCCCTGATTTAGGAAGATTTGATGCTTTCTGTTCATAACGGAACTTTCGGCAGCTAATGAGGTCAAACTGAGTGCGTTTAGTTGCCGATTTTCTAGGCATGATTTTCCCCTGATAATTAGGGATTCTGAAACGGTTCTTAGTTGGCGAAAACTGTAATTTCTCCTGAATTTAATAAAAAAACGTCTGAGTTGCCCTTCGACCCTGCTTCATTTGTTATTACCACCTCAATTGAGATTAAGGGCAGCTTCAGCTAGGGTATCAAGCTTGAGGTGGGCTTTAGGTTTTAGTTTCTTGTGGACAAGATTGAATCTCAAAACCTTGTTCATGTTCTGCAATTTTCTATTATGCTTGCAAATCTTCTTGCTCTTGTGCTTTACAGTTTCATACTTGATGGCTGATTGATCCAATGAGGAACCAATTTTGGTAGATGGTTTTCTAAGAGTCTCATTTTCCTTCGTCAGAAGTCTCTCTAATACCTTTAACTCAACATTTTCTTCTTTCAGTTTCTGTACCTTAGACTTTTTGCTAACCTTCTTTTTTGATGTTGTTCCAACTTCTTCAGGGGTTTCCATTTCTACAGCTAATGGCTATGCTTCCATTTCTATAGCTAGGGGCTCTGAATCAGAATATTAATATGGAAAGTTTAGGATATTTGTTGCTGCAATTTTTCCTTGATTATCTGCCTTCTTTCCAAACTCTAACTTCCTCTTTGACTTCTTTGATTTTGAGGGGGAAACCTTGGTGATAGTTTCCACAGGAGACAATGCTCTTCTCTTCCTTTTACTAGTTTTTGGGGAAGTCAATTCCCGTGAGGGAGTTACTCCTTTCTTCGGTTGAATTTCCTGCTCAAATTCTCCCCAAAGCAGGAGATAGTTCAAAGTCTTGTTTCTTCTGATGAGCTCTTCTAAAACTATCAATTTGATCAGCCCATGATGAAAAGACTGCTGCTAGCTATCTGAGGCTCGGTTTGAACTTTAGAAGCCATCTTGGTCAGACTCTTGAGAAGGTAAAATGGAATATTTAGAGGTTGATTACCTGTGAAATGGAGGAGAAACCTGAAGTGGTAGATCATGGTCCTTCCATATCTGCCCTCACAAGTGATGTAAACCTGAATCATCTTTAGCAATGTTTGGCATTTCTCCTCCAAATAGCTCATGGGGATATCCTTTTGCCACTTCATATTTTGATGTTATTCTTTGAGGAAAGATCTGAAGTCGAATTTTTTGATTGAGGTAGTCTTAAACCACGTTTCTTCTTCACTAGGCATCTCTGTAGCTGCCGGAACACTGGCCTCATCTATCTGCATTACCATAGGCCCAAGCTAAACCTTAAAGCCATCAAAGCTTTTGGAAAATGATTCTATGATACCTTGATGGTACACCTGTAACTTCTGACAGAACCTGTAGCATCCAACCTCATTGAATAGTTCACAGGCTTGATGGTGTGCTTCAAGGTATGAAGTATCCTGTATTCCTTTCTCGGAAGGGCACCACCTATTGAATCTTCATCACCAGGATTCCTGAAAACAATTTTAAAGTAAATGCGCAGATTACAAAATGGCCAGGGTATGTGAAGGCGAATGATTAAATCAAATGAACATGAAGGTGAGGTAAAAAAACAAGAAACGAAGATAGAGTCGAAGGATGAAGGGTTCAGGCACCTAAGGGCAACTTTAAAACAACCAAAAACCGACCATCGACTGATTCAAAACATGGGAAGGCTCATGACCATTTTTTCGGGATCAATTGAAATGGGTGGGCACGATTTAGGGTTATGATTGCTTGATATGGACACGATATACACGAGTCATAATAATTTTTGAAAATATGATGAATGATACCCCGGCGCATTTTCAACAGCATAATCTTCAAATGATGACTTGTGTACAACCGCTGATATGGAAGTGACACAAATATTTTAAACCCTAGATATTTTCGGGACTTTTGGCAGCTAACGATAGGCGTGAGTAAGCTGTTTTAGCTACCGAAAGTTTTAACTTTCGGTACCTAACATCTATAAGATTTTGAACTTTTAGCTACCGAAAACCAATCTTTCTGCCAAAATTAGAACATAACCAAATTCATAAAAAAAACTAATTCAACCACTTTAAACCTTCACAAGTTCATGTGAATGCATCATAATTCCAACCTACCATGTGACAACACTAGGGATACCTGGATATCTGATATGAAGCATTGGACATACCACTCAAAATTTCATGGTAGAAAAAGGTGTGAAGAGATTCCCCTGTCATTGTCTTCACATCAAGTTTGAAATACTTCACAGAGTTTTCAGAGGGCCCAACAGTTGGTAAGCGGTTTCAGATGGGGAGGGGGGGGGGGTGCGAACTCCCCACAACTTGCCACAAAATCATGAATTTGATTATGAAAACTACCTTTTTCGGACCTCCTTCCTTCATTAAACTTCGAAACACTTAAGGGGTCTGAAAATAGATTTGAATCATCGATCTTAACCAAAGATCATCACCCATAAGCGCAATATGCATAAGGTTTAACACAATATAAAAAATATAGAATTATTTTAATTCTATATTTTAAATAAAGTAAATTTCCTTTGGGATAAAATTTGATAAAGCCATTTCTAATTTGTCATGACCTTCACCAATGAACTTGAAACTATGCATACCAAACCTTGGATGCCCAGGGCATAATTTTTTTCCAAAATTTATCCCGTGCTAACACTGCCTTCACTGCTCCTTCAAAGAAGAGCAACAATCCGAGAAATCAAAGTCATGGAAGAGCGTGTCCCAAAGGAAGAGAAGGAAGATGTTACACTTGTAACAAGTTTGGTCATTATGCAAGAGAGTGCCCGAATAGAAAGGACTCTCTCGAAGATGATGACAACAACAACTTCACGGGGAATGGGAATCAAAGGAACAATGTGTTTAAAGGAAAAATGAAGGCTCCCTATGATCGAAATGTGAATGGAAATTTTCAACCTTTTAAGAGGTCAAGAAACTCCAGGTACAATGAATCTAATGTCATTGATAAGAAAAATGAATACATTCTTATATCTGCCCTCTCTGTTGCATCTCCTTCCGACACCCTAGACAATTGGTTGATTGATAATGGTGCCTCAAGGCACTTCACTGGATAGAAGGAAGCCTTCTCTGATTTAATTGAAAAGGACACTAATTTGGGGATTATCCTTGGAGAAAATTCCACCTATCCCGTGAAAGGGACAGGGACTGTGACCCTTCATCTAAATCAAGGTCAAATCCTCCATTTGCAAGATGTGTTGTACATACCTGACTTGAAGAAGAATCTAGTGTCTATCTCTACAATCAAAGACAAAGGATTCAATGTGGAATTCATCGATGGAAAGGTACAAATTTAGAAGAGGAACTTCAAAGAAGCATTCACTCTTGGTTTCAGGGTTGACACACTCTATCAGGTTGGAGGAAGTCCGCTGGGGGCCATGACATGTGACACAACTCTTCAATCGGAGCTATGGCACTGGAGGTTTGCACACCTTCATTACAAAGCCCTTATTGAAGCAAGGAAGGTGGTGACATGGATGCTCGATTTCAAAGATGATTAGGAAGGTGTATGTCAGGGTTGTGCCGAAGGAAAGCATAGAAGGGGGCCATTCCCCTCAAGTGTCACAAAGACATTTGATATTTTACAATTGATACATCATGATCTATCTGGTATGCTGCCCGTAACATCCTTAGGAGGATGCTTATATTATATCACTTTTATAGATGATTTCTCATGCAAGACTTGGATAGACTTATTGAAGAAGAAGGAAGAAGCATTCAAGTGGTTCCGCCTTCAATGCCTTGGTTGAAAATCAAACAGGGAAGAAGATAAAAATTTTGTGGACCGATAATGGAACCGAGTATGAGTTGAATGAATTTAATGGCTATTGAAGGGAAATTGGCATTAAGAGGGAGACCACTACTGTGTATACTCCTGAACAAAATGGTGTTGGTGAAAGAAAGAATAGATCCATTTTGGAAGCGGCCTGTGCCATGCTTTATGACCAAGGTATTCCGAAATTCCTATGGGGAGAATCTAACAACACCGTTGTGTATGTTCAAAATAGATACCCACATTCTGCATTGGACTGAAAAACTCCCAAAGAAGTCTTCTCTAATAAGAAGCCCAATGTCTCTCATTTTAGAGTTTTTTGAAGTCTTGTTTATTTTCATGTGCTGAAAGAAAAGAGAAGCAAGTTGGATGTTTCTGGGAAGAAGGGAACATTTGTGGGCTATAGTGAAACCTTGAAGGCATATAGAATCTATGTGCTTGGTCAAAGAGAAGTGGAGATATGCCATGATGTCACCTTCGACGAAGATGCTGCCCTCAGGAAAGTCAGGGATCTTCCTATCTCAAAGGAAGACAAAGAAGAAGAAGAAATTGGAAGGCAGGAAGAACCGAAGGATGAATCAATGCCTGGAGTTGAAGGACCGATGGATCCTATATATCCACCTTCTTCAAATAAAAGAATACCCTCATGGATTAGAGACACTCTCGAAGATGCCGAGGGACATATTGCTCCAAGGGGAACATTCTGTGAAAGTAAGAAGCCAAATAGGTACTAAGGGTACCTAGCAACCATGAGTACTATTTTACAATTTGAGTCTGGAACATTTCAAGAAGTCGTGAAGCATAAAGTTTGGAAGGATGCTATGCATGAGGAATATGAGTCTATCATGAAGAATAATTTATGGGATGTGGTCCCTAGACTGAAGGACAAATCTGTTGTCACCTCGAAATGGCTCTACAAGTTCAAGCATGGAGCCGATGGAAGTGCTGAAAAGTTCAAGGCAAGATTTGTTGCTCGAAGCTTCTCACAGAAGGAAGGCATAGATTATGATGAAATGTTTGCACCTGTTTCCCGCTACACCACCATCCAATCAATCATTGCCCTTGCTGCAACGCAAGGATGGAGTATTCATCAGATGGATGTGAAGAATTCCTTCCTACATGGTTCAATCAAGGAAGAGGTCTATGTGGAACAACCTCTGGGGTTCGAAGTCCGAAATAGAGACACATATGTATGCAGGTTGAAGAAAGCCCTCTATGGGTTGAAGCAAGCCCCCAGGGCTTGGTATGAGAGGGACGATAAATACTTGATGAAGCTGGGATTTACTCGAAGTGATGCTGATCCAAACCTCTATTTTAAGGTTGATAATGACAAGCCTCTCATTCTGGTTCTCTATATGGACGATCTCTTCCTGACAGGTGTTGACCCTCTCATTCATCAATGTAAGAGGGAGTTAGCTTCCGAGTTCGAGATGAAGGACCTAGGACTGATGCATTATTACTTAGGCTTGGAGGTCTGGAAAAAGCTAGGTGAGATTTTCCTTTCTCAAGGAAAATATGTTGTGAAGCTACAAGAGATATTTGGGATGGTAGACTGCAAGTCCGTGACTACTTCGATGGAACTCAACTTTAAGAAGTTGTGTGGAAGTGATGTTGGGCCCGAGTTGGGAAATCCCACCGAGTATCGTCAACTTGTGGGGGCCTTGATGTTCTTGAACTCACGTCCGAACATATGTTTCATAGTGAACATGTTGAGTCAATACATGGTTGAGCCTCATCACGTTCATTGGATTGGTGCCAAGAATCTCTTGAGATACATCTGGGGCATAATCAACCATGGGTTGAGATACATTTTTGGGAGTATGAGGCTCCATGGATAACCAATGCTGATTGGTCAGGAAATGTGGTGGATCATATGAGCACATCTAGATGTTGCTTCACTCTAGGTTTTTCTTCGATCTCTTGGATGAGCAAGAAGCAGAAATTAGTTGCTGCAAGTATGGCCTGTTGTGAAGTTGTTTGGTTAAGAAATCTCTTTAGTGAGCTATTTGGACATGTGCTAAATACCACCGTGATACTTTGTGATAACCAAAGTGGGATTCATCTTTCTAAGAATCCCGTGTTCCACATCCGATCCAAGCATATTGATATTAAGTACCACTTTGTCCGGGACATGGTACAACGAGGCGCTGCAAGGCTCCATCACATTGGGACTAATGAGTAGGTCGCATATATTCTCACGAAGCCCTTGGGGAAGGTCAAATTCTTAACCTTTCGTGAGAAGCTTGGTATTGTGGACATGCCCTATTGTGAGGGTCCCACTTGAGTTGGACTATGAGCTCTAGGAGATCTAGGGGGTTTGGGGATAGCTACTTGGAGCTATAAGCAACCACAGGGCTAGGTTTGCCTTACCTTGTTGGTGTGCTTCTTCCCCACCATTATGAATTGAGTTGGTTCACCCTCTCTTTGATCTATACCCCACATGCATCCTACCCATGTAGTCCGGGACTCATGGCAAGTACCTCTCATCTGGCCAATGAGTTGGGAAATGAGGATAGAGACCATAGCATTACCGATAGATGCATCAGGTATTACCGTACTCTTTATGTCTAGGATGGGATGTGTCTAACAACTTGATCTAGGATCAAGTCTGATTGAGGTTATTACCTCTTAACTGACTTCGGGTTAGTATGTATGGATGAGGTTTCTACCTCTAAAATGGCTTCGGGTCAGTGGAGAGTGGCAAAGTTTTTGTGACTCAATCTAGATGATATTTATTCTATAGCAGAGCAGATCCAACAAAGCAGAGACAACATGATGACACATGATTGCATGATGATGATGATATATGATAGTACATGATGGTATTGGATGACAGGATTGCACAATGGACAGATGGAGTTCTCCCTAGTTGAGAGGGAGTGTTAAATTTGGAAACTATGGCCAAAATCCATGTTTTACTTCTCATATGATGGAGATGATATTTTTGCTGGATTCCTCTTTCGAAGAGGTGCAAGATTGATCTAAAGATCATCTTCTTTGGATGAGCAGAACTTGTATTTTGAATTTATTTTTCCACATGTGCAATTTGTCAAGGTCGGCCAGAATTGTAATGTAGGCTCATAAGCCCCAAAAGTTGTGTCACACACCCACAATCATGGATATAAAAAGGAGAGACATGGTGCTCATTTCATCATTCACTCATCTCACACATCTCTCTCTCATCTGATTGGTTCGTACAACCTTAGAGGCTTCTATCTTCTCCACACGTGTGAATCTGGAAGGTGAATTTTGCAGATTGGTTTTATGGCTTTTTCTGGCAGCATTGACCAATGTTGACTTTGGGTCAACCTTCCTCATTTGACTGCGTTTTTAGCCCAAAAAGTATGATTTGGAGAGGCTGCAATTGGAGGCATATAAATCAAGGTCAAATGTTGACTTTGACTGCAACACTTGATGGCAACATTGACTGGTTTGACCGTAGAATTTTGACTTCTGTGTTGACTGTTTTGTGGACGGTTTTTGGGGTGTGTATGACATTGAAGGAAGGCAAAATTTGACCAAGTTTAATTGAACTTGATTGGAGGTTGAAGGGATGGTTTGACTAACAAAGTCTTTGTTGGTTAGGGCATCCCGTTGACTGCTGTAAAAAACATTTTCTATATCTCTACTGAATAAGAAGAATTATACAAATTTTTGTCTCTTGTATTGGCTTGTCTTTTGTCGATTTATTTTATTTTCTATCAACATTTACTTTCAATGATTATGTGATTTCAAATCTGAATTTGAATTGGGCTAATAAGAAGATTGAAGTAAACTATTCTAAGCATAGAACATACCATGATTAACTAAAATTAACAAATGGGTCCCATCTCCTCTATCTTTCTTTGTTGTTGCTTCATATCACATTGAATGGATGGAAATATTGGAAGGGGGAATTGAGGATTGTGAGGTTCTTTTATAAAAACACAAAATACCTGCAACTTTGGGTTACCATATCATGCAAAGATTCAAATTGACTTCCATAAGTTACTTTTTGTTATGGCTTTTCATGAAAGTCATGAATTCTTTGTCTCTTTTCCTATATGCTTCCAAATAGAGAGATGTTCTTGTTAAAACTTGATAGCTCAGGGATGAATTTATCCTAGAAGAAATCATATCTTTTGTTTTGTTTGAACCATTTATAATAAAGTTCATTTCTGACAATGTTAATATGAATTTCCAAAAATAGTAAGTCACATTTCATTTTGGAAGTTACTTTCCAAAAATAGAAATTCATGTCTAAATGATCAAGGATAATCTCGACATATGGAATTGACATTAAAATAAAATCAATCATGACTATTCAAGTCAAAAATTAATATTTTTATCCTGACTAGTATTATTATTTTTATGATACTATTATTTAATAGTCTAAAATCATTCACCTTTAATGGATTAATAAAAATGAATTCTCTCATGGAATAAGTAAATTAATTTTGGAATCTCTTACTTGGAAAATTGAACCTCTTGGAATAAAATAGTAACTCCACACTTCAGAGAATGTACCTCCTTCTCTCTCTCTCTAATTCAATGTATGTCAAAAATGAAACTCCTCTTCATTAAATGAACTTGTAACTCCCTCATTCAATTCAATTTGTAATTCTCACCAAATATTCTCTCATGTTTAAGTGTAACTCTCTCTCCCCCTAATTCGATTTGTAACTTATGAAGTCAAGTGTACTGCTCTCTATTTTTGTGATGAGTTACATTTTTCCTCAAGTAACTCCTTCCTCATGAAATTTGATTATCTTATTATTGGGTCAAGGAATGAATTCAATTTATAACTCCTCTCATTTCTCATCTATTTAAGTAAGTGCAAGTGAAAGTTGAGAGTAACATGTTCATTGTGAATAAGGAGAGCCAGAATTGATTGTGTGCAAGAGAAATGTGAGATCAAGTGAAGAGTAAGAGCAAGGGAAGAGCTGGAGCAAGTGTGAAGGAAAAGATCTAGTTAAGGGAAAGAGGAGATCTCCAAACAAAGAGCAAGAGAATTTCGGGTGCAAGTTGATCAAACATTGATGACTTTATTCATTCTCATTCTTTCTCTCTCTTTGTACCTTGTTGAACAACTGAAGAAATCTAATAGAAGAAGAATCATTTGGTGTTTCCTTTTGTGGGTTTTGCTCTGGTCATTGGACATAACTCTCAATGTCTCATATTTGTGCTTGGCCATTAAAGAACTTTTTAGGTCTAAAATGGGCCTCTTAAGAAAAATGTACAACCAAAATAAACTTTATAAGAACCAATAGGATTCAATATGATGATGTTAACAATGAGAGATGATTCACCAGTTTTGGGGTAAAAAAGTAAAAAGATTAAAAAATAATAAAATAATAAAACTACTTTTTAAACTAGTATTTTCAACTTATCTCCCTAAGGTTTTACTCAAATTTCGAGCGGGAGTATTCGTTGGATGCAAAATTTAATTCCTCATCCAAGGAGTACCCATGTTGCATACTTTTGATGGAACCTACTACATGAAAAATGAGAAATACATGCAAAAACATGATTGCAATAACATTTTTCATGTATTTCTTATTTTTCGTGTAGCAGGGTCCATCGAAAGTATGAAACATGGACACTCCTTGGATGAGGAATCAAATTCTGCATCCAACGAGTGTTCCTGCTTGAAATTTGAGTAAACCCATATGGAGATAAGGTGAAAATATGAGTTCAAAAAGTAGTTTTTTCCTTTTTCCCTATAAAATTTGATGATGTAATGTAATCTTATTTTATTATTTCCACTATTATTTTATAATTTCCCCAAGAGGCCCATTTTAGACCTAAAAATTCCCCTAATGTGTCTTCATACGATCCTTAAGTTTATGTTGTATCTACAATTGTTGATCTAAAAAGTTGTGAAGAAGAAGTCTACATTCTAAGTAATTGTAACAACATAGAACATTCAATTTTCTGTAAAGTACATTAAGTTTTATGAAAATACATTCAATTTTCAGCAAGTACTTTCAATTTTTTGCATATAACTTTCAAGTTTTTGCAAATAATTTTTAAATTTAGGCATAGAACTTTCATATTTTAGCATGGTATCGAAGCCTTGGTGAATACAAGTCCAAAGAGACTAGAGTTCACCTGAAGAGACCTCACTTGTTGCTAAAGTTTTTTTGATCAAGGTGACTTCATCCTACTTCAAGATAGAGGAGAAACTGTGTGATGCTTCAAACTTTGGTCCATGGAAAACAAGGCTAGATATCACTCTTGAAAAACAAAAAGTAGAGTATGTTTAAGGCACAATAGTTGATCCACCAAAGAATTCATGTGTTGTTGTCAAATCCAAACATAAAAATGGTGAAATCAAAGCGAGAAAAATTATCCTTGATTCTTTTAGGGATCATTACATTACTTATGTTTCTGGTTTGAAGAAAGCTAAAGAAATGTATGACAAAATAATTGACATGTTTGCAATTAGTAACTTGAACCAAATTATTGCCTAGAAGAATCAATTGAAGGACATCAAGATGAACAAAGAAGAGACAATTCAAGCATGCTTCTTGAGAATGACCAAAATCAAGAATCAACTGTCAACAATTGGTGAAGTTTTACCCGATAAAAAAATGGTTTTGTTTGTGCTTGAAGGCATTTTTATTGTTTGGGAGACTTTTATCACCACCATAAACAATATCAACACTATTCCCACATTTGATGAGCTCCTGGGAAAGTGTATCGAAGAGGAGGCTAGAATGATCTCAAGAAGGAGAATTTCACATCACGAAGAAGGAGAACATACTACATTTTCAACTTATGATAAGAGAAAGAAAGGTAATAAAATAAATATGCTTTAAAATAAAATAAAATGAATCTATAGATGTCAAAATTTATATGTTTTTACTGTCAAAAACATATTCACTTTGCTGATGACTGTAAAGAAAGAAGAAGAACGCTTAGATTAAAAAAAAATATGATTATAGTAAAGACTCTTATGAAAATCAAAGAAAATGAGATCCTAAGAAAACAAGAAATCCAAGATATAGAAATAATGTTGTAGAAACTCAATCATAATATTTTTTTGTTTCTGCTCTTTCTAGTTCTTCTTCTGCAGATTCATTTGATAGTTGGTTAGTTGATAGTGGTGCTTTCAAACACTTTAATAGTTATAAAGAAGGACTCTCTGATCTAGTTGAGAGGAGGACTAATTTAAATGATATCATTGAAGATAATTCTACTCACCAGGTTAAAGGTAATTGTTCTATTTCATTTCAGTTAGATGATGACAAATCTATTTTTTTGCAACATCTTTTCATTAGGTGAATTTTGAGGTCTAAAATGGGCCTCCTAAGGAAATTATAAAATAATAGTGGAAATAATAAAATAATATTTGATTACATCATCAAATTTTAGAAGGAAAAAGAAAAAACTATTTTTTCAACTCGTATTTTGAACTTATCTCCCTAAGGTTTTACTCAAATTTTGAGCATGAATACTCATTGGATGTAAAATTTAATTTCCCATCCAAGGAGTACCCATGTTGCATACTTTTGATGGACTCTACTACACGAAAAATCCGGAATACATAAAAAAACGTGATTGGAATAATATTTTTTTTCATGTATTTATCATTTTTCATGTAGCAGGGTCCATCAAAAATATGCAACATGGGTACTCCTTGGACGAGGAATTAAATTTTTCATTCAACGAGTACTCTCGCTTGAAATTTTAGTAAATCCTTAGGGAGATAAGTTGAAAATACAAGTTGAAAAAGTAGTTTTATTATTTTATTAATTTTTAATCTTTTTACTTTTTTACTCCAAAAAAGGTGAATCATCCCCCATGGTTGACATCATCATCTTGAATCCTATTGGTTGTCATAAAGTTTATTTTGGTTGTACAATTTTCTTAGGAGGCCCATTTTAGACCTCAAAATTCCCCTAATGGTATGTAGTTGGTTTGTAAAAGAATTTTGTATCTTTATCTTCTCTAGAAGATAAAGAAATTTAAATTGCTTTTATTAATGGAAAATTTATAACTTGGTCTTTGAACTCAACTACGAAAGAAGCCTTCACTCTTGGATCAAGATGTGAAGGGCTTTACAAAGTCAATGGTAAACCCATTCATGCATTGGTCCAAGATCCCAATATTTCGTGTGAGCTATGGCACACAATATTCTCTCACCTACACTACAAAGCCTTACCTCATGCAAGGAATATGGTTTCTGGAATGCTTGATATAAGAATGGATCACGAATGATTTTCCCCAAGATGTGAAAGTGGAGAGCATATAAAGAGACCATTCCTTTCAAGCAGAACAAAAATTAGTCAGGTACTTCAAGTCATACATTCTGATTTATGCGGACCTCTGCCTATTACTTCTCTTGGTGGCTACTTGTATTTCATGATTTTTGTTGATGATTTTTCTCGCAAGACATGGATATTCGTTTTGATAAAGAAAGGGGAAGCATTTGACATGTTTAGAGATTTCAAGACTTTGATTGAAAATCAAATTGGAAAGCCGATTACAGATTTCCGATATGATAATGGAGGAGAGTTCACATCCAACGAGTTTAATGATCTTTGAGAAGACTTCAAAATAAAGAAAGAAACCATTGTGTCATACAATCCACAACAAAATGGTGTGGCTGAGAGGAAAAATAGAACCATTGTGGAAGTAGTCAAAGCCATAATGCATGATCAAAAGCTACCAAATTTTTTGTGGGGAGAAGCTGCAAATACTGCTATTATGTGCAAAACAGAACTCTTCAACAAGCCTTAGACATTAAGACTCCTAAGAACATTTTCACTGGTAAAAGGTCTGAGGTGAGTCATTTGAGAACTTTTGACTATCTTGTGTACTTCCATGTGCTGAAAGAGAAAAGGAACACATTGGAAGATTTAGGTAATTGTTGGTTATTGTGATAATTAAAAATATTATAGAATTTATGTAACTATTCAAAGAACTATACATTTTAGCAGAGATGTAACATTTGATGAAGATGCAACTCTTAGAAAAGCAAAAGACTCCTCCTCCTACCATTGCTGAAAGACAACCTGTTAATGAAAAATGGCTTGTATCTGAGTCTGAACCGGAACCTAACAATGAGCTTGCTGATAATCCAATGGGATCCATGGATCCTCTATATCCTCCACAACATGATACTTCTACCAAAAAGAGACCACTATGGCTACGAGATACCTTGAAAGATGTTGAACAACATGCTGCCCTAAGAGGAACATTCAAAGAATGTAAGAAGCCAAGTTGGTTTCAATGGTATGTTGCTGCCATGAGTAACATCATTAAGGCAAAACCATGCACCTTTGAAGAAGCTACAAAAGAACAAGTCTGGAAAGATGCCATGGCTGAAGAATACAAGTCCGTCATCCAAAATGGTGTATGGGAAGTGGTTTCTAGATCCTCAAGGTAAATCTGTTGTCACTTCCAAATGGTTGTTTAAGATTAAACATGGTGCATATGGTAGTATTGAAAAATACAAGGCTATATTTGTAGCTAGAGGATTCTCTCAAAAAGAGGGAATATATTATGATGAGATTTTTGCACATGTAGCTCAATATACTACTATTCAATCTATTGTTGCTTTAACTACTAGCTAGGGATGGAATCTTCACCAAATGGATGTGAAAACTGTTTTTTTGCATGGATTTCTCAAGGAAGAGGTATTTATGGAAAAACCACCAGGCTTTGAAGAGCATGTCAGGGAAACTCATGTATGTCGACTAAAGAAATCTTTATATGGGATGAAGCAAGCTCCAAGAGCTTGGTATGCTCGCATTGATAGCTGTTGAAAAGTGTAACTAGGATCGGTCTTCATATTGACTATGTAATTATTGTTGAGATTTTGTGTATTTAGGGTAGCATTCATTATGCTCTACCTTCCAAATTTTGTGTAGGGACTAGAGTACACTTGATCTACAAGACCCATAAAGGGATTTGGGAAATTTCATTTGTTTTGGGAGTTAATTAATTAATTAATTATTTTAATGTATTTTCTAAGTATAAACTTAGGAAAATGAAATAATTAAAGTTAATTAAATTGAACATGTGATGAAATTGTCTTAAGTCACACGGATCAAGCTTTCTTTTAATCTTAGCCATTGATTCAAGATCTGATCATGGCCATTTGTTTCCCAACGAGAAAAGTATAAAGGAAAGGCTTGGGGTCATTTGTAAAGACACACATAGTTAGAGAATTGAAACTAAGCTGAGATTATAGGGAAGGTTTGCTAAGAATTCTCAAAAGTGTTTCAACTGTAGAGAGGGGAATTTAGGCCAAGGGGATGATCTGATACTAGGATCTAGAATCAGAAAGAGGAAGATATCACCTCAGAGAGGCAGCACAAAGAAGCAAGAGAGTAGCAGTAGGAAGGGCAACAACTGTGCTACATAGGTGTTGTGCAGTCCCTCCCAAGACAACGTGATTTAGATAGAAGCCCTCAGGGGTTACGCAGATACCCTAAGGGGCAGCGTAAGGACTGCGTCACCCAATCTAGGGTAACAAAAACCTTTCTAGGCCAACGCTGTGGGATGCAGGGGCTTCAGAGGCTGACGCAGGGGCTTTAGGGGCAACGCTGGGGTTTCTAGGGCCTAATTTTGGCTGAGTTGTGTAAATCCCATTTAAGGCTATGGATCATTCATTATTTTTTCTTTAGAAAAACCAATGAGCTGTAGATCTATTATTTCTCTGTCGGGTTTTCCAGATCTGGAACCCAGATTTACTGTATTCAGAAAATTCTTAATAATAAAACCCTCCAGCAACCAACAAACCAGAAAATCACTGTGTTACTTTGTCTATGTGTGCATGTAATTTTTCTAGATCTGGATTGGTGAAGGTATGTTATGTGTTTTTCTTTGATTTTAATATGAATTTATTTAGTTAATAACTTATATAAGTAGGAGGAGCATAACCAGATTTAACAGTAAGATTTTTGCATAAGTATAAGATTTCGAAATTTTCACAATTATGTATTTATGTAAAGAAGAAGACATATGATAAAATGTATTTTTGTTATGCTTGCTTCATGGGTTTCATGAGCAATATTTTTATTATAGGTCAATAGAATTCTTCTTGATGTCTATTAGGATTTTTCTTCTGGTTATAAATGTAAATCAAGATTCATGTATATGAAGAGTCTAGTCATCAGAATATGCCTTCAAGACCTTTTCATGAAACTGTGAAGGAATGGCTCTAGAAAACCCGCATGTCTACCTCATCAACACTGGAATATGTGCCCTACAAGTTGGCTCTATAACCATATATCAGGTCGAATATATTACCCTATGATAGGCCAACTCAATTACAGGTGGAAACAACTATTTATACCCTATAAGTACTGCGCAAAATAAGGTGAATTTCGGAAAAGCAATTTTGTGCGGATTTCAGACAACAATAAGTGCGGACTTCAACCTGCAATAAGTGTGGATTTAAGGTGTGAGTTACATGATTGAAGTGAAGGATTGAAGGGAAGATATACATGTGTTGAAGTAAAGAAAGAGATTGTTTCAAGGTGCGTACATAAGACTGTGGAAGAGTTCGATTGAAGTGAAGATTCTTGACTGTGTTAAGGTACAGTAAAGTGTGGTTGCATGACTTATGTTAGGGTGTATTGAAGTGCAATTATAAAACTGTGTTAAAGGGCGGAAATAAGTGAAATAGGGGAGAGTAATATAAAATGATATCTATGCAATGTGTTAGAAGGGATACATACAATAGATTGGTACATAATTATACATCACTATCTTGACTATAAATCTAGAAGTCGAGAAGGATCCAAGTTAAAAAAGAAAAAATAGACTAGAGACCGAGCTCTCTAAGTTTGGTGCAAAACAGTGCAAGACGATGCATAAAAGAAGGATCAGCTCAAGAAGTAAAGGAATAAATAAAGACAAGGTCTTTGAGGTATACAAGGGTCAAGTGTCTGAGTCATGGTCATGGTACTTGTCATCTGAAAGTTTATAAGAAGAATTTCTTGCTGGTTTTCCTCTCTGAGAGGGAGAGGTTTTAGCCCTAGCTTAAAAATCCTAAATTTGTGTCTCTTGTGTTTTTAGTAATTGAATTGATGAAAGACATAATAATATAAGAAGCAAAGACATATGTAAAAGAAGTAAGCTCACAAGTAATTATCAAGAAGAGAATTTGAATTGTTTCCTACCCCTCCAAATTCTCAACATGGTATCATAGCTAAGGTGCTAAACACAAGGGTTACTTGAAAAGAAGACACTCAAAGAAGAAAAGATCAAAGTTTAGGTTAAAAGGTCAGATCAATTTGCAAAGTAGATACTTCAAAGGATCCACTAATCAAGAAGATAATCTTTTCCATTAAAGATTTATGTTCAAGACATTGTTGGAAGAGACATCATCTTTTTGGAAGACATATTTTATCATCAAGGATTCAAGATCACCTACATTAGAGAATTCAATCTAAGAAGGAGTTCTCGTCTTCATAATCATCATATAAGCTGATAGAAGGAGGAATTTATCCTACTCAAGTAAGTATCTCGGACCTTAAATAAATTTGTAAAAATGAATTATTGCAAAGAAAGCAACAAATTGGTTGGGTCATCAAACTTTAGTGCATGGAAGATGAGGACAAATTTGAATCTAATTGAAGACGAAGTTATAGGCTACATCTAAGGATCTACAATTCAACCCTCAAAAGAAGATGCTCCAACTCATGGCAAATACGCGAAAGGGTAAATCATATCCTAGAGGATTCTCATAGAATCCATTAAGGACTCACTCACACCCTATGTATCAAAACTGAAAACTGCAAAAGAAATATATGAGAAACTGGTGGAGCTACTCTCTGTGAGTACTGCAGGAGAAGCAATCTCTATGAGACAAGAGCTATACAAAATTAATTTTTTAAGAGAAGAAGGAATCACTTCATACTTTATGTGGATTTATGAAATAAGAGACCAACTGCAGGAATTGGGAGAAGTAATGTCTGACTCTAAGACGACTACAGTGGTACTGAATGCCCTACCAGAAGAATGGGGAAACTTCACCTCAAGCTTATACGGGAAGAAAGAAGCAACACCATTCAATGATCTATGGTCTCTATATAAAATAGAGGAAAAAATATTGAAAGCCAAAGCTTATATAGGATCAAGTGAAGGGAATCAAGTCTTTGTAGCCATATCCAGGAAGAAAGGAAGATTTGGAAAATTTAGTCCTCGGAATAAAAGAAGAAATATAGACAAAGTACTATGCTTTGGATGTAATGAACTTGGGCATTATAAAAGAGATTATCCCAAATATGGAAAGGACAAGAGGAAAAATGAAGAATCCCATGTCACAGATATAAGGGAAGAACCTGATATAAATAAATCTAAGAAAGAAGAAGCAAGAGATCTCTATTATGATTGAGATCATATTCCTCTTTAAGTGATTTCTGTTGGTTGTAAAATAGTATGACAGAAAGCAATGTATATTAATAGCATCATGATAGAATCATGGTAGGAGCTCTTGGTGAAACGACTCCTGGAAAACCTCATTAATAAATAACATTGATGAAAGGAAAACATCAAGATCAAGGGTCATCATGGAAACAGGTGCTGACATTTTCTAATGGAGTTCTCTATGGATTCTCTGATTAGAAAGAAAGCATAAAGTTTTCATCGATAATTCTATGCTATATAATTCTGGGATTAGGATGTGATGACATATTGGTGAAGCAGGTCAATGGAATGGAGTTCTTAATTATAGTAAAATTGCTACAGGATGACTCAAAGGAAAAAGGTACGAGGTATATATATACTTATATGCTGACACTGGATGCTGTGAATTCATGTCATATGGTTGCAGATAATGGACTTCTATCTTTGTAAGTATGATTTATGGAGTATGATCTCTCACGGTGCACATGTTGCCACTAACAATTGAAATTAAATATGTCCTCATATGGAAGTTCTTGGGTATGAAGCTGTGCGTAGAAAGAATTGAAGAGATCATGAAGTGCAACCATTTAAAGAGGCGGTTATCATCCGGAAGCCAAGATGTCACTAGGAGATCTCTTGAGAGGATATGTAGACTTTGATAGAAGTCTGGTAAAGAAGAAGACCTTTGACAAGACATATCTTTAGGAGACGTTTCAAATTGAATAAAGGATGTCGATGCCTACAAGAAGATGTCATGGTGAAAGATCATCACTGAGGAAACTTTTGATTTAAAAGTTCATATGTATATGTTTATCTGGATAAATTTATGTAGGGATGCCAATCATGTGGAAGGATGTAAAATCCTTGGGAGATGGTTTAAAGAAAAGCAGCGTGGCATAAAAGTTTCCAGGATAAGGAAGTTGGATGAATCACTTTCTGATAGCTGACATGACTCAAGGATGAAAGTGATGGATGATCTGTGCCCTATGGAGCCAAAGGTTGAATATTCCTCAATATTGAAATCCATGACATCAAGGGGAGGAATTTTTCATGAGCAGTTGGGTGACTCACCATTGCTACTGCACGTCCCTAGTTGAGAGGGAGCCTAGTGATAAGTTTCTTGCTTGGAAGAAACTTGAAGTATGTCCTTATTGAGTTAAGAGGGAGTGACATATATGATTCTCTAATACATGTGTCATGCACTAGACCAGGACTAACAACCGTAAGTCTCAGTGAAGGCCATGTGGAGAGAATGGATAGACACATCATTCTGGTCTTCACTTGGGAAGACAGAATGGAAGATTGGGTAATCATATGGCATTCGATACTCTTTGAGAATGTGATAGGGCATTCAAGATAAGAGTAGTCGGGGACATATATTCTTTGAGGGCTGGGTTCCCAAGAGAAGAATAGTCCAAGAAGGTCATACTATGGGAACACCTGGGTGGTGTATGTACCTTGGAGAGATAATGCCTATGGTGTCTATAAGTCATGCATCTCACCAGCATTGTAGCCCATTATCTCGTTGATAGATGGGGTTGTTAGTCAAGGCCTTGCACTAGGAAAATGCTAGTTGATATGATACTATACAAAATGCGATTACCAATCCAATTCTTCTTATGAGATTCTTCAGTTTGAAAGTGACCATGTACATGTATGAATACCTCCCTAGTTAAGAGGGAGTCTTGAAAAGTGTAACTAGGATCGATCTTCATATTGACTGTGTAATTATGTATTTATGTGAAGAAGAAGACAAAGATAATAAAATGTATTTTTTTTATGCTCGCTTCATGGGTTTCATGAGAAAGATTTTTATTATAGGTCAATAGACTTCTTCTTGATTTCTATTAGGATTTGTCTTATGGTTATAAATGTAAATTAAGAGTCATGTATATGAAGAGTCTAGTCATCAGAATATGCCTTCAAGACCTTGTCATGAAACTGTGAAGGAATGGCTCTAGACAACCCTCATGTGTACCTCATCAATGCTGGAAGATGTGTCCTACAAGTCGGCTCTATAACCATATATTAGGTTGGTTATATTACCCTATGATAGGTCGAATCAATTACAAGTGGAAACAACTATTTATACCCTATAGGTACTGCGCATAACAGAGTGAATTTCAGAAAAGAAATTTTGTGATTTAGTGTGGATTTCAGATTGTGATTTAGTGCAGATTTCAACCTACAATAAGTGCGGATTTAAGGTGCGAGTTATAAGACTGAAGTGAAGCATTGAAGGGAAGATATACTTGCATTCAAGTAAAGAAAGATAATTTTTCAAGGTGCGTACATAAGACTATGGAAGAGCTGGATTGAAGTGTAGATTCCTGACTGTGTTAAGGTACATTAAAGTGTGGTTACATGACTTATGTTAGGGTGTATTGAAGTGCGGTTATAAAATTGTGTTAAAGGGTTTCAATAAGTGCAATAAGGGAGAGTACTATAAAAGGATATCTATATAGTGTGTTAGAAGGGCTACATACAACAGATTGGTACACAAGTATACATCATTGTTGTTATGGTGTCTTTAGTGCACGAGTGTACTAAAATACCGGTGCTTGGTAGGAATGGTTGCAACCTACAAGAAATGGTCACAGGAAGAAAGAGTTGTTAGCTGGTTAGTGGAAACATACTAACATGTAAAACAAACTAGTTTATGGAACATAATATGCTACAAACAAGAAGAAGAAACAAAACAACAATAAAACATAAACACAAGCTCAATTGAGTCGAATGAGCCAATAATCTAAATGAAGAGCTAATCCTCTCTTATTAGCCACTAATATTAAATAAGCGGTAGAATGTTACACAATTGTAGTGGATCCTTAGAGCTATGGAGCTCCAATACCCAATGAAAGGAGGGCTTTACCCTTGAGCTGGTTCTACAAGGCCTCTCTCTTCTCCTAAGGGCTTTGAATTGTTGGGTGGCCAAAAACGGAATCCTCTAACTCTATTGCTGCTCCAGAAAACACACTGCTGGTTTGATCATGGGAAATTTGGCCAGCATAACAATGTGTTCCCATTTTTTTATTCTCATGGTGGCATTTTATAGGAAAATTCAAATCCTTCTTCCCACTCTTGGTACACTTTTGGATAGTGACCCAAGAGTGGGGGTTGATTCCTTTGTGTGCTCACTTGAGGTATCAAGGTGGCTCTAGGTGACTGTCCTTGGGCGGCCTAGAGTGGAGAATATTATCTTGAACTATGTCAAGTGGTGCCGGATGGTGATCTTCTACCATGCTCAGGAATGCGTGGCTTATTGAGAGAAAGATCCGCGGACCAGTGTGACTATCGAAGGAAAATGCGCGTGGAGCGCACTTTTCCTGTGTCTTCTGTGCACAATTTGATATTTTTCCTCTTGAACTTAGAGATTTTTATATTTTCCAGATTCTCTAATGTTTCTCAGCCCTGAAAATCCTTCTGCTTGACATTTCATGATGTATTTTTGCTTGTCTGATTTTCCAATGATAACAGTTGCCCCCTAATGTGTGAGGTCTAGAAAGAACTGTATAGCTGAAATACATTATAGTTTCTATTCTGTGTAACCCGTGTCTAGAGAGAGTGAGACCTGCATGCAGCCAAAGGTTGGAGACCCCTTACAGTGGGTAAAAGAGGGACCATGTTTTGTCACAAACTTGCAAGAGATAGTATGGTACAATAAATACAATTTTTCTACGAGGCGGGCATGTCCCATTCTCATGATACTTTGGCTAGTTAAAAATATTATCTGACAGATAAAGGTTATGTCTGTGTCATTGATATGGTAGTGATCTGCTGATTTGGTTGATGATGACGATTGCTGACGTCCTCAGGGGCGTTTTTTTCTTTGACAATAGCTTGAATGCGGCGCCCACATGCATAATCCTTGTATGGCATATAAATGCTCATTGTATGCATGGGTGTATGACTGGGGCCTTCCCGTGTAAGCATTGCTAAAAGAGATGCTTATAATGGCATGGGTCTTCGACAAATTTGGACAAAGGCAATGGTTTTGAAGTATGATACCATCTTGACATGAAAGCTTGTGTTTTAGTCAAATGTCAGGAGGACGGAGGACCGATGACATCTATGAGGAATGATGATACCCACAGTGCCATCTGAGGATGCCCCTATTGAGATGAGGAGCCATCCAAGGTACTGCTTCCCTTTTGGAGAACGGTTGTTTGAAGTCGAAAAAAAGAAAGCCTTAACCATACAAGAGAGTTACTGAGGCAAGAGACCAGGGTATCTGATATGATAGTTTTAACATAGGCATGATGGCAATAACTAGTTGAACACTGATGATGGGAGTTCAATGGCCCAGGGTTGGAGCATGAAAAAAAGCAGTTTGGCAGAAGTCATAACTATTTCTGATGAGGAAAGCCTTGGAGTTGGTAGGACGTCCAGGGTGGTTATATGTTGGTTATGAATGTTGTGGTGGCTTTGCGTGAAAGGTGTGATGCTCCAACCAAGGGTGATTAGGGACTGCTTCCATGGGAGAAAAATGTGTGGACGGGTGGGGGATGTTCTCCTAAAAAATATTTGTACACTTTCCAAAAGAATAAAAAATATGGGTTTCGATTGTACAAAACACGGAGATGGGTGCCCCAAAAACATGAAAATGATCGCTCAATGATGATGTGAAGAAGGTGTTTTTGCTGAGGGTGGGGGCCCCATTGGTTGGTCTTAGTGTGGGGATGATGAAGCAGATGGAAAATATCGTAGATGGGCTATGCTGATGGGGGGATGGTAGGCCAAATGCGAGACACGGTGGTGCGTGTTTGATCTGCTTGCAAAAATGGTAGTCTGGGAAATGGGTTTTATTTTGATATGGTAAAACTTGACTTGATGCATGGTGGATGAATGATCATGAAGTTCTTCTCAGACTGAGGTGATATGGCCATGGCGTCATATTTTTGATGCATGATCTACTTTGAGTGATGGACGCCATGGAGGGGGAGGCTCTACCGATCCACGATTATTTTTATCATGTGCAAGGTGGGGAGATGATAAACATGGTCGGGTGTTTGGAACCTATGGTTGATTTCTTGTGGAGAAATGATGTCAGGATATGAAAAATTTCTCTGGGACTCTATCATGCTGAGGGTAGAATGATACTTGCTCTGGAACCTTCAGTGCATGGGGCAATAGGTGGTTTGTTGTACTGTATAATACTTGCAACAAATACCCTAAGTGAAAACATCCTTCTCATTAAAATATAATGACAAAATGTGCCGAATGAAAAGACGTTAAGATAGGGCATACCTGTCGGAACTGATTTTTTTTTTTTTTTTTCGGAGACGTGAATGTGTGGAGCCTCCTTTGGGAATTATGAGGTGTTGATCACTGTGTTGCTTTCAGTTCTCCAATTGGGCTCTCTGAGCTCTTGTTATGATCCTTTAAACAATTTGAAAAGGGCGACATATAGGCCAATATGGCTCATTTCAACTCATTTGTGTCATTTGAGTGTTTGAGAGTTTGAGAGGTCATATCTTGATGCCGATCCTTTCTTGCTATTGCGGTCAGCTTGTGCCCCGGGGATTCATGCCGCTAGAGTCAGGTAGGCCCCAGAACGTCATGCATTTTATTTTTTTCAATGTTATTGGGTAGGTGCCCGTACAAATTGGGTTTGTATGGAACCCTAACCATTTTTTGCCTTGACCGCGCGGGCGATCAAGGAACAGGCGTAAAATCTCTGCACAAAATTGAGGATTTGCGCAAATATTTCACACCTGTGGGTGATTTTTGCGCACGACCTCCGTGTCTGTTTGAGATACAGATGTGTGGTCAGCGCTCCTGTTTGAGAAACAGGGGCGTCGAAAAGCCAAGGTGATTTTTTGAAGTGTTTTGGGAAATTTTTATATTTTTTGGTGTTTTGATGTCACTGATGTGTTTTTGTTTAGTGATAGGATGCTGTGGATAGAGATAGATTGGCCTGACCTCTGTATAGCTGTGGCACAGGATGCCAATGCTCGCCAACAGTTAACTCGATGGGGTCTTCTCAAGTTCCTTGAGAATGACCTTCTACGGTCACATGATCGATTACTGCGCTACTTGGTTTGTTGCTGGAACAGGCGGCACAGAGTGATGCTGCTGCGAGGGTGTGACCTTGCTATCCGTCCAGAGATAGATATTTATTTCGTGACTGGTCTACTGCCTCAGGGTGAGGTACTCCCCCATCCACTCCCGCCTGGGAGTGTAGATCTTCAGCGCTGGGAAAATATTCATTGTGGCGGGGCGCCTCATACAGAGGGGTGCATTTTGATAGCATCGGTGACTGACTTAGCCGAGTGGTGTTCTCTTGCTATGATTGTTAGGTTGACGAGGTCGTCATCGCTGCACCGGGCGTCGAGTCCATAGATTGGTGTTCTGCACCGGTTGAGGGTCGAGCATTTCTTGGAATTTGCTCGTCATTGCTATGATGACATAGTGTCCCAGATAGCGAAGGTCTGAGATGCATGTAAGCTATTTACATATGATAGCATCCTTTGCAGCATTATGTTTGAGAGAATGGTGCTATTACGACCCGTGGTGTCTATGCATGTGGGGGGTCGTCAGGACCCTCGTATGAGGCGATGGGCCCTAGTGATGCCTCACGGTGGGCGAGGTGCAGTGGGGTGTTATTGGAACGCAACCCCTGAGGTTTGGTTCGAGGCCAACCCTCAAATGTTCCTCCCATATCCATACTTCGAGATGGAATATCAGGGAGACCCGGATATGGGTCTTCCTGCTGGGTATGCTTGGGGATTGGAAGGTATGATATTTTGTACTTTTTTCTACATTTGTTGAGTATTTATGATTTATATGTGTATTGTGATGACATTGACATTGTTTTTGTTACTCTTGCAGATTTTGGAGAGGCAGGGCGGCCCACAGATCGGTTGGTAGGACACCAACCGAACTGTAGGGTTCGAGGAGGTCCGCCCCAGGCTGGGGGGCAGGGGGGAGGTTCGGAGTAGCCCCAGGGTGGAGGACCTGGTGACGGAGCTGACTCTTCTAGAGAGGGTAGCGATTCTGCTGCTACCGAGTGTGCTGCGATGATCGCTCGTGCCAAGGTGGCAGAGTCTCGCATGGCGGAGATGGAGGAGTAGCTTGCTGTTTCTGAGGCCTGAGCCACTGAATTGGAACATTCCTGGGTCCGAGTGGATAGGCTGACCCAGGGTATGCCGACCAGTGGGTTTTTCGATGATTTAGATGATGTCTGGTTGGAGACATTGATGGCCCGAGAGAGGGGCTATCGATCGACTTTGTGTTGCATGGTGGCTTCAGTTTTGGCTGCTGCCCCAGTACTGGCACCGGGTGTAGCCGTGGGTCCAGGTGCCCAACCCAGTGGGACGTAGCCCTAGAGATATTTTTTACACACGGAAAGCACCCATTATGAGGATGCTTCCCTTATTTTTGATGACATGTGTATATGTATTTTTTGGCTGACCTGTGGGTCAGATACATGACTTGTTATTTGTACTCAAACATATTTTTTGGTATATATATGAGATGTATTTTTTGCGGCTTTAGATGATGTGCCTTATGGTTTATATGTTTGATGGATGTTGTGTATCACTGATGTATATCTATGTTTTTATGTTTTTTGGTTTTATGTATGATGGTTTATACGAGATGCATTCTAGTCTAAAATGTGGTTAGCTATGAGATCTTCTGTCTGGTTTTGATTTCTTGGTACATGTGTGAATGTAATATGATTAAATTTACAACTTAATATTTTTGCACGCAAATATTTTCTAAACAGATGTGAATCTCATTCCTCAAATTCTTGGTTTAACTGCGAAACTACTAACTGGGAATCAAGGTAGATATGCAAGTGGCAGATGCCTTTATTGAAGGCATCACTCCAAAGCGTATATACAACACATATATATACATGCCGAAGCAAACATAAACCCCAATCGATTAACCCTGTATTAGAACATAACCGTAGTTCCCTTGACCAAATCTACGAAATACCAGGGGCCGAAAACCATCATTCCCCAAAACCATGTGCAAGCCCATGCACAAAACCATGGGTAGATCTGCCCACTGAAAAAGAGGGTCCAATTTTTTTTTCCTGGGGCGCTACCCCAGACCCCGAACAGGGGGGGCTGCCGCCCCCCTGTGACCCCCTTGCTGCTCCCAATGCAATGTACAAGGAGATCTTTCGCCCCCCCTATGACCCCCCTGCGCATGTAACTAATCGTGGAAATAATATAACACATACCCAAAAAAATGATCGAGGGGTGATGTTGCGATCAAATGATGCTTTCACCCACTTTTTATGGCCCTCGTTGTGTTGGAGCGACTATCATTGACTTTCGTTGACGAGCTCTAGTTGTACTAAGCATTGCTCTAGAGGTTGGGTGTCATTGAGGAGTTCGATGGCAGTGTGTAAGTTTGAGATCTCGCGTTCTATGGGAATCAAGGCTTCGACCCCGTATACTAAGTGGAAGGGTGTGAACCCTGTTGATGTTTTCACTTCCGTGCAGTACACCCACAGGGCAGAGAGAAGCATATGGTGCCAATTTTTTTGGTGGTTATTAACCATGTGTTGTAACATTGTTTTGAGTACTTTATTTACAACTTCTAAATGTCCGTTGGATTGGGGGTAGTATGGTGAAACAAATTGATGTGTGAATCCGAGGTGGTGAGATAGCTCCTGGGAAACCTCGTTTTCAAAGTGTTTTCCATGGTTGGACACTAACTCTTTTGGTACACCAAACCGGGTGATGACATGGTTGAGCAGAAACCGTGCAGCAATATTTGTCGTGTTGTCTTATGTGGGCATGATTTCTGCCCATTTGGTGAAGTAGTCAACCACCACAATGATATATTTGTAGTTGCCTGACGATGTGGGGTTACAAGTCATGAAGTCGATTGCCCATTTGTAGAAGGGACCAGCAACTACGACGGGGTGGATGGGAGTAGGAGGGGATCTTTCCTTATGAGCGAAGCGTTGATGTCGCTCACAAATTTTGACTGCTGAAATTCAGTCACAAAATAACGTGGGCCAAAAATATCCTGCCCGCAGGACTTTTTGGGTAGTGGCCATTCCGGAGAGGTGGCCACCGCAAGCTCCACTGTGACAGCCATTAAGGGCTTGCTCAACTTGGTCATGGGTGAGGCATCGACGTAAGATGGTGTCGATGCCTTGTTGGTATAGGAAATCTCCCATAAGGAGGTATGTGGGGGCCTGGCAGCAAATGCGCCGACGGTTGTCATGGGTGATCTTGGGTCTGAACTTTTGGGTTCGTAAAAATAGGAGAATATATTCGTACCAAGGGTCGTCAATCGTCACTAGGAAGAGATGTTCGTTCGGTAGCGAATCATTGATTGGTGATCCTTTGGTCTGACTTGGGAGGTCTGCGATGAACTTGGCTAAATTTAAATCCTTCTTGTTCTTGGGGGAGAGAAAATGTAAGTTAAATTCTTGCAGTATGACTATCCAACGAGCGTACTTATGGTTCATTAAACTGTGTGTGAGAAGGTATTTCATGGGGTTAATATCTGTGATGACTATTTTAGTCCTTAAGATACTGTAGTGGCAAAGTTTTTGGACTGCATGTATTAACGCTAGGGCAGTATTCTCTTTGGGCTCATATATTAATGCGGGGCTTGATAAGGTTTTACTAACGTAATACATTACGTGTTCTTTCTCATCAGGGCCTTCCTAGATTAACACCCCGACCAAAGCGATATCAGATGTTGATAGATACAGGGTGTAATCCTTATCGTAGTCTGGGGGACTGATTAATGGTGCTGAAAATAATGCATCTTTCAGCACCTCAAATGATTGTTGGGCTTGATCATCCCATTTGAAAGAGGTGTCCTGACGAAGGAGGCATAGGAATCCCTGAGCACAATTGGCGTAGTCTGGCACGAAGCGTCTCAGAAAATTGGCCTTTCCCTGTAAGCCTTGTAGTTGCTTGAGGGTGCGAGGTGGTGGTACTTCTTTGATAGCTTGGACGTTGAGGGGGTACACTCTAATCCCTTGTTGGGACACAATAAAACCTAGAATTTTCCCTGTTGTGACGTAGAAGACTCACATGAGGGGATTTAAGCATAGGTTGTATAGCCGACATCGTTGGAATACCAGTCGTAGATCCTCGAGATGATTAGATCACTTCTTGGATCAGACGGTGAGGTTGTCCAAGTAGGAGAGGATGAGGTGTGATAAGTCATGAAAAATATAATTCATGGCCCATTGGAAAGTGGCTCCAACATTTTAAAGGCCGAATAACGTCACCTGGTATGCGAACGCACCCCATGGGGTGGTGAACGTAGTTTTTTACCGGTCGGTTTGACGTATTTGAATTTGATTATACCTAAAGAAACCATCCATGAAGGAGAGGGCCTCGTGTCCTGCGCAAGCATTGATGACTTGGTCGATAAATGGGGTAGGGTAATTTTCCTTTGGACAGGCTTTGTTCAAATCGCGAAAATCAGTACAAATGCATATGGTACCCTGTTTTTTCATGACGGGGATGAGGTTGGAAATCCATGATGTGTAAGCGATGGGGTAGATGAACCCGAATTTGTGACGCTTATCAATTTATCGTTAAATTGCTTCTGCCTTGGATGGGTGTAACTGATGCTATTTCTGGTGTACTGGTGGTACGTCAGGCCAAGTGTTAATATGGTGCTCTACAATAGTGGGACTAAGCCCTGGCATTTCCGAGTAGCCCCGTGCAAATATATATCGATACTCTTGCAATACATGGGTGTAAGAGGTTATCTCATCTCGGGAACATGCTACCCCCAGTGAAACTTCTTTGATTTTCTCAGGATTTCGAGAGATATTCACCTTAATGGTTGGAGAAATGTTTGACATGTTCCCTTCTTCGAACACATCGGGCACTAGAATGGGATTTTGAACCAATCGACTTTCCATGATGGAAGGAAATCTTTTGATTCGATTTCATAAATCTCTTGGTTTCCTATTTTTTTTATAGGAATAAAAAACGAGCGGTGATGCATCACATCCCATGGATAATATGGTTCCATCATGGCCTCAAGAATATCCTCATTTGAGTGGAATAAGGATCCTAAGGGGGATTGGGTCTGTGCAAGGCTGCGAGGAAGAGGTTCAGTCCTAACAGAGTTGGTCAACAGAAATGAATAGGATTTCATCATCGATGTGGTGGAACCGGATGTGGTCAACATGGTGCAGATTGATTGGGTTTGCACCATCATTGGTACAACTACTCTCTTAGTTGCAACTTACTCGACACCTATGATTGATGAGCAGACAACCCGAGTCATAGTTCTGATACACGATGATATGAATCATATATGATGTATCGTGTTGTCGGCGTTTGGTGGGGGAGGAATTTCCATCATCGCGACTTGCATGAGAGCAAGTATAGGTTCCTCGTAAGGCGTACTAATGGAATGGGCACTTTCTGAGATTTGGAAGTTGTGCTTGGTGCAGAGGTGCCTGAATGTTTCCATTAATGGGCATTCCTATGTTTCGTGGTTATGTCTGGTGCAAATGGTGCATGGTACCATTGTGTATATCGAGTAGATGGTGTGAGAACCAACACTACTCTTCGTCCCTGAAGTGGATGCTTGGAATGGATCAGGTATAGGGGAAATATTCAGCTGCTGCCATCTTCGACTTTTTGGTTTCGGGAAGCCTAACTCTCTTGGGGAGTGTAGACTTAACACTTTTCTTTTTGCTCAGAGATTTGGGAGGTGCTCACATTTCATTGTATGGTGGAAATGTGAGCAGATTCTGCAATAGCAGTGCGTGATCTTCTCTTGGTTAGAGAGATGTTTATGAGGGAGGGGGGAGACCATGCGAAAGTTGTTCGTGAGGTGCTTTAGTTCTCTACACCGATTGACATGGTGGTCGATTCTGTCGCATAGCTCGCATGCTGCCCTAGACTAGATGTGGGTCCTGTTAGGTCGATGCGTCTTTTTTATTCGCCCAATGTTTTGGTATTGAAATGGGATAGGATGCTTGGGGGAAATCTGCCTTATATTAGGTTCTCTAAGCTCTGGACTGATGGTATCCCAGCACTGTGTTTCTAATGAACGAATGACGTAAATTAGTGGGTGCACTCGAGGGGTATAAGTACAATGCTGAGCATGATGGTTGCCTTGACATACTAGACAAGAAAGTATTTCTTAGGTATTCCCTTCCCGCTCGGTTGATAACATGATTGGGAACCATCTACGTAGAGATTCTAGGATTGGGAATTTGGCGACCAAATGGTTGCATGCATTGCAAAACACACAGGTTGGTATTCTTTGTGGAGGGAGGGTGGGGGTAACTGAGGGTTCCCCCACTGACCGCTTTTCCATTGACAGGAAGAGAATGGACCTATTTTTCACATCATATTGCGTTGTTGAACTATCCATGGATTCTATGTCTGAGCCGTCTTCTAGGGAGAGAAGAACTATGGCCGTGTGTAGACTGGTTAGTGCTAAGAGAAACGAAGGGATGTAATGACGATGGCGTAATGGGTGATCACCACCACATACTTGACACGAATGCTGGATGGCTAGAAGGTCAGCAAGGTATACTACATTAACTGGATACCATCATTGAAATAATTCTAGGGCTACGCATTCGACGATGAAATGATCTCGTTCGTCGCAAAGTGCGCAACATTGGATAGGAGGAGGGGGGATGAACGGGGGCCATTCTGGTGACTGCCGTGCTTCCTGCATGTACAATATGATCCGATGTTCTTCTCCATTTGACTATATGGGGGGATCCTCTTGATATGATTGTTCTAGGGCATGTAAGGTATCCCTATATCGCGACAGTCTGGACAATGATGGGTGTAATAGCTATAATTATTACAGATAGCGCATGCATGCTTGGTACACAATGATTTACCTTGATTTTTTGCGGCTAGTTCCTTTTTACGGGAACTTGTTGTTGTGATATTTATTTTGGAACTTAGGAGCGGGTTTAGTTCGTCCAACTCTGGGCATATATGGGTAGGGTGGCCTACTATGTCGCATACTGCACAAGGTTGTAATTCCCTTTGTATGATGGGGTTTTATATATTCTTCCCTTTTTTATGAGTTTTCTTGGTTGTTATAACCGGCTTTGCGACAAGTGTTTACTTAAACAGTATGGTTGCGGCGGTTTCCTTTACAGGTGGGGCCTTCTCCGGAGTGAGGGAGGTTAATCCTGTAGCGATGATGCCCGTGCTTCCCAACATGGCAGGTGGGACCAAGTACCAAAATGGTATTGTGAAAGATATGTTTGGAAACAATGTCGTTGCCAAGACTTGTTGTGACACAAAACCAGGTGGAGGGTATAGAAAAGGAGTTTGGGAGATGGCGTAGGATAGAGAGGCCACCGTGCCAGAGGCCTTAGTGTTGTTACTACTGGTCTCTATTTCCTGGCTGGCTTCGGTGCTTGATGTAGACATCATGCACATCGAGGCCCCTCTGATATCAGCGAATGATTCTGGTATGACAGGGGGATATCCTAGGAATGATCCGAGGATAAACGACGATTTGAATTGGCCAGGGTCATATTCTTAGTACCGTGTGAGCGTTTCAACAGATGTGTCCACATAGGGAAGAACAAGATCGACGTTCATTAGGGGTCGCTTGTCATGGTATGTCGATTGGTCGATGGTGATGATGCAGTCCTCGTGGGGAAACATCATGATTCGGAAGATGGAGGATGATATGGTAGACATGGCGTACATATAACTCCGCCCAAGGAGTATATTGTAATCTAGTTTAGCATCCATCAATGTCTATAAGGACCATATTTCTAGCCAAGCATATCAGGACAATTTGATAGAGGCTGATGGGAGCAGAAGGGTGCCCATCGTATGCTCTGAGCGTGATGTTTGATGGCTTCAGTTCAGGAGATCCTAAATTTTTCCAAAAGCTCTTTGACATGATGCATGTGGCTGCACCCTAGTCAATGATACATCGGTGGATAGTTATGTTCTGGACTGACACCAGTATCTGGAAGGCGACCAATGAAGGAAGCCTAGGGGTGGATTTATCTAAATCAAAATCCATTAGGTGCGAATCGGCAGGGTCGATTGCGCCTAACACGAAAATTAAGGCTTTCCTTTGCTTTGGGAAAGATTACAAGAATTCCAAAGCTGATATGGCAATGAGAGATTGAGCTAAATCATCCACGATGCTATAATTGTGGGCCACCTTAGAGTGGTGTCCTGCTTGCCTTGTTGGCCCCTTAGCCATTTTTAGCAAAGGTTCAATACGCATTTTTGATATAGTCAACGGTGCTGTAGGTGCACTCGTGCTAGCCCCTGGAAAACTGGTGTCTGGCAGGGTATCATAAATTTGATTCTGTGTTTGAAAGAACATTTCCTCACCAATCATATATATTTCATGGCTATTGTTTCCAGAATCGTCGGGGGGTATTTGTTGCTGTTGGGTACTAACTGAGCCTTGGTGGGGAAAGGGCTCCTGCATTACAACTATTTTTTGTGAGGGTCCCCCTTGTCCTCGGTTACCTTGAAGCTTCTTCAACTCGATGATTTCAGGAAAATGATGAGTATAAAGGCCATACTCACCACAAATTGTGCAGGAGTGGTTGGTCTGAAGATTAGCCCTCTTATTCTGCCCTTGGGAGTTATTTGGCTCTTGGTTTTGATTTAGCCTGAGATCGCTGAGAGCACTGTTGGTTATTGTCCCCCTATCTAGGATTTCCCTTTTGTTTAATTTTTGGTTTTTTCCTTGCCACATTAGGAGGATAACTAGGATTCTCCTGGTCGTATGACTGGCGTGGTTGGGTCTGGGAAGGCTGCACAAATTTCACTAGTGCATTGTTTTTCATTGATGGGTTTTGTGCTGGGGAGTGGGAATATTGAGGTCCTTATCCCTGGTTTGTAAATGACTATTGGGGGAGCTCTTCCGTCGGTGTTCCTAGCTACATAATGGGTCCCCTATGCAGGAGGGTATGATCCTCCTTGCTGATGATGGTACGATGACGCCATATTGGTCATGTTCTACATAGGTGCATGATTACTCCGATGGTATCTTGGTTGCGGGATGTTCTGGTTAGGATCATATGCGTAATTGAGGTATGGATTACTGCTGCTTAGGTGATTTTGGGTTAGTGAGCCTATCAATCCATCTGCATGGTTCGACGCACCTAGAAATTATTTATAAGTTTGCAGGCGCAGGGCGTTAGGTAGGATGTTATAGATGTATCCTGACTGAGTGTACAGAAGCTCGAGTTGCTGGGCTTTGCTAATGGCATCCTCTTCGGAAGTAGGTCCTTGAGCTGCCACATCCTTTGAAATATCTACTGTGAGAGTTTTCAAGAATAGGTCCAGTAAAACTCGATCGTCAAGTTTGGCTTTACACAAACTTTGACGTCGCCGCCATTCATGGAGATGGTTCGAGATATGGAAGGTTGGTGTTTGTCTAAAATGCAGCAGTAACTCCATTCCTGGATCGTGGTGGATTGATAATTGGAAATATGTGAGGAACGTAGTCGTGAGGGCACTAAAGGTTCCATGTGAAGCAGAAGGTTGCTCCACATACCATTTCGCGGTTAGTTCGGTTAAGGTGCGCTAAAATAGTCTTAGCTGAACAATATCATCAATAACACTATTTGACGAACACCATAGGTGGAAAGTGATTACATGGTTTCCAGGGTATTCTGTTTACTTCCCTTTGAACTTTATAATGTCCAAAGGGAGATTCATGGGCATGGGGGGCCAAGTGGGATTGTGTGCAATGGGGTCATTTGTTAACTTTGATAGGTCGGGTAAGTTTAAAGATGCTAAGAAAGGTAACTGAGTGTTGAACGCCATTGTATACTGTGAGAACACAGGGTTCTGGTTGAGTATGGGGCTTGTATGTGACATGGTTGTGTGTTCTGTTGGTTCCTCGTATGGTTAGTGCTCCTCTGCTCTCTAGGGGTTGTGGGAGGAGTGGCGTATGGTGACCCTGAGGGGGTTTCCACTGGTATGGCATTGCGTGACCCTTGGGGGTTCCCAACTAAAGACGCCTCGATAAAGGATGAATTGATAAGGGTGGCGGTGTTTCGTCTTTGACGCCTAAATGGTGAAAGATCTGGAACTCATCCCTCTAATTTTTCAATAACATAAACTGACCATGGCGGCTTATTGGATGCCTACCCCTAATGGTACTAACCTAAACTATTAAGTATCTTATGGCCCCTATGGGAGAGTTAATGAGTTCAATTATGGTTAGTTTTAAGGTGGATTACTTTGCTTATGGTGTGGCAATGTGTGTGAGAAAGTGTACAATCACAATGTTCGTAGTATGCAGATATGTGATGATCCTTTACAATCCTTCCTATTAAACTATGTTTTGATTGTTCCTTACAAAAAAACAAATGATGTGTGGATAATGGGCTGCTTACAATTTTTCCTATTATCAAGAGGAGATGGACTAAATGTTGGACTAAAGGGAGATGGAAAATTATCAAGAGAGAGCGTTCATATGCATGCTCAGGGTCATCAAAAGGTGCAAGAGCAACATAGATTACTTGCTTTCTAAGATAATTTGGTTTTGGTTCCAGTTCCTAATGCAAATTTAAACTAAAATTAATGAAACAACTAAGAAAAAAATAAATGGAAAGTAGGTAAGAATGCGTGGATATGGGCCACTTTCTCCTTGATAATTACCTATATTTTTGGTGTTTATTATCACTTAAATAAGTTCATTTAGATAGCATGGGTGGATTTTAGCCACTTATTTGCCCCCTAATTAAACTATGTAAATTTGAGACAATAAACTAAAAATTAAAACTATACAAATAGATAAACTAAAGTGAAACTAAAACCATGTCCTAACAGTTAAGGGACAAGAAAACATAGTGTTGGAAGATTTATTCTGGGTTTTCAATCACTTTACAGTTGCAAAAGCTGAAGAAAAATCATGAAAAATGGTTCACTAGTTTCAGCTTGGAATTTTTCTACACGGGCGCGCGACTCTGTGCACTTGTTTGAGCTGAACGCGCGCGGAATGATGCATCTCTCTATACTAAATGCTCGCGGTTTTCCTACACAAAAAATCCGAAACTCCTTAACTGAACCTCTTCACAGTGGGTGAATGAGAGAAGATAAGGAGGAGGAGAGCTGGTCCAACAACAATCCCGAGTAGGAAGAAGGCTCTGCAAAAACACAAACACTTAGCTAAAGGGTTAAATAAGTGGAGTTTCCAATCCTGTTATGGTGTGTTTAGTGCATGTGTGTACTAAAAACCAGTGCTTGGTAGGAATGGTTGCAACCTACAAGCAATGGTCACAGGCATAAAGAGATGTTAGCTGGTTAGTGGAAACATACTAACATGTAAAACAAACTAGTTTATGGAACATAGTATGCTACAAACAAGAAGAAGAAACAATACAAAAATAAAACATAAACACAAGTTCAATTGATTCAAATGAGCCAATAATGCGAATGGAGAACTAATCCCCTCTTATTAGTTGCTATTAGTAAAGAAGCAGTAGAACGTTACACACTTGCAATGGATCCTTACAACTATGGAACTCTAATACCCAATGCAAGGAGGGCTTTACCCTTGAGCTAGTTCTGTAAGGCTGCTCTCTTATCCTAAGGGATTTGAGTTGTTGGGTGGCCGACAACTGAATCCTATACTCTATTGCTGCTCCAGACAACACACTGCTAGTTTTCTCATGGGAAATTTGGCCAACATAACAATGTTTTCTCATTTTGTTCTTCTCATGGTGGCATTTTATAAGAAAATTAAAATCATTCTTCCCACTCTTGGTACACTTGTGGATAGTGACCCAAGAGTGGGGGTTGATTCCTTTGTGTGCTCACTCGAAGTCTTAAGGTGGCTCTAGGTGGCTATCCTTGGGTGGCCTCAAGTGGAGAATATTCTCATGAAGTGTGTCAAGTGGTCCCAGATGGTGACATTCCACCATGCTCAGGACCGTGCGACTTATTGAGGGAAAGCCGCGCAGACCAGCGCGACTATCATAGAAAAATGTGCACAGAGCGCACTTTGCCAGTGTCTTCTGTGCATAGTTTGATATCTTTCCTCTTGACCTTAGAGATTTTTAAATTTTACATATTCTCTAATGTTTCTCAGACCTGTAAATCCTTCTTCTTAACATTTCATGATGTCTTTTTGCTTGTCCGATTTTCCAGTGATAACAACTGTCGTGAGTATAAATCTAGAAGTCAAGAAGGATCCAAGTTAAAGAATAAAACAAGGACTAGAGACCAAACTCTCTAAGTCTGGTGCAAAACAGTGCAGGACGATGCAAAGAAGTCAAGAAGTCAAGAAGTCAAGGAATAAGCAGAGATAAGGTCTTGGAGGCATACAAGGGTTAAGGGTTGGAGTCATGGTCATGGTACTTGTCATATGAAAGTCTATAAGAAGATTTTCTTGTGGGTTTTCCTCTCCAAGAGGGATAGGTTTTGGCCCTGGCTCGAAAAGCCTAAATTTGTGTCTCTTGTGCTTTTGGTAATTGACTTGATGAAATAGATAATAAGCTAAGAAAAAAAGACATATGTAAATGAGGTAAGCTCACAAGTAATTATCAAGAAGAGAATTTGAATTAATTCCCGCCCCTCCAAATTCTCAACAATAACTACCTCGTAAAGCTTGGTTTCACAAGAAGTAGTACAAACCCAAAATTCTACTTCAAGACAGTCCAAGGTATACCTGTAATTTTGGTATTGTATGTTGATTTATTCTTGACAGGAGGACAACCTCTTATCCTCCAGTGTAAGAGGGATTTAGCTTCTGCATTTTAAATGAAAGACCTTGGTTTGATGCATTACATTCTAGGTCCAGAGGTTTGATAAAGACTTTGTGAAATTTATCTTTCTCAAGGAAAATATGTTGTTAAGCTTCTTGAAAGAATTTCTATGGTAGAATGTAAGTCCATGCATACTCCTATGGAAATTAACTTTAGGAAATTGTGTGGCAAAGTTGCAGGACCTAGTCTGGAAAATCCCACAGAGTATAAACAACTTGTTGGTGCTTTGATGTTTTTTGTAAACACTAGGACTGACATATGATTTGCTGTTAACACTTTAAGTCAATATATGTGTCAGGTCAGGAGGTAACTCCTCAAATGAATTGTGATTTTGCATTAAGACTGATCATAGATATATACATGGAGGGAGAGACTCTTGGGCTTCATCTCCAAATGTCTATTCATATTCCAGTTCTCCTTATTTTCTATTTACACTATTTTACATGGATTACCTGATCCCAAAGATTAGGTGTCAACATTCCCCCCCTTAATTTGAAGGGATTTTGGTGAGTCCCAACATCATTCTGAATCTTTCGAACTTTTCTCTTCCAAGCACTTTGGTGAAGATGTCCATAATTTTCTCATTTGTGGAACATTTGCATAGGCGGATTGCTTTGGCCTCAACATGATGTCGAATCATATGGTATTTTTTATTGATGTGCTTTGTTCGATCGTTGAACTTTGGGTTCTTGGCCAATATTATTGCAAAAGTGTTGTCAATCACGAGAGGAGTTGAATGCATTTGTTTCTCCTGCAAACATTCCATAATTTTCCTTAGCCACACAATTTCCTTTGTTGCTTCAACTGCCGCCCATTATTTGCTCTCAGTTGTGGAATTTGCTGGAACTCATTGTTTGCGTGACCTCTAGGAGATAACTCTCGATCCAAGACTCATAACATAAACTTAATTATATATCCCCATTTCTTTATCTCCATCGATGTTTGAATCAGAGTATCCAATGAAGCTAAAGTCAGTCCCCTGTGTATACTTAAGTCCAAAGTCTTGATTTCCCTTCATGTAATTTAGAACTATTTTTGCAACAGACCATTGTCCCTCATAAGGCTTTTGCATAAACTTGGATAGGATTCCAACAAAAAATGAAATGTTTGATCTTGTAGTAGTAAGGTAATTGAGACTTCCTACAAGCTGTCTATACTTTGTTGCATCCTCAAATTCTTTTCCTTTAATGGATGTGAGCTTTAAGTTATGTTCCACTGGAGTAGTCAAATCCATGCCAAACCTGTTCAAAAAATATCCAATGTACTTCTTCTGAGAGAGGAATATAAACTTCGGTTGTTGAGTTACTTCAATACCAAGATAGTAGTGAACATAGCCCAAGTTAGTCATTTCCAAACCTTTCCTGAATTCCTTTTTTATGGATGCAATGTATCTCTCGTTGTTCCCTACCATCAAAATATCATTTACATACACCACAAGCTATGCAACTGTTTTTCCAAATTTCTTGACAAACAAATTTGCACCATCAAGATCATAATGTTTGAAGTTGAGTTTCAAAAGATGCTCACTTAACTTCTCATACCAGGCTCGCAGTGCTTGTTTGAGGCCATACAAGGATTTTACAAGCTTGCATACTTTGTGGTCTTGACCCTTCACAAAAAATCCTTCTGGCTGGGACATAAATAAATTCTCTTTTATATCTCCATTCAAGAAAGAATTTTTACATCCATTTGATGGACTTTCCAACCGTTTTGAGCTGCCAAGTAAAAGAGTGTCTGGATGGTAGCCCATTTTGTTGTGGGGGAAAAATTCTCCTCATAGTCGACCCCTTCCTTCTGTGCAAAACCTTTTTCCACAAACCTGACTTTGTGCTTGTCTAGTGAGACATCAACTTTATACTTGTTCTTGTAGACCTAGTTGCAACCTATTGGTTTTTTTCCAAATGGAGGATCAACCAGCATCTAGGTGCCATTTTTAATCAAGGCATCATATTATTTCTGCATCGCTTCTTTCCATTCATTATCAGAATAGACTTCTTTGAAGGAAGTTGGTCCAAAATATGTAGAAAAATTAAGTTCACAATCATAAGAAACATCCATATCAATAGGTGAATCATAATCGTCTACATCACCTCCATTTTTCTTGGTTGTATTTCTTGTTCCTATCTTTCCAACCTCATCAGGACGAACACTTTCAAGTGTATTTGTGAGCCATTTTGGAGGACCTTTTTGAGATGGCCCAAGCTGCTCACTTGACTGAGTTCGGGCTGAATCAAGACTTAGTCTCCCAATTTTGTCAATCACATCACTCAAAGTGTTACCAGTGGCTGAAGCTTCATGTGGGGGAGAGAGTGCTTCAGAAGAAGATTCCACAGATTGATCCAACATAGGAAATCCCCCTTCAAGATGTGGAATCTCATTATCAAACTCTTAAAAAGTCTTTTCATGTCCGAATCTATCCGAGCGATCAAGCTGTCGCTAAACAACATTGTCAACCTTGGAAGATTCAAGAAAGATAATATCACTAGATACTACAAACTTCCTATTAACTTCGTCCTAGAGACGATATGCTTTGGAGGTATTTGAATACCCCAAGAAGATACACTTACAACTCCTTATACCAAGTTTGTTTCTTTTTTCCATAGGTATCAAGGCATAATAGGTGGAACTAAAGACCCTGAGATACTTTACCGAAGCAATGTGGCCATACCGCATTTCATAAGGTGTCTTGTTTCTAATAGTATTAGATGGGAACCTGTTCTTTATATACACAACACATAAAATTGAATCAGCCCAAAACATCAGTTTAACATTCTTGAAAAACATCATGGAACGTACCATATTTAAGATTGTCCTGTTCACTCTTTCAGCTACTCCATTCTGTTGGGGATTATAAGGCACAATTTTTTGATGTTTGATCCCATGCTAGCGAAGATAGTTTTCAATTTCATTTGAAGTGTACTCTTTTCCATTATCAGTGAGAATAGAGGCAATACGAGATTGTGCATCATTTTCAATCCATGCATGAAAGTTCTTGAATGTTTGAAAAACATCAGATTTGTTCTTCAATAAATAAACCCAATACATTCTGGTGTAGTCATCATATATTTATTACCATTTGCAGAAGGAAAAAGTATTGGGCCACATAACTCTGAATGAACAAGTTCTAGTTTTCTATGTGCTCTGGAATGAGAATATGAAAATATTGTTTGCTATGCTTTCTTAGAATACAAGCATCAAATTTCTCAAGTTTCCTTAGAATTGTAGGAAAACCAGTAACACCATTTTTCAAGTGTCCAAATATAACATGCCATACAAGACTTGATGGAAATGTAGCTTCATCATAGTGAGAACTATATGAAAATTTGTGCAGAGCAGAGGTACCTTGCAGCTTCAGAAGTCTTTCTTCTTCTATTCCCATCATGAAAAGTGAGTGATATTATGATTTTTTGACTTCGAACTTGCCATCAAATATATGAATGGACTGTCCTTGCTAGCGGATGTGGACCAAAGGCTACAAGTTTCTCCTTAGCTTCGGGAGGTATAAAACATAATGTAGAGGAAAGTATGGAAGACCAGGCGGGTTGAGCATGATGGTGGCAATCCCTAATGGCTTGAGTTTTGACTTATCTACAAAATATATTGATCCATCAACATTGCCAATGAATTCTTCAAAAACATCAATCCCTCCCAAATCAAGCAACCAATCATCTTTCCATGAAGCAAGTGAAGCATTGAACAAGTCTTCAATTACTCCAATATTGCAATGTGCCACAACATAATTAGCAGATTCAGGTGCTTTAACTTTCCCTTTGACATTGGTTTTACATTTTCCTTCATTTATTTCCTCCTCAATTCTGTCCCAAGGAAACTTACATGTCGATGCATCATGTCCATATCTATTGCAACATATGCAATGAAGATCAAAATTTTCTCCTTGGAACTGTCTGCCCCCCTGCCTTTAAAATTATTTCTTCCTCTTGCTCTTTGGCCACCTCTTCTTCTTGAAGAATCTTGTGCATGATTATTCTTTCTATGTGCAAGACACACAACTTCTTTAGAAGACTGAGGAGCTGTATCCTTCCCAAAATCCTTCTCTCTATCAGCAAAATTCTTTTAAAGGGATGCAAAGGTAATCTCCTTGAGATTTCCATTTGCTTGCAATGACTCGAGATAATGTGATTAAGTGGGACATAGTGCCTTGAAATAAGCTATGAGAGGAATGTATGTTTCAACACCAGTGGCTTTTATATAATGCATGATGCATCTTACTTCTGATGCTAAAGCAAGAGGGTCATCATTTTTCAATTCAAGACTGAACAATTTAATCATCAACTGGACAAATTCAAGTTTAAAGTGAGTCATACAATTCCTTCAACTTCTTTAAGGCTTCAAAAACATTTGAGAATGACGAAATATACTGACTCACCTCTTCATTTACAGATGCTGCAATCAAGGCATATGCCTTGCTATGCTTATTTTCCTAAATGACAATCTCCTTATATGAAGTGGGTTTTGTAGGTGCATTATCTCCTTCATAAATTCCTCTCCACAATTCATTAAAAAGAGAGTGCGTTTTATATTTTGTGACCATTGAGGATAGTTCTATTTTCTAGAGAGAACTACTCCAACCATTGATATCAATAAATGAATTTAAAAATATGTGTACTGTCTAAAAAAAATGTACTCTGCTATTGTGAAAAAATGCACTTCTGATATATATTATGTAAAAAAAATGCACTTTTGGTTTAACTTTATATGATACTTGGGGGAGTGTTTATATAGGGGAAGGTAGTATATGAGGGTGGGGAGGAGGTGTTAACTGTCGGGGTTAATGTATTGAATAGAGGCGTAAGTGTTATGATAAAACGAAGGTGTTATATGTATTAACTGTGTGGAGTTTTACCTTGTTATCGGGAGCGGGTATTGTGGGTTATAACCGGGAGAAAAGTGTGGCATGGAGGGTTTATATGGGGAGGAGGTGGTGTAACACGCAACATTCACGGAGCCACGAGTGGTGGTATCGTGGTAGCCGACGTGAAATGAACACACAACCAGGCGGTGGGAGAGGGTGGTTTGGATGACCATGAAGGGTGGTATATGAGGGAGGGAGTTATATATATAACAAAGGTTAACGCATTCAACGTAATACCATTCCAACGAGATAACGATATACCATTCCAACGAGATAATGGTAATGGAAAAGTCATATATATATTACAGTGAAGGCCACAAGGGTGATGGCGGTATGGTTGTATGGCAGAGGAACGGTAAGTGGTTGTTTGATGCCATGATGCAGTAACAACCGTAACACTATTTAAAACGTAGACCATTCAACACAGTCACGCCAACATTCCAGCATATCACTCCAACATATTAACACAGTTGCACGGTAAGAACGCGAGATATTTTTTTGAAAATATTAACACAGACATGCTTCCGCCATGCAAAGAAATTCTCCAGCATATAAAACTATCAAAGAAACACAGTCACACCGAAACGGTTATTAAAATCTACATACCATTCACCGCACACGTGTTTAGCACTGCACCTCGAACAATAATCATCATCTGGTCTTCATCCCAACAGCCACACCACCTCCGACTCAATGCACTAGCCACACCGCTCCAACATCCAAGCGCAGCGTAAACTATGAGCGGAGTTTCAAAAATGCAGGTGTAGGGAGAAGAAGTTGGTGTAAGCATGGAAAATTTTAAGGGCTAATATTCGCAGGTGGGCTAATTTTCCATGTTTTTTCAAAAAACAAGATTCGCCGATTTCCATTTTTTTCTAAAATGATTCGCCAAAATTTTATAGTACACCATTATTCTACCTTAAAAATCACCAAAATATTTTATTTAATAATATAAAATCATTGGAAATATAAATATTTCTACAAAAATATCGCCAAAAAATTTACAATTTGCATATTAGGGACTAGTAATATTCGCCAAAGTTTCTGGACTTTAAGATAAACTTCCATCCTTAAAATTTTCCTCGGCAACAATGGCATAATATGGAAGCTATTACAGGTCATAGGTGACAGTTCTACAGAGATATGCAGAACATAGTCAGGAGGGAGTTACAAGCGCAGAAAGAGAGCCAAAAATAGTGGGAAGTACTTGTGCTCTGATACCATGTAGGGCAAGGAGGTAACTCCTCAAAATGAATTGTGATTTTGCATTAAGACTTGTCGTAGATATAAACATGGAGGGAGAGACTTTTGGGGTTCATCTCCCAACGTCTCTTCATATTGCAATTCTCCTTATTTTCTATTTACACTATTTTACATGGATTACCTAATCCCAAAGATTAGGTGCCAACAATATGATTGATCCCTTTCATGCGCACTAGATTGTTGAAAAACTTGTACTCTTGTACTTGCATGGAACTATCAATTTAGGATTGAAATACACTGCTAAAAATGTAAGAATTCATGGATATACTTATGCTGATTGGGATGGTAACTTTGTTGATAGAAATAACACTTATGGGTGCTGCTTTAGCTTGGGATTTTCCATGATCTCTTGGATGAGCATAAAGCAAAAGTCTGTTGCACTGAGTATATCTAAAGCTGATTACATTGCTGCTAGCATGTCTAGTTGTGAGGTAGTTTGGTTGAAGAATATTTTTGGGGAACTATTTGAGCAAGTTCCAGACACAAAAATTATATATTGTGACAATAAGAGTGGGATTCGTCTTGTAGAAAATATTGTGTTTCATGACAAGTCCAAGCATATTGAGATCAAGTATCACTATAACCGAGATATGGTGTAGAGAGGAGCAATGGGGCTCTGCCACATCTCCTATGATGATAATATGATTGACATTATTACTAAGCCTTTACTGAAAGGAAAGTTCTTGGTTTTTAGAGAGAAACTTGGACTTGTGGACGCGACCCTTTTGGGAAGTGGTCATAGCTGATTGGGAACACTGAGATACCTTTCCCCCCTATCAGAGCTTATGGGATTGCTTGAAAGCTCCCGAGGATGAGGGACCTCTTGTGTAGTGTGTTCCACAAGAGTAGGCCTAAGTATGCATCCGACCAACAGTCTGAGACGTGGGAAGAGCCACCTAACTAGCCAATAGGTGGACTGAGACTTGTTTAGGATCCCGATGTTCCATAACTTTACACTTGGTTGTGTTTGATTCTTGTATGTGTGATTTTTTTGAGTCTTGTCTATGTGATGCCCGTGTTCTATCACTTAATTTTGTTTGAGAAGAAAATTGGTTGAGTGTAATCCTTGTGTATGTGACCTGTAATGGTTCTTTCCTTTCCAAATTTGTGTCAAGTGGATGATTCTTCTTTAGATTGTGACTGCATTGTTACATATGTTACAGAGTAGAGTTTAACTTAGATGAATGAAAGATATTAGAGGAAGCAAGGATCTTTGACGCAAAAATAAATTCCTCCCTAGCTAAGAGAGGATGTTGAAATTTGGCAGCTCATGGATGAATTTATCCTACGAGAAATCATATCTTCCATTTATGTTTGAACCACCTATAATAAAATTTAATTTCTAACAATTCTAATATTAATTTCCAAAAATAGTAAGTCACATCTCAATTTGAAAGTGACTTTCCAAAAATACAAAGTCATGTCATAATCTCGACATATGGAATCTACTTTAAAATCAAAACAATCATGATTATACAGGTCAAGAATTAATATTTTTATCCTTACTAGTATTAATATTATTATGATACTATTATTTATAAAATATTCTAAATTCATTCACCTTTAGTGGATTAATAAAAATGAATTATTTCATGGAACAAGTAAATTAAATTGAGAATCTCTTACTTGGAAAATTGAACCTTTCTCTTGGAATAAAATTGTATGTCCACACTTAAGAGAATGTAACTCTCCCTCTGTAATTCAATGTATTGCAAAAGTGTAACTCTTCCTCATTAAATACACTTGTAACTCCCTCATTCAATTCGATTTGTAACTCTCACCAAATATTTTCTCATGTCTAAGTGAAACTCTTTCTCTCCCTAATTTAAATTGTAACACTTGAAGACAAGTGTACCTCTCTTTCTATTCTTGGGATGAGTTATAATTTTCCTCAAATAACTCCTCCCTTATGGAATTCGATTCTCCTATTATTGGCTCAAGGAATGAATTCATTTTGTAACTCCTCTCCTTTCTCATCTATTTAAGCAAGAGCAAGTGAGAGTTGAGAGTAGTGTTGGGCCAAGAAAAATGTATGTTTCACCCCTGTTAGGTCTCTGTAATTTATTAGCAAGATTGGGAGAGTCCAATCACAGAGTTAACATCATGTCAACCAACTTTGGGATTCTAGGATCTAGCCCTCCTGAATCCAGAGAGGGATCTCTCCAATATGTACAAAGATGGATATTGTCTTTGAAAAGATTAAGGTAATGATATTAGGCTAGTTATGAAGGCCAAGGGTTTTGTTTTGTTTTGGATGGTTGAGCATGAAATGTTACTTGAGGGGAAAGTCCTAAGTGCAAAAGTTTCAAAAGTGAGAAGTTGCAAGAAAATAGAACAGTTTTGGCAGATAGATAGATATAACGCTGGTTTTTAGTCCATTTGGGCTATGGAGTCATATCTGGGCTTTAATTGAACAACAACATCAAGTGTGATCCAAGGGGCAAGTCATCTATACCACAAGATTATTGAGATTAAAATGATGAAATGGAAACATTAAAATGTTGGAGGTGTGGAAACTGATAATAATTTCTCAGAGGATTTATAGTCAGTCCAAACAAGAAAAGCCTCTTAAGTAACTGTTTTAAAACCAACCAAGGACAGGGCTAACCATGGACTTCTTGGGCAAGTTCTTATTAAAGCAGCTTAATTGACAAACAATCCAGTAATCCACATAATTACCTTCAGAAAGTATGAAAACACATAAGAAAAACAGAGTGTAACTTAAGATTAGATAAAGTACTTTTAAACCTAGTCTGCTTTCAGTCAACACCAAGGGAAACTTTCAGGATCTGCCTTTGGAGAAAAGAATCTAGGAATCAGGGCAAACCATATCTTCTCTAGTCTAACTTTAATAGCAAATAATGGAAATAACATTCGAGAACAATGTTTGAGAAAACAGAAGGACGAGGGAACGCCAACATTCCTATCTGTTTAAATTGTATTGAATCATTCTTAAATAAACAAATCTGAAGAAAACATTAAGATAAAGATTTCTCAGCCAGAGAAGGTTACTGCTATACAGAAAATCCTAACCCTGTTTAAACTGTTCTTTACAGAGGGAAAATGAACAATATGGCATACATAGAGGGAAAACGATTAACAAAGAAAGAAGCACTTCACCAGTGATAAAGACCAGGATCCCAAGAAACAACTTTTATATTGATGTCAAACCAGTTACAATCTTCAAGTCCAATGTTTTAGTTCAGCAATCATCTTCATTATTCAACCTAACTACTCTAGCACAAACAGAGCTTCAAGGGCCAGTGAACACTATGTACAAATAGAAGTCTCGAGCTCAAGTGTATTTCAAAGTTCTGCAACCAACAATTTCTCATCTTCTTTTGAGGTATTTATAGAAGGATGAGGAGGTGATCTGAGAAAAGATCTCTCAGGATAATTAATACAGTTTCAAGACTTCGTGGCCTTTTGAGGGGCTCGATGAAGAAATTCACAGGTGGAACGCTGTATTAACTGTTTACAATAAATATCAAAGCTCGGTGGGAGCTTTATTTGACTTTGATGCTCTGTACGCTGTGTGGAGTAATTTCTTGGCTGTGCTGGAGGCGAATATCAGATTTTCCTCAATAAATTCGGCCTCTATTTGAATGCTTCGAGGCAACAGGTGGCTCGGTGGTAGCTGAGGAATCAATTTGCCTCAGATGTGGCGGTGGAGGCTTTCTGTCTAATAAAACACTTTAGGTTTTCTTTTAAACTGTGTTTTAGATTGGGGATTAGGCTTTTAATAACTGTCTTAGCCGTAATCCCCATAAAAATTGTCTTCAATCTTCATCTGCTGCGCTCTGTCTTCAAAACTGATACTCTTTAACTGTGTTTGAATTAAAATAGTGTCTTGTCGATGTGCAGACCCGCACTGGGCTTTACGGCATCAATACTCATAGAGTACTGACGAAACATGGAATAGAGCCCCGTGAATGGCTTCTCTGTAATGAAACGAGGGCATGAGAATCATCATTCCCGGCCCTTGGCATTTCTTCGTTATACAATGGAAAACCATTAAGAACGCCTGCATCAAACACAAAACAATTAAGAAATCCTGCGGAAAATAGGTTTAAACTGCTTCAGATGGTGGGGGAGGAGCGTAGCCATCGGATAAAAACATCTAATGGTGGAGATCGACGCAAAACAGAAAAATGAGAGCGGGGAGAAGAAATAAGGCGGGGTGGTTTTGGACAGTCCGATCTGTACACGTGGACGGTCCAGATCTAATCGGAGGATCTCAATTGGGGGTGGTAGGTAAGTGCGTGCGATTGAAACGCAGCGATGCGATTAAGCGCTGGCCATTGATCTGCAGATCAGATCAACGGTGGAAAGTGAATCAGAGGGTTTTGAAATGGTGGTAAGACTTGCGATCGAAGGGAATAAGGACCGTTGGATAGGCGGGAAATGGACGGCCCAGATTTAATCGGAGGATCGGCAATCGGGGGCGCAACAAAAAGGCATGCGATTGAAAGTTTACGATGCGATTGAGCGTAGGCCGTTGATCTGAGGACCAGATCGATGACATGGAATGAATTGGAGGGATCGCAAGGGTGATGCGATGGCCGTCGGATCGCGAAACAGATGGACGGTGGGGATCGAATCGGGGATCGGCAATCGGGGGCGCAGCAAAAACACATGCGATTGAAAGTTTGCGATGCGATTGAGCGCAGGCCGTTGGATCAAAGGACTAGATCAACGGTGGAGAATGGAATCGGGGAGAAACCCTTGTATTTTATATAAAACCCAAACTTTTGAAATAAACAAAGGTTTTTATGGATCGGGGTGGAAAAACATATATACAAAGCGGACAGGCGCCCGACTGCGGGGCCTTTGGATATATGAAAATTGATGGGCCCGGGGCTTTATATATAATGGGGGCCTAATCGCAATCGGAACTGCGGGCTTGGTCTTTCCGATCAACCCATTGAAATTTCCCCGATCGCGATTGCGCGATCGGTCTTTTTGATCTAACCATTTTATTTTAAACATGTGACTTTGACTCATTACATCAAAACTTTGGAAAAGAGGGTTTTTGTAATTAACAAAGGAAAAAGGGTCGCAAAAATATTCACAAGGTTGTAAGCGCCGGGGGTGGGCTCAGGGTTATATGAAAATAATAAGATCGGGGGTCTTTAAGCAGCAAGGCTAATCGCAATCGGAACTTTTGGAGTATGGAAAAGACTTGCATCTTTGATTCTTTCCGATGCGATTAGCACCTTATCGTATTAGCAAATGGTTCCAGACCCAAAGCGTATGGTGGGGGAGTGGTTTAGGGCTTAGCTCAAGGGGCTTAGGCCTATAGCAATGAAACTTTGATTTTTTATGAGAATTTTCAAGGATTTTAATGGATTTGGGGGTTCCGAAATAGTTAAAAAGTGAGTTTTTAACTATGAAAGGGGAAATTTTCATAAATGGAAAGAAGAGGACTTATGAAAACAAGGTAGTTTTGATGCAGAAAAAAGGGAAGTAGATGAAAGGTTTTGAGAAGAGGAGAAATGACGATCTTTCAATAGTCTTTCAGTTGGAATCAGCATAATTAATAGGGAAAGTGATGAAGATTTTGGACAGAGGCATGAGGCCTACAAGGAGTCTTCGAGAGCCAACAAATTTTAGTAATGAAAAATTGTTCCTTGAAGGCTCAAAACAGATTTAGCCACCTTTTGGTATAACAAAATATTATAGGTGGCTAACAGTGGCTCCACTTGGGGATGGTGCCTTCTTGAAGGCATCAAGAATTCAGACTTGACTTCTGGGAGGCCGACTAGTTGCCTCATCCATTGGGTTGTCCTTCTGTGATTGAATGATCTTCTCTAAAAACATATTTGGCAGCCATGAAAGCAATGGACCTTTATCAACAAGCTTGCTACCTACCCAATCCTACAGATCTAGCATTTTTTCTTCATCAGAGTGCACTTGGATTGGCAAACTCTATTCACAACATTTTATTCTTTTGAAAGCAGGAAATATAATCTATTTCTAATCCTTATTTCTCCCTGAACTCAGATTAAACAGTTGAGCTCAGATATTTCTCTACCTAGTCTACTGTCTGTTGGGATTAAACAGTCCAACAAACTTTCATTCTCTAAATTCTACGACAGAAATTTAAAAATAGTCAAGTCAAGATTGAGTTGTTCGACTTGCTATGATCTATGGCATAAAAACAAGCTGCACATAGATTATTATTTGCGGAAATTGAACATCAAAAATTGAAGGCTTAAGATCTGAAAGCTTCTTATTATGGCCTTCTCTCTTCTTTTCATAGCTATGATTTTTCTTTTTCTTTTTTTTTTCTTTTCTTTTTTTTTCTGTGAGCTATCTCTTCCTTGATATCTGATTCAGATTTTGAGCAAATTAGAACCAATTTTTCTTCTTTTATGACTCAGAAAATAAAACAGTTTTGAGTCATCTCTCTTTGGAAACTTTGGTTCAGATTTTGAGTTTGTTTGAACCTTAATTTCTATCCTAATCTATCTACTGATAAGCCAAGATTAAACGGTTTGGCAAATCAAATTCACTACCCTATCAGCAGAAAATTGAAAGATAATTAGTCAAGATTAAATAGTTTGACTAACTAGAAGTGTGTTTTGCAGGAGTGGCATTTAAGCTTGCACACTTTCAGATTTGTTTCTCTTTTTTGGCATGGGGCTTTGCCTTTCTTGTTTACATTTCTGCCCTCTTTTCTTTCTTTCTTTTTTTTGTATTTTTCTGATTTTTCATAACTTTGAATGCAATGGTGGATGAAATATTCATAATGAAAAAGGAAAAAAGAAGGCTTAAAAACATATCATGAATCAAGAGAAGTAATGCTTGAGCATCCTGCCATTGACATGACCCCCAAACAAATCTGTTCCATCTAGCTCTTGTAAGAAGAATGCATTGTTTCCAGCAACTGAATGAATAGAGTAAGGGCCAAGCCATAGATTGTCAAATTTACCATGCTTTCCCTTATCTTCTCTCTTTGAGTCCCACTTTAAAACTTTTTCCCCAATCTTGAAATTGCTGGCCTTTGTTCTTTTGTCAAAAAGCTTCTTAATGCTGTCCTGTTTCTGCAATGTTTTGTTGTACACTTCCTCTCTGATTTGCTAAAGATGAATGGTCTGATTTATTCTTCTGATCATGTCATTATCTTCAGTCTGCAATTCTTGGATAAACTTCATAACTAGCACACCAAGGCTATTAGGAAAGATTGCATCTGTACCATACACAAGCTGAAAAGGTGACATACCAATAGATTTCTTCAAAGTTAATCTGTCAGCCCAAAGTGCACGGACTAGCTTTGTGTGCCAAGACCTTTTATTGTCCTCCAACAGTTTCTTGATTATGTTCACTAAGCTTTTATTGGAAGATTCTGCAAGTCCATTACCTTGAGGGTAATAGGCCGTGGAATGTCCCAAGGTTATCTGATATTTGCGACAGAATTCCACCATTTTCTTTGATCCAAATGCTGCTGCATTATCTGTGATGATCTTGATAGGGCAGGCAAATCTGGAAAGGATATTGGTTTCTATGAATTTTATAATAACTGAATCATTGGCTTGCCTACAAGGAATGGCTTCTATCCACTTAGTGAAATAGTCTGTGGCAGTAAGGATCCATCTATGCTGGGCAGAAGATGAGGGATGGATTTCACCTATGAAGTCAAGTCCCCACTGTTGAAAATGAGCTTCAACGGTGATTGAATGCAGAGGAAGGGGTAATAATTTTCTCTTGCCCTCAAACAATTGGCATTTATGGCAAGTAGTTGTCATTTTGTGAACATCAGGAAAAAGGGTGGGCCAATAGAAACCAGCCCTCAAAATTTTGTTGGCTGTTGAATTCCAGTACAAATGGCCTCCACACTCTCCTTCATGAAATTCCTGCTTAACCTTCTCTGCATCAAACTCTGGCAAACATTTAAGCAATATACCACTAGCATTTTTCCAATAAAGACACCTATCTACAATGCAATAGTTTACTGCTTTCAGTTTTAAGAACCTTGCCTTTGTTTTCGACAAACCAGGAGGTGTATTTAAATTAAACAAAACATAAACGATATCAGCATACCAAGGAGAATTCATAAAATGGTTTTCAATAATGGGAGTTGAGAATTCTTCTTGGCTGTCCAAAGCATTAATCATATTAATATAAAGAACTTCAAAATTGGATTCAACCATTAATCTAGCTAGACCTTGGCCTTTGATGAGTTTAGTGGGTTTTATCTCTAAATCATATTCGAGAATAACAACAATCCACTTACCTCTCTTACCATATGGATCCTGGGTTAGAATGTCTTTTACAACCGAATTTGGGACAAAGGCAATGACGTGTGAGTGAAGGACGTATACTCTGAAGTCTTTCAATGCTTTAACCAAAGCAAAAGCTTGCTTTTCCATAATGTTATACTTCAAAGGGGCATCCCTCAATGCCTTGCTAAAGAATGCAATAGGTTGCTCTTGTCCCTGTGGATTTTTCTGTAAAAGGACAACAACTATAGTATGTTCTGATGCAAATGAGAAGATATAAAAATCTTTTGAAAAATCAGGGCTTATGAGAACCGGTGTTTTGGTTAATGCTTGTTTCACCAGCTCAAAGGATGTCTTTGCTTCCAAGGTCCATTTTATCCCTTGCTCCTTCTTCAACATGTTTGTGATATTTCTAAGGAGCTCTGCCAAGTTAGGGATGAACCTTCTCAAAAAGTTAATCTTTCCAATGAAAGACTGCAACTCTTTGATATTTCGAGGATGAGATATTTGCAATATAGCCTCAATCCTCTTCGGATCTATCTTTATACCCTCTTCTAAAATAATTTGTCCAAGAAGCTTACCTTCTTGGAGACCAAATAGTGTCTTCTTAGGGTTTAAAGATATTCCAAACCTTTTTCACTTCTCGAAAACTTTTCTCAAATGTTCTAAATGTTCTTCATCTGTTTTTGAAAACACAGTGACATCATCTAAATAGATAATGATGAAGAAGCCCAATTCTTCCGAGAATGCTATGTCCATGGCTCTCTGAAAGGTTGCTCCAGCATTCATTAGACCAAAAGGCATCTTCACATACATGAAAGTGCCCCATGGAGTAGTGAAAGCTGTCTTTAATTGATCAGCAAGGTGAACTAAAATCTGATTATACCCTGAATAGCCATCAAGCAACGAAATCCTTTTAGACCCCACCACCCTTTGTAAAATGTGATCCATTTTTGGTAAAGGGTAGTTATCCTTTAACGAAGCTTTGTTTAAGTCTCTAAAGTTAATACAAAGCCTGATTTCTCCCGTATTCTTCCTAACGGACACCAGATTAGATACCCACTCAGAATATCTAATAGGGACAATAATGCCAACATCGTGCATCTTCATGATTTCCTTCTTAACCAATGGCAACTGGACAGGGTTTATTCTGCGCAGTTTCTGTTTGAATGGTTTTTGGTTTTCTTTAAGAGGGATTTTGTGCTGTATTATTTTAGTGTCATAGGATTTAAGATCTTCGTAACTCCATGCAAAAACATCAGAAAATTCTTTGAACAGCTCTATGTATTTGAGTTTAATGTGAGCTGGCAAAGTTTTGGACAGTTTGATCATTTTTGGTTTTTCCTCACTGCCTATATTGCACTCCTCTACTTTAGTCTCTATAGGTTCCAGTTTTGGTTTATTGGCCACATCGTTAAAATCGAACAACTCCTCTAAAGGCGTTAGACCACTCGGCAAATTTTCATCTTTAGAATGCAGAGTTTGTAATTCTTCCGTTTCTAACTCTACACTTAATTCTGTTTTGTTCCTAAGTTTGCTAGACAATAGGTTAATATTGGCAGGTTGAGGAGACGATTCTTCTTCACAAAGAAAGTTTTCTTCACTGCAGTCTGTATCGTAATCTGAATCTGAACTGTGCAGTTCGAACTCATTTCTGAATTGCATGAAGTCTTCTATTTGTTTGTCATTGTCAAACACTTGCCAATATTTTTCGTTATCAGGCACTGCCAGTCTAAATTTTATCGGAGTTGTGTTGTCTCCAGTCTCATATGGTGTTAGACATGTCCTGGCCGCAAAAGCTAAATTGTGGGCCATAATGTTCTTTTTCCTTGGGATGAAACTCAGGTTTGACTCCTCAAATGTTGTCAACAGATGCATGACATCATTCCGATAGGCTCTAAGTCTGGGATGATTCGCATTATACTCCCTATTGACTTGCCTAATGATTAACTCAGAATCCCCGTACACATTAATTCTTCTGGCTCCTAATTTCTTTAAGAGATGCAAGCCTAAGAGAAGGGATTCATATTCTGCTATGTTGTCGGAACACTGAAAGTTTAATTTGCATGAGATGCATTCTATGTGGTTGTTTTCAGTGTTAGTGATCCAAACCCCTGCACCAGCATTATTTCTAGTGCATGACCCATCAAAATACATACTCCATAAAGGACTGTCTTCGGTTTCGTTTTTTTGGCGATTGTCCTTTTTAACCATGGTGCCTTCTGACTGTTCATGATTAGCAGCACCCAATTGAATTTGTTTTGACTCCTCAAATTATTCAATAGATTGAGGGATGATGTCAGAAATGTTAGGGGTATTTTTTGGGTTGTTGAGTCCTAAAAACAATGGACTCATAACCGATAAATCAAGACCTATGCTTTGTTTACTAATGTTTTCACATGTGGCAAAATGTTTGGACACTTCTGCGTTATTATATTCTTCTTCCCTGTCGGCCTTTAATTCTGTTAAAGTGACTTGCTCACTAGGAGTTTCATTGTTAAACATGATAAAAGAATCAAGGCCTGTATTGACAGAATATATAGGAGAGTTTCGTGGTCTGTCTTGACTTGTAACCGTGTATTGCATATGAGACTCACTGTAAAGTCTTCTGGTCTGATTGAAAACCGGGATGGTCGCATATTTCATGTCCATCTGCATAGTCCCCTGTAACTTAGCTCCCCAGGATCTTGATAATAGAATTCCATACTTTGGGGGGACATCAGCCACAACAATGTCCATGAGTAAACATTTGGCTGGAATCTGGGCTAGGTTAACACATAGGTCTTTGATCAATCCTAGACATTTTACTCTATTTGAGTCAAAGGAGTATAGGTCTTTGTAGGGTCTGGTAATTTCTAAACCAAGGCTCTCCATCACAGCTTTAGGCATTAAATTATGAGAAGCCCCGGAATCATGCATAGTGTTGTGTAGAATTTTGTCATGAATGTTCAAAATCACATAAAAGGGAGGAACTGGTCCTTCTTGAAACTTCCCTTCAATCTTAGGGCCAAAAATCAACTCTGGTAGGTCGTCACTAAGATTAACTGTATCTCCATTTTCCTCTATATTTAAAGCCTTCAAAATTTGGTTCCTATATACATGTTGGGCAGCTAACTCGGTTAATGGAACAGAGATTTTGATCTTTAAGATTTCCTGTTCCAGGCTGAAAGGGGTTTGATTCTTTGAAGCACTTGTTTCAACCTTATTAGTTGTCACTCTATCAACAATTACAGCTTGCTGATTTGTTTTACTTGACACAACTGTTGTAGAAGGAGTACTAGCTGAAGCGTTAGTACTGCTGATGTCTTCACTCTGTTTTTTAGAATTTTGAGTGTTTTTCTCCTTATCCTTATAAGAATTAATAGCCACTGTTTTGTCTTTTTGTTTGGCTGTTTTGGGTTTAGCTGCGGTGCTGCTTTGAGAGGATTTGTCAGAGGTTTTGGTGTTGGGGGCTTGTTGACTGGTCTTGCTTCTAAGGTCATATTCTCTTTGAGGTTCTATGAAGACATTTTCCATGTCTTGATAATCATTTTCATTACCATTTCTTTTGTCATCATAAGGAGTGTAAAGACCTTGTTTTCTATCATAAGGAACTTCCAAGTCATCATCTTCTTCCCCAAACATGTTGATATCCTCTTCCTCTGTTATGTCTTCTGTTTCTTCAACCTCACTTACATAGTTTTGATGAAAGGGAGGGGTGATCTGTTGATCATCTTCCCTGGGTCTGTTTGGAGGTTGGTTCCTTCTAACATTCTGATTCTGGTTCCTATTTTGAGGAGCAGTTTGATTTTGATTTGCTTGTGCTCTCTTAATTATGCTCATCTCTTTCATCATTTCTTCCATCATTCTCTCCATTTTTCAGTTGGAAGTAGAAGGTGTGGATTCCTCTCTAAAAGATACTCTCTTCTCTCTCTTCATTCTTGCTCTTTTCTCCATCAAGTTCACTTCCACAGAAAGAGCACCCCTTTGCATGTCTTCAAGAGTTGCAAAATCTCTCTCTCTTAGTGAATAGGTCATGTCTGGATCAAACCCTTCAAGAAATTTGTTTAAAGCTGAGCCCTGAGGAGCTTTTAGTTTAGGGGAAAGTGCATTATAGACGCTGTTAAATCTGGTACAATAAGATTGTACACTTTCCCCAGGGTTCCTATGGAGATTGTTATAGTCAGCAAGGACTTGGAGAGGATTCTTTCTCACTTCCCATTTGTTTAAGAATGTTTGATGGAAGGCTTGGAGATCGTTAATACTATGGGGGGTTAAAACTTTAAACCATTTTCTTGCTTCTCCCCCAAACTTTGAGCAAATAGTCTCAACTTGACATAATCATCATCAATTTCGTTTCTGTCAAAGTAGTCATTCATCTTGTCCACATGTTGAGATGCTGTTATAGTATTACTAGCATCATATAATGGAATTTTGGACTGATAGTCCTATGGAAGATTGACTAATGGTACAAGAAGGACTAAGGGAGCATACCATGTTGCCATGGCAGGAGGTGGAGGTGGATTTACAGAAGGGAAAGTGGGCTGAGGTGAAGTGGTTTGAACAGTGGATGTAGGGTGAGTAGAAGTGGATGGACCAGGAGTAGACTGTTGAGATGATCTTGGATGAGAGACACCTAGATTGTGAAGGAAATGTAAATCGGGAGGTGTTGTTTCCCTGCTACCAGGATGTTCACTTGTTTCAGGAGATGAAAGTGAAAATTCAGAGTCCAACTGGATTATATCATCTAATGACCTAGTCCTAAAAGGGTTCACTAAGTCAGTTTGTGATTGTTGCAGAGCTGAAAGATTTTCAGGGACTGAATTAGCTCTCAAGGGTGATCTGAAAACAGTTAATAATTTAACCTTAGGAGACTTCCAAAGGATACTTTCTGGATTATCAACTATCTCAGGTGGGTTAGGGTCTAGGTGGGCTCTAGTGTGAATCTTTTTAGAAGCCACTATGCTATGTTGTTTAGACCTAAAACAAGAAAAGTTCAACCAGATATGACAATCTTGGAGAGGTTAACCAATCTGTTTTTACAATTTTAAATCCCACAGTCCTCTAATTGAGTTTGAATGATTTTATAATGATAAGGGTTCTTCCCAGTGGAGTCTTAAGGTCTGCTAGGATTGTAGAGTCGCCAAGTGGAAATTTTTAGCTCCTTTCAAAGGTAAAAGGTCTTATGGTCCACCACCATGTTTATTTAATTCCAATCTGAAATATTTTTTTGGTATTTTTTGAATTGTTTTATTTATGGTTTAGAAGAATGTCCTAACTTTGCCTCAAAACTTAGCTACGGTTATGAAACAAAGACAGTCTATCCTTATGGCTAAGCTAACTGATTTTCCAAGGTTAGATAAAAACTTAAAAGAATCCTAGGGTTGACCTAGTTTGTCACTGATTCAAACAAGCTCCATCATGATTACCACTTCTTGGTAGTGCTTGAAAAGGCTGCTTTTTATTCTCAAAATGTTCTCGAATAAAGGGTTTTCTGAGGCCTCTAAAAGGTATTAAAAACACTCAGTCCCCAGCGGAGTCGCCAGAAATGTTAGGTCTCTGTAATTTATTAGCAAGATTGGGAGAGTCCAATCACAGAGTTAACATCATTTCAACCAATTTTGGGATTCTAGGATCTAGCCCTCCTGAATCCGGAGAGGGATCTCTCCAATATGTACAAAGATGGATATTGTCTTTGAAAAGCTTAAGGTAATGATATTAGGCTAGTTATGAAGGCCAAGGGTTTTGTTTTGTTTTCGATGGTTGAGCATGAAATGTTACTTGAGGAGAAAGTCCTAAGTGAAAAAAGTTTCAAAAGTGAGAAGTTGCAAGCAAATAGAACAGTTTTGGCAGATAGATAGATATAACGCTGGTTTTTAGTCCATTGGGCTATGGAGTCATATCTGGGCTTTAATTGAACAACAACATCGAGTGTGATCCAAGGGGCAAGTCATCTATACCACAAGATTATTGAGATTAAAATGATGAAATGGAAACATTAAAATGTTGGAGGGGTGGAAACTGATAATAATTTCTCAGAGGATTTATAGTCAGTCCAAACAAGAAAAGCCTTTTAAGTAACTGTTTTAAAACCAACCAAGGACAGGGCTAACCATAGAATTCTTGGGCAAGTTCTTATTAAAGCATCTTAATTGACAAACAATCCAGTAATCCACATAATTACCTTCAGAAAGTATGAAAACACATAAGAAAAATAGAGTGTAACTTAAGATCAGATAAAGTACTTTTAAACCTAGTCTTCTTTCAGTCAACACCAAGGGAAACTTTCAGAATCTGCCTTTGGAGAAAAGAATCTAGGAATCGGGGCAAACCATATCTTCTCTAGTCTAACTTTAATAGCAAATAATGGAAATAACATTCGAGAACAATGTTTGAGCAAACAGAAGGACGAGGGAACGCCAACATTCCTAACTGTTTAAACTGTATTGAATCATTCTTAAATAAACAAATCTGAAGAAAACATTAAGATAAATATTTCTCAGCCAGAGAAGGTTACTGCTATACAAAAAATCCTAACCCTGTTTAAACTTTTCTTTACAGAGGGAAAATGAACAATATGGCATACATAGAAGGAAAACGATTAACAAAGAAAGAAGCACTTCACCAGTGATAAAGACCAGGATCCCAAGAAACAACTTTTATATTGATGTCAAACCAGTTACAATCTTCAATTCCAATGTTTCAGTTCAGCAATCATCTTCATTCAACCTAACTACTCTAGCACAAACAGAGCTTCAAGGGCCGGTGAACACTATGTACAAATAGAAGTCTTGAGCTCAAGTGTATTTCAAATTTCTGCAACCAACAATTTCTCATCTTCTTCTGAGGTATTTATAGAAGGATGAGGAGGTGATCTGAGAAAAGATCTCTCAGGATAATTAATACAGTTTCAAGACTTCGTGGCCTTTTGAGGGGCTCGATGAAGAAATTCACAGGTGGAACCTTATTAGCCACATTTCTGATAAATATCAAAACTCGGCGGGAGCTTTTATTTGACTTTTGATGCTCTTGTACGACGTGTGGAGATAATAATTTCTTGGGCTGTCTTTAGAAATGAATATCTGATTTTCTTCAATAACTTGACCTCCTATTTGATTGCTTTGAGGCAACGGTGGCTTGGTGGTAGGCCGGGAATCCAATTTGCCTCGGATGTGGCGGTGGGAGGCTTTACGTACGATAAAACACTTTAGGTTTTATTTTAAACTGTGCTTTAGATTGGGGATTAGGCTTTTAATAACTGTCTTAGCCGTAATCCCCATAAAAAATGCCTTCAATCTTCATCTGCTGTGCTCTATCTTCAAAACTGATACTCTTTAACTGTGTTTGAATTAAAACAGTGTCTTGTCGATGTGCAGACCCGCACTGGGTTTTACGACATCAATACTCATAGAGTGCTGACGAAACATGGAATAGAGCCCCGTGAATGGATTCTCTGTAATGAAACGAGGGCATGAGAATCGTCATTCCCAGCCCTTGGAATTTCTTCGTTATACAATGGAAAACCATTTAGAACACCTGCATCAAACACAAAACAATTAATAAATCCTACGGAGAATAGGTTTAAATTGCTTCAGATGGTGGGGGAGGAGCGTAGCCGTCCGATAAAAAGATCTAACGGTGGAGATCGGCGCAAACCAGAAAAATGAGAGCGGGGAGAAGAAAAAAGGCACGGTGGTTTTGGACTGTCCGATCTGGACACGTGGACGGTCCAGATCTAATCGGAGGATCTCAATCGGGGGTGGCAGGTAAGTGCGTGCGATTGAAACGCAGCGATGCGATTTAAGCGCTGGGCGTTGATCTGCAGATCAGCTCAACGGCGGAAAGTGAATCGGAGGGTTTTGAAATGGCGGTAAGACTTGCGGTCGGAGGGAATAAGGACCGTTGGATAGGTGGGAAATGGACGGCCCAGATTTAATCGGAGGATCGCAATCAGGGAGGTCACACAACAATATGCGATTGAAACTTTGCGATTGAGCCCTTTGCGATTGAGCGCTGGCCGTTGATCTGAGGACCAGATCGACGGCATGGAATGAATCGGAGGGATCGCAAGGGTGTGCGATGGCCATCGGATCACGAAACAGATGGACAGTCGGGATTGAATCGGAGATCGGCAATCAGGGGTGAGACAGGAAGGTCTACGATTGCGATCGGAGGGAACTTTGCGATTGAGCGCAGGCCGTCGATCTGAGAACAAGATCAACGGTCGGGATTTAATCGGGGATTGGCAATCGGGAGCGCAACAAAAATGCATGCGTTTGAAAGTTTGCGATGCGATTGAGCACAGGCCGGTGGATCAAAGGACTAGATAAATGGTGGAGAATGGAATCGGGGAGAAACCCTTGTATTTTATATAAAACCCGAACTTTTGAAATAAACAAAGGTTTTTATGGATCGGGGTGGAAAAACATATATATAAAGCGAACAGGCGCCCAACTGCAAGGCCTTTGGATGTATGAAAATTGATAGGCTCGGGGCTTTATATATAATAAGGGCCTAATCGCAATCGGAACTGCGGGCCTTGTCTTTCTGATCAACCCATTGAAATTTCCCCGATTGCGATTGCGCGATCGGTCTTTTTGATCTAACCATTTTATATTTAACATGTGACCTTGGCTCATTAAATCAAAACTTTGAAAAAGAGGGTTTTTGTAATTTACAAAGGAAAAATGGGTCGGAAATGAAATATTCACAAGGTTTAAGCACCGAGGGCGGGCTCAGGGTTATATGAAAATAATATGATCGGGGGTCTTAAGCAGCAAGGCTAATCGCAATCGAAACTTTTGGAGTATGGCAAAGACTTGCGTCTTTGATTCTTTCCGATGCGATTAGCACCTTAACGTATTAGCAAGTGGTTCCAGACCCAAAGCGTATGGTGGGGAAGTGGTTTAGGGCTTAGCCCAAGGGGCTTAGGTCCATAGCAATGAAACTTTGTTTTTTATGAAAAATTTCAAGGTTTTAAATGGACTTGGGGGTTTCGGCACAGCTCAAAAAGAAGTTTTAAACCATGTCAGGAGGATTTTCATGAATGGAAGGAGAAACTTATGAAAAGTAGGGAAATAATATGGAGAAAAGGGGGAGTAAATGAAGGTTAGTTATGAGTGGGAGAAAGGGGAAAAATGATGGTTTTTTGCAGCAGTTTCTTACAGGAAATCAACAGAATTAACAGGGAAAGTGATGAAGATTTTGGACAGAGGCATGAAGCCTACAAGGAGTCTTCGAGAGCCAAAAAATTTTTAGTAATGAAAAATTGTTCCTTGAAGGCTCAAAACAGATTTAGCCACCTTTTGGCATAACAAAATATTATAGGTGGCTAACAACCCCCATCGTTATCAGTATTTGTCATACACTTTTATTTATTTCCCCTTCATCTTAGAAATAAAGCAAAGTAAAATAATGAAAAAGTGAGGCAGCATGGATTAGTGATAAAGGGAGTATTTGATAACGTAAAAACTGATTTGTCAGTGCTTTTATTGATAGGGAAGCAAAACAACCAAACTATTGACCAGATGACCGAAAGACAATAGAAAAGGGAGGTGGACGATCGACTCTTACGAATCAACGGAAGATGGAGAGGTACAACCACACTTGGAGCACTCAATCGATAGCCACGAAGCAGCAGGGTCCCATAATGAGAAAGATCCGTTACTACTCTTGAATTCATCTTTAAGCTATAAAAGGCCGAAGAATGAACAAGAAAAACAATTCCTGTAATTTAATCTTTCTGTAATAAATGTACTCGGACAGAATCGTCAAGTTTTGTACTAATGTATTGCTCGATGAATTAATGAAGAATTTGGTGTTTTTGGAATAGACAACTTTTGAGTATTCCTTAGCAGTATGCTTCTAGTGGCTTTGGGCCCAACCCTGGGGGTTCTTCTGCTACTTCTGTCATTTATGTTTATTTACAGAATTTGCGTTCTGAAGCTATCCATTGCATTTCATAATATATCGTTTGAATTGGTTAATTGCGAGCATGAGATGTTATATCTTCCTTTTTAATAGACTAGTTTACCATTCACGTTCTTTTATCTGAATTCAATGCTTTTACAATTTCTAGATTAGTTCCAACACGACTGTTGTTCAATTCTGCATCTAGTTGACGTTTGATCTTTTCACCATCTTTGTGAACATTTGGTTGATGTTTAATTCAGGAGGATGTTATTAGTCGATTAAAAGAGAATTCCATTGCGAAATCTAGAATAATTTATTGCTGTTCAATTTTATTAGAATTGATGTTCAATTCGTTAAGGTTGCTGTTCAATTCATCAAAGTGTGCTGTTCCATTGCAGTTTATTCTTTTCAGTCTTAAGTAAGTCATTTCTGCATAGGCTTAGAACAGAGTTAGTTCCCTTGAAGAGTCAGAAGCATTTCATAATTCACTTTCAAGTTGATTTGATTGAACTTCGAGAATTAGACAATCTTCCCTATGATAATTTAGCATAGTTAACCTCCGATGTCACTTTCATATATTGTGCTTACACTCTTGACATAACAAGACTTTCTCTGGGTTGATAATTAATGAAGAGCATTGAGGTTACCTTAAAACAATCACCTTTATGACCCAACATTTTGGCATCGTTTCCAGGGAGTGTTTAAGAGTGATGTCCCTTATTTCTATTTCCTTTTGCTGTGAAAGAATTGGGTATTGAAAACGAGAGGTAAGAACCTGCATATTGGCAAGCAAAACGCTTGCTCTCCAGCCCGCTTTTGAGAAATTATGTAGAGGTTAGTAGGATAGGTGTCCTTGTTTTATGAATAGGAAGAAAAATATAGATCAAAACCCCCCACTTAAATCCACAAAACCCTAGGGATCGGTGGTCCTTGATATAACAAAATATATAGACGAAATCATTAAGAAGGTTGAATCCCAGGCATCTGTAGGACCCATAACCATTCCCACTCAGAGTCCTACTACATTCCCTCAGGCAGCAACCTCACCATCTGCAGCCCACATGAGATTCACAGTGAAACATAAGGGTCTGAACAAAGCCTTCAGACTGCTGAGCACGTAAGTCCTGACCCTTCAAGAGAGGGAAATTCTTGCAATTTACAGGAAGGAGGAGGAGAAACTAGAAGTGCAGTACAAGTAATAACTCTAGAGCCTGAATCCCCTGAGAGAGTGGCTGACAGAGACACCCAGTATCCCAGATCACGGAAGTGTTGTAAGGCTTCCTCCAAATCCACTCCCTAATTCCACTCAAGTTATTCCTCCAAAACAAGAAATCCCTGAAGATTATTGGCATATTTTTGATCGAATGGAAAACAACCAAAACCAGAGGCAAACATCAACACTGGAGTATCCCATTGTTGATTCAGCTGCAAATGCCCCTATGAAAGCCATTCCATTACAAAACATCCCCACCTTCCATGGGGTGACCTTAGAAGATCCAGATGCATTTTTATTTGAATTCTATGTCTTATGTAGGGGATATAACTACACCACCAACCCTCAGAAACTGAAACTATTTCCATCTACGTTGGTTTATGGGGCTCGGTGGAGGAAACGTTTATAGTTGGGATCAAATGAAAAATTCATTTCTTAACAAATATAAAGACTACTGATGGACTCGAGAACTAAAATACGAAATCTTCAATATGTCTGCAAGAGACAATGAGACATTAGAAGAATATGTTGAAATATTTCAATATAATTTACAAAGATCTCCATATACTACACTGTCTAAAGATATCTTAAAAGTGACAATGATCAAGGGAATGAAAGAAGAATGGGTTGAAACACTCAATATAATGGGAAAATAGGACATATATCAAGAATAATATGATGACATTATTGCATTATGCATAGGTGTTTTCGAGGTAGTACGCGAAGTAGGCCAACTGGGCGAGATTCAACTACAAGGAATTACAAACAGTTCGGTGGCAATGTGATCAAAGCAGAATTCAGTAATATTTTAGAAGATTTTAAAACTGATATCTTGGGCACCCTGACAACTCAGCTAGATGTCCTACAACCAAACAGAAGCAAGCTATAGCAAAACAAAACTTGGCTGTTTTTTGTCCACACCGTCGGAAGAAGCAAAGCCAACGAGAATGTCCATTAGACATGGTCCAGACATGCATTATTTGTACCAAGGACCACGCCACTAACCATTTCCCTTCACTTCTGGGTTTGAAAGTGGTTTTTAAAGAGGCAGAAGAAGAGAAATAACCAGTCTATCTAATGAACCAACGTTGACAATGGCGAGCACGACCAGGTATGCCATAAGACCTGCCTCAGTTCTTTCTTCTCCACAATTTAACCAACAGAACACTACAACAACATGGCAGACCCAATCACCTTTTTCTGCCTGGCCACCCCAATAATTTTCCGTACCTCCTTGGCCAACACAACTCTCTTTAGGTAATAATTGGTCAAGTTTCCCTTGTTCTCCTCCTTATTACCAAAATAATCCATATCAGTCCCAATGGCATGCCTCCACCTCACAAAATACAAATTGGTCTCAAAACTGGCAACAACCCCTAGGAATGACCAATCTACTAATGGGGAAAGGGGCTCAAAATTAACCTACATTACCAGCTCCATACCCAGCTCAACCCAATCCTAATCCCAATAACATGCTAGTTCAACTAATTTAGATTGTCGAAAACCCAAACCCCGATACTGAACAGAAGCAATGCAGTGAAATAAGTCTAAGATCATGATGTGTTATTTCACCTAGAGAATATACGACCCTGCCACAACTTGAATCTGAAATTCCGACAACACCTAAATAATCAAATATAATAGAAATAGAGGCAAAGCAGGGGAGGGGCACAATTGACCAAAAAGACACTGAAAACCTTATTATGTCCTCCCCTCCATTCCAATTAACATTGCCTAAACTGATGGTCTCTTTAGATTTTGATCTCTTAGGGGAATTAAAAAATCTTTGCATTAAAATTCCTCTTCTGCAGGCTATACAAGACATTCCTACTATGCCAAGAAAATTAAAGAGCTGTGCAGAAAGAAACAGGTGAGGAAAGCAAAAACTGTACCAAATGTTCATGTGGTGGGAGCATTGCCAGACTTACTTCCAGGTAAAGAAACACTAGTAAAATACGAGGATCCAGGGAACCTCATAGTTACTGTACAAATCTTTGCCCACTCCTTTTCGAACACATTGGTTTATTTAGGGGCGTCCATCAACATCTTAACCATAGAAACCTGCGAGAAGTTAGGCATAACAACGTTAGAACCCACATCTACCTTTCTGGAACTTGTTGACAGATCTGTTATCAAACCAGAAGGAATATTACAGGACATCCTGGTTTTTGTGGACTCATGGGAGTATCCGACAAAATTTTTAGTCATTAAACCAAAAATTAGGTTAGATGGACACCCCCTGATACTGGGACGACCTTGGTTAGCAACAACCGATGCCTACATAGGCTGTCGGGCAGGCAACATGACCATTTCTAGAGGTGATGCCATAAAAATATTGTCATATACCCACCTGCCAAACCAAGTCTTCCCACTGTAAATATTCACAAACAACCACATACTTACTGGGAACAAAACATCCGCTCACCATTGAAAATAGTTGAAGCACTTGAATTCAAAGACCAAACTGAAGATGATGTAATCAATAACTTCATGAATCATCCATCTGCTTCTGAAAATTTAAAATGCCAAATATTAAAGGCAGTTCTTGATGATTAAGCACAGAAAGACCCCTTAGCAGACATGGATAATCAACACATACCCACGACTTCTGTTTGCAACAGCATACCAATTAAAATTGAACTAGGAAAGGTCTTAAATATCAATGACAGTCTGGATAGTAACCAATAGCAAAAGTTCATTAAGGTTTTATAGAAATATAAGAGAGAATTTTATTGGGACTACCCAGACATGAAGGGTATAGATCCTCAACTAAGCACACATCACACTTATACTGACAAGGATGCTCGACCTATTCGGTAGCCTCAACGAAGTTTAAACCCACATTTGAAAGACATTGTAAATGATGAGTTGCAAAAGCTGCTAGATGTAAACTTCATTTATCCTATTTTAGACAACAAATGGGTCTCTCCTTTAGTAGTCGTTCCTAAGAAGAATGGGAAATGGTGAATCTGTGTGGATTATAGAGAACTAAATAAAGCAACACAAAAATACCACTTCCCCCTCCCTTTCATTGATCAGATCCTCGATACATTAGCAGGAAAGCGATTCTTCTCTTTCGTTAACGGTTTTAGTGGTTACAATCAAATCCAGATAGCCCCTTAAGACCAGGATAAAAATACCTTTACCTGCCCATGGGGTACATTTTCCTATAGGGTATTACCATTTGGGTTATGTAATGCTCCAACAACATTTCAAATATCCATACTCAACATTTTTTCTGATTTAATAAATGAAGGACTCGAAATTTACATGGACAACTTTACCCCATATGGGGATGAATTTGATCAAGCACTGGAAACGCTAGAAAAAGTATTGGAACAATGTATTGCTACTATATTGTGTTTGAGCAATGAAAAATGTCACATGATGATGGCTGAAGGAGTAATCCTAGGGCACTACATCTCTGCAACTGGAATACAGGTAGATTCAGCAAAGATGAGGTAATCCTTTTATTAGCCAAAACTTGTATTGAGACATAGGTACTACCGTAGGTTTATAAATAATTTCTTACAAATTGTTGCACCCTTGTATGCATTAACTGGAAATGTTGAATTCCATTTGTCTGATAAATGTGACACTGATTTTTCAGATTTAAAGAAACTGGTCTCGACTGCACCAATCTTACACGGCCCCAATTGGGGGTTTCCCTTTCACATTTCCTCAGATGCATCCGACACAACGATAGGGGAAATTCTCGGTCAAGAAGAAGATAAAAATCCCTATGCTATTTATTATATCAGCAAGAATCTCACTCCTGCCAAATTAAACTATAGAGTGACCGAAAAGGAGTTCTTGGATGTCATTTATGCTATTAATAAATTTAGACATTATATAACCAGCTATCAAATATTTCTATATACGGATCACTCTACCATTAAATATTTAGCCAATAAACCTATTACAAATGGAAGAGTAACTCGTTGGTTGTTTCTTTTATAGGAGTTTGCATTAGGGGAATTTTAAGGTCTAAAATGGGCCTCCTAAGGAAAATGTACAATCAAAATTCACTTTATGAGAACCAATCACATTTTAGGGGATGACATCATCCCTAATCGTTGAGGTGGCATTGCTTGAGTTAAAGGTACTTACTTGTCACATTCTCAATGGTGGGTAAATACTCATGGTTAACCATGGTAGTGCTCTAAGTACTTTTAAAGTCATAAAGTAAAGTATTCATAATAAATGTCATTTCACACTTTTTGAATAAAATAATATTATTGTCATTTCATATTTCTTGAAAGAAACAATGCATATCATATACATTTATTATATTATATTATTTTTATATAGTATATTAATTACATGTTATTATACAATTTAAATAATATAAATTTTAATTCATAGCATATAATATAATTAATAATTAATAAAATTATATTTATATTTTATTTTAATTTATTTAAGAACAAAGTACAAATGCATTAGTTGTTCAATGATAATGATTTTTTCTTGAAAATATCATTCTTATTTATAGTCACATCAATACAATTTTTTTATTAATTTATTTTGGTACAACTTTTGTATTGAATTTAACTACGGTTACATAGATTGTGGTGAAAAAAGTGAATTTCAAATTCATAAATATTATTTTATTGGTTTAGCTATTATTTTATTATTTCCTTAGGAGACCCATTTTAGACCTCAAAATTCCCCTAATGACATAACTATCAAAGATTGCCTAGGGAAGGAGAACATAGTTGCAGATTTCTTGTCAAGGGTTCCAAAGTCATCAGTTCCTAGATGAGAATTTGTTCGTTGTAGAAGTCAAGATGCCATGGTACACACATGTAGCGAATTATCTGGCAGTAGGAAAGCTGCCAAGACACTTGACATCAAAGGAATGGAAGATGATTTTCCAATGCAGTGTCAAATTCTCCTAGATCAACGGATATATTTTTCATACATGAGCTGATATGCATATACAAATATGCATCCGAGAAGATGAGATTTATGACATCCTAAGGGCATGTCACGATGAGCCATGCAGTGGCCATTTTTCAGATCACAGGATGGGGCACCAAGTATTGCAAATGGGATATTATTGGCCTAAAATTTTTAAATATGCCAAGAAATATCTCCAAGCCCGCTATAGCTGCCAAAGAGTGGGTCGCCCTGGAAAAGCTGACGAAATGCCAATACAGCCATAGTTAGTAGTGGAGCCTTTCGAACGATGGGCATTGGACTTTATTGGACCATTCAATCCGCCATCAAATCAGAAGACCTACATACTGGGAGCCACATATTATGTCACTAAATGGGTAGAAACAGTGGCTCTATCAAGAGCTACTGAAGAATCTGTGATAAATTTTCTTTTTAAGCTATTTGTGCGATATGGCTTACCCCGGGAAGTGATAACTAATGGAGGGGCACAATTTTTGGGAAATAAAATTTCGACCACTCTGAAAAACCACCATATCACCCATAGAGTCACCTCTCCCTACCACTCGCAGGCGAACGGGCAGGTTGAAAGCACCAACAAAGTCCTTGAGGAAATTCTCACTAAAACAATCTCAACACACCGCCAAGATTGGGCTACTAGACTACCAAAGGCTTTGTGGGCTTACCGCACGACATGGTGAAACACCACTGGATATTCTCCGTACGATAAGGTATTTGGAAGGGAACCAATTTTTCCTATCGAATTCGAAATAAAGACTCTAAGAACAACCCAGGAAGTGGGGCTGGATTTAACGGAGGCCCAAATTAGAAGACTCCAGCAAATAAATGAATTGGATGAAACATGACTACTTGCTCTACAGCGCACTGCAATTATTCAACAACAATGAGCGAAGTGGTATGACAACCTCATTAAAAAGAAGACATTCCTGAAAGGAGATTGGACACTTCTCTATGACTCCATATTCCAAGACTTCCCAAGTAAATTACAAACAAGGTGGCTCGACCCATATGAAATCTAGGAAGTACACAACAATGGTACCATTACCTTGACTACCATAGATGGATCTTGGTCCACCTTCTGAGTCAATGGACACCGAGTGCGCCTCTATCACAAACCACTTGCAAAGGAGTTTTTCTGCCAGCAGGTGCCTGACGATCCCACCATCCAAATTTTAGTTGCAGGGGGCAATGGCTCCGCAACTTTAAGTTCATGAAAATTTGTTATTTCCTCTTGTAAATATTGTATATATGTCCCCTGTAATTTGTAGTTTTTCTCATTGTTGTACATTCCATCTCTTCTTCATGCTATTTTGTGTGTTTGTTTCTGCTATTCAATTAAATTGAGCAGCTCCTGTTCAATTCAATTGAACGACCGTGTTTTTATGTGTTTATTTTTGCTGTTCCAACCTTTAACGGATGTTGTTCAATCCAATTGAACAACTGCTACTAAATCGAATTGAACAACTACGGTTCAATTCAATTGAACAACAGTGTTTTTTCATGTTTATTTTTGCTGTTCAAACCTTTGAACGGCTGCTGTTCAATCCAATTGAACAGTTGATGTTCAATCAAATTGAACAGTTGCTGCTCAATTCCATTGAATGACCATGTTTTTATGTGTTTATTTTTGCTGTTCATTCAAATTGAACAACTGCTGTACAACTCAATTCAACGGCCGTGCTTTGTGTGTTTATTTTTGCTGTTCAATCCAATTGAACAACTGCTGTTCGATCAAATGGAACAAATGATTTTTTTCTTTTCTCTCTAAGCATGTTTTTTTCTTTTTTTTGATGATCTCTTTTTGAATATCCACTCCTCTTTACACACGCTTGTCATAAAAGCCATTTTTGGAAGGGAATTGGCACCTAAAGAGGAGAAAATCAGTGATACTACTATTATGGTGATCCTTTGAAACTTTGATGGAAATCTCTACTCTAGAAGCTGGCATGGTTTATTTATGCAATGAAGGGATAGACATCTTCTGTTCAAACATACTATCACACAATTCATTTTCATGATCTTATGTTGGTATATCTTTCTACACTCTCAAGTAGTAACTCTCCTTGACATGAGGATATATGAATAAAGAATATTAATTGTATTGGCATTCTTTTTACTTCCCACACCATCCCTAACTCTTATGGAGTTAATGAGCCTCCCTTCATGTATAAAGAACAATAAAATATTATGTTTATATGCAAATTTTTATGAGAGAATAGGGAGTCTCATCACGATCCAGCCTACCATGATCATAAGGATTTAACAGGTGACATGCCCACAATGGCCAACACACCAGGGTAATGACCTTATCGACAACTCAAACTGCTTGAAGGATAGGAGGTCTCGTCACGAGCCGACCTGATCACTCAGTTACAATCCCAGTGAGTACCACTGCGACCATCTAGCCATAAAACCAGCACAGTGGTCTCTCCATAAAACAAACAAAATGCCTACTTTTCAAAAAAATAAAATATTATGTCTATATGCAAAATTTTAAGAGAGAATAGGGGGTCTCATCACGAGCCAACCTACCAGGATCATAAGGGTTTAACAGGTGACATGCCCACGATGGCCAACACACTAGGGTAGTGACCTTCTCGACAACTTTAACATCTTGAAGAACAAGAGGTCTCATCACGAGCTGGCCTAATCACTTTGTGAGTGGAAATTTGACTATCTGGCCATAACACCAGCACAATGATCTCTCCATAAAATAAGAAAAATTTCTACTTTTACATAGAGGATTTTGGCTCATTTCTGGGTTAAAATAGCAACCTTGTCCAGGCTATGAATGCCTGCTGACAGTAGTGGCTCTACTTGTGATATCGAAGTAATTTTCTAACAATAGCCAATTACTTTTATATATGCCTTATTTCATATTAATCCATTCCCAATATAAACAAACTACTTGAATAAGTGTTATCACTATCTACCCACATAATAATCTATGAATGAATGAATTATATTTTCATGTTTGAATTAAGGGATGGCAACACCAATCATAACACGTCATTGTCACGCTTCGTTCATGCTACACCATCAAAATAGGACATCCTGTCATAATAATTGCTATCCCACTTTTCTCCCCTTCTTCGGTCATTTCCACCTAATGTACAGTTGTGATGATTAATAATTTCTGACCTTTGCATCGCATGCATTCATGATTGTTGCAATCTTTCCTCTTTTCTTGAACTCCAAGGCACAGACACCCTTCTCTCGTATAGTTGTGATTATTGATTTCTGGCCTTTCCCTTGAATGCATTCATGATTATTGCAATCTCTCTCTTGTACTTAAGGATGTGGACACCCTTCTCCTGAGGGAGGGGGTGCAAATATCCATAATGAATAAGCATGCGAATTCCCCGCACAACTTCCTTCGGATACGCTGATGGGACTAAAAGATCATTGCATTTATGATATGAGGTTGCATTTTTTTCTTTCGCATGCAGTGTTTTGTTTTAACCAACAGGGTCGGAAGAAACGCAGACAAAAGAAGAAACTATTTCAGATAACACATTAGCCATGGGAGGGAATTCTCTCCGAAATGAACCCACGACTTTCCAAATATCAGAATCACCTCGCACCATTCTCCAACAAGTTGGCTGGTTGCCATATCTACACAGACTACAAGGGTTTAGCACAGAGATAACAGTCAAATTCGTGCAAAACCTACGGGAGGGACACACCATATTCAGAGGAAGAATCATACTGGTCGCCGAGGAAACATCGTTGAAGTCTCCAGATTTCCAACAGAGGGAGAAATATGGACCGAAAAACATGTCCTTCTGCAAGAAGCAATCTCAGTATACTAGGACCCAGGCGAACCATTAGAATGAAAAGGGAAGGGTATTAATCATGCGTCCTTACAACAGCCTTGGAAATAATTGGCAGTGTTCATTCAAATATATATCACATGCGATGGACGCCAGGACGTGGTAAAGTCCCGCCAACTTAAACTATTAGTTGTTCTGAAGCGAAAAATTTCAGTTAACTTGCCTTTTTTTCTAAATTCTGTATTACACAATACTGCTGTTCGAATTAGAAAAGCCGAAAAACCCCTAGTGGTTGTTAGCCACCATGGCCTGATTAATTTGATCATCGTTCATGAGCTAGAAAAACACCAGATAACTTGGGACAACTTTTTTAATCCTGCCCTGCCTGCCCTTGAAGAAAACCTTTTCAGAGAAGAGATTGAACTCCCTAGAATAAACATACCCAGGAGAGAAAGAGGGAAGAGGGCCCATGTTTTGACCTCAGAACCAGGGAAGCCCACCACTTTTAAAACCATTGATGAATTTTTCCAGTGTTGCAATGAGAAGGATGAGCAGGTCAATCATCTTTTGTGTGAATTATATTTACACAATTTATTTCTAGAGGAGGAAAGGGACAATAATCCCAACCCCTTCATAGGGGATGTTCAGTTCCAGGCCTTCCTATATTTTTCTAAAAACCAAAATCGGTGGGCTAAGGCCTACAACACCTTTCAGAAAAGAGAGCATGGCCTAGACCTATGGGTCAGAGGGGAACCTACTAAACCCTTGTACTTGTTTACCCAACATAAGAAATTCATGTAGCGGAAGGGAGCGATATCCAAATTGGGACCGATTCACAGAGATATTGTGCAGAATGGGTGGTAATACTTCCAATACATTCAAGAAGAAGCATTAGTAGTAGCCAAACAGAGATGGCTAGCCTCTACAAATAGTGTGAAGAACATAGAGCCATTTGGGTACCGAAACGTTAAAGCTGCTGCTTCCAGGTTCCTTCTGTTCAACAACCTAATTTTGAACATGGGTCCTACATGGATAGGATGCAAAGACAGGTTCCCCTTCATTTGGAACCCCCCGGAAGACTATCATCACGATTATGAGTTACCAGAGGTGCACACCAACGCAGCATTTACAAAGATCAAACAGAGGCATGGATTTAGACTTTACAAAGAAGAGGTATACCCTACATATTCCTTAACCCAACTACACCTCAACCATTTTTTTGCATGAGGACCTGCAAAAAGGTAAGCAAGGGAGTATGTTGGGCCAAGAAAAAGGTATGTTTCACCCCCATCGTTACCATGATTTGTCATACACTTTTATATATTTTCCCTTTATCTTAGAAATAAAGTAAAGGAAAATAACACAAAAGTGAGGCATAATGGATTAGTGATAAATGGAGTGTTTGATAACGTAAAAAATGATTTGACACTGCCTTTATTGATAAGGAAGAAAAACAACCAAACTACTGGCCGGATGATCGAAAGACAACAGACAAGGGAGGCGAACGATCGACTCTTACGAATCGGTAGAATATGGAGAGGTACGACCACACTTGGAGTACTCAATCAACAGCCATGAAGAAATAGGGTCCCATAATGAGAAAGATCCGTAACTACTCCTGAATTCACCTTTAAGCTATAGAAGGCCGAAGAATGAACAGGAAAAATAGTTCCTGTAATTTAATCTTTCTGTAATAAATGTACTCGGACATAATCGTCAAGTTTTGTACTAATGTATTGCTCGGTGGAATAATGAAGAATTTGAAGTTTTTGGAATAGAAAAATTCTAAGTATTCCTTAGCAGTAGGCTTCTAGTGGATTTGGGCCCAACCCTGGGGGTTCTTCTGCTACTTCTGTGCTTTACGTTCTCAAGCTACCCTTTGCGTTTCATAATATATCGTTTGAATCGATTAATTGCGAGAATGAGATGTTATATCTTCCTTTTTAATAGACTAGTTTACCATTCACGTTCTCTTTTCTGAATTCAATGCTTTTACAATTTCTAGATTAGTTCCAACATGACTACTATTCAATTCTGCATCTAGTTGACGTTTGATCTTTTCATCATCATTGTGAGCATTTGGTTGATGTTTAATTTAGGAGGATGATATTTGTCAATTAAAAGAGAATTCCATTGCAAAATCTAGAATAATTGATTGTTGTTCAATTTTATTAGAATTGTTGTTCAATTCGTTAAAGTTGTTGTTCAATTCATCAAAGCGTGCTGTTCCATTGCATTTTATTCTTTTCAGTCTTAAGTAAGTCATTTCTGCATAGGCTTAGAACAGAGTTAGTTCCCTTAAAGAGTTTGAAGCATTTCACAATTCAATTTCAAGTTGATTTGATTAAACTTTGAGAATTAGACAATATTCCATATGATAATTTAGTATAGTTAACTTTCGATGTCACTTGCATGTATTGTGTTTACACCCTTGAAATAACAAGAATTTCCCTGGGTTGATAATTAATGAAGAGCATTGAGGTTACCTTTAAACAACCACCTTTATGACCCAACAAGTAGCATGTTCATTGTGAAGAAGGAGAGTTAGAGTTGAGTGTGTGCAAGAGAAGTGTGAGAGAAAGTGAGGAGTAAGAGCAAGGGAAGAGCTGGAGCAAGTGTGAAGGACAAAATATAATCAAGTGAAAGAGGATATCTTCAAGAAAATAGCAAGAACACTTCAGCTACAAGTTGATAAAACATTGGTGGCTTTATTCATTCAAATTCTCACTATCTCTGTACTCTGCTGAACAATTGAAGAAATCTAATAAAATAAGAATCATTTGGGTTTTCCCCTTATGGGTTTTTCCTTTGGTGATTTGACCTATCTCTCAGTGTCTCATATTTGTGCTTGGATGTATTCATATGATCCTCAAGTTTATGTTCTATCTACAATTGTTGATATGAAAAGTTGTGAAGAAGAATTATGCATTCTAAATAATTGTAACAACATAGAACATTCGATTTTCTGCAACGTACATTCAGTTTTCTGCAAATTACATTCATTTTTCTGCATAGAACTTTCAATTTTCTGCAAATAATTTTTAATTTTATGCATAGAAATTTCAGATTTTAACAGTTCCAATTACATGTTGGTCATAGAATCATGTTTCCACAATTCCCATATAGTCCCAATCTTCTTTCCAACCTTTCCAATTTTCGATAAATAAAGATACCACATATTGAACCATAGACCCTTGGCACTCACATTTCCTATACTCCTTCCTAAATTTTCTATCTTTCTCATAGAGCTCACAATGTTTGTTGAAGAATGTAACTAGTGTCGGTCCTCATAATTGTATTGGTCAAAAGAAAGAAAAATAAATTTTTATTATTAAAATAAATTGACTTATTAAAGCATGGGTTTCATGCTTGGGTCAATGATTAATAGGTCAAAGGCTCCATTGTAGTCTTCTACGGTTTATGTCAAGTATCCTTGTCCATGTCATCATGTAAAATACCCTTCTTGGGCTTTATCTGTCAGAAAGAATTTTATTCTAATGTAAAATGAGTCATCTAGGACTCCTCCATCAAGTCGGCCTCAAGTACATCAAGTCAACCTCATTATGGGAGTTACAACCACTATAAATTGAAGTGCTACTCGACCTATTTGAGCATCAATTCAAGAAGTTCGATCTATAATTATAAGGAGAAGAAAAGGCAAGAAGGAAGGGTGTAAAAGGCTTGAAAAGGGCAAGAGCAACCCTAGTGAAGAAGAAAACTTCATCTTTTCTCTCACTTTCCCTCACACGTGTGAAGAATCTAAGGCTGTAGAAGGGCCAAATTTGTAGACCTAAAGCTAGGCCGAAATTATGAAGCAACAGGGTATAAATTATGTCTTTGATGCAATATTGTTGTAGTTGATCATCGAAGCTTGAAGGAAAATTTTGAGGGCTAACTTGGTGGAGGAGGAATTTCTTTTGGTCTGGTCTAAGGACTTGGTTTATCTCAATTTGATTTGAATATAATAGTGGAAGAGTTGGACTGAGTTTTCCCCTAGGTAGGGGTTTTTCCCTGGCGGAGTGCCTACATCTTGTGTCCCTTGTTGTGACCTTTATAGTTTGGCATTTTTCTTGATGAAAGGAACATAATAAATTGAAATAACTAATAAGAATAAAAGATAAATCACAAGAAAATGTCAAATTTTAAGAGAAACCTATCTAAAGAACCTAATCCACATGATGCCCTATATTTCTCAACATGGTATCAGAGCTTGGTTTGCTTACATAAGGGCAGGAAAAAGGTCACTAAAAGCTTCAAGACATCAAGGAGAATATAAATATATAAGACCGAGCTCCTAGAATAAGGAGTTTGCAATTATAGGCACTTTTGCAAGCCATAATCACAATAACAAAGTCGATGTCCCGTGTATGAAGAATAAAGGTTTTTGGAGAAGTATATAAACCCTATTTTAAAGGATTGAAGGGCTAGTTCAATAGCTCATACAAAGTCGATATCATTAAAGGAAATAACAAAATCTTGTGCACATTTTTCATGAACTGAAATTAAGATACAAATTCTGTGATTTCTCAGAGATTCGAGCATTGTAATTAAGACCAATTCAAAAAGGAAGTTGAGATACCTATTATGGGCACAAGTATATGTTGAAAAGTCTAAATGCAACCTCTTAAAATGAGATCACTGAATTTAGGGGGAGTTCAATAGACCGAACTTCAGTCACCACGCAGATAGGGATATAGAGGTTGAGAAGATAACAATCCTGTAGCATTCATATACATACATTTCGAGCTTGAACAATCACCTAAATGAAAGCTGATTTTTGGAGAATCTCAATCTTGAAGGAAGAATCAAACTTATGCATCTATGTCTGTAACAATAAAAAGGAAATCATTTATGACTCAAGGAAGGAATAAGTCTTCAACAATCAAATTTTAATGCACGAGCTCATGGAAGAACCCTTGAAGATTTCATCAAGATCAGGTAAGAATTGTTTTTATTCTTTTGTCTCATATATCTAACATCATGTCTACAGTTTGCAAAAGGATCAAAAAGCTCAATGGTGTATCAAACAAAGGTATGTATGTATTAAAGTATGTATAACTTTCTCATTTGCTAAATCTGATATCTTAAGGTTAGTTGATTGCATGATTGACAAAGATTGTGAATGTCTAAGATAGAACACTCTCTCATTCAATTGGTCCCCATCTCACAAATGTTTAGGAATTGTAACTATTCCAAAATATATATAAACCATTAACAATAATGAAATTAAATAATGTCTAGGAATTCGTTCTCTAAAAGGTAATGGAAATCCTAATCACCATGAAAGTGTACTTGTATATTTTGATTATGTTTGCCAAGAAATATTGCACGTATATATTAAGAATGATGACTTGGTAAATCAAATCCTTAAAGCAAAAAATTATAAATAAGGAGATGAACTATGAAGATACTATAATATTTTAGAATGAGCCCTTCATTAAGGAAAAATTAACAGATTTGTAAAAGGAATAACTCAAGGTATGTATAAATATTTATAGTAAATCTTCTTCATATTACAAGGAGTAGTCATTTTGAAATTTGTTCTATATTACTAACTCTTTCATGTCTAGGATTTTGAATCATAAGGATTATTCTTTGGGTGATTAATATTTAGATTAAATCTACCCTTATCACAATATCTCTTTCTCTCTTGGTGAAATCCTAACCTTTAGGGTTCATTGAAAAACCCTAATACTTCAATGCTTAGGGTATGTTAATAATGAGACCGTAGTCCACTTATGGTTTGTTGATAAAATTTAGATCACATGATAAATTCCTAATGTTGAGGGTTTTGGTATTATCATAACCTAACCTTTTAGGGTTTGTTGTTGATGTCTAGAAACCCAAGTTTTCTTAGGGTTCCTTAGGGTTTGGTGAAATAGGGTTTATGAAAAAAACCTTGTAATAGTCAATATAAAACCCTAGAAATGGATCCCTGGGTATATGTGGTTTCGTATAATTGAAACCCTAGCTTGGTCAAATTTGTTGTATATATAATTTTGGAGTTTGATGTTTGTATTTATGGTTTACGATAGAACCCTAGTATTAGACTCATATAAGTCTCTAGGAAATAATAATGGAACCCTATAAATGAAATGCTAGTAAGATAACTTGATTGTTGCTATTCATGATTTAGTTTTTGAAATCTAGTGTTTGTAATAAAACCCTAGTAATTTATTTTCTAGGGCATGATACTGAAACTCTAGAAGTATAATGTTTTTGATTATTGATATGATGAAGAGATCTAGGGTCTATGACGAAACCCTAGTAAATGTTGCTACAAAAATTCTAATTGATACATTTCTCGATTAAATGTCTAAAATATGATTTATTATACTCCTATTTTAATGAAATATTGATAAAGTTGACTTCATTCTTTTGTACATATATATTTGTGTTTGGTTGTACTTGTTAAGGTTTACATGTACATAGTCTTCAAGATGATGAAGATGCTTACCTCATACTTGATGATAATGTTGAGTATGATGGAAAGTGATGCAGCCATAGGCCGCAAATATTCACTTATGCAGAGTTAGCGGAATTAACCCCACATCTAACCATATCATGCACCTTTAAAATCAATTTCATGCGAAATATTATCCATGAGTGGCTCTTAGGTTTTAAATCAATAATATAAATCCTTAATTTTACCTCGTCACCCATTCATAACCTTAATTCATACACACCTTCACTTATACAATTAATTCAATTCTAGGGTTATGGCCCACATAATTCCTTATTACGGACAACGGATAATACATACATACTTTAGCAATCAACATCGCTTAATTTTACAACAGAACCCACATAAACTTAATTAACTTACATACACATGGAACAGGGTTCTAGGGTCCTACCATCCGCAAACCAATCACAATGCGTCACAATCGCTTGCCTGTAGTTTACCACTCCGCCAATAACATTTAACCATAATATCAACGATGAGCGCCAATGCGCATTTACAACACGTGGCTCCTCCCATTGCATCACATCCTTCAGTACTTACCTTATCACATCAAAAATTATCTTTCTTACCTTGCGAAGTCTTTAACACTAAAATTTAAAACCGCCATTGCGTGATGTTGCGTAGTGCCGGCACGTGGCATCTCTCTTTCGCTGCATTGCAACTTTCAAACTTTATCGCACCACAAGTTATTCAGTTTATCTTGCGAACTCCTTGACCTATAAACTCAGTCATCGCTGATTCGAAATAGTGCCAAGCTGACACACATCCACTTTGTACTTTCACAACTTACTCTACGAAGCCATCTTAACCGTTCAACTCTTGCTATTGACTTGATCACAACCGTCTGATCCCCCTCTTTGGAAATCTCTAAGTGTTCTCTGCCTTCGTCAATTCCTCTGCTTTATGCCGCTCTGCTACTTTGTTTTCTTCCTGCTACTCCTCCTTTTCTATTCAAAATTCTTCCATGCGAATCTCTTTGTGCTTCCATCTTTAATGAAATTATGTTCTTTATACTCTCAATGCTCTGCAATACAGTCTCCTCCGCGCTACTACAACATGAATACAGAGCACTCTCTATATTTCTCCTCTTCTTCTAGAATTCGTAATTTGTTCTTTACTTGACTTGTACACACATTTGCTAGCTTCCGACTGGAATCACACAGATTCTACCCAACCATTTAATTCCTACTCAGAAAGACTTATACATTCAATTTGAACTCATTCATCATGGTTTATAACACAGAAACCATAAATTCACAGTTACTGATCACTTAACACGTAAAAGAAATGACACACATACTCACAATGAATTCAATTTCTTCATTCATTAAATAAATGTATAGATACAAAAAAAACCTGTTTTACAATCTAGCTTTGGCCTGATCTATCTTTACATGGCCCTTTTCTCTTCTTCTTTCTTTATATGCCCGTAGGCTACAATTAAACTCCCTCTCTAAGAATATATATCTCTTATTTTCACTGTTTGTGCCTTTGAGGCTTTGAAAATTTATACAAAAGGTTCTGTAACCAATTTTGGTTCAGATCCATAGGTTACTCAATAAAATTCTAAGAATCCTCTAAGTCCTCAATTAATTCCTAAAATCTCTTCTTTATCCCTTGAGGATCTCAACATTCAACTAAATCCTAAGGATCCTTTCAAATCCATAAAATCATGAACTACTTTCTAATCTAAGATTTACAATATTTCAGAATATCTCAATCCACACCAATCACTCATCAATCACTCATGTTCTCCTACATTCGAGAACATTTACAAATATGCCTCTCAATATTTGATTAAATCCTATTTTAAATGTCTCACATAAAATCACTCAAACATTGAAAATTACATTAATTAAATACTTAGGAAATCAACTCTCATGAAAAAACATAAGACCCCCTAGATTCTACTAAATGTACAAAATTTTGGAACCATGATGCTCCTGCATCAGACTCCCAAGGTAGAAAATAATCATGATCTCCAGATCATGTGTCTTCAATGTTGATGGAATTCCTCATGGATCCTAAACTTTAGTTTGTAATTTGTCTTTGGATGCCTCTCTTACTTTATGCTGTTTTGTTGTTGTTGTTCTCCAAGTTTCCATACTTTATGCTGCATTGCCCCACTGGCTATGCTCTCACAGTCTGTTGCAGTCTTTCTCTTGCTGCTTCCGCTTTATTTTCTTGCAGTTGTCTTCTTTTATGACGCCTTCATTATTAAACTTCTTGTTATTTCAATCTCCATGTCCAGTTTATCTTCTAACTGGTAATCACTCTGCCATTTGTTGCTTCTTCTTTTTCCAACTCTTCTTGCTTCAATTTATGTTTTTTCACTTGGAATTACTCTATTTACTGCTACAAATATTGTTTTAGATATTGCTACAGATATTATTCCGGATATTTCTACCTCCCAAACTTTCTGAATATCTCTTAAGATATCTCCCTCTACAACATCCCTCTTCTGCTCACTACATGTAATTTTGCTTTCAAATTTTTTTTTCCTCCAATTCTCTTTGTACTTTTCTCATCTTGAACACATCATTAATATGCTGTTCATCAATTCTAACATATTTTCTTCCTATTCCTTGACAACCCTCAGTGATTGTCCTTCACTTCCTTTACTGATTCCGACAATAAATTTAGCTTCTTCAAGCACGGTATCTTCATGCTTTACATCTTCCTTATCATTATGCCTTACCTGGAAAATTCCAGTCTTCTTCTATTCTAAAACTGACTCTCCTTTGACTTGAAACATGTTTGCCTCATTTTCATCAAAACCTGTAATCATAAAAAAATTATCAAAATTAAAAATATAAGGCCTCATTGCCTTTTCCTTCTCTGGAAACATCTCAGTATGTTTCTCTGAGTTTTCCTCTAACTCCCTTGTCAGCACATTAGTATGCTGATTTAAATTCTCCAAAGAACTCACGAGACTGTCAACTAATCTCTCCTCCATATCATCCGTTTCAAGGATTTCTCCCTACTTTGGTTCACAATAATGAACTCCTTCCTCTGTAATGTCAATTTTTTGAACTCTTATTACCATTCTTACATCCTTACTCTCTTATTTATGATGGTCATTCAGGAAAATTTCTTTTTCTTCCTTGATCAGATTAGGATCAGGGCCTAAGGATTAGCTAAAATTTCAAAGTGCTAAAAAATTGTTCAAACTAGGATGAGAGTGTAGATCTCGTCACCAGGATTCCAATGCAACTCATTTCATCAAATTCCGAGTTCGTATGATTGAGTTATGGCATGCTGATCACTTTCCAAAACAGGTTCAAAACCGGATCGACCAGTAGAGTGCGATTCGAATTAGATGACTGTCATAGAGTATTGAACTCTGCATATAGAATCGAAGATTTCATATCCATGGAAATGTTGCAGGTGGAACAGATAATCGTGATCCAATCAATGGTGAGGGTCGAACGGTAGCGATTAGATCGCAGAAGCAGTAGTGGGAAATCAACGGTAGAGAGTTTAAATCGCAACAGGAGAGATTGCGTGCATCATAACCGGAAATGGTTTAATTTACATGGAAGACATCACAAATTAAATAAATAAGCGGTGATGTGATGATGCGAGAGGAGCCACGTGTCAATATAGCGCTTAAGCGCATATCACAGATTTCTGTGGTTATGGATAAGAATTTCACACGATTAACTGTTTACTATGCGATGCGATGAGATTGCATATCATATGCGATAGAAATAATGTATTTGTTGTGGTCTATGAAGTCAGTAAAGTGGCTATATTGTGAAATGTTAACATTTGCGATCTGCGAAAAGGTATTTCGGCCGAATTGCGATGTGGCAATGCGATCGTAACTTCACGCTGGCACTTGTATTGTTTAAACATTAAATGTATTGTTATATTCCACGATGTGCGAACTACGATGTACCTTGTATTATGGTTGTGAATTTGTTTGATATTGCGAAGTCTCGTAAAAGGGAACCGATGTTGATCGCGAATGTATGTAAGTATAATGAAACTCCGATATGGTATTCTGCTGTTTCCGCTAACGCATAAGCCACTTAATGTTTGGGGGTGCACATGTGTCCACTGCCCTAATCATAAATTTTAATGCACAAATTTATTGGCAGAGTGGATAAGGTCATGCCAAATTTTTTGGTCAGCCCTAATCTAACTCCAGTTAACTGGAGTTCTCCACATTTAGTGGAGTTTTCCTAGGAGATATTGGGAAAAAGTGTAGAAGGCTCAATTTTTGACCATTCTAGGTGAAAAAAGAGTCATTATAGGATAATTAGAGAATTATAGAGCCATTGGTGAGGTTTGCAGAGCCAACTAAGGGCTTCTAAGTGTGATTTTTCTTTAGAAAAGTTCAGGCCAACAGGAGCCAGCAGGAGAATAAGGCCTAGTTGGGGTAGCCAGAGGCCATTCTCAGGAAACCAATAGTCATTTATGACGATCTTTAACCTTATGAATCTAATGATGGGTTTTTCAGAATCAGAATTCTGAATGCCAAGATGCTACAGGGAAGTTTTTAGGGAGCCTAGTGCCACTAGGTGTTGGAGGCATAGAACGGGGAGCATGAGTTCATTCTGAGTGAATGAACAACCTATTTTGGATGATTGATATGAGATGGAGATAGTAGAACATGTTTTAGGAGTAGAAGAGGACTTATAGGAGAGTTTATGCCACATATAATCTTAGGGAAACTCAAGGACACCGACAGAAGAGGTCAAGCCTTAGGGAGCCTAGGTCCATTTCTAGATATTGAGCAATCAATCCAGGGGTATTTTGGTATTATAAACCCATTGGTACAGTCCAAAAAACCATTGGAGTTGAGAATTATCTTGTAAAATAAATTTACCATCTTAATCCCAAAGATCCAAGTCCATTGACTTAGGCTCAAGGAGACATAGCCCAAGTGTTGAGGGTGAAATCCTTTATTATGTTTGCTGTTATGTATTTTTGGTTAATTCGCTGCAATTTATGGTTTTTTTACATGATTTTAATCAGATTAAACAAATTTTTAACTGCTTACACATAAAGCCTTAAAACAGTTAAAACACATACACCTGAATCAAGAATTCAATTCTGCACATGCATGTATAAGCAAGAACCTTAATTTGTTTTAATTGAGTTGGAGGTGCTTGCATAGAAAAATAAGCCAGCCACCCATATCAGATCGGGTTGGTATCAAAGCACTAGGTTTCTTGCTTGACAGAGAACTAGGTTACTTGCTTGACAGAGCACAAGGTTACTTGCTTGCTTGTTTGACTTGAAGGGTCTTTAACAATGCAAAGAATTTAACTATTTGCAAATTTACTGATGCTTACAAGTTTGAGTTTCCTAGAGGTGAAGGTGGGATACTGTTAGCTAAGTCCAATCCATAGGACAAGAAGGAAGAAGGCTGAAATCATCCTCCTTACCCAAGGGACCTCAAGGCAACCCTTGAAGCACAAGAGGGATTGTTTGCAAAAGAGGCTACTTGAAGAAGAGATACAAGCTGCAGAGAAGAACTTGAATCTACAGCCAAATTTTTAAGAATCTTTGTCAATTGTTTTTGAAGCTTTGTGAACTGTTTTTGAAGTTATTTAATTCATTTACATAGTGATGACAACTTCATCAAGTGACGTTTCTAAATCCTCCTCCTTTGCAAGACTCTTTGATAAAGAGATGAAGCAAGAATTTCACATCATGAAAGATATGGTGCAACAGTTGTATGAAGATGTAAGGGAGAGCGCTAAAATTCAAGAGCAATTGGTTGCTATGAAGAAAGAGAAGCAAGAACTTCTTCGAAAGAAGCCTTAGCCAAGCATGTGCTTGAAGAAGAGGTAAATAATTCAAGTTTGTCTTCAATTTCCTCTCAAGATAAATGTGTAGGTTCTTTCGAAAAACACACTATAGAGGAATAGGGTCCAAATTGATGGTGAAAATGGGCTATGAAGGTCAAGGATTAGGAAAACATGCACAAGGCATAGTTGAGCCAATTATGGTTGAGGAAAAGCTTAAGTATTTGGGTCTAGGCTATGGATAACCTTATGGAAAAGGCTCTAAATCCATGAATGCACTTGAAATAGTTCCAAGAAGGAATATTGTTGCAGGGTAAAACCATCAAACATGCAAAGTTTGTAATCAATATGAATGAAATTGTTTGAAATCGATGTTACAACAAGATGCTTTTAAACATGCAACTTATGGTGACCAAGAGAGTTGTGACAACTCTAAGGACATGGAAAATGTTGTTGGTCTTCAAAAGAGTGCTGGAACCTCTTCAATTTCATCTTCTCAAGAAGGTGAAAAATCTGGACATTCAAAGCATCATTCAAGGTATAATTCTTCCCATAATCATGTTGTTTATGACTATGTTAAACATGAAAATTCTTCATGCAGGAATGGGAGAAAGAGTTGTTGTTCCTATTGTGGTTTGTGTAAGCATGAAATTTCAAAATGATAGAAGAGAATGAAAGCATACAGGGAACAGTCGAAGCAAAGGCAACTTGCACAGAAGATGCAAAAGATTTTCACACATTGCCAAAAAAAGGGACATCTCATTGCTCAATGTTGGACACTGCTTCCAACCACTCATCCCAAACACATGAAGCAAGAGGATAAAAATACTGGCGAGAATGTGACCAACAATTCCATCATCGATGTGAGTCCATATGATTCACAAGAAGAAGATGTTCAGTAGGAAAAATCACCATTGAAGTGGGTTGGCAAGAAATGGCTTGATTTCTTGACCAAGTAAGGCATGCATTTACTTTGTACATAGATGCAAATTTCAGCCTTATGTATGCCTGAATTTCCATAGGAAGTATGACAATTTGCAGCAGATTATCACAACTTGTATGATGCAAGATTGCATGTGAATGCTGTTCAGTTGAAGGCATTTATTTTTGTTGTAAAATTTCACCGTGGAGGTGTAAAAGATGGGTATGTTACTCACTTATGTTGTAGGAATATCATTCAGTTCAACTCTTATAGTCACCCACATGTTTTGGGATTATGTACTTGTTTGTACTTGAAAGGAAGAATTGAAAGTATACATATGCATGAGTTTGTATGTGTAAATGGCGAACTTGTAAATAGGTTCATTGTGCATAGATACATGCACGACTTATGTTTTATTCAAGGATGTTTTTCGATTGTGAGTCGATAAATGGATACACCAATGTGAAAGAGGATCGCCATGTATGTGATGTTACAGGAAGGTGAAAATCAGTGCTTTGAAGAAGCAAAAAGAGACGGTCTTCATTTCAATTCTTGCATAAGATTTTCTTTTCAAGATAGATCGTGTGTTCTTGTGACAAGATGTTGCAGGAAGTTTTGGTACATTCAGTGAAGAAGTGGACAAGATGCAAGGTGTTTTGCAACCATTGCAGAATAAGCTGGTGTTTTTTTTGACGAAAAGAGTTCACTCATCTTGCAAGCTTAATTTGAAAAGTGGATTTCCAAGAAGAAACTTGTATGCCATAGTTGCAAGAGGGACTTCATTATCATTGGGAAGGGTAACAATTTTCCAAGCACATAGAGAGAATAGTGGTACAACAGGGTATGCATCAGTTTACAATAGCCATCAATGTTGAAGTGGGTTAGCAACAACCAAAGAGTAGTGGTAAAGATACATAGCCAGTTGCGGTGCAAGGAATGTCAGGGTGATTTCAAAAGAGACTTGTCAAGAAATCAGATACAACTTGAAAGTAGCAGAGTGTTGAAGCTCAAGGCATATAATCATCAACTTTTGTGGGTCCAAAAGCTAGTTAGTGGGAAGGAGTGATCATATTGGGATCATGGCCTAAGGATTAGATAAAATTTCAAAGTGCTCAAAAATTCTTCAAACCAAGATGAAAGAATAGACACAACTCATTTCATCAAATTCTGAGTTCGTATGATCGAGTTATGGCCTGCTGATCGCTTTCCAAAATAGGTTCAAAACCAGATCGACCAACAGAGTGGGATTCGAATTGGTGGCTGTCATGGAGTCTTGAACTATGCATATAGAATCGAGGATTTCACAGCTGCGGAAATGTTGCAAGTGGAATGGACGGACGTGATCTAGTCAACAACGAGGGCCGAACGATGGTGATTAGATCACAGAAGTAGCAGTGGGAGATCAATGATAGAGAGTTTAAATCACAGCATGAGATGTTGTGCACATCACAATCGGAAATGTTTTTATTTACATGGAAGACATCACAAATAAATAAATAAGCGGCGATGCGATGATGCAAGAGGAGCCACGTGTCGATATAGCACTTAAGTGCATATCGCAGATTTCTGTGGTTATGGATAAGAATTTGGCACGATAAACTATTTAGTATGCGATGGAATGAGATCACATATCGTATGCGATAGAAATAATGTATTTGTTGCGGTCTGTGAAGTCAGTAAAGTGGCAATATTGTGAAATGTTAACATTCGTGATTTGCAAAAAGAAATTTTGGCCGAATTGCGATATGGCGATGCGATCACAACTTTGCGTCGGCACTTGTATTGTTTAAACGTTAAAGGTATTGTGATATTCCGTGATGTGTGATCTGCGATGTACCTTGTATTACAGTTGCTAATTTGTTTGATATTGCAAAGTCCTGTAAAAGGGATCCGATGTTGATCACGAATGTTTGTATTTATAATGAAACTCCGATATGGTATTCCGCTGTTTCCGCTAATGCATAAGCCACTTAACGTTTTGGGGTGCGCATGTGGTCGCCGCCTTAAAAATAAATTAAAATACATGGCTTTATTGGCGGAGTAGATAAGGGTGTGCCAAATTTGGCTATCATCCCTAATCTAACTCTAGTTAACTGGAGTTCTCCACATTTAGTGGAGTTTTCCTAGGAGATATTGGGAAAAAGTGTAGAAGGCTCAATTTTCGACCATTTTGGGTGAAAAAAGAGTCATTATAGGATAATTAGAGCATTCTAGAGCCATTGGTGAGGTTTGAAGAGCCAATTGAGGACTTATTAGTGTGATTTTGCTTCAGAGAAGTTCAAAGGGCCACTAGGGCCAATAGGAGCCAACACGAGAATAAGGCCTAGCCAAGGCAGCTAGAGGCCATACTTAGGAAACCAATAGTCATTAATGACTATATTGAAACTTATGAATCCAATGATGGGGTTTGCAGAAGCATTTGGAGACTTCTGAAGGCTAATATGCTGCAGGGAAGTTTTCAGGGAGCCTAGTTCCACCAGGTGTTGGAGGCATAGAAGAGGGAGCCTGAGTTCATTCTAAGTGAATGAAAAACCTATTTTGGATGATTGATATGAGCTGGAGACAATGAAATGGGTTTCAGGATTAGAAGAGGACTTATAGGAGAGTTTGTGCCACAAAAAATCTCAGTGAAGTTCAAGGACACCGACAAAAGAGGTCAAGCCCAAGGGAGCCTAGGTCCATTTCTAGAGATTGAGCAGTCAATACAGAGGTATTTTGGTATTCTAAACCCATTGGTTAAGTCCAAAAAAAAATTGGAGCTGAGAATCATCTTGTAAAATAAATTAAACATATTAATCCCAAAGAGCCAAGTCCATTGATAGAGGCTCAAGGAGACGTAGCCCAAGTGTTGAGGGTGAACTCCTTTATTATGTTTGTTGTTATGTGTTGTTGGTTAATTTGCTGAAATTTATGGTTGTTGTACATGATTTTAATCAGATTAAACAAATGTTTAATTGCTCACACATAAAGCCTTAAACTAGTTAAAACACATACAACTGAATCAAGAATTCAATTCCACACATGCATGTATAAGCAAGATCCTTAATTTGTTTTAATTGAGTGGGAGGTGCTTTCATAACAAAACAAGTTAGCCACCCATATCAGATCATTCCTTCTTCATAAATTTATCCTGAGTATATATGCTCTACTTTTCCAACTTTCTTCTTTGAAGGTCTATCTTTCTATATAACTCAAAAATTTCAATCGGAGTAGAATTTGGAAACTTTACACAGTTTTCAGTACCTTCACTTGTTGTTGAACCATCATCAAATGGTCCTTCTTCCTCTGCTAAATCTAAATTATCATGCTTAAAAATTCCAACCTCATTAGGCACGGTAAATACCTTCTCTTCATCTTCATGTCTTAACTCATATCTGCTATTCCAATCTTCACTGTTACCAACCCCAATATTCTGCCGCATATTTCCATGAGACCTCTCTGTCTCCTTTCATTTATGAGATCTTGCTATCTTAGTCTTAATCTAAACATATTTAAGGTTCTACTCCTTTTTTTTTAACAAAATCTAAAGTTTTTTCATCATCCTGTGATGTACCTGCAACCATACAAAAATCCTTAGTTTTAAAAATACAAGACCTTTCGGTCTCGTTTGATGCTTCAAGCACCAATCTTTCACAATGTACTTTTTGGTTTTCAGCAGATCCCTTTTGCTGTGACTCAATTCCTTTGAGTCTCTCCTTCTCCAACAAATCAATATGTCTCTTCTCAAGTTATCTAAACTCGTTTATCAGTTTGACATTCCATATTTTTTACAATAGGTTCAATCTAACCCATTTGCTCATTCTCCATCCATGTATTTGGTATTCATTCTCTTTCTCTTGTAGCCATCCCTATAGTACTTCCAACTATACTTTCATCACTGCAAGATTTCTCTCTCACTCCTTATTACTCATCTTACCTTTATGGAATTCTATAGAATCCCTTCTATGACCGTCCATGGCCATCTTCCTCATGAGCTCATCCATGCTCAATTGTTGATCTGCAACATAACATTCTCTTGTAGAAATCTCCTCTTGCTACTCAATACCTTATCAATCTTCTCTTTGAGCTTGATCTCTCCCTAGGTATTCTCTCTCTTGGTTCACTCTCTTGAATCTTTTAGAGCTTCGATGCTCCTCTGGCTTCTGAACTTAGTCACCTCTCTCATTTCTTCCAACCTCTAGTTGGATAGGTTTATTGCCACCATCACCAAAACCTCTGCTTGGTCTTGGATATAATCATCAAACATCTTCATAACATTTCTTTCAATGAATAATTCATCATTAATTAACTGAAACATGAAGACCATACCTCACTGTCCAATTTTCTGAACACATGTTGTTGTTGCAGTTTCTCTTTTCTGTCTGCTGACTTTACCTTTACTGTTTGCAGTTGTCACTATCACTTCATAAACAATTTTTTCAATTTTTTCTTTTAATAATATGATCTACTTTATACCAAAGTATATTTTTCTTCTATTTCTTTAATATTATTTCAAAAATAAATTTATCAATCACGAATTTTAAAATCAACAAGGAAATTATTTTCTTTTTTTACCTCAATCAGATTCAGATCTAATTCTTCCCTTTGCTTCTGCTGTGCCACTCTGACTCTTTGAAAATTATTCTTGTTTTGTTCTCTTCAAACAACTCTTGATGTCTTGATTTCTCCTACGAAGAACATACATGTTCTAACTTCCTCCCAAAAGAGTTTTTACTGTTCTGATACCAAAATGATGCAGCCATAGGCCACAAATATTCACTTATGCAGAGTTAGAGGAATTAACCCCAAATCTAACCACGTCATGCACCTTTAAAATCAATTGCACGTAGAAGCTTATCCATAAGTGGCTCTCAGGTTTTAACTTAATAATATAAACCCTTACTTTTACCTCATCACCCCTTCATAACCTTAATTCATACGCACCTTCACTTATACAATTAATTCAGGTCTGGGGTTATGGCACACATAATTCCTTATTACACACAACGGATAATACATACATACTTTAGCAATCAATGTCTCTTAAATTTACAACAAAACCCACATAACCTTAATTCACGTACATACACATGGAACAGGGTTCCAGGGTCCCGCCATCCGCAGAACAATCACAATGAGTCGCAATCGCTTGCCCACAGTTTACCACTCTACCGATAACATTTAACCGTAAGATCAACGATGAGCGCCAATGCGCATTTACAACATGTGGCTCCTCCCATCGCATCACATCCTTCAGTACTTACCTTATCGCATCGTAAATTATTTTTTTTACCTTGCGAAGTATTTAGCACTAAACTTTAATATTGCCGATGCGCGATGTTGCGCAGTGCCAACATGTGGCATCTCTCTTTCACCACATCACAACTTTCAAACTTTATCGCATCGCAAGTTATTCAATTTATCTTGCGAACTCCTTCACTTATAAACTCAGTCATCACAAATGTGAAATAGTGCCAAGCTGACACGCGTCCACTTCATACTTTCAAAACTTACTCTGCGAAGCCATCTTAACCCTTCAACTCTCGTTGTTGACTTGATCATGACTATCCCATTCCCCTCTTTGGAAATCTCTAAGTGTTCTCTGCCTTCATCGATTCCTTTGCTTTATGCCACTCTGCTTCTCTATTTTCTTCCTGCTACTCCTCCTTTTCTGTTCTGAATTCTTCTATACAAATCTCTCCGTGCTTTAGTATTTAATCAACTTCTGTTCTTTATACTATCAATTCTCTACAATACAGTCTCCTCCGCGCTACTCCAACATGAATACATAGAACTCTATGTATTTCTCCTCTTCTTCTAGAATTCGTAATTTTTTCTTTACTTGACCTGTACACACATTTGCTAGCTTCTGACTGGAATCACACAGATTCTACCCAGCCATTTAAGTCCTACTCAGAAAGAATTATACATTCAATTTGAACTCATTCATCATGGTTTATAACACAAAAACCATAAATTCATAGTTACGAATCACTCAACACATAAAATAAATGACACACACAGTCATAATGAATTCAATTTCTTCATTCATTAATTAAATGTACAGATACAAAAAAAAAACCCGTTTTACAATCCAACTTTGGCCTGATCTAACTTTACATGGCCCTTTTCTCTTCCTCTTTCTCTATATGCCCGTAGGCTATAATTAAACGCCCTCTCTAAGAATCTATATCTATTTTTTTCATTGTTTGTGCCTTTGAGGCTTTGCAAATTTATACAAAAGGTTCTATAACCAATTTTCGTTCAGATCCATAGGTTACTCAACAAAATCCTAAGAATCCTCCAAGTCCTCAATTAATTCCTAAAATATCTTCTTTATCCCTTGAGGATATCAACATTCAACTAAATCCTAAGGATCCTCTCAAATCCATAAAATCACGAACTTCTTTCTAGTCTAAGATTTACAATATTTCAGAATATTTCAATCCACACCAATCACTCATCAATCACTCATGTTCTCCTACATTCGAGAAAATTTACAAATATGCCTCTTAATATTTGATTGAATCCTAATTTAAATGTCTCACATAAAATCACTCATACATTTAAAATTACGTTAATTAAATACTTTGGAAATCAACTCTCTTGAAAAAACATAAGACCCCCTAGATTCTACTAAATGTACAAAATGTTGGAACCATGATGCTCCTGCATCAGAAAAAGGGAGCTGTGAGACCTCGATGACATTAAAGTTCGATAGATGACCTTGTTGTCGTTATGAAGTTTTGAAAGATATAATTATCTGATGAATTGTTGATGCAAAAGGGAGAGCCTGTGTGAAGAATAAGATAATTGTTGGACTTGTCCTCAGATCATCTCCCTAGTTGAGAGGGAGGTTGAAAATAAGTGAATGACCTAATGAAAAGGCCATGAGGATGTTTGAAATTGTTGTTATAACATCATTTATCACCATTATATACTTTATGACTTATGCATTGGCCTTGGGCAGTCCTTCCATTCAGACTTGGTCATATTTCTCAGAAAACAGTATTTCAAAACCCATACGCAACTCTGCCTAGACTTTTCCACGTATACTCGCGGGTTCATACATAGCGAACCTGCGTATGATATTTAAAATTTTAAAAAATATAAAATTTCCTTATTTTGGAGGCGGGTTTTACCGTTTTTCCTGTAACTTAACTACTCCAGCCCATGGCCTAACTGTTCCCCAACTAAAAAAACTAATTTGAGGAGGTATAAATACCCCTCAAGGGAATAGCCTATGGGAGAAAGAGAGAGAATTATATATATTATACCATGTTATAGCCCTAACCAAGTCTGATATTTTCCCTGTGCGTCCTGCACTTCCCATATTTTCAGGAAACCCTTGTTTCCTTGAGATGTTCACCTTCATCCTATGTGACATCCATTGTGCACTATTCTTGGAAGAAGTTTTGTGAGGCTAGGGCTGGATGGATCCATAGGACGATTTGCTCGAGGTTGTGGAAGATTTCAGGTGATCTATCCACTATTTATTTACTGTACATGTTATCAATAAAAGAAGTGCCATCTTGTTCCTGATGTTCATTTGTCATATATCTCTTATACATGCTTAATGATCTTAAACATTTCATTTATTGTTATTTCTATGAGATTATATATGATTTTTGATAACATTTAAAACATATATATGATGTACAACTAGGTTTTTGTGCTTGTTCTTTGCTGGTTTTCAGGTTCTGGAGCACAAGGATTTGTAGAGGGTTTGAACCCCGCAGGATCTACTACAACCGAAGGATAAACGGGTAAGATCTGCAATCCTTATTTTCTAGTTTAAAGCATAGAAGTTGGTTAATTAATTCCTTCTTGTGGTGACATGCCCCTAATCTATGAAGGTTTATCAACCCAAGACCTTAGGGTAACATTGCCCATAACAGAACGGGCGACTCCGCTGGGAATTAGATCCGTGTAATTCCTAGTTTGGGTTGTTTTTATCTATCTTGTAGGTTCCCTGACAGATTTATCACATTTTACAGTCTAGTAAGTCTTTTTCCAATCAGATAGAAGTCCTGGTCTCTTGATCAAGCTTGATTTATTTATTTATTTTTCCTTTATTTCTGTTTACATACTCTACTTAGTCTATACACAGTCGCGTATACCCCCTGTCTTTTCCAAAAGAACCCACGTATACGCGAGTTTCTTTGGTTACAGTCGCGTATACACGCTTGTTGCATATAACAAAACCGCATATGCCTGGGAAAATTTGAAAATTTGAGTTTTAAGGCCCTGTCACTTTTTTTTATGTCTGTGGTTGACCACTCCTGTGGTGTCTTTAAGGTGTTTGGATTGTGCTTGTTGTGGTTGCATATCAATTTCTCTCTTGATCTTGTGAGAACCTATCCATTTGGTAAATTTCCTATTTTGTGTGATTGCAATTGTGGCTGTAGAACCAAGATCTCTTCCTGGAGTTCTTAGCTGTTATGACCATTCAGAATAGTCATTAGGGGAATTTTGAGGTCTAAAATGGGCCTAATAAGAAAAATGTACAACAAAAACAAACTTTATAACAACCAATAGGATTCAAGATGATGATGTCAACCATGGGGGATGATTCACCATTTTTTAAATAAAAGGGTAAAAATATTAAAAACAATAAAATAATAAAACTATTTTTTCAACTCGTATTTTCAACTTATCTCCCAAAATTTTTACTCAAATTTCGAGCGGGAGTACTCGTTGGATGCGAAATTTAATTCTTCATCCAAGGAGTACCCATGTTGCATACTTTCGATGAACTCTACTACATGAAAAATGAGAAATACATAAAAAACGTGATTGTAATAATGTTTTTTAATGTATTTCTCATTTTTCGTGTAGTAGGACCCATCGAAAGTATGCAACATGGGTACTCCTTCGATGGGGAATTAAATTTCGCATCCAACGAGTACTCCCGTTCGAAATTTGAGTAAAAAATTTGGGAGATAAGTTGAAAATATGAGTTGAAAAAATAGTTTTTCCATTTTTCCCTCTAAAATTTGATGATGTCATCAAATCTTATTTGATTTTTTCCACTATTATTTTATAATTTCCTTAGGAGGCCCATTTTAGACCTCAAAATTCCCCTAATGGAACCTCTACTTGTTTTCTCTTCTTGGCCTTATGCATTGCTTCGCTTTTGGTTTTTTCCTTTTTGACTTACTTGGTTTTCTTGATTTCTTGGACTAGCCTTGTAGAAAATATTGAAGAGACCTTTCTTGGTTTTTTGAGTTTTTGTTCACTGCAAGAGTGTTCTACTGTTCTGAATCAGTTGTTTGAGTTTTTGCTTCTTCTTGCTTATTTGGGTCCTGCTACGAAAGTAGCATAGTTGGCTTGAGCACTTTGAAGCCCTTTTGAGACTCATTTTCTTGGTTCCGGTTCTTGGGTAGTTTTATGTTTGTATTCTTGAAATATTTCTTCTTTCTATTATAAGTGAAAAGCCCAAAAACATTTCTTGTTTTCCATTGATTTTGCTTTGATTTCATTTTTACGATTTTTTCATATGTTTTGAAGCATTTTTGTTGGTTTCTAGTCTTTGGTTATTGGCTTGGTTTTGAAGGAAGTATTTTCTAGATTTCTCTCTTTCGCATCAAGTGATGTTTGAAATTTCATATGCATATGAGTTCTTTATTAGGACTAGCCTTGCTTTTCTGTCAAAAGTGATTGAACAATTTCTCTCTAGAGACTCTTTCGCTTCTTCGAAGTTAGCAATCTTAGAATTTGCATGTCATTGGTAGTTTGCATTAAGTGCATTGAAGCATTTTAGTCTTTTTCATAGTTTTTCGGAGTGTGTGAAGTGTGAGGAACTGAAAATAAAAACAAAGTTTTTGATTATTTAGTTTCGTAGAACCCATAGAGATATCTCCTTTCATTGAAAGGAAAATATTGCATTTGCATGTAGTAGGTTTTCATTTATTTATTTTGCGTCGAGGAACACCATCAGTTTCACTTCCGTATACCTTTGACTTAAGTAACAAACAATTTAAAATCAAGCGCTATAATTAAAATAAACTAGAATTTTTTGTATAATTGTCATGAATCATACACCAACTAGCTAGGTTGTAGGGCCTTGGAATAGGTGAGTGGAGAGTTAACTCTCCAAGGCCTCTCAAACTGTTAAACATAGAAATTTTATTAAAGAGTGAAATCCAACTCCGTTATGTGGACTGGAAAAGCTCTCTTTTAGAGAGTCAAGCGCGAGGGAGAGTGCATGCAGAGAAGAGAGATACCCCCTCTCCTATTTGCTGAATCTTGACCTAAGACTGTTCCGCTCGGCTGCTGATACAGATTGGTGCCCTTAATTGTCTCTCCTAGGTATCACACAGGTGATTGCGGGGGGGAATACCTGTGGTACCTGAGAAATACATTGCATCACTTTCATCAGTACTTATAGAGGGTGCCCTTGCTAAGCTTTGGGACTTGCACCAACAAACGCTATTGTTAGGAGGTCAGCGTAAGTGTTTCTGTTACCTTCGCTAGTAGGCCTGGGGTGTAATTACCCCAGACTATTTTCGGAAGGTACTCTTATTTCGCTTTCTTGTATTTTGGTGTCCGATCCTCATCACCCAGAGCAAAAATACCTGAAAGCCGCTTGATTGAATGTATCTTAGGAACTTTTTTAGAGTGTGCTCTTTTCTCCTAGATTTCTTAGCTACTTATATTTTTTTAGTCTAAAATCAAACTCTTAAAGTGGCTAACCGATCACCTCGTCGATAAAGAAAGCTTCGTGGTATTACTCCTGCGAGTGCTAAGCCTTCTTCAAGAAGGCGTAGGAGTAATTCAGTGGGTGAATTTTACCCGGTGGTTTCGAACTCAGCAGAGAGTGAACCTCCGTCTAGACTTTTTGTTTATGTGGGTGGTCCTGGTGTTAGTGTCAGTTTAGAGAGGAGTGCTCCAATCATCTCTAAAGTCTTGTTTCTGGCAAAAGAAGTTGAAGTAGAGGAAGTTCCTCAGCTTCCTGAGTCTCTTCCATCTCTTCTTCCTGCTAGTTTTCCTGACGTCCTTTTATACATCGGGCCTGAGTCTCAGAGAACGACTAGTCCTTTTCCGTCATATCCCTTTCTTTCGATAGCCACGACTGGGAACACTGTTTCGGCTATGAGCACTGCAAGTGTTCATACTCCTCTTTTAGTTGAAGGAGGAGGAACTATTTCCATATCAACAATCACTTCTAGTGATGCTATGCTTGGCTCTGCTTCTATTCCATTTTCGAGTGGAAACACCCAGGCATATGCTTCCTCATCTAGCCCTTTTTATTTTGGAATGCCCTCTAGTGGAATTCATTCTTTCTCCTTTTCTATTTTTTCAGTTGTTTCCACACCCATACCTTCTATGGCTAGTGGATTAGCTTCGTTTCAAGGGTTCCCCTTTGGAGGTCGACATATCCCTCATTCGAACCCTTCCTTAGGATCCATGCCCTTCACTTCTCAGAATCAAGGTTTCAATCCTTTTTCCTAGGGTCAAGGCTCTATTGTTTTTTCGGGATGGAACCCTACTTTTACAACATTGGGAGTAGGGAGTCAATTTTTCACTGGTCAACAAGGGAATGTTCCTTTCCCTTCAGTGGGTGCTTCTTAGGATTTTTCTCCATTTGCAAATGCTTGGAACCCTTACCAAGGGGTTTCTTCTTCATTCAATACCTTAGTTGGAGGGAATGGCCCTGTTTATAGTAACCCTATGTTGGGAGGGGGTCCTTCTCCGAATGTTGGGTCACAAGGCTTTTCCTATGGTTTTGCATTTTATACGAACAACATTTGGAAACCTGGTGACTCAAAAATCTGGGTTATTCTTTTTAGAATGTAGGGAATCCTTCCTATGGGGGATGTAATTCCTAGGCTCCTCCGCACTTACCATTTCTGACAAAGTTAAACTTGCCAGATCTATCAAAATTGACTAACGATCCTATTCGATATAGTCTGGGTTGGCCTCCGGTCCCCACCAAACTACCCTCAGACATTCCAGAGTTTGAAGGGAAGACTGGTGAGGATCTGGAGGATCTTGTCACCACTTTCCATTTATGGTGTTCATCAAACTCCCTTATCGACGATTCGATTAGGTTGAGATTATTTCAATGAACCTCAACTGGAAATGCAGAAAAATGGTACATCAAGCTGACTGGGGGAAATTTTGCTACTTTTGGTGAGTTGGCTACAATGTTCTTAAACCATTTTCAGTTGCTCATCCGTTATGACGTCGGGACTGACCTCCTGGCCAATTTTCAGCAGGACAAAGCAACTCACATTTATGATCATATTCAGGAATGGAGAAGAAGGAAGAGGCTCATAAAAGCCCAAATCTCGAATGAATTCCTTCTTGAATGGTTTTTGAAACCTCTATAGCCAGAAATCTCAAAGGATGTATCCCTTTCGGGGGTATTTTCTGAAGAGCAGGCTATTTTTAGGGCTCAACAATTAGAACTGATCTATTCTCAGCCTGGAGTCCTTAATAAAAATTTTCCAAATGCTCCTCACTCCAACTTAGATTTAGCCAAAACTAAACCTGGTCCTCATGGTGACGGACTTATCGGTTCGATCGATAGTGGTACGAATAACCTGCTAAATCAATTGCAGCAGTTGTCTATATAATCTGCCCCTTCTGGTCAAGCTGTGCCTTCATTTTCAACTCCTTCTCAACCCTTGGCAATTAATTATGTTCAAACTTCTAACCCTAAAGGAAATCAACAATCCGATGGGAAGAAGAAGAGGCAAAATAATAAGAAAAGGGACAAGGATGGGAACGAGAATGCGAACAAATCCAATGATCATGTTGGAGAGGGTAAGAAGGATAATAAAAAGAAAGTTAAGTTTCCATGCAAGTTGTGCACTGGAGATCATCTTACGCACCTCTGACCTAAAATTCAAGATGCGCAACGCTTGTTAGCTCAACATGGTTCTTCTAGTTCCCAGGTTGTGCTAACAAATCCTTTTCCCCAAGGGCAACAACTACTTGCTGGCACGAATGAAAATACTAGGGCTCCCTCTTGGGGAAACCAAGAAGGGGAAATCCATCAAACATATACATGATGAGTGCTCACGTAGATATCGCCACGAGATCTCGTTATTATGGCAAAAATGAGTCATCAAAAGATAAGGGTGCTCCTAATAATGCTGAGCCACTCCATATAGAGAGGCCTGTAGTTGAGCCTATACCTCGGATGCTGAAAGGGTCTACAAAACATACGACGATCAATCCTAATGCCAAGGCTGCCCAGAACTACTTGACTGTGGAAGATCTGGCTCAAAGTCCTTTTGCCATTTCTGTGTTATAGGTACTCCAATCGTGTCCTGCACAAAGAAGAGCATTGCTCACTGCCATTGGGGATGTTGATTCGAAGAATTATCTGATTATCACATTTGATATGTCAAATTTTAAAAAGAGACTTCCTCATCATATGGCTTTCCATATCCAAGTCAACATATCAGAAATTTAATATTTTTCAAACGGTTGTTGATGAGGGCGCTTCCACGTGTGTAATGTATCTTGCATGTTGGAAGGCTATTGGATCTCCTTTAGTTGTCCCTTCAACCAATATTCTGACTGCGTTTGATGGTCATTCTCATAAGCCGCATGAAATTGTTCCAGCTTTACCCATCTGTGTTGGGGGTAAAACTATCAATATCGAAGTTGAGATAGTTGATGCAAGCTTAGACTATAACCTTCTGTTGGGGCGAAACTGGATCTATGAGATGGATGCTATTACATCCTCATTATTTCGTATTGTATGTTTCCCTCATGAAGGGAGAATCATCATAGTTGATCAGCTGGATTGTTCTCCAGTAGATCCAAGTCCATATTCTGACTCAACCGTTCCCTTGGTGAATGATACTAAGAAACCTGTTGAGAATTTGGGGGTTGGAATGTATACATCCTTGATGGGTACTTTTGATTTCCCACCTCCTCTGGTTCATATAAATGTTATTTCATCCTCCAGGGTTCCTACTCGGAAAGAGTTCTTCTAAACTCACTATTTTTTGGACCCTTGGAACTTACCTTCTCCTACCTCCACATTAGAAGAAGGCTAAGTGGGTGGAATGGAATTTCATATGTATGCAGCTGAGATTTCTTATAGATCTATTGTTGTCTCTGCAGATTCCATGCCAGTTTCTCTTTCACCGGAGGAATTGGATGGAGATGTGGCTCTGGCTTGCACTCTTAGTTCATCTTCTGCTCAGGATTTCCTTGATACCACTCTTCCATCTGAAGAGGCCATCATCGAAGCAATGAATGGTGTAGAGAGACTGTGGGATGATTTGCATCATCAATCTTATTTTATACCAGACTTGCGAGAAGTTGAATCAAGTTTCTCTAGCCTTCAGTCTTCTGGTCTTGTTCACCTAGTCCTGAATGCTTTAACACCAACACAGGTATTTGTTGAAGGGAACATGGTTGTTATTTCTGCTACTACCCCAGTGAACATCTCCAGATATCCCAACATTATTGAGAACGTCTTCATTGGAGCCGAGTGTTCCCTTGAAGAAATTTAGACTTACACCGATCTCTTTTGAGAATTTAGGGATGTGTTTGCTTGGTCTTATGAGGAAATTCCTGGTATAGATCCATCTATTGTCCCGCATGATATCAAGACATACGAAAACGCTAAACCTATCAGGCAGAAGCTTCGTTTGGTCAACCCTAGGAAGGCAGCAACTATCAAAGCCGAGATGGAGAAGCTCCTTAAGGCGGGTCATTTACCCTATTCCATTAATTGAGTGGGCTTCAAATCCAGTACCTGTGGACTCAAAACAAGGAACAATACAAGTTTGCATCAATTTCAGGGACCTAAATAAGGCATGTAAGATAACTACCCCACACCATTTATAGATCAGATCATCAATGAGTGTGTGGGGAATGAGATTTTCTCCTTCATGGACGGTTTCTCAGGATATAATCAAATCACCATCTGTCCTGAAGATCAGCATAAGACTGCGTTTATTTGTCCCTGGGGTACCTTTTATTATAAGAAGATTCCTTTCAGCCTTAAAAATGCTGGAGCTACCTTTCAATAGGCCATGTCTTACGCCTTCCATGACATCAAACATATTATCGAGGCATATTTGTATGATTTAGATATTAGTTCTCACGAGAGAATTGATCATCCTTCTCACCTCCGTCAAGTTTTTCAACGATATTGATATTATAAAATTCGGTTGAACACTAATAAGTGTGTTTTCCTTGTCACATCTAGTTGGTTGTTTGGATTCATCGTGTCTATGGAAGGGGTTTAGGTAGATCCCTTCAAGGTTGAGGCAATAGTTCAGTTGCCTCCCCCGTCTTCGATTCATCAACTTCAAAGTCTGCAAGGAAAAGCTAATTTTCTGTGGAGATTCATCGTGAATTATGTCGAGATTACAAAGGGATTTATGAGGTTGTTAAAGAAAGGGGTTCCATTCTTTTGGGATGAATTTGCTCAACGTTCATCCGATGCTTTGAAAAGAGCATTGACCTCTGCTTCATTACTGAGTCCACTCGATTATAGCAGAGATTTCCTCTTGTATCTTGCTGCAGAATAATCTACCATTGGTATGGTTCTGGTTCAGGAAGATGATGCTCTTTCTGAGCATGCTATATACTACCTTAGTCGAGGCTTGGTAGGTCCTGAACTCTGGTATTCTCCGATAGAGAAACTTGCTTTGGCATCTGTTTACGCTGTTCAGTGGCTCAGACATTACATTCTCCTTCGCAAAACATATGTTTTGGCAGCAGTCAATCCGTTTCAATTTGTTCTCAGTAGGCGAGTGATTGGGGGAAAAAAAAATCGATGGATTGTTATTTTGCAGGAATTTGATCTTGAGTTTTTGTTTGCCAAGTCCAAGAAATCATTAGTATTTTCGGATTTGATTTCTAAGTTTCCCTGTGGAGAAGAGATTGTTTATGAAGAATTATTTCCTGATGAACATATTTTTCTCATTTCTTCACAGGATCATTGGTACGAAGATCTCATAGTTTATCTCCAGACTGCGAAGTTTCCCTTAGCTTTTTCGAAAGTTGAGTACCAAAATTTGCGTCACTTAGCCAAAAGTTATTTTATTATTGGTGACACTCTATATCGTCGCGGGGTCGATTCAATCCTTACATGCTGCTTAACTCTCAAAGAATATGAGGTTGTGTTGAATGATTACCACAATGGAGGTTGTGGTGGTCATTTATCTGGGCTTGCTATAGCCCAAAAAATATTGCGTGCAAGATACTTTTGGCCTTCGATTTTCAAAGATTGTATTGAAGCAGTCAAAAAGTGTCATCCTTGTCAGGTTTATACTCGAAAGATGTGCGCTCATCCAAATCCTCTCTTTCCTGTCATCACTATTGGTCCTTTCACAAAGTGGGGTATTGATTATACTACTTGTAACCTGCCTTCGGCTAAAGGTCACAAGTAGATTATTGTAGCTTTAGACTACTTCACGAAGTGGGTTGAGGCTATGCCTACTTTTGGAAATGACAGTGAGACAACAACCCTGTTCTTTTTCAATCAAGTAATTTCTCGCTTTGGTATCCTCAAAGAGATTGTCACTGACCATGGTAGTCATTTTCAGAACAACATGATGGCTGAATTGGCTCTGAAATTAGGTTTTCAGCAGGAGCATTCATCTCCTTATTATCCTCAAGCCAATGGGCAAGTTGAAGCCATTAAAAAATCCTTGAAGAAAATTCTTCAACGGACAATTGATAAAGCCAGATCCAATTGGCATGTCATGCTGTATCTTGCACTTTGGGCATACTAGATGTCGGTAAAGACTACAACCAATTTCACTTTGTTTCAACTAGCTTTTGGATTGGAATCTATATTTCCTATTGAATGAAAAATCCCTTCCCTTAGTTAGCATTTGAGCTTCTTCCTGACATTGCCATTCTCGAAGAACACCTTATTAATATAAAACATCTCGATGAGCAACACCGAGATGTAGCTACGATGAATGAGGCACATAAGAAATGGGTGAAGGTTTAGTACGATAAGGTGGTCAAACCTAGGGTTTTCTCTGAAGGTGACCTTGTCTTGGTTTATGCCCAAGAAAAGGATGCCTTGGGGGCAGGCAAGTTCAAATCTATGTGGTACGACCCCTTTATCGTAAAAAAGGTCCTAAAGAAAGGAGATTATGCCTTGGTTGACTTTTATGGGAACGAGTTGGCGGAGCCAAGATATGGGCTCTATTTGAAAAAGTATTATGCTTAAGCTTAGGCCTAACATCTGCTTTGTTGTATATATTGTATTTTTGTACATATCTGTGTTTTGATTTTTGGTGTGGTTTTGATGATTTTTTATCTGCTTTGGCAGGTAATGTTGGATGAAATGAGTCACTTTGGCTTTGCCGATGGTGCTAGTAGACATATACGGAGCCTAGCTTTCGAGGCTTGGGTAATCCACTATCCATCTGGTCAGTTTTTAGTTTCAAGAGGTGTCTGCATTGCTTCTGCTTAAAACAATGTAGCAGAGTACACTGAAGTGGTAAACCTACTCTTGGAGGCAATATATTTTGGTGTTGATTCGTTAGTAGTTTACTTGGATTCACAACTTGTGGTCTCTCAATTGAACGACACCTATCGTGTCAGAGACCCATTTTTTCATCGATTGTTTTTGAGGGTACATTTGTTACAACATTCATTTCGATTTATTAATTGGTTGGCAGACTCATTTGCTAATCAAGCACTTGATTAGCATATTAATCATTCAATACTTTAAAAAATATCCAAAACATCATTCATTATTTTACATTTGAGACATCACATCATATAAAATCGTTATGTATATATATATATATATATATATCAAAGTGTTCAAAATATACAAAATATGGACCATCATGTCCTACAAAATTGGGGCTTATGCCCGATCATGTCTATCATCAAAAAATATTATAGTCATCTGATCAAATCTAAGTATACTCTTGAGGTCCCTGCGCAACATTTGTGTTTTAATAGAACACGATGGCAGTCTCTACACGGCAGAATAACCGCACCCAGTCTTGTTGTACCCCTACCACCCGCCTCTGGATAGCCTCCGGTAGGTTCTCTATAGCGGCCATAGTTACTTGGCGAGTCAAAATCTCCAAGTTTCTCTGTACTGCATGGAGGGTCCTTCCTGGGTATTCAACATCCGCCTCACCTCTACGACGCTTGTGCCTTGGGTAGCCCTTTGGCCTAACTGGTCCCCGTCTGCATCAAGATCATTAAAATTTTGTAAGTCATATTGTCCTATCAAAAACATTTTTTCATTTTCCATATAATTTGAAAGATCAAAAAATCATATAATCAAAAAAATAAAATATGCAATCTTACCAATTGTACCCCATGCTGCTCTGGGTGGAAGAACTAAATCAGGATTTGCTCGAAAGTCCATCCCAGCATAGGGATAGTCCTCCACTATGATGACTTGTTCTTCCCATCACTGAAAGAACTCATCATCCCAGGTGGTTCGTGGAACTTCACTTCCCCCTAGTCTCTTCATCAAATCTTCCCATCGGGCTATTATTGGATCTCTTAGGCTGCTTATAGTAGAGATGACCTTGGGCCGAAGCCCTGGGACTCTCTCAAAGAAGAATGTCAACAAGATTGTACCGTATCCAAAGTGTTTAGTCTTTGAATTTAGGATAGAAGTCAATTGTTTTTTCAGATTGCCCAACAAGGTTGTGCACCAATTGTAAAGATGAATCAAGCATTCTATTGCTATACTCATGTGTGTTCGTGAAGCCTGATGTAGAGAAGCTGATCTTGCCACTCTACCAATGGTAAACATAAGGATTTTCATGTACAAATCCTTCATATCTTTGATGGGAATCTGAGTTCCCACCTTTTTATCATCTACGCAATAGACTTGGACATAATCCTCTATGTTAAGACCTCCAATGAGCTTGCCGTGCAAATCTATTGGGTCTCCCCTTCAGGAAAGTCCAATAATAAAGTATATGTATTCCACCTCTATTCATAGTGGCATCTGATCAATTATAAAGCAATATTATTCCAGTTCCCAATGATAAACTAGCATCTGAAGCAAACGAACATTGATTTTCATATTCGGCATTTTGAAAAATTTGAGTAACCCACAATTCTGAAGAATATATAAGGATTGTTGGTCCTCCATCACTTCATTATCAATAGCACTATGCTCACGTTCTCTCCAACTGATCGACATCCTGGGAAAATTCATCAATTGACTGATTAAATACAAGTTTTTAATTCCTCCCTGCGCATACGCGACCCCGTTTGTACACAGTCGCGTATCATACGCAGGTTCCTTCTCACGACCTCTCATATGCGTAGAGGGTTTCAATGAAAATCTATTTCCTATGGTCAAAAATCCAAAAATTTGCTTAAAACAGGAATGGAATTAATAAATGAGATGAGTACAAGGTTTACCTGACTGATTTGAGGCGATTTGGTGGTCGGTTGCTCCGTATTCGAGAAGAGGATTTTTTTCCCCAGAGCTCCTTTTTCCACTTCTGCAATGCACAAATGATCAAAATGTGAGTCAAAATGCTTATTTATGCCTAGAATTTGAATTTTTTTCACAAATTTCGTTTGTGTCTATTTTTTGAATTTGATTAAAGCTATTTAACCTTTTGGCTTGTAAGCGTTGGGAAAAGTATTTTTTCAGGTACATTCTGCTGAATTTGAGATATTCCTAGTTTTCCTTCGGATCCATGACCGCTGACCTGTCATGGCAGGTATTTGATTTCAAACTGGCATATAGGTTAGGGAATCCACTTTCTGTTTCATTCTTGTATACTAGCCTCCATTCTGATTTCTTGCCATAAGGTCGATCCCATCATGTCATGAGTATTTAACCCATTTCCCTCGCCAATTTTAATCATGACTTGGTGGTAAAGCCATCCTTTACGTGGGCTTCCTAGTTAGTTCCTCGCTAGAATTTTTCGCGCATGCTAAAATTTATGTAGGCTCGGAAGTCCTCTTTAGTCCTGCCATGAATTATGCGTTGAAGCTTCATTCTTCTTCTTCTTCACTATATTTATTCTGGCTATTTACCCTAGAGGCTCCCATATGTTGTCGATTTGTATTATTGCATTTCATATTGACTAATTGTTTATCCTAGCCTTTAGCCAGCTTCATTTGATCTCATGTTTAAGCCCTCTTTTGACCATGTATTTTTGTACAAGTTAACCATGCAATCACTTAGTCTTTGCAACTTGACACCTTTACCCATGGATGGAACATTCCTTTGAGTGTCACTTACCAGTTTTCACCACCTTGCATTGAGCATAGGATTGTTCCTATCCTAGGAAATAGTGCATCTGTTTATCAACACTCGTTCTATCCATTGTACTATAGGCATTCTTTTATTCTTTTTCAGGGTTTGAAATATGAAAAAGACAAAAAAAATTAATATTTGAAAAAGAGCGGGAACATGATATTACTTCCATACTTAATGGCAGCTACAGTGTCAATTGTGTGTCACCCTTGAACAAAGCGCAAAAATCTAAGCCTTTTCTCCATTCGGGATGGTTTTAGTTTTTGACTTAGGAGTAGCCATAACCTTGATTTTGAGTCAATACTTCCGCAATTGGTTATCTCTTCCAATAATATGGAGGGTTATTTTATTCCTCCTGCATGACAAACTTATACAAAGTTATCATTTGCTGCCATAGTCAACATGAGTCATGCTTTTGTTCAAGGGAAGTTAACCTGAGTTGGCCTTTCTGCGGTGTCTCTTGACTCATTTTTCAGTCGGCCTTCCCGGTCTTGTCAGTATCTTGTTCTATCACATCAGTTATTTTGTCCTTTTCTTGTGCCGGTTTGAGAATTTCTCCACTGACTTCTTGCTGGCGAGTTTGTCTCTTATCAACTACGACATATTGCTCTGAGAGTAAACCTAGAGCCGCACCCTGGCCCTATTTACATCATTGATAGGTGACCTTGTGCTCATTATTTGATCAACATCATGGGTTTTAACTGAGTGGTTTCCCTTATGTTCGAGTTTAGCTTACATTATCACACTTGGGATTGGTGTCGTACCTTGATTTCCATTTGACCCTATCGGTGGATATCTCGCCTCTTTGTCAACTTTCATTATTGGTTGGTTCAGAGGGTTTCTGTCATGCACTAGCTTCATCTTGTGCATGCCAAAAACGTACTTCGGGTTGGTTACTTCACTTTACTTCCTCCGATTCCTTCCAAATCTTGGCCTGCGGGTTACACTCGCATTGGACTGATGTGGGATGCCTTAATGCCTTCCTTCCAGCAGATATTTTCCCATGGACTCTGACTCATTGCTATGGGAATAAGGTCTAAAGTCCTTTTGTCAGTACCTTAGGGTTTGCAGTCATCAGTGGCAGTCTCTTCACTATCGACCAGTGAGAATACATCAATGTCTCCTGATTGATAGATTCTTTCAAGTGTTCGACTTCAACTCATTCATTCGCACTTGCTAGATTGTATTGGGGCACCTTGACACTCATTACCATTATCTGTGGGTTTTATCGCATTTGTTAACGATATACATCAATGACCATTAATCAAACGATTTCTCACATGGTCGACCTCAACTTATTTATTCCCATTGTGTAGAATTGTGCCATGGTGATTAGTGAAGACCTCAGGTTTGCATCAACATGTTTTGGTTCACTTTGATAGCTCCTTCAGTTTTCTGCTAGCGACACCATCCACCCTTTTGTGCTGCAGTTTCATCACAAAAACATGTTATATGTTGGCTCTCGAGTTTCATGTTGTACCATTTGTTCCACCACTTATGATTTGGTACTTGGAGATTCAGTTGTAGCTATAGTGATCAGATATCTTTGCAGCATCATTGATTAATCTTCTATATGTGATACTTGGACATGATTTTGACTTATAATTCCGGGTAGTGATTAGATGATTCACTATGTACTTTACATTTTAGCTATACTTGTATACATATTGGATCCGCTCCATACTTCATATGCGGACATGATTTTCTTTCACTGAGCATGGGTATGCCTGCCTCAGACATGAGCTATCTTTCTGATTTCTATCACTGGTTTTTTGGTAGGTTGAAATCTGGTGAAGTACTCTCTAGTCCTCGCAAGGTTCTTTCTATGCACATAATACATTTCGGCCATCATGTACCCCTTATGACATCATATATTAGGGGGAATCTGTCATAGCATTATTTATCACCATTATATACTTGATGAATTATGCATTGGCCTTGGGAAACCCTTCCATTCAGACTTGGTAAAATTTCTCAAAAAACAATATTTCAAAACCCATACGCGACTCTGCCCAGAATTTTCCGCATATATCCGCAGGTCCATACATAGCGAACCCGCGTATGATACTTAAAATATTTAAAATATAAAATTTCCCTATTTTGGAGGTGGGGTTTATGGTTGTTCCTGTAACCTAATTGTTCCCCAACTGAAAAAATTAATTTGAGGAGGTATAAATACCCCTCAAGGGAATGGCCTAAAGGAGAAAGAGAGATAATTATAGATATCATACCTTGTTATAGCCTTGACCAAGTTTGATATTTCCCCTGTGCCTCATGCACTTCCCAGATTTTCAGGAAACCCTTGTTTCCTTGAGATGTTCACCTTCATCATATGTGACATCCATTGTGCACTATTCTTGGAAGAAGCTTTGCGAGGCTAGGGCTGGACGGATCCAAAGGACGGTTTTCTCGAGGCCATGACAGATTTCAGGTGATCTCTCCACTATCTATTTACTGTACATGTTATCAATAAAAGAAGTGCCATCTTGTTCCTAATGTTCATGTGTCAAATATCTCTTATACATGCTTAATGATCTTAAACAATTCATTTATTGTTATTTCTATGAGATTATGTATGCTTTTTGCTAACCTATAGAACATATATATGTTGTACAACTAGGTTTTTGTGCTTGTTCTTTGTTGGTTTGCAGGTTCTGGAGAAGAAGGAGTTGCATGGGGTTTGAACCCTGCGGAATCTACTACAACCGAAGGATAAACGGGTAAGATTTGCAATCCTTATTTTCTAGTTTAAAGCATATAATTTGGTTAATTGAGTCTTTTTTGTGACGACATGCCCCTAATCTATGAAGGTTTATCAACCCAAGAACTTAGGGTAAAATTGTCCATAAAAATCGCATAATAGCTAAAGCAAAGGCAATGGTTACTCGTGATTGAAAAAAACTTGGATTCTTTTGGAAGAAAGTGCCAAGGCCGAGTTTGATAATGCTAAAAAGTTGAAGAAGTAAAGCTTCCAAATAGATGTGTTTGATATGATGATTATCTAAGAAACATCAAAATTATTAAGAACCCCAAAGGTTTGTGTTAAATATGTATAGTGAAAGTTTATTACTAATTGAGGTTGTGTTTGTGCAGAACTCTCCATAAAAAGGTTGAATGTTTGAAGCATGATTGGATTGATGGATATATATGGTTTAGTTGATAAGGAGAGATGAAGCATCTTGGGGAAACAAGATGCTTGGGAGGACATCTGGCCGACCTGTGATGATGTATAGACCCCAAAGTAGGGAGGGTGGCATTAATTTTGGAGCTATAACCTTGGATACACACCTAGATCCCTAGGTTGGTATTAAATCTAAAGCTTGATGGTACCTATAAATGTTAAAGCTTGAAACATACCTTAGTACCACCTGATTAGAATACCCTAGTCAAGTATCTAATCTGTAGCATTGCGTGTGCTGTGAATCTTCATAGCGCATATCATTTTGTTATCTTCCATGTACCTATGTATATATGTAATTATGATTACCTCTCTAGTTAAGAAGGAGTGTCAAAGAATGTAACTATTATTGGTCTTCATTATTGTATTTGTCAAAAGAAAGAAAAAACAATTATTGATAAAATAAATTGACTTATTAAGGCACATGTTTCATGCTTGGGTCAATGATTAATACGTAAAAGCGTAAGTTGTAGGCGTCTAGGGTATATGTCAAGTATATTTTTCAATGTCATCATGTAAAACGCCCTTCTTGGGCTCTATATATCAAGAAATAAATTTATTCTGATGTAAAATGAGTAATCTAGGTCTCCTCCATCAAGTCGACCTCATTATGGGAGTTATAACCACTATAAATTGAAGTGCTACTCGACCTATTTGAGCATCAATTCAAGAAGTTTGATTTGCAATAATAAGGAGAAGCAAAGGCAAGAAGGAAGGGTGTAAAAGGCTTGAAAAAGGGAAGAGAAACCCTAACGAAGAAAGGAGAAACTCTAGCGAAGAAAAAAAATTATTTCTATCTCACTTTTGCTCACATGTGTGAATAATTTGAAGCTGTAGAAGGGCCGAAGTTGTAGACCTAAAGCTGGGTCGAAATTCTAAAGAAATTGTGCCAAAATTCTGTCTTTGATGCAGTATTGTTGCAATTGATCATCGAATATTGAAAGAACAATTTGAGGACTAACTTGGTGGAAGAGGAAGGTCTTTTGGTCTAGGCTAAGGTCTTGGTTTGTCTCAATTTGATTTGAATATACTAATGGAAGAGTTGGACTGGGTTTTCCCCTAAGTAGGGGCTTTTCCCTGGTTGAGTGCCTACATCTTGTGTCTGTTGTTGTGATCTTCATTGTTTGGCATTTGTATTGATGAAAGGAACACAATAAATTGAAAGAAGAACTAATAAGAAGAAAAAAACAATCACAAGAAAATGTCAAAATATAAGAGAAATCTACCTAAATAACCTAATCCATATGATGCCCTAGATTTCTCAATAGTGTTTAGAGTGACAATGACAACTAAATTTGGATCTAATACACTCAATATAAGGAATGAATCGTTTTATTTTGGCATGGTAATCAACACACTCCTAACTTGGAAGATCTGAATTAACTATGCCATGGTCCACAAAACCAACATTTTCTCCACAACGGATGAAAAATTCAACACCAAAACTGAGTTTGAGGGAAATAACACAACCTCCATAATACCTTTAGGCACCATCCCGAACCTGCAGAGAGGGTTTATACCAAAATTTACCACCCTTTGGTTGACAGTGATCACTAACATAAAACAAAAAACAGATTCCCAATCTCCATAATATTACATCCACATTCATACTTTTTCCCCATCCTTCTTGTAAAATAATTCGATATAGGTGAGAGAAATCGGGGAGTATTCAAACTTGTGGGGGCGTTAATGCTTGTTTATACAAATAAATACTTTGCACATACCACTTCTAGAGGATTACATTGGAACTTCAATTATTGGGTTATAATTAATGGAAAGTGCGATGAGACGAATCCCTGCATTTATCCTTTTTCGTCTAAGCTCTTTTGTTATAGCTTCATTTAATTTTAAGTTTGCTAAGAAGCTGTGACCTCTCAGTGCTTGAAAGAACTTGATGCTTTCATAGTTTTCCTTCATTTCTTGAGATCTATGGATGAGCTTTGCCAGACAAACATCATGCAAGGTTGAATGGTAGTTCATATGTTGGATTATAATATAATTGAAGAGTCTCTCACAAATATGAAATGACCTATTCCTCTAGTCCTGAGAAAGAATAGTCCTTACTATATTGTTGCTGTATCTGCATCATTATTGGTGATGACATTGTTTTCCTATACAAAATTCTTGATTTCCATTGGGATCTAAAATGTTTTCCCCACCACCTACCTTCTCTTCACCACCTACCTTCCTTTAACATTTGGATTTTTTGATTAGAAAATAAGAATATTTGGGTTATAATTCCCATGAACAAATACACTTTACAACTAATTCATTGGTTACTTAAATTAGTTCAAAAGTGAGGGTTCATATGATTGAATAAGATAGTGGAGATTAGGGTGTTAGAAAACTTATATACCATGCACAATCGAGGAATATTTGATATTGTAAACTTAAAAAATTAGGTAGAGCATTTGGGTTCATTTTTATCAAATTAGAACATTTTGGTCATAGTGTCCAAGAATTGAGCCACTTTACAAATTTTTTATTTGGATATTTAGGCCTTCAAGGTAATTGGACTTTAAATTAGTATTGAATGTGATTTTTAACTAGACCTTGTTTGTCAAAATTTGAATTTAAAAAATCCTTACAACTAATGTTCCATTGAGTTACTATACCAAAATGTGACAACATAAATAAATTATTAAATGGAGGAATTCATAAGAAAAAAATCATGTTTATTAACAATTTCTCCAATGAGTAAAGATTGGAGCTAAAGTAATAATTTATAGTTACCAAATAAGGGCTTTAGTTACTACACATTGGGAATGGAATTACAACAATTCCATCAATGAAGCTTTAGGATTGCTCTCCAATATTTTAGTGCAGAGAATTCATTGTTTAGAGCAAATTCATATGGAATTGCTTACTCTTTCATTAGAGATTATAAAACATGTTTTCCTTGTTTCCATGTTCAAATGTTTGCATTTTTTAGAGGGCTTGGTTGTACTTGCAAAATTAACTCATTAGATAATTGGTAGTGTACCCCTTAGAATGTAGGAATGATTGGGATATTAAAATGTTTTCTTTTAAGAGGTGAAGTTGAAGTTGTCTTTGTAAACTTAGGTTTACACATTCTCTCTTGTTGGTGCCTTACACTAGGATAAACTTCCCTAAAATTTCATGAACGATGTGAAAATTTAAAAACAAAGTTTTCATTTTTCCTGGTTAAGTTTGGATTTTCTCCAACCATCTTGTCCTTTAGCTTAGATGATATTTGTGCCAATAATTTTTTTTTTTGAAATAAGAAGTGGAATCTCTTTAATATAGGTTGTAAGTTTTCTATTTTCAAAAATAGGGCACTTGGTGTTGTTCTATGCTTTGATGCTAATTAAAAACATTGATGTTGATTTTCTTACTCAGAAAATAAAGTTCAGCCCAACCTTTTCGGTCCAATAATTTACTCGTATACAACACTAGAAAATCATTTTGTACTACTGTAATTATTCTAGTTTCCCAACTAATTAGATTAACGATAAACTAATTCGATGCATTGACCTATGTTTGAATGACGAGGGGTGTTTGTTATGAGTAAAATTGAGGTTCAAATATTGTGGATATTTTACCTACCATTATCTACTATGGCGCCAAACATAAGAAAAGTGCTTTTGTATGAGGAATATTGAGGTTTAAATCTCGTGGACAATTTTCTTGTCATCCATCATTGTGGTGGCAATATTAAAGTAAATATTATACTTTTCCTCTAGACATAAAACATTGCATCATGGTAAGGTAATTCCAAATCTTAGTAAAACTACTTGTTATTGGTCCATTGTTTTTGTGTTGATAATGATTATCAATTTTGTTTGATCTTCTCTCCAAATTATCTCTTTTCTTCCCCAAAAAAGTAACTCTTTATTTATAAAAATACATTTTGAACATACTGGTATAGACCAACCTTTGCACAAAACATGGAATTGCTTAGAATAAATTTAGCTCTAAGGAACAACAAAGTGTTTAACATTAGCATGAGCTCAAAACAACCAAAACTAAAGCAGACCTTCACCTACTAAGTCCAACATAAAAATAATAATTGCATTATCTATAATTGTAAGGCTGGATATAATCTCAAAAGCATAAACCCCACACATCGGAGAAAAGTGTAGCACAACTTGTGGTTTATAACTCACACAAAGGTGGAAGACTTCAATGCCACATAGGAACCACAATCCATTGGGAAAAGAAGAGTATACAACCATAACAAAATTGTTCTATCCCATGCCATGATATTGAGATAAAAAACACAGAACTTAGTGTTACGAAAGAAACCAAAGACCACGAGGCCCAACGTCCTATTTGGGTATAATATGTTGTGGAAGCTAAACCCTCATCCAGATCCACTATGTCAATAGAGGTGTTGCCAAATCAAGAAAATCCTTTTTCACATTTCCCATCGAAATTGTCAAACAACCAAGGACCCCATGTGGTGCCCACCATCCTCTTAAACCTTTGAACATTTAGCAAGAAGATGTTTCCATGTGAAAAAAAAACTCAAAGTGACATAGGTAACGAGAAAATAAGATTATGAATAGAGACATTGTGTCACAAAGACATTTTTTAAGCACACCACCATCTTCAAAATGTCGAGCCAAATGTTGGGCTAGGAACTCATTCTTGTCATGAATCAATATAGTGGATGTAGTTATGAGTGGGAGTTGTTCAGGCTTGGTCACCATCTATTGATTGGTCGGAATTTCCTACAACAATAGTGGTTCTGTTTGGTGATAAGGTCCAATTAGATCCCTCATAGTTTGGTATAGGGTACTTGTCTGGATTTTGGGCCAACAATCATTATAGATTTAGGGTTTTCTCAATTGTGGGCTTGTTCATTTTTAGGGTTTTTTAAAATAAGTTAAATGAAATGCACCTAATCTAATATGCAAAATATAGATTGATGCCTAGAATAAAGTAACAAAATTATAAAGACAAACCTCATGAAATATATACCATTGATTTTATCCTTGAGACAACAAATTACTATGTAAATAAGTACACGAATATAAATAATCAGATGCAGAAAAGTTAAAGTCTCCTAGTTAAAATTTGTCTCCAAACAACTTAAAAAGCCAATTTCAACTAAAGTCCAGAAACGCTATTTATTAAAACTCTTGTTGTTGTTGACCTTCCAAATCATTCTGACTCATAAATCTTTCCTTGACATTTTTCAAATCTTTTTACAAATTTGTCCTTTTCTTTGAGGGAATTAAATTCAAACTTAAATATTACATAATATTTTATTTCCTGTTTTTCATTTGAATATTCAACCGGATTTTAAAGCATAAATAAATAAATATAATCATTCATCCATAAAATCAAAATTTATGATGAATGCCTTAAGGCATAAATAAATAAATATAATCATTCATCCATAAAATGGAAATTTATGATGAATGCCTCTGTTAGATTTATTGATAAACATGTGTACAATGAATGCATCTGTTAGATTTGTTGATAAACATTTATATAAGTCTATAGTCTATATGATGAATGTCTCTATTAGATTTATTGATAAACATCTATATAAAGATAAACATCTATATAAAGATTTGTTGATAAACATCTATATAAGTCTATAGTCTATATGATGAATGTCTCTGTTAGATTTATTGATAAACATCTATATAAATATATATGATGAGTGTCTTTGTTAGCATTATTGATAAATATTTATAGAAGTCTTAATCCTGAGGGCGTCGAGGATAATTGACCTCATGAATTCCCATTAACAAGATGTTTTAGCAATGAGAACTAAACCAATTGAATTAGCTCTAAAAACTAAATTCATATAACTAAATTATTAAAATAACCTTTATCAAAATTTTAAAATTATTTCATTGTTTATAATTGAGATAAAATTAATAATAAAATGCTCACCTACCCAAATCCAAAATTTTAAATTAATTTACTGTATATAATTTGCATGGAATTAATAAAAGAAAAATACTCACCTGCCGAAATTCAAAATTGTAAATTAATTTACTGTCTATAATTTAGATGGAATTAATAAATGAATACTCACTTGCCCAAGTTAATGGCCTTAAATCATGCGACACAGAGAGCACTTGCCTAAGGTAAATTTCAAAATATTCATCAGGTCAACGATCAAATTAAGTTCAATCACCTTCATCAAATTATTTTAAAGGAACCAAATTTTCTAAAACCCAACTCCTTTTTTTTTTTAAAATCTAATCATCATCTAATATATAGTTTATTTCAACAACTTGCAATTATCTAATATATAGTTTATTTCAACAACTTGCAAGCCAGAGCCAAGAGCCCAACGAGTATGGGGGACCCTGCTCCTTGAGCCCAGATCATAGCAAGACAATATACTCAATGAGATTTGAACCTGGGTTTGCAAAACTTGCCATTAAACCACATATCACTATATAATGATCACCAATATAGTTATAGTTATATATGTGAACATTACTGGTATTGGTATTGGTATTAATGTGGTTATCCTAAGATTTCACATCTATTTCACCAAAATTAATCTAACAAACTATTGATTTATGTGAATTATAAATTATTGATTTAGTCGGATTTATTTTAAAATATATAAAACAGATTTTAAAATTTTATTTTCTCTATTCATTTTTTGCTATTTATGGCCATTACTTGTTTTATAGTTATAATGATACTATTTCAAAAAAGGTAATAGTCCCAATGTAGCATAGTCCGGGCCTCCATTGTTATGGCTAATTAATTGATTAAAGGTAGTGTGGAGTGCGAAGAAAACTTTGAATAATGAAAGCAATAATGAAAGCAAAATTCTTTCGGCACAAAATTCTGTGCATAGTGAAAGATTTCCGCACAAAGCTCTCCACAGTGAAATGGTGCTTCTACCACTGGCGACACTATTTTGTTTGTGCTGGATGGCTGGTGTTGTTGAAAAATATGGTAGCCATGGTCGGTATTTTCATCTTGAAAACAAAATGGGAAATTTGAATTTTTAAATTTTCCTCCAAATTTATTTCAAATCGACTTCACAGTGTTTTAGGTCGGCTGTGCTCCTAAGAGGCACCCATTCAACCCCCACTTGAAGGCTATATAAAATAGATAATTTCTGCTCATTTAGACACATCAAATTTTGTCTCATACATCTATGATCCAACGAAATTATAGGAGGGCTGAAATTTCAGGAAGTGGTCAAAATTCTAGGAGGGGCAAAATCTCCACACAAAACTCTCTGCATAGTGAAAAGTTTCCGCACAAAGCTCTCCGTAGTGAAATGGTGCTTCTACCACTGGTGACACTATTTTGTTTGTGCTGAATGGCTAGTGTTGTTGAAAAATATGGTAGCCATGGTCGGTATTTTCATCTTGAAAACAAAATGAGAAATTTTAAATTTTAAATTTGCCTCCAAATTTATTTCAAATCGGCCTCACAATGTTTTAGGTCAGTTGTGCTCCTAAAAGGCACCCATTTAACTCCCACTTGAAGGCTATATAAAATAGATAATTTCTCCTCATTTAGACATCAATTTTTGTCTCATACATCTATGATCCATAGAAATTATAGGAAGGCCGCAATTTCAGGAAGTGGTCGAAATTCTAAGAGGGCCGAAATTTCAGGAAGTTGCTTTTTGACGTGGCACTTGATCATCATCTTGGTTATTGGTTTGACTATAATTCTGTTAGGGTTATTTCTGTTATATTGATGAATCTAAAACTTTTTCTCTTTCATAACGAAAACATTATTGGAAGTTCCCCTTGTGTGTCTAATTTCTGTGTCCCTTGTCTCATGACTTCTTGATATTTCTACCATAATTTTTTACTACTCTTTTATACTTATGAATGATTTTCTTATTCTTGTTTAATGAAATAAATGTTAATTAATACTAATAATGTTTTGATGCAGTGAAAAACATGAAAATTATTCTAACCCATGCCCTATTAGAGCGGGGCATCGAAGAGCAGTTTGGAGGAAGACTTCTGACATCTATGCAAAATCCCGAATTAAGGATTGGTAATCCCTAGGATGGGGCCGAGACCTTCCCTAGGAGAAGGCCTAAACTTCAGATTCCTGAGGTGAAAATTCTAGGCTTTCAAATCAAAATAAAGAAGGAAATAGAGGCACAAACCTAATTTTATCAGAGGTATGTAACTCCCTGAGTACATATGCGAGCATATTCTTTAAGAGAAATATAATATTATTCGTAAAGTGTGTGAGATTTCATTCAAAATTTATTACCTGAACTTTATGGCACTTTTTGGTATCCCTGTGGCATCAAGTTACATTAAAAATATGAGAATTCCTATGGATCATACGAAGTGATTCAAGACGTGTCCGATTATATATTTTGTTTTGCCTCACTCTTTTTTCAGGGAAAAAAAAACGTTGTTTTATTATAAAACAATGCAAAATCTCATTACATATTATATCATACAATACATAATCCAGAAGTATTTGGGACATTTTCCAGATGGTGAAAGCCATAAAGAAATGCACAGACCTTCCTGGCTCCCTTATAAGCAAACCTTCATTGTTTTAGTATGACACCTATCCAGATCTCTTAATGTCCTTCTCTTGCCCAAAGGTCTTTGCTCTGTGGCCATGTTCTCTCTTGATATATGCGAGACTAACCTTTGTTGTGCGGATATCCTTGAGATATTTATCTTTGTGGTATGAAGGGTTGCATTTATGGTATGTGTCATGTGATAAGCGAGATCCTATGGTGATAAAGGGTGAGTCATCCAAGCTTTCTATATGGATCTGAGCTATATTATTGCAATAACAATTGAGACATGATCCCAGTCCAAATTCTATATTTGGTTCATATGAATTTTAGTGGAATCTCTGTTTTATGAAGATCATTCTCATATGATGTGCAAGCATTTCTGTGACAAACCATCATTGAAAAATTTGTGTTGATTCTAGTGGAGGCCGTAATCTAAACTAAATCTTGTGGCATTAAAGAAACTTTTACGGATCTAAGATTACTACATTGAGATATGGCTAAAAATCAATCAAATTTTCCTGTAAATTATGATCTGGGTTCATTATGAATGAATCCTTCACTATAGCGTCTCATTTCTAAGGTAATATGCAATTTTGAGAAATTTTGTGCTAAATATTTTTGAGACTAAAATTTAGTTGTAACTATATTACATGAGGAGATCTGTGATATTTCAAGCAAATCAAAGTCATTTATGAATCGAGAAAGCTTCTCTAGAATCAACTTTGTGGTACCTTTTGAGTTTTGTATCAAGTAATTTCTATGGTTCATGCACCATTCTCTTGAGAAACATATTCTTTATGTGCAAGCCTCTTGATGGAATTATTCTCCTATATGGCATGTCAACTTCTTGAGTAATGTAAGAAATCTTTCTTCTTCCATAAAAAATATAAATGGCTATCTGAAATATCTGTCTTGCGAATTTCCAAGTCACATTCTCCAACACTTTATTTTTGATGATAGCAATCTGAGTTTGCTTAAAGGGTTGATTTAAGTATATATTATCTATGGTGGAGGAAGCTTGGGTGGGAGGACACATCCCTGGTGCCATAAATCCTATCTTTATTGCATTTATTCCGAAGGCATCAACGATGAAGACATTTCGAGATTATAGGCCCATTTCTTTGTGCAACACAACATACAAAATCATTTCTAAACTCATAGTGGAGCGCATCAAGCATGGACTTTCTGTACACATTTCAAGGAAAAAATTTGGTTTTCTACACAACCGGATTATTAGTTCGCATAGGGGCAATTTTATATAACTCATCCTCTTCATCCTCCACCCATATAGGGAGATCATGATCAATGGAAGGCTACGCTGGAGGACATAACACTATCTATTTAGACAAAGGCCCATTTTTTATAGTCATGTTTCCAGCCCGACAAATAATATAAGCATTTGCGGTGGCTAACCAAGGTATCCTTAAGATGAGAGGATAACCATTAAACTTGGTTTTTGGTTGTAGGAAAAGGAAAAATATAGGATACTCCCAAGAGTCAATGGTAACCATGACATCCTCAACAATTCCTTCTGGAGTTACTATGGACCGATTTGCAAGTTGCAGAATTGTTGTGGTTTTCCTCAAAGTCCCTTGGAGATTAAGTTTCAACATAGTATCCTTAGTCATGACGTTGATGGCAGCCCCTAGATCTATCAGAGTGTTGGGGAATATGACACCATTTATATGCACATCAACAACTATACTACCAGGGTCCAGGTACTTTGGAAATATCACCCTTCTCAACATTAAGTTAGATAGTTGTCCTAACACATTGATGGTGGGGGTATCTCTCTTTCTTCTCCCAGGTTTCGTGAAGCACTTTTCTTTGATGAGCATATTATAGAGAGGTACATCTTTAATGACCTGGAGAAGTGGTATCTTTACACACAAAATTTCCATTTCTACCAGGAGTTTAGTCTCCTCTAGGGTGCGTTGACTAGGGTGGATCAAGGGCTCAGGTAAAGGAGGTTGTTGGATCTTAGTGTTACCTTCTTCCTTTTCCTCCTCAACCTCTATAGGTGGAGATGGAGGATGGTTTTCTGGGAGTAATCTTCCCGACCTGAGATTAACCTCGTGTATCTCCATAACATAAGCTAGATAGGATGTTTCTCCACTAGGAGCCTGTTGTGCCGGTCTGTTGTTCGGGTTTGGATTGGGCTATGAAGGTACTTGGGGTAGCCTAGGTGGAGCAACATGAGTAAGATGAGGTTGAGGTTGGGGTGGATGAATTAGATCAGGTGGTTGATTTTGTCGAGGCCTCCACCCTTGGGATGGATTTTTCCACTGACGTTGTTGTGGAACATACTGCTGGAATGGTTGGTTTACTGGCTGAGGATGATATGAAGGGTTGTAAGGCCAAATAGGAGGTGTAGACCAGGATGGAGGGGTGGGGGTGTACGAAGGTTGCATGGGTGCACTCTGATTGTTGTGATAGTAAGATGAAGGTGCACCTTGCATACCTTGTTGATATGGCCAAGGGCCTTGAGGCCTTCTCTGGTTGATGAAACAGAGTTGCTCTAGCATTGCTTCCCCACCTTGATATACAAACTTAAGTCTAGGTAAGGAGGGACACTTTTCTATGGCATGATTCTCCTCACAGACTAAGCAAACCTCTATGACATTCACTAGACATTCATTTCTTGGGTGCTTCCTAGTACATCTAGGAAAAAAGATGGCCAGGGCTCTCTCTTCTTCCTCTTGCTTAATTTTGACATGCATTGTGTCCATTTGCAAAGCAAAGGTGTCCAACATGTCACTCTTGAAGTCCTCTAGCATGTTTCTAATCTCCTGTTTTATGAAGGTGGAAGAGGATGGGGTATTGGATGTACTTTGGCTAGCTCTGCCCTTCTTCCTAGATTCCCTAGAATGGTTCCAGAAGACAATTTTGATTGCTTCATAGGGTTGTTGGTAGATATCTCCTCTAGATAGAATATTCAAGGTTTCTATCATCTCTTCAATGATCCATCGAAGAAGTACAAGTTTAAGTGATGCAGGATCAAGAGTGAAGTTGGCTCTCTTATAGTTTAATTGAAACCTCTCTTCATAGTCCTCTAGGGATTCATCAGGTCCTAAAATCATCCTAAATATTTCATCCCGAGTTTCCTTGGACCTATAGTAGTCTCTGTATTTGTTCTTTAAGGTCTCTTCCATCTATGCCCAGGTAGTGATGCTATCCCCAGGCAGACCCATGAACCAGCGTAAGGCTGCATCTTTAAGGGTGGATGGGAATAACTTCAACTTCTGTTCATCAGAGGTGTAGTCATAATTCTTGTTAGCCACCTATAAATTTGTTATAGCAAAAGGTGGCTAAAACTTTTTGAGCCTTCAAGGAACACATTTTATTGCTAAAAAGTGTTGGCTCTTGAAGACTCTTGAAGGCCTCATGCCTTTGTCCATAATCTTCACTACTGTGCCTATTCTACATTTAGAAATCCTGAAGATTTCCAAGACAGATTACTGCTGCAAGCACCATTTTTCTTTTTTCCCTTCTTCCAAAACTGACCTCATTTTTAACCCCTTCATCCTCCATGAAAAACCCTCACTTTCACGTTTCTCCCTTTTCCCTTATTCAAAATCCATTGATAAGGTTTAAAGACTTCTTCTTTGCCTTATCGGAACCCCTCTAAACCTTTGAAAACCATTGAAAATCCATGAAAAACCCACATTTGGACACATATGGGTCTTAGCTCCCTTCGGCCAACTCCCTCGAACTTTCCCCACGTGATCCGGGCGCTGAAACCAGGCGCTAGCCCGAAAAGCGCTTAGCGCGTTTGGTTATCGGGAGGATTCCTCACCGTTGATTTCCCCGCAGATCTGACGGTCTTCGCAATCCCATCGCGCCCGTGGTCCCCACTCCTGTTCACCGCGCGATCACATCACAACCGTCCGTTTAAACCGCAGATCCGATGGTCCGTTGTTCATCCTCCCGGTGGTCCCAGCCACGACTACTATGCAGAAACCGGCTGTATCCATTGCATCGCCTCCGAGCGCAGGGTGGTTTTCTCCCGATCGGCAGCGATTCCACTCACGGATTGACGCGTGGCTTGGGCACTGTTCACCAAACCACCGTCCATTGCGCGTTAAACATCGAACGTAGACCCCGCGCGATATTGACATTCACCGTCCGATATGAGGCCGCTCATCGGACGGTGGTCGCTTGCTGGAGATGCACACGCGATAATGCAGGGTCCAGCGCAGCGGTAATAACATCTCCGCCGTCGATCTGATCTGCAGATCGACGACCCAAAATTCATCGCCTGTTTTCTCCATTTTGACTTTCCACCTGCGTTCCCGACCATTGATCTCTGCGCAATCGACGACTATGATTTAATTTTCTTTTTTGCCTTGCCTTTGACTCCTCTCGATCAATCTCGACCATTGGATGATGCCATCCAATGGCCATGCTCTCCCCACATGTCCTCCCGCAGAAATAAACCTATATATGTAGGATTTTATAATGTTTTTTGTATTTTGCAGGGTTTTTAATGGTTTTTCCGCCATGTCTGAAGAAAATTCAGAAGCAGAGAGTGACGATCCTCCCTCCTATGATCCATCAAATAAAATCAATCGCAGGGTTTAAACTTCACGTTTCATTGATGTTTCATGAGGCATTGATGCCATATCGCCCCTGCGCGGCCCTGCACATTAGAAAAACTCAGCAAGTCAATCACAAATCAAAGAGTATCAATGTCAACAACAAAAACATACCAGAGCAAAGGATTGAAGACAGGTTTTGTGGGGATTACGGCTAAGAATGATTATCAAAAGCCTAATCACTGATTAAAAACATAGTTAAAGAAGAAAATCTTAAGTGTTTTATCGACGGAAAGCCTCCACCGCCACCTCTGAGGCAAATTGATTCCTCCCAGCTATCGAAATGCCACCTGTGCCTCAAAGTATTCAATCAGAGGCCGAAGTTATTGATCAAATGAAGATATTCACCTCAGCGCAGCCAGAGAGTTACTTCTGTAGGGAAAATTAATGCAAACAATATCTGCGGAGTAACCCCGACATCACACAGAACCTCCAAGGTCAACAAAAGCTCCCACCGAGCTTAAAACTTTATGTAAATCATTTAATACAAAAGACACCTATTGTAAGTTTCTTCATTGAGCCCCCCAAAGGCCAAGAAGCCATTAAGTCTGTATTAATTTTAATTGGAAATCTTTTATCAGATCTCACCTCCTCATTCTTCTATATATACTTCTGCAGAAGATGAGAGAGGGGTTGGTTGAGTTGGTTGCAGAACTTTGAAATACATTTGAGCTTAATCTTCTGATTGTAGATAGTGTTCACTGGCCTTTGAAGCTCTGTTTGTGTTAGACTTGTTAGGCTAGATAGTGAAGATGATTGCTGAACTGAAACATTAGACCTGAGTACTATAACTGGTTTGACATCAATAACAAGATGTTTCTTGGGATCCTGGTCTATATCACTGGTGAAGTGCCTCTTTCTTTGTTATTGTTTTCCTTCGATGTATGTCATATTTTTCACTATTCTCTGATAAAGAACAACATTTATAGAGTTAGGATTTACTGTTTACCAGTACCCTTCTCTGACTGATAAGCTTTATCTCAATGTTTTCCTCCAATTTTTTTATTTAAGAATGATTCAATACAGTCCAAACAGTTAGGAATGCTGGCGTTCCCTCGTCCTACTGTTTGCTTTAAACATTGTTCTTGAAAGTTATTTTCCTTATTTTCTTATTAAAGTTAGACTAGAAAAGTGATGGTTTGCCCTGTTTCTAGCTTCTATTCTCCAAAGGCAGATTCTGAAGGTTTCCCTTGGTGTTGGCTGAAAGAAGACTAGGTTTAAAAGTACCTTATCTGATCTTAGGTTACATTTTGTTTCTCTTATATGTTTTCATACTTTCTGAAGGTAATTATGTGGATTACTGGATTGTTTTTCAATTAAGCTGCTTTAATACAAACTTGCCCAAGAAGTCAATGGTTAGCCCTGTCCTTGGTTGGTTTTAAACATTTACTTAAGAGGATTTTCTTGTTTGGACTGACTATAAATCCTTTGTGAAATTATTATCAGTTTCCACCCCTCCAACACTTTATTGTTTCCATTCCATCACTCTAATCTCAATAATCTTGTGATATAGATGACTTTCCCCTTGGATCACTCTTGATGTTGTTGCTCAATTAAAGCCCTATTATGACTCCATAGCCCAATGGACTAAAAACTAGCGTTATATCTATCTTTTTAGCCAAAGCTGTTCTATTCGCTTGCAACTTCTCACCTTTGAAACTTTTTGCACTTAGAACTTTCCCCTCAGGTAATTTTCATGCTCAACCATCCAAAAAACAAACAAAACCCTTGGCCTTCATAACTAGCCTAATATCATTACCCAAAAATCCAAAGACAAATCCATCTTTGCACTTATTGGAGAGATCCCTCTCCGGATTTAGGAGGGCTAGATCCTAGAATCCCAAAGTGGTTGAAATAATTTTGCTTCTACAGTTTTAGTCTCACCAATCTGCTAAAATTACAGATTCCTAACATTTCTGGCGACCATACTGGGGACGAAACCCAGAAAAATTTTCATTTGAGGGTAACCATAGGATATCAGGGATTTGGTTCAAGAAAATTTGCTATATTAACTAGCTGAGCAACCAACAACTAACATTTCTAGCGACTTCGTTGGGGATCTTAGCTGAATTTTCACCTTAGGTTCCCTTAAGAACTTCATAAAACTTGTGAGTAAAAGCAACTTTTTCAAGCACTACCGAGGAATGGTAATCATGATGAAACTTGTTTGAATCAGTGACAGACTAGGGAAACCCTAGGATTCTCATAAGACTTTATCTAACCTTGAAAAATCAGCTGGCTTAGCCATAAGAGTAGACTGTCTTTGTCTCATAACCATAGCTAAGTTTTGAAACAAAGTTAGTACATTCTTAGAAACCACACAACTGAAAAATAACCCAGAAAACCTAAAATATTTCAGATTGGTATCAAATAAACATGGTGGTGGACCATAAAACCTTTTACCTCTGAAAAGAGCTGAAAACTTCCACTTGGCGACTCCACAATCCTGAACAAACCTTAAGACTCCACTGGGAAGAACCCTTATCATCATAACATTAGTCAAACTCAGTTAGAGGACTGTAGGATTGAAATTTATGTAAAACATATAAGTTAACCTTTTAAAGACTGTCATACCTGGTTGAACTTTTCTTGTTTATTTGGGTCTAAAAAACACATCATAGTGGCTCCTAGAAAGATTCACACTAGAGCCTATCCTGACCCTGATCCACCTGAGTTAGTTGATAACCCAGAAAGTATCCTTAGGAAGTCTCCTAGGATTAAATTATCAACTGTTTTCAGATCACCCTTGAGAGCTAATTCAGTTCCCGACAATCTTACAGCTCTACAACAATCACAAGCTGACTTAGTAAATGTTAGGTCCCTATATTACTAGTATAGTCCCTTATTATTGTTAGTGTAACCCCCTTATTGTTATTATTGTACCCTTGTAACCCCCATTTTGTTATTATTGTGCCCTTAAATTATTATTGTTAGGTCGGCTAGAATTACATTGTGGCCCACTAGGATTACATTATGGCCACATGGACTCCTATATATAGAAAGGAGGTTTTGTAAATTGTATCATCCAAGAATTGTTCATTTATGTAATATATTGGAGGTTGCCCCCTCGAAGTGGCTCATTTCTAAGGCGTTGATATCTCTTTTCTTCTATTTTTGGAGCTGGTTAGACAACATTTGGTATCAGAGGTTTGGATTCTAGGGTTTCGCTGCTCCAAACAGGTCATTGTGGAATTTTTGCTATAAATTTTTTTCTACGAAGTTTCAAAAGCTGAAATTTTTAGGGTGCGAAGCTGAAATCCTGAGGAAGATTTTCTAAAAATTTCAAAGCTTGGTTCGCAATATTTTTGGAGATAGCATCTGTGGAAGTTAGGTATTTTGTCAAGCTCCTAAACAGGTCATCGTGGAATTTTCGCTATAAATTTTTTTCTACGAAGGTTAAGAATCTGAAATTAGTATGGTGCGAAGCTAAAATCTTGAGGAAAGTTGTCAAAAAATTTCAGATCTTGGTTCGCAATATTTTTGGAGATATGATCTGTGGAAGGTAGTACTTGTTCAGGCTCCTGAATTTCATCTCAAAGAGGTGATCGTGGGAAAATTTCAATAACTCTTTCTCTGGGTAGTGGATTTGAGTGCCGTAAAAAGTGGTCGCAATTAAAAGGACTTTAGTTTCTTGGCTATCAATTTCAGAGACAAAGGATGAAACAGTGACACGTGGCAAGTCCTACAAGTTTGCTCTACTGAACCAGTCCAAAATTAGGTCATTGTGGGAGATTGGACACAACTTTGTCTTGGGGAATCCAAATTAGATCAGAACTGTGGCATTTGAAAGAAGCTTCAGAGGGATACTACAGGGCTGAATTTCAGATATTGAAGATTTTCAATTACATAGATAATTCAATTTCAATATCAAGCTCCTCAAAGCAAGTAAAAGGTGTGTATTTTTTTTCCGAATTGCATAAGTCTTGAAGAATCAAGTTGAATTGATTCCAAGGGAATATTTTAGAATAGGTATCAATATTGGATTCTAAAATGGCACCTAAAAAGAATTCAACACCCATTAAGCCTTCAGAAGGCTCTACCATGACTCATGAAGATGAAGAATTGCAACATGATCTATCAAAATTACAAGAGCAAGTGTAACAAATTTCACTCTCGCAAAGAGCAACAAAAAATGAAATAGAAGTTTTGAAGAAAGGCATGGAAGTGAAGATGGATGGTTTGAAGAAAGGCATGGAAGTTAAGATGGATGGCGTGGAAGTGAAGATGGACGGTTTGAAGAAAGGCGTGGAAGCTAAGATGGATGGCGTGGAAGCTAAGATGGATGGAATGGAAGCTGGTATGGAAGCTAAGATGGATGATCTAAAATCAAACATCGAAGATTTGACAAAGTTGATACAAGAAATGTTTCCTAATGGTGAAAATATAGTAGAAGAACCTCACGATGAGAACAAAATAAATGTTAATCGTGATTTCATAAACTCTAATGTTGGCGGGAAGAACCACCATATTCCAAAAATGGATATGAGGAAGTTTGATGGAAAGGATCCTGTAACATGGATACTACAGATGGAGCAATATTTTGATCTCCATAATGTGCAAAACACACAAAAGGTACGCATTGCAACTTTGCATTTAGAACAAAATACATTTGGATGGTATCGATGGCTTTGCTCCCGTAAAAAAATTGTCACTTGGTCAATTTTTACGGAGGAAACGATAGCACATTATGAGGATACAAAGAGCAACACCTTCTTTAGCCAATTGATAAATCTCAAACAAAAGGGTTTAGTGGGGCAGCACATTGAGGACTTCCAAAAATTGAATATAAGGGTAACTGATATTCCAGAGGAACAGAGGATTGATCTCTTCATAGGCACTTTAAAGGATAACATCCAACATGAAGTTCACGTTTTGGAACCTGATTCATTGGAGAAGGCATTCAGGTTGGCAAGAAAAGTTGAATGTAAAATTATGGCGACAAGGAAGCCTACCACTCAATTCTATAAAGAAGGAAGTATTGCTACGTCTATATTTCCACAACCTACAAGGTTGACACCACAACAATTGGAAGAAAAAAGAGAAAAAGGGCTTTGCTACAGTTGTGATAGCAAATACACTAAAGGTCATAAGTGTGTTGAGAAGAAATTATTTTACATAGATTGTGAAGAGGAAGAAGAAAATGAACAAGAAGAGGATATACACCAGGAACCAGCCCTAGAAGAGGAAGAAATGAGTCAGACCATATCGTGTAATGCATTGGCAGGAATTACCACTCCTCAAACTCTCAAGATAGAAGGACATATCAAGAAGAAAAAGGTAATAGTGTTGATTGATTCAAGTAGCACCCATAATTTTATTCATTGTAAGGTAGCCAAGAAATTAAATTGTTTCCTATACCCAGCACCAGAAAGTCAAGTGATGGTTGCAAATGGAGGAACTATAAATTTCTCTAGAAAATGCCATAATATCAAGCTAACCATGGGGGAATATGTATTGACTAGTCCAATGCTTTCCATTCCTATGGGAGGTGTTGATGTTGTACTAGGAGTACAATGGTTATAATCTTTGGGGACGGTAGCTTTTAATTTTCAAGAACTTTTCTTGAAATTTTTTTCAGAAGGAAAGGAAGTCGAATTACGGGGTATTGAAGGGAAGCCGGGAAGGATAATAAGCTCTAATGTCATGACAAATATTCTAAAGAAAGAACAACGAGGCGTAATTGCACAATTATGCTCACTAGAAGTTATGACATCAAAATCATCTATTTCTGCAGATCTCCAACAAGTCTTGGACAATCATTCCAAGGTGTTTGAAACTCCCAAAGGACTCCCACCTATTCGTGATCATGATCATGCTATTCATTTGATTCCAGGAAGTGTTCCTCTAAACATTAGGCCTTATAGATATCCTTACTTCCAAAAGAGCGAAATTGAACGTATGATTGCAGAAATGTTAGAGGCGGGTATAATTCAACCTAGTCAAAGTTCTTTCTCTGCTCCTGTAGTATTGGTACACAAGAAGGATGGATCATGGCGAATGTGTCCGGATTATAGGGAGCTCAATAAGCTCACCATTAAGGATAAATTTCCCATTCCTGTGATTGATGAATTATTGGATGAATTACATGGAGCAATTTATTTTACCAAGTTGGATCTTCATTCAGGATATCATCAAATTAGAATGAAGGCTGAAGATATTCCAAAAACAACATTTCAAACTCATGAGGGTCATTATGAATTTTTGGTCATGCCTTTTGGCCTTACCAATGCACCTTCTACATTTCAAGGGTTGATGAATTCCATTTTCAAACCCTTCCTTAGAAAATTTGTGATAGTATTTTTTGATGATATAATCTACAGTAGGTCTTGGAAGGATCATGTTGAACATGTTGACAGGGTGCTCAAACTATTGCAGGAGAAACAATTATATGCAAAAACATCCAAATGTTTCTTTGGAGTACAAGAGGTGGAATATCTGGGTCATATTATATCTCACGAGGGTGTGAAAGTAGACCCTAACAAAATTAAAGCCATTAAGGAATGGAAAGTCCCCACGACCATAAAGCAGTTGCGAGGATTTCTCGGGTTAACAGGGTATTATCGCAAGTTTGTTAAGAATTATGGGAGAATAGCAGCACCTCTAACAACATTATTGAAGAAGATGCATTTTCATGGACTCCTGAAGCAACTAAGGCCTTTGAACATCTTAAAGAGGCAATGTGCCTAGCACCGGTCTTAGCTACGCCATACTTCACAAAAACCTTTATTGTGGAATGTGATGCCTCAGGAAATGGAATTGGTGCAATTTTAATGTAGGAAGGAAGACCCATTGCTTTTGAAAGTCGTCCAATCAAAGGAAAGTATTTACAGAAACCTATTTATGAGAAGGAAATGTTAGCAATACTGCATGCACTAAAGAAATGGAGAACTTACCTAATGGGAACACACTTCAAGGTAAAAACTAATCATGATAGCCTTAAACACTTTTTGGAACAAAGACTATCTTCAGAAGAGCAGCAAAAATGGGTCACAAAGATGTTGGGTTATGACTTTGAAATAATCTACAAAAAAGGAAAGCTTAATGTTGTTGCAGATGCACTCTCAAGAAAGATTGAAGAGGTGGAAGCATTGCTTTGTGCCATTTCTATTATCCAACCAGATTGGATAACTGAAGCAAGAGATGAATGGAAGAAGGACAAAGATGTATGGACACTCATTCAAAAGTTGCGGCAAGATCCTAGTACATCTGATACATTTAGTTGGAAAAATGATTCCTTATGGTACAAATATCGCTTATATCTTTGTAAGGATTCCCAACTAAAACAAAAGATTCTTCTGGAATTGCACACTTCTCCTTTAGGAGGACACTCAGGATTTTTAAAAACTTACCACAGGGTGAAGAAAGAATTTTTTTGGGATGGCCTTAAATCTGATATTCAAAAGTTTGTGGCGGAATGTTTGGTTTGCCGGCAGAATAAAGTGGAGACAATTAAGACCCCGGGACTTCTACAACCTTTATCCATTCCAAGTCAGCGTTGGGAGGAGATTTCAATGGATTTTATCACAGGTTTACCTAAGTCTGAAGGAAAGAATGTCATCATAGTGGTAGTTGATAGACTTACCAAGTATGCACACTTTTGTGCATTATCTCATCCATTTAAAGCAAGTACAGTTGCTACTACATTTGTGGACAGAATTCAAAAGCTACATGGAAGCCCAAGGGTTATTGTGAGCGACAGAGATCCCATTTTTACGGGAAATTTTTGGATGGAGTTATTTTCTTGTTTGGGTACTCAATTAGCTCATAGCTCATCTTATCATCCTCAATCCGATGGTCAAACTGAGATAGTAAATAAATTTTTGGAAGGATATCTTTGTTGTTTTGTATCTAATAAACAAACACAATGGGTCAAGTGGTTACCTCTCGCTCAATGGTGGTATAACACTTCCTTCCATACTGCAACAAAAATGACCCCATTTATGGCACTTTATGGATATCATCCACCATCCATCACATCATCTTTAAGGGAAAATTCGAAGGTTCAAACAGTGGAAGATCACATCGAGCATCAGCAAGAAGTTCTCCAACTCTTAAAGGATAACCTGAATTTGGCACAAAATCGAATGAAACAACAGGCAGATCAACATCGCGGCGAGAGAAGTTTTGATGTAGGAGATTGGGTATTTTTACGGCTACAACCATATAAAAAAATGTCCCTCAAGCAAGTTAAGAAGGATAATAAATTATCGTCAAAGTACTATGGTCCTTACAAGGTGTTGCAAAAGATTGGTACTATGGCATACAAATTGGAGCTTCCTGCTTCTTCGCGAGTACATCCAGTTTTCCATGTTTCGTGCTTAAAGAAGGTTATAGGTGAAAATCTTCCAGTTCAAACAATATTTCCAGAACTTGATGGGGAAGGAAAAATCATATTGGAACCGGAAGTGGTCACGGAAACAGGAACTCGACAACTACGGAATTGATCAATTTCAGAATATCTCATCAAGTGGAAGAACTTACCCACTGAAGATTCTACATGGGAGGATGAGAATTTTATACAAAAGCACCTAGAGCTACTCAAGCGTTGAGGACAACACTTTTTTTGAAGGAGAGGGGCATGTTAGGTCCCTATATTACTAGTATAGTCCCTTATTATTATTAGTGTAACCCACTTATTGTTATTATTATACCCTTGTAACCCCCATTTTGTTATTATTGTGCCCTTAAATTATTATTGTTAGGTCGGCTAGGATTACATTGTGCCCCACTAGGATTACATTATGGCCCCATGGACTCCTATATATAGAAAGGAGGTTTTGTAAATTGTATCATCCAATAATTGTTCATTTATGTAATGTATTGGAGGTTGCCCCCTCAAAGTGGCTCATTTCTAAGGCGTTGATATCTCTTTTCTTCTATTTTTGGAGCTGGTTACACAACAGTAAATCCATTTAGAACTAGGTCATTTGATGATATAATCCAGCTAGACTCTGAGTCTTCACTTTCATCCCCGGAGACAAGTGAACATCCTGGTAGCAGAGAAAAAATACCTCCTGATTTACATTTCCTTCACAACTTAGGTGTCTCTCATCCAAGATCAGCTCAACAATATATTTCTGGTCCATCCACTTTTGCTCACCCTACATCCACTGTTCAAACCACTCCACTTCAGCCCACTTTCCCTCTTGTTAATCCACCTCTTGTAAATCCACCTCCAACACATATCATGGCAACATGGTATGCTCCCTTAGTCCTTCCTGCACCATTAGTCAATCTTCCACAGGACTATCAGTCCAAGATTCCATTATATGATGCTAACAATGCTACAACTGCATCACAACATGTGGATAAGATGAATGACTACTTTGATAGAAATGAAATTGATGATGATTATGTCAAACTTAGATTATTTGCTCAAAGTTTAGGGGGGGAAGTAAGAAAATGGTTTAAAGGCTTAACCCCCCATAGTATCAATGATCTCCAAGCCTTCCATCAAACTTTCTTAAACAAATGGGAAGTAAAGAAGAATCCTCTCCAAGTCCTTTCTGATTACAAGAACCTCCACATAAACACTGGCGAAAGTGTGCAAGCTTATTGTACCAGATTTAATAGTGTATATAATGCACTTTCCCCAGATCTAAAACCTCCACAAGGCTCAACTTTAAACAAGTTTCCTGAAGGGTTTGACCCCGAGATGGCCTATCAGCTAAGGGAAAGAGATTTTGCAACTCTTGAAGAGATGCAAAAGGGTGCTCTTTCTGTGGAAGTCAACTTGATGGAGAAAAGAGCAAGAATGAAAACTGAGAAGGGAGTGTCCTTTAGAGAGAAATCTACACCTTCTAATTTCAACTCAAAAATGGAGAAAATGATGGAAGAGATGATGAAAGAGATGAGCATAATTAAGAGAGCACAACCAAGCCAAAATCAAACTGCTCCTCAAAATAGAAACCAGAACCAAAACCATAATTTTAGAAGGAATCAACCTCCAAACAGACCTAGGGAAGATGATCAACAGATCACTCATCCCTTTCATCAAAACTATGTAAGTAAGGTTGAGGAAACGGATGAAATACCAGAGGAAGATGATATCAACATGTTTGGGGTAGAGGATGATGACTTTGAAGCTCATTATGATAGAAAACAAGGTCTTTATACACCTTATGATGACAGAAGAGATGATGATGAAAATTATTATTAAGACATGGAAAATGTCATCATAGAATCTCAAAGAGAATATGACCTTAGAAGCAAAACTAGTCAACAATCTCCCAACACCAAAAACTCTGAAAAATCTTCACAAAACAGCACTGCAACCAAGCCTAAAATGGTCAAACAAAAGGACAAAATAGTTGTTGTAAATTCTGATAAAGGTAAAGAGAAAGGCACTCAAAACAATGAAAAACAGAGTGCAGACCTTAGTAGTACTAACACTTCAGCTAATACTCCTATGAAAACAATTTTGTCAAGTATAAATAGAACAAAGTAGCAAACCCATGTTGCTGATAGAATGACAGCTAATAAGGCTGAAACTAGCACTTTAAAGAGTCAAATTCCTTTCAGCCTGGAGCAGGAAATTTCAAAGATCAAATTCTCTGTTCCCTTGACTGAGTTAGCTGCCCAACATGTATATAAGACCCAAATTTTGAAGGCTTTAAGAATAGAATAAAATGAGGACACAGTCAATCTTAATGATGACCAACCAGAGCTGATTTTTGGTCCTAAGATTGAAGGTAGATATCAAGAAGGACCTGTTCCTCCTTTTTATGTAAGTTTAAACATTCATGACAATATCTTGCACAACGATATGCACGACTCATGAGCTTCTCATAATTTAATGCCAAAAGCTGTAATGGAGAGCCTGGGTCTAGAAATCACCAGACCTTACAAAGACCTTTACTCCTTTGATTCCAGCAGAGTAAAATGTTTAGGATTAATCAAAGACCTATGTGTTAACTTAGCCCAAATTCCACCCAAATGTTTAGTCATGGATATTTTTGTGGCTGATGTGCCCCCAAAGTATGGAATGTTATTATCAAGATCTTGGGGGGCTAAGTTACAAGGGACTATGCAAATGGACATGACCTATGCGACTATCCCTGTTTTCAATCAGAATAGAAGACTTTACAGGGAGTCCCATATGAAATTCATAGTTACAAGTCAAGGCAGACCACAAAACTCTCCCCTGTATTCTGTAAATACATGCCTTGATTCTTTTATTATGTTTAATGATGAAACACTTGGTGAACAAGTCACTTTAACATGATTAATGGCCGATAGGGAGGAAGAGGAACACAACGCAGAAGTGTCACAACAGTTTGCTGCATTTAAAGACAGTAGCAAACCAAACAAAGGTCTTGAGCTACAAGGCAGGTGTCCATTGCTTTCAAACATTCACAATCAAGAAAACAACCCTCAAATAAACGAAAAACTTGGGAAATCAAAACAAATACAACTAAGTGCTGATATTCCACAACAACCCTTGAGCACATTAGTTAAAGAGGACACTAACCAAGGAGAAACCGAAAATAGTCCTCTGTGGAGTATGTATTTTGATGGGTCATGCACTAAGAAAAATGCTGGTGCAGGTATCTAGATTACTAACACTGAAAACAACCACATAGAAAGAATTTCCTGCAAACTAAACTTTCAGTGTTCCAATAACATAGCAGAATATGAATCCCTTCTCTTAGGCTTACATTTATTGAAAAATTTAGGAGCCACAAGAATCAATGCGTATGGGGATTCAGAGTTAGTCATTAGATAGGTCAATGGGGAGTATAACACAAAGCATCCCAGACTTAGGGCCTACCGAAACGATGCCATGGACCTTTTGAAAACATTCAAGGAGTCCAAACTGTTTTTGTCCCAAGAAAAAGAAATATTGCGGCCCACAATTTAGCCTTTGCAGCTAGAACATGCTTAATGCCATATAACACCAAAGATTGCAAAATTCAGATAAAATTTAGACCAGCTGTGCCTGATAATGAGAAGTATTGGCAGGTGTTTGACAATGACAAACAAATAGAAGACTTCATGTAGTTCAGAAACGAATTTGAACTACCAAGTTCGGATTCAGAACATGAAACCGACTGCCCTAGTGAAGAAAATTTTCTTGAAAAAGAAGAGAGGTCTCCTACACTTGATAATATAAACCTGTTATCTAGCAAACTTGAAAACGAAACAAAAATGAATGCAGAGTTTGAAACAGAGGAGTTAGAAACTTTGCATTCTAAAGATGAAAGTTTGCCTAAAGGTCTGGCACCTTTAGAAGAGTTGTTTGATTTTAACGATGTGGCAAATAAACCAAAACTGGAACCTGTAGAGACTGAAGTGGAAGAGTGCAATATAGGCAGTGAACTTAAACCTATGATGATTAAACTATTTAAGAATTTACCAGCTCACATTAAACTCAAATACATAGAGCTGTTTAAATAATTTTCTGATGTTTTTGCATGGAGTTACAAAGATCTTAAATCCTATGACACTGAAATAATACAACAAAAAATTCCTCTGAAAGAAAACCAAAAGCCATTCAAACAAAAACTGCGCATGATAAACCCTGTTCAGTTTCCTTTGGTTCAGAAGGAGATCATGAAAATGTATGAAGCTGGTATTATTGTCCCTATTAGATACTCTGAGTGGGTGTCTAATTTGGTGTCTGTTAGGAAGAAAACTGGAGAGATCAGGCTTTGTATAGAATTTAGAGACATAAACAAAGCTTCATTGAAAGATAACTACCCTTTACCCAAAATGGATCATATTTTACAAAGGGTGGTAGGGTCTAGAAGAATTTCTTTGCTGGATGGTTATTCAGGGTACAATCAGATCTTAGTTCACCCTGCTGATCAATTAAAGACAACCTTTACTACACCATGGGGCACTTTCATGTATGTGAAAATACCTTTTGTTCTAATGAATGCTGGAGCAACTTTTCAAAGAGCCATAGACATAGAATTCTCGGAATAATTGGGCTACTTCATCATTATATACCTTGATGATGTCACTGTGTTTTAAAAAACAGATGAAGAGCACTTAGAACATTTGAGAAATTTTTTCGAGAAATGCAGGAAGTTTGGGATATATTTAAACCCTAAGAAGACACTATTCGATCTCCAAGAAGGCAAACTTCTTGGGCACATCATTTCAGAAGAGGGTATAAAGATAGATCCAAAGAGGATTGAGGCCATATTGCAAATCTCTCATCCTTGGAACATCAAGGAGTTGCAATATTTCATTGGGAAGATTAACTTTTTGAGAAGGTTCATTCCCAACTTGGCCGAGCTCCTTAGTAATATCACAAACATGTTGAAGAAGGAGCAAGCGGTAAAATGGACCTTGGAAGCAAAGAAGTCTTTTGAGCTGGTGAAACAATCGTTAACCAAAACACTGGTTCTAATAAGTCCTGATTTTTCAAAATATTTTTATATTTTTTCGTTTGCATCAGAACATACCATAGCTGCTGTCCTTTTACAGAAAAATCCACAAGGACAAGAGCAGCCTATTTCATTCTTTAGCAAGGAATTGAGGGATGCCTCTCTGAAGTATAACATTATGGAGAAGCAAGCTTTTGCTTTGGTTAAAGCTTTAAAATACTTCAGAGTATACATCCTTCACTCACACATCATTGCCTTTGTCCCAAACTCGGTTTTTAAAGATGTTCTAACACATGACCCAGATGGTAAGAGAGGTAAGTGGATTGTTGTTATCCTTGAATATGATTTAGAGATAAAACCCACTAAACTCATCAAAGGCCAAGGTCTAGCTAGATTAATGGCTGAATCCAATTTTGAAATTCTTGATATTAATATGATTAATGCTTTAGATGATCAAGAGGAAGTCTCAACTCCCATTGTTGAAAACCATTTTATGAATTCCTCTTGGTATGTTGATATTGTTTATGTTTTGCTTAATTTAAATACACCTCTTGGTTTGACAAAAACAAAGGCAATATTCCTAAAATTGAAAGCTGTAAACTATTTCATTATAGATAGATGTATTTATTGGAAAAATGCAAGTGGTGTATTTCTTAAATGTTTGCCTGAGTTTGATGCAGAGAAGGTCAAGCACCAGTTCCATGAAGGAGAGTGTGGAGGTCATTTGTACTGGAAGACAACAGCCAAAAAAATTTTGAGGGATGGTTTCTATTGGCCTACTCTTTTCCATGATGTGCATAAGATGATCATATCCTGTCATAAATGTCAACTTTTTGAAGGCAAAAGAAAACTTCTACCCCTACCTCTACATCCCATTACTGTTGAAGCTCCTTTTCAACAGTGGGGACTTGAATTTATAGGAGAAATCCATCTACCATCTTCTGCCCAGCATAGATGGATTCTCACTGCCACGGACTATTTCACTAAGTGGATAGAAGCCATACCTTGCAGGTAGGCCAATGATTCAGTTATTATAAAATTCATGGAGATTAACATTCTCTCCAGATGTGGCTGTCCTACCAAGATCATCACTGATAATGCAACAACATTTGGATCAAAGAAGATGGTTGAATTCTGTCACAGATATCAGATAACATTGGGGCATTCCACGACCTATTACCCTCAAGGTAATGGACTTGCAGAATCCTCAAACAAAGGTTTAGTGAACATAATAAAAAAACTGTTGGAGGACAACAAAAAGTCTTGGCACACAAAGCTAGTTCATGCACTGTGGGCTGACAGATTGAATTTGAAGAAATCTATTGGCATGTCACCTTTTTAGCTGGTGTATGGTACTGATGCAATTTTTCCAAACAACCTTGGTGTACCAGTAATGAAGTTGATTCAAGAGTTGAAAACTGAAGATAATGACATGATCAGAAGAATAAATTAGACCATCCATCTTCAGCAAACCAGAGAGGAAGTTTATAACAAAGCATTGCAGAAACAGATCAACATTAAAAATCTTTTTGACAGAAGAACAAAGGCTAGCAATTTCAAAATTGGGGACAAAGTTTTAAAGTGGGACTCAAGGAGGGAAGAAAAGGGAAAGCATGGAAAATTTGACAACTTATGGCTTGGCCCTTACTCTATTCATTCAGCGGCTGGTAACAATGCATTTTTCTTGCAGGAGTTGAATGAAGCAGAATTGTTTGGGGGTCCTGTCAATGGTAGGATGCTTAAGCATTACTTGTCTTGATCCATGTTATGCTCCGAAAGCCTTTTTATCTTTTTTTTTTTCATTATAAATACTTCACCCACCATTGCATTCAAAAGTTATAAAAATAAAAAAATACAAAAACAGTGAAAGAAAGAAAAGAGGGCAGATTGTGAAAGCAAGAAAGGTATAGCCCCATACCAAAAAAGAGAAACAAATCTGAAAGTGTGCAAGCTCAAATGCCACTCCTGAATAACACACTTCTAGTTAGTCAAACTGTATAATCTTGACTAATTAGCTTTAAATTTTCTGCTGATAGGATAGTGAATTCGATTTGCCAAAATGTTTAATCTTGGCTTATCAGTAGATAGTTTAGGATAGAAATTAAAGGTTCAAACAAGATCAAAATCTGAACCTAAGGTTTCAAAAAGAAAATGACTCAAATCTCCTTCAAATTCTGAGTCAAGAGATGTAAAAATCTGGTTCCAATCAGCTCAAAATCCAAACCAGTTGATAAAGACAAAACAACTCAAATAAATTCGAACTAGAGCTGTAAATAAAAGAGAAGGCCATGATGAGAAACTTTCGGATCTTAAGCCTTCCATTTTTGATTTATTTTCTGCAAAATAATATCTATGTGCAACTTGTTTTTATGCCATAGACCAGCATCAAGTTAGACTGTTTAATCCTGACTTGTATGCTTTTAAATTTATGTTGTAGAAATTAGAGAATAAAAATCTGTTAGACTGTTTAATCCTAGTAGATTAGTAGATTAGGTAGAGAATCATATGGGCTCAACTGTTTCATCTGAGTCCATGGAGAAATAAGGAGTAGAAATAGATTAGTTTTCCTGCTTTCAAAAGAATAAAATGTTGTAAAAGAGTTTGCCAATCCAAGTGCACTCTAATGAAGAAAAAATGTTAGATCTGTAGGATTGGGTAGGTAGAAAGCTTGTTGATGAAAGAACCATTGTTTTTATGGCTACTAATATGTTTTCAAAAGAACATTATCCACAGAAAGAAAGGCAACCCAATGGATGAGGCACAGGTCAGCCTCCTAGAGAACATAATGGATGTGGCACAGGTCAGCCTCCTAGAGAACATAATGGATGTGGCACAGGTCAGCCTCCCAGAGAATGCAAGTCTGAAGTTCTTGATGCCTTCAAGAAGGCACCATCCCCAAGTGGAGCCACTGTTAGCCACCTATAAATTTGTTATAGCAAAAGGTGGCTAAAACTTTTTGAGCCTTCAAGGAACAAATTTTATTGCTAAAAAGTGTTGGCTCTTGAAGACTCTTGAAGGCCTCATGCCTCTGTCCATAATCTTCACTACTGTGCCTATTCTACATTCAGAAATCCTGCAGATTTCCAAGATAGATTACTGCTGCAAGCACCATTTTTCTTTTTTCCCTTCTTCCAAAACTGACCTCATTTTTAACCCCTTCATCCTCCACGAAAAACCCTCAATTTCACGTTTCTCCCTTTTCCCTTATTCAAAATCCATTGATAAGGTTTAAAGACTTCTTCTTTGCCTTATCGGAACCCCTCTAAACCTTTGAAAACCACTGAAAATCCATGAAAAACCCACATTTGGACACATATGGGTCTTAGCCCCCTTCGGCCGGCTCCCTCGACCTTTTCCCCACGTGACCCGGGCGTCAAAACCAGGTGCTAGCCCGAAAAGCGCTTAACGAATTTGGTTATTGGGAGTATTCCTCACCATTGATTTCCCCGCAGATCCGACGATCTTTGCAATCCCATCGTGCCCGTGGTCCCCACTCCTGTTCACCGTGCGATCACATTACAGTCATCCATTTAAACCGCAGATCTGATGGTCCGTTTTTCATTCGCTCGGTGGTCCCAGCCAAGGCTACTGTGCAGAAACCGACGGTATCCATCGCAAGACCCCGCGCGATATTGACGTGCACCATTCGATCTGAGGCTGCTCATCGGACGGTGGTCGCTCGCTGGATATGCACACGCGATAACGTAGGGTCTGGCGCAGCGGTAACAACATCTCCGCCATCGATTTGATCTGCAGATCGACGACCCAAAATTCATTGCCCATTTTCTCCGTTTTGACTTTCCACCTGCATTCCCGACCATTGATCTCTGCGCGATCGACAACTCTGATTTAATTTTCTTTTCTGCCTTGCCTTTGACTCCTCTCGATCAATCTCGACCATTGGATGATGCCATCCAACGGCCATGCTCTCCCCACATGTCCTCCCGCAGCAATAAACCTATATATGCAGGATTTTATAATGTTTTTTGTATTTTGCAGGGTTTTTAATGGTTTTTCCGCCATGTCTGAAAAAAATTCAGAAGCAGAGGGTGACGATCCTCCCTCCTCTGATCCATCAAAGAAAATCAATCGCAGGGTTTAAACTTCACGTTTCATCGATGTTTCATGAGGCATTGACGCCATATCGCCCCTGCGCGGCCCTGCACATTAGAAAAACACAGCAAGTCAATCACAAATCAAAGAGTATCAATGTAGACAACAAAAGCATACCAGAGCAAAGGATCGAAGACAGGTTTTGTGGGGATTACGACTAAGAATGATTATCAAAAGCCTAATCCTCGATTAAAAACACAGTTAAAGAAGAAAATCTTAAGTGTTTTATCGACGGAAAGCCTCCACCGCCACCTTTGAGGCAAATTGATTCCTCCCAGCTACCAAAATGCCACCTGTGCCTCAAAGTATTCAATCAGAGGTCAAATTTATTGATCAAATGAAGATATTTGCCTCAGCGCAGCCAGAGAGTTACTTCTGCAGGGAAAATTAATGCAAACAATATCTGCGGAGTAACCCCGACATCACACAGAACCTCCAAGGTCAACAAAAGCTCCCATTGAGCTTAAAACTTTATGAAAATCATTTAATACAGAAGACACCTATTGTAAGTTTCTTCATTGAGCCCCCCAAAGGCCAAGAAGCCATTAAGTTTGTATTAATTGTAATTGGAGATCTTTTATCAGATTTCACCTCCTCATTCTTCTATATATACTTCTGCAGAAGATGAGAGAGGGGTTGGTTGAGTTGGTTGCAGAACTTTGAAATACATTTGAGCTTAAGCTTCTGATTGTAGATAGTGTTCACTGGCCCTTGAAGCTCTGTTTGTGTTAGACTTGTTAGGCTGGATAGTGAAGATGATTGCTGAACTGAAACATTGGACGTGAGTATTGTAACTGGTTTGACATCAATAACAAGATTTTTCTTGGGATCCTGGTCTATATCACTGGTGAAGTGCCTCTTTCTTTGTTATTGTTTTCCTTCTGTGTATGTCATATTGTTCACTATTCTCTGATAAAGAACACCATTTATAGAGTTAGGATTTACTGTTTACTAGTACCCTTCTTTGACTGATAAGCTTTATCTCAATGTTTTCCTCCAATTTGTTTATTTAAGAATGATTCAATACAGTCCAAACAGTTAGGAATGCTGGCATTCCCTCGTCCTACTGTTTGCTTTAAACATTGTTCTTGAAAGTTATTTTCCTTATTTGCTTATTAAAGTTAGACTAGAAAAGTGATGGTTTTCCCTGTTTCTAGCTTCTATTCTCCAAAGGCAGATTCTGAAGGTTTCCCTTGGTGTTGGCTGAAAGCAGACTAGGTTTAAAAGTACCTTATCTGATCTTAGGTTACATTTTGTTTCTCTTATATGTTTTCATACTTTCTGAAGGTAATTATGTGGATTACTGGATTGTTTTTCAATTAAGTTGCTTTAATACAAACTTTCCTACTAAGTCAATGGTTAGCCCTGTCCTTGGTTGGTTCTAAACATTTACTTAAGAGGATTTTCTTGTTTGGACTGACTATAAATCCTTTGTGAAATTATTATCAGTTTCCACCCCTCCAACACTTTATTGTTTCCATTCCATCACTCTAATCTCAATAATCTTGTGATATAGATGACTTGCTCCTTGGATCACTCTTGATGTTGTTGCTCAATTAAAGCCCTGTTATGACTCCATAGCCCAATGGAATAAAAACCAACGTTATATCTATCTTTTTAGCCAAAGCTGTTCTATTCACTTGAAACTTCTCACCTTTGAAACTTTTTGCACTTAGAACTTTCCCCTTAAGTAATTTTCATGCTCAACCATCCAAAAAACAAAAAAAACCCTTGGCCTTCATAACTAGCCTAATATCATTACCCAAAACTCCAAAGACAAATCCATATTTGCACTTATTGGAGAGATCCCTCTCCGGATTCAGGAGGGCTAGATCCTAGAATCCCAAAGTGGTTGAAATAATGTCGCTTCTGCAGTTTTAGTCTCACCAATCTGCTAAAATTACAGATTCCTAACAATTCATACAAACAACAAAAAATTCAAACATGAATGTGTCAGGGTCCTCAGAGGTGAGTCCATGAAAGTGTGGGAGAGTTGAGGGGCTAATGTTTTTCATCTTAGTTTCCCCATTTGCCTCTCTTATGGGAAAGTATCTTTGGGTCCCATCTATGTTTAAGATAGGTGAAGCAGGTCCCTCAGTTGAAAGAAGGTCTTCTTCTTCTTCTCCTATAGGATCCTCAAAGTATTTAGACGACTCTCCTATAGGGGAGTTCAATCTCACTGCCACTGAAGAAGAGTGAAGGGTGGCTTGGAGGTGATGTGGGGGTTTTGGGTAAGGTTTGTATTTGGGTATTCCTACTCCTACGAGGCATGAAATTCATATATTTTTATATTTTTTCAATGTTTCCAAAATGACAGGGAAAGAAAGGAAAGCAAAACGGAATGCTAAAACAAAACACAAATATCTACTAGACACCTCCACAGAAACGGTGCCAAAAAGTGGTGAGCCCTGGTATTGCACCAAGAGTGCTGCAACTCCCAGGGGCTTCCCTACTTTAATTTATCAACCCGGGGTTCATACAAACTTGGAGGTGATAGTGCTATATACACAACAGTTTCATTATGTTCATGTCATCCTCTTCTGCTTTGCGAAAGTGTGATATCTCTTAAACTATGATAAAGACTAAGAAGTGAATTAATGAAAGGAAATTATAGAAAGGAAAATAACTCAATTTTTGAATGGAAATGGATAAAATTAAACTAATTTAATATGCGGAAAGGAAATGACAGAAATAAACTAAATTAATTTTCTAAAAGGAAATGACTGGAAAGAAACTAATTTGCAAAAAGGAAACTAATTTAAAACACACTTAACTTGGCCAATCAGCTAAACACACCCTACTTATCTTATGCTCTATCTACCATGCTTATATCCATGCAACTAAACTATCCATGACTTAATTCTGATTGAGAAAATGTTGATTTGCAGTTTGGAGAAGAAAAGGGGTAAAATGTGCTAAACATGAAGTGGGGCTTAGAAGTGGAAAGATGGGGTTTGAACTTTATTATAACGCAAAAATGGATTTGGAGTAGAATAATTCAAAAAGTGTGATGGCATAGATGCTATGGAGAAAAATTCACTAAGTGTGAAGTGTGACAGGGTAACAACTGGGATGAGCGAAATTTGAAATGCGAACATGAAAAGAGTTGTGATGTGCGAAATGCGCTGAGTGACGTGGTAGTGGGACCGACAGCGGAGCGTGATCGGAATATCGCAATCAATGTTTCGAACCAGTAATTCTAAAAGAAAAAAAAAGAAAATGTGCGAACTGCGATTGTGACGGGTGACGTGGCGGTGGGACCGACGGCGGAGCGCGATCGCAATATCACAATTGGCATATGGGAGCGGTAATCATTAACGGAAGGAACTAAACATTTTGATTTTCGATTTATGATGTACGATAGCGGGAAGTTCGAGGAGTAAGGGAAAAAGGTCGAATTCCAGTGGTTTTCAAGCGTTTTGCGTTAGAAAGGGTAAGGTAACTGTGAATGATAAGTCTTGAATGGAAGAGGAAAATGGTGCAACGTGCAATTGCAATGGGTGACATGGCAGTGGGACCGGCGGTGGAGCACAATCACAATATCACAACCGGCAGATGGGAGCGGTAAGTGTTAAAAGGAACCAAATGAAAACTATGATTTGCGATGAGCGAAGTACGATAGCGGGGATTTCTAGGAGGAAAGGCGGAGGTCAACTTTGATGGTTTTTCCAATGTTTTTGTGTTAAAACGAGTAAGGCAACCGCAACCAATAGAAACAAAGGAATAAGGCGGCTGAAGGGTTTAAGTGCTGTTAAGGAAAGAAGGTGGGTGCAACAGTTAAAATAAGCGAAAAACAGAAGGGAATGGAGGCGTAAAAGCAAGGTTTAGAGGCATAACACAGAGATGGAAATAGTGAATAGAAATCAATATTTTTGGTCCGTGGGGAGGTTAACCCTCCTTGAGCTCTATCGATAGAGACGAGAAGGGAAGTATAGATCCACAAATTTTAGAGTTTTATCCTCTATTCTACTACTCACAAGAAAATGAAACTACAACATCAAATCGAAAGCAAAGACTAAGTAGCATTGAAAATATCAGAAGCAGATCTAACTAAATGGTAGAAGCAAAAATAGCTAAATGATAGAAATGAAAGAATGAAAACATCAGAGAAGATGAGGCACATGGATTGGGCCCTAATCCACGAGCCTCGCTCTCTGAAACTTAAATTATTAAAAGGAAATCAATCTGCTCATTTCATAAAGAGAATAACCTCATACATCGTTGAAAGTTTTATTACTAAGTAAAATAGAAAGCTCAATAGCTTGCAACAATAGTTCTGAATGGAATCAAATCACTGACTAACTAAATCCTTCCTAGCTCTAGCTCTGCTCTATTTATTCTATAGGGCAGCTACCAAAAACTCCCTTGAAAATGGTGATTGAGTCCACTTGACTCCCAGTAAACATAGATTGAGTGCTCTGCTCTTTGAGTTTCTTGGCTACCTCTAGAACTCGAATTGCTGGAGAGAATATTTGGGGTGATTGAGTCCACTTAACTCCAAGTCAACAAATATTGAGTGCAATCCTCTTGGAGTTTCTTGGCTGCCTCTGCACTCAAATTGCTGGAGATAATATTTAGGGTGATTGAGTCCACTTAACTCCAAGTCTTCATGATAAAATCCTTTTAAAAATGCTTAATAATTCATGATTTTCAGCACTCAACCTCATATTAGGAACTTAGTGTATGTAAGCCTTAATCACCACCTATACTAGCATCATAAAACCAAATAATAATAAAAATTCAAGAAAAAGAGATTTAAGAAGGAAAAAAGTTGACCATTGACCCCTCCAAATATGTCTAACGATGGAGCTTATCATCACCCCCATACTGAATGGTTTCTCATCCTCTGAGAAACTAATCCTCCTCCTACATTTCCTTCAAGGCTTTGACAACCCCTTGATTTCCTAAGGAAGAAGTGTGGGAGTTTCCCCAAGAGGGTAAAAAGCATTATTCTTTTCTGCATTCTCCCATTCTCTATCTTGTGCATCTGTGCCATTTTCATCATTCAACCCCAACAACAAAGGTGGGCTGAGCTTTAGTCCCAACAATTGGATATTTTTATCCTACATGGCCCTCTTGTATAATGGTGCCCTTTCCAATTTTCCCCTTAGTCTTTCCGGAGTATGTACTCCCTATTCTTGAGGCGGTGAGGGAGGTTGTTCCATCTCCTCTGGCTAGCCATAATGCACTCATATTTTATTTGCCTAGAAACATCATCAAAGTGGACTATTACCTGTGTTTGAGTCTGAAGGTAGATTTCAACTAGTGTAGGGTCCCTTTTAATCTCTTGAGTGTTAAGGATGACTCCTCTTGGGATGAACAATTCCAGTCTGATATGTAAGGGTTCTCTATTTCTTCTGCTCATGACCCACCATATCTCTTTTTCTCTAGTGTCCTCATTCATCATCCAAGGTACTAAAGCCATCAAATGCATATCCCCCATTGTAGTATTGGGGTCCCAAGTATCCATATTTGTTAGCACAAGGTTATGCACATAAAACTCTTCCATCTTTGCCTAATAAGCCATTTAGCTTGCTTGTAGAAATCCATGAATTGCCTCCAATATTGGAAAGGTAGGGATCCATGAGAGGCTAGAGTTTTGATTTGAAATAGGAGCCATTTCTCCTTGAGGTACACAACATATGAGTAAGAAGGGAATCTATGCATATAAGTCTACCAGGGTGGCTACTTGCTATTCTTTTTGCTACAATTGCTCCTTTAGTGCTACATTCTTTGGCTGTGCCTTCTGCAGCTGCTCCTTCAGAACTGTTTCTTCGATTCTTTCCGCCTACCTTGGTGATTATTCAATGATAATCAGGCTTGTTATAGGTAAATTTGGGAATCATCCCCCATGACCTGGTGAAACTAGACATCATCCCCAGGACCAATGAAATAGGGTCTATCATCCCCTATCATTTCAGTTGCTACATGCCCTAATACAAGAAAAAATCATTCATGACTTCTATTGCAAGATTTAAAAGGTTTGAAGTATATTTTATATCACTTAAGAGCTCACCAACGCTGCCTCTTAAGGGAATAAATGTGTTGCATGTGCAACTCCCTCCATTCAAGGGTGCACTGCAATGCACTTCTTGACATTCAAGATTACGGTTGTCAAATGGGAGAAAAATTCTCATTGTTCTAGAATCTCCACATGGGTAGTGCCTTCTAGAAGAGACCATATGTGTCAAACTTTGAGTCCAAGTTTCCATATAACACCTATGATCTTGGGAACATTTCTTTCCTATTATTATGAAGTCATTTATTGTGAAACTACCATCAGTTTCCCTATAAATTGAGCACAGATCCTAGTGCTAGGGAGGGAAGTATTTTGGTAAAGAAATGTTGTCGGATTCTCAATTGAGAGAGTGATAGAAGTGATATGTTGCTGGTGAGATGTTGATTGTGATGAGGCTAGGATGATGTTAGAGTTGGTGACATAAAATCGATCATTGTTTGTAACCTCCCCCTTCTACTCTTTAATAAAGATTGATGTTCATTTTCCCATATATGTATTTGTTTATGTTTCTATTTCTCATGTGATGGAATCTTAAATGATATATATGTTTCATTTTCAATCAATTTAACTAATTAAGATAAATAGGCATATGTATATTTAAATCTCTTTGTTATTTAGTGTTTATACTTGCAGGAACTAATATGGCGATCTAAGTTGGATTGGAAGCTACAAAAAAAGCGACAGAAAGACAATAGGAAGCGCTTGGATCACAATTAGGTCCTTCTATCTTTCTGTGTGTCTATTTACTCTTAGAGAAAGTGACTTCAAATTCTTTAATATGTTGTTATAAATGCATAGCACCACATTTAGGGAATTTAATTTATCCGTAGATCATAATTCTTCATAACAAATTAGTGACTTCGCTAGGGAGTTTCTCTTCATTTCTGGTTTTTTTGGCTCTGCTTATCCACCCAGTAGCATCTATTCAGTTATTAGACTTTTTAATCAAATAATTGCATTAGAAGTGTGTTATGTAGCTTGAATTTTGAATCTCTGTTGCGCCCAACACACTGTTGGTCAAGACTCAGTGCGCCGCAGTGCACTGTCTCCCACTCAGGGGTGCATTGCAACACACTGTCTCCCCTTAGAGACTGTGTTTCCCCCTTAACCAACCAAATTCCCTTTGAATTTTTCATTGCCATCATTCTTAGCCATTTTTTTTCTGTCTTTTCAATTGGCTGATATCTCTTAGAGATAAGTGAATTTGCCTGATTCTTCCTCCTTTGAATAGTAATTTTGTTCAATGTATTTTAAGTGTTTTTCTTTATCATTGACAAATGAAATTCAAAGTATTTTATTTCTACATTAGATCCATTTTCTTTCGTAAAGGATATTTTCATTAAATTCTTCGTTTCCTGTAGGAAATATTGTAGTTCCATTCTTCGTTTTTCCTAAAATATAAATTGTTGTTAAATTCATCGTTTCTCAACGAAGAAAACATTTTTTTTTTGTTGATTTGATGCATATAGTTTCCTTTCTTGCATTCACATTGAAGGTACTAAAAATAAAAACCTGCATTTGCATATAATGAATTGTGTGTGTTGCATAGGAAAAATTTAGGAAAGTTGCATATTAATTTGTGCTCTTTATTGTTTGCTCTCAAAACTGACTGCTCTTTCCCCTCAGTAGCTAGGATTTTCATTGAAAAATCTAAAATTGAAAAGTTTGCTTATCATTTTAGTTTGCCTTTTAGAAATTTCCATCACATCATCGTGGTGAACCTTGAAAGGAAAATTGATAAACAATATCAACTTAAAATTTACATCAATTTACCTAAAAAAGCATTGGAACCATAACAATAAAATTTAGAAGGTTTAAGCTAGAGACATGTTCCGGCATCATAAAACATAGCAGCTCTCGTTAATTGTCTATGATACATTCCGAGTGTGATACCTCACTCCACGTACATAAGTATATCATAGCTCTTCCACATACCTTCGGGTATATAGGGCAGTGTTCTAGTACGATAAGTATAAAGGGGTGCTCTCACTATGCAGTTTTTCATTAGACAACGCTAATACAGACTTGGGCCTCCACATACCCTCGAGTATATTTGGGAGGAAAAATTTAGGTTTCTATCCATCCATAGTGAACCAAGTCGACCACCTTATAAATTGTGATACACCGAACACAACATTTAGGGAGATTTCGTTCCCGTACTTCTTGGTTCGCCAGGAGGTATTCTGCAGTTCATAGTTTCTTGGTAAACCTTTTGCCTAGAATTACCATTTTATTTTGTTTATTTGTTTTTGGGAATAAAATAAATCAGTCATCGTGGAAGAAGAACATCCCTTTCCCCGTCGTTCGTGTAGAATAGCATTGAAACCACCTTTACCACCGAAATCCACTTCTGGTTGGCAAAGGTGACATCACTATACCAAAACTAGTACTATCAGTACCTCTAGTGCAACATCATCCCCACATATACCATAGTTGGCACAAGTTGTTTCTACAAATCCTGGTTCATCCACTATTGTTGAGATGGAGTCCTCACAGCTACCTGTCGTCATAATCCATCCAATCAGTGAGACCATACCTCCTGAACCCGACATTGTTCAAGTATAAGTTGATCCATATCCTATCTCTTTTTTCCAGAACATCTGCATCCCGAAGTTGAAGAACCAAAATTTGTTCCTGTATCGGTTGCCCCACAATCTATTGTAGCCATTGAGTCTCCCATATCGCGTAGTCAACTTCCTGAAATATACTTTGGGCCTGACGGTGAAATCCTTCCACCTGGTTTAATTTCGATTGAAGAAATACCACAAGACGAAACAAATTTAACTCCAACTTATTTTGGGGTGGAGCTTTACCTGCATGAGCCTTTTCCTAAATCACCTGCCTCTACTTTTCTTGATCTTGTGTCTATTAGAGTTCCCGTAGATCCAATAGGGTATACATTTGGTCAAAAAACCATGCCTGAGCCAACATATTCGTTTGGACCATTTGCAACAACATCTGCTCTTGCTACCCTGTCGATGTTCACGACTTCACCAGAGTCACATTTGTATGGTCACCCTTCCGTCCCACCTGGTTACCAATATTTATCTGGAACCTTCTCTGGTGCATCCTCAAACCCATGGAATTAACCAATGTTATCATCTATTATTATAATTGGTAAATCTATAGTGAGCACTGAATGGATTGATCCTTTATATCCATCAAGAGGGCAATATCAAATTGGTCCATCTGGGTATATTCCATCCAGTACAATTTCAACTGGACTCCCTGCATTTAGAGAACAATATTTTCCATCTTATTATACTCCTCAATGTGGGGGGAAACCTATGGTCACCCACTTCAACAGTACTTCGTCGTTATTTTGTCATCCTAATGTTGGAATTAATGTTTGTTAATGACAACCCACTCTGCCTATCCAACCACAAACGGTTGTACACCCATATCAACTGGTTCAACCTATTGCACCCACATCAATTCCACTTGTTAATACATCTTTACCCTTGTTACAGACTCAAACTGTTGTACCTCAACCGTCTCAGGCAGGTCCTTCCACCCAATACCCCCAAGTATTGGGCCCTCAGACTCCAACTCCTTCGACTGGTTTACAACAACCATCTGTATCCAGAATCATTTATTCACAAGCTGGAGTACCATATTATGGGATGTCATAGCCACAAACAATTTATACCTATCCTCAACCGAATCCAAGCTATCCTAGTTTGGGTTATAACATTGGTGGAATGACCCCTTGGCATCCACAAGCACAAATGCCACAACCTTTATTTCAACAAGTAACGTATCCAGGTTTTGGTCAACAAAATCCTCAAGCGTTTACCTATCAAAACAACCCCTATCTGGGTTACTAGAAAAATATTCCTTATGCTGGTGCTCAAAGGCCTGTTGCCCAAGAAATTCCATCATACCCTGGCTATGCTCAACCTGGCCTCAATCGATAGTTTCCCTTTTTTGAAACTTTATAATTACCGGATTTAAACTGAATCACCAATCATCCAATCAACTATGCTCCTTGGTGGCTGGTGATACCTCATAAATTACCCTAAGATATTCCTAAGTTCAATGGAAACCCTGGGGAAGACCCGTCGACTCACGTTATGACTTATCATTTATGGTGTTCATCTAACTCCCTGAATGATGACTCTGTTTGACTACATCTTTTCCAGCGTACGCTCACTGGTACGGCCACAAAATGGTGCATTGAGTTACCAAGAGCTTCTTTTGATAACTTCACTGCCCTAGCTACTGTATTTTTGACCCATTTCCAGTTACCCATATGATATGAAACTGGAACATAAATCTTGAATAATTTTAAACAGACTAATGCTACTCACATTTCTGATCATATTCATGAGTGGCGTCGTCGTCGTAGAATGGTTAAGACATTTGTTCCTGATCAGCTCCTTGTTGAGTGGTTCATGAATTCCTTGTTACCATCTATAACTGAGGATGTGGCTAAGGGTTGTCACTAAAGAGCAGGTCATTTCTCGTGCCCAATATTTAGACTTGATTTATACTCAGTCTGGCACGCTCTATGAGAAAATTACCAATGCACCGCCATCTAATTTTACTATTATTCCTCCATCAAAGGACTCATGCCAAAGATAGTATGATTGGTACTACAAGCACACATCACTCTACTGCATCTGATCCTACGCTTTCTTCCAAAATCCATGCCGTGACATCTAACAAGGGAAAAAGTGACAAGCAACGCGGAAGTAAGAAAAAAGGGAAATAAAAAGAAAATAAAAATTCTACCCCGCAGGAAAGATCATCTGATCAATCGTTTGGAAATTGAAAACCTCGTTACCCTTGCATAATCTGTAATGAGGAACATTTTTTTCGGGACTGTCCTTACCATGCTGAAGTCTCAAAAATGGTTAAGACCTCACATGTGCTATGTTGACAGATCCATTTCTGAATCCAGACACAAATTTGGTTTGTACAGATCCTACTTCTAGTTCACAAGTGCTTATGTTGTCTGTCACGAAGCCATCAACTGATCTTTTGGTGTCAACTCATAATAAAGATTATGGTATTTAGGCTACTGATCAACCTACTACCTCGACCACAAATCTGTCTACGGAATCAATACCGCCACTTGCTATTCCTGAATTGACAATCGAGCCACCGAAGGGAGTCATTCATAAATCGAAATTTAATCCTTGAGCCAAGGCTGCTTAAAATTATAATATAGTTGAAGATCTGGCTCAATCCCCTTTAGCTATGTCATCGCTTGAGGTGCTACAAAATTGTTCCTCCCAGAAACAGGCTTTGTTGTTGGCAATTGGTGGAATTGATTCGACATATTCTAATCTCGTAGTCTTTAATCATACGGCCTATGTGCTGCAATTACCAGCGGAATTGGCATCCTCCATCCAAGTAAATGTTCCCAATCACCTTTTTCATCGTACTATTATTGATGGGGGATCATCTACGTGCATTATGTCTCTAAACTGTTGGAAGTCACTTGGCTCACCGCGCCTATCTCAATCGCCAATGACTTTGAAAGATTTTGATGGACGTACATATAAGCCTTGCAATATTATCAATAACCTGCATGTTGAAATAGGGGGAAAATGGTGAATGTTGAAGTTGAGGTCATTGAAGGACCCCCTGAATATAATATTTTACTCGAAAGGCCATGGGTATATGCTATGACTGTGATCATCTTTACATATTTTAGAATGATTTCCTTTCCACATAAAGGTGTCATCACAATCATCAATCAACTATCCTTATTTGCCTCCAATTCCCAGGTAACTAGAAGTGTTCCTTTAGTTCACGCACCCCAACTCGCACTTCAGAACATTGGGGTATGACTCTTAAAGGATTCCACTCTCATGGGAAGCTTTGCATTACCATCGCCTGTGACGTCGACATAAATTTCAAGCATAGAGACCTGCTACATGATCTCCTCCACTCCATATGACATAAGGAAGAGTACGGGTGATTTCGAAGTTGTTATGTTGGATGAGTTTCTTCCACCCAACCCAATTAAGATGGCATAACAATCAATCTATGTGGCTTGGGTGGAAAATCCTAAATCATCGTCATCGGTCATTTGGGTTGATCTTTCATTAGATTATGGTACTCCATCTGATCCTTTTTCCTCAAATTTCTTAACAGATGAGAATATTATGGAAACCATGATGTCAGAAGGAGAACCATGGGATGTTCATCATCATCATTCCCATCTTCCAGATTATGAAGAAGATACTCTTAGTGAACTATATCACCCATTGATCAAAAAATTCTTTTCGAATTCTTTTCCAATTAATGAAATTAATTCCGAGTGAAATTTGTCAAATATTGAAGAAACCATTTCTATCGATATTTAGACCAAACTCGACGTTGTAGAAAACACTCATGTCGGCGTGTCTTGTTCTCCATTAGAACTCGAAACATATCACTCTCTTTTTCATGAATTTCGTGATGTATTTTCTTGGTCTTACGAGGAAATTCCAGACATAGATACTAGTATCATTGAACACACTATTAATATATACCTTGATGTCAAGCCAGAACGTCAACGCCTTCATCCTGTTCATCCGAAGAAGGCCGTTGCGATTAAAGCAAAAGTTGAAAAACTTTTGTGTGCTAGTTTTATTTACCCTATTTCGCTAACTAAGTGGGTTTTCAACATCGTTCCTTATATGAAAAAATAAGAAACTATTAGAGTGTGCGTTGATTATCAGGATCTCAATCTTGCTTGTCCAAAAGACAACTATCCTACTCCCTTTATCGACCAGATTATTGAAGATTATGCTTAATGTGAAACCTTTTCGTTCATGGATGGATTTTCTGGCTACAATCAAATCAATATCCATGTAGAGTACCAATATAAGACAACATTCATCTGTCCCTTGGCACATTCACTTATTGGAAACTCCCGTTTGGTTTAAAGAACGTTGGGGCAACTTTTCAGAGAGAAATGGATTATGCTTTCAATGACATCAAGCACATTCTTCAACCCTATCTAGATGATTTACCCGCACATTCATGAAATTATACTGATCATCTGATGCATTTGAGAGCTATATTTTTACACTGCCGACACTACAAAATATGCCTCAATCCACATAAATGTGTGTTTTGTGTTGGTTCTAGTCATTTTCTAGGATTCGTCGTCTCAAAAGAAGGAATTCAAATAGAACCACTGAAGGTCCAGGCCATTGTTGATTTTCCTGTGCCATCAAATTTTCTTTGGTTACAGAAACTTTAGGGAAAGGCTAACTTCCTAAGTAGGTTCATACCCAACTATGCCGAAATGGCTAAAGGATTTACTCGACACTTGAAAAAGGGGATTCCCTTCCTTTGGGACCAAGTTGCACAAGCTTCTTTTGATGCTGTCAAGGATACTCTTGTCCGGGTTTCATTAATGTATCCCCCCAATTATCAGAGTGATTATTTATTATATATCGTTGCAACTAATACGACCATTGCTATGGTATTGGTCCAAGTGGAAAATGGGATATATCAAATGATCTATTATTTGAGTCGTAATCTCAATGATACATAAGTGAAGTATTCATACATAGAAAAGCTTGCCTTGGAGGATGTTTAAGCTTTCCAAATATTTCGCCACTATATCTTGTTCCGGAAGACCATTGTCATTTCGGATTGCAACCCCATGACTTATATTTTATCACGTCAATTTCTGGGGGGAAAGTATTCAAAATGGATTGTCATTTTGCGGGAATTTGATTTGGAATTCATCAAATAAAAGTCAAAGAAGTCTTTAGTTTTGGCTGAGCTTCTCTGTGACCTTCCCTCTGATAGTACTGCCACTACGTCGGAACCATCTATCCCGACGAGTCTTTATTTCTGATCGGATCATCTGATCATTGGTATGGGGATTTTATCATTTATCTCCAGTCCCTAGAATTTTTGGCCTGATACCTCTCGCTCTGACTAGTGACGTATTCGATACCAAGTCAAAGATTATCTGATCGTCGGTGATACACTTTATCGTTGTGGTGTCGATATAATTTTAAGAAGGTTCCTCACTCATGAGGAGGCCGAAAAGGTTTCAAATGATTGTCATGTTGGGGCTTGTGGTGGACACTTGTTTGGATACGCTACCGCGTAGAAGATACTCTGCGCTGGTTACTTTTGGCCTATCATATTTCGTGACTGAATCCTTGCGGTCAGAAGTTGTCGTGCATGCCAGATATTTGATCGTAAAATCCACAAACCACGAATGCCAATGCATCATGTTGTCTCTGTGGGACCATTTTAAAAATGGGGCATTGACTCCATGACCTGTAACCCTCGTTTGTCCGGGGGGCATGGTTATATTATTGTCGCAGTAGAATACTTTACCAAGTGGGGCGAAGCGATGCTTACATTCAAAAACATAGGGCAAACAACTACATTTTTTTTCTTTAATCATGTCATTGCACGGTTTTGGGTCCCACAGGCTATAGTCACAGATCATAGTAAGAATTTTCACAATCACATGATGACTGAATTGACTGCCAAGTTAGGAATGTCACATGATATTTCTACTCCTTATTATCCACAATCAAATGGAAAATTTGAGGCTATTAAAAATATTATTAAATGAATGCTTCGACGAATGATAGGAATTCATAAAAGAAATTTGAATTTTATCCTGTACTCAGCCTTGTGGGTGTACCTAACCTTGGTGAGAAACGTAACCGGATTTACCCCCTTTCAATTGGTGTATGGTTTGGAAGCTATCTTGCCAATCCAATGTCAAATATCGTTGTTTAAACTCTTAATTGACTTGTTACCTGACACCTCTGTAGAAGAAGTGCGTCTTTTTAACCTCATCCATCTTGATGAAATGTGTTGTGAAGCCTGATTGGTCAACGAAGCGCATAAGTGATGTATAAAGGTGCAATAAGACAAGCATGTCCAACCTCACATTTTTTCAGAGGGCGACTTGGTTCTTCTTTATGATCAGGAAGATGATGTAATAGGCACAAGGAAATTTGAGCCATTATGGCATGGCCCCTATATTTTCAAAAGAGTTCTTGCTAAGGGTGCCTACGAGTTCATCGATTGCGATGGAATTCCATTGGCGCGACCCCGAAATGGGTTGTATCTAAAACGTTACTGTGCTTAATCATGACCGTAGTAATTTTTTGTATTATATTGTACATATATGCTTAGATTGATTTGCATTTATTGTCTTAGTTTGTTTTTGGATTTTTCTTGACATTAGTAATCCACTTTACATTTTATCGCAGATGTCTGAATCTTTAAAACCATTTTTTGGGTACGCTGATGGTGCTAGTCGTAGTACGCAAAATCTATCCTCTGTAGCATGGGCCATTTTTGTTCCGTATGGTGAGTTACTGAGCTTTCAAGGGATTTATATTGGTCGATCTACAAAAAATATCGCTGAGTATAGTGTGTTGATCGAATTCCTCTCTGGTGCCATTTCATTTGGTATTAACCACTTCATCATAAGGTTAGACTCACAACTTGTGGTATTACAACTTACTAGTGTTTATACTGTTAGAAATCTAACACTGCATCTTATGTTCCTAAGAGTTCGACTTTTGGAAAGACATTTTGATTTTATTCAATATCAACACATTTCCAGAAACTTGAACACATTGACTGATTCTTTAGAAAATTATGTTATAAATAGACATTTGCAACACATGTAAAGATACATTCACATAATTGAATAGGATTGCGTAATAAACATAGGAAAACACTGAAATCAAATAGATAGATAGTTATATGTTTTTACAAAATTTGTTCCCAAGGCACATTGGTCATATGATCTCAAAATGTATGCAACATTTCAAAAGTAAACTAGTGATGCTCATGGTAACATGCTTTCGATCTAGCTATCTTATGTAGTAACCACATCCAATGGTTAGGAATGCCAATAGTGTGGCGTTGTAGTCGCATGGGTAACTCTTCGATCCAACAATCTAGAATCCCAAAGGTCAACCCCTCTATGTGGTGCTGAAACTTAGCAAGAGTCTCAGCCATATCTAAATCCTGAAGCACTGCTCTCTCGACAACCCTCTCTGCTGGCTAATCTGCTTCATGCTCTGGCTCTCCCACTGGTTGAACTCGACCCACATCTGCATTACATTAAAATTTAGTTTAGTATTGGGAAAAAATCAAAATACAAAAAATGTATAAACCTTAGAAAAATAAAAAAAACATGGTCAAAACATTCTTACCGATTTCACCCCATTGAGTGCCTTCTGGCAAAGCTAAGTCTAGATCTCCTCAGAAATCGATGCCTACATATGCATACTCATCGATGTCGATTATCTGGCGCTTGAACCAGGTGAAGAATGCAGTCGAGAACATGATGGATGATTGGCCTACATGTATAGCCATCAGTTCTACCCATCTCTGCATCCTTGGATCTCTAGGGTTAGATACACCCTATGGTTAGGGTCACATGCTGAGGCTGCATCAGTGGAATTTTCTCTAAGAAAAAATAAATGAGGATCGAACCATAGTTGAAGTTTTTCTTCCTTCCTCCCTTTGCCTTGCTCAATTTCTCTTTCATTTGAGAGAGTACAACTTCAACCCAGTTGAAAAATGTTGGTTCCATGCACTCTAGTGCATATTGCATATAATATTTGTTCGCTAGATTTAGTGTAGCAGTACCAGCAAGCTTTTCAATCGTGAATAAGATGGTTCTCAGTGGAAAATCACGAATGTCACAGATGTTTATTTTCCCATCCTTGCTAGGCTCTGCCCCTGTATAGAAATACTGCAAAATATAGTCTCTCACCGTCTCTCCTCCGAGAGCAGACCCATAGAGAGAAATGGGTAGGCCTCTAACAAGCCTGTCAAAAAATAGATGTCCTCTACTTAAATTGGGACCAATTTGTCCCTAATGTGAAATGCCTCAATTTCCAGATCCCATGGATGAACAAGGAACTCCAATAGTTCCATTTTTTGCCTCATACCTGATAGAGAAAAGTACTTTAATAACCCAAAATCCATGAGGGCTCTTACAGTACCCGGATCATTAAGGGAAATCATGTTTTGTTCTTCATTCTCTCTTTCTGCCCAAGTAGTTGTCATTCTAGTCCGATGAATCCCTGAAACATAACCATAAGACTCATTAGATCACTTTTCATGCAAAAAATTGGGCAAAATTTGGGTACAATGCAAGAATAAAAAATGTGAATTCCGCCCAACACAGTCTTGGTCAATATAAAGTGCATTGCATATGCACCTAAGCCTAATTTTGAGTGCATTCCAATGCAGTTTTCAATGCCCAAGGGTGAATTTCCATATTTTGAAAAATAATTTACCCTAAGGGGCCAAAATACCTAAAAAATTGCAATTAAAAGAAATAAAATGAGTACTAAAAGAAAGAGGGGGTTAATGGCACCAACCTGGATCAAATGGCGACGAAAATTGTCCACATAATCAATCGCAATCAATAACTGAAGTTCGGGAGAAAAAACAGGTTCAAAGCTCCAAAATGAAAATGGTAACTTTCAAATGGTAAAAATGAATAGTAAAACTCTTTTAATTAGTCATTTGATTACTTTCAAATCATATTTATTTTTGTGACTATGGTTTTATTCAATTTTTATCATGAAACAGGTATTTTGAATCCATTTGATGTTGTTCTGAATAGCTTTGAAACTGATGAGCAGATTAGTCGTGCACATTTATTTCAAGAATGATTTGACCACAAAGAATACTTTTATCCTTATTTTTCGAGCTTTGATAAAAACGAAAAAGGCCTTGTAGCACACTTTTATCTCTTTTTCGAGCTTCTATAACAACGAAAAAGGAACCCCTGGAGTCTTCTTCAAGGAAAATTTTAAGAACCCCCCTAAATTTATATGTATAATAAATGGGTGAATCCCCATGATACATAGGAAAAATGGAAGGCAATTTTATTAATAATATAATATGTATATATAATTTTTTTGGCGAATCTCTCACGAGATTATATTATCTTGTAAAATCATGGTGAATCACAAGTACAAATGACGAATCACTAGTACAAAATGGTGAATTGTTGTCTAGTGGAGTTCTGGTTGTTGGTTCCAATGAAGATATGGTAGTTGAACCAGGAGTTGAAGGAAGCGAACCATCGAGACCAAACATGGCACATGGTGACTCATCAGTTAAGTAGTTCTCGTGCAGTTTGGAAAACGTGTTCTTCTAGTTCTGCTAATCATAGTGTTGTTTCTCATACTACTACTAGCACTGATATTGAGGTTTGAGAGCAGTTTGAGGAAGCATGGAAGGTAGAAGTGGTGGAGAATTACAAAGGGAACCACATGATGGGCTCCATTTTTCCCTTTGGTATTTGGGCCTGCAAGATCTTCTGTCCATTAAACCAACAATTAACCGTTCAACCAACAATCAAATTGACTGAGTTGATTAGGTACGATTCAACTTAGACTAATCTTCAAAATTATGCTTTGCACTATCCCATATTTAGCACACTAATGCTACTTAACATTGTGCATTTGCACCAAACTCTCATGCATGCACACAAAATTTTCATTAACATCTATAACCCTAACCAAGTGAGAATTGATCAACAATTTGCACCAAATTTTGTTATAGTGTTGAAAGTTCATAATAAATTTAGATCCATGGTACAATTTTGAGATAACCTCCAGTGAACAGTAAATCTCTGCTACAATGTGCTATGCCAAAAGACATACTTACAAGCAGCTAGCCTCATTTTATAAACCATTAATGAGAAAATTTGAATTATAGTTCTCATTTCAAGTCCTTGTAATATTACACATAAAAGATTGGATTTTTCCTTTTAGTTATTTGTCTCCATTTACATTCTATACATACAAGGAGTGAAATCCTTCGGTTAACTTTAAATCATCTGATGTTCCATTACTAATCAATAAACATGTATATAGATAATAGTGCATCATGGAGATAGGGTTTTCCCTCCCTAGATAAGGTTGACAAGCATCTCCACTTTGGCTTTGATATCACACAGAATCTATATCCTTCCTATAAATATTCGTCTTGGTCGAGAATGTAAACAAGAATCCATAGTCATTTTCATACTCAGAGAACCCAGAAAGTAACTAGCTCTTTGCTCAGGTAGGTGAATTCCTGATGCTAGAGCTCTGCTAAATTATTGTAAAACACTAAACTTTGAAGTAAAATATTTACTTTAGTTTGACCAACAGGAAAACATGTTGAGATACATCCTTTTTCATTTGGAAATATAAGTCATTTGTAAAAATTAAATCTCTGCTACAATGTGCCATGCCAAAAGACAGACTTACAAGTAGCTAGCCTCAGTTTATAAACCATTAATGATAAAATTTGAATTACAGTTCTCATTTCAAGTCCTTGCAAGAGTACACATAAAAGGTTGCAATTTTTCTTTTAGTTCTTTGTCTCCATTTAAATTCTATACCTATAAGGAGTGAAATCCTTCATTTAACTTTCAAATTTCAATCATGATGTTCCATTACTAATCAATAAACATGAATATAGATAATAGTGCATCATGGAGATAGGATTTTCCCTCCCTAGATAAGGTTGACAGGCATCTCCACTTTGGCTCTGATATCACACAGAATCTATATCCTTCCTATAAATATTCGTCTTGGTCAAGAATGTAAACAAGAATCCATAGCCATTTTCATAATCAGAGAGCCTAGAAAGTAACTAGCTCTTTTCTCAAGTAGGTGAGGTCCTAATGCTAGAGCTCTGCTAAATTATTGTAAAACACTGAAATTTGAAGTAAAATATTTACTTTAATTTGAACAACAAGAAAACATGTTGAGCTAAGCATCCTTTTTCATTTGGAAATATAAGTCATCTGTAAACAGTAAATAGCTGCTACAATGTGCCATGCCAAAAGACGGACTTACAAGCATCTAGCCTTAGTTTATAAACCATTAAAGAGAAAATTTGAATTATAGACTCGTATAAAGGAAAATTGCAATCTTTTATGTCTACTCTTACAAGGACTTATTTTCTCGTATAAACCACTTGTATAAAGGATGTTTTTTCTTGACCCATATCGGAGACTTCTCAACTTATTTGGAAACTTGACGAAAGTGGTTACAATTATCCATTTCAACTCAACTTGTCCAGAATTTTGAATCCCTGGGAAAGGTCATCAACAAATGGTCGGGTAGCATTAATTCCCTATTTGCTTCTTGAATTGGTGTAAAGTTATGAAGTGAACCAATTTGTCTTGTCCCATGTCTAAATAAATTTGCTTCTTAACATCCTTCAGTATTTTACATTTCAACACTATTTCAGAATAGCATTTCTGTCATTACATAACATACATATGCCTCTAGTATATATGAATACAAAAATATCTACCAATAGGGTAGACACATTGGAAGAAACTATATAATCAAACACCTCTACAAACAAGTTGCTGAAGAAATTGAAGAAAATGAGACAAATATATTGCAGAATTAAGTAGATACTTATTAGAGATGCATAAAAGCTACAAAGCTATCTTGAGCTGACTGAAATTAGATTTCCATGCTACTGACTATGGGATACTAATTCATTTCTGGTGTAGCTATGGCATCATTCCCCTTTATGCAATTTCTACACATATTTTCATCTAAATCTTGGCCCAAACCATTTCAATGTCATATGAACCTGTTGTAAATGACAAAGATTAAATTGGAAAACATTTAGTAATAGTATTTCTCTCTTTAATTCTATCTAAAATGATAAAAAGGTCCAATAGCCCGTAGAGAGTTATCCACAACTCATCTACAAATTTGAATTACAGAGTTGAATTTACAGTTCTCATTTCAAGTCCTTGTAAGAGTACACATAAAATATTGCAATTTTCCTTTTAGTTCTTTGTCTCCATTTAAATTCTATACATATAAGGAGTGAAATCCTTCATTTAAATTTCAAATTTCAATCATGATGTTCCATTACTAATCAATAAACATGAATATAGAGAATAGTACATCATGGAGATAGGGTTTTCCCTCCCTATATAAGGTTGACAAGCATCTCCACTTTGGCTCTGATATCACAAAGAATCTATATCCTTCCTATAAATATTCGTCTTGGCCGAGGATTTAAACAAGAATCCATAGCCATTTTCATAATTAGAGAGCCCAGAAAGTAACTAGTATGTAACTCCGACTCCTTGATACCTTATAATTTCTCCAATAAGCTCACCTCTACCAGAACCCACAAGAATCCATAGCCCTTTTCATAATCAGAGAGCCCAGAAAGTAACTAGTATGTTTCTCTGACTCCTTGATACCTTAGAATTTCTCCAATAAGCTCACCTTTGCCAGAACCCACATACCTTCTGTTAGCCTCCTATATCAATAGGTTTCATCTTTCATGATTGTCTTGATGGAAGTATGGAATATGTTCAAACCTTCTTACTTGAGCAAAGGTGTTCCATGAAGCTCCATGCATTCTTCATTCTCATCTCCATTCATCCTTGCAAAAAACAACATTGTAAGTCATTCTCTTGGTCAACGTGACTACAATTGGGTAAAATTTGACACAAGGCCCGTAATTCTTCAGTCTAACATCTAGAACAACCAACTTGTGGTCCTCTGTATGTTCTTTGATCAATGCTTCCACATCTTGCCTATTATGGAGCTGATGAATAGGAGCATCATTGTCACCATATTAGAGGACATCACCCTCCAATTGGTTTGGGCCAATGAATTCTTCTTCATGAATCTTCACCATGTTCTTGTAAAAGCTAAAAGGGGCACATATGTTATGTTGTTTTTTTTTTTCCTTTTTCTTTCTTGCACAGTTCTCATTAGTCTGCTTAGACTCATCTCCAATTACTAGAATGAATCTCACTTCTGGGAAAATCCTACTGAGGTCAGCCATGAATAGGTATATTCTTTTGTTGTAATAGTTGTGACTTACTGCATATTCCACCACTACAAGCTTGTTCTCTGCAAGCCTGAGGGCTTCATCAAATTCATGTACTGTATGAACCTTCAGCACCCTATCATCATTTATGTTAATTTCAATCTCAATCAATTGGGAACCACTCAAAGCAGCTCTGAAAATGGGCTCCTAATTGAATTTAAAATTGTCCACGATGAGCCCATTTATGGTTGAATCGTCAATGGGATTATTTGGATTGTTGGAAACAAAATTGAGGTGAAAGAGATAAATTTGAATGCAGGAACTGACACAAAATCTGCAAACTTGAGCAATTTTTGACGTACATTACCTCCACTCCCTCGATCTCAAGATTATTTTTCTCCCCGGCTCTAATGGAGAACTCTATTGTAGGCTTGTGAGGTCCAAAATCTACATCTTTGGTCCTGTTAAGTCCCCCATAATGTATAGGCACATTCCCTAGAAATATAAATCTGCAAGTAAAATCAAGTATTAAATAAGTTTCTAGGAAATTTTCATTGAATATATCCTTCATTCTATCATATATAATCAGAGTCTTCAATTTAGGTTGAGCATATTTTCACTACATCAGAGAAGGAATTTCACATACTTGTAGAAGGTCTCTGTGACTTTTCCTTCACGTGCAATTTCAAAATTTCTCTTGGTACGTTGTGTCAAGAAAGGGCTCAACATGGAGTACAGTGCACTGAAATACCATGGGACATTGATGAACACCTGAAAAATAGAGAGAATACTAATTAAGAGGTGATTTGTCTATTTTATAAACTGAGTATAATATCCTCGCCCTTATAGGGCCCAACAAAATCCCACACTTGCAAACTGAATATAGCAAAAAGACTTAATTACATATGGAATACTTGACAATTAGCAAGACTGGAGAAATTCTTCAACATTGTACTTGAAATTGAATCATTTTGAATTCTGGCAAAGGCACCGACAGTCGGATGTCACAACCCAAAGGTAGTATGTTTGAGGATCTGTAGTCTACTATTGATGAGATTGGAATTCAAGTCCTGGAAAGATAAAATAGTCCATTACTATACTTCATTTATAGAGTGATTTCATTTTCTTCAAATTTTTGAGATAAGATAGAAAGAAAGGGTTTCCTCCATAAGTTTCTTGTGAAAAGCCTAATTCCCTCAATGTATTATGTGACAGTGGAGGCTACCTTAACACAAGGGGTTATATCTCAACTGGTTGTCACCATATTGCTGAGAATTTGTTTAGTTCCATGCTAGCAGGTGCCTTGTTAAACCCTGTTGGGTAAGGTGCACTAATGTATGCCAATGGGATTATTTGGGAATCTGGATACCATCTTCAAATGTGATGAAGCATCCTTGGGTTTCCCATGAGATTTCCATTTGAAACAATAAGATATAAAGAAAGGGATTCCTCCGTAAGTTTCTTGAGAAAAGCCTAATTCCCTCACTGTATTATGTGACAGTGGAGGCTATCTTAACACAAGGGGTTATATCTCAACTGGTTGTCACCATATTGCTGAGAATTTTTTTAGTTCCATACTATAAGGTGCCTTGTTAAACCCCGCTGGGTAAGGTGCACTAATCTATGCTAATGGGCTTATTTGGGAATCTGGATACCATCTTCAAATGTGATGAAGCATCCTTGGGTTTCCCATGATATTTCCCTTTGAAACAATAAGTTAGAAAGAAAGGGTTTCCTCCATAAGTTTCTTGTGAAAAGCCTAATTCCCTCACTGTATTATGTGACAGTGGAGGCTACCTTAACACAAGTCGTTATATCTCAACTAGTTGTCACCATATTGATGAGAATTTGTTTAGTTCCATACTAGCAGGTGCCTTGTTAAACCCCGCTAGGTAAGGTGCACTAATCTATGCCAATGGGCTTATTTGGGAATCTGGATACCATCTTAAAATGTGATGAAGCATCCTTGGGTTTCCCATGAGATTTCCCTTTGAAACAATAAGATAGAAAGAAAGGGTTTCCTTCGTAAGTTTCTTGTGAAAATCCTAATTCCCTCACTGTATTATGTGACAATGGAGGCTACCTTAACACACAGGGTTATATCTCAACTGGTTGTCACCATATTGTTGAGAATTTGTTTAGTTACATACTAGCAGGTGCCTTGTTAAACCCTGCTGGGTAAGGTGCACTAATCTATGCCAATGGACTTATTTGGGAATCTGGATACCATCTTCAAATTTGATGAAGCATCCTTGGTTTTCCCATGAGATTTCCCTTTGAAACAAAAACAATGACCATTACGCTGACCATGAAAAACAAAACCCTTGAGGGCAGATTGTGACCATACAAAGAAATGACTATATACACTCCTCCATCTCTAAACCATGTAATTCTGGGTGAAAAAGACAATGATGCTGAACTTAAAAGGTCACAAAGGTCCACTGAGATTAAAAAAACTATGATTCAAGAAACAAAACTGGAAATGCACTGATATAAGGAAAACTTGAGAGAAGTGTTTTTCACTTACTGAAACACCACACAAATACGTGTTAACTCCTCATACCTATCAGCATTGCATAAACTCTATTAATCAATAAGGAAAAATGAAATAACAATTGGAGGAGATAGGCACCAGAAACAATAGCTTATAGTCATTTCACTGGTAAGATTGACATAGTGTTAAACCATTGACCAGGTTTCCATTCTAGCTGTGGTCTGCTCTGACACACAAATGGTAGGAACCTCATAAAGATAGAGGCCTAGTGGAAGCTGTTTGGGTGAAAACATGTTCGTTTAATTTTGTTGTAGTTTTTACCCAACTATTTAATTTGTCAATTCGAGGTTCGTAGACTTACGAGACACATGCACTGTATATGCAGGACTGAAGTGGAACTAATTTAATCTAAATTACTGAAATCAAATTAATCTAGAAAGGCATTGAAACACTAACTACGAAAGCATGAAATTGCATAAAGGAAAAGCAATACAACATGTGAAGAATTGAATGACAAACAACATATGTGAGCTCACAACAATAAAGCTATCTCCAATTATATTAAAAAAATCAAATTACAAATCATAACAAAGAATATGAATCAAAGCTAAGAATTCTCTTCTCCTAATTACAAAACTATTTCTCCATTATTCAAAAACTATCTCTTCATTATCATCAAAATGAAGAGAGAGCACTCTCTTATATACATGAGGAAGATAACCATCTCATAATTACATATCCAATATTCTCTCAAGTACTCTCAACTAATTTCCCATTATTACAAAATATTATCCCTTTGAATCCTCCACACATCTCTCACATATCTTGGATAAGATATGCCAACCAAATCCTCCATGATCCTCTCCTTAGGAATAGACTTGAATAATTATCTCCTTAATATGGTGGAGGAGATATTTGAGACGTATCTTGGAATTAATCCTTCACATATTTCCTACACATTACAAAGCTCACATATTCTTGAGATTTATATAAAAAAATCTGTATATTTTCTAATATTTAATCATAAATTCACTTATAATAAAAAAATGAATAAAATGGAAAATAAGAAGGTGAAACCCAAATATATTTATGAAAATGATGTAATGAAAGGTTAATGGGATGATGAAATGTAAGGAATAGTGAAGGAAAAGGTGGATAAAAATATGGCATTTTTGAGTTCCAACAGAAGCCTCGAGTGATTTTGATGAAGTAGATATCCTTCATGCACCTGAGCCAAAGGAAGACCATTCCTTGCAGTTTAGCCCATCTGGGCATGTTTTTTGAAGCCTTTCGAAAGGGAGAAAGGCAAAGGAAAGAAAATGTCCATGTACTCATTATACATAATGTTTTGTAGGAATACTATAATCTATTGCATTTTCACAGTACGAGTAACTAATAACTGAATGTCCATACTCAAATATTTTTTGGGAAACTATTGTATTGTTTAATTCAAAATATATAAAACGAGATTTGCCTAAAGATCTCTATTAGATCCCTATATAAAAGGAACCTCTGTAAACTATATATATTATAACTTTTATTCTTTTTCAATATGGGCTGAAGATATATGTAATTTGACACCATTTGAAACTAGAAACCATATGTCAAGTAATAAATATCTAGAGATGCATCAGAAATTTCAATTTTTGGTGTGCCAAAATTCTCAAAACACTAGATCTACGAGGGCATCTAACATCATCCTTCTGATCATTTATATTCATTCAAATATATTGTTCTAGGCAAGCTCGGAAAAGGAAAACATATTTGTGTTTCGAGCAGTTACAGACCTTTCTTGCTACTATCTCTGGGTAGTTATCTTGAAAAAGTGCATGAATTTGGTTTGATGCAGCTCTCAATTCTCTCTTCGTCATATTCTTAAGATATGTGATCTGAATCATGACATTGACACGACCAGGCTTGAAATCAAGGAGCTTGATGCCATTCTCCAGAATTTGGACCCTCCTTCTTAGAAAATTCTTTAGATTCTCATCGTCTCCAAAGATCTTCTGGTAGAGCTCCTTGTCTTGAAAAATCCCATAAGCATTGTAGCACACAGGGTGGCCCAATTTATCATAACAATGCATGAAGGCCATTGAATTCAGATTCTCATCAAATTTCAGATCCACTTCAACTATACTATCAGCTCCAAATGCCTTCCTCAATGCCACACTATTCTGCAACATGATGAATGCATCATTCACCCTGAAATCTCTAGCATGAAGAAATTTTAGAAGTATAGCATCAGTCTCTGGGCCAAATAAGCAAGGGAACCCACTAAGGGTGCATTAATGTAGGTGGAAGGTTCAGATTGATCATAATTTTTTCTCACATCAGTAAACCTATCCATGTTTTTTGGGCCTCCCACCACAGCTCCCACCAAGATGTTGGGATTGGGTGCACTACATAGATTGGAAGCCTTCTTTGCAGGGAATGGGTTGAGGATGATTGGCCTTGGAGGGCAGAGAAGAGGCTCTGTGATGAATAAGTTTTGGATAGAGGGAACCATCTCCAACCATGTATGAAATCCTAAATGCTCATAGGATTATCTCCCAGTATGTAATCAACCTTCATCAACAAAAAATTGATTTATATCCTACATACATTAGTAAATTTTTGAAATAATAGGAAAATTAAGCATTGGGCTATTATCAATCTATACTTGGCATTTTGAAAGTGCTCTTAGCCTGTGAGGAGTGACTATCACTGTCCCACCACAAGTTAATATTTGTTTGGAGGAGCTCCAGTGTTTTGCATATGTCAAGAGAAAGAAGGAAGAAGATGTAATGTATTGCAAATTAGTATCCTGCAATGTGTAAAGAATACCTCCTACTTACACAACAACATATATTTTTAAATTTAGAAGAAGAGAGATAAAGTGTACTATATTTCAATGCCAGTAAAATCTAAGAGGTCACCTGGAGTATATTGAGCATGTGAATAGGGTGTTCCAGGTAGAAGATAGCAAATAAAATTGTCTGCATGCCCTTTGTATTCCTGAAGAGAGTGCACATTTCGTATCAAGAACTCCTGCACACATCCGACATGAATACAATCAGTCATTTACATAGAACACCTTGTAGACAATCAAACTACCCAAAAAAGTCTCCCTGTAGTTAATTACAATAATAAAGAGTTATTTGAATATTAAAATCTATTAAGGAATACATATGTGAATTTAGGAAGGGGTATTCACTGCTTTTGGATTTAAACATGTTACCTCTTAAAACTAAACACATGCTATTGTACTGATTGTTGAACTTATGAGGATTGCATATTCCAGGAATATCTAGGAATCTGACTGTCAGTAGAAAGGTCAAAAAATTGACCCTCTTGTAACAATCAGACTTCAATATATTCCAAGAATCTGCAATCAACATAAGAATACCTTGCTACTAAATGTTAGGCAACGACTGCTACCTTCCATGATTCCCAAAATAGCCTCAGTTTCACCCTGAGAAATCTGGAAAGAATCATAATAAGCTGATGTGGTTCCTTTGGTTCCACCAACATTGGTGGCATGGTCAACTGTTTGTGAAACCAACATTCTAATCTCCTTATAATTATGATCAATTGCCATTGTTCTTCCCAGGTCAGTGAACTCAGCTTCGCCTTGGCATCAAAAGTGTAATTTCATAAAAGGAATTTCGGTCTCATGCCATTAGGTCTCCTGCTATGAATGCGTAGGAACCTAGTACATAGACCGTTTTTCTCTTTGCTGAGCTACCCAGGGCTTATTTCCCTTTCCAAATATCAATAATTATTTTCCAAGAAAAATATATAATAAGAAGAAGATGTCGAAATCATGCCACAAAGTGAAAGGAAATAAAATATCTTTCCTCAAACCACCAAACATATAAAGAAAACAATAATGATTATAATAATAAAACTAGATCTCTCGATCTATTCATGATATGAGAACCATAAGCATTCAAGGGACTAAAAATATCTTTGACCAAAAAAAACCTAAATTTTTAAACTCAACAAAACCCTCTAAACAAGCAACAAACAAACCACTAAAATTTTCAAAGATGTCAAAGCTAGACATCAACACAATTTCATGTACTTGAATAAGCCCATTGTTGCTTAGTGTTAGACTTCTTAAATTAGTTATTTATCATATAATACTAGGACACTGTCTATGTGAAAAGAAATAGGTCCCAACTTCATCAAATCCTACTTCATTTCCAATCAAAGATCAAAACCAGCTTCATTTCCAATACCAATATAAAATCACACATTTTCCAAATATCAATAATTATTTTCCAAGAAAATATAAAACTCAAAACTCAACAAAATTCCCCAAACACAAGAAACATATATACCATTAAAATTTTCTAAGATGTCAGAGCTAGACATTAAGGTAGTTTCATGTACTTGAATGAGCCCATTGATGCTTTGCGTTAGTCTTGTTAAATTACTTATTTATCATTTAATACTAGTAAGACATTATCTATGTGAAAAGACATAGGTCCCGGCCTCATCAAATCCAGCTTCATTTCCTGTCACAAATAAGAAACAAACAATGTAAGGATTAAATATGAAACATCAATCTTAAATAACACGCATGAAATAAATGTAGCTGCAATGTTACAATGAAAAATACAAAATATAGAACCCATTTTTACCTGAATTTGACATATAGTAATCTTGCATGATCAACGAAACATGTATACCAAAATAAGAGTCCTAGGGTATTTCAATTTCCCAGTTCTCATCTTGGCATCGTGAGCATGATCTTCTCCAAATGTGTTGTCATTATGAGCCTCCAAAACATTATGTTCTGTATCAAGTTCATTAGATAAATTTTTTATATTGTTTTCTCCCCTTCTATCACAATCTGATCGCCAAAGCACTAGTGCTCTTTCATATGGAAAATTTTCAATGTCATACTTTGTTACATATAATCTTAAACATGTATCCACCTGTTTATCAAGCTCGTTCCTCAACTTTGACTTCAAGAATGATAGTGCACTAAACATTTTCTCATCCTCCACTGATCCCAAAATCATGGTTTGACACAAATCTGCTAATTTGAAATATTATGATATGTTTTCTTGCAGGTATTGGCTAGCACTTAAAGTAGTCCATAATCTTGTTATAGCACCATTTTCATTAGGATTCTCCAAAAAATGATATTGCTTCCATATTGTTTCAGCAAAGCATCCTCCTTGTTGATACAATTTTGATGAATCTAAAATACCTTCAATCTGTTCTCCATGTATCGAGACTTTCTTGCAAAAGTGGTCTACTAAAAATTTAGTCTCTTTTGAAAATCGAATTTTAAATTTCTTGGACATTGAAAATTGTTCCAATATTGAGGGTATACCACACACATGGCCTCCAAGAATTCATCTCGAGGAAATCGTTCTCTTATCCCTGATGATAGTGATCTTACAATTTCTATCAAATTTTGTCTCACTGAGATCACAATATTATCAAATTGGTCTCTTGACACATGGAAATATTTGGTGATTCGTCCCGTCTTACTAATATAATGAAAGGGCACCATATACCCACGCACTGTGATACATAATATTCCTTTTTCATCAAACGTCAAATTTTTTTCAGTATTTTCTATATTGATGATCTTAGTCCAACTTGTAAACTCTGGACCAGTAAAAGAGTCTGGCATCATATACAAATTATCCAATTCAAGGCATGCTAAATTTATTGCATTTTTGTATTCAGAAATATACATTGTGCGATTCTGAGACATTTTCACGAGGACATTCATTTCTTGTAGCATGGGAAGAATTCCAGCCAATGTCAATAATGTTTCTATATTAGTTAGTCGAAAAAGAAGATCTTGAGCTTTGTCTACATTGTAGCAATTTTCATACATAAACCTATTGTACGGTACAACAAACCTCCCCATTTCAAATTTTTAGAATGAATTTCATTTAGAAATAGGTCCCCTTTCTTTCTTTTTAGATAGGAATAAAAGACTTAGAGGAAATATGATCATTTTGAATAAAAATAAAGGTTCATTGTTAAAAGGGAATATATTGCATAGCAAGTGCTTTTAAACAAATGCAACATTAAAATAATTTCCGATTCGATGAGATATAGATACTTTATCACATTAACATAATACATGAAAGTATTCTATTGAAACAAAGTCTGATGTGATACAGTAATCGCAATCGCAAATCGCAGATAGCCTTAAGTTGTATATTTGTTTTATAAAAACTTCGATGCGATTGAACCAATCACAATCGAAAAATTGCAAAAGTTTAAGCTTTCACATGGGATCTATAAAACTTTTATGTTATGCGATTGATCACAATCGCATTTTAGAAGAGCAATGTAATATGCGCCTGTTTTATAAAACTTCGATGTGATGGGCTCCATCGTAATCGCAAATCGCAAAACTAAAATGCAAAATATTCTTTCGGTCATTTTCAAAACTCCGATGCGATGTGATTGATTGCAATCGCATTTTAGAGGAACAAACGTTACATTCACTCATGTTACAAAAATTCTGATGTGATGGACCCCACCGTAATCGCAATTGCTAATCGGAGAATATAATTTTGCAACTTATGATTTTTGAAAAGAGCTAATGCGATACAACATCATTGCAATCGGAAATCGGAGAAGATCATGAAATGTTATTTTTGTCCCTTTTTGAAAATCCCCGTTGTGATTAATGCTTAATCTTTATATTTCACTTTGCGCATATGCTATTTATTAATCGCAATCACAAAAAATAAAAAGGAAAGTTTTATTTTCACATTTCAAATTTGTCGATCTTTGATTGTACGTTTGATATTAAATAGAAAATCAAACGATTAATGATAATTGATTTTATTTTTAATGCGTGAGTGTGAATCTTTAGAGGGAATTTAATTTTTAAAATACAGAGTTATAAATGAAAATCAATGAATAAATCTTTCATATAGCTGTTCTCTTTATTCTCTTTTTACCACGTCTGAAAGATTTTTCTCCATTGCAGAACAACAGAACATCTAATCTTTCATTCACTGAGCAAGAGAAACGATACCAGACAAAAAAATGTCTAAGATATCGAGGAAATCAAAGGCCACTGTCGTTGCAAAGACCCCTATTTTCACCATGGTACCTAAAGAGAAACTAGCCAGAATTAAGCTAGTTACAGAAACATCATGCCAAGGTCTTGGAAAAATCTGTTGGGAAGAAGTATATAATCTCATTGAAAGGGAAAATCCTAAGGTCAATGTGGCGAAGGCAATGGTTCCTGACGAGGATGACTCAGAGTTTGATTCAGAAACTTCTCTTCAAGCACTTGCAAATTCATTCCTGCACCGAATTGCTGCTCGGGAAAACATTTTCCCTTACTATGATGTGATCCGGTGGGTGATAGATAATGTCACCATCTAGAATAGGAAATTTGTTTAACTTGCTGGGACAAAATTTGGTTCATTTAAAGTAGAGGATATTAAAGCAATGTACCACCTTCCTGACCCGCAGAAAATCTACAACAAAGCCTTCATCAAGGAATTTGCTGCAAATAATGAAAATCAATCGGAGCCAATCAGAGAGTGGAGAAGAGCTCCAGAGAAGCACAAAAATGAGGCATCAGGTATGTACTCTGTGGAGTCCCTTTCACCTCCATATTGTTATGCTGCCGCAATGATGTGCTGACTGTTTGGGAATGATAATTCAACTAGGTTTTCGATACCAATGGTGCCTTTAATCCATTCTGCTGTAAATTCCGAAGTCATGGATTGGGCTGTCATTCTTTCAGATAAGATATCCAATAGGATTCTCGAGTATATAAAAGACAAGGACACAGGAAACACAACCCCATTCTACTTTTGTGCCTATATTCTAGATGCCCTATGTTTCAACTCTGAATTTCCCATGTTAGGATGGAGATGGACCCCCAAATATCCTGCTCCTATTCATATATATCATAAATTCTTGTGGAAATTTCATTTTAAAAAGCATGTTTATAGAATTTGTCATGGTTTCCTCATCTTGTTTATCAAACCATTTTTAACCGATTCCCTCCCAGGCTTTCTGAAAAAGCTAAAATTGATATATCCTTGATTGGGGACTGGTTCGGAGAAGAAAGATTTACTTATATTAGAGTCTTCGAGAGCATTTTAGAGCCCCATATTCTACCTCTATATGTTCCCGATAAAATGTTAGCACAAGAGATTTCCTATCAGTTAACAGTAGAAGGCATGTCTAGGTCTTTGAAGAATAATAAAAAGTTGATGTGGCCTACTTTTCCCTTCCACTGTGGAGATTTTACTCTTAATAACTTCACACATGCTGAGAAGGAGGTTATCAAAATAAGAGATCTTAAACTCTCTACAGTCTCAGCCAGACAATATGACCCAAAGAAGGTGGCTTTTGATTTCACCACTTCAGTTTCAATCACTCGATTTGAGCATGAACCAGATGAGTTGGATGATTTGTTTGTTTCTACTGATAATTTGTCCCAAGTTTATGACTTAGCTAAGTCTAAATTTCAGGCTGAAGAGATGAATAAATTCATGTTATTTAGAAGCCAAAGAATGCTTAAAGCTCCTTTAGATCAATTACGAATTCCTGTGCAAGAGTCTAAAACACAGCAAAAGGAAAAAGAGGATGCGTCTGATAAAGTAGCCAAAGAAACATCTACCAGTGGGGCCAATGTACAGACACAGAAGGAAGTCACAGGAGCTAATCCTGTTGTGTAGAAATATAATACTAATGGTAAACTCAATGTACATATTGATCAGCAATCTACAACTCACACAGAAAAGGAAAGCACAGGTACTGAGACCAATGTGCATAATGAAAAAGAGGACATAGGCAATGAGGCTATTGTACAAGCAATAACTGGAGATATGAGCAATAATCTAGATTTTCAACTTGGAAGAGGAAAAACTACTGAGAAAGTAGTGTAATCTTCTGAACTTGTAGTTTCTTCCCATTTGCTGAGCCAATATGAGAAAATTGCCCAGCAAATAGGACAACAAAATAATCCCCAAGTTAATGTTCTGGAAGATCAAGATATGGAAGTTATTCCTGAACATATTACAGGTGAAATTATGTTGAAAGTAGAAGATATTCCTTCTCTAGATGTCTTTTACAGTCCTAAGCATAGGGATGTTGTTAGAAAACAAAGGAAAAGGAGAAGAACTGACCAGGATCCACTTTCAACATCACAAGTAGAATTTATGAATATTGTTTATAAAAATGTTGAGGTGAATCCATTAGAGGATCTCACCAAATTATCTCAATAGGTAGGTGCCTATAGTGCTGCAACTATAGACAAAGCTTCTGAAGTCTCCCAATTGATGAAATAAAAAGACTTACAGATAGCTATGCTGGAGGAACATGCCACAGAGAATCAGCAAAAGCTTGTTCAGTTGGAAAAACAATTACAAGATCAGGAGCTCAGATCTAAACAGCTGGAAGAGCATCTTAGCATTGAAAAGAAAAATATTGATGAACAAGCCTTGAACAAACAACAACAGTTGAGTCAAGAGGTAGAAAAGTTACAAAATCTTCTGCAAAATGAGAAAAATGAAAAGATTGAACAAGAGAAGATATCCCGATCAGCATTAGACAAGTTCAAGGATTACCCTAAGTTAGATCAATACAAAATTGAAGCTCTTGAAATAAATAAACTGCTATCTCAGCAGTTAAATGAATTTTGTCTAAAGTTGGCACAAGTTGAGCCCTTGTGCGAAATAACATCATCTTTGATAGATGAAGCAATCACTCTTAGGCAAGAAATTGATGATGCTCATGATAAAATTTCTGAATTCCTTTCATGGCAGGATACAGAGCAGGGAAGAAAAGCTAGTCTTCCCTGAATTGGGGAGAGACACAAGGAAATTTTATTTGCAGAATGGGAACAACAATTGATGAAATCAGAAAGATCCATATCAATTGCTAAAAATATTATCAATAATACAAGACATTTGGTTAATGACAGCTTGTATGCCACTAATTTGATCTCAGATTGTACCCCAGGAAAATTACCAAAAGTAAAAGAAGCCGATTCCAGGTGGAAGGAAGAGATAATCAATAAGAATCAAAAGATTAGCAAACTTCAAGGAATTTCATGGGATATTATGTGGACTTATCTAATCAAGCCACACAGCCAACAAATGGCCATCAAATTCCTTTCAAATGCTATTCATTGTATCATTCTTGAATTCTCTGATGCTATGTATACTGGGAAGCTACATTCAAGGCTAAGTCATCCAACAGAAGTGAAAGATATGCTCAAAATCTGCCATCTGGGCACATTAAACGCAGGAGATAATCAATGAATCGGTTTCACTTCAAGGTCGCAATTCTGTTTCTAGATTTTCGATTAGATAGATTGTAGCAGTAGTTTTAGTTATTTTGTTTTATTTTAAAAAATTCCTATTTAAACCCCTTTCATGCATTTAGAAAGGGGTCCTGAATTTGTAATATTTTGACTTGGATGTTACATTTTTGTACTCCATTGACTCTTATATTTTTATAAAGGATCACATCTGGTGATTTTATGGAAAATTGTCTTTAAGAATTGCATTTTTGTATATTGGAGTCTATTTTACATTGAAGTTCTGAATTTGGATATTGAATTGCATCGGGAAAAGTATCAAGATGGATATGGTATTTCTATCTATTCACTGCTAATTTTCTTACGTTATGAGATATTCTCTTTAAAAATTGATATCATTTATATGTACTTGTTTTACAATATTTCTTTATACATATCATTTCTGAGTGTGTAGAAATATTCATCTTTTACATTATATGCAAATTATATATGAAATGATGAATGCAATGTGTTATTATAACTCTATTTAATTTCTTAAATAGAGTTATCATTATTTGATACTGCATATTTCAGTTAAATTATAATACATTTTCATGGTTATTGATTTGATTGAAACAATCTTAAAGTTGTACCATATTTGATACCCGGGTTAGTTTTAGAATTATTTATCAGTTATACATTAAATTAGATAGACTGTTTTAGTTGTTTTATTCCCATTTTCCATTCATCCAATCATTCCATCACCAACCCATTTAATTTATTAGGAAACTGGTCCTATCAATCCAGTCAGAGCCACCACAACAAATGGAAAAGGAGTTGTCCTAAGGTCCCGACCGAGTGGTTTTCCCCCAATGTTTGAAGCAGCGAATTTCGAGGCTTCAACATTTTTGGCGCTAGAAGGAGGGCCTAAGCTATGAATGGTAGATAAATCCAAATCTACAGGCCATTCTAAGAGTGACTCACCCTCATCACCTTCTTCAATTTATTCCACATCTCAAATCACCAGAGAAGAAATTGATAGAAATATTCAAACACCCACTACCAAAGTCTCAATTCAATCAGATAATCAACCTCTTGAGTCTCCTGAAGTTGAATTTTTAGTTCATAAATTCCAAGGATTCTCATTTTCATTAGAAGAGTCTGAAATATCTGAAGGTAGTGTTACTTCACAATTTTTTTCTTCTAGACCTCTCACTAGATCACAGAGTGAAAAACTTGGTATTCCTCCAAAGGAATTTCCTTTACCTAGTAGAGTTAAAACAAGAAGAACCCCATCGGAATCAGAAAGTGATATTAGTTCTTCATCGCAAATTCAATCATCTGTTTCCCAAGCCCCAACTCAAAAAATTGCAGTTGTCTCATCATCATCATCTGCTCAAACAACATTTGTCCAAACACCAACTGTCTCTTCTAGTCCTTCAATTGTTACTACTAAAACACCAGTTGTTTCTCTAAATCCTCCCATTGTTATCCCAACAAGGGCACAAGCAGCACCAAGACCATGGGCTAGACCTAGAGCTGTTAATATGCCTGCACCTTTATATGATTTACCCGATCATGCTAAAAAATGGCTACCAAAATTCAGTCCGGACCTGAACATACCAGTTAAAGAACATATCAATAATTTTATGCTTGTTGTAAATTTGAATGGAGTTGAGCATGAAGATGTCGTAGTCAGATTATTCCCCTATACTTTGTAAGGTGCAGCAGGATCATGGTATTTTTCATTACCTTCAGGATCTATTACAAGTTGGGATATTTTCTCAGATCATTTCTTGACCAAATTCAGAGATGATAGATCCATAGCTACCCTAATCAATGATCTTTCCAACTTGAGGATAGAACCCAAGGAACCCATTAACAATTTTAACTCTCGATTTGAATAAAATCCCTACAGATTCAAATCCTAGTGAGCTAGTTAGAAGTGAATGGTATATAAATGCTTTGCCTTCAAACATAGCAATTTTTGTTGATAGAGCAGCTAAACCAAATTTTCCTGAGAACATGAAAGAAGCGATTGCAGTGGAAAAAAATATTATTGCTTTGGATAAGAAAAATTCCATTGAAGAAAGAAAATCCAAGAAATTCAGCTTTAAGGATGATTCAAAGAAGAAGACACCAAGAGATCCATATGACATGGAAGGCTTATAGAAAGTTCTTAAAACCATGTCTAATGAGATGGTTGAGATTAAAAAGCAAGTAGCAGAGACTTCTACAAAGAGACCATTCAGAAATTTCAAGAGAAATCAAGCTGAATCTAAACCTCCCAATTCAATCTCCAATGCAGAATCAGAAGAGGAAGAAGAAGAAGATACTCCTGCAGTATCAGATGAAGAAGAAGAAAGAGAATAAATAGCTAAATTACATGGAATGTGGGATTTCATTCTCCCTAACTCGGACATTGAAATGGAACAAGAAGCTATGCCTGTATGTACAAGGAGAAAATCTACATCGGAACCTGTTCAATCTGTTCCTAAGAAGAAAACTACAACTCCAAGTACCAAAGAAAAATCTCCTGCAAAGAAAGGTTCTCCCTTACCCACTCAGAATCGGCCATCATCTTCTAATCCTCCTACATCAACATCTAAGACTTTGGTGGTATCAGATCCTATGGATTATAACATTGTTGAAGACATGAAGAAGACTAGAGCGAACATTTCTTTACATGAACTCAACAAAATTAAATATCAACCAAAGCTGCTATTAAAAGAATTAAATGCTAAACCTATTGCTCCTCTACCAAGTGGTGTAGTTGCCAAAGTAGCTAAAGGGACTGGTAAGCCACCAGACAAATTAGATGCCACATATACTGTTCTTATTGGAGAAAGATCAATTTCTCAGACACCTCCTTTTCTGTTGACTTATGAAATCTACAACAAGAATTTGCATAATTTTTTGATAGATTCTGGAGCATACTCTAATATAATGCCTACTTCAGTCTGTGCAAAATTGAATATTGAACCACAAAAGTTTGCAGTTCACATTGTACAATTGGATCGCTCTGAAGTTCAAGTTGTAGGAGAAATCAATTCAGTTACCATCATACTAGCTTCCGATCCTAGGATTGTCCAAAGGATTGATATTCTAATTGTAGATATTCCTGAATTCTATGGATTAGTCTTAAGAAGGGATTGGTTTGCAAAGCTTAATGGTTATATCGCAACTGATTATTCACATATATGGCTTCCCTACAAAGGGAAACCAAATCAAATCAAAATCGAGCGAAAAAAACACATGACGCACACTGTAACTGAATTTGAACAACCAAATGAACCTGTAGCTTTCAACAACAATATCCTTGGAGGTTATTCTGCTGAGTCATTCCTTGGGAATTTCACTGAACCACAATCACCCTTTTCTGTAAATACTTTTGTTTCGCAAATTGAAAATTTTTCACAATCTGATTCTTCTAGAATTGTTAATATTTCTGATACATTTGTAGATAAACCTGTAGATAAATCTTTATTTTGATGGATCAAAATCTAGTGATGGAGCAGGAGCAGGATGCATCTTAATTGATCCAGAAGGAGAGAAAACAATGCTATCATGTAGACTAGAATTTGAGTGCACAAACAATACTGCAGAATATGAAGCCTTGATTCAAGGGATTTATAAAGCTATAGGGTTAAATATAAAATACTTGAAAGTATATGGTGATTCTGAAATTGTCATAAGACAAGTAAGGAATACCATCCATTGTCTTTCAGGACATCTCAAACATTATCAAACCCTAGTGCAAGACCTTACCACTCAATTTTTAGCATTTAATCTCTTCTATTCCTAGAAATCAAAACACATCAACTGATTTGTTAGCTAATTTTGCATCCAAACTCCTCCCTGCTGAAGATTGTAGTCCTGATAGATTTTCAGTAGAATTGATTTTTCACTCATCTGTTCCTAATAATATCACAAACTAGAGAGTATTCTACCATGATGGAGATATATTGAATTTCTTGACTTCGGAGAAGTCCTATGATGAACAAATCATTGATGAAAATGATCATGATCTGCAAATTACTTTAAAAAGTAATGAAAATCCTATTCCTAAATCTGTTGTTAAACTTGAGGATCTATATGATATAAAAGATAGATTCAAGAAATTTACTAATGCTAAACTTCAAAGTTCTACTTTGAATTTTGAATTAGTAAATCTTGGCTCTGACTCTAAACCTCAAAATGCTAATCTAGGACTCAATTTAACTCCAGAGGAAAGAACTACTTTCATCAAACTTCTGAATAGGTATAAAAATGTTTTTTCTTGGAATTATGAAGACTTAAAAACTTATGATACTTCTGTTATTCAACACACAATTCCAATGCTTTCTGATGTCAAGCCTGTTCACCAGAAATTAAGAAAGATTCATCAAAATATTGAAATTCAAATCAAAATAAAACTCAACAAACTTTTGAAAGCCAAAATCATTTTTCCTAAAAGGCATTCTAATTGGGTTTCCAATATGGTACCTGTCATGAAGAAGAATGGCGATATTAGAATCTATATTGATTTTAGAAATTTAGACAAGGAATGTCAAAAGGATAATTTCTCATTGCCAACCATGGAGAAAATACTCCAAAAGGTAGCTGGTTCTGAACTCATGTCCTTCCTTGATGGATTTTCAGGCGATAATCAAATATTAGTACATCCAGATGATAGGTTGAAAACCACTTTCAGAACCAAATGGGGAACCTATGCTTAACAGAAAATTCCTTTTGGTTTAATAAATGCAGGAGCTACTTTCCAGAGAGCCATGGACATATCATTTAAGGGTATGATTAATATATCAGTGGTTATTTATCTTGATGACATTATAGTATTTTCAAAGAAGAGAGCCAATCATCTACATGATCTGAAACAAATATTTGAAAGATGTAGAAGGTTTGGTATTTCTTTAAACCCAAAGAAATCCTTCTTTGCTCTCAGTGAAGGAAAACTCTTAGGGTTTGTTGTGTCAAAAGATGGTATATATATTGATCCTGACAGAGTTAAAGAAATTGCTGATATTTCTTTACCTCATAACAAAAAATACATGCAGTCATTTTTAGGGTAGATTAATTTTGTAAAAAGATTCATTCCCGATTTTTCTCAATTTTTTTTTACCTATGTAGAATATGATTAAGAAAAATTCAGTATTCAAATGGGGGTATAAAGAGAAAGAAGCCTTTGATGCAATCAAATAGGAAATCATTAATGCACCTGCATTGAATACTCCTGATTTTTCTAAAGATTTTATTCTTTATACTTTGGCCACTGAAACATCCTATGCTGCTATTTTAACACAGCTCAATGATCAACAAATAAAAGCACCAATTTCTTTCTTTAGCTCAAATCTGCAAGGAGCTGAGCTTAATTATTTCGATGTAGAAAAACAAGCTTTCATTGCGTTTAAGGCAATAAAAATTTTTAGACCTTTTCTCCTAAAAACACATACAAAAATTATTGTCTCATTCTCTGCAGTGAGACAATTATTAATTAAAAAGGAAGTAGGAGAAAAAAGGGCTAATTGGGTGACAACTTTGCAAGAATATGATATTGATATTAATCCAGCCAAGATTGTTAGAGGCCAAGATTTTTGCAGATTATTAGCAAGAGCTCATAACATACCAGAATATCAAGATCCAGATAATGTTGTTCAAGTAAGTCAGATAAGTGTTACAGATTCTGAATCTCAGTATGTCGATCTGATATTTTACTTGAAAAATGGGTATGCTCTTTCTAATCTCAGATATAAGAACAAACGTGCTTTAAGATTGAAGGCTATTAAATATGAAATCATTAATAATGTGTTATTCAGAAAAAATTATGATTCAATCCTATTAAGGTGTCTTGAAAAGACTGAAGCAAAAAAGGTATTGCAGGAATTACATGATGGACCAGCAGGTGGACATTTTGGAGGTGATACCATAGGTCACAAAATCATCCATGCTGGATATTATTGGCCTACCCTTTTCAACGATACACATGATTATGTGAGGAAGTGCAAAATTTGTCAAACTGCTTGTGGAAGACAAAGGAAGCCAACTTTTCCTTTGCAACCAGTAAATGTTGAGCAACCATTTGAGCAATGGGGGCTTGACATCATTGGTGAGATAGTACCTCACTCTTTCAAACAACATAAATACATCCTTACAACAATAGATTACTTCACAAAGTGGGTAGAAGCAATCCCTCTAAAAGTATCCAATTCTGATGCAATTATTGATTTCATCGATTAATTCATCATTACCAGGTTTGGTGTACCTAACGCTCTTGTCTTCGATAATGCATCTTGTTTTTCTGGAAATACTATAATGGAATTTGCAATCAAAAGAGGTTTTAAATTGAAATATTCAGCAAATTATTATCCACAAGGTAATGGTTTAGCTGAATCTACTAACAAAAATCTCATCAAAATTATTAAAAGGACCATTGATCAAAATCAAAAGAATTGGCACAAGTCTTTAATGTTTGCATTATGGGCTGATCATATTACTCATAAAGCCTCAATAGGAACTTCACCTTTCAATTTAGTTTATGGAAAAGAAGTTGTAATACCATCAAATCTAGCTCTCCCATCATTAGCTCTAGTGCAATTTATTGAAGAAAATCCTTCCTCATCTATTCAGTTGAGATTTGATCAAATCCTTAAATTAGAAGAAGATAGAGAGAGAAAAAATTATTCATGAAAAACATCAATAGCTTGTGAAATCTTCTTTTGATTCAAGTTCCACCGGTTCAAAAAATTTGTCAATTGGTGATCTTGTTCTGGAATGGGATAAAGCACATGAAGAAAAAGGTAAGCATACCAAATTTCAGAAAATGTGGCTTGGACCATTTCAGATTGCTGAAAATATAGGCTCATATACATTCATACTCTAAGATTTAACATGAAAGAGAGAATCTCTTCCTGCAAATGGGCTTGTTTTAAAGAAATTCTTTTCATAAGGAGGTAACCCCTTCTTACTTGTACATATTCCTTTCTGCAAATTTTTTGTTTGTTTTGTAAATAAAGGTTGTTAATAGTCTCTAATTGAATTTTTACTATTAGAAAATGTCTTTGGAAGAATATTATAAATACTTATTTTGTGTAAATAAGAATTTTTAGGGAAATGACTACAGTTTTGGATAGTTTAAAAATAAAATTTTAAACTTTGAAAATTTCTTCAAAATATTTGCATGATCTTTTGAAACCTTGAGGAAAATTTAAATCATTATAATTTTATTGAGCAGAGAAAGGTTATCTTTAAAAATTCAAGATTTTTCAAGCTTTGGCACTCAAAAAACTCTAAAAATTGTCATCCATTGATTCTTAAGGATAAAACCATTTCACCCCATCCATCTAGGTTGTGATTTTTTAGAATGTAATTCTAAGAAATTATATGGAAAATTTAAGAGACAAGTGTTGAATATTGCAACAAGAAATAATGAAGGAGGCATCCTGAAACATCATTCCTGGTCCTAGTTGGAAAATAATCACCTAAACTAGGCGGGGCCCACACAGGTGATTTTTGGCGCAAAGTGTATTTTTAGACTATGTCTATTTTTAGACATGTCGATCATATTCTATGAGTTGCAGGATGCTATTTGTGGATGGTTGATCAAGTTGGGAAAATAGATGGATTTCTATTTTTAGACATATTGGGCGGAATCTATTTTTAGATTGCCAATCTAAAAATAGATATGTCGAATATTATTAGCTCTTAATAATATTTGGTCTCTAAACATTATCTTATTCTCTTGGAGAATTTCAGTTAAGTGCACAGATGTGGCACAGGAGCTGACAGAAGGAATTACGCTATTCCTGAGGGTTTAATGGAGCTATTGCATGGAGGACTTCAGTTAGAACTCACGTGACAGAGTTTGGTGGAGTTGTAGAAGTAGTTGGTGGAGTTGTGTTCAATTTAACTCAGTTAGACTCAGTTGAGCTAGTTGTATCTAGCCTAACTGATTGATACACTAGTGAGAGTGGTGTGAATTAATTAATAATTAATTCACTAAATAACAACTCATTAATCAACTGAAGAATACATCAGTTAACTACAGTGCATGGAAAGTTCAGTGGAGACCAGTGGAGAGGTAGGTGAAAGAGAAAGTGTGAGTATCAGTTGTGACTATAGTGTTGCATTGTTTTCACCACAAATTTAGTGGAGATGCCTTTAAGGATTGCATGAGCAAGGCTGGAGAAATTCGAGTTCATATAGAGCCATTCTTCGGCAGGGATTTCACAGTAAAGGTAGGCTAGAGGTTGGCAAATATTGGTGCATAGATTTGCAAGATCGGGCCTAATTAGTGTGTAGCGATTGGATTGTACTGAGAGCTTGTGATAAGATTTGTATGAGGATTGTTACATGATCTCTATGACATATATTATATAAATATAGTTGGGTTTTTAGCTTCAGGCTTTCCCGTTAAAACAACTGTGTTAATGTGTGTGAATTTTTATGGTTTCATGTGTGCATTGCAATTGATTTAATTTCCGCATGTGATGATCAATGGTGGAATACATTCTGTATTGTGCATGAAGTTAAAATAATGTGTGATCAGGAGAATCTTGGACATATGCATGCGTAGTGCATATAATGTCTACATGGTATCAGAGGGTTGATCATTGGAACATTTGAAATTATTGAAACAGTTGAGTTTTGTGCTGGTGGAATTCAAATTTTCTGCAGTGTTTTCTTGGTGTCGAAGTTGAGCATTCATTGAAATGTCTTTCAACGGATTGAAATTGGAGTATACCCTTGGGGGCATCTCGAATTATATTTTATGGAAGGATAGGATGGAGGCGGTGCTGAAGGATAATGGGTTGAAGGAGTTCATAGATGTTGATATTCCTAAACTGGGTTCTAGCGATGCAGCCGCACTTGACGCATGGAAAAAGAAGATAGCAAGGTGTCGAAGGATTCTGTTGGAAGGTGTGAAGGATCAAATTGTGTCTAGCCTTCATGGTAAAGCCACTCCATTCTTGATGTGGAAGGCTTTGACAGAATTGTTCCAAAGCAGAAGTGACCAGAGGAAGTTGGCGCTTAAAGACAAGCTTAGGAAAATAAAAATGGAGAAGAATGACACTATTCCGGTATACTTGAAAAAGTTTGTCAACTACAGGGATGAGCTTGGGAGTGTAGAAGTTAGTGTGGATGAAGAAGACTTGGTGAGCTTGGCTCTCCTTGGGCTTCCGAAGAGTTGGCATAGCTACGAGGACTCTGTCAATGGTCGGGAGAAACTGCGAGGATGGGAGCGACTTTGGTCGGATCTTGTGCAGGAGGAGATAATTCGAAGCACCAGGGATGGCTCTTCATCAAAGAATGATGATGAAGAGGATTTCATTTTGGCTTCCAAACCAAGGAAAGGGAAGGGGAAGAAAAATCCTTCTCAATCCAATGCGGATGGCAGAGAGCGTGACATGTCCAAACTGAAGTGTTTTCACTGTCATGAACATGGGCATTTCGCCACACATTGTCCAAAGAAGAAGAAGAACAAGAAGACTGTTGGAGCTGCAGCTGTTGAGGCTCTTGCCTCGCAATTTGAGCTGGACTTCTCATTGATCGCATGCATGGTGTCTAGTGCATTGGGATCGGGGTGGTTTTTTTATAGTGGTGCTTCCTTTCACATGACGGGAGATATGAACCTTTTCAGTGACTTGGTGGAGAAAGATATCCAGTTGCATGTTGAGTTGGGTGACAATGGAAGACACAATGTGACCGGAATTTGTACCATTACCTTTCAAAGGGAGTCAGGTAAACTCATTCTTTTACAAGATGTAGTGCATGTTCCAGGATTAAAGAATAATTTAATCTCAGTTGCATTGTTAGAGGATAAAGGGTATGATGTTGTCTTTAGTGAAGGAAAAGTTTTCCTTTGTTACAAAGAAATATGACAAGTCAAGAAGGTTGGGATTCGAGCCAAGAATCTCTACAGACTTGAAGTAGATGGGATTTCTACGGAGCTTCCTACTATTGGGAAGTGCAAGAAAGACACGAAATTGAAGCTTGGGATGGAGCAGGATTTGCATGCAGGTAAGAGTGAACCTCGGGATGTGGAGCAGCCACAAGATGAGGATCATGGAGTGGGAGCAACCACTCATGCAGAGAAATTTCATGCCATATGGGCAGAGGGAGTGCATGCAGCTATACCACTAGGTGAGAGGTGGGGCGACATGCATGAGTAATCCCAAGAGGATATTTCTGGGCAGGATTCATTGAGATGGTGTGGATATTATGAATTGAACCTGGCTACGAGGTGCCCACAGAGTAGCAGTAGCATGATTAATTGGATTGATGCGGGTAGATCAAAGTGACAGTGTCAGATACTGGAGCGCAGTTCAGAGTTGACAGAAAGTGCAGAGTGCATGGGTGCAGATTTCAACAGCGCAGTGGTTCCTGAAGACATGTGCAGTTGGTACCAGTAGAAGTTGAAGACTTTGATGATAGATGCATCAGATTGATTGATTTTTTTGGAGCCTTTCAGTTTCAAAAGAGTTGCATAGCAGATGCATGGAGTTGCATGGCGCTTGCAAAGGTTGCAGGGTGAATGCATAGAGTTGCATGTCGCATGCAAAGACAGTCCTTTCTTGTTGAGAGGGAGTGTTGAATATTGCAACAAGAAACAGTGAAGGAGGCATCCTGAAACATCATTCCTGATCCTAGTTGGAAAATAATCACCTAAACTAGGTGGGGCTTGTTAGCCAGCTATAAAATTTACTATATCAAATGCTGGCTAAATCATTTTTTGGAGCCTTCAAGAAACAAGTTTTATTGCTAAAAAATGTTATCTCTTGAAGACTCTTGAAGGCCTCATGCCCTTGACTAAATCTTCACTGCTGTTCCCATTTTATACTCAGAAATTCTACTGATTTCATGAGAAGAAACTTCTGCAAAAATCACTTTTTTTTCCCTATCCTCACGTAAAAAACTAACCTCCATTTTTCTCCCCTTTTCCTCCATAAATATTCTATATTTTTTATGATTCCCCTTCTTCCATTCATGAAAATCACTTTCCATAGTTTAAAACTCAGTTTTGAAATATACCGAAACCCCCAAATCTATCAAAATTTTTAAAAAATTCCATAAAAATATGTGTTTTTTGCTATGGGTTTAAGCCCCCTTGGGCTAAAATCGAACCACTTCCCCTCCATATGCCCGCACCCCAGAACCAGGCACTATGGCCATCGGGCACTTATCGCATCGGAAGTAATCGGTGAGCACAAGTCTTTGGCTTTCGTAAAAACCTCTGATGCGATTAGCTCTATTATATATGAGCCTCGGTCCTTTTGCCGCTTCACAAGACCAAAGGCCCGCAATTGGGCGCCCAAATTAATGAATAAACCCTGTCCGATTGATATTTCCCTTTGTTAAGTCATAAAACCCACTTACCTAAAGTTTTGGTCTAATCGTGCTGAAGTTATGATTTTTAATGAAAAATGGGTTGATTGAAAGACCTGCATCATTCTTCTGATGTGATTGAGCCCCTTTACATAAACTCCACCCTCCGCTTGATTCATATAACTCATGACCGGGACCAAAAGTTAATAGTCTCGAAGCACCTAATCGCATCGGAGGATTTCAATAATGGTTAGATCGAAAAGACAAGGCTCGACCTTTGATTGTGATGGCCTGATCGCACAATCGCATCGGCCTTCCCCAATCACGCAATTGCATCGGCCATTTCCTGATCGCTCCAATCGCATCGGCGATTTCTATTGCACCCTCACTCTCTCCCCGCCGATTGTAAAGCCTCGATTGTCGATCTCCCGATTTGATATCCGTCGTTGATCTCCGGGGTCCAACCTGATCTGACGGCCCACCACCGTCCCAAACCCCAAACTCCTTTCCGCCATGTTTTCCTCCGAAAAAAAGGTTTTAAACCTTGTTTCTTTGAATTTTCACCATATCCCTGTAATGTGACCATTTAAATTATGATTTCTCCCGATTATTCCCAACCGTCGATCTCTGCGCAATCGACGGATCTGAATTATTTTCTTCCTCCGCTGTTATATTAACCTTCTCTTAGTTGATCTCCACCGTTGGATGATGCCATCCAACGGCCATGCATCTCCCCACACCCTTTGAAGCAGTAAAACCCAAACAACGCAGGATGTCATAATTAGTTTTGTGTTTTGCAGGTGTTTAATGGTTTATCCATTATATTGAAGAAAAATCCAAAGGCTGGGAATGACGATTCCCATGCCTTTGATTCATCAAAGAAAACCATTCGCAGGGCTCAAATTCCACGTCTCGTCAATGTTTCATGAGGCATTGATGCCATATGAGCCCTGCGCGGCCTCCACATCAACAAGCCACAATGTTATTTAATTAAATTAAAAGATTATCAGTGTCTAAGACAGAACATGGCAAGACAGAATATTGAAGACAGATCTGTGGGGATTACAGCTAATATTGATTATCAAAAGCCTAATCCTCCAAATTAAAACACAGTTAAAGAAAATCATGAGTGTTTTATCAGACAGAAAGGCCTCCACCGCCACACCTGAGGCCAATTGATTCCTCTCAGCTACCATACTGCCACCTGTAGCCACAAGCATTCAACAGAGGCCGAATTTATTGATTAGAAAATCAAATATTTGCCTCAGCGCAGCCAGAGAGTTAATTCTGCCAAAGAACTTAATGACTAAATATCTGCAAAGTTACTCCAACATGACACAGAGTCTCAAAAGTCAATAAGAGCTCTCACCGAGCTTGAATATTAAATGTAAAACATTAATACAGACAGAACACCTGTAAACTTTTCCATCGAGCCCCTCAAAGGCCGAGAAGTCATTAATATGTATTAATTATCTTGGGAGATCTTTTATCCTCTCCCACCTCCTCATCCTTCTATAAATACTGTTGTAGAAGATGAGAAATTGTTGGTTGCTGAACTTTGAAATATACTTGAGCTTGAGATTTCTACTTGTAAATAGTGTTCACTGCCTCTTGAAGCTCTGCTTGTGATAGAATAGTTAGGCTAAAAGCGAAGATGATTGCTGAACTGAAACATTGGGCTTGAAGACTGTAACTGGTTTGACATCAATAACAAGCTGTTTCTTGGGATCCTGGTCTATATCACTGGTGAAGTGCCCCTTTCTTTGTTATTGTTTTTTTCCTTCTATGTATGCCATATTTTTCACTATTCTCTGATAAAGAGCAGCAATTATAGAGTTAGGATTTACTGTTTACCAGTACCCTTCTCTGACTGATAAGCTTTATCTTAATTTTTTCCTCCGAAATTGTTTATTTAAGAAGGATTCAATACGGTCTAAGCAGCTAGGAATGCTGGCATTCCCTCATCCTACTGTTTGCCTTAAACATTCTTCTTGAATGTTATCTTCATTATTTGCTTATTAAAAGTTAGACTAGAAAAGTGACGATTTGCCCTGTTTCTAGCTTCTATTCTCCAAAGGCAGATTCTGAAGGTTTCCCTTGGTGTTGGTTGAAAGCGGATTAGGTTTAAAAGTACCTTATCTGATCCTAAGTTGCACTTTGTTTCTCTTATGTGTTTTCATACTTTTTGAAGGTAATTATGTGGATTACTGGATTTTTTTTCAATTAAGCTGCTTTAATACAAACTTGCCCAAGAATTTTATGCTTAGCCCTGTCCTTGGTTGGTTTTAAACAGTTACTTAAGAGGCTTTTCTTGTTTGGACTGACTATAAATCCTTGTTGAAATTATTATCATTTTCCATCTCTCCAACACTTTATTGTTTCCATTCCATCATTTTAATCTCAATAATCTTGTGATATAGATGACTTGCCCCTTGGATCACTCTTGATGTTGTTGCTCAATTAAAGCCCTATTATGACTCCATAGCCCAATGGACTAAAAACCAGCGTCATATCTATCTTTTAGCCAAAGCTTGTTCTGATTGTTTGCAACTTCACACCTTTTAAACTCTTTTCATTTAGGACTCTCCACTCAAATAATAATCATGCTCAACCATCCAAAAACAAAACAAAACCATCGGCCTTCATAACTAGTCTAATATCATTACCCAAAAACTTAAATATAAATGCATCTTTACACTTACTGGAGAGATCCCTCTCCGGATTCAGGAGGGCTAGATCCTAGAATCCCAAAGTGGTTGAAACGGTGTTTCTCCCTACAGTTGGAATTTGCCAATCTCACTGATTACAGGGAGCCAACATTTCTGGCGACTCCATTGGGGACCTTTCTGAGCAATTTTCATTTTAAGGTAATCATAGGATATCAAAAATTTGTTTCAAAAAACATTTTCTATATTAACCAGTTGAGTCACCAGCAACTAACATTTCTGCCAACTCCGCTGGGGAAGTTTGAGTTATTATCTTGTTGAATACTTTAGATATCTCAGAAATCCCTTGATTTAATGACATTTGTTCTGTTAGTTGGTTGAACTGTTAGGCATAACATCTCTGGCCAACAAACATTGTTTAGTGATTAAAAAGCAGCCTTTTCAAGCACTACTAAGAAATGGTAATCATGATGAAACTTGCTTGAATCAGTGACAAACTAGGCAAAACCTAGGATTCTCATAAGAGTTTGTCTAACCTTGAAAGATCAGCTGGCTTAGCCATAAGAGTAGACTGTCTTTGTCTCATAACCATAGCTAGGTTTTGAAACATATTTAGGACACTCTTAACAACCAATAGGACTGAAAAATAACTCAGAAAACCCAAAAATATTTCATATGGAATTCAATAAACATGGTGCTGGACCATAAAACCTTTTACCTCCAAAAGAGCTAAAAAATTCCACTTGGAAACTCCACAATCCTCAACAGACCTTAAGACTCTACTGGGAAGAACCCTTGTCATTATAATATCATTCAAACTCAGTTAGAGGACTTTAGGATTAAAATTTGTGTAAATAGATTAGTTGACCTTTTAAAGACTGTCATACCTGGTTGAACTTTTCTTGTTTATTTGGGTCTAAAAACACAACATAGTTTCTCCTAGAAAGATTTATACTAGAGCCTATCCTAACCCGAACCCGCCAGAGATAGTTGATAACCTGGAAAGTATCCTTAGGGAGTCTCCTAGGATTAAATTATCAACTATTTTCAGATCACCCTTGAGAGCTAATTCAGTTCCTGAAAATCTTTCAACTCTACAACAATCACAAGCTGACTTAGTAAATCCATTTAGAACTAGGCCATTTGATTATATAATTCAGCTAGACTCTGAGTCTTCACTTTCATCCCCAGAAACAAGTGAACATCCTGGTAGTATAGAAACAACACCACCTAATTTACACTTCCTTCACAATTTAGGTGTCTCTCATCCAAGATCAACTCAGAAATCTACTGCTGTTCCATCCACATCTTCTCATCCTACATCCACTGTCCAAACCACTCCACTTCAGCCCGCTTTACCTTTTGTTAATCCACCTCCACCACATATCGTGGCAGCATGGTATGCTCCCTTAGTCCTTCCTGTTCCATTAGTTAATCTTCCACAGGACTATTAGTCCAAAATTCCATTATATGATGCCAACAATACTACAACTGCATCACAACATGTGGATAAGATGAATGACTAATTTGATAGAAATGAAATTGATGATGATTCTATCAAAATTAGACTATTTGCTCAAAGTCTGGGGGGAGAAGTAAGAAAATGGTTTAAAGGCTTAACCCCCCATAGTATCAATGATCTCCAAGCCTTCCATCAAACATTCTTAAACAAATGGGAAGTGAAAAAGAATCCTCTCCAAGTCCTTTATGATTACAAGAACCTCCATAGAAACACTGGGGAAAGTGTACAAGATTATTGCACCAGATTTAACAGTGTATATAATGCACTTTCCCCAGATCTAAAACCTCCACAAGGCTCAACTCTAAACAAGTTTCCTGAAGGGTTTGACCCCGAGATGGCCTATCAGCTGAGAGAGAGGTCCTGCAACTCTTGAAGAGATGCAAAAGGTGCTCTTGCTGTGGAAGTAAATTTAATGGAGAAGAGAGCAAGAATGAAAAATGAGAAGAGATTATCTCTTAGAGAGGAATCCACACCTTCTACTTCCAACTCAAAGATGGAGAGAATGATGGAGGAGATGATGAAAGAGATGAGCATAATTAAGAGAGCACAAGCAAGCCAAAACCCAAATTCTCCTCAAAATAAAAATCAGAACCAAAATCAGAATTTTAGAAGGAACCAACCTCCAAATAGACCTAAGGAAGATGATCAACAGATCACTCCTCCCTTTCATCAAAACTATGTAAGTGAGGTTGAGGAAACAGATGAAATAACAGAGGAAGATGATATCAACATGATGGGGGTAGATAATGATGATTTTGAGATTCATTATGATAGAAAACAAGGTCCATACACACCTTATGATGACAAAAGAGATGATGATGAAAATTATTATCAAGACATGGAAAATGTCATCATAGGGTCTCAAAGAGAATATGACCTTAGAAGAAAAACCAGTCAACAAACTCCCAACACCAAAACCTCTGACAAATCTTCACAAAACAGCATTGCAACCAAGCCTAAAATTGTTAAATAAAAGGACAAAACCGAAGTTGTAAATTCTAATAAAGGTAGAGAGAAAGGCACTCAAAATGTTACAAAATAGAGTGCGGACCTTAGCATTACTAACACTTTAGCTAGTACTCCTGTGAAAACAATTTTGTCAAAAGTAAATAGAACAAATCAACAAGCTGACATTGCTGATAGACTGGCCATTAATAAGGTTGAGACCAACGCTTTCAAAAGTCAAATTATTTTCAGCCTGGAGCAGGACATTTCCAAAATTAAAATTTTTGTTCCCCTCACTGAGTTAGCTGCCCAATTTGTATATAGAACCCAAATTTTGAAGGCTTTAAACATAGAGGAAAATGAGGACACTGTCAATATTAATGATGACCAACCAGAACTAATTTTTGGTCCTAAGATTGAAGGTAGATACCAAGAGGGACCGATTGCTCCCTTTTATGTAAGTTTAAACTTTCATGACAAGATCTTGCACAACGCTATGCATGACTCAGGGGCCTCTCATAATTTAATGCCAAAAGTGGTGATGGAGAGCCTGGGTCTATAAATCACCAGACCTTATAAATATCTTTACTCCTTTGACTCAAGCAGAGTAAAATTTTTAGGATTAATTAAAGACCTCTGCGTTAACTTAGCACAAATTCCAGCCAAATGCTTAGCCATGGATATTTTTGTGGCTGATGTGTCCCCACAATATGGAATGTTATTATCTAGGTCTTGGGGGGCTAAGTTACAAGGGACTATGCAGATGGATATGACCTAGCGACCATCCCTGTGTTTAATAAATCAAGAAGACTTTACAGGGAGTCCCATATGCAGTACATGGTTACTAGTCAAGACAGACCGCAAAAATCTCCCCTATATTCTGTAAACACAGGCCTTGATTCATTTATTCTTTTTAATGATGAAATATTGGATGAACAAGTAACTTTAGCAAAGTTAATGGCCGATAGAGAGGAGGAGGTAAAAACCACATAAATGTCTAAACAGTTTGTTGAACCTGTGAACTTTATCAAAGCAAACGCAGGTCTTGAACTACAAATCCTACGTCCATCGTGTTTTAGCCTTGATGGTCAAGAAATCATTCCTCAGCTTAACAAGAAACTAGAGGAATTAAAACAAATTCAACTAAGCATTGATATTCAAAAACAAACCAAAAGCACGCTTGTTGAAGAGGATAGTGACCCAATTGTCGAAACCGAAACTAATCCTCTGTGGAGTATGAACTTCGATAGATCCTGCACTAGGAACAATGCTGGTGCAGGGGTCTGGATTTTCAACACTAAAAACAACCACACAGAAAGACTTTCCTGTAGATTAAACTTCCAGTGTTTGAATAACATAACAGAGTATGAATCCCTTCTCTTAGGCTTACGATTTTTGAAGAAGTTAGGAGCCAAAAGAATTAATGTGTATGGGGATTCAGAGTTAGTCATTAGGCAAGTCAATGGGGAGTATAACACAAATCATCCCAGACTTAGGGCCTACCGAAATGATGTCATGGACCTTTTAAAAACTTTCGAGGAGTCCAAATTAATTTTTGTCCCAAGAAAAAGAAATATTGCGGCCCACAATTTAGCCTTTGCAACTAGAACATGCTTAACGCCATATGAAACCAAATATTTCACAGCTTAGATAAAATTTAGACCAGCCGTTCCTGATAACGAAAAATATTGGCAGGTGTTCGACGGAGAGAAACAAATAGAAGACTTCATGCAGTTCAGAAATGAATTCAAACTACCAAGTTCAGATTCAGATTATGAAACCGACTACCCTAGTGAAGAAAATTTTCTTGATGAAGAAGAAAGGTCTCCTGAACTTGCTAATGTAAACCTGTTATCTAGCAAACTTGAAAATGAAACAGAGATGAACGCAGAGTTAGAAACCGAGGAGTTAGAAACCCTACACTCTAAAGATGAAAGTTTGCCAAAGGGTCTGGCACCATTAGAAGAGTTGTTTGATTTTAACGATGTGGCCAAGAAGCCAAAACTGGAACCTGTAGAGATTGAAGTAGAAGAGTGCAATATAGGCAGTGAGAAAAAACCAAAAATGATTAAATTGTCTAAGACTCTACCAGCTCACATTAAAATCAAATATATAGAGCTGTTTAAAGAGTTTTCTGATGTTTTTGCGTGGAGTTACGAAGATTTGAAATCCTATGACACTAAAATAATCCAGCACAAAATACCTCTCAAGGAAAACCAGAATCCATTCAAACAGAAAATGTGCAGAATAAACCCTATTCAGTTGCCTTCAGTTCAGAAGGAGATCATGAAAATATATGAAGTTGGTATTATTGTCCCTATTAGGTATTCTGAGTGGGTATCTAATCTAGTGTCGATCAGGAAGAAAACGGGAGAGATCAGGCTTTGTATAAACTTTAAAGACTTAAACAAAGCTTCATTAAAAGACAACTACCATTTACCTAAGATGGATCATATTTTAAAAAGGGTGGTAGGGTCTAGATGAATTTCTTTTCTTGATGGCTACTCAGGGTAAAATCAGATCTTAGTTCACCCTGCTGATCAATTAAAGATAGCCTTTACTACACCATGGGGCACTTTCATGTATGTGAAAATGCCCTTTGTCTAATGAATGCTGGAGAAACTTTTCAGCGAGCCATGGACATAGCATTCTCGGAAGAACTGGGCTACTTCATCATTATATACCTTGATGATGTCACTGTGTTTTAAAAAACAGATGAAGAGCACTTAAAACACTTAAGAAATTTTTTTGAGAGATGCAGGAAATTCGGGATATCTTTGAACCCTAAGAAAACACTTTTCGGTCTCCAAGAAGGTAAGCTTCTTGGACACATTATTTCAGAAGAGAGTATTATGATAGATCCAAAGAGGATTGAGGCCATATTGCAAATCTCTCATCCTCGAAACATCAAGGAGTTGCAATCTTTCATTGGAAAGATTAACTTCTTGAGAAGGTTCATCCCCAACTTGGCTGAGCTCCTCAGGAACATTACAAACATGTTGAAGGAGCAAGGGATAAAATGGACCTTGGAAGCAAAGAAGTCCTTTGAGCTGGTGAAACAAGTGTTAACTAAAACACCGGTTCTAATAAGTCCTGATTTTTCAAAAGATTTCTATATTTTTTCATTTGCATCAGAAGATACAATAGCTGTTGTCCTTTTGTAGAAAAATCCACAAGGACAAGAGCGGCCTATTGCATTTTTTAGCAAGGCTTTGAGGGATGCCCCTCTAAAGTATAACATTATGGAAAAGAAAGCTTTTGCTTTGGTTAAAGCTTTAAAAGAATTCAGAGTATACATCTTGCACTCACACATCATTGCCTTTGTCCTAAATTCAGTTGTGAAAGACATTCTAACACAAGACCCAGATGGTAAGAGAGGTAAGTGGATTGTTGTTATTCTTGAATATGATTTAGAGATAAAACCCACTAAACTCATCAAAGGCCAAGGTCTGGCTAGATTGATGGCTGAATCCAATTTTGAAGTTCTTGATATTAATATGATTGATGTTTTGGATGACCAAGAAGGATTCTCAACTCCCATTGTTGAAGACCATTTTATGAATTCTCCTTGGTATGCTGATATTCTTTATGTCTTGCTTAAATTAAATACACCTCCTGGTTTGACAAAAACAAAGGCAAGGTTCTTAAAGTTGAAAGCGGTAAACTATTGCATTCTAGATAGATGTATTTATTGGAAAAATGCAAGTGGTATATTGCTCAAATGTTTGCCTGAGTATGATGCAGAGAAGGTTAAGCATGAGTTCCATGAAGGAGAGTGCGGAGGCCATTTATATTGGAAGAAAACAGGCAAAATTTTTTTGAGGGCTGGTTTCTATTGACCTACTCTGTTTCCTGATATACACAAGATGATCATTGCCTGCCATAAATGCCAACTTTTTGAAGGCAAAAGAAAATTTCTACCCCTATCTCTGCATCCAATCGTTGTTGAAGTTTTTTTTCAATAGTGGGGACTTGACTTCATAGGAGAAATCAATCCACCATCTTCTGCTCAGCATAGATGGATTCTCACTGCCACAGATTATTTCACTAAGTGGATAGAAGCCATACCTTGTAGGCAAGCCAATGATTCTATTATTATAAAATTTATGGAGACTAACATTCTCTCTAGATTTGGCTGTCCTACCAAGATCATCACTGATAATGCAACAAAATTTGGATCAAAGAAGATGGTTGAGTTCTGTCACAAATATAAGATAACATTGGGGCATTCCACAGCCTATTACCCTCAAGGTAATGGACTTGCAGAATCCTCAAACAAGAGTTTGGTGAACATAATCAAGAAACTGTTGGAGGACAACAAGAAGTCTTGGCACACAAAGCTTGTGCATGCACTTTGGGCTGACAGATTGACATTGAAGAAATCTATTGGTATGTCACCCTTCCAGCTTGTGTATGGTACTGATGCAATTTTTCCAACCAGCCTTGGTGTACCAGTTATGAAGTTGATTCAAGAGTTGCAAACTGAAGATAATGATATGATCAAAAGAATAAATCAGACCATTCATCTTTAGCAAACCAGAGAGGAAGTTTATAACAAGGCATTACAGAAGAAGAACAACATCAAAAAGATTTTTGATAGAAGAACAAAGGCCAGCGATTTCAAAAGTGGGAACAAAGTTTTAAAGTGGGACTCAAGGAGAAAATACAAGGGAAAGCATGGCAAATTTGACAACTTATGGCTTGGCCCTTATCTCATTCATTCAACTGCTGGTAACAATGCATTTTTCTTACAAGAGTTGAATGGAGTTGAACTGTTTGGGGGTCCTGTCAATGGCAGGATGCTCAAGCATTACTTCTCTTGATCCATGTCATGTTTTGAAGCCTTTTTATATTTTTTCCATTATAAATATTTCATCCACCATTGCATTCAAAGTTAGAAAAAATCAAAAGACAAAAACAATGAAAGAAATAAAAGAGGGCGGATTGTAAAAACAATAAAGGTACAACCCCATACCAAAAAAGAGAAACAAAATCTGAAAGTGTGCAAGCTTAAATGCCACTCCTGAAAACACACTTCTAATTAGTCAAAAAGTCTAATCTTGACTATTTAGTTTTAAATTGACTGCTGATAGGATAGTCAATTTGATTTTCTAAACTGTCTAATCTTGGCTTATCAGTAGATAGATTAGGATAGAAATTAAAGGTTCAAACATGCTCAAAATCTGAACCTAAGTTTCCAAACATGAATGACTCAAATCTATTTAAATTTCCAAGTCAAAACAGGGATAAAACTGGTTCTAATTAGCTCAAAATCTGAATCAGAGAAACAAGGAAAACAACTTAAACAAGAGCCAAAACAGAGCTGTAAAAAGATGAAGGAAGTGCTTTGAAATTTCAGATCTTAAGCCTTCCATTTTGATTTAATTTTCTACAAAATATTATCTATCTGCAGCTTGTTTGTCATGCCATAGATCAACATCGAGTTAGACTGTTCAATCCTTGAAGGCTTTTAAATTTATGTTGTTGTAGAATTTAGAGAATAAAAATATGTTGGACAGTTTAATCCCAACAGATTAGTAGTTTAGGTAGAGAATCATACGGGCTCAACTGTTTAATCTGAGTCTATGAAGAAATAAGGAGTAGAATTAGATTAGACTTTTTCTTAAATAAAAAAAAAGAGAGAATAAAATGTTGTAAAAGAGTTTGCCAATCCAAGTGCACTCTAAAGAAAGAAAAAATGTTAGATCAGTAGGATTGGGTAGGTAGAAAGCTTGTGTTGATAAAAGATCCATTGTTTTCATGGCTGCTAATATGTTTCAGAGCAAAGAAGATCATTCTAGAAAGAAAGGTAGCCCAATGGATGAGGCACAGATTAGCCTCTCAGAGAATGCAAGTCTGAAGTTCTTGATGCCTTAAAGAAGGCACCATCCCCAAGTGGAGCCACTGTTAGCTAGCTATAAAATTTGTTATATCAAATGTTGGCTAAATCATTTTTTGAAGCCTTCAAGAAACAAGTTTTATTGCTAAAAAATGTTATCTCTTGAAGACTCTTGAAGGCCTCATGCCCTTGACTAAATATTCACTGTTGTTCCCATTTTATACTCAGAAATTCTGTTGATTTCATGAGAACAAATTGCTGCAAAAATCACCTTTTTTTCCCTTTCCTCACTTGAAAAACTAACCTCCATTTTTCTCCCCTTTTCCTCCATAAAAATTCTCTATTTTTTATGATTCCCCTTCTTCCATTCATGAAAATCACTTTCCATAGTTTAAAACTCATTTTTGAAATATACCGAAACCCCCAAATCTATCAAATTTTTTGAAAAATTCCATAAAAAATATGTGTTTTTTGCTATGGATTTAAGCCCCCTTGGGCTAAACCTGAACCACTTCCCCTCGATATGCCCGCACCCCAAAACCGGGCGCTATGCCAATTGGGCTCTTATCGCATCGGAAGTAATCGGTGAGCGCAAGTCTTTGGATTTTGTAAAAACCTCCGATGAAATTAGCTCTATTATATATGAGCCCCGGTCCTTTTTCCGCTTCACAAGACCAAAGGCCCGCAATCGGGCGCCCAAATTAATGAATAAACCCTGTCCGATTGATATTTCCCTTTGTTAAGTCATAAAACCCACTTACCTAAAGTTTTGGTCTAATCGCGCTGGAGTTAAGATTTTTAATGAAAAATGGGTTGATTGAAAGACCTGCATCGTTTTTCCGATGTGATTGAGCCCCTTTACATAAACTTCGCCCTCTGCTTGATTCATATAACTCATGACCGGGACCAAAGGTTAATAGTCCCGAAGCGCCTAATTGCATCAGAGGATTTAAATAATGGTTAGATCGAAAATACAAGGCCCGACCTTCGATTGCGATGGCCCGATCGCACAATTGCATCGGCCTTCCCCGATCGCGCAATAGCATCAGCCATTTCCTGATCGCTCCAATCGAATTAGCGATTTCTATTACACCCTCACTCTCTCCCTGCCGATTGTAAAGCCCCAATTGCCGATCTCTCGATTTAATATCCGCCGTTGATCTCCGGGGTCCAATCTGATCCAACAACCCACCACTGTCCCAAACCCCAAACTCGTTTTCGCCATGTTTTCCTCCGAAACAAAGGTTTTAAACCTTATTTCTTTGAATTTTCACCATATCCCCGTAATGTGACCATTTCATTATGATTTCTCCCGATTATTCCCAACCTTTGATCTCTGTGCGATCGACGGATCTGACTTATTTTCTTCCTCCGCTCTTCTTTTAACCTTCTCTTAGCTGATCTCCACTGTTGGATGATGCCATCCAACGGCCACGCATCTCCCCACACCCTCTAAAGAAGTAAAACCCAAGCAATGCAGGATTTCATAATTAGTTTTGTGTTTTGCAGGTGTTTAATGGTTTATCCATTATATTGAAGAAAAAGCTGAAGGCTGGGAATGACGATTCCCATGCCTTTGATTCATCAAAGGAAACCATTCGCAGGGCTCAAATTCCACATCTCGTCAATGTTTCATGAGGCATTGATGCCATATGAGCCTTGCGCGGCCTGCACATCAACAAGACACAATGTTATTTAATTAAATTAAAAGAGTATCAGTGTCTAAGACAGAACACGGCAAGACAGAAGATTGAAGACAAATCTATGGGGATTACGGCTAAGATTGATTATCAAAATCCTAATCCTTCAAATTAAAACACAGTTAAAGAAAATCATGAGTGTTTTATCAGACAAAAAGGCCTCCGCCACCACACCTGAGGCCAATTGATTCCTCTCAACTACCACAGTGCCACCTGTAGCCACAAGCATTCAACAGAGACCAAATTTATTTATTAGAAAATCAAATATTTTCCTCAACGCAGCCAGAGAGTTAATTCTGCCAAAGAAATTAATGACTAAATATCTGCAGAGTTACTCCAACATGACACAGAGCCTCAAAAGTCAATAAGAGCTCTCACCGAGCTTGAATCTTAAATGTAAAACATTAATACAAACAAAACACCTGTAAACTTCTCCATCAAGCCCCTCAAATGCCGAGAAGTCATTAATCTGTATTAATTATCTTGGGAGATCTTTTATCCTCTCCCACCTCCTCATCCTTCTATAAATACTATTGTAGAAGATGAGAAATTGTTGGTTTCTAAACTTTGAAATATACTTCAGCTTGAGATTTCTACTTGTAAATAGTGTTCACTGGCTCTTGAAGCTCTGCTTGTGATAGAATAGTTAGGCTAAAAGCGAAGATGATTGTAGAACTGAAACATTGGACCTGAAGACTGTAACTGGTTTGACATCAATAACAAGCTGTTTCTTGGGATCCTGGTCTATATCACTGGTGAAGTGCCCCTTTCTTTGTTATTGTTTTTTTCCTTCTATGTATGCCATATTGTTCACTATTCTTTGATAAAGAACAACAATTATAGAGTTAGGATTTACTGTTTACCAGTACCCTTCTCTGACTGATAAGATTTATCTTAATGTTGTCCTCCGAAATTGTTTATTTAAGAAGTATTCAATACATTCTAAGCAGCTAGGAATGCTGGCGTTCCCTCGTCCTACTGTTTGCCTTAAACATTCTTCTTGAATGTTATCTTCATTATTTTCTTATTAAAAGTTAGACTAGAAAAGTGACAGTTTGCCCTGTTTCTAGCTTCTATTCTCCAAAGGCAGATTCTGAAGGTTTCCCTTGGTGTTGGCTGAAAGAAAAATAGGTTTAAAAGTACCTTATCTGATCCTAAGTTGCACTTTGTTTCTCTTATGTGTTTTCATACTTTCTGAAGGTAATTATGAAGATTACTAGATTGTTTGTCAATTAAGCCGCTTTAATACAAACTTGCCCAAGAATTCTATGGTTAGCCCTGTCCTTGGTTGGTTTTAAACAGTTACTTAAGAGGCTTTTCTTGTTTGGACTGACTATAAATCCTTGTTGAAATTATTATCAGTTTCCATCTCTCCAACACTTTATTGTTTCCATTCCATCATTTTAATCTCAATAATCTTGTGATATAGATGACTTTCCCCTTGGATCACTCTTGATGTTGTTGCTCAATTAAATCCCTATTATGACTCCATAGCCCAATGGACTAAAAACCAGCGGCATATCTATCTTTTAGCCAAAGCTTGTTCTGATTGCTTGCAACTTCACACCTTTGAAACTCTTTTCATTTAGGACTCTCCACTCAAATAATAATCATGCTCAACCATCCAAAAACAAAACAAAACCCACGACCTTCATAACTAGCCTAATATCATTACCCAAAACCTTAAAGATAAATCCATCTTTACACTTACTGGAGAGATAAATCCATCTTTACACTTACTGGAGAGATCCCTCTCTGAATTCAAGAGGGATAGATCCTAGAATCCCAAAGTGGTTGAAATGGTGTTTCTCCCTGCGGTCGGACTTTTCCAATCTTGCTGATTACAGGGAGCCAACAGGGCCCACACAGGTGATTTTTGGCGCAAAGTCTATTTTTAGACTATGTCTATTTTTAGACATGTTGATCATATTCTATGATTTGCAAGATGCTATTTGTGGATGGTTGATCAAGTTGGAAAAATAGATGGACTTCTATTTTTAGACATATTGGGCAAAATCTATTTTTATATTGCCAGTCTAAAAATAGATATGTCGAATATTATTAGCTCTTAATAATATTTGGACTCTAAACATTATCTTATTCTCTTGGAGCACTTCATTTAAGTGCACAGATGTGGCACAGGAGATGATAGAAGTAATTACGCTATTCCTGAGGGTTTACTGGAGCTATTGCATGGAGGACTTCAGTTAGAACTCATGTGACAGAGTTTGGTGGAGTTGTAGAAGTAGTTGGTGGAGTTGTGTTCAGTTTAACTCAGTTAGACTCAGTTGAGCTAGTTGTATCTAGTCTAACTGATTGATACAATAGTGAGAGTGGTGTGAATTAATTAATAATTAATTCACTAAATAATAACTCATTAATCAACTTAAGAATACATCAGTTAACTATAGTGCATGGACAGTTCAGTGGAGACCAGTGGAGAGGTATGTGAAAGAGTAAGTGTGACTGTCAGTTGTGACTATAGTGTTGCATTGTTTGCACCACAAATTTAGTGGAGATTCCTTTAAGGATTGCGTGAGCAAGGCTGGAGCAATTCGACTTCATCCAGAGCCATTCTTCAACAGGGATTGCACAGTAGAGGCAGGCTAGAGGCTGGAAAAGATCGATGCATGGATTTGCAAGATCGAGCCTAATTAGTGTGTAGCGATTGGATTGTACTGAGAGCTTGTGATAAGCTTTGTATGAGGATTGTTACATGATCTATATGACATATATTATATACAGATAGTTGGGGTTTTTAGCTTCAGGCTTTCCCGTTAAAACAACTGTGTTAATGTGTATGAATTTTTATGGTTTCATGTGTGCATTGCAATTGATTTAATTTCCGCATGTGATGATCAATGGTGGAATAGATTCTGTATTGTGCATGAAGTTAAAATAGTGTGTGATCAAGAGAATATTGGACATATGCATGCATAGTGCATATAATTTCTACAATAAGAGGTCTCATCACGAGCCTACTTACCATGATCATAAGAAGTAATAAAATTGACATTACCAACACTGCATACCAAAACAGGGTAATGGCTTATAAATATAAGACATGGGGTCTCATCACGAGCCAGATTGTTCAGTTTAATTACAACTAGTGAATGGCATTGTTACTAACTGGCTACCAAACCAGAACAATGGCTCTTAAATTAAAAAAATAAATAAAAGACAAAAAACATGAGATAATATGTCTTATGAATTTATTTTTAAAGAGTCATAATCTTAGTTGGATGGGACAATGAATGGTTGATGGTTAAAAGGTAAAATTGTCGAGACTGAACGTTTGTAGGCAGCAGAGGCAATTCCTATGACAATAGAGTATATTACAAAAGCTAAAATTGGGAAGGCCCCTTACTTCATTATTATCAACCAATCAAGGCTTGAGAAAACCAAAAAATGTTTTTATCTTTGAGTAATTAGAAAGAAATTGTAAATGATTTTTTATTATTTTTCAGAGTTAGATTTTACTTAAAATTTCTCTAAGATAGTTTTCATTATCTTTTAAAATTTTTACTTACTAGAAATATAGTATTCATTTTATTTTTTCAGAGATAACTATTTCTTCCAGTGAATCACTAATTGTTGTACGGTACAACAACCCTCCCCATTTCAAAATTTTAGAATAAATTTCATTTAGAAATAGGTCCCCTTTATTTCTTTTTAGATAGGAATAAAATACTTAAGGAAATCTGATCATTTTGAATAAAAATAAAGGTTCAATGTTAAAAGGGAATATATTGCATATCTAGTGCTTTTAAACAAATGCAACATTAAAATAATTTCTGATCCGATGAGATAAAGAGACTTTATCACATTAACATAATACATGAAAATATTCTATTGAAACAAAGTCCGAAGTGATATAGTAATCGCAATCGCAAATCACAGATAGCCTTAAGTTGTATATTTGTTTTATAAAAACTCTGATGCGATTGAACCAATCGCAATCGCAAAATCGCAAAAGTTTGAGCTTTCACATGGGATCTATAAAAATTTGATGCGATGCGATTGATCGCAATCGCATTTCGGAAGAGCAATGTAATATGCGCTTGTTTTATAAAAATCCGATGCGATGGGCTCCATCGTAATCGCAAATCGCAAAACTAAAATGCAAACTATTCTTTCGGTCGTTTGCAAAACTACAATGCGATGCGATTGATCGAAATTTCATTTCAGAGGAAAAAACATTACATTCACTCATGTTACAAAAATCTCGATGCGATGGACCCCACCGTAATCACAATCGCTAATCGGAGAATATCATTTTTCAACTTATGATTTTTGAAAAGAGCTGATGCGATACAACATCATCGCAATCGGAAATTGGAGAAGATCATGAAATTTTATTTTTGTCCCTTTTTGAAAATCCCCGATGCGATTAATGCTTAATCTTTATATTTTACTTTGCGCATATGCTATTTATTAATCGCAATCGCAAAACATAAAAAGGAACGTTTTATTTTCACATTTCAAATTTGTTGATCTCCGATTGTACGTTTGCTATTAAATAGAAAATCAAACAATTAATGATAATTGATTTTATTTTGAATGTGTGAGTGTGACTCTTTAGAGGGCATTTAATTTTTAAAATACAGAGTTATAAATGAAAATCAATGAATAAATATTTCATATAGTTTTTCTCTTTATTCTCTTTTTACCAAGTCTGAAAGATTTTTCTCCATTGCAGAACAACAGAACATCTAATCCTTTCATTTTCTGAGCAAGAAAAACGATACCAGACAACGAAATGTCTAAAAGATCGAGGAAAGCAAAGGCCATTGTCACTGCAAAGACCCCTATTTTCACCATGGTACCTAAAGAGAAACCAACCAGAATTAAGCTGGTTACAGACACATCGTGCCAAGGTCTTGGAAAAATCTCTTGGGAAGAAGTATATAATCTCATTGAAAGGGAAAATCCTAAGGTCACTGTGGTGAAGGCAACAGTTCCTGACGAGGATGAATCAGAGTCTGATTCAGAAAGTTCTCTTCAAGCACTTGCGAATTCATTCCTGCACCGAATTGCAGCTTGAGCAAACATTTACCCTTACTATGATGTGATCTGGTGGGTGATAGATAATGTCACCATCCAGAACAGGACGTTTGTTTCAAATGTTGGGACAACATTTGGTTCATTTAAAGTAGAGGATATTAAAGCAATGTACTACCTTCCTGACCCGAAGAAAATCTACAACAAAGCCTTCATCAATGAATTTGCTGCAAATAATGAAAATCAATCGGAGCCAATCAGAGAGTGGAGAAGAGCTCCAGAGAAGCACAAAAATGAGGCGTCAGGTATGTACTCTGTGGAGTCCCTTTCACCTCCATACTGTTATGCCGCTGCAATGATGTGCCGACTGTTTGGGAATGATAATTCAACTAGGTTTTCGATACAAATGGTGCCTTTAATCCATTCTACTGTAAATTCCAAAATCATGGACTGGGATGTCATTCTTTCAGTTAAGATAGCCAATAGGATTCTCGAGTATAGAAAAGACAAGGACACAAGAAACACAACCCAATTCTACTTTTGTGCCTATATTCTAGATGCCCTATGTTTCAACTCTGAATTTCCCATGTTAGGATGGAGATGGACCCCCAAAGATCCTGCTCCTATTCATATATATCATAAATTCTTGTGGAAAGTTCATTTTAAAAAGTATGTTTATAGAATTTGTCATGGTTTCCTCATCCCCGTTTATCAAACCATTTTTAACCGATTCCCTCCCAGGCTTTCTGAAAAAGCTAAAATTGATATATCCTTGATTGGGGACTGGTTCGGAGAAGAAAGATTTACTTATATCAGAGTCTTCAATAGCATTGTAGAGCCCCATATTCTGCCTCTATATGTTCCTGATAAACTGTTAGCACAAGATATTTCTTATTAGTTAACAATAGAAGGCATGTTTAGGTCTTTGAAGAATAATAAAAAGTTGATGTGGCCTACTTTTCCCTTCCAATGTGGAGATTTTACTCTTAATAACTTCACACATGCTGAGAAGGAGGTTATCAAAATAAGAGATCTTAAACTCTCTACAGTCTCAGCCAGACAATATGACCCAAAGAAGGTGGCTTTTGATTTCACCACTTCAGTTTCAATCGCTTGATTTGAGCATGAACCAGATGAGTTTGATGATTTGTTTGTTTCTGCTAATAATTTGTCCCAAGTTTATGACTTAGATATGTATAAATTTCAGACTGAAGAGATGAATAAATTCATGTTATTTAGAAGCCAGAGAGTGCTTAAAGCTCCTCTAGATCAATTACGAATTCCTGTGCAAGAGTCTGAAACACAACAAAAGGAAAAAGAGGATGCGTTTGATAAAGCAGCTAAAGAAACATCTACCAGCGGGGCCAATGTACAGACACAGAAGGAAGTCACAGTAGCTAATCCTGCTGTGCAAAAAGAGAATATTAATGGTAAACTCAATGTACATATTGATCAACAATCTATAGCTCACACAGAAAAGGAAAGCACAGGTACTGAGACCAATGTGCATACTGAAAAAGAGGACATAGGCAATGAGGCTATTGTACAAGAAATAACAGGAGATATGAGCAATAATCCAGATTTTCAACTTGGAAGAGGAAAAACTACTGAGAAATTAGTGGAATCTGCTGAACTTATAGTTTCTTCCCATTTTCTGAGCCAATATGAGCAATTTACCCAGCAAATAGGACAAAAAAATAATCCCAAGTTAATGTTCTGGAAGATCAAGATATGGAAGTTATTCCTGAACATCCTACAGGTGAAATTATGTTTAAAGTAGAAGATATTCCTCCTCTAGATGTCTTTTACAGTCCTAAGCATAGGGCTGTTGTTAGAAAACAGAGGAAAAGGAGAAGAAATGACCAGGATCCACTTTCAACATCGCAAGTAGAATTTATGAATATTGTTTATAAAAATTCCGAGGTGAATCCATCAGAGGACCTCACCAAATTATCTCAATACGTAGGTTCCTATAGTGTTGCAACTATAGACAAAGCTTCTGAAGTCTCCCAGTTGATGAAACAAAAAGACCTACAGATAGCTATGCTGGAGGAACAGGCCACAGAGAATCAACAAAAGCTTGTTCAGTTGGAAAAACAATTACAAGATTAGGAGCTCAGATCTAAACAGCTGGAAGAGCAGCTTAGCATTGAAAAGAAAAAGATTGATGAACAAGCCTTGAAAAAACATCAGTAGTTGAGTCAAGAGGTAGAAAAGTTCCAAAATATTTTGCAAAATGAGAAAAATGCAAAGATTGAACGAGAGAAGATATTCCTATCAGCATTGGACAAGTTCAAGGATTACCCTAAGTTCGATCAATTCAAAATTGAAGCTCTTGAAATAAGCAAACTGCTATCTCAGTAGTTAAATGAATTTTGTCTAAAGTTGGCACAAGTTGAACCCTTATACGAAATAACATCATCTTTGATAGATAAGGCAGTCACTCTTAGGCAAGAAATTGATGATGCTGATGATAAAATTTCTGAATTCCTTTCATGGAAAGATACAGAGTAGGGAAGAAAAGCTAGTCTTTCCAGAATTGAGGAGAGAAACAAGGAAATTTTATTTGCAGAATGGGAACAACATTTGATGAAATCAGAAAGAGCATTATCAAGAGCTAAAAATATGATGAATAATACAACACAGTTGGTTAGTGACAACTTGTATGCCACTAATTTGATCTCAAATTGTACCCCAGGCAAATTACCAAAAGTAAAAGAAGCTAATTCCAGGTGGAAAGAAGAGATAATCAATAAGAATCAACAGATTAGAAAACTTCAAGGAATTTCATGGGATATTATGTGGACTTATCTAATCAAGCCACACAGCCAACAAATGGCCATAAAATTCCTTTCAAATGCTATTCATTGTATCATTCCTGAATTCTCTGATGCTACGTATACTGGGCAGCTACATTCAAGGCTAAGTCATCCAACATAAGTCAAATATATGCTCAAAATCTGCCATCTGGGCACATTAAACGCAAGAGATAATCAATGAATCGGTTTCACTTCAAGATCACAATTCTATTTCTAGATTTCCAATTAGATAGATTGTAGTAGTAGTTTTAGTTATTTTGTTTTATTTTAAAAAATTTCTATTTAAACCCCTTTCATGCATTTAGAAAGGGGTCCTGAATTTGTAATATTTTGACTTGGATGTTACATTTTTGTACTCCATTGACTCTTATATTTTTATAAAGGATCACATCTGGTAATTTTATGGAAAATTGTCTTTAAGAATTGCATTTATGTATCTTGGAGTCTATTTTACATTGAAGTTCTGGATTTGGATATTGAATTGCATCGGGAAAAGTATCAAGATGGATATGGTATTTCTATCTATTCACTGCTGATTTTCTTATGTTATGAGATATTCTCTTTAAAAATTGCTATCATTTATATGTACTTGTTTTACAATATTTCTTTATACATATCATTTCTGAGCATGTAGAAATATTCATCTTTTACAATATATGCAAATGATATATAAAATGATGAATGCAATGTGTTATTATAACTCTGCTTAATTTCTTAAATAGAGTTATCATTATTTGATACTGTATATTTCAGTAAAATTATAATACATTTTCATGGTTATTGATTTGATTGAAACAATCGTAAAGTTGTATTCATATTTGATACCCGGGTTAGTTTTAGAATTATTTATCAGTTATAGATTAAATTAGATAGATTGTTTTAGTTGTTTTAGTCGCATTTTCCATTCATCCAATCATTCCATCACCAACCCATTTAAGTTATTGGGAAACTGGTCCTATCAATCCAGTCGGAGCCACCACACCAAACGGAAAAGGAGCTGTCCTAAGGTCCTAACCGGGTGGTTTTCCCCCAATGTTTGAAGCAGTGAATTTCGAGGCTTCAACACAATCCTACCAAAGATTTGAACTCACTAAATAGTCTTTGAGCTGGTCCATTTAATGAGATCCATATTGTATCAACATCTTTTAGTAGTTTTTTTCCATCCGTAACACCATCTGCAAATTGTTGAAACTCTAAATATCGTTTGGGACTACGAGAAAAGTATGCATGAGTCTCACGTACAATATCTTAAACTTTTGAAACTGATGGAAACTTTCTTACTATTTTAAATGCAAGATTCATCCTATGAGACATACAATGAATATTAAGCATATATGGCGAAGCTAATAGTTGTAGTCTAACACAAATACCATTCCTTTTTCCTAGCATTATTGATGCTCCATCTACTCCAACACATACCAACTGTTTTGCAATCATTAAATGATCCATACCACTTTCCTTCAAACTATTAAGAACAAGTTCATAAATATTTTCAGTTGTAGAAGTATCTCTCATCTTTTTAATCCCAAGTAGATAGGAATGCCTAATATGGTCATTAACCATATAAATGCTCATGCAGATCCATGAATTATTATCAATAGCCATAACCTCATCCAAAGACAATGCCAAAAACCTAGCATTTGCAATCTCTTGTTTCAAATATTCATTTTCTACTTGAGCTAGATATCTTGCCCATTCCCAACCACTAGTTACGGACCAATGAGAAGATGGAAAGTTTGGCACGTGAAGAAAAGATAGAAATTTCATGTGATCTGGATAATATTTCATAGTACGACCTTTACATAAGATGTTGAATACAATGCTCAATTGTATCGTCTTGGATAACAAACTTCTTTCCATCATCTTTTTAAATTGAGATATGATGGTTCCTCCACTTGCCTCAAGTTTCTTCTTACTTATTAAATATTTTTTGTATTCTTCCACACATTGGATATATCGACATTCCTCCAAATATTTCCATCTCACAATATATTTCTCTTTACCATTTACAATTTTCTTTTCATACACCTTTCCTACATGCTTTTGTACTGTATCTAGCTTCATATGAAATTTCACTACCTTGCAACTTTTCCAACTACACGCAATTGATATGGATTATAGTAGGAACGCAATAGAATAAACATATAACCATAAATACAAATATGCAGTGGAAATAACACTTCATTTCATTAATATCAAAGAACTGAAATTTGATTACAGACAGAATGGAAATAAACTAGCTAGGGCAATGGTAGCTATCTCTGAGAAGAGATGTGGTGGCTACAGGCCTCTAAACTGAGTTACAATGAGGCTCGAGGGCCTATTTATTATTTAGAAACAATGGAAAACCCTAAACATCCAAAAATCTAACCCTAGGAGATGATGCACCAAAACTATGGGCCTCGTTTGGGTAAACTGGTGTTTCAACTTCCCAGGGACGTAACTTTGGCATACGATCTCTGTTTGACATGAACCATACCTTGTTAGAAAGAAATGTCCGAGGAATAAAAATTTTGAGTGAGCAACATCGGTCCATGGACCCATGTTGCTCCCGGTTTTCCCAAAAAACATCGTTTAGGGCCTCAAAACGACTCCAGAAGTTCAGGACCCAAAAAACTTCCAAAAATAGTAAGTTGTGTCGAAACTGAAAATCTGAAAAAGACAATGGTAGGGCTCCAAGTGGAATAGGTGGGTGACCACCAATATCCACCTGGATCATTCCTCCCCCCTTAGGAAGCAATGGTCCCCATTGCGTTAAGTTCCTCCATGAGATGAGGAAAATCCTACTGAACTTGGTCCCTGGTGAACCACTTTCCTTAGTGCAGGAGTTGGCCAACTTTGACAACCCGATACAGTTGGATCTTTTGTTGGCGAGTGTTCTTGATTTGCATGTCCATGATACAATCTGTGGTGGCTTGTTCCATGCAGTTTGGATTTAACTCTGTTGGTGTGAGTTGTTCTGCAATGTCAGAGGTGTCCAGTAGAGGTGGGAAGGATGAAGGCGGTCCACATTGAATACATGGTGCAAACCAAGGAATGGTGGGATACTGAGCTCAAAGGCATTGTTCCCTACAGCCTTGGTGATGGTGTATGGCCCGTATTGGAGTGGGTGAAGCTTGCGGTGGGGTCCAGTGAGGCATTCCTTCTAGAAATATAGCCACACTTTGTCGCCCACCTGGAAGTTGTGTGGCACCCGATGTTGATCATGGCATTGCTTGTACTTAGCATTGGCTCTGTCCAATATCTCATGAACCTATTGGCAGATGTGCTGAATGTGCTTAATGAAGCTATTTTCTTTGTCAACTTCAGACTGGACATGAGCCGAATCAGCCTGAGTAGTCGCAAATGGCATGGCTACGTCAATGGGACATAGTGGTTGGAATCCCAAGCCCACCAGAAAGGGGTTGTGGCCGATTGAGCTGTGGAGAGCCCAATTATAACTATGTTGTACATAGGGGAGGCTCTCGTCCCATGTGCTTGGATGCTTTGAATTGTACATGTGCAGAATGTATACAATCATTCTATTCATGACCTTTGTCTGACCATCTGTTTGGGGATGGAAAGTTGTGGACTTGGTGAGCTTGGTGTCTAGCATAACCAGAGGCTGGACCAAAATGTGCTGAGGAACCTGCTATATCGATCTGATATGATAGACTGTGGGATCCT